>OY288284.1:20993854-22372355 GCA_958450335.1 Hibiscus tridactylites | reverse complement strand
ATCTTTTTGACTACAACTGTATCCTCGAAGGAGCTAGTAACACTAACACCTACCTCTAGTACCTCACAAGGTAGATTCAACAACTTCGCATTCTCACTCAAAATACACGGACGCGTAGATCCCGAATCAATAAGAAAAACAAGCTCAACGACTGTATCGAGGAATTACTTGCTATAACATCGACATCATTACGAAGCCAACTCTTAGGTCTTCACTTCTCTTACCAACTCATATCAAGATTGGTCACATTGTTCTCTCTCAGCAGAAACCAACTCATAGGCACGCTGACCCAAACAAACAAACTGTACCTCCAACTCTGGTACTGACATACTGCCCTGAACTAGAGCGATGAACTCTCTCATCACTCACATCCTCGAGAACTTCAGATTCACGATTACCAGCTCTAGGCCCACGTCTCGGCCTCAAACTTACCAAAAACAACAATACAACAATAAACAAAACACACAAACAAGAATATTTAGGGTTAGCAAGGGCAAGGATCCAAGGTGCTCAAGTATATTCCTTTACAAAAATCTTTTCAAATAAGTAATAGTAGCAATGGGAACTCGAGACTATGCTTCAACACAACCATCATGCTGACACATGCTTTCAAACACCGTACTATCAAGCAAACATAAAGCATACATGGCAAAACATTCACCGATACATAACAACAACATAACACTTCAAACTTACCTCACTTACCTACCCGAGGTCTCGGAAACCTCAGGCTCTGATACCACTAAATGTAACCCTCTCGTCCCGGTCTGGACGGCTGACCGGTCTGAGTAGGCTACACAGGGAAAACCGAAGCGAAACCCGTCAAGGCTCCCCTTCGGTTAGCAACCCTATTTTTTCTTTATCTTTTCTAGTTGCCTTTATTAAATCCTATGTGTTAGGACACGCATCGAACAAACACGGATATAAAACCCACAAGACATGCAATTAAACAAACCAATTTTCCTTTTTAAGCAGGCCGTATCGATACACCTACAGAGGGAATCGATACGCCCTGACCAAAGTCAACCCTTGCAGTCAACTCAGGGAAGACCGTATCGATACAACCCTTGAGCGTATCGATACGCCCCTCTCGGTCAACATTTCGAGGTCAACGAGATGGAACCGTACCGGTACGCCTTAACCCCGTATCGATACGCTCTAAACTCACCAACTCCTTAGAAATCCAGTGAGAAAAAACCGTATCGGTACACCCTCGTGTATCGATACGCCCAGCCAAAACTGAGGCCAGCAGGCATGACCGTATCGATACAGCCCTTAGGCGTATCGATACGCCCTGCACTACAAGTCTCTAAAATCAGCAAAAACAATACAAGACTCGAACCTAGATGCGAATCAAGACCTCCCTAGACACATCCAAGCATTCATACCACCTCTATTAACCAAAATCTAGTCATACAAGGCACCCAACATGGACGAACATCATTCAACCAAGGAATTCACATAATCATTCAAAAGAAGGCATGCATAGCATACATGAGTTTTATGCCTTAGCGAACAAACATAAAACATTCATATAAAGCAATCTAAACATGATTTTACAAGCCAAGCATGACATCCAAAAGCCAAAGCAACACAAGCATCCAAAAGACATGGCTATAAGCCACCCAACAAACACTTAGCCATCAACATAACATGGTTTACAAATCCATCAACATAAGGCATTAACAACATAAAGCCAACAAAAAAGAGTCTAGATACACGCTCCTAAAACACGTAGCATTTCCCATTGCTAGACTACTACATTATTTAATAAATCATACTTGAGCAAACTACCACACGCTTGGACGCCCTTTTCTTGCTCCTTGCTAGCTCCAAGCTAAAGATCTGCATTGTCGGAAAAAGGAGAGTGTAAGCATAAACTTTAGTGAGCGGAGCTAAAAAACATAGCAACGACAATGCAGGGCTCAAAGCTTTCTTTAAAATAAAGGTCAACACATGAAATTCATCCAACGACTAAACTTTCTACTAACATACAAGTCCAATCAAAAGACCAATATAAATATTTGTCATGGCATCACACTTCATGGTATGCATAAAGGCATGATCCTAAATTAAAGCAAAACCATAAAAAGAGAACGATATTGTGAGACACAACATGAATAATACATGGCATGCACGAGCATAACCAAAACACACACGGTGGGACTACACATCACCGTTTCGACTAGTAGTTTTCCAATGGGACTACACATCAAAGTACTCTTCTACTAGTCACTACCGGCGGGACTACACATCACCATACTCTTATACCACTCGCTACCGGCGGGACTACACATCACCGGAGCAACGACAACCATCACACGTGAGGTTCGACACCAACCATGCAACAAGATATACAATCACCACCATGCGACATGTACTCACTATATCATGCACAACCAAAACAAGTTGTAACAAAATCCACAACTAGGCACCAACTTACTACTCATAATCTTACAAATCTCAAATGGTCTTACTCACCATTTACCTGCACAACCTGCACCAACTTACACACATCTTACAAGGCATATCAACCACACCGTAGATACCATCACACATGACCAACGACATAATAATAAGCAACATGCTTCCTCCCAAAGTATTGGAATTTCATGCATAACAATTTATCACCACATGTAATGAAAACAAACGGTAAAAGGGAAAATTAAAGAGGCGATTCGCATCCACTTACTCTTTGAGTTTAAATTACTTTTCAAGCCCAATCCAAACCCCTTTCAAAATCATCTTTGAACCAAAACGATACTTGAAAACATTTTCACATCCACATGCTTGAACCAACCTTTGAAAATCAAGTTAAAACATTAACCACTAACCTTCACTTCCAAGCTAAATCACCAAGCAAGCAATCACGTTCAAGCTTCCGGATTCACTCTTGAGGCTTCACCAACACAAGCTCTTGCCTCTAAACAACCTCAACACAATCCAAACAACTTCAAATCAGCCTAAGTATCAAAGTAGCTAACACTTTCAACACTTCCAAATGGTTCCAAAACAACCCCCAACTATTACCCTAACATTAACCCTCAAATTCCAACATAGAACACACCCAAAACTCAACTAAAAACCCTCCTAAAACCCCACCAAAACCAAAATTCGGGAATCATTGTAAAATTCTTTAAAAATCACATATGTCGGACCTTAGTGTTATAAACAACTCATTCAACAATAATAAATCAATAGCTTAGGTGAAAGACCATAAAGTTCACATTTTTAATCCCAAAACTCAAAACCTCCAAAACCAAAACCATGAGCTTTTTGAAAAATAAAGATACTAGCTTGAAGAGGAAGAGGAGGACAAGTAAAAAACGAAGTTACCTTTCAAAAAGCACCAAAAGTGAAGATGCAAGGTGATGGAATAGTGACTTGGTGTAGAGAGAGCTTCTATGTCGTTAAAAATGAAATGGGAAGTGAAGAAGATGAAGACAAGGCTTATTTTAACATAAAGGGGGTTTTAAATGAAAGTTGGTTTATTTACAATTTTGCCATTAATGAATGGCTATTTCCCCTTTTCCTTAAAAACCATCCAAATTGAATTTCATTTCAATTTAGTCCAACAATAAAATGTTTGTTTTTGAAACCCGAGGCCTAAAAGATTATTTTGATTATAAAACTGAGCCCGAAATAATATTAAAATATTATTTTCACCAGACCCTAAAATCCGGGTGTTACAACTCTCCCCCACTTAAGGAAATTTCGTCCCCGAAATTTATCGGACAAGAAGAGTCACTGAAACTGCTCCTCCACACTTCCCTTTTCTTCTCACCAAAACATACTCACCAACTCGGTAGACTTACCACACAACCTTAGCTATCTGATTCTAAGATCTCAACGGTTCCTTCAAGGCATGTCAATTTAGAACTCAACTCAATCTCTTCAACAACATAGCACGGGACAAACCTGACTCACACTTCCGAATCATAGATATACAGAATACATCATAAACCTCTTTCTAACTCTGGTGGTAGCCGCAACAAATAAACAACAGGACTAGCTCGATTCACAATCTCATACAACACTGTTTGAATACTTGACCCATAACTTTCTCTGACTGATCATCTGACTTCAATAGGTAACCGAACACTATGCAGACGTCTTCAAAAATCTAGTTGAAATCTCGAATCTCCATTACCCACTTTCATTACGAATCTCCTACGGATGTAGCAAACTAGAGGAAAGTTGATGCTTGGTCTTGACACGCTGGCAAACTACACACTTACTCTCATACTGAACCACATCATTCATCAACTCAATCCGGAAGTACTCGTCTTCACCCCACAATACGTCTTCATACAACTTAGATGCAATACAAATTAACTGCCGTGTACTTCGGCCAAAACAATACGTCTCAAAACACTATGTCAATCAGCGCAACTATTCTGTATCTAAAATGCAAAACTCCATCATCCCTAAAATTGCATTCTGAAGGTCTTCCTTCCACTAATTATTGCACGTGAGGTGCCAAGAACCTGTCTTGCAACTGTTTATCTTTAAGTATCTGACTCAATGTAGGCTCAACCCGAAACTCGACCACAAAACCACTATCATTTGATAAACTGAATCCGGCAAACACAGCTCGCAACTCGGCTACTAATCTAACAACAAATATAACTCGGAACATTGGTCACTACATAGACTCTCTTCGGATAGTACTTAATCTTGAGATCATAGTCTTCAAGCAGTTCTAACACTTTATGCTATTCAAGTTTCAACCATTCCTAAGTCGTCTAATTTTTGAAGTTCTGATGATAAGTGTATACACTGTGCATTTCTTACTATACAAGCTTTGTCTTTAAGTATTCGAAGCAAATACAACTGAAATTAACTCTAAGTCTAGTGTCGGATAATTCTCTTCAAGGTCGTTCAACTATCTCGATGAATAGGCCACAATCTTCTGTCTTGCATAAGCACACAACCTAACCCTACATGTAACGCATCACTATGGTTCACAAATTCTTTCTCTATCATCGGCGGGACCAAGGTCGAAGCTTCCTTCAAAGTTTCTCTCGGTTTCTCAAAGGCTCATTGTCTCGCATCTGACCATACAACCGAACATTCTTCCGTAACAATCTGTCAAATAAGTAGCTGTCTTCAAAAGATCATTTATAAACCTCCGATAGTAACAACGCAAGACCCAGGAACTATAGATACATGTCACAGTCTTCAATTTCTTCCAAGTCACATCTCCTTCTGCCTACTTGGGATTTGCTCTAATATACTCGACTGATCTACATGACCTAGGGGAACACCTTCCTTGACTCGGGGTTCACGTTTGCTCAACTTGGCATACACCTAATTTTCTAATAGAGTCTACATCACTAACTCCAAAGCTTGTCATGATCTTCTTCGGTACGTGAATATACCCATGTATCATTTAAGAGAATTACTACAAACTGATCAAGAAACTTAGGAAAATATTCTGCTCAACATCTCTATAAAAGTAACTAACACACAAGTCAAACAAAGCGGCATAACTCAAAACTCAAAGTGATCACATCTGCCCCGAAAGCTGTCTTCGGTACATCAACCTCTCTCACTTTCAACTGATAGTAATCGGATCTCAAATTAATCTTGAAAAGACTGAAGCACCCCTCAACTGATCAACAAACCACTGATGCTCGGAAAAAGGACACTAATTGTTCACTGTCAACTATTTCAACTACCTGAAATATAAACACATTCTCGTATTGTCATCTCTCTTCTTCACAATTTCCACTGTTGTACTCTAAGATGACGTACTAGGCCTAATCAATCTAAGGTCTAACAAATCTCGAAGTTGATTCTTCAACACTCTCAATTCTTTCAGAAACCATAGGATACAGAGCAATAAAAATAGGAGGAAACTCGGAGACGATATCAATAACAAACTCTTCTTCGCTATCAAGAGACAAACCAGATAATTCTTGCTAACACTTTTAGGAAAACACAAACTATTCTAACATTATGCGGTCTAATCCTCATTCAAAAGTCAAATCCATCACATTTGCTAGGCAAGCCTGTCAACCAAACTCAATCAACTTTTAACCTCTAAAGCTGGATCAACATTCGATACGGAAACCACATTCCCGCCTACCATTACAATCTCATAGTCATCCACAAGCTTTAAGAAAGCTCTCATTGTCTCAAAGTCTACCCTAACTCTATGTTCTAGAAGCCACTCCATGCCCCGTATCACATCAAAATCGTAATAAGGCGGTTGTCTCACATCTACTGGAGACACGTGACCCTTAACCCTTAACGAGCATCCATTGTACATCTTTTTGACTACAACTGTATCCTCGAAGGAGCTAGTAACACTAACACCTACCTCTAGTACCTCACAAGGTAGATTCAACAACTTCGCATTCTCACTCAAAATACACGGACGCGTAGATCCTGAATCAATAAGAAAAACAAGCTCAACGACTGTATCGAGGAATTATGTAACCCTCTTAACCCGGCCTAGACGGTTGACCCGAATTAAGAAAGTCACACGGGGAAAACCAAAGTCAACCCGAAGGTCAACCTTGATTAACGACCCTTTTTTTCTTTTTAATCTTATCTAGATGCACGTTAACCCTAATTGTGATCACACAAACAACATACTCAAAGATCACAAACATCAGAGATCAAACAGGGACCCAATTGAACAAATTACAACTTTAGGGACCAAATTGTAATTTCTGATAAATTAAAGGACTTAACCCAAATTAATCTTACCAACTTGAAATTAGTCAGGTTTCATGCTTCTCTGTGAAATTTCAGCTCAAAAGGACTTCTCAAACTCATACAATTGAACAAACAAGATTCAGGACCAAAACGCAAACATTTCAAAACATATAACTGCCCATGTCAGCCCCCAACGGTCGACCGTTCCGAAACAGGTTGACCCTGTTCCGAAACACGGGCCGTTTCGATACCAGTTCCGCAACGGGGGTCTGGCAGAGACCAAACCGTTTCGAAACGGTGCACCCCGTTTCGGACCCCTGGGTTCATTCCAGGCACCCGTTCCGAAACGGTGCTCACTGTTCCGAAACGCCTGCTCAGATTTCAGCAAACTAGCATACCAAAACATGCAATTGATCACTCAAACATGCTCCAAATGCTACCAAACTTTACCAGCATGCAATTAAACATATATAGGACATATTTGCATCATCAATTCATCAAAACAACATCACATGCAAAAAGCCCCAATTCTATAGGCATGCTTCCTACACAAGCTAGCTATTCAAGCATTAACTTCAAAAACAAGCATATAAGGTTCCAATCCAAAAACTAGCATTCAAATCAACATTCAACATACTTAGGGAGTTCCAAACACCTCCCAAAACATACACATTGGTCCCCCATTGCCAAATCTCCCAAAAGCTAAAATGTTTAACAAAAACCTTCCATACATTGAGCTCTACTTGTACTTGAACTCTTGCCCTTCTTGCTGCCCTTCAAGACACTCTATTGCTCTGCATTATTGAATTAAGAAAACGAGAGAGCGTAAGCAAAAGCTTAGTGAGGAGTGCTCTTTAAAAACCATTCAATAATGCAATTAAAAACATTTACAAAACATGCTTAATATCAACCTTTGCACATGCTCAAAAGCATACTTTTAAACAAGCAATCTCATGCTTCAACATATCATTAAAACAAGCATCTCATGCTTCAACATAATCATTAAAACAAGCATCTCATGCTTCACAATATTCTCAACATGTCATATTGGCTCAAGTGATACATTTCATTTATTAAAACAAGTTCAACAACTTTCCCAAGGACTTTTAAACACCTTGGCCCCAAGGACTTTTAAACACCTTGGCCATGGACTTTTAAACACCATGAATAAGGATCACACAAGGACTTTTAACCACCTTTGTGTCCAATGCTTGAATCACCCCAAGGACTTTTAAACACCTTGGCCCCAAGGACTTTTAAACACCTTGGCCCCATGGACTTTTAAACACCATGGAAAGGATCACCTAAGGACTTTTAACCACCTTAGTATCCGCAACAAGAACCATCCAAGGACTTTTAACCACCTTGATGTTCTTAAGTAACAAGGCTCACTCAAGGACTTTTAACCACCTTAGTGACCTTCACTTTTTCAAAACATCACTTGCCAATATACATCTTTTTCAACACATAATCCACTGTTTTAAAGCATTAAACCAAGCCATTTACAACATGCATTTCAAAGCATCAAAACACATTATTTCAATGTATAAAATCAAGGAACTCCTACCTAGAGTTACCTTCAACAGATGGCTTAAAACATCAGCAAATACCATGCTAAAACATGCTTTCAAAACAGTAATTAAAACATGCATTTCACCATTTTGCATCACAACAAAACCATGGCCACCACTAGAGAGAAAATCCGAAAACTTACACTTGAGCTTAGCAAAGTTGTTTAGACTTAGACTAAGCCCCCAAAACCTTGGTTTCAAAGCCGAAAACCATTTTCACTCACAAATGCACTCACCGATTTCCACTTTGCTTCAAGCCAAAGCACCAAATCAAGCCTCCGGATCAACAACTCTTGGATCCAAGGATGCCTCCCCTGTTTTAACACATTAAAGCAGAGGATTAATGCATCATCATGCATTAATTGCTTCAATGAAAGCACCTAAACTCGCTGCTCTAATTCAACCTCCATTTTCGCCCACCAAACACAACCGAAAATGCATCCAAACCACTTCTAAACAAAGCCCAGCCATAAACCAGCAAAACCTCACTTCCATAAACATCATTAAACATCTAAAAACAATCTAACAACATCCTTATACCTCCAGCAACATCAGATCCACAAGATCACCACAAAAACTACCTTGAAACACAAGCTAAACTTAGGAAACTCAACCTATCCGGGATTGCATCAATCAAAACTCATTTCCTTATCAATTTAGAGATCATTTAACATCAAAAACACCTCTCAAATCACAGGTTAATCAGATCTAACGAAAATCATCAAAAACCATCAAAATCTTGCATAATAAGCCAAGATCCATTTCAACACTTTAAAACATTTAATTAAACATCAATTTAGGATTGAAAACTTAGGAATTTCAGTAAAGAACTTGAAGTTCAGAGGAGAAGGACGTTCTTACCTCCAAACTTGAGTTTCTCCTCTTTTTGGAATGAAAATCCTTGATGAAACTTGTAGCAATTGAAGAGGTTTTGAAGATATGTTAATTTGGAATCAAATGAGAGTTGAAAGGAGGAATTTAGGTGAGAAAATCAGAATCAAATCTCTGGAAATGGAGTGTTTGGGTTGAGAGAAAAAAGAGAGAAAGAAAATAGAGAGTTAGTTATGAAAATGGCTAAAATGAGATTTCTCTCCTTTTTGATATCTTTAAAATCAGAATTATAACTCAAAATATCTTAGAAAAATCTGGAGAAACTCCCTTTGGGTAAATAGCTCCTTAAAGATTCAAAGTTTCAACCCTTTATAAAACAGCCACCAAACTTGCGAAAATTACATTTTGGTCACTAGCCAAAATGTCACCCTTCCAAAACTCATTTTCCAAAATTGATTTCACAGTTCACTTAATTATATTAAAAGATGATTTTAGAACATTTTTCCATATTTTTAATGCAACCCGAACTAGGCTTTCCTAATTTAACCTCTTACGATTCGAACAGCACTTTGACCGACCGGTCAACGCCCAAGACTTCTAAGCCCAAAACCGGGGCGTTACAACTCTCCCCCCCTTAAGAAATTTCGTCCTCGAAATTTACCTGAAGGAAAGAGATAAGGAAACTGCTTCAGCATGTCTTCCTTCCGCTCCCACGTGGCTTCCTCAACACCGCGATGCTTCCACAGCACCTTCACCAACTCAATGGTCTTGCCACGAAGAACCTTGCTATCTGAATCCAGAACCTTCACCGGTTCCTCATCATAGGTCAAATCCGGATTCAAAACCACTTCCTCCACAGGCATCACATGCGAAGGATCAGATCTATACTTCCGAAGCATAGAAACATGGAACACATCATGAATCTTCTCCAGCTCCTGAGGTAACCTCAACCGATACGCAACAGGACCCACACGCTCAACAACCTCATACGGTCCAATGTACCAAGGGCTCAACTTACCCTTCCGACCAAACCTCATCACCTTTTTCCAAGGCGAAACCTTCAAGAACACACGATCACCCACCGCATACTCTATCTCCTTACGCTTCAAATCCGCGTAAGATTTCTGCCGGTCAGAAGCAGCCTTCAACCGCTCACAAATGAGCTTCACCTTCTCGGTGGTCCCTTTCAACAAAGCCGGCATCGAAACCAACTTTTGACCAGATTCAGCCCAACAAAGAGGAGTCCTACACTTCCTCCCATACAGAGCCTCATAAGGTGCCATCTGTATACTCGCCTGATAACTATTGTTATAAGCGAACTCAACCAAAGGCAGATGCTTCTCCCAAGAACCTTGGAACTCTATCATGCAGCATCTCAACATATCCTCCCAAAATCTGAATAACTCGCTCAGACTGACCATCCGACTGAGGATGATAGGATGTACTGAAATGCAACCTTGTACCCAGAGCTTGATGCAAACACTGCCAGAAACGCGACGTGAACCTCGGATCCCTATCCGACACAATCGACTTAGGCACACCATGCAGCCTCACAATCTCAGCAATGTACAGCTCTGCCAGCTTGTCCAAAGAGAACGTAGTATGCACAGGCAAGAAATGCGCACACTTC
Organism: Hibiscus tridactylites; assembly: GCA_958450335.1. Classification (NCBI taxonomy): domain Eukaryota; kingdom Viridiplantae; phylum Streptophyta; class Magnoliopsida; order Malvales; family Malvaceae; genus Hibiscus; species Hibiscus tridactylites. The sequence continues at coordinate 22,361,657 of OY288284.1, read as the reverse complement.
GTCAGGCGATCCACAATCACCCAAACAGAATTCTTCTTCGATGGAGACAAAGGTAAACCAGATACAAAATCCATGGTAACCCTCTCCCACTTCCATTCAGGGATTTTCAACGGTTGCAACAAACCAGAAGGAACCTGATATTCAGCCTTAACTCGCTGACACACCAAACACTTGCTCACAAACTCTGCAACATCCTTCTTCAAACCCACCCAATAGTACTCATCACGAAGATCACGATACATCTTAGTACTACCAGGGTGCATAGCAAAAGGACTACTATGACCTTCAGTCAGAATAGCACGCCTCAACTCAGCATCATCAGGCACTACTATTCGACTCCCAAAACACAACACTCCATCCTCATTAAAACAGAAATCCGAAGGTCTACCCTCCGCGATATCCTGAACATGAGACACCAAGGAATCATCCAGCAACTGCTTATCCTTGATCAACTGAACCAACGATGGTTTCACTTGCAACTTAGCAACAAGACCACCATCCCGCGATATACTCAAGCTAGCAAACATAGCTCTCAGCTCAACAGCTACCTTCCTACTCAAGGCATCCGCAACAACATTAGCCTTTCCAGGATGATACTCTATCGTCAGATCATAATCCTTGAGCAACTCCAACCAACGCCGCTGCCTAAGATTCAACTCCTTCTGAGACATCAGATACCTCAAACTCTTGTGATCCGTGTACACAGTACACTTCTCACCATACAGATAATGCCTCCAGATCTTCAGAGCAAAAACCACTGCAGCCAGCTCAATATCATGCGTAGGATAATTGCGCTCATGCACCTTCAACTGCCGCGACGCATAAGCCACAACCTTACCCTCTTGCATCAGCACACACCCCAAACCAACATAGGATGCATCACTGTAGACCACAAACTCTTTCCCTGATTCAGGCTGAATCAAGATAGGAGCTTGCGTCAAAGCCACCTTCAGCTTCTCAAAAGCCTGCTGTCTCGCTTCCGTCCACTCATACTTAACATCTTTCTGCAACAACTTCGTCAAAGGAGCAGCAATCTTGGAAAAACCATCCACAAACCTTCGGTAGTATCCTGCCAAACCAAGGAAACTACGGACCTCCTGAACAGACTTAGGAACTTTCCAGTTCATCACCGCTTCAATCTTCTGAGGATCAACACGAATCCCCTCAGCTGAGACCACATGCCCAAGAAACACAACCTCCCTAAGCCAGAACTCACACTTGCTCAGCTTAGCATAAAGCTGATTCTCCAACAAAGCTTGCAAAACAATCCTCAAATGCTCTTCGTGCTCTTCCTCAGTACGCGAGTACACAAGGATATCATCAATGAACACCACAACGAACTTGTCCAGGTATTCATGAAACACACGATTCATCATGTCCATGAAAGCAGCAGGAGCATTTGTCAAACCAAACGGCATCACAAGGAACTCATAATGCCCATACCTTGTCCTGAAAGCTGTCTTAGGCACATCCACATCCTTCACCTTCAACTGATAATACCCTGACCTCAAGTCAATCTTAGAGAACACAGCAGCTCCCCGAAATTGATCAAAGAGATCATCAATCCTCGGCAAAGGATACCGATTCTTGATAGTCAACTTGTTCAGCTGACGGTAATCAATGCACATCCTCATAGTGCCATCTTTCTTCTTCACAAACAAGACAGGAGCACCCCAAGGCGACACACTCGGCCGGATGAAACCACGATCAAGCAGCTCTTGCAACTGCGTCTTCAGCTCCTTCAGCTCCTTAGGTGCCATTCTATAGGGAGTAATGGACACAGGAGTTGTATTCTCATACAGCTCAATTCCAAACTCCACCTCGCGATTAGGAGGTAAACCAGGCAACTCCTCAGGAAAAACACCAGGAAACTCTTTCACAACCCTGATATCCTGCACCCTCAACTCCTTAGAACAAGGATTCATCACAAAAGCCAGATAAGCTTCACAGCCCTGCCTCAGCATCCTACTCGCCTCCAAGGTAGAGACAACATTGGCAAGAAACTTCACATTCTCACCAACCACCACCACTTCATAATCATCCGCAAGCTTAAGCGAAACCCGCTTATTCTCACAATCCACAACAGCACGATGCTCAGCAAGCCAATCCATACCAAGGATCACATCAAAACCATAAAAGGGCAACTCCATAAGATCAACATGAAAGACATGCTCTTGAACAACCAAAGGACACCTTCTATAAAGCTTACGAGTCACAACAGTTTCACCAAAAGAACTAGTGACTCGAACACCAACATCCAAAGACTCAACAGGCAACCCAAGCAATTCAGCATGCTCACGTAGAATGTATGAATGCGTAGATCCAGAATCAATCAAAGAAAGCAATGACAAGGATTGCAAAGTAAAGGTACCTGCAATCACATCTGCATCATTCCTTCCCTCGCGCTGAGCATACACTCTCGCCTGGCCTCCACCCTCAGGCTGAATAGCCACAACATGAGCTACACCACGACCACCTTCCTCACGTCTCTGGAAATTACCACGGCCGCGCCCACGACCTCTCTGCGGTGCTGCAACAACAGGAGCATGCTCTTGACCACCAGCCATCCTCGGACAATCTCGCCTCAAGTGGTCAGCAGAACCACAATTCCAGCACTCATAACCAGCTGCCACAACAGGAGCTTGCACCTCCCTCACAGCACGAGGACAGTCACGCTTCAAGTGACCACGCGAACCACAGATCCAACAAGCACTAGGGTCAGCTCTAGCATTGCCACCCCTAGCAGGTGCACCTCCACCTCTCTTAGCTAAGGACTGAAACCTCTGATCACGTCCCCTCTTGTTCCGTCCACCTCCGGAACTATACTCAGCAGCTCTCTTCCCAGAACTCGCTCCAGCACCCTTCGCAGACAAACTCAGGTTCATCTCAATGTCCTTTGCTCGGCCCACTAACACATCAAAATCATCATACTCAGTGGCCAGCACATACATCTTTACCTCCGTTATGAGACCATAACGAAACCTCTCGCACCTTTCCCGCTCATCAGGAATCAGCTCCGGTGCATACTAACTGAGTCGCACAAACTGCACCTCATACTCAGCCACACTCATGCTCCCTTGGGTCAGAGTCATGAATTCACGCTTTTTCTCATCCAGATATCTCACTCCCAGATATCTCCTCTTGAACGCATTCTGAAAGAATGTCCAAGTGATGTCAGCTTCAGCCATTCTAGAGATTGTGGTCGTCCACCACGTATAAGCATCGCTCTGCAGCAAAGACACAACACATCCTAACTTTTGCACATCAGTGCAGCTCATCTGTCCCAAGATTCGCTTGGTACTTTCTAGCCAAGCTTCCGACCTCTCAGCTGACATACCCCTAAACTCAGTCCCACCAAGACTGCGCAGACGCTCTAAAGGTAATCTAGCTCCAGCATCTCCCTGATGCCCAGCTCCTTGAGCTCCAGCTCCAGCTGCTCGAAAAGCACCCGCAATAGCTTGTACCAGCAACGTCATGTCAGGCATAGCTTGCCCCTGACCAACCTCAGGTCCTGCAGCTCTAGCACCAGCTGCTTCAGCTCCAGCTCTTTCCCTCTCCGCACCACCACCACCAGGTGGAGGAGGAGGTAACACAGCACTACCCGTATTCTCTTCATTTACATTCCCCTCCGGGGTCGTAGCTCTCACGCTACTCCTTAACTCTCTACGTGGTGCCATACTTTTACCATGCAATCACAATGCAAAATAAAACAAGTCAGGCCCAGCAAGGTAAGCAATCCAAGTATTCAAGCTCAATTTCATTCAAAATCAACTTCATTTCTTTAGCTTTTGTTTGGCAATGGGTACCCTCAGCATGCAACAACACAACATACAACTCAATTGCATCAACATCTCAAACCACTGAACATGCTTTCAACAACAAGCATACAAGCTAAACATACTTCAATCATGCATACATTCATTCCCAATTACTCGAGAACTCAGCTCTGATACCACCAAATGTAACCCCCTTAACCCGGCCTAGACGGTTGACCCGAATTAAGAAAGTCACACGGGGAAAACCAAAGTCAACCCGAAGGTCAACCTTGATTAACGACCTTTTTTTTTCTTTTTAATCTTATCTAGATGCACGTTAACCCTAATTGTGATCACACAAACAACATACTCAAAGATCACAAACATCAGAGATCAAACAGGGACCCAATTGAACAAATTACAACTTTAGGGACCAAATTGTAATTTCTAATAAATTAAAGGACTTAACCCAAATTAATCTTACCAACTTGAAATTAGTCAGGTTTCATGCTTCTCTGTGAAATTTCAGCTCAAAAGGACTTCTCAAACTCATACAATTGAACAAACAAGATTCAGGACCAAAACGCAAACATTTCAAAACATATAACTGCCCATGTCAGCCCCCAACGGTCGACCGTTCCGAAACAGGTTGACCCTGTTCCGAAACACGGGCCGTTCCGATACCAGTTCCGCAACGGGGGTCTGGCAGAGACCAAACCGTTTCGAAACGGTGCACCCCGTTTCGGACCCCTGGGTTCATTCCAGGCACCCGTTCCGAAACGGTGCTCACTGTTCCGAAACGCCTGCTCAGATTTCAGCAAACTAGCATACCAAAACATGCAATTGATCACTCAAACATGCTCCAAATGCTACCAAACTTTACCAGCATGCAATTAAACATATATAGGACATATTTGCATCATCAATTCATCAAAACAACATCACATGCAAAAAGCCCCAATTCTATAGGCATGCTTCCTACACAAGCTAGCTATTCAAGCATTAACTTCAAAAACAAGCATATAAGGTTCCAATCCAAAAACCAGCATTCAAATCAACATTCAACATACTTAGGGAGTTCCAAACACCTCCCAAAACATACACATTGGTCCCCCATTGCCAAATCTCCCAAAAGCTAAAATGTTTAACAAAAACCTTCCATACATTGAGCTCTACTTGTACTTGAACTCTTGCCCTTCTTGCTGCCCTTCAAGACACTCTATTGCTCTGCATTATTGAATTAAGAAAACGAGAGAGCGTAAGCAAAAGCTTAGTGAGGAGTGCTCTTTAAAAACCATTCAATAATGCAATTAAAAACATTTACAAAACATGCTTAATATCAACCTTTGCACATGCTCAAAAGCATACTTTTAAACAAGCAATCTCATGCTTCAACATATCATTAAAACAAGCATCTCATGCTTCAACATAATCATTAAAACAAGCATCTCATGCTTCACAATATTCTCAACATGTCATATTGGCTCAAGTGATACATTTCATTTATTAAAACAAGTTCAACAACTTTCCCAAGGACTTTTAAACACCTTGGCCATGGACTTTTAAACACCATGAATAAGGATCACACAAGGACTTTTAACCACCTTTGTGTCCAATGCTTGAATCACCCCAAGGACTTTTAAACACCTTGGCCCCAAGGACTTTTAAACACCTTGGCCCCATGGACTTTTAAACACCATGGAAAGGATCACCTAAGGACTTTTAACCACCTTAGTGTCCGCAACAAGAACCATCCAAGGACTTTTAACCACCTTGATGTTCTTAAGTAACAAGGCTCACTCAAGGACTTTTAACCACCTTAGTGACCTTCACTTTTTCAAAACATCACTTGCCAATATACATCTTTTTCAACACATAATCCACTGTTTTAAAGCATTAAACCAAGCCATTTACAACATGCATTTCAAAGCATCAAAACACATTATTTCAATGTATAAAATCAAGGAACTCCTACCTAGAGTTACCTTCAACATATGGCTTAAAACATCAGCAAATACCATGCTAAAACATGCTTTCAAAACAGTAATTAAAACATGCATTTCACCATTTTGCATCACAACAAAACCATGGCCACCACTAGAGAGAAAATCCGAAAACTTACACTTGAGCTTAGCAAAGTTGTTTAGACTTAGACTAAGCCCCCAAAACCTTGGTTTCAAAGCCGAAAACCATTTTCACTCACAAATGCACTCACCGATTTCCACTTTGCTTCAAGCCAAAGCACCAAATCAAGCCTCCAGATCAACAACTCTTGGATCCAAGGATGCCTCCCCTGTTTCAACACATTAAAGCAGAGGATTAATGCATCATCATGCATTAATTGCTTCAATGAAAGCACCTAAACTCGCTGCTCTCATTCAACTTCCATTTTCGGCCACCAAACACAACCGAAAATGCATCCAAACCACTTCTAAACAAAGCCCAGCCATAAACCAGCAAAACCTCACTTCCATAAACATCATTAAACATCTAAAAACAATCTAACAACATCCTTATACCTCCAGCAACATCAGATCCACAAGATCACCACAAAAACTACCTTGAAACACAAGCTAAACTTAGGAAACTCAACCTATCCGGGATTGCATCAATCAAAACTCATTTCCTTATCAATTTAGAGATCATTTAACATCAAAAACACCTCTCAAATCACAGGTTAATCAGATCTAACGAAAATCATCAAAAACCATCAAAATCTTGCATAATAAGCCAAGATCCATTTCAACACTTTAAAACCTTTAATTAAACATCAATTTAGGATTGAAAACTTAGGAATTTCAGTAGAGAACTTGAAGTTCAGAGGAGAAGGACGTTCTTACCTCCAAACTTGAGTTTCTCCTCTTTTTGGAATGAAAATCCTTGATGAAACTTGTAGCAATTGAAGAGGTTTTGAAGATATGTTAATTTGGAATCAAATGAGAGTTGAAAGGAGGAATTTAGGTGAGAAAATCAGAATCAAATCTCTGGAAATGGAGTGTTTGGGTTGAGAGAAAAAAGAGAGAAAGAAAATAGAGAGTTAGTTATGAAAATGGCTAAAATGAGATTTCCCTCCTTTTTGATATCTTTAAAATCAGAATTATAACTCAAAATATCTTAGAAAAATCTGGAGAAACTCCCTTTGGGTAAATAGCTCCTTAAAGATTCAAAGTTTCAACCCTTTATAAAACAGCCACCAAACTTGCGAAAATTACATTTTGGTCACTAGCCAAAATGTCACCCTTCCAAAACTCATTTTCCAAAATTGATTTCACAGTTCACTTAATTATATTAAAAGATGATTTTAGAACATTTTTCCATATTTTTAATGCAACCCGAACTAGGCTTTCCTAATTTAACCTCTTACGATTCGAACAGCACTTTGACCGACCGGTCAACGCCCAAGACTTCTAAGCCCAAAACCGGGGCGTTACAAATTACTTGCTATAACATCGACATCATTACGAAGCCAACTCTTAAGTCTTCACTTCTCTTACCAACTCATATCAAGATTGGTCACATTGTTCTCTCTCAGCAGAAACCAACTCATAGGCATGCTGACCCAAACAAACAAACTGTACCTCCAACTCTGGTACTGACATACTGCCCTGAACTAGAGCGATGAACTCTCTCATCACTCACATCCTCGAGAACTTCAGATTCACGATTACCAGCTCTAGGCCCACGTCTCGACCTCAAACTTACCAAAAACAACAATACAACAATAAACAAAACACACAAATAAGAATATTTAGGGTTAGCAAGGGCATGGATCCAAGGTGCTCAAGTATATTCCTTTACAAAAATCTTTTCAAATAAGTAATAGTAGCAATGGGAACTCGAGACTATGCTTCAACACAACCATCATGCTGACACATGCTTTCAAACACCGTACTATCAAGCAAACATCAAGCATACATGGCAAAACATTCACCGATACATAACAACAACATAACACTTCAAACTTACCTCACTTACCTACCCGAGGTCTCGGAAACCTCAGGCTCTGATACCATTAAATGTAACCCCCTCGTCCCGGTCTGGACAGCTGACCGGTCCGAGTAGGCTACACAGGGAAAACTGAAGCGAAACCAATTAAGGCTCCCCTTCGGTTAGCAACCATAGGATACAGAGCAATCAAAACAGGAGCAAACTCGGAGACGATATCAATAACAAACTCTTCTTCGCTATCGAGAGACAAACCGGGTAATTCTTGCCAACACTTTTAGGAAAACACAAACTATTCTAACATTCTGCAGTCTAATCCTCATTCAAAAATCAAATCCATCACATTTTCTAGGCAAGCCTGTCAACCAAACTCAATCAACTTTTGACCTCTAAAGCTGGATCAACATTCGATACGGAATCCACATTCCCGCCTACCATTACAATCTCATAGTCATCCACAAGCTTTAAGAAAGCTCTCATTGTCTCAAAGTCTACCCTAACTCTATGTTCTAGAAGCCACCCCATGCCCCGTATCACATCAAAATCGTAATAAGGCGGTTGTCTCACATCTACTGGAGACACGTGACCCTGAACCATCAACGAGCATCCCTTGTACATCTTTTTGACTACAACTGTATCCTCGAAGGAGCTAGTAAGACTAACACCTACCTCTAGTACCTCACAAGGTAGATTCAACAACTTCGCATGCTCACTCAAAATACACGGACGCGTAGTTCCCGAATCAACCAGAAAAACAAGCTCTAGGCCCACGTCTCGGCCTCAAACTTACCAAAAACAACAATACAACAATAAACAAAACACACAAACAAGAATATTTAGGGTTAGCAAAGGCAAGGGTCCAAGGTGCTCAAGTATATTCCTTTACAAAAATCTTTTTAAATAAGTAATAGTAGCAATGGGAACTCGACACTACGCTTCAACACAACCCTCACGCTGACACATGCATTCAAACACCGTACTATCAAGCAAACATCAAGCATACATGGAAAAACATTCACCGAGACATAACAACAACATAACACTTCAAACTTACCTCACTTACCTACCCGAGGTCTCGGAAACCTCAGGCTCTGATACCATTAAATGTAACCCCCTCGTCCCGGTCTGGACAGCTGACCGGTCCGAGTAGGCTACACGGGGAAAACTGAAGCGAAACCAATTAAGGCTCCCCTTCGGTTAGCAACCCTATTTTTTTTCTTTATCTTTTCTAGATGCCTTTATTAAATCCTATGTGTTAGGACACGCAACGAACAAACACGAATACAAAACCCACAAGACATGCAATTAAACAGCCCAATTTTCCTTTTTAAGAAGGCCGTATCGATACACCTACAGAGGTTATCGATACGCCCTGACCAAAGTCAACCCTTGCAGTCAACTTAGGGAAGATCGTATCGATACAACCCTTGAGCGTATCGATACGCCCCTCTCGGTCAACATTTTGAGGTCAACGAGATGGAACCGTACCGATACGCCTCAACCCCGTATCGATACGCCCTAAACTCACCAACTCCTCAGAAATCCAGTGAGCAAAAACTGTATCGATACACCCCCGTGTATCGATACTCTCAGCCAAAACTGAGGCCTGCAGGCATGACTGTATCGATACGGCCCTTAGGCGTATCGATACGCCCTGTACTGCAAGTCTCCAAAATTAGCAAAAACAACACAAGACTCGAACCTAGATGCGAACCAAGACCTCCCTAAACACATCCAAGCATTCATACCACCTCTATTAACCAAAATCTAGTCATACAAGGCACCCAACATGGACGAACATCATTTAACCAAGGAATTCACGTAATCATTCAAAAGAAGGCATACTAGCATACATGAGTTTCATGCCTTAGCAAACAAACATAAAACATTCATATAAATCAATCTAAACATGATTTTACAAGCCAAGCATGACATCCAAAAGCCAAAGCAACACAAGCATCCAAAAGACAAGGCTATAAGCCTTCCAACAAACACTTAGGCATCAACATAACATGGTTTACAAATCCATCAACACAAGGCATTAACAACATAAAGCCAACACAAAGGAGTCTAGATACACGCTCCTAAAACACGTAGCATTTCCCATTGCTAGACTACTACATTATTTAGTAAACCATACTTGAGCAAACTACCACACGCTTGGACGCCCTTTTCTTGCTCCTTGCTAGCTCCAAGCTAAAGATCTGCATTGTCGGAAAAAAGAGAGTGTAAGCATAAACTTTAGTGAGCGGAGCTCAAAAACATAACAACGACAATGTAGGGTTCAAAGCTTTCTTTAAAATAAAGGCCAACACATACAATTCATCCAACGACCAAACCTTCTACTAACATACAAGTCCAATCAAAAGACCAATATAAATATTTATCATGGCATCACACTTCATGGTATGCATAAAGGCATGATCCTAAATTAAAGCAAAACCATAAAAAGACAACGATATAGTGAGACACAACATGAATAATACATGGCATGCACGAGCATAACCAAAACACACACGGTGGGACTACACATCACCGTTTTGACTAGTAGTTTTCCAATGGGACTACACATCAAAGTACTCTTCTACTAGTCACTACCGGCGGGACTACACATCACCGGAGTCTTATACCACTCGCTACCGGCGGGACTACACATCACCGGAGCAACGACAACCATCACGTGAGGTTCGACACCAACCATGCAACACGATATACAATCACCATCATGCGACATGTACTCACTATATCATGCACAACCAAAACAAGTTGTAACAAAATCCACAACTAGGCACCAACTTACTACTCACAATCTTACCAATCTCAAATGGTCTTACTCACCATTTCCGTGCACAACCTGCACCAACTTACACACATCTTACAAGGCATATCAACCACACCATAGATACCATCACACATGACCAACGACATAATAATAAGCAACATGCTTCCTCCCAAAGTATTGGAATTTCATGCATAACAATTTATCACCACATGTAATGAAAACAAACGGTAAAAGGGAAAATTAAAGAGGCGATTCACATCCACTTACTCTTTGTGTTTAAATTACTTTTCAAGCCCAATCCAAACCCCTTTCAAAATCATCTTTGAACCAAAACGATACTTGAAAACATTTTCACATCCACATGCTTGAACCAACATTTGAAAATCAAGTTAAAACATTAACCACTCACCTTCACTTCCAAGCTAAATCACCAAGCAAACAATCACCTTGAAGCTTCCGGATTCACTCTCGAGGCTTCACCAACACAAGCTCTTGCATCTAAACAACCTCAACACAATCCAAACAACTTCAAATCAGCCCAAGTATCAATGTAGCTAACCCAGAATACAATTCAAACATAAAACCCAACATTTCAAGCCATGAACAATCCCCAAAATTGCCAAACCCGAGCAACCCATAAACCGCTATCAAAACTCACGATTTCAACACTTTCAACACTTCCAAATGCTTCCAAAACAACCCCAACTATTACCCTAACATTAACCCTCAAATTCCAACATAGAACACACCTAAAACTCAACTAAAAACCCTCCTAAAACCCCACCAAAACCCAAATTCGGGAATCATTGTAAAATTCTTTAAAAATCACACATGTCGGACCTTAAGGGTTATAAAAAACTCATTCAACAATAATAAATCAATAGCTTAGGTTAAAGACCATAAAGTTCACATTTTTAATCCCAAAACTCAAAACCTCCAAAACCAAAACCATGAGCTTTTTGAAAAATAAAGATACTAGCTTGAAGAGGAAGAGGAGGACTAGTAAAAAACGAAGTTACCTTTCAAAAAGCACCAAAAATGAAGATGCAAGGTGATGGAATAGTGACTTTGTAACACCCCAATTTTGGGCTTGGAAGTTTAGGGTCTGAACCGGACCGGTCTGATTTTTGGTTCGAATATAAAAGGTGGTTTTAAGGAAAGCCTAGTTCGGGATGCATTAAAAATATGTAAAAATATCTAAAAATCCTCTTTTAATATATATAAGAGAGTGGTGAAATCAATTTACAAAATAAGGCTCGAAAATATGACATTTCGAATTGGTGACTAAAATGTAATTTTTGAAAAGTTCGTGACTGTTTTGAAAGGATTGAAACTTTGAATCTTTAAGGAGCTAATTTACCCAAGGAAGGATTTCTCCAGATTTTTCTTGATTTTAATGACTCATTTAATGTTTAAGTAATAAAAAGAAAAAGAGAGAAAAACCATATTTTAGTTTCATAACTAACTTTTGCTAAAATTTTCCCATTTCATTTTCTTTCAAAATTCCCTCAGCCAAACACATTTCCACAACAACTTTTCTTTTGATTTTTACACCAAATGATGAGATTTCAATCCTTAAATGATTCCTAATCATTTCTACATCAAATCCTCTTCATTTGCTTATTGAATTTTCAAGGATTTTGGCTCTAAACAAGGAGAAATCCACATTTAGAGGTATGAACGTCCATCTCCTCTAAATACTCAGTTCTTTACTGAAATTCCCAAGTTCTCAATCCTTAAATTAAGTTTTATTAAATGTTTTAATGTTGTGATCTTGATTTTGGCTTAAAACTTGAGATTTTGATTAAATCTTGAAGAATTTCGTGGTAATTGTTTGGGCTCTGTTTTGAGATGACTTTTTAATGTATTTTGGATGTTTAATGATTTGTAATTGAGGTTCAATCAATGCAATCCCGAATAGGTTGATTTTTCTAAGTTTTTACTTGTGAAAATGGTGGTTTTGGGGTGATTTTGGTGTTCTGTTATAGCTGGAGGTATAAGGACGTGATTAGGTCCTTTTTGGATGTTAATTGGTGTCTAAGAATGATTAGAAGTGATGGATCTAGGCTGGGTAATGTTGTGGAAGTGTTTGGATGTGATTTCGGTTGTGTTTCGTAGCCAAAATGTGAGTTTTGGTGAGAGCAGCGAGTTTAGGTGTAATGGCTGAAGATTTTAATGCACGATGATGCATTAATCATCTGCTTTGATATGTTTAAAACATGGGAGACATCTTCGGATCCTTGTGGTGTTGATCCGGAGGCTCGAACGGCGTTTCGGCGAGCTTGCGAAACGGAATTGGTGAGTGAAGTTTGGTTTTCAGCTTTGAAACCAATGTTTGAAGGTTTTGGGAGCTTAGTTTAAGTCTAAGCAACTTAACTAAGCTCAAGAGTAAGTTTTCGGAGAACTCTCTCTTGGATGAACCATGAAATGGTTGGATGCAATGTGTTAAATTTGCATGTTTAAATTCTATTTTGAAAGCATATTTTAGCATGTTTAATGCTGGTTTTGTAAGCCATGTGTTGAAGGATGCTCAAGGTAAGAGATCCTTGGTTTGACATTGATAAATGTGGTTTTGATGCATAGTGTTGCATGATGGTTTAATGGCTTTGTTTAATGCTTTAAAACAGTGGATTGATGATGGTAAATGATGTATATTGGCAAGTGATGTGTTGGTTTAAAAGTACTTGAATCGGATATAGTTAGCTGGCTATAGGATTGGGTGCACCGTGAATTAAGTCGTCTTGGATGTTGAGGGGTTGTAATGGTACCGTAAACTCTATCCAAGTACACTAACGATTTGTCTAAGATCATAATGGTGGTTAAAATGCCATGTGAGGATCTTGTGTTGTGTGTCCTGTGTTCTCGTTAGTGATGTTATACAACTACCAATGAGTGATGTGGAGGGGTTGTGATTGTACCGTTAGACTCCATCACGGGTGTTGAGGGGTTGTGATTGTACTGGTAAACTCCACCTTGTGTGTTTGGTAGTGTGTATGAAGCGTATGGGACAACGCTTGTAATCCGCGTATCCGATTGTGTTTTGTGTTGAAAAATGGTTATGGAATATCACTTGATAGCCAATATGACATGTGGATATAATGAAGCATGAGATGCTTGTTTTGTATGCATTGTTGCATGAGAAATGATGTTTATGAATTTAAAGGCCTTTGAAAGGTGTTTTATAAAGTGTATTATTGTGTTGTTTCAGTAGAGCATGCCTCACTAAGCATATGTGCTTACGCTCTCTTTCTTGAACCAATAATGCAGAGAATTGAAGTGCTTTAAGGGCAGCAAGGAGGTCAAGAATCCAAGAGAAAGACTAAGCTCATGTATGGTGACTATTTTTACAACATTATTAGCTTTTGGTATTTGGCAATGGGAACCTTGATTGTGTTTTTGGGAGATGTTCTGGACTCCCTAAGTTTGGCATGATGCCTATGATGTTTTGGATATGTAATTGGCCATTTTTGGTGTTTGCTTTGATGGTTTGATGTTTGTTGGTTTTGGGTAATAGGATGCATGCCTATAGATTGAGGTTTTCCCTATTTGATGCCATGAATATGTTTTGTTGAAGCAAATATGTTTCTTTAATGCATGATGACTTGTTGGCATGATTAGGAGGTCTTAGGGACATGTTTGATTGGGTAAATGTATGTTAAACCAGAAAATTCTGCACTTTCTGGGCAGTCCGTATCGGAACGAGCACTACCGTTTCGAAACAGGGGTCTGAAATGGCCTTGGTGTTTCGAAACGGGTAGAGCCGTTCCTAAACACTTTTGCTACTGCCAAGCCCTGTTTCGGAATAGGTTTCGAAACGTTCCCGCGTTTCGGAACGGTCAATTCCCGTTCCGAAACACTTGACCGTTGGGCACTGATTTGTATCGTTTGTGTTTTGCAATCTTTACGTTTTAGTCCTGAACTTTGTATTTGCAATTGCTTGAGTTTGGGATGTCCGTTTGAGGTGAAATTTGATAGAGAAGCATGTAACCTGACTAATTTCATAATGGTATCTTAAAAATTAGTAAAGTCCTTTTAATTTCTAGATTTTACAATTTGGTCCCTAAATTCGTATGTTGTGCAATTGAGTCCCTTATTGCTTTCTGATTGCTGTAATTTTTGAGTATGTTTATCTCAAGAGTACGTCTAGGATTAATGTGCATCTAGACAAGTTTAAAAAGAAAAATAAGGGTCGTTAATCAAGGTTGACTTCCGGGTTGACTTTGGTTTTCCCCGTGTAATCTTCGTAGTTCGGGTCAACCGTCTAGGCCGGGCTAAGGGGGTTACATTTGGTGGCATTAGAGCTGAGTTCTCGAGTAATTGGGAATGGTTATGTGGGTGATATATGTATGATTGCTTTGTATGCCTTTTGAGTGAAAGTATGATGTGTGAATTGTAAGTACATTGCAATTGTGATGTGTGCTGAGATGAAGCATGTTAGAGGGACCCATTGCCATATCAAAACTAATGAAATAACTTGTTTTTAATTGAAAATGAGTTTGAGTACTTGGATGGAACTGGAGGTGATGGAGGTGATGGAACTGGTGTTGGTGCTGGGGTCGCTGGAACTGAAGCTGGGCAGGGGCAAGCTGCTCCTGATATGACAGTATTGATACATGCTATTGTTGGAGCCTTTCAGGCGGCAATAGTTAGGGCTCATGGAGTTGGGCATCAGGGAGATGCTAATGCTAGACTACCTTTGGAACGTCTGCGCAGTCTGGGAGGGACTGAGTTCAGAGGTTTGTCTGTAGAGGGTTCCGAGTCTTGGTTGGAAAGTACCAAGAGAATTTTGGGACAGATGAACTGTAACGAGGTGAAGAAGCTAGGTTGTGTGATATCGTTGTTGTATGATGATGTGTATACCTGGTGGACAACCACTATCTCCGGAATGGAGGATGCCGATGTGACTTGGACATTCTTCCTGAACGCGTTCAAGCGTAGGTATCTGGGTGTGCGATACCTGGATGAAAAGAAAAGAGAGTTCATGTCTCTGACGCAAGGAAGCATGACAGTAGCTGAGTAAGAGATCCAGTTTGTCCGTCTCAGTCAGTATGCACCTGAGCTTATCCCTGATGAGCGGGAGAGGTGTGAACGTTTCCGTTATGGTTTGGTGACGGATGTAAAGACATATATGCTGACTGCTGAGTACACTGACTTCGATGTGCTGGTTGGTAGAGCGAAGGATATTGAGCTAAATTTGGGTTTGTCCTCTAGGGGTGCTGGTTCTGGTGCGGGCAAGAGAATGGCTGAGTATAGTTCCGGTGGTGTACGGAACAAGAGATGACGTGATAGGAGGTATCAGTCTTCGGCTAGGCGTGGTGGTGGAGGGCAAGGTGCGCCTGTTAAGGAAGACAGGGCGAGAGCTGATCAGAACACATGCTGGGCGTGTGGATCGCGTGGTCACTTGAGGCGTGATTGTCCTCGGGCAGCGAAAGAGGTGCATGCTCCTGTTGTGGTGACCGGTAATTCATGCTGGAACTGTGGCTCGGCATAACACATGAGGAGGGAGTGTCCTCTGTTGGCCGGTGGTGGTCAGGGACGTGCTCATGGAGTTGTAGCACCATAGAGAGGTCGTGGGCGTGGCCGTGGTAACTTCCAACGCAGAGAGGATGGTGGAAGGAATGTGGCTCACGTGGTGGCTGTCCAGCCTTAGGGTGGTGGCCAGGCTCCAGTGTATGCACAACGGGAAGGGAGGAATGACACGGATGTGATCGCAGGTACCTTCACTTTGCAATCTTTTTCATTGCTTTCCTTGATTGATTTTGGATCTACACACTCATACATATTGCGTGAACATGCTCAATTGCTTGGTTTGCCTGTTGAGTCTTTGGATGTTGGTATGCGTGTAACTAGTTCTTTTGGTGAGACCGTTGTGACACAAAAGCTTTATAGAAGATGCCCCTTGGTTGTGCAAAACCATGTTTTTCATGTTGATCTTATGGAATTGCCTTTCTATGGTTTTGATGTAATCCTTGGTATGGATTGGCTTGTTGAACATCGAGCTGTGGTGGATTTTGAGAACAAGCGAGTTTCGCTGAAGCTTGCGGATGATTATGAGGTAGTGGTGGTTGGTGAGAATGTGAAGTTTCTTGCCAATGTGGTGTCTACGTTGGAGGCGAGTCGAATGCTGAGGCAAGGTTGTGAAGCCTACCTAGCTTTTGTGATGAATCCTAGCTCTAAGGAGTTGCGAGTTCAAGATATCAAGATTGTGCGAGAGTTTCCTGGTGTGTTTCCGGAGGAGTTACCTGGATTGCCTCCTAATCGCGAAGTGGAGTTTGGAATTGAGCTGTATGAAAACACAACTCCAGTGTCCATTACTCCTTATCGAATGGAACCTAAAGAGTTGAAGGAGCTGAAGACGCAACTTCAGGAGTTGCTTGATCGTGGTTTCATTCGGCCGAGTGTGTCACCTTGGGGTTGCACCGGTCTTGTTTGTGAAGAAAAAGGATGGCACTATGAGGATGTGCATCGATTACCGTCAGCTTAACAAGTTGACTATCAAGAATCAGTATCCATTGTAGAGGATTGATGATCTTTTTGATCAATTTCGGGGAGCGGCTGTGTTCTCTAAAATTGACTTAAGGTCAAGGTATTACCAATTGAAGGTGAAGGATGTGGATGTGCCTAAGACAACCTTCAGAACGAGGTATGGGCATTATGAGTTTCTTGTGATGCCGTTTGGTTTGACAAATGCTCTTGCAGCTTTCATGGACATGATGAATAGAGTGTTCCATGAATACTTGGATAAATTTGTTGTGGTGTTCATTGATGATTTTCTCGTGTACTCTCGTACTGAGGAGGAGCATGAGGGGCATTTGAGGATTGTGTTGTAGGCTTTGTTGGAGAATTAGCTCTATGCTAAGCTGAGCAAGTGTGAATTCTGGCTAAGGGAAGTTGTGTTCCTTGGTCATGTGGTTTCTGCTTAGGGGATTCGTGTTGATCCTCAGAAGATTGAGGCAGTGATGAATTGGAAGCCTCCTAAGTCTGTTCATGAAGTTCGTAGTTTCCTTGGCTTGGCGGGATACTATCGGAGGTTCGTGGATGGATTTTCGAAGATTGCTGCACCTTTGACGAAGTTGTTGCAGAAGGATGTTAAATTTGAGTGGACGGAAGCGAGACATGAGGCTTTTGAGAAGCTGAGACAGCTTTGACGCAAGCTCCTATCATGGTTCAACCTGAATCAGGGAAAGAGTTTGTGGTGTATAGTGACGCGTCCTACGTTGGTTTGGGATGTGTGTTGATGCAAGAGGGTAAGGTGGTGGCTTATGCATCGCGCCAGTTGAAGGTGCATGAGCGCAATTATCCTACGCATGACATTGAGTTAGCTGTGGTGGTTTTTGCTTTGAAAATTTGGAGACATTACCTGTATGGTGAGAAGTGTACTGTGTACACGGATCACAAGAGTTTGAAGTATCTGATGTCTCAGAAAGAGTTGAATCTTAGGCAACGACGATGGGTGGAGTTGCTTAAGGATTACGATTTGACGATCGAGTACCATCCGGGTAAAGCTAATGTTGTAGCGGATGCTTTGAGTAGGAAAGTAGCAGTGGAGTTGAGGGCTATGTTTGCTAGCTTGAGCATTTTGCGTGATGGTGGTCTTGTGGCTGAGTTGCAAGTGAAACCATCCTTGGTTCAGTTGATAAAGGATAAACAGTTTTTGGATGATTTTTTGGTGCCACATGTTCAGGATATTGCTGAGGATAGGCCATCGGATTTCTGCTTTAATGATGATGGGGTTTTATGTTTTGGGAGTCGGATAGTAGTGCCCAATGATGCTGAGTTGAGGCGTGCTATTCTGACTGAAGCTCATAGTAGTCCTTTTGCTATGCACCCTGGTAGTACTAAGATGTATAATGATCTTCGTGATGAGTACTATTGGGTGGGTTTAAAGAAAGATGTTGCTGAGTATGTGAGCAAGTGCATGGTTTGTCAGCGAGTTAAGGCTGAGCATCAGTTTCCTTCTGGGTTGTTGCAACCGTTGAGGATTCCTGAGTGGAAGTGGGAAAGGATTACCATGGACTTTGTGTCTGGTTTACCTTTGTCGCCATCGAAGAAGAATTCAATGTGGGTGATTGTGGATCGCCTGACGAAGTATGCACAATTCTTGCCTGTGCATACTACGTATACTTTGGATAAGCTTGCAGAGCTGTACATTGCTGAGATCGTGCGGTTGCATGGTGTGCCAAAGTCAATTGTGTCGGATAGAGATCCGAGGTTTACATCGCGTTTCTGGCAGTGTTTGCACCAGGCTTTGGGTACACGGTTGAATTTCAGTACTTCTTATCATCCACAGTCGGATGGACAGTCTGAGCGTGTTATCCAAGTGCTGGAGGATATGTTGAGGTGTTGTGTGATCGAGTTTCAAGGCTCTTGGGAGAAACATTTGCCTTTGGTGGAGTTTGCTTATAACAATAGTTACCAAGCAAGTATTCAAATGGCACCTTATGAAGCCTTGTATGGGAGGAAGTGTAGGACTCCTCTTTGTTGGGCTGAAACAGGTCAGAAGTTGGTTTCGATGCCAGCTTTGTTGAAAGGAACCACCGAGAAGGTGAAGCTCATTTGTGAGCGATTGAAGGCAGCTTTTGATCGACAAAAGTCTTACGCGGATTTGAAACGTAAGGAGATTGAGTATGCGGTGGGTGACCGTGTGTTTTTGAAAGTTTCGCCTTGGAAAAAAGGTGATGAGGTTTGGCCGAAAGGGTAAGTTGAGCCCTAGGTACATTGGACCATACGAGGTGATTGAGCGTGTAGGTCCTGTTGCGTACAAGATGAGATTGCCACGAGAGTTGGAAAAGATTCATGATGTGTTTCATGTTTCTATGCTTCGGAAGTATAGATCGGATCCTTCGCATGTTATGCCTGTGGAGGAAGTGGAGTTGAATCCAGATTTGACTTATGATGAGGAACTAGTAGAGATTCTGGATTCGGACAGTAAAGTTCTTCGAGGCAAGACCATTGATTTGGTAAAGGTGTTGTGTAAGCATCGTGGTGTTGAGGAAGCCACGTGGGAACGAAAGGATGACATGATAAAGCAGTTTCCATACCTTTTTCCTCCAGGTAAATTTTGAGGATGAAATTTCTTAAGGGGGAGAGTTGTAACACCCCAATTTTGGGCTTGGAAGTTTAGGGTCTGAACCGGACCGATCTGATTTTCGGTTCGAATATAAAAGGTGGTTTTAGGGAAAGCCTAGTTCGGGATGCATTAAAAGTATGGAAAAATATCTAAAAATCCTCTTTTAATATATATAAGAGAGTGGTGAAATCAATTTTACAAAATAAGGCTTGGAAATATGACATTTCGAATTGGTGACTAAAATGTAATTTTTGAAAAGTTCGTGACTGTTTTGAAAGGATTGAAACTTTAAATCTTTAAGGAGCTAATTTACCCAAGGAAGGATTTCTCCAGATTTTTCTTGATTTTAATGACTCATTTAATGTTTAAGTAATAAAAAGAAAAAGAGGGAAAAACCATATTTTAGTTTCATAACTAACTTTTGCTAAAATTTTCCCATTTCATTTTCTTTCAAAATTCCCTCAGCCAAACACATTTCCACAACAACTTTTCTTTTGATTTTTACACCAAATGATGAGATTTCAATCCTTAAATGATTCCTAATCATTTCTACATCAAATCCTCTTCATTTGCTTATTGAATTTTCAAGGATTTTGGCTCTAAACAAGGAAAAATCCACATTTAGAGGTATGAACGTCCTTCTCCTCTAAATACTCAGTTCTTTATTGAAATTCCCAAGTTCTCAATCCTTACATTAAGTTTTATTAAATGTTTTAATGTTGTGATCTTGATTTTGGCTTAAAACTTGAGATTTTGATTAAATCTTGAAGAATTTCGTTGTAATTGTTTGGGCTCTATTTTGATATGCCTTTTTAATGTATTTTGGATGTTTAATGATGTGTAATTGAGGTTTAATCAATGCAATCCCGAATAGGTTGATTTTCCTAAGTTTTTACTTGTGAAAATGGTGGTTTTTGGGGTGATTTTGGTGTTCTGTTATAGATGGAGGTATAAAGACGTGATTAGGTCCTTTTTGGATGTTAATTGATGTCTAAGAATGATTAGAAGTGATGGATCTAGGTTGGGTAATGTTGTGGAAGTGTTTGGATGTGATTTCGGTTGTGTTTCGTAGCCGAAATGTGAGTTTTGGTGAGAGCAATGAGTTTAGGTGTAATGGCTGAAGATTTTAATGCATGATGATGCATTAATCCTCTACTTTGATGTGTTTGAAACAGGGGAGACATCTTCGGATCCTTGTGGTGTTGATCCGGAGGCTTGAACGGCGTTTCAGCGAGCTTGCGAAACGGAATTGGTGAGTGAAGTTTGGTTTTCAGCTTTGAAACCAATGTTTGAAGGTTTTGGGAGCTTAGTTTAAGTCTAAGCAACTTAACTAAGCTCAAGAGTAAGTTTTTGGAGAAACTCTCTCTTTGATGAACCATTTTATGGTTGGATGCAATGTGTTTAATTTGCATGTTTAAATTCTGTTTTGAAAGCATATTTTAGCATGTTTAATGCTGGTTTTGTAAGCCATGTGTTGAAGGATGCCCAAGGTAAGAGATCATTGGTTTGACATTATTAAATGTGGTTTTGATGCATAGTGTTGCATGATGGTTTAATGGCTTTGTTTAATGCTTTAAAACAGTGGATTGATGATGGTAAATGATGTATATTGGCAAGTGATGTGTTGGTTTAACAGTACTTGAATCAGATATAGTTAGCCGGCTATAGGATTGGGTGCACCGTGAATTAAGTCGCCTTGGATGTTGAGGGGTTGTAATGGTACCGTAAACTCCATCCAATACACTAACGAGATGTCTAAGATCATAATGGTGGTTAAAATGCCATGTGAGGATCTTGTGTTGTGTGTCCCGTGTTCTCCTTAGTGATGTTATACAACTACCAATGAGTGATGTGGAGGGGTTGTGATTGTACCGTTAGACTCCATCATGGGTGTTGAGGGGTTGTGATTGTACCGGTAAACTCCACCTTGTGTGTTTGGTAGTGTGTATGAAGCGTATGGGACAACGCTTGTAATCCGCGTATCCAATTGTGTTTTGTGTTGAAAAATGGTTATGGAATATCACTTGAAAGCCAATATGACATGTGGATATAATGAAGCATGAGATGCTTGTTTTGTATGCATTGTTGCATGAGAAATGATGTGTATGAATTTAAAGGTCTTTGAAAGGTGTTTTATAAAGTGCATTATTGTGTTGTTTCATTAGAGCATGCCTCACTAAGCATATGTGCTTACGTTCTCTTTCTTGAACCAAAAATGCAGAGAATTGAAGTGCTTTAAGGGCAGCAAGGAGGTCAAGAATCCAAGAGAAAGACTAAGCTCATGTATGGTGACTATTTTTACAACATTATTAGCTTTTGGTATTTGGCAATGGGAACCTTGATTGTGTTTTTGGGAGATGTTCTGGACTCCCTAAGTTTGGCATGATGCCTATGATGTTTTGGATATGTAATTGGCCATTTTTTGTGTTTGCTTTGATGGTTTGATGTTTGTTGGTTTTGGGTAATAGGATGCACGCCTATAGATTGAGGTTTTCCCTATTTGATGCCATGAATATGTTTTGTTGAAGCAAATATGTTCCTTTAATGCATGATGACTTGTTGGCATGATTAGGAGGTCTTAGGGACATGTTTGATTGGGTAAATGTATGTTAAACCAGAAAAATCTGCACTTTCTGGGCAGTCCGTATCGGAACGGGCACTACCGTTTCGAAACAGGGGTCTGAAATGGCCTTGGTGTTTCGAAACGGGTAGCGCCGTTCCGAAACACTTTTTCTACAGCCAAGCCCTGTTTTGGAACAGGTTTCGAAACGGTCCCGCGTTTCGGAACGGTCAATTCCCGTTCCGAAACACTTGACCGTTGTGCACTGATTTGTATGGTTTGTGTTTTGCAATCTTTACGTTTTAGTCCTGAACTTTGTATTTGCAATTGCTTGAGTTTGGGATGTCCGTTTGAGGTGAAATTTGACCGAGAAGCATGTAACCTAACTAATTTCATAATGGTATCTTAAAAATTAGTAAAGTCCTCTTAATTTCCAAATTTTACAATTTGGTCCCTAAATTCGTATGTTGTGCAATTGAGTCCCATATTGCATCCCGATTGCTGTAATTTTTGAGTATGTTTATCTCAAGAGTACGCCTAGGATTAATGTGCATCTAGACAAGTTTAAAAAGAAAAAAAGGGTCGTTAATCAAGGTTGACTTTCAGGTTGACTTTGGTTTTCCCCGTGTAATCTTCGTAGTTCGGGTCAACCGTCTAGGCTGGGCTAAGGGGGTTACAGACTTGGTGTAGAGAGAGCTTCTATGTCGTTAAAAATGAAATGGGAAGTGAAGAAGATGAAGACACGACTTATTTTAACATAAAGGGGGTTTTAAATGAAAGTTAGTTTATTTACAGTTTTGCCATTAATGAATGGCTATTTCCCATTTTCTTTAAAAACCATCCAAATTGAATTTCATTTCAATTTAGTCCAACAATAAAATGTTTGTTTTTGAAACTCGAGGCCCAAAAGATTATTTTGATTATAAAACCGAGCTCGAAATAATATTAAAATATTATTTTCATCCGACCCCAAAACCCGGGTGTTACAACTCTCCCCCACTTAAGGAAATTTCATCCCTGAAATTTATCAGACATGAAGAGTCACTGAAACTGCTCCTCCACACTTCCCTTTTCTTCTCACCACAACATACTCGCCAACTCGGTAGACTTACCACACAACATTAGCTATCTGATGCTAAGATCTCAACGGTTCCTTCAAGGCATGTCAATTTAGAACTCAACTCAATTTCTTCAACAACATAGCACGGGACAAACCTGACTCACACTTCCGAATCATAGATATACATAACACATCACAAACCTCTTTCTAACTCTGGTGGTAGCCGCAACAAATAAACAACAGGACTAGCTTGATTCACAACCTCATACAACACTGTTTGAATACTTGACCCATAACTTTCTCTGACTGATCATCTGACTTCAATAGGTAACTGAACACTACGCAGACGTCTTCAAAAATCTAGTTGAAATCTCGAATCTATATTACCCACTTTCATTACGAATCTCCTACGGATGTAGCAAACTAGAGGAAAATTGATGCTTGGTCTTGACACGCTGGCAAACTACACACTTACTCTCATAATGAACCACATCATTCATCAACTCAATCCGGAAGTACTCGTCTTCTCCTCACAATACGTCTTCATATAACTCAGATGCAATACAAATGATCTGCCGTGTGCTTCGGCCAAAACAATACGTCTCAAAACACTATGTCAATCGGCGCAACTATTTTGTCTCTAAAATGCAAAACTCCCTCATCCCTAAAACTGCATTCTGAAGGTCTTCCTTCCACTAATTCTTGCACGTGAGGTGCCAAGAACCTGTCTTGCAACTGTTTCTCTTTAAGTATCTGACTCAATGTAGGCTCAACCCGAAACTCGACCACAAAACCACTATCGTTTGATAAACTGAATCCGGCAAACACAGCTCGCAACTCAGCTACTAATCTAACAACAAATATAACTCGGAACATCGGTCACTATGTAGACTCTCTTCGAATAGTACTTAATCTTGAGATCACAGTCTTCAAGCAGTTCTAACACTTTATGCTATTCAAGTTTCAACCCTTCCTAAGTCGTCTAATTTTTTAAGTTCTGATGATAAGTGTATACACTATGCATTTCTTACTATACAAGCTTTGTCTTTAAGTCTTCGAAGCAAATACAACTGAAATTAACTCTAAGTCTAGTGTCGGATAATTCTCTTCAAGGTCGTTCAACTATCTCGATGAATAGGCCACAATCTTCTGTCTTGCATAAGCACACAACCTAACCCTACATGTAACGCATCACTATGGTTCACAAATTCTTTCTCTGACATCGGCGGGACCAAGGTCGAAGCTTCCTTCAAAGTTTCTCTCGGTTTCTCAAAGGCTCATTGTCTCGCATCTGACCATACAACTGAACATTCTTCCGTAGCAATCTGTCAAAGAAGTAGCTGTCTTCAAAAGATAATTTATAAACCTCAGATAGTAACAACGCTAGACCCAGGAACTATAGATACATGTCACAATCTTCAATTTCTTCCAACTCACATCTCCTTCTGCCTACTTGGGATTTGCTCTAATATATTCGACTGATCTACATGACCTAGGGGAACACCTTTATTGACTCGGGGTTCACGTTTTCTCAACTTGGCATACAACTAATTTTCTAATAGAGTCTACATCACTAACTCCAAAGCTTGTCATGATCTTCTTCGGTACATGAATATACCTATGTATCATCTAAGAGAATTACTACAAACTGATCAAGAAACTTAGGAAAATATTCAGCTCAACATCTCTATAAAAGTAACTAACACACAAGTCAAACAAAACGGCATAACTCAAAACTCAAAGTGATCACATCTGCCCCGAAAGCTGTCTTCGGTACATCAACCTCTCTCACTTTCAACTAATAGTAATCGGATCTCAAATTAATCTTGAAAAGACTGAAGCACCCCTCAACTGATCAACAAACCACTAATGCTCGGAAAAAGGACACTAATTGTTCACTGTCAACTGTTTCAACTACCTGAAATCTAAAAACATTCTCGTATTGTCATCTCTTTTCTTCATAATTTCCATTGTTGTACTCTAAGATGACGTACTAGGCCTAATCAATCTAAGGTCTAACAAATCTCGAAGTTGATTCTTCAACACTCTCAATTCTTTCGGAAACCATAGGATACAGAGCAATCAAAACAGGAGCAAACTCGGAGACGATATCAATAACAAACTCTTCTTCGCTATAAAGAGACAAACCGGGTAATTCTTGCCAACACTTTTAGGAAAACACAAACTATTCTAACATTCTGCGGTCTAATCCTCATTCAAAAATCAAATTCATCACATTTGCTAGGCAAGCCTGTCAACCAAACTCAATCAACTTTTGACCTCTAAAGCTGGATCAACGTTCGATACGGAATCCACATTCCCTCCTACCATTATAATCTCATAGTCATCCGCAAGCTTTAAGAAAGCTCTCATTTTCTCAAAGTCTACCCTAACTCTATGTTCTACAAGCCACTCCATGCCCCGTATCACATCAAAATTGTAATAAGGCGATTCTCTCACATCTACTGGAGACACGTGACCCTGAACCATCAACGAGCATCTCTTGTACATCTTTTTGACTACAACTGTATCCTCGAAGGAGCTAGTAACACTAACACCTACATCTAGTACCTCACAAGATAGATTCAACAACTTCGCATGCTCACTCAAAATACACGGACGCGTAGATCCTGAATCAATCAGAAAAACAAGCTCAACGACTGTATCGAGGAATTACTTGCTATAACATCGACATCATTCCGAAGCCAACTCTTAGGTCTTCACTTCTCTTACCAACTCATATCAAGATCGGTCACATTGTTCTCTCTCAATAGAAACAAACTCATAGGCACGCTGACCCAAACAAACAAATTGTACCTCCAACTCTGGTACTGACATACTGCCCTGAACTAGAGCGATGAACTCTCTCATCACTCACATCCTATAAAACCTCAGATTCACGATTACCAGCTCTAGGCCCACGTCTCGGCCTCAAACTTACCAAAAACAATAATACAACAATAAACAAAACACACAAACAAGAATATTTAGGGTTAGCTAGGGCAAGGGTCCAAGGTGCTCAAGTATATTCTTTTGCAAAAATCTTTTCAAATAAGTAATAGTAGCAATGGGAACTCGACACTACGCTTCAACACAACCATCATGCTGACATATGCTTTCAAACACCGTACTATCAAGGAAACATCAAGCATACATGGCAAAACATTCACCGAGACATAACAACAACATAACACTTCAAACTTACCTCACTTACCTACTCGAGGTCTCAGAAACCTTAGGCTCTAATACCACTAAATGTAACCCCCTTGTCCCGGTCTGGACGGCTGACCGGTCTGATTAGGCTACATGGGGAAAACTGAAGCGATACCCGTTAATGCTCCCCTTCGGTTAGCAACCCTATTTTTTTCTTTATCTTTTCTAGATGCCTTTATTAAATCCTATGTGTTAGGACACGCAACGAACAAACACAGATACAAAACCCACAAGACATGCAATTAAACAGCCCAATTTTCCTTTTTAAGCAGGCCGTAGTGATACACCTACAGAGGGTATCGATAAGCCCTGACCAAAGTCAACCCTTGCAGTCAACTTAGGGAAGACCGTATCGATATAGCCCTTGAGCGTATCGATACACCCCTCTCGGTCAAAATTTCGAGGTCAATGAGATGGAACTGTACCGATACGCCTCAACCCCGTATCGAACGCCCTAAACTCACCAACTCCTCAGAAATCCAGTGAGCAAAAACCGTATCAGTACACCCCCGTGTATCGATACGCCCAGCCAAAACTGAGGCCTGCAATCATGACCGTATCGATACGGCCCTTAGGCGTATCGATACGCCCTGCACTGCAAGTCTCCAAAATCAGCAAAAACAACACAAGACTCGAACCTAGATGCGAATCAAGACCTCCCTAGACACATCCAAGCATTCATACCACCTCTATTAACCAAAATCTAGTCATACAAGGCACCCAACATGGACGAACATCATTCAACCAAGGAATTCACGTAATCATTCAAAAGAAGGCATACATAGCATACATGAGTTTCATGCCTTAGCAAACAAACCTAAAACATTCATATAAAGCAATCTAAACATGATTTTACAAGCCAAGCATGACATCCAAAAGCCAAAGCAACACAAGCATCCAAAAGACATGGCTATAAGCCTCCCAACAAACACTTAGGCATCAACATAACATGGTTTACAAATCCATCAACATAAGGCATTAACAACATAAAGCCAACACAAAGGAGTCTAGATACACGCTCCTAAAACACGTAGCATTTCCCATTGCTAGACTACTACATTATTTAATAAACCATACTTGAGCAAACAACCACACGATTGGACGCCCTTTTCTTGCTCCTTGCTAGCTCCAAGCTAAAGATCTGCATTGTCGGAAAAAGGAGAGCGTAAGCATAAAGCTTAGTGAGCGGAGCTCAAAAACATAACAACGACAATGCAGGGTTCAAAGCTTTCTTTAAAATAAAGGTCAACACATACAATTCATCCAACGACCAAACCTTCTACTAACATACAAGTCCAATCAAAATACCAATATAAATATTTATCATGGCATCACACTTCATGGTATGCATAAAGGCATGATCCTAAATTAAAACAAAACCATAAAAAGAGAACGATATAGTGAGACACAACATGAATAATACATGGTATGCACGAGCATAACCAAAACACACACGGTGGGACTACACATCACCGTTTCAACTAGTAGTTTTCCAATGGGACTACACATCAAAGTACTCTTCTACTAGTCACTACCGGTGGGACTACACATCACCGGAGTCTTATACCACTCGCTACCGGCGGGACTACACATCACTGGAGCAACGACAACCATCACGTGAGGTTCGACACCAACCATGCAACACGATATACAATCACCATCATGCGACATGTACTCACTATATCATGCACAACCAAAACAAGTTGTAACAAAATCCACAACTAGGCACCAACTTACTACTCACAATCTTACCAATCTCAAATGACCTTACTCACCATTTCCGTGCACAACCTGCACCAACTTACACACATCTTACAAGGTATATCAACCACACCATAGATACCATCACACATTACCAACGACATAATAATAAGCAACATGCTTCCTCCCAAAGTATTGGAATTTTATGCATAACAATTTATCACCATATGTAATGAAAACAAACGGTAAAAGGGAAAATTAAAGAGGCGATTCACATCCACTTACTCTTTGAGTTTAAATTACATTTCAAGCCCAATCAAAACCCCTTTCAAAACCATCTTTGAACCAAAACGATACTTGAAAACATTTTCACATCCACATGCTTGAACCAACCTTTGAAAATCAAGTTAAAACATTAACCAATCACCTTCACTTCCAAGCTAAATCACCAAGCAAGCAATCACCTTAAAGCTTCCGGATTCACTCTCGAGGCTTCCCCAACACAAGCTCTTGCCTCTAAACAACCTCAACACAATCCAAACAACTTCAAATCAGCCCAAGTATCAATGTAGCTAACCCGGAATACAATTCAAACATCAAACCCAATATTTCAAGCCATGAACAACCCCCAAAATTACCAAACCCGAGCAGCCCATAAACCTCTATCAAAACTCACGATTTCAACACTTTCAACACTTCCAAATGCTTCCAAAACAGCCCCCAACTATTACCCTAACATTAACCCTCAAATTCCAACATAAAACACACCTAAAACTCAACTAAAAACCCTCCTAAAACCCCACCAAAACCCAAATTCGGGAATCATTGTAAAATTCTTTAAAAATCACATATGTCGGACCTTAGGGTTATAAACAACTCATTCAACAATAATAAATCAATAGCTTAGGTTAAAGACCATAAAGTTCACATTTTTAATCCCAAAACTCAAAACCTCCAAAACCAAAACCATTAGCTTTTTGAAAAATAAAGATACTAGCTTGAAGAGAAAGAGGAGGACAAGTCAAAAACGAAGTTACCTTTCAAAAAGCACCAAAAATGAAGATGCAAGGTGATGGAATGTAGAGAGAGCTTCTATGTCGTTAAAAATGAAATGGGAAGTGAAGAAGATGAAGACAAGGCTTATTTTAACATAAAGGGGGTTTTAAATGAAAGTTGGTTTATTTACAGTTTTGCCATTAATGAATGGCTATTTCCCCTTTTCTTTAAAAACCATCCAAATTGAATTTCATTTCAATTTAGTCCAACAATAAAATGTTTGTTTTTGAAACCCGAGGCCCAAAAGATTATTTTGATTATAAAACTGAGCCCGAAATACTATTAAAATATTATTTTCACTCGACCCCAAAACCCGAGTGTTACACCCTAAGAAGACTACCTCTCGAATTCAGAACTCACACTTGCTCAACTTCGCATACAACTAATTATCTAACAAGGTCTGCAAAACTAACCTCAAGTGTCGGTCGTGGTCTTCCTCGGTACGCGAATACACCAAGATGTCATCTATAAAGACAACTACAAACTGATCTAGGTACTGGTGGAAGATCCTATTCATCATATCCATGAAAGCAACTGGTGCGTTAGTCAACCCAAAAGGCATGACTAAAAACTTATAGTGACCATATCTAGTCCTAAAGGTCGTCTTCGGTACATCAACCTCTCTTACCTTTAGCTGGTAGTAACTGGATCTCAAGTCGATCTTCGAAAAGACTGATGCCTCTCTCAACTGGTCCAACAAATCATCAATTCTCGGCAAAGGATACTTGTTCTTCACTGTTAACTGATTCAACTGTCTGTAATCTATACACATTCTCATGCTCCCATCTTTCTTTTTCACAAACAAAATTGGAGCGCCCTAAGGTGAAGAACTCGGTCGAATGAAACCTCTATCTGTCAACTCTTGCAACCGAGTCTTCAACTCTTTCAGTTCTTTCGGTGCCATACGATACAGAGCAATCGAAACATGAGCTGAATCTGAATAAGTCTCTATAGCAAACTCTACCTCTCTATCAAGTGGTAAACCTGTCAATTCTTCCAGAAACATACTAGGAAAGTCACACACTGTCCAGATGTCTTGAGGTCTAACCTCACTCATGTTTGGATTCATCACATAGGCCAAATACGCCTCGCAACCCATCTCAACTAACCTCTTAGCCTCTAGAACTGAAACTACATTCGATAAGAACTTCACGTTCTCACCCACCACCACTATCTCATAATCATCCGTGAGTCTCAATGAAATCCTCTTAGTCTCAAAATCTATCCTAGATCTATGCTCAGTGAGCCACTCCATACCCAGAATCACATCAAAGCCATAAAATGGTAACTCCATCATATCCACTGGAAACACATGTCAATGAACCATAAGCGGACATCTTCTGTACATCCTCCTAACTACTACCGTATCCTCGAAGGAACTAGTAACACTAACTCCTACCTCTAATATCTCACAAGGCAATTTCAACAACTTTGCATGCTCACTCAGAATATAAGAATGTGTAGACCCGGAGTCAATCAAAGAAAGCAAACCCAAAGACTGTATCGAGAAGTTACCTACAATCACATCTGTGTCATGCTGATTCCCACGTTGAGCGTAAACTCTGGCTTGGCCTCCGCTATCTGGCTGGACTGCAACTACATGCGCTATGTTCCTCTGGCCATCATTTCTCGGCTGGAAGTTGCCTCTACCGCGCTCGCGGCCTCTCTGAAAGTCATTGGCTCTAGCAGGAGCCTGAACTGGTGCCTGCCCCACTTGATGTGGACTGTCACGCCTAATATGACCCCTAGCTCCACAACCCCAACACGAGTGAAAGTTCCCCCAACACTCACTGGTGTGATTCCTCCCGCAACTAGCACACGTGGGCAACCGCCCACCAGCTCTCTGGCCCTGATGGCCCCTACCCTGGTTACCTCCACCACGTCTATGGTCATAGTGATGCCTATAGTCCCGATGCCTCTTGGCATCACCTCTATCAAAGTCACTAGATCTCTTCCCAGAACTAGAACCAGCAGATCGTTTGGTCATGCCCGAACTGTGCTCCAAGTCCTTGGCCCTAGCGACCAAGACATCAAAATCTGTGTAGTCAGAAGCTAAAGTGTACCTCTTGATCTCTTCATTCAAAATCTGTGTAGTCAGTAGGAACAAGCTCAGATGCATACTGACTCAGCCTGACAAATCTGATCTCATAGTCTGTCACAGCCATACTCCCCTGAGAAAAGCCATAAATTCCCTCTTCTTCTCATTGAGATATCGAGGACCTAGATATTTCTTACGGAAAGCTGACTCGAAAAACTCCCAAGTGATCTCAGCCTCTTCCATACCCGTAGTGATGGTGACCCACCAAGTGTAGGCATCACCCTGAAGCAAAGATACAACACACCCTAGCTTGTGTTCCCCGGTACATCCCATTTGTGCCAGAATACGAACGGTCTTCTCTAACCACACCTCATACCTCTCCGGTGTAGATCCTCTGAACTCTTCACCTCCCAAACTGCGGAGCCTCTCTAATGGCAAACTAGTACCCTCTCCCTGGGGTTGTGCCACTGCCTGACCCCTAGCCACTGCAACCTGAAAAGCCCCGGTTATCGCCTAAACTAGGGGAGCTAAATCTATTCCGGCCGGTCCTTGGCCAACTTGTGGTTCTACACCCTCGGCTCCCGCCTCACCTCCCTCTTGATGAGGAGGAGGTGGAGGAGGTTGAGGAGCTTGTGCCCCACCAATTTGCTCAACTCCCGGAGCTTGTGCCTGTGGTTCCGGTTGAACCATTCTAGGCCTCCCTCGTGGTCTCATGTTACAGCTAGCAAGATAACAACTACAACAAACAAACATAGAAGGATTAAGTTAGCAAAGGCAAGGGTCCAACTGTGCTCAAGTATTTTCCTTTACAAAACATTTTTCAAATTAAGTAATAGTAGCAATGGGAACTCGACACTACACCAAATGCAACAATCATGCTTCCAAACACCATATGAACGATCAAACAACAAGAATACCTGGCATAGTATACACCGAAGCAATACAATTACTTAACACATCAAACTTACCTCACTTACCTGCTCGAGGTCTCGGTAACCTCATGATATGATACCAACAAATGTAACCCCCTCGTCCCAGTCTAGATGGCTGACCGGTTCGAGTAGGCTACATGGGGAAAACTGATGTGAAACCCGTTAAGGTCCCACCTCAGTTAGCAACCCTAGAAAATTTCTTTAAATTAAATCTTGGCTAAAGGCATATTATTAGCTAAGTGATCATGACAGCGGAAAACATCAAGAAATAAACACAACCGAACCTAAAACCACATGTTAAACAGCCCATTTTACACTTACAGAGTAGGCCGTATCGATACTCCTGTCAAGGGTATCGATACGCCTTGACCAAGTCAACAGCCTTCAGTCAACACGAGAAGACCGTATCGATACAGCCCTTGAGCGTATCGATATGCCCTTCTCGGTCAACATCTCGCGGTCAACGAGATAAAACCGTACCGATACGCTAAGAGCCCGTACCGATACGCCAAAGACTCATGAAAATCTCATAATTCCAGTGAGCTTTGGGCGTATTGATACACCCTTGAGTATCGGTACCCCTTGCCAATTATGTGTCCCAAAGTGTAGGACCGTATCGATACGACCCTTAGGCGTACCGATACTCCCTGCACTGCAATACACCAAATTGCAGCAAAACAACCCGAAACTCAACTCTAAATGCATTTTGAGACTTCCCTAGCCACATACAAGCATCCATACAACAACTAGCATCCAAGAACTAACATGAAGAACGATTTAGATGATCAACAAGACATTACATCAAGGCATTCACATAAAGGATAGATATTACATATAAAGGCATGCTAAAAGCTCAAAAAGCCAAATGGCACATGTCTTCACATATAAGGTTTGCATGCTCAACCAAAAGCAACATAAACATCCAAGGCATGACCTCTCATCACAAGCATTCAACCAACACATAACATGGTTACAAATCCAAGCAAAACATGAACAACATTCAACATCTATGAGGCATTCACATAGTAGCCCCATTGCTAAACTACTACTTTATTTCCTAAACCATACTTGAGCAACTACAAAGCTTGCTATGTCCCTTCGCCTTGCTCCTTGCTAACACCACGCTATTGATCTGTATTGTCGAAAATGAGAGCGTAAGCTACAAGCTTAGTGAGGATGCTCTAAAACCAAAACAACGACAATGCAGGGTTCAAGCATATAATCCTTAACAACACACAAACATACATAAGCATCAACATAGCTAACTAGCTAGTAACACAAGAGTCAATAATATGGCATCTTACTTCTTATTAAGCTCAACATGATAAAGCAAATATCTCAACATAATAACCACAAGAGCAAGTACATTGGCCACTATTAGTTTACTCAGATATGCAGATTTACTCTCAACAACAACATTACCTCGGTGGGATTACACTCATCACCGAACCTTGCATGGATGGGATTCCACTCATCATCACATGCCCTACGGATGGGATTCCACTCATCATCACGTATAATATAAACAATTTCCGGTGGAATATTACATCACCGTACTCCTCCTTGATGACTTAACGCCACCAAGGCCACGCATGAATTTTACTCAACCGTGTGCACACTAATCCTAATGATCGATCATTTATACCCGGTAAGTTAACTAGTGCCAATTACTTTTAAACCACATCACAACAACCATCATTTATAGCACACATCCATCATCACACATATCAATGTATACTCATACATACACAATTCATGCTTCACAAGAATAGAATAGGCATAAAAATTTTAAGCTTGTAAACACACAAGAAATTAAACTACCAAATTTAACTTCTACCTTGGAATGGCCTACCAAGCTCATTCCAATACCTCCACTACACACAAGATATATGCTCTGAAAATTTAGTCTTTAATAGAGTTGTATTTTAGTTTGAACTTGTATTCTTGCCATATTAGAAAACTTGAACCCAAGGCCTATATAAAGGCATGTAATTCGACATAGGGAAGGATATCTTACTCTCTAGCCTTCTTCTCAAAACCCTAGTCGTTTTCCCATTCTCATAATGTTCTAAACTTCCCCTAGGGCTCAGGGTTGATTCTGTAAAGTAGTTGCAAGGATTGCATTTGTTTTAGGAATTTTTCTATTTAATAAAATAGAGTTCAAGTTTGCTTATTCTGGTTTTCAACATCTTGCAAGAGTATCGGGAGAGCATTGTGAGATTACACATTTACTTAATATCGGGAGAGTTAAGTATACGAAAGGAATAAGTACGGGTTCTTTAGTTTATGGTTGAACTATCTCGGACCTAGGGATAGGACGAGGTTAAGTGGCTAAGGAAGAATTCAACAACATCGGTGTTCATCCTTCGATTCACGCCGGGAGGTATCATCAAAGACGTGTTCATCGACAGACTTGGACCTAGGAATAGGCTAAGGCACAGCAGAGATTCTTGCCAAGCTTGAAGTACAAAGTTGTGTGATCGCTGCTGCGACAAACAACAGACCGCTGCCGCGACAGGTGCTGCCGCCACAGGCGCAATGACAAAACAAAGATTCCTAGACTTTGCAACACCTACACTACTGAGCAAATCAATATCGGCCCATTCTCTCTATCCTGATTTCTTTACTCTTTTATTTTCAGTATTCTTTCTTATCTCGTGACAGACAAACATTTAAACTATTTCTTTTCCCTCTCGTGCAGTAATTCCAGGTTAAAGCTATTAGCCCAGTCCCTGTGGAGACGATATTCGATACTTACGTATCACTTTACTACTTGCGTCGTGTACACTTGCACTACATTGCGATAGACACTTTTACACGCAACAAAACACACAAGAAGTTAAACTACCAAATTTAACTTCTACCTTGGAATGGCCTACCAAGCTCATTCCAATACCTCCACTACACACACTTGAACCAATTTAAACAAGTTTGAAGTTTCACTCACCACCCTTCCTTAGCAAACCAAGCAAAGCTAGTCAAGCCTCCACAATTTCCGGATTCGATCTTGATCCTTCTCTGATGTTTCCTCTTGCTTCTAACCAAACAAAAGACAAGTATTACTCAACCGAATCAATGCTAAACTCAGCCACAAACCCAACTCACAATCACAAGCCAAAACTTCACAATTTCAAACCCAAACTAACCACAAAACTCACATTTTCGTACTCCCCAAATACCCACCTGAAATCCACCATTTCCAACACCCAAATGACATCTAAAGGCTTCCAAAACACCTTCCTAACAACCCTATACCATCAGCCCTTCAACCCAACACAAAAACACACCAAAAATTCAAGTTTTGACACTTTGAAAAATACTCCAAAGACCCACTTCGGGATTTTTCCCAAAATCCTTCCATTTAAAGATATTAGGTGTATTTAAGTGAGATTAACTCAAAACCTAACTCAACCAACCAAAAACAAGTTGAAAACCCATTAAAAATCCACACTTTCATCAAACTTGAAAAACTTGGAAATTTAAAAAAGATGATGGTTTTGAAATCTAAAACCATGGAAATGATTGGGATGATGAGGAGAGTTCAAAAATGAAATTACCTTCGAAAAAGCTCTTGAATTGATGGAGAAAATGGATGGAATAGTAGATTGGGGTTTTGGGAGGGGTTTGGGGTTTTTCCAACGTGAAAAGGGGGAATAAGGAAGAAGACTTTTTTTCTTTTAGTTTCAAAAAGCTTGTCTTCCCTTTTTCAACTTATTTACAAAAAAGTCATTCCTTAAATTTTAATCTCATTTGAATCAAAACTATGGTCTAATTAAATTAAATAGGTTTTGACGACTCGAACCAAACACACACGCCAAACTCCCAACTCCAAAACACGAGTGTTACATATTGACCCGAAATCTATGACTTGATGAATTAAAAACTTTAATAAGTTGATATATCATATACATATATAATGTATATACATATACACCTACATATATTGATATACATGATGTATATGCGCACATACACACACACACACACACACACACACACACACACACACACACACACATATATATATATATATTAAGTACTAAAGTTGAAAAAAATTAAGTAATTGATAATTTATAAACTACAAAAACTTAATGAAGAGTTGTTTTATATTTCTCAGTAAGTTAAATAAAATTTTAGACTTACAAATTATAAAAAATAAATAACAATTGCATAACCTTAAGTAACAAATTCAAGAATTGTTTTCTTAAGTTATAAGAGATTCAAGAAATGTTTTCTGAACTTAAGTTAAAAATTAGATTAATTTTTAATATTATTTATTTCATAAAATAATTTGAATTAATCTGAAGTAGTTTAAGGTATATAATATTTGTGGAAACATATTACATAATGTTATGTTAGTTAAATGGTTAAGGCTTATCTTTACCTATTAAAGGTCTTGGGTTCATGTCACCTCAAGTGCATGGTTTTAATTTTTTTCCTCCAGCAAAACGACGTCGTTTTGGGCCAAATTAGGGTTCAAAACAACCGCACTAAAACGACGTCGTTTTGACTTAACGGGGGAGTTAAACGGTTAACGGCATAGTGTATTTTCAACTCAAATATTAAAGTTCAATGCTAGTTTTGAAGAGTTTTAAAGTTTGGTGGTATTTTCGACTCAAGGGCTATAGTTTATAGTTTAGTGATATTCGATGTAGTTAACCCAAAATAAAAATAAGTTTTAAAAGAGTGAAGAGACCAATTGCACATTTAAACCGATCGAATTCTATTTTCTTTTCTTTTGCCTATACATTAGCCAACATGCATCATCAATTTGGAGAATGTGAACAAAAGGAAAGGAGATAAATCAACGACCACAATTGTCTTTTATCCTATACAATAAATCAATAGGCTTGTAAACTAAAACTATGAATCCTCTATCATCACTACATAAATAAGTTATTCTTTGAATGGAAGCTCTTCTATCATTATGAAACAAGAATGAAATGTAATTTCAATGCACAAAACCAGGACACTAGTTCGAATATAACAAAAACCTTACGCATGCAAAGCTGCGAAAGGGAAGCAGGTCTTCAACTTCTGCTACCACAAGCAATTGCTGCTTCATCCACATTGTTGTAAAACATGCTTAATTTAGTTATAACAAGTGCCTCGCCAAAAAGTGATGCCCTCGAAGACTTTGTTATATGAACTTCTACATAATCACCGATCACAAGATTCCTTTCGTTATCTGTTTGATCATCCCGATCTAGAAAAGGAAGATTAACAAATGCAACTTTATGGTCTTTATCGCTTTTTCCAATGAGCTCTGTATCTGGAGCTCTCTTGTTTGATCCTTCAACTAGTACAACTTGGATGGTTCCAACCTGAGAGTCGTAGCACTGACCTGTACTCTTACGGAAAAATTCAATAAGTTCAGCAAGCCTCATTTGCTTGACTTCATCAGGAACATCGTCGGTATAGTTTCTGTGGGCATGTGTTTTCTCCCTCATGCTGTAAGCAAACATGTATGCCATATCATAACCAACAGCCTTTACTAGGCTTAGTGTGTCAGCATGTTCCTCCTCTGTTTCACCGCAGAAACCTGCACCAAATGATCCATATAATAAGAGCGGAACACCAGAAACTCGAGGCTAACATTCATACATAATGAAGATCTGTCACTAATAGCAACTCTAGCAGCAACAGTGCATCTGCAGATCATCAAACACCAACATCACTAATTTTTACAATAAATGATAATTGATGTCAACCCTTCATAGTCCATACTAAAGGTAAAATTCCCAAGTTCAAATATAAATAAATAATCAAAGTAGTAAAACAAACTACATCAGTGAATTCGGAAGAAATCAATAATTTTGGTTTGGACCAGTGGAAACACTACATCAGTGAAGACGACTCTGATCAATATGCGGAATTGGGAGAAATGAAAATACAAATCCAAAGCGATTAATTTCATCAGCTAGAATCCATCATTTGAGCTCAAGCAAAAATACAGCAACAAATATACTAACTAAACACCCAAAAATAATCTTGACACAATTCAATATATTCACAGTTAATTAAGAGAGAATAAGATTAAGGGCAAAGAAACCATACATTGGGGCTGCTTAATGCTGGTGCAGACAGGACAAAACCAGGAACCTTTCGGCACAGAAGCAAGAATGGGTCTGAGGCAAGAAATATGATATCACTTGTCGCACTTATTGCACAACAAGAGCTTTGAACCAAAATCACCAGACCCGCATCTCTCGCAGCGGACATCGTCGCAACCCAATCCATCATCGGAGTTGAGCTTTTGAGCTCGAGTTCTACGCCTCAAGAACATTGCCCTCGCTTTCACAGCCACCATTGGTAAGCAAAGACAATGAGTGGAGATAAAATGGGAAAGAGTCGAAGGAAAACAATTTACAGATGTTTCAGGCTAAAATCCATTCTAGGCGGCGGATTATAAGGGAAGAGGCAATTAGGGATTTTGGCACGCTGAGTTTTGATTTCGCGGTAAATGCTTCTGCGTCATGTTTTGGATTTAGAAGGTGCAACATGATTTTGCGATTCTTTCCATATATGAGTTGGGATAAGATATACTGTAATGGGGTGTATTTAAACTAGTGGAACTTTCATGATATTAATCGTTGGATTAGTAGATCTAGCCTTGAGTTTTACCCTAAACCTTTAATGAAGTTTTCCCTAAACCCTAAACCATGTACCATATACCCTAAACCCTTAAATCCATAACCTAAACCCCTAAACCCTAATGTATGTAAATATGTTTATATCTATCAATGTATGAACCCTAAACCCTTAATGAGTTTTCGCTACACCCTAAACCCTAAACCCTAAACACTAAACCCTAAACCATAATATATGTAAGTATATATGTATATAGCTATCAATGTATGAGCCCTAAACCCTTAATGAATTTCTCCCTAAACCCTAAAACCTAAACCTTAAACCTTGATGTATGTAAGTATGTATATATGTACATATCAATGTCTAAACCCTAAACCGTGATTGAAGTTTTCCCTAAACCCTTAAATCAACAACTTAAACCCATAAACCATAAACTATAAACCTAAACCCTAATGTATGTAAGTATATTTGTATCTATCAATGTATAAACCCTAAACCCTTGATGAGTTTTCGCTACACCCTAAACAATAAACAATAAACCTTAAACCCTAATGTATGTATATGTTGAGTGTGTAAAAGTTCTATTATTTACACCCTTTTTAACCCATATTTCTGCTGCATTCAAGCATCATTGCATTGCATTTAGGTTAGTTTTCAATAAAACATCACAATTATATAAAAGGCACGGATTCTACTAAAAGATGGCTATTTTTGCAGGTATCTGTCACAGTAGATGTCGAAGGCAGGCGCAGGGCAGATAAGCAGGAGAACTGAACTGGACAAGCAGCTGAAGAAGACGAACCTGTCATGGACCTGTCGTGACAGCATGGTGACAGCAGATTTATGAAGAGGAAAAGTGAAGTGGACCTCGATAGATAGAGAAAAATCTGCTCGTCTGTCGTGTGAAAGCCAAATATTTTTCCAAGCCCCGGATCAAAAGATATGTCAAGCCAAAGCTCAAGGAGAGGGAATCCCTAAAAGCAAGGATGCGGCTGGAAAGTAAGAGACTTTAGAGATTTAGTCTTTATTAGAATCTTACTTTTAATTAAAGTTGTAATCCTTGTTACCTTAGATAACTTGAGCCCAAAGCTTATATAAGGGCATAGATTAAACCTAGGGCATAACCGATTACCCCATAACCGAAACCTAAACCCTGCCGTTTACCTGTCACCGATATGTTCTAAATTCCCTCTAGGGCTACGGGTTGTTTTGTAAAGTAGTTGCAAGGGTTGCTTTGTTTTAGGATTTTTCAAGTTCAATAAAATAAACTTCAAGTTCTTTTATCTTGGTTTTAATATCTTGCAAGAGCATCGGGAGAGCATTGTGAGGTTATCCATTTACTTAGCATCGGGAGAGTTAAGTATACGAAAGAGATAAGAGCGCGTTCTCTAGTTTATAGTTGAACCATCTCGTGCCTAGGGATAGGGCGAGGTTAAGTGGCTAAAGAAGAATTCATACACATCGGTGTTCATCCTTCGATTCACGCCGGGAGGTATCATCAAAGACGTGTTTGCCGACAGACTTGTGCCTAGGGATAGGGCAAGGCAGATCTGGGATTCTTGCCAAGCTTGAAGTGCGGAGTTAGTGTTCGTTGCCGCGACAACTAACGGACAGACGCCGTGTAACGCCCCGGTTTTGGGCTTAGAAGTCTTGGGCGTTGACCGGTTGGTCAAAGTGTTGTTCGAATCGTAAGAGGTTAAATTAGGAAAGCCTAGTTCGGGTTGCATTAAAAATATGGAAAAATGTTCTAAAATCATCTTTTAATATAATTAAGTGAACTGTGAAATCAATTTTGGAAAATGAGTTACGGAAGTGTGACATTTTGGCTAGTGACCAAAATGTAATTTTTGAAAGTTTGGTGGCTATTTTATAAAGGGTTGAAACTTTGAATCTTTAAGGAGCTATTTACCCAAAGGGAGTTTCTCCAGATTTTTCTAAGATATTTTAACACATAATTCTGATTTTAAAGAAAATTAAAAGGAGGGAAAATTCATTTTAAGCATTTTCTCATCTAACTTCCCATTTTCTTTCTCTCTTTTTCTCTCAACCCAAACACTCAATTTCCAGAGTTTCAATTCTGATTTTCTCACCTAAAATCCTCCTTTCAACTCTCAATTGATTGCAAATCATTGTATCTTCAAATCCTCTTCAATTGCTTCAAGTTTCATCAAGGTTTTCTATTCCAAAAAGAGGAGAAACTCAAGTTTGGAGGTAAGAACGTCCTTCTCCTCTGAACTTCAAGTTCTTTAATGAAATTCCTAAAGTTTTCAATCCTAATTTGATACTTGATTAAAGGTTTTAAGGTTGATTTATGGATCTTGGCTAATTATGCAAGATTTTGATGATTTCACATGATTTTCGTTTGATCTGTTAAATCTGTGTTTTGAGGAGTGTTTTTGATGTTAAATGATCATTAAATTGATGTGGAAATGAGTCTTGATTGATGCAATCCCGGATAGGTTGGATTTCCTAAGTTTAGCTTGTGTTTTAAGGTAGCTTTTGTGGTGATCTTGGTGATCTGATGTTGCTGGAGGTATAAGGATGTTTATAGGTTGTTTTTAGATGTGTTTTGATGTTAATGGAAGTGAGGTTTTGCTGGTTGGTGGCTGGGCTTTGTTTAGAAGTGTTTCGGATGCATTTTCGGTTGTGTTTGGTGGCCGAAAATGGAGGTTTTGTGAGAGCAGCGAGTTTAGATGCTTTCATTGAAGCAATTAATGCATGATGATGCATTAATCCTCTGCTTTAATGTGTTGAAACAGGGGAGGCATCCTTGGATCCAAGAATTGTTGATCCGGAGGCTTGATTTGGTGCTTTGGCTTGAAGCAAAGTGGAAATCGGTGAGTGAAAATGGATTTACAGCTTTAAAACCAAGGGTTGAAGGTTTTGGGAGCTTAGTTTAAGTCTAAACAACTTTGCTAAGCTCAAGTGTAAGTTCTCGGATTTCTCTCTAAGTGGTGGCCATGTTTTGGTGTGATGCAAAATGATGAATTGCATGATTTGATTACTGTTTTGAAAGCATGTTTTAGCATGATAATTGCTGATGTTTTAGCATGGTATATGCTGATGTTTAAAGCCATGTGTTGAAGGTAACTCTAGATTGAAGTACCTTGCTTTTATGTATTGTTTAAATGATGTTTTAATGCTTTGAGATGCATGATGAAATGGCTTGGTTTAATGCTTTAAAACAGTGGATTATATGATGTATAAAGTGTATATTGGCAAGTGATGGTTTGTAAAAGTGAAGGTCACTAAGGTGGTTAAAAGTCCTTGAGTGAGCCTTGTTACCTAAGATCATCAAGGTGTTTAAAAGTCCTTGGATGAATCTTGTTGCGGACACTAAGGTGGTTAAAAGTCCTTAGGTGCTCCTTTCCATGGTGTTTAAAAGTCCATGGGGCCAAGGTGTTTAAAAGTCCTTGGGGCCAAGGTGTTTAAAAGTCCTTGGGGTAATTCAAGCTACGGACACAAAGGTGGTTAAAAGTCCTTGTGTGGTCCTTTCATGGTGTTTAAAAGTCCATGGCCAAGGTGTTTAAAAGTCCTTGGGGCCAAGGTGTTTAAAAGTCCTTGGGGAAAGTTGTTGAACTTGATTTCATAAATGAAATGTATCACTTGAGCCAATATGACATGTATAGTACATTGAGATGCATGAGAGGCATGATTTAATGATAATGTGGAAGCATGAGATGCTTGTTTAAATGTTATTTGAAGCATGGAATTGCTTGATTTAAAGTATGCTTTGAGAATGTACAATGGTTGATTATAAGCATGTTTTATAAATGGTTTTTAATGCATTATTGAATGGTTTTTAAAGAGCATTCCTCACTAAGCTTTGGCTTACGCTCTCTCGTTTTCTTGATTCAATAATGCAGAGCATTAGAGTACATTGAGGGCAGCAAGAGAAGGCAAGCAAACAAGTTCAAGTAAAGCTCAATGTATGAAGGTTTTATAAGTTCTTTTAGCTTTTGGTTGATTTGGCAATGGGGGACCAATGTGTATGTTTTGGGAGGTGTTTGAGACTCCCTATGGATGTTAAATGTTGTTTGATTTACTGGTTTTTGGATTGGATTCCTATTGCTTGCTTTTGAAGGTTTATTGCTTGAATGATAGCTTAAGTAGGAAGCATGCTATATGATTTGGGGCTTTTCACATGTGTTGTTTAAATGTTGAATTGTTGATGCAATTGAGGTCCTTGCATGTTGTATGATTAAGTGATATGGTTTGGTGATGTTAATTTGGTGCTTAATGCATGTTTGATGCTGTTTTCGAGTTGTTTTCAGGCAGGGGTATCGATACTCGGGCTTGGGTATCGATAC
The DNA here is from genome assembly GCA_958450335.1 of Hibiscus tridactylites. Lineage (NCBI taxonomy): Eukaryota > Viridiplantae > Streptophyta > Magnoliopsida > Malvales > Malvaceae > Hibiscus > Hibiscus tridactylites. The sequence continues at coordinate 22,318,644 of OY288284.1, read as the reverse complement.
ACCTGAGCCAAATATGCATGATTCTGCCCAGGGGTATCGATACCATAGAACAGGTATCGATACCATATGAGTGAAGTATCGATACTGGGGGAAAGGTATCGATACCTTTGCTAGAGTTTGGTTTCTGCCTTCCCCGAGTATCGATACGACACGTGGCGTATCGATACCAGACCGTTAAATACAGTTAAAAGTATCTTTGGATGTTTCGTTTAGTTTACGTTTTGGTCCTGAATCATGTTTGTTCAATTGTATGAGTTTGGGATGTCCGTTTGAGCTGAAATTTCACAGAGAAGCATGAAACCTGATTAATTTCAAGATGGTAACTTTAATTTGGGTTAAGTCCCTTAATTTATCAGAATTTACAATTTGGTCCCTAAAGTTGTAATTTGTCCAATTGGGTCCCTGTTTGATCTCTGATGTTTGTGATCTTTTGATATGTTGTTTGTATGATCACAATTAAGGTTAATGTGCATCTAGACAAGATTAAAAAGGAAAAAAAAGGGTCGTTAATCAAGGTTGACTTATGGGTTGACTTTGGTTTTCCCCGTGTGACTTTCTTAATTCGGGTCAACCGTCTAGACCGGGTTAAGGGGGTTACACGCCGCGACAGGTGCTGTCGGCGACGGGTGCGACGACAGAACTGGAGATCCTAAGCAATTCAATACCTGCACTACCGAGCAACTCAATACCAGCCCATTCTCTTTATCTTGATATCTTACTTCTTTTATTTGCGTTTTCCTTATTATTTTCGTGACAACTTCTCATAATTATTTCCTTTACTTCGTGCAGTGAATTTAGGTGAAGCTATTAGCCCAATCCCTGTGGAGACGATATCCGATACTTCGTATCACTTTACTACTTGCGTCGTGTATACTTGCACTATAATTGCGATAGACTATTTTACACGCAACAAGTTTTTGGCGCCGTTGCCGGGGATTGGCAACATAACTACACCTTTCTTTCCTTGCACTTTTTGTTTTTATTTTCGTTTTTGTTTTTGTTTTTATTTTTATTTTCTTTAATTTTTCTTTTGTGTTTTAAACTCTAGCTTTTCACAAGGTTTTCCTGTTTATGCGTAGATCGAAAAGAGGTGAAGATCCTGAGTATAAATTAGATCCGGAGATCGAACGTTCCTTTAATCTCAAGAAACAGATTCGCCACCTCTTAGACCGAAATGAATACCTTGAAGAACAGCTAGAGCAGATGGCCCGTAATCATCCTGTTGGTGATGATGTATCGCCTGTCGGTGATCCGCCCGCGGCAGGTGGACGACGGTCATGTCGTGACTACATGCTGAACGATCATGTAGAGCTGGAGACCACGCTGCCGGATATTGATGTTGACAACTTCGAGCTTAAACATGTCATGTTTAGTATGATCAACAACGCCGGACAGTTTAGTGGTTCTGCGATAGAAGATGCCAGGGAGCATCTCAAAACGTTCCAGGAGATCTGTGGTTCGTTTAGACTGTCAGGAGTTAGTCCGGAGATACTGAGGCTTCGGTTATTTCCCCATTCATTGAGGGACAGAGCTAAAACTTGGTGGAATAAACTTACACCGGGTTCTATTATGACTTGGGCAGATTTAACTCGTGAATTTTTGTCTCGTTTTAATCCTTCACATTTAGCTGAGCGATTACGTAACGAAATTGCTACTTTTCAACAGGAAGATGACGAGCCAATGCACGAGGCCTGGGACAGATTCACAACTCTTCTTCGAAACTGCCCAATGCATGGATTCCCCGTCTGGAATCAGGTAACTAAGTTTTATAATGCTGCTAACTTACAAACTCGCATTCGAATTGATTCTGCAGCAAATGGACTATTATTGGATAAAGATCCGGACGAGGCCCTGCAAGTTTTGAAACATCTGGCTAAGAATGAGGAGCAGTTTCCAACCGCTAGAAGAGGAGGTAAACGGGTACTTGCTGTCAAGGACTATGAGGCCGACAGCACTATGAAATCGCATGTAGCATTCCTTACTAAAGCCATGAAAAAGTTATTGAATGATGATGAATTACAAGGATTTGCTGTCGAGGAAGTTTGTGCTACTTGTGAGGGAAATCATAGTAGGGATGAGTGCCCGATAAATATAGAAGAGGGAAAATATGTTGGGAATTACAAGCCGAACTATAATTCCAACAACTACAACCCTAATTGGAGGAAGGATCCCAAATTTTCCTGGAGTAACCCTAACAATGCTCTGAACCCACAAGCACATAATCAGAATCAGGGGGGTCCTAGATTGTTGACGCGACAGAACCTGCCGCAGAACCTGCCCCCTCAGCAACAACAGCAGCCACCACCTGCCACGAGTAGTGTATTAGAGCAGACTCTGGCCACCTTTATGTCTCAGACTGGCACGTATATGGAGAATATTAATCAGTTTGTCAAGAAGACGGAAAACTTTATGGATGAAACCAAGATGAGAATGACAAACCATGAGGCTACCTTGAAATCTCTAGAGACACAAATGGGTCAGGTGTCGCAGCATATTAAGCCAAGGCAGAATGGAGGTTTCCCTAGTAATACTGAAAATGCTAGACCACCCCCACATGAGCAATGTAAGGCAATTACTACTAGGAGTGGGAAAAAGTTACCAGGGCCGGAAAAAGAAGCTGAAACAGAAAAGGAACCTGCCTTGGATAAACCTGCCGAGGAAGCTGCCCCGACAGGTGATAAACAGACTGCTGCCGATGAGCCTGTCACGACAGCAGAAGCGACAGAGGAGAAGAAAGATGAATACCGTCCTCAGATTCGCATGCAGTGGGAAGGACGCATTGCTGATTACCGTCCTCCACCACCTTTTCCGCAACGGATACAGCAAACTAAGCATGAATCTCAACTTAAAAAGATTTATGATATTTTTAAACAGGTTCATATTAATATTCCGTTGTTAGATGCTGTTAGGGAGATGCCCGGTTACGCTAAATTTCTCAAGGATGTTATGTCGAAAAAATATAAACTTGGGGAATTTGAAACGGTAAAGATGACAGAAGGTTGCATGAGTATTCTTCATCGGCAGCCACCCCAGAAAAAGAAGGATCCGGGGAGCTTCATCATACCTTGCGTAATTGGTGACAGATTTGTGGGTAAGGCATTATGTGATCTTGGTGCTAGTGTTTATCTAATGCCCAAATCTGTTTTTCAGAAACTAGGTATTGGCAAGGCGCGGCCCACTACAGTTACCCTACAGCTAGCCGACCGCTCTTACGTTCACCCCGAGGGAAAAATTGAAGATATTTTGGTAAGAGTGGATAAGCTTATTTTTCCTGCTGACTTTCTTATTTTAGATTGTGAGGCAGATGAGAACGCACCAGTCATCCTTGGAAGACCCTTCTTAGCCACGGGCAGATCATTGATTGATGTGGAGAAAAGAGAACTCACCATGCGCGTGAACGATCAAGAAATTAAGTTGAATGTTCTCCAAGCGATGAAACATGCTGATGTGGATGAAGAATGCAAGGCCATCATTGAGGTGACCTTCGATCAACCCTGCATCAGGTCGGGCTGCCGTGATATAAAATTTGGTCACTGCTGCGACAGCCATCTACAGACCTGTCACGACAGCAATAACGACAGCAACGACGACAGCACCGACGAAAGCGACTCCTCTAAATCCGATACATCTGATACTGAAGGTCATGAGGAGGTAGACTGGTTAGACCATCGTCCAGGTAAGTTATTCGAACCTTTGAATTACACTTCGAATAACCATTTAATCCAAAAGCCATCGACTGTTGAACCACCTGTCTTAGAACTTAAGCCCCTGCCAGGGCAGCTTAAATATGCATATCTTGGTTGTGATGACACACTGCCCGTAATCATCTCTGCTAAGCTGCTGCAGGAACAGGAACGACAGCTGATCGACATGTTAAGGCAGCACAAGAAGGCGATTGGATGGACTATAGCAGACATTCAAGGCATTAGTCCGGCATTATGCATGCACAAAATCCTCCTTGAGGAAGATCATAAGCCGACTATAGATGCCCAAAGGCGGTTAAACCATGCGATGAAGGAGGTAGTGCGTAAGGAAATCATTAAATGGTTAGATGCTGGAATTATATACGCCATCTCCGATAGCAAATGGGTAAGCCCGGTGCAATGTGTTCCCAAGAAAGGAGGCATGACCGTGATAACCAACGAAAACAATGAGTTAATCCCAACCAGGACTGTGACCGGTTGGAGGGTTTGTATGGACTATCGGAAGCTTAACAAAGCTACCCGAAAAGACCACTTTCCTTTACCCTTTATTGATCAAATGCTTGATAGATTAGCGGGTAAACCTTACTATTGTTTTCTTGATGGTTACTCAGGTTACAATCAAATTGCTATTGCACCAGAGGATCAAGAGAAAACGACTTTCACCTGCCCCTACGGAACATACGCATTTAGGAGGATGCCGTTTGGACTCTGTAACGCACCTGCCACCTTCCAAAGGTGCATGATGGCTATATTCTCCGACATGGTTGAGGACTTCCTTGAGATTTTCATGGATGATTTTTCTGTCTTTGGAGACGATTTTGAGAGTTGCCTCGGCAACTTACAAAAGGTACTTGAAAGATGTGAAAAAGCTAATCTCGTTTTAAATTGGGAAAAATGCCATTTTATGGTGGATGAGGGGATAGTTCTTGGCCATAAGATTAGCTGCCGTGGGATAGAAGTCGACAGGGCCAAAATAGAGGTAATTGAGAAGCTGCCGCCGCCAACCACAGTCAAGGGCATTAGGAGTTTTCTAGGGCATGCTGGTTTTTATAGGAGATTTATTGCGAATTTCTCAAAAATCACGAAGCCCCTATGTCATCTCTTAGAGCAGAACCGACCCTTTGACTTTAATGAAGAATGTACTGAAGCATTCAAGGTTCTGAAGGAAAAGCTAGTGACAGCCCCCATAGTACAGCCACCAGACTGGACACAACCATTTGAGATCATGTGTGATGCCAGTGACTATGCTGTCGGGGCAGCACTTGGGCAGCGCAAGGACAGGCTGTTCCATGTCATATACTACGCCAGCAAAACATTGAATGATGCCCAAGTGAACTATACCACCACAGAAAAGGAGCTGTTAGCTGTGGTGTTCTCCATCGACAAGTTTCGTTCTTACATACTTGGGACGAAAGTAATAGTGCACACCGATCATTCTGCCCTTAAGTACTTGTTCGCAAAGAAGGATGCAAAGCCTAGGTTGATACGATGGATCTTGCTATTACAAGAGTTCGACCTTGAAATCAAAGACAAAAAGGGGACAGAAAATCAGGTGGCAGATCATTTGTCGAGATTGGAGAAGGGACAGAGTCTACCGTTCGATGAGACACACATACTGGAGACCTTCCCAGATGAGCAGCTCTTTGCTGCCGCAATCGCTGTCGCGACAGCTATGGCGGCAGGTAAGTCTTCTGACCTTCCTTGGTATGCTGATTTCGTTAATTTTATAGTTAGCGGAATATTACCTTCTGATCTTAATTATCAAGCCAGGAAGAGGTTCCAAAATGATGTTAAGCATTATTATTGGGACGAACCTCTCCTTTTCAAAATGTGCGCAGATCAGGTTATAAGGAGGTGTGTACCACAAGAAGAACAAGAAGACATTCTCCATCACTGTCATGCTTCACAATATGGAGGACACTTAGGAGGCAACAAAACTGCTGCCAAGGTGCTGCAGTCAGGGTTCTACTGGCCGACACTGTATAAAGATGCACAGGACTTTTACAAGAACTGTGACAGGTGCCAGCGGACAGGTAACATCTCGAGGAGAAACGAGATGCCACTGCAGAATATTTTAGAAGTCGAGATCTTCGACGTTTGGGGGATTGATTTTATGGGACCTTTTCCATCTTCATGTGGAAATCTTTACATCCTCCTAGCAGTGGACTATGTCTCCAAGTGGGTAGAAGCAATCGCAACTCAAAAGAATGATGCCAAAACGGTCCAAAAGTTTTTGCACAAAAACATATTTTCTAGATTCGGCATCCCTAAGGCGATTATCAGTGACGAAGGGAGACATTTTGACAATAGGGTAATTGCTGCCGCCTTGAAGAAATATGGTGTCAAGCACAGGATCGCGACAGCATACCACCCACAGACCAATGGACAGGCTGAGATTTCCAACAGGGAAGTAAAGAACATTCTTGAAAAGATGGTTAAACCAACTAGGAAAGATTGGTCTCTACTTCTGAATGATGCATTATGGGCATACAGGACAGCTTTCAAGACTCCATTGGGCATGTCTCCATACCGTTTGATTTATGGAAAAACCTGTCACCTGCCTGTCGAGATAGAGCACAAGGCATATTGGGCAATCAAGGCAGTAAACATGGACTTGGACAAGGCAGGCCAAAAAAGGCTGTTAGATTTGAATGAGATCGATGAAATACGGACGATGGCCTACGACAATGCAAGGATTTACAAGGAAAAGACTAAGAAGTGGCATGACAAGAAGTTGCTGCCACGTCAGTTCTGCCCAGGGCAGCTTGTGTTGTTGTTTAATTCTAGGTTGAAACTCTTCCCAGGGAAGCTTAAATCTAGATGGTCTGGCCCGTTCCAAGTGGTTCAAGTTTTTCCCCATGGTGCCATTACAATTCAATCATTAAAGGACGGGCACCAATTCAAAGTCAATGGACAACGCCTCAAGCATTATCAGGGGACTGAAGCCCCAGGAATACAGGAAGTGGTTACTTTAGGTGATGCCCCACAAGGCATCCCTAATTTAACCTAATTTTTATTTTTATTTATTTTTATTTATTATTATTTATTAGGAAATTAGGTCTATTTTATTCGAATAACGTTTTATTTTTCTAATTTCAGTTTTTAGGAAATAAAGGAGTCAAGTGAGAAAGAAGAAGTGACCCAAGACCACCGCCCATCCACCAGCCCAATAAAGCCCATTTATGATAACCTGTCGTTTCAGCTGCCGGCGCAGACGGACTTGACAGGCTGTCAACAGGCTGACACTGCAGACGCAGAAGCGTGCGGCAGACGCACAGCAGACGCATAAATGCGTGTCAGACGCGTCAGACACGCTACATTCAATCTGCCGCCCCGTTATTCCCGCCTGCCGTTGCGGCATTAAATGGGCAGCTACTCGACCGCTATATAAACCCCTTCCACCTTTCATTTTTTCCTCACTTCTGATTTTTCTCTCTTGTATTCTCCTCTAGTTTTATCTATTTTCTTTCTTTTTTCAGCCCTTGCAACCAAAATGTCATCACGACAAACCCGTCAGAACGCTGCTGCCGCTTCTTCTTCAGCAGCAGCATCCCCGTTCGCTAAAAAAGAACTATGGGAGGAGCGTAGCTTCATCTATAACAGAAATGCCCCCCATATGGGACTCCGGCCGTTCATCATGCAGGCCATAACAGCACAACTTTGGGAGGATTTTGCCGAGCAGCCGGCAGAGCTTAATGATACATTGGTCCGAGAATTTTATGAAGCCATCGACAGCAAAACGGCAACATCTGTCACCGTCCGAGGAGTGGCAGTTCCCTTCACCGCCAGCAGCATCAACCATGTGTTCGGCCTCTTCTTTGGCCCCAATGATGATGCTCACCAACAATTTTGGGACACCCTCGACGCTGCCGGACATGATGCTGTCATGAGGGAGTTGACAGAGGCGGGAACGACATGGAGCACCAGTAAGAAGAACCCCAACTCCGTCAATAGGGCGCAACTACTCCCTGAGGCGAAACTATGGAACGCTTTCATCAAAAAGCGTATCCTGCCCTCGTCCCACCATACGACAGTCAACCGGCAGCGGCTGGCCCTTATCCACTCCATTATGCACAACAGGCCCATCAATGTGGGCAGATACATGAGGGACAGCATCCTCGACTGTGCTTTCCGCACAGACTCACGACTCTGCCTGCCGTTCACCATCACCGCCCTCTGCCGCTGTGCTGCCGTACCAGAGGAGCCCTCCGACAAAATCAAGAAGGGCAGCGGCTGGACAGACAGCAACATCTCCAGCCTCATGGAGGTCATAGTCGTATCGCCACTCAATGCCTTCGACCCCAACGCCCCTCCTACTGATTCCGATGATGAACCTGCCACCGAACCTGCCCCAGAAGCTGCCACCAACACCGCTCCGGCAGATCAGAACGCCCACATCCTTGCTGCCATCCTGAGGGTAGAGGAGCGCCAAATGGGTTTGATGACCTTTATCCGTGACTTCTCTAATGCAACGGTAAATTTCATCACTGATACTTTGAATTTTTCGGATGTCATCTTCCCCACCTTCCCCGCTCATTATTTCAATATCCCCTCCCCCACTCCCACACCACCTGTCTCTCCCCACGGAGAATCTGCCTCCTCCACACCATCCCCGACGGCAGCCGGCAGCCCTCCGGCAGACACCTCCCCTCGAGGAACCAAGCGAGCTGCCACTGATGACAGCCCTCTTGTCCGGAGAAATTTGGACAGCGACTTCACGCGGGTAAAACGTATTAAGCACGTGGCAAACAAGCGACGGCTGTCCAAAGCCATCACTAGTAGCAGCTGGGATAGTGGCAGCAGTTCTGATGAACCTGCCCCTCAACAGGCTGATGAACCTGTTGATCAACCTGCTCCGGAACCTGCCCAGCCCCCTCCACAGCGCAGACGCCGCCATCAGATCCGCATCAGCAGCAGCAGCGAGGACAGCGAATAAAAATTTAAGTTTTTATTATTTTTTCCCTTTACTGCTGCCTGCCTTTATATTTTGTGATGTACTTTTATTTATTTTGTTTTTCTTTATTTTTCATATCATTTTGTATTGAGGGCAATGCAACCCTCGAGTTTGGGGGTGGCAACCCTCCATTCTAATGGAGTCTTAGTACATCTTTTATTAATCATTGTGTCTTATTTTTATTTAAGTTCTTTAAAAAAAATCAGAAAAATCAGAAAATTTAAACTGTTGGCTTAAAACTGTGAAGTTAACTTACCTGTCATGACGGCTCTGTCGTGGCAGCATCTTTAGGACAGGTTAAGGAAAAGTTTAGAGCCTTTCTATAGTTCTGAAAACTTAAACACTTTTGTGACTGTTATACTGCTTAGATTTCTTTTAGCCAAACTAGAATAGGAAGCTTAGAACTTGGATAGCCCCTAGAGGTGCCTAACACTGGCTCTAGGAAAGAAGTTTAGCGAAAGAAATTCAAAAAAACCTAGAGGTGCCCGAAACCGGCTCTAGGAAGCTAACTAGAGGTGCCCAAAACTGGCTCTAGAAAAACTTAGCTTGAAAATAGAAGAAAAAGAAGCATGAAAATGTGCCTTCTAAAAAAATAAACTTTGGCATAAAAATTCGAGTTAAGGAGTTGAATATTCTAGTGAAACTAAGAGAATCTTAGCATATAACTGTTCACAAGCATGCACACACTGCACGAGAGCTATAGGGAGATTCCGGACAGATCCTAACCTTTCCGACAGGTTGCTGCCGCCGTAGAGAATGAGCGACAGGTAAGGGATAGTTCACTGTTTGAAGGCCAACACAAAAATTTTTTTCAGTTTTCTTTTAAGTCTACATTGCTTGAGGGCAAGCAAAAACTTGAGTTTGGGGGTGTGTTGAGTGTGTAAAAGTTCTATTATTTACACCCTTTTTAACCCATATTTCTGCTGCATTCAAGCATCATTGCATTGCATTTAGGTTAGTTTTCAATAAAACATCACAATTATATAAAAGGCACGGATTCTACTAAAAGATGGCTATTTTTGCAGGTATCTGTCACAGTAGATGTCGAAGGCAGGCGCAGGGCAGATAAGCAGGAGAACTGAACTGGACAAGCAGCTGAAGAAGACGAACCTGTCATGGACCTGTCGTGACAGCATGGTGACAGCAGATTTATGAAGAGGAAAAGTGAAGTGGACCTCGATAGGTAGAGAAAAATCTGCTCGTCTGTCGTGTGAAAGCCAAATATTTTTCCAAGCCCCGGATCAAAAGATATGTCAAGCCAAAGCTCAAGGAGAGGGAATCCCTAAAAGCAAGGATGCGGCTGGAAAGTAGGAGACTTTAGAGATTTAGTCTTTATTAGAATCTTACTTTTAAGGGTAAACTATCTGTTTGACCACCAATCTATTGGGAAAGTTTTAAAATGACCACCATAGAAAAAAACGCGTCATTTTAGTACCCAAACTATTAAAATGGGATCAATTTGGCCACCTGCCGTTAAGAGGCTAACGGAAGGTGACGTGGCAGTTAAAAAATTAAAGGTATAATCACACATTTGGTCCTTACTATTTACACATTTTTTCAATTTAGTCCTAATTTTAAACTAATAAAATAATTTAATTAGGTGGTGACACGTGTCAACACCTTATTGGAGGAATTTAATTATTTATATTTGATTAATAAATTATTTTCTTCCTCCAATCAGGTGGTGACACGTGTCACCACCTGTTTAGAGGAGAAAATCAAAGTTTAGCACAAATGCCTCCCAGGGGATTCGAACCTGGGTGATGTGGGTGCAAAAGAAGTGGCAAAGCCACTGCACCAAGCACAATTTTGTGTTTTAAAACACCAAATTCAATATATATCTTTTTCCAATCAGTGAAAAATACATTAATTTAATGCCATGAACCAAGAGACATGAATTTAAAACCCAGTCAAACAACATTACCAACTCATTGCATTTTTACAACTGTGATTGACATGGGAAAAACAAGCCAACGGCTGAGGAACTTCTTGTTAGGGAGAAAAGATGATAAAGGAAAACGGAACAACATTTCCATATCTTTTGAAGATCATGGAAGTTTGATGGTAATCCCACCTCCTAGTCCTTTCAGGCGCGTGTGGAGTTTCGGGGGTGATGTTCGAGCTCGTAAGAGTTCGAGGCCTTTCAATCCAATGACTGTTACTTCACCTGTAAATCAAGGTGCATTGGACATGGAGAACCAGCGTGACAACAACAGAGTTCTTTCAATGGCAGCATATGAAGCTTCTTTAATGAGTAAAGGAATAGAAGATGCGGCTGCGACGCGGATTCAAGCCGCCTTCCGAGCGCATTTGGTACTAAATTATGATTCCCGATTTTTGTTATAGCCATTGATGACTTGAGTTATGGACATTAATGTTGCAGGACTTGGTTTTGTACCATTGCAGGCCAGGAAAGCATTGCTTGCTTTGAAGGGACTAGTTAAGTTGCAAGCACTGGTTAGAGGTCACCTGGTGAGAAAACAAACAACTGCAACTCTCTGATGTATGCATGCTTTAATGGCGATACAAGTTCGAGCCAAAACATACAATGTGGGTCTACTTTTCTCACCTGCTGCTATCATTTTCGGCGTATAAATTTTGCTTCACTGCTGTTCCATTCAATTAGTGGCATTGGCAAAGCTCGGTTTCTACATCAATGGTGGATCATCCAAAGTCGGTCCGAATTCTGGGTAATTAACCGATCTCGATTTTCTTTAGTAATTACTCCTATATTTTCATTCCAGATGTGTGCAGTTTTTGGTAATGAATAATTTATATCAGATGAATGGAGGGATTTATGTTGAATACTTAGATGATGAAGATGAAGACAATGAGAACCCAGGAGAACACTGATTGGAAAAAGATATATATTGAATTTGGTGTTTTAAAACACAAAATTGTGCTTGGTGCAGTGGCTTTGCCACTGCTTTTGCACCCACATCACCCAGGTTCGAATCCCCTGGGAGGCATTTGTGCTAAACTTTGATTTTCTCCTCTAAACAGGTGGTGACACGTGTCACCACCTGATTGGAGGAAGAAAATAATTTATTAATCAAATATAAATAATTAAATTCCTCCAATAAGGTGTTGACACGTGTCACCACTTAATTAATTTATTTTATTAGTTTAAAATTAGGACTAAATTGAAAAAATGTGTAAATAGTAAGGACCAAATGTGTGATTATACCTTTAATTTTTTAACTGCCACGTCACCTTCCGTTAGCCTCTTAACGGCAGGTGGCCAAATTGATCCCATTTTAATAGTTTGGGTACTAAAATGACGCGTTTTTTTCTATGGTGGTCATTTTAAAACTTTCCCAATAGATTGGTGGTCAAACAGATAGTTTACCCTACTTTTAATTAAAGTTGTAATCCTTGTTACCTTAGATAACTTGAGCCCAAAGCTTATATAAGGGCATAGATTAAACCTAGGGCATAACCGATTACCCCATAACCGAAACCTAAACCCTGCCGTTTACCTGTCACCGATATGTTCTAAATTCCCTCTAGGGCTACGAGTTGTTTTGTAAAGTAGTTGCAAGGGTTGCTTTGTTTTAGGATTTTTCAAGTTCAATAAAATAAACTTCAAGTTCTTTTATCTTGGTTTTAATATCTTGCAAGAGCATCGGGAGAGCATTGTGAGGTTATCCATTTACTTAGCATCGGGAGAGTTAAGTATACGAAAGAGATACGAGCGCGTTCTCTAGTTTATAGTTGAACCATCTCGTGCCTAGGGATAGGGCGAGGTTAAGTGGCTAAAGAAGAATTCATACACATCGGTGTTCATCCTTCGATTCACGCCGGGAGGTATCATCAAAGACGTGATTGCCGACAGACTTGTGCCTAGGGATAGGGCAAGGCAGATCTGGGATTCTTGCCAAGCTTGAAGTACGGAGTTAGTGTTCGTTGCCGCGACAGCTAACGGACAGACGCCGCGACAGGTGTTGTCGGCGACGGGTGCGACGACAGAACTGGAGATCCTAAGCAATTCAATACCTGCACTACCGAGCAACTCAATACCAGCCCATTCTCTTTATCTTGATATCTTACTTCTTTTATTTGTGTTTTCCTTATTATTTTCGTGACAACTTCTCATAATTATTTCCTTTACTTCGTGCAGTGAATTTAGGTGAAGCTATTAGCCCAATCCCTGTGGAGACGATATCCGATACTTCGTATCACTTTACTACTTGCGTCGTGTATACTTGCACTATAATTGCGATAGACTATTTTACACGCAACAGTATATATGTGTATAGCTATCAATGTATGGGCCCTAAACCCTTAATGAATTTCTCCCTAAACCCTAAAACCTAAACCCTAAACCATGATGTATGTAAGTATGTATGTATGTACCTATCAGTGTCTGAACCCTAAACCCTTAATGAAGTTTTCCCTAAACCATATACCATATACCCTAAACCACTAAATCCACAACCTAAACCCTTAAACCATAAACTCTAAACCCTAAACCCTAATATATATAAATATGTTTGTATCTATCAATATATGAACCCTAAACCCTTGATGAGTTTTCGCTACACCCTAAAAACTAAACACTAAACCTTAAACCTTAAACCCTAAACCCTAGTGTATGTAAGTATGTATGTATGTAGCTATTAATGTATTAGCCTTAAACCCTTAATGAATTTCTCCCTAAACCCTAATGTATGTAAGTATGTATGTATGTATGTATAATGTACTCATAAATGTTTAAACTCTAAACCCATATTCATTGATTTTTTTAATCCGTCCAATGTTTTATAATTTTAATTTGATATTTTCATCATTCTAGACCCTACAACTTTATTTTTATTCCAAATTGACCCACATTTATTTTTTTTTTAAATTTCTCCAATGTTTTATTATTTTAATTTAATATTTTCTTCATTCTATTCCCTTAACTTTATTTTAATTCCATATTGACCCTTATATATATTTTAATTCATCATGTTTTATAATTTTAATTTGAAATTTTGTTCATTCTAGACCTTAAAACTTTATTTTTATTCTAAATTAACCTCTACTTATTGTTTTTTTAATTACTCTAATTTTTTACTTTTAATTTGATATTTTTGTTCATTAGAGTCCCAGAACTTTATTTTTATTCCAAATTGACCCTTTTTCCTTGTTCTCTTTTAAATTTGTCTAATGTGTTATAATTTTAATTTGATATTTTTGTTCATTATAATCCGTGAAACTTTATTTTTAATCCAAATTGACCCCTTTTCATTATTTTTTAATTACTCTAATGTTTTATAATTTTAATTTGATATGACTTTAAATAATTAACTCAAAATCAATGACGATTGACGAATGCCAACCTAAAGTCTATTAACTACTTATGTGGTTGCACCGAACTCAAACTCAATACGAATTCTGTAACACCCGGGTTCGGGGGTCGGGTGAAAATATTAATTTAAAAATAGTTCGGGTTTCGGTTTCAAATTTTAAATAATAAAATAATGACTTGGGCCTCGGGTTTTATTTAGTTGGACTATATTTTAATCAAGCCCACATAGCCATGGTGTCATCCATTGTAGATCCCTTATTTCATTAAGGGTGTTTTGGTCTTTTGGCCCCCCATTTCAAACAAACCTAAAATAATACTAAAAGTCATCTTCTTCCTCTAACTACACTATTCACAATACCGTCAAAAAACACCCCCTCTCCTTGGATACTATTCCATTCAAAAGCTTACTCATTTTTGAAGGTTTTGCAAAGGTAATTTCGTTTTTGACTTACTCTCTTTATCCTCTACAAGTTGATGTCTTTTATTTTCATTTCTACTCTCATTTTGGAATTTTGGAGTTTGAAGGTTTTGAATTAAAAATGTCATTTTTAGTATTCTAAACTTAGGTTTTTGATTTATGGAAGTGATATGAGTCATTTTAAGTCTAAAGGGGTCCAATGGATATGATTTTTACAAGGTTTGGGGTGATTTCCGAAATGAGGTTTTCGGGAGGTTTTTGGGAGGTTGAGGAATGAAATTTGGGGGTGTTCTATGTAGGAATGAGAGGGTCAATGATTAGGGTATATGTGAGCATCGTTTTGAAAGCTTTAGGGAGTAGTTTGAAGGTTGAAATCAATGGTTTTGAGGGGTGCTTAAGGGCTGCTCGGATTTTGGAAAATTTGAGCTTGTTTCAATGGAAAGATTGGTGTAATGTACTTAGTATGTTATTCGGGTTGATTATTTTAGAACATGAACTGATTTGGGGTTATTTGCTTGGTGTTGGAATGCTTAGAATCAAGGATTTTGGTTGGTGAAGCTTCGGGGGCAAATCCGGGGATTTCGGAGTCTTGAGCTCGGTCTTCAATCTTCTCTTGGGTAGCAATGGTGAGTAGGATCATTGGTTATTGCATTGTACTTGATATGGCCTCCCTTGGGGTTTGGGTAGAACCTTGAGAGGTTGCCTAAACCCGTGTGTAAGTCTCCCTACTCATAAATGTCGTGACAAGTTGATTTTACATACATTGTGACCATTAAATGCATTTCAAGTTGTCAATGTAGTAGTCGTGTTGAGTTCGTGCCTCACGTGATGGTGGTTTAAACTACGGTGATGTGTAGTCCCACCGGTAGTGACTAGTAGGGTAGTACTTTGATGTGTAGTCCCATTGGACATCCACTAGTCGAAACGGTGATGTGTAGTCCCACCGTAAGTGTATGTTGGTTGTGCATGTGCAAACCAAAAGATGTGTTGAGATGGACCCTTATGCATCCATTGTTTTCTTGCATACAAATCGTATTTTGGAAAGTTGCATGTTGTAAATTGTAGAGCTTCTCTCACTAAGCTAGATTGCTTATGCTCTTCGTTTCCAATGTGCAGATCGTTAGAGTTCGGGAGGCGAGCGGGCGAGGGAGGAACCTTTGGAGTTCTCAAGCAAGTTTATGTATGGTTTGCTTTTGTAATAATGTCTAGACAATGGGATATAGAGTGTTAGGAGTTGGGGTCAAACTCCTTAGGAAGTCATGCTTGAAATTGTTAAACTTATGTTGCATGTTATGCTTTTGCTTCTCGGATTATGTTCTATGCTACTTATGTGGTTTAATTGCTTATGCCTGAATTTGTATGATTTTGGCCTAGGTAGGCCTTATGTTGTCTACTTTGTGATGGATGACTTATGCTTGCTATGTATGCTTCTTGTAGACTTGTATGGAGCTTTGTTTGGTATGTTATCGTTGGTTTGAATGCCCTCATGTTAAGTCCTGTTTGTGGTTGGTGCATGAATGCTTGTATGTGCTTAAGGGTGTCTAAGTATGCATCTAGAACCTTGCAAGATGTTACCAAACGGTGAAAGGAGGTGTCGCTGGGCAGGGGGTATCGATACGGTTAGACCCGTATCGATACGACCTTCTTATTCCAGGCCTTCCGTATCGATACGCGGGGAGGCGTATCGATACCTTTTTGGCCACTGGAGCCACTGTCCATCTTGGTATCGATACCGGCCTCAAGCGTATCGGTACGGTCAACTAGCGTTGACCGTGTGTAACCCCCGTAGCCCGGTCTGAACGGTTGACCCGAACTACGAAGATTACACGGGGAAAACCAAAGTCAACCCGAAAGTCAACCTTGATTAACGACCCTTATTTTTTCTTTTTAATCTTGTCTAGATGCACATTAACCTTAGATGTGATCACACAAACATCGTGCTCAAAGATCACAAACATCAGAGATCAAACAGGGACCCAATTGAACAAATTACAACTTTAGGGACCAAATTGTAATTTCTGAAAACTTTAAGGACTTAACCAGATTTTAAGTTACCAACTTAAAATTAATCATGTTTCATGCTTCCCTGCCAAATTTCAGCTCAAACGGACCTCCCGAACTCAAACAATTGCACAAGCAAGATTCAGGACCAAAACGCAAACATAACAAAACATTCAAAGATACTTTTAACTGATTTTAACGGTCCGGTATCGATACGCCACGTGTCGTATCGATACTCGGGGAAGGCAGTAACCAAACTCTAGCAAAGGTATCGATACCTTCCCCCCAGTATCGATACCTCACTCATATGGTATCGATACTTGTTCAGCAGTATCGATACCCCTGGGCAGAAACATGCATATTTGGCTCAGGTGTATCGATACCCAAGCCCGAGTATCGATACCCCTGCCTGAAAACAACTCGAAAACAGCATTAAACATGCTTCAAACATCAAATTAACATCACCAAAACATACCACATGATCATTCAACATGCAGGGACCATAAATGCATCATCAATTCAACATATAACCAACACATATGGAAAGCCCCAAATTCAAAAGCATACTTCCTACTCAAGCTATCCATTTAAACATAAACTTACCAAAGCAACCTTAATTAAGCCAAATCATGTTCCACAACATTAACAACAGCATTTAACATACATGATCAACATATACGATCACAATAACAACAATCCGAGAGATTCTACCCCATTGCCCTTATTAACTATAGCTATTCACCGAGACATACATCTCCATTGGAGTCCACCTTGAATCTCTTGCTCCTTGCTGCCCAAACTTCAAGAATCTGCATTGATGGACAAAAAGGAGCGTAAGCACATAATGCTTAGTGAGGAATGCTCAAAACTAAAACACCATCAATGCAGCGGGTCTTTAAAACACCTTAAAACAAACCCGGTTTGCTTTCCAAACCATGTTTGAAAACTCTTTCAACATCAAGCTCAAAACCATGCATAAACACCATATGCCAAGCTTAACAACCCATGGAAAACATTCCCATTTTACAACATACCTTTCTTTTCATGAAAACCACATCAAGCAAGAAACCATTTAAACCATAGCTCAATCAAACCATCTCACGCATTTAAACAAGGCATCATAAAACCATAACAACTTTTTCACATGCCTTCAAAAACAAGTCATACAAGACTCCAAATGCAACATAGATATCACATGCTCACATGCATCATTATCAAAAGATATTCAACACTTGATCAACCTAACAAGTAAACATGCCATCACTAGCATCATACTCATTTCATGCAACAATGCATCTTACCAAGCATCTCATGCTTCTCATGCAAACATGCATCAATTCAAGCATCACATGCTTCACATCATTTCAAGCAATCCCATGCTTCACATGCAACCATGCATCATTTCAAGCAATCCCATGCTTCACATGCAACCATGCATCATTTCAAGCAATCCCATGCTTCACTATGATCAAGAACATTACATTGGCTTCCAAGAGATCAACCATATTCACTTTCCAACTTTTCAACCCGATCGGATACGCGGATTCCGAGCGTGTCCCAACGCTCCCTACACACTACCCAATCCAAGGTCTTCCCGTGGGCAACAACCTCCACTGACCTCAACCTCCTAAGGTTCCCATGTATGGACTTTTAAACACCATACAACCTTAGCTTTTCCTCAAGGTTCCCATGTATGGACTTTCAACCACCATACACCCTTGACATGCACAAGGTCTTCCCGTATGGACTTTCAACACCATACAACCTTTGCACAAACGATTGGTAGTTGTAGACATCATCTAACGAGATCCGGGACATCACACACAAGATCCACACATGGACTTAACCATTGCCATTGTGATCTCAACAAGTACAAGGTTCTCACATAAGGACTTTTAACCACCTTATAACCTTTACTCAACCAAGGTCTTACCGTGGGCAACAACCTCCACTACGACCTTAAGCAACCGAGGTCCTCCCGTGGGCAACAACCTCCACTGACCTCATCTCGTTAGGAATACTTGAGGGGAGTTTACCCGGTCCACACTTGACCACTCCGCCATCAAGGCGACTTTATTCACGGTGCACCCAATCCTATAGCCGGCTAACTATATCCGATCAACGAACCAAGAACCATTTACACCTCTTGCCAATATAACCATCTTACCATAATATCCAATGTTCCACATGTATAAACATAATGCAAAGCCATCACATCATTAGCTCAATGATTCACATGCATAAACAATATGCAAAACCATTACCTCATCAATCCCATAATTCACATGCATAACCAATATGCAAAAGGTAACAATTATCATCATTAATCATCATCAATTCACTGTTTTTAAGCATCATACAAAGCCAATGAACCACATGCATCACTATGCATCAAAACCACATTTTCAAGGTATTAAACCAAGGATCTCTTACCTTGAGCATCCTTTTCAAATGACTTTCAAAACCAGCATTAAACCATGCTAAAACATGCTTACAAAACAGAATTAAACCATGCAAAAACACATGCATATCAATCATCATCCACATTTGATTTTGAAACCAAATCACTCACAATTCAAAAGCGAAAACCCCTTCACTTACTCTTGAGCTTAGCAAAGTTGTTTAGACTTAAACTAAGCTCCCAAAAACCTTCAAACCTTGTTTCAAAAGCTGAAATCCCAACTTCACTCACCGATAACCAAACAAAGCTAGCCAACAAGCTTTCCAAGCTTCCGAAACCTTCCGAAAACACCTCCAAGGCTCAAGGATCAACCTCCCCTGTTTCAAGCACATAAAAACAGAACATTAATGCATCCTTATGCATTAAAACACCAGCAACAACAACACAACTCGCTGCTCATCACAAATCTAACAATTTGGCTATCAAACACAACCGAAATCATCTCCAAACACTTCCAAAACTTAACCCAGCCAAGATCCATCACTTCTAACCATTTTTATACATCAAATAACATGCAAAATGATCACAACCACGTCCTTATACCTCCAGGTATAACAGATCACCAAAAACACTCCAAAAACAACCAAAAACTCAAGCCAAACTTAGGAAATTCAACCTATCTGGGATTGCATTGATTAAACCTCAACTTCTAATCATTTTAGCATTCATTTAACATCAATTTAACACCTCAAAACCCTGCTTAAACAGATCACACGAAAATTTCACCAAAATCACCAAATCTTGCATTTTAGCCAAAAATCAAGATCTCAATTGAAAAGCCTTTAATAAAACATAAATCAAGGATTGAGAACTTAGGAATTTCAGTAAAGAACTGATAGTTTAGAGGAGAAGGACGTTCTTACCTCCAAACTTGAATTTCTCCATTTTAGAGCCAAAAAGCTTGATGAATCAACTTGTAAATTGAGAGGTTTTGTTGATGAGATGATTAGAAATCAAATGAGAATTGAAATGAGAGATTAAGATGTCAAAATCAGAGAAAGAAATCTGGAGAATCTTGTTTGGGTTGAGAGAAAATGAGAGAAAAGAGAATTTGAGAGAAAATGGAAAGTTTGTTGGAAATTTAGTTAAAAATGATTTCTCTCCTTTTCTAAATCTTTAAAATCAGATTTGAGCCTTAAAATATCTTAGAAAAATCTGGAGAAATCCTTTTTGGAATAATAGCTCCTTAAAGATTCAAAGTTTCAATCCTTTATAAAACTGTCCCGCAACTTTCAAAAATTACATTTTGGTCACTAGCCAAAATGTCAACCTTCCGAACCTCATTTTCCAAAATTGATTTCACAGTTCACTTATATATATTAAAAGATGATTTTAGAACATTTTTCCATAATTTTAATGCAACCCGAACTAGGCTTTCCCAAATTCACTCTTATATATTCGATCAGCACTTTGACCGAACCGGTCAACGCCAAAACTTCCGAGCCCAAAACCGGGGCGTTACAACTCTCCCCCCCTTAGGAAATTTCGTCCTCGAAATTTCAATCGGCAAAAAGAGAACAACAACCTTCTCAAAGCAACGCACAAGGCAACACAAAAGCCTCAACCAACACTATTGACCACTTTCCACATCAAACTTCCACCATACACTGTTCACAAATCCAAACTCTCAAGATAACCACGACTCAACCTTTCACATAACCGAACTGTACACAATCCCAGCATCAACCTGAAAACTTCAGCTCTTACAGCAGATAACACTGTAGCACATAACTACCAAGACTTGTCTCCACAATGACAACAACCAAACCAGCTCAGCCACTAGGAAACCTCTCAGCCTCTAAAACTCTTGCGATTCCCAAACCTTTTCCAAAGATTTTCCCAACAAGCAGAAATCCTTAAACATCAACTGTTCACACAAACTCTCTAACGAAGCTGACAATCCTTCACATCCGTCAAAAACATTACCATAACAGCTCATCAGAACCACTCGCCCAAATACCAAAAATTACATCACAACCCCAACTTGAAACCTTCAGCCGTTCTACATACCATCAACTAACTTCAAACGAACTTTCTTAACCACGACTAGCCAACTACTTCTCACAAGAACCCAATCAACCAACAAAAGCCTTCGATCTTTCACAGCCCTTTCACTACAAACTTCAACCAGAACACTTGCATTACCAGAACATTACTGAACCATAACACACACAACAGCTTCAGAACTCTTCAAAGATTGCCAAGAACAAATACAACCCTTTCACCACAACCTAAAAGCTAAACCACTTCAGCACCTGGAAACTCAACCTCAAACCGCGACAACACTTAGCACCAAGGAACTACCACCTCCTTTAGCTAAACAAACCACTTAGCCGATACTAACCTCAACCGATACCCTTCACCACCAATCCACCAAACTCTCAGAGCAACAAACACTATCCTTTTACCAACAGGCTATTCCACTCTCACTATCACTAGCAACTAGCTTACCAAACTCCAACACCTCTAGCTCACACTCAGCACCAAACAACCTCTACAAACCCATCATTCCACTTAATCCAACCACAACACTAACAGATTCGATTAGTTATTAGCGAGCGTGAACATCGTATGCATGATCACCTACATGCCCTATCAATGTCTGATGTACATGTATGCAAAACCTCTAATGTCATGCCACATGTATGCATGGACCCACATATATAATATAACATATAACAATGATTTTATCTGTGCATGAATGCCAGTTCACACCCTCCAATAACATCCTCATAATCTGTCTAAGAACAACCTCCTAACTCACCTTTAACTTATCTAACTCCATCATACCAACAACCATTAACCACAAGATATTCACTAAAGCCTTCTTCACACCAAAGATATCACCAAACCACAACTATCATTACCCCAAACATGCTAGCAACAAGACTAGACTTACCACGCAAGGAAAACCAACAGAAACCAAACTAAGGCAACTAAAGCAAAGATCACTTAACAAGGTTACCTGAAAACACAACACCACCCTGAAGCTTCATCGAACGAGCTCTCTTCCTTGCGGAACCAACATCCTTCTGTCGCACCCCTGCAGCACCAGCTAACACACCAGGGTCACCACCAACTCCTTGCGATAAGGAACCTTGGCTATTCCGAGCCAACAGCAAACAATCACGCCTCATGTGTCCAGCAGACCCACATTTCCAGCAAACTTCATTCCCTAAACTCTTCACAACCTTCGGCTTTTTCTGCCACTTCCGAACCTCGCCTCGGCCATGCCCACGATTTTTCAAAGATCCTTTGGCTAACACCAAAGCTGACTTCACTCCATGAGGACAATCACGCCTAACATGCAACTTAGAACCACATCTCCAGCAAACACTTGTGTCCCAACATTTTCCAACATGTTGCCTTTTACAACGGTCACACACAGATGACTGAGCTTCCACTCCTTGCTCAAGCAACACTTGCTCACCAACAGCATTAGCCGCACCTTGCTTAACCCTTGGAAATTCCCCTCCAAGATACCTTTCATAGAAAGCATATACGAAGAAATCCCAATCAATATCAAGGATATGTGACGCCACAGCCACAGATGTCCACCAAGAACAAACATCCTCCAGCATTAGAGAAACAACACTCCCCAGCTTACAGGCATAATCACAGCCTTCCTGATCCAAAATCAGAACCACATTGGCCAACCAGGCCTCAAACATCTCCGGGGAAGAACCATGATACTCTACAGCACCCAAATCAAGCAAATGCTGCTTCGGCAAACCCACACATTTAGCCAGCGCATCCACTGATTCTACCTCAACCGTAGCCTGAGATGTTCCCAACACCTCCTGAACAACAGATAAAGAACTTTCCATCCCGGAACCAGCTTCTTTCCCTTGCCTTACCATCTCAACACTAGGCACAGAAGACTGAGACAAAACACCTTTACAAAAGGGCGAATTCTTTGCCTTAACAACCTGCCCCAAGGCAGCAACCATCTCACTCATCCGCCATTCTTTCATCAACTTTGCCATATCACTAACAACAGCAAACATACAATCACAACAAACAAACAAAACCAGTTAGACCAGCATTAAGCAAGGATTCAAACTCCAACTCCAAAATAACACAATAGCTATATTAATAAGGCAATGGGTATCCCGAATCCCCCCCTTTACATGACATAACAGTCAACACAACATGGACATCACAACATCAAGCATATCATCAACATACCTTGATCATGCTTACATCAAACAACATCCAATTGCACCAGCATATTAACAACATAACATGCTCAAAACACCATCACCATGCATATCATCAGCTCATAGCATCAGCACATATCCACATAAACTCAACCAAGATTCATAACCACAAAACATGCTTGCATACATCAGCAACATGCTCAAAAACATCAACAGCACATTCAGAAACACATGCTTCAACCAGCTTTCAACCATACAACAAGGTAAACATCAAGCACACATACCACAACAACTTACCGTTTTCCCCAACCTTCACAACTCAGCTCTGATACCACCAAATGTAACCCCCGTAGCCCGGTCTGGACGGTTGACCCGAACTACGAAGATTACACGGGGAAAACCAAAGTCAACCCGAAAGTCAACCTTGATTAACGACCCTTATTTTTTCTTTTTAATCTTGTCTAGATGCACATTAACCTTAGATGTGATCACACAAACATCGTGCTCAAAGATCACAAACATCAGAGATCAAACAGGGACCCAATTGAACAAATTACAACTTTAGGGACCAAATTGTAATTTCTGAAAACTTTAAGGACTTAACCAGATTTTAAGTTACCAACTTAAAATTAATCATGTTTCATGCTTCCCTGCCAAATTTCAGCTCAAACGGACCTCCCGAACTCAAACAATTGCACAAGCAAGATTCAGGACCAAAACGCAAACATAACAAAACATTCAAAGATACTTTTAACTGATTTTAACGGTCCGGTATCGATACGCCACGTGTCGTATCGATACTCGGGGAAGGCAGTAACCAAACTCTAGCAAAGGTATCGATACCTTCCCCCCAGTATCGATACCTCACTCATATGGTATCGATACTTGTTCAGCAATATCGATACCCCTGGGCAGAAACATGCATATTTGGCTCAGGTGTATCGATACCCAAGCCCGAGTATCGATACCCCTGCCTGAAAACAACTCGAAATCAGCATCAAACATGCTTCAAACATCAAATTAACATCACCAAAACATACCACATGATCATTCAACATGCAGGGACCATAAATGCATCATCAATTCAACATATAACCAACACATATGGAAAGCCCCAAATTCAAAAGCATACTTCCTACTCAAGCTATCCATTTAAACATAAACTTACCAAAGCAACCTTAATTAAGCCAAATCATGTTCCACAACATTAACAACAGCATTTAACATACATGATCAACATATACGATCACAATAACAACAATCCGAGAGATTCTACCCCATTGCCCTTATTAACTATAGCTATTCACCGAGACATACATCTCCATTGGAGTCCACCTTGAATCCCTTGCTCCTTGCTGCCCAAACTTCAAGAATCTGCATTGATGGACAAAAAGGAGCGTAAGCACATAATGCTTAGTGAGGAATGCTCAAAACTAAAACACCATCAATGCAGCGGGTCTTTAAAACACCTTAAAACAAACCCGGTTTGCTTTCCAAACCATGTTTGAAAACTCTTTCAACATCAAGCTCAAAACCATGCATAAACACCATATGCCAAGCTTAACAACCCATGGAAAACATTCCCATTTTACAACATACCTTTTTTTTCATGAAAACCACATCAAGCAAGAAACCATTTAAACCATAGCTCAATCAAACCATCTCACGCATTTAAACAAGGCATCATAAAACCATAACAACTTTTTCACATGCCTTCAAAAACAAGTCATACAAGACTCCAAATGCAACATAGATATCACATGCTCACATGCATCATTATCAAAAGATATTCAACACTTGATCAACCTAACAAGTAAACATGCCATCACTAGCATCATACTCATTTCATGCAACAATGCATCTTACCAAGCATCTCATGCTTCTCATGCAAACATGCATCAATTCAAGCATCACATGCTTCACATCATTTCAAGCAATCCCATGCTTCACATGCAACCATGCATCATTTCAAGCAATCCCATGCTTCACATGCAACCATGCATCATTTCAAGCAATCCCATGCTTCACTATGATCAAGAACATTACATTGGCTTCCAAGAGATCAACCATATTCACTTTCCAACTTTTCAACCCGATCGGATACGCGGATTCCGAGCGTGTCCCAACGCTCCCTACACACTACCCAATCCAAGGTCTTCCCGTGGGCAACAACCTCCACTGACCTCAACCTCCTAAGGTTCCCATGTATGGACTTTTAAACACCATACAACCTTAGCTTTTCCTCAAGGTTCCCATGTATGGACTTTCAACCACCATACACCCTTGACATGCACAAGGTCTTCCCGTATGGACTTTCAACACCATACAACCTTTGCACAAACGATTGGTAGTTGTAGACATCATCTAACGAGATCCGGGACATCACACACAAGATCCACACATGGACTTAACCATTGCCATTGTGATCTCAACAAGTACAAGGTTCTCACATAAGGACTTTTAACCACCTTATAACCTTTACTCAACCAAGGTCTTACCGTGGGCAACAACCTCCACTACGACCTTAAGCAACCGAGGTCCTCCCGTGGGCAACAACCTCCACTGACCTCATCTCGTTAGGAATACTTGAGGGGAGTTTACCCGGTCCACACTTGACCACTCCGCCATCAAGGCGACTTTATTCACGGTGCACCCAATCCTATAGCCGGCTAACTATATCCGATCAACGAACCAAGAACCATTTACACCTCTTGCCAATATAACCATCTTACCATAATATCCAATGTTCCACATGTATAAACATAATGCAAAGCCATCACATCATTAGCTCAATGATTCACATGCATAAACAATATGCAAAACCATTACCTCATCAATCCCATAATTCACATGCATAACCAATATGCAAAAGGTAACAATTATCATCATTAATCATCATCAATTCACTGTTTTTAAGCATCATACAAAGCCAATGAACCACATGCATCACTATGCATCAAAACCACATTTTCAAGGTATTAAACCAAGGATCTCTTACCTTGAGCATCCTTTTCAAATGACTTTCAAAACCAGCATTAAACCATGCTAAAACATGCTTACAAAACAGAATTAAACCATGCAAAAACACATGCATATCAATCATCATCCACATTTGATTTTGAAACCAAATCACTCACAATTCAAAAGCGAAAACCCCTTCACTTACTCTTGAGCTTAGCAAAGTTGTTTAGACTTAAACTAAGCTCCCAAAAACCTTCAAACCTTGTTTCAAAAGCTGAAATCCCAACTTCACTCACCGATAACCAAACAAAGCTAGCCAACAAGCTTTCCAAGCTTCCGAAACCTTCCGAAAACACCTCCAAGGCTCAAGGATCAACCTCCCCTGTTTCAAGCACATAAAAACAGAACATTAATGCATCCTTATGCATTAAAACACCAGCAACAACAACACAACTCGCTGCTCATCACAAATCTAACAATTTGGCTATCAAACACAACCGAAATCATCTCCAAACACTTCCAAAACTTAACCCAGCCAAGATCCATCACTTCTAACCATTTTTATACATCAAATAACATGCAAAATGATCACAACCACGTCCTTATACCTCCAGGTATAACAGATCACCAAAAACACTCCAAAAACAACCAAAAACTCAAGCCAAACTTAGGAAATTCAACCTATCTGGGATTGCATTGATTAAACCTCAACTTCTAATCATTTTAGCATTCATTTAACATCAATTTAACACCTCAAAACCCTACTTAAACAGATCACACGAAAATTTCACCAAAATCACCAAATCTTGCATTTTAGCCAAAAATCAAGATCTCAATTGAAAAGCCTTTAATAAAACATAAATCAAGGATTGAGAACTTAGGAATTTCAGTAAAGAACTGATAGTTTAGAGGAGAAGGACGTTCTTACCTCCAAACTTGAATTTCTCCATTTTAGAGCCAAAAAGCTTGATGAATCAACTTGTAAATTGAGAGGTTTTGTTGATGAGATGATTAGAAATCAAATGAGAATTGAAATGAGAGATTAAGATGTCAAAATCAGAGAAAGAAATCTAGAGAATCTTGTTTGGGTTGAGAGAAAATGAGAGAAAAGAGAATTTGAGAGAAAATGGAAAGTTTGTTGGAAATTTAGTTAAAAATGATTTCCCTCCTTTTCTAAATCTTTAAAATCAGATTTGAGCCTTAAAATATCTTAGAAAAATCTGGAGAAATCCTTTTTGGAATAATAGCTCCTTAAAGATTCAAAGTTTCAATCCTTTATAAAACTGTCCCGCAACTTTCAAAAATTACATTTTGGTCACTAGCCAAAATGTCAACCTTCCGAACCTCATTTTCCAAAATTGATTTCACAGTTCACTTATATATATTAAAAGATTATTTTAGAACATTTTTCCATAATTTTAATGCAACCCGAACTAGGCTTTCCCAAATTCACTCTTATATATTCGATCAGCACTTTGACCGAACCGGTCAACGCCAAAACTTCCGAGCCCAAAATCGGGGCGTTACACCGTGGGAAGTCAACCTTTGACGAGGGTATCGATACCCTCCCAAGGTGTATCGATACGGTCTCCACGGGTTGACTCTGACCTTTGACTTAGTCAAGGCGTATCGATACACCCCTTAGGTGTATCGATACCCCTGCAATTAAACTTGAAAATTTGCCTTTTGGATGTGGTTTTAGGTTCGTTAGATTGTTTTGGTTATGCTATTCCGCTGTTTGATCACGTAGGGTTAATTACTCATCTAGACGAGATTTAAAATGAAAAAAAAAATAGGGTTGCTAACCGAGGGGGAATCCTTTAGGGGTTTTCACTCGGTTTTCCCCGTGTAGCCCTTTTGGACCGGTCATCCGGCCAGACCGGGATAAGGGGGTTACAAATTCCAATCCCGAAAATACCCCGACATGAATTACCCGACCTGAAACTACCCAACCTGAAATTACCCGACCTGAAATGCACCCGACCTGAAATGCACCCGACCTGAAATGAACCCGACCTGAAATAAACCCGACCTGAAACGGACCCGACCTGAAATGGACCCGACCTGAAATGAACCCGACCTGAAACAGACCCGACCTGAAACAGACCCGACTTGAAATGGACCTGACCTGAAGTATATCAGAACCCGAATTAACCTGTCAATTATCTGCTTCGGACCCGACCCGTTTTGACCTGGCCTGAAATGGACCCGACCTGGAATGGACCCGCACCCGACCCGAGTCGAGTCAAAACAGAAAAATGACCTGAAATAACATGTATCCGATTTTACCCGACTTGACAGTACCCGACCTGAAACCCCTCTGATTACTTGTTTTTACATCCCTACCGGTGAGCACGTTGGTTGTCTTTGTTTGCGACGGTGACAGCGAAAACGTGACATTTCAAGCTCCACTGAACCTTCTTCCACCTCACCCTGGTGAACGACGAAGACTTTGGCGACTTGGGGACCACCACCGGACTCCTCTCGACGAGCTAAAGACGATGGCGGTGTACCCTATTGAGACTCCGACGGCCGTAGATTGGGGTTCAAAGACTCTCTCCTACTTTTCTCTCTTTCCCCCATTTTTCTCTCTCCTTAAAATATCTTCTTCCCTTTTCTCTCTCTCTATCAAATCACCAGCCACCCCTTTTTAAAATAATTTTATCCACCCTTTTCTCTCTTTCTTTTATTTATTTATTTACTATATGGACCAAATCTACCATTTTAGTTTTGGGCTATCAACTATAAGGCCCAATTTGCAAACTCAAAATTTGGGTCGTTACAATCGGAACGTGTCATGTGTCACTAATAAACAAAAAAATTCATCTGACTTTAATAAATGTGGTAAATTGCATGCTAAGCCTGTGAAATTTTATTTTTGTTCAATTTAGTCTTAAAAAAATTTATTTAGCCTAAAATTAAGCCTAGTTTCTTTCTAATTTTTATAAATTAGTCAAATATTTTTAATATGATAATATTTTTGTTCAATTTAGTCGTCCCAATCTTTATTTAACCTCTTTTATTAAAGTTAGCTGATTTTTTTGTTTGTTAGTGACACGTGACACATTCTGATTGGTCCGTGAATTCTTTTAATGGGAGTTAACAGTAGGGGCAGCTGAGGTCACAATTTAAAGTTTAGTAGGCTAAACGTCCCAAAAAATTCTTTAGAGGCCAACTCGGTAAAAAGTATATACTTTAGGGGCCAGTGAAGCCATTAAACCTTTATTTTTTGAAAATAAGCCTCGTTAAAATTCCCTCAAGTAATTTATTATTTTAATAAGACAATTATATTATATATTATTAAAATAAAATATATGTTAGCTAATATTAAGAAGTAAAATAGTTGATATCATTTCAATATATATTTTATATTTTTATAAATTAACATTAAAAATTATTATAAATACAATAATATTTTATTCAATTTAAGTTCATTTACTATGTTAAAAGAAGGATGATCATTTTACTAGATTCATTGGTTCTCGACCTAACTTTGTCGAGTTTTTTTTAATAAAAAATACTATTATTTATTATTGAACATATTTCTGAAAACACTATTATATATTTAAGGCTATATTTTTATCATTTATGCTTAATGTTTAAGAATATGTTTAAGATGCACGAATCAACTTGTATCAGTGGTTAAGGGAACGATTGTTGTTTCTAGAGGTCATGGGTTCGAGCACCAGCAGCTGCAGCAGGGTGATTGAGCGTTCATTGTCAAATGGTTGAGAGTATATTTAGAACATATACTACTTGTAATCACTTTAGCTTTCATAAAAAAAATATGTTTAAGATAAAAGTATTGTTAAAAAAGATTATGTAAAAGTATGAAACATAAAAATATTTTTGTAAATTTTAAATTTAATTAATGTCGAATTGACTTGTACACCAATTCATTCAATATGAAATATATTTCAAACTCAACCGTAAAAGTAATGTAAATTCTAATTAAATGTCAATAAAATTTATGATTTAAAATAATATTTAAACTATTTATAATTAGATTTATATCCTATACACTAGCGGTGGAAACCAAAAGTTTCCACAAGCGCCTTAGTTTTAGGGTTTAGGGTCTTAGTTTAGGGTGTAGGGGTTTAGTTGTAGGAGTTTAAAATTTAGGGATAGTGGTCAGAATTTATGGTTTAGAGGTTGGGGTTTTGTTTTTAGGATAATATGATTAACATTTAAGTTTTAACTTATAAACTTTGAATTATAACCCCAAACTTTAAATTTTAACCACTATCCCTAAATTATAAACCCTTACACCTAAACCCTACCGCCTAAACTAAGACCCTAAACCCTAAAACTACGGCGCTTGTGGAAACTTTCAATTTCTACTGCCAGTGTATAGGATAATAAACTTTATAATTTTGCCTAAATCTTTGAGAAATTTAATTTCTATGTTATTATCGGTTAAATTTTAACACGAGGGATTAAGTTTTTTTAGGGAAAATTACATGGGTACCAAACTATCACCCTTTACTTACACTCAACTAAATTTTTCGTCAAAGCATCCCTAACGTTAGTTACCTTTTCTGTTTTGATTACCAACCATTAAAAAATTAACGCCAGTGCTGATTAGGCAATTTTTTATTTATTTTTTACATCATCATTCTCTTTCCTCGTCAGCATATTTTATAGTATTTTTTATTATTCTAATCGACTAATTAGGAGGTGACACGTATGACCTCCAGATTTTGAACAAATCAAAGGAAAAAAAATACTTCTCGAGCGTTAATGGGAGGAATCTAAACAAGGACCCCTTGCATAAAGGGTTTAACGCCTAGCTACTGAGCCAAGCTTAAGATTTTGTAAATTTTACCCAAACTAATATTTAACTTATACTCTCCCAACCTCAAAAATAATCAAAACTACATCTATGGAAATTTGAACCAAGAACACCTTAAACTAGAAAGGTAAGTGTTTAACCACTAAACTAGGCTAAGAGCTTATTATCTATCCACAAATTTTAATATTTAATTTAAGATTTATTATCACCTAAAAAATAAATCTAAATAGTACTAAAATTATTTTTCCAATTCTTTTGGGAATAAAAAATTAATTAATTATTTTTTGAAAAATGCATTAGATCTTTCTGAAAGTTTACTATATAATATATATATTTATGATAGAATATAAAATTTGAATTATTTGGAAATAACTATTTAGATTTAAATTTATTATTTTCATTCTAAAAAATCTATTTAGCTTGAGATATAATTAAAATAGAGTGTAAAACTTATGTTTGATTTTGATATAACAAATAGTCTAAGGACTAAATTGCAAAGTAAATGAATTTTTAAGTGTTTGAAAGTCTCACTATTGACAAGGATTTTAAAGCTAAAATATTTTCAAGTCAAAACTTAAACTCCACAAATTTTTCTAAGTGTTTTCAATGCCAAACTTAACAAAATTGCCCAAGCATTTCGATACACTATATAAATATTTCGATACGACCTTGCCTTTTCAAAGATAAATTTTACAAAACTATACATACGTTTTGATACGCTATACTGGCGTTTCAATACCGCCTCATCTTAATTAGCTATTGGAATTTCATGTTTCAATACAACTTAATCTGTTTTAATACGAGTGTCTCGATACGAACATATCTGTTTCGATACGACATTCATCTAGGCTTAAGGTTTTTGTTTAAGCGTACCAGTACAGACCTATACCGTATCGATACGGGGGTTAAGATTTTCAAAATTTTACATTTATTATATGACAGTTGTCTTGTCAGTTAGAAGAGATCATCAAACTTTTGAATTTCAGTTACTTGTACCGATACAGCCTGGTAGCGTATCAATACGGACTTTGGAAGTGTTTAAGTTTGCAAAAATTGCATCGATACGACCTATAGCCGTTTCGATATGACCCTTTTATCGTTTCAATATGCCTTCTCGCGTATCGATATGCCCTTTTTATTACATGCAATGACTCTTTCTGTTTTAAGACAAGTATCAATACGGATACCCCGTGTACCGATACGGTAGGTTGCAGAAGTGCATTTATGGTGAGAAAAAGAAAGCTCAGCGGCTCTATTAATGATGTCAACCACCCAAACGGCCATAATTCAATGAGAAGGTATAAAAGCAACCCTCTAAAGCTAGAACAACAACTATTCATCAAGTCAAGCACAACTAAGCAAAAATCCAATCCATTTGAGCCATTTTGAGTCAATCCCTTACACCCAACTTATGTAATTCATTTGTAATCTTTCATTTCAAGTTTGGGGAGTGTGCTATTGTAATTGGGCAAGTATTTACCTATTGAGAGGTCTATTTTCTATTTGCCAACCTCTTCCTGTAAAAGAGTGATTTTGATCAAGCTTTGGGTAGAAAGCTTTGATCTTTGTAGCGGTTTCCTCCTAATCCTAGAAAATGGGAAGAATTTAATAGTGAATTGGTTGAAATACTTAGTGGGAGCTAAGGTAGTAGATGTAGATCTTGTTAGAAGCTTGAACCACTCTAAATATCTTTTCCTTCAATTTTTATTTTACCAATTTGCTGTCTTTCATTTTAAAAAGCCAATTCACCCCCTCTTGGCCAAATCAACATTGTTTGATCATCTCAACAAGGAGATCAAACTAGAATTATTTTTTTCACTTTGTTTTTAAATAATAATAATAATAACAAATATAATTATAATAATAATAATAATAATAATAATAATAATAAGGGAAAACTAGATATTTTGCACCCAAACTATGTTTGTGTTGCTATTTTGGTCCCCTAAATATTATTTTTGACAAAATGGTACCTAACATTAAATTTTTGTTCTATTTTAGTACTCGGGCCGTTAAAACCTAACGAAGACGATGGTGTGGCTTGGTATAATGTAAAACCAACATTTGATTTTGATATAATAAATAATCTAAGATTAAATTGTAAAGTAAATAAATTTTTAAGTAATCAAAATACTTACATTTGACAAGTAAAATTTATACTTAAAATGTTTTGAAGTCAAAACTTAAACCCCATAAATTTTCCTAAGTGTTTCAAAGCCAAAATACACAAAATTGCCCAGGCGTTTTGAAGCACCCCAAAGTGTTTCGATACGTTTTTCCACTAGAAGGATCTGTTTCGATACAAATCATTCCTGTTTCGATACAACCTTCATCTAGGCTTTTTACTTTTAAGTGTTATTTCGAAACGGCTCATACCCATTTCGATACAGGGGTTAAGTATTTTCAAAATCGAGCATTAAATGAACTAGTCGTTAATTGTTAGAAACGAACTTTTGAAAATTTGGTTAAGTGTTTCGATACACTCCTATGCTGTTTCGAAACAGAAGTTTATAGTTTCAAAATGTTTCGATACATCCTATTCCCGTTTTGATATGACCCTCTTTTGCATGTTACCGTGTCGATGCGACCTATAGCTGTTTTGATACGGGCCCTTTTTACACACAACGACTCTTTTTTTTGTGTCTGTTTCGATGCAAGGGTCTCGTGTTCTGACACGGGTAGTTGCAGATTATCATTTATGGAGGGAAGAGAGACCCCCAACGTCTCTATTGATGATCTCAACCACCCAAACGGCTAGAAATCAATGAGAAGGTATAAAAACAAGTCTTCAAAGCTACACCAATAACTATTGAACCTTCAAGAAACATCAAGGCATTCATTCCAAACCCTTCTGCCTTTAGAGTCAAATTCTTGTACCCAACTCATTTGGAGTTTTTCATTATAAATCTTTTTAGATTTTGGGGAGTGTTTATGTGTAATTGGGTAAACAATTAGCCTTTGAGAGGTACATACAAAGTTTGCCTATCTTTCCTTTGTAAAGAGTGATATTGAGTCAACCTTTGGGTAGAGAGATTGATTGATTTGTAAGGTTTCCTCCTAAGCTGGGAAAAGGGGACGAATTCAAGTTAGTGAATTGTTGAAATCCTCATTATGGTGCTGAGGTAGTGAATGTAGAGCTTGTTCGAAGCTTGAACCACTTCAAAATCGCCTTGTCTTCATTTTTAAATTATCCATTTGCACCCTTCAATTTTTATTCCACCAATTCACCCCCTCTTGGTGTTTAGCCATCATTTGATCAACTCAACAATTGGTATCAGAGCTACACTCATTGGAAGGATTAACACCCTCTTGAGTAGATCTTGGAAGAGCTTGATCAATTGCTCTTCAATTAACATCGTGCTATGGCATCCACCTATGGCCAAAACCTCTACGAGTCTCTATGCATCACCAAACCAC
The DNA here is from genome assembly GCA_958450335.1 of Hibiscus tridactylites. Classification (NCBI taxonomy): domain Eukaryota; kingdom Viridiplantae; phylum Streptophyta; class Magnoliopsida; order Malvales; family Malvaceae; genus Hibiscus; species Hibiscus tridactylites. Next base: position 22,284,483 of record OY288284.1, on the reverse strand, counting down.
CATTCTTCAATGGGGATAACTATCCTTATTGGAAGAACCATATGCGACTCTTCATCAAATCAAACAACTACATGTTGTGAGACGTGGTAGAAGACAGTCCTACAATTCCAATGAAGAGGGGCGGTGAAGGAAGGCTTGTTCCGAAGACTAAAGCCGAAATGATCGATGAAGATAGAAGATGTTTGCAAGTCAATGACAAAGCCTTGCACATAATCTTTTGTGCTCTCGGTCCCAACATATACTCAAAGGTGTCTTCAATCGAAAATGCTAAAGAAGTGTGGGACACCCTAGAGACTACATATGAAGGAACAAGTGATGTCAAGGAGACGAAGATCGGGTTGCTCAATTTGAGTTATGAAAACTTCAAAATAGAAGCCGATGAAAGTGTCTCCAAGATGTTTGATCAGTTCTCGGTCATTGTCAATGGCCTAAAGGGCTTCTGTGAAGTTATTCCCGAAGAAAAGCTAGTCCAAAAGCTACTCTACTCCCTTCTGGAGTCTTGGGATTGCAAGAGGATGACCATCATTGAAGCTCGAGATTTGAAGACTCTCAAGTTTGACGTCCTTGTTGGATCTCTACTCACCCATGAGATCATGAAGCAAGGGAGAGAAGAAGAGAAGAAGAAAGAAGAGAAAAGGGTAGAGAAGAAAGAGGTTGAAAAGAAGAAGCTAGGAATCGCACTCAAAGCGTCATACAACGAAAACAATTCTAGTGAGGAGGATGACGAAGAAATGGCCATGTTGGCAACACGATTCACTCAATTCATAAAGTCCAATCGAGGAAGAAAATTAAATAGAAGAGGAGACTTTAAGAATAAAGGAAAAAGGAAGAAAAATGATTAACTCAGTTGTTATGAGTGCAAGAAGCCCGGCCATATCTAAACCAATTGCCCTCAATTGAGGAAGAAGAGCTTTGGAAGAAGAACAAACTCAAGGCTCAAATGGAAACTTGGAGTGACAAGGAGTCATCCGAGAAAGAGGAGGAAGTGGCTAATCTTTGCCTCATGGCCTTTGAGGAGGATCACATGGTAAACTCTAACCCATCTCTTACTTATGATGAATTATATGATGAATATGATGAGTTACAAAATGTTTATGACGAATTGGTTGAAAAATATAAAGAGACCATTTTGAAAAACAAGAAAATCATTTCCGATTTGAAATCTCAAAATGAGTCTCTTTCAAAAACCAATTTCGAATTGGAAAAGAAGGTTTTGTACTTGGTAAATCTTTCAAATGAGCTTACAAAGAAAAATCTTGATGTTGAAAAACTTATTTTCAATTTCCAAGATTATCACACTAAGGAAGTGGATAATCTTAAAACTTCTCTTACTATTGGGAAATATACTCTTGAAAAGGGAAATTCTTCAAAAACCCAATATGTTAAGAGAAAACCATTTTACCCCAAACAAAGAGATTTTCAAAAGCAATCTAAAGTTAAAAGAATTAGGAGTGTATGAGTTTCGAAGGAACTCGTTGTTTCTAATAATGTAAATGCAATTGCTTCTTGGATTCCTAAAGGGACCAAGCTTTTAAGAGTTAACTCTCATGGACCTAAATCATTTTGGGTACCAAAAATCAAAGCTTAATCTCTTTGTTTGTAGGAGGAGCAACACTTCAAGGTGAAAGCTTTGAGTAAGAACACGTGGTACCTTGATAGTGGTTGCTCGAGACACATGACCAGAGACAAGAGTAGATTCGTGGAGCTTAAACCAAAAAGTGGAGGATGTGTGACATTTGGTGACAGCTCCAAAGGGCACATTTAAGGCATAGGCTCCATTGGTAATCTCTCATCTACATTCATTGAAAATGTTTTATATGTCAATGGTCTAAAACATAATCTTTTGAGCATTAGTCAACTTTGTGATAAATGTTTTAATGTTCATTTTGATAAAAATGGGCGTAAAATTGTGAACATTAAAACAAATAAAATAATGCTCATTGGCCATCGCATAGGAAATATTTATATGGTGCATTTAGATGACATACACTCATCCCATGCACGTTTAGTTGCACATGATAAGAATGATGCATGGTTGTGGCATAGGAAACTAGGGCATGGCAGCATACGTGTTTTAGAAAAATCAGTTTCATTAGATAAAATATGTGATACTTGTGCTAAGGGTAAACAAAAGAGAATCTCATTTAAATCTATTAATGATGTTTCAACTAGTAGGGTGTTACAATGAATCCACATGGATTTATTTGGGCTTATTAGAACTATGAGCTTGGGTGGTAAGTCATATTCATTTGTATTGGTATATGACTTTTCTAGATACACTTGGGTTCTATTCTTAAGTACTAAGGATGAGGCTTTAGAAAATTTTATTACATATACAAAAATTACCCAAAATGATATTGATCTTAAAATTTCACATATTAGAAGTGATCATGGAACCGAGATTCAAAATATGGGTTTTGAAGAGTTTTGTAATGAAAACGGTATTAGCCATAATTTTTTGGCTCCTCGCACTCCTCAACAAAATGAGGTAGTTGAGAGGGAAAATAGAACTTTAGAAGAGATGGCTAGGACAATGCTTTGTGAAAACAATTTACCTAAGTATTTTTGGGCGGAAGCCATTAATACGACATGTTATATTATTAATAGAGTAATGATTAGGCCTATTTTAAAGAAAACACCTTATGAGATTTTAAAATCCAAAAATCCTAATGTAAAGTGCTCATTAGTCCTATATTTTATATGCATTCCATCTCATATTATTGTTGTTCTTAAGTAGATTTTAGGCATATTTAGGTTCATGCACTGCATATTTACAATATTCTTTACTTGGCCATTATTTTATGGATTATCTTTTATTGGTAAGAAAAAGATATTGTTTTAGTTCAGTTTGCATTTCAGGGCTAGAAGTTGTTAGAAAGAGGACATACCAGAGGAGAGGATGGAGAGGCAGCAAACCAGTGAGTTGTACTGATGTAGTTCCAAGCAGAGAAAGCCGCTGTCGAGTACCTATCACCGCCGTACCTACCGCCTAGAGCAGCAAGCTGAGGAATTGGAGAATTGAAGTGCGATCTGTATAGCAGAAAATCTTGATTCCAACAATGTCATCCACTAAATTTTCTGACGCCTGGAGTAGCGAACAGAGCCGCCGAAGGAGGAGATCAAGATAACTTACAGTGCAAGGCAACGAGAAGAAGTCCACATTCATCTCAAAGAAGTCAGAATTAAAGGTTGCATTTAATGCAAAAGCTACTTTGAAGACTTCTACTCCAAGGAGGACTTGACCTAGCTAATGCCTATATATATTTGACATATTTTGTAATTGGAGACAACTTAGGTTTTCCTTTGGGCATAGTTTAGGTTTTTCTTGCCGCCATTATGCTATAAATTTTCTCTTAGGTTTGGGTTATGTTGTAAACTAGTGTGAGAATGGTTGTTTACGAATTAAGTTTGTTTTTGCAATAAAACTTCAAGGTTTGCGTATTCCATGATCTTCATAGTTTTCAATTAAGTTCGAAAGATTAGTTGTCAACTATCTATTTGTTCGATATCGAGAGAGTCGAACTCACGAAAGGGATAAGTACGATCCTCATCATAATCACATGTTGATTAATTCGGCCTAGACATAGGTGCGAGTTTAAGATGGCTAAAAGAGGACGGACCAAGGTTGCTGTCTTTTCAAGATTCACGCTCTGACCAATATCATCTACAGTGGGAAACAACAATATTTTGACTTAGACATAACCGGGATCAATATCGAAGCATTTTGTCGAGCCTTGAAGGTCTGCCGGGTTTGCCAATGAGCCAATCATTTGTTCCACTGTCGAGGCAGCGAAAGCGTCAAAGCAGCCAATCTTCCATCCTCCGCCAAGGTAGCAAAGTTTGGCAGCGCAAAGCTACTCAACCTATTCAGCGCAGTTTCACACTACTAAGTGGCATAACATGACCCATTCTATCACCCTGATCTTTTCTTCAATTACTTGTGTTTTATTTACTTTTAATTCATAAACTAAAATTATTTGTGCATTTAATTTTCTTTGTGCAAGAATTATAATTCGAGTAAGCTGTCCAATTCATGTGGGAGACGATATCTTTTATACTATAACTTGACAATAGTGTGCACTTGTGCCCATATTTAGAGAACACCCAAACGCTCTACAAGTTTTTGGCGTCGCTGTCGGGGGTTGGCAATAGTAAATTCGTTTTTATATTTCTGCAGTTTTATTTTTATTTGCATTTAATTTTTAGTTTTTATTTTCGAATTTTTTACGGTTTTCTTTTCTAGTGCATGGCCAGGGCAAACCCAAAGGGAGAAATTGTTTTCCTTGACGACATCGAATGAAGAACAAGAGAACTTAAGAAAGAAGTTAGAGAAGCCTTGGGAAAGTTAAGAAAGAGGAAAAAGCAGAAGCAACCGTACATAACGGCCAAGAAGACAACCCTGCCATTGATGCTCAAAACGGCAGGGATGGGCATCACGATCCGCCGCCCAGATAGTAGCAGCAAAATCCACCTAGGCAGCAACCCCCAATTTCGCCCAGGCAGCAACAGTATGTACGAACCAGCAGGGACTACTTGGAGCATGACTTCAGGGGATTTGACCCAACTGTTGCAGAACCTGAAATCGAAGCGGATCACTTTGAGTTAAAGCCCGTGATGTTTAATATAATCAACACATTGGGGCAATTTGGAGGAACTGCCACAAAAGATGCTCGGGAGCATTTGAGAGGATTCCTAGACATATGTAGAGCTTTCAAAATACATGGAGTCCATCAAGACTTACTAAAGCTGAGATTATTCCCCTATTCACTAAGGGATAGGGCAAAACAATGGCTGAACAACCAACCGACGGGATCATTCAATACTTGGACAGAGCTGTGAAAGGATTTTCTAGATCATTCCAGTCCTTCAAACGTCACAGACAGATTGAGAAATGAGATCACAGCCTTCCGCCAAGGGGATGACGAACCAATGTACGAAGCTTGGGGAGAGGTACCAACAGATGCTGAACAACTGCCCGCTTCATGGTTTCCTATCCTGGATGCAAGTGCCAATGTTCTACAATGGAGTAAACAAACCGACAAGAATGATGCTTGACGCCTCAGCCAATGGAATCATCCTGGATAGACCATCGGAGGAGGCACTACAGATTCTGAACAGAATTGCTAAGAACGACTACAAGTTCCCTACAGCCCGCCGCAACAGCATAAGGCAACCAACTGTTGTGAATGAGGTAGAGGCCACTGAATCTGTTAATGCCCATCTGGATAAGCTGACGGAGTTGGTGATGAACATGGCCAAAGGAAAGACATATGAGGGCAACGCTGTGGAGCCTTTTTGTGATGAGTGTGGGGGCAATAATGACTCCTCTGAATACAGCAAATCTGCCAACTTAATGGGAACCTATGAGAGGAATAGCAGGCCTAACACCAACACTTACAACCCTGGCTGGAAGAAGCATCCGAACTTCTCCTAGAGTAATCCAAACACAGCTGCCAACCCAACTCAGCAACCAGGAGGATACCAACAGAATTTGTCCAGACAGCCGCCTTAGCAACAACAGAATACGAGCAATAACTAACTCGAAAATACTTTACATACTTTTATGTCTCGAACTAGTGATTTTATTGTTCGTACTAATAAATTTATTGATAAGACTGACTCGTTTATGTACAGGACTGAGATGAGGATGAACAAACAGGAGGCTGCAATAAAGAACCTAGAGACCTAGTTTGGGCAATTCACGGAGATCATAAGCAACAGAACAAATGGTGCATCATCTAGCAGCAAAGAGGTAGCAGCCAAACCCACTTATGAACAGTGCAAAGCCATATCAACTAGAAGTGGGACAGTTGGATGAACCCAGAATGGAAAAGCCATCAGATGAACAGCCCACAAAAAGAATTGTATACCGCGACAGCATCAAAACTAGCCGCCCCGACAGATGAGGCTGACAGCAACCCTGATGCAGATTATCATCCACAGATGAAGTTCCCATACAAGGAGCGTATAGAGGACATCCGCCTGCCACCACCTTTCCCCTAGAGGCTTAAGCAACAGAAACAAGAGCACAAGTTACGGAAATCTCTGGATATTCTGAAACATGTGTACATAAATATCCCTCTCATCCAAGCCATCCAGAACATGCCCAATTATGCAACATACCTAAGGGACATGGTTTCCATGAGGAAAAGAATTGGGGAATTTGAAACTATAGCTGTGACAGAGGAGTGCATGGCTATGCTACACAACAAGCTGCCAGCCAAAAAGACAAATACATGCAGTTTTGTTATACCATGCAGAATCGGCAGCAACCATGCAACGAGAGCCCTGTGTGACTTAGGAGCCAACATCAACCCGATGCCCAAGGTAGTTTTCGACAAGCTAGGCATTGGGCAAGCCAAACCTACCTCCATTATGCTGAAACTTGTTGATCACTCATTCATACAACTAGAGGGTAAGATCAAAGACATCTTAGTTCGAGTGGGCAACCTTATTTTTCCAGCAGACTTCCTCATCTTAGACTGTGAGGCTGATGAAAACGCCTCTATCATCCTTGGGAGACTATTCTTGGCCACAGGCAGAACATTAATAGATGTGGAGCATGAGGAGCTGATAATGATGGTAGACAATCAAAGCATCAAGTTAAATGTTTTACAGCACTCAGCAAAGGAAAAAGCAAGATATCCAGATGCACATGCTTCTAAGGTCAACATTGAGACAGGGCAAGACAATAGCCGTCATGGCTAGCAGCATGACAGACAAAAGAGCCCCAAAGAACAAGAGAACCCCCCAGGAGGGAGAACAACATATCACCTCAAGAAGTGGTTATGTCTGGGAGATGCACTCCAATGCACTCCCTTCTATCTATTTATTTATTTATTTTGTTGTTTTAGGAATAGAATTTAATTTATTACAATTTATTTTCTTTCTTTTAGGATTAGATTTTAAATTAAGTTAAAATTATTTTTCATATTTTTATTTTTCAGAATTTATTTTATATTTTTATTTTTATTTCAGGCTTTAGGAATAAAAGAGCTGGACTAAGAAGAAGGCCCAACAAGGAGCCCGCCCACCATCCCACCAAGATAGTTGAGGGCGGCCTAGCGCAGAAACAGCGTAACGACTAGTTGATCGCTAACGGCTAGCTGCTAGTGGCTACAATAGTAACGAGCAGAAATCCCATAACGTGCGCGAAGCAATCTGCCCGTTGGACATTTAATGCCGCCACAACATCTCTAGGCACCATCTATATAAAACCCACTTCTCCCATTCATTTACTTTACTTTCATCTCATAGTCAAACTATTCTTGAGTCCGCTGCTCTCTTTCTCAAAATCTTCTTTTTAAGTTTCAGATTACAAAAACCGTCTCACATATGGTATCAACATCACAATCTAAACCCACATTCCAACGCATCATCTCCCAAGAAGATGCAAAATGGTATAGAACCCAGTTCGCAAAGCAAGCTATATGGGAGGAATAAAGTTTCATTACTCACAGCAGACAGAGGACATCGGCCTTGAGCTCGCCCTATTCAAGAAAATTCACAGCAAAGATTGGGAGATTTTTGCACGACATCCGGATGCGACCAACATCACGATGGTCAGAGAATTTTATGCCCACCACCTCGCCTTGAAATACCTTTCATTTTTGTCTGAGGCGAGCCTGTCAAGTTAAACGCTACCGTCATCAACAACTTTTATGGATTAGAGATGGATTGCAACCCTCACGAAGAATGGAGGCAGTCACTGATGGCTGTCGACTATGACAAAATCAAGGCCCGACTGTGCGAACCCAACACTCCTTGGTTGGCAGGAAAACATGGTGGCTCAGTGCAACGCCGTCGACTGTTGCCCGAGCCGATGTTGTGGAACACATTCATCAAATGGTGTTTGCTGCCCAGTACCTCTCATAATTTCAATGTCGATCGGCCACGTCTCGCTCTCATTCACTTCATCATGATGAACATGGCAATAAATGTTGGAGAAATAATCTACAAGGAGATCCACAACTGCTTCGAAAAATCAAAGGGCCGGCTGTACTTCCTATCTCTCATCACATGCTTGTGTACCAACTTCAATGTTTTCTCATATCCAAACAATGAGATGACAGCCGCCAAAATGGAATGGACCAGAAAGGTTCGCCTGCAGATGATGCGGGCCCAAAAGACAAAACCAATCACTTCGAGCCAGCCCTCAGCCACCCAGCCAACTACAACAGCAGCCCCAGGTAGTATTGATGCTGCCCAAAACAATGAAGTCATTACCCTGTTGCGCAGTCTTATCGACAGTAACAAACGCATAGAGCAACAACAATTGACATTCATGAAGTACGTGGGGGAGGTCCAAGAGGCCTTTGTGGCTTACCTTCTCCAGAAATTCCCAAATGATGACCCCTCCCTGCCTACATTCCCTGCATATCTAGCCCCCACAGTCGAACCCAAAGAAGGAACACCATCAGAAGCAGCTGCCCGTCACGCCGCCTTCCACCGCCAGATGCCCTCTCCAACACATTACATGTCCTACTCCGCCGCCTTCGCTTCCAACATGGTGGTAGACACTCCCGAGAGGCATCAACAACACCTCTCTCCTGCCCACACAGCGGAAACGATGGCTAACAGCTCCCAATCTAATGAGGTTGAGCAGTAGCCGACAGCAACAACGGAACCCATGACAATAGAAGATCCACCGACAAAATCCATGGCAGAGGCAATCAGGAAAAGAAAGCGGCACATCATCTCTGCTGAGCCAGAGGAAGAGAAGTCTGAATCTGAGCTAGACCAAAGTGCAGCTCTTCGCCCCACTCCTAAGAGAGTCCAGCCGCCGCAGACAGCAAAGATTTCACCTGCCAAGTCTGCCGCTCGGACACCTGCTAGCCACCGCTTTGTCATCCAGTCTTCATCCTCTTCCTCCTCTGCCGAAAAGACCGCTGCTTCTTCTCAGCCCTCCGCCAACTTTTAGCGTTATCTCTTTTCTTTCCTTTAGTTTATTGGTTATTTTTATGTTTTAATTATCTTAATTGTATTTACTTTTTATGTTTTTCTTTTGTAATTTATTTTGTGCATTGAGGGCAATGCCCATCTCGAGTTTGGGGGGTAGCTCTCATATTTTTGTTTAGGCATATTTTAGTAGCATATAGATTGCATTGTACTTGCCTTAAAAAATTAATCAAAAGAAAAATTTTGTTAGAACTTGTGTCTATGATAGGATAGTCGACTTTAAATTTTCGCACCAATTAAAAAGACCTTAAATTTGGGGAAAGCACTACTGTTACTTGAATTTGTTAGAATTTTTGGTGAACATTGCATGCTTGAATTACTTGAAAAATTCTAACACTGGTTGCAGGAAGCTGACGCGGCAGGCAACAAACAGAAAAAGAAAAGCACTGCCACAGCATGAAAGAAAATTTTTATGTTGTCTTTCCCTAGAGGTGCCCGAAACCGGCTCTAGGAAGAATCATGTGCAAGGACACTCTGCTGCTATCAATGTAACCCTCTTAGCCCGGCCTAGACGCCCGACCCGAACTAAGAAGATTACACGGGGAAAACCAAACTCAACTCGTGAAAGTCAACCTTGAATAACGACCCTTTTTTTCTTTTTAACTTTTCTAGATGCACATTATTAACCTATGTGAATAGCCAAACATTTTAGCAGAAGCGACACGGCGAACGGAGCTCATTTAGGGATTCAATTGCATACAAATGACTTTTAGGGACTAATATGTAAATTCCCAGAATTATAAGGACTAAACAAGTATTAAAGTTACCAATCATAAATTAAACATATAATAAGCCAACATGTCAAAATTCATCTTCAACGGATCATCCAAACTCATTTAATTAGGCATTCAAGATTCAGGGACCAAAATGTAAGAAAACGGAAACATGAAGCAATTCAAATTCAACTCCAACGCTCGGGTGTTTCAAAACACAAGACCCTGTGTCGGAACGGTCGTTTCGAAACCAGGTTGATCGTTTCGATACGCGGGTGCGTTCTGAAACCCGTATCGAAACACAGCTTTCCAGTAGCAAATCGTTCTGAAACGTTCCTACCCGTTCCCAAACCTCATAACCATTCCAGGCCACCGTTCCGAAACAGATAAGGGCGTTCCGATACGCCTTACCCTGCAACAGCAGATTTTTCTGGTTTTACACATCTTTCCACATCCGGAAACATTTCAATTCATGCCACAACATACATACAACATGTATAAACATCAAAGATCAACATTACGAAGTACAAGCTAAATCATAGCATCATTCGAGCAAGCATTAGAACTATAGGCATGCTTCCTAGTCTTCAAAACCATACCAAAAGCTAAAAGCCACATTCAAGCACAAATCAATCCTCAAAGGCTAATTACAACCCCCAAAATACAAAACCAAACATGAACAAAGTAAATAACATCATCTTCAAACATACAAGAGTAGAAACCCCACCCATCGCCTCTTATTACACCAAAGTAAAACCACATACTTTGCTGGAAAAAAGTGCTTGGATTCCCCTTGCTTACTTGCTGCCTCAAAATCCTAATTCTCGGCATTGATGAAATAAATGAGCGTAAGCACAAAGCTTAGTGAGGATCGCTAAAACAACATTCATCAATGTATTACACACAACCGGCAAATCACCATTTATCAACACATGCCTTTACTTAAAACATGCCCTCTCAAGGCATCAATGCAATTTTTAAAACACATGCTCGTATGCATCACTTAAAAACAGCAAATAAACCTTTGCTCATGCTTTACCAAGCATCACATGAATTCTAGCATAAATCACAAGCATCTCATGCTTAAACCATTAGTCAACAACATTATATTGGCTTACAAGTGATCATTTCTCAAACCATACCAAAACCAACTCAATAGACACAATCGGATATGCGGATTACAAGCGTTGTCCCACACGCTTCATACATACTACCGGACTACACAAGGTGGAGATCAATGGCACAATCACAACCCCTCAACACCTGTGATGGAGATTAATGGAACGATCACAACCCCTCAACATCACTCATCGGTAGTTGTATAATTCCACTAACGAGAGTAGGGGACACATGCCACAAGACTCACACACAGGATTAAATCATTCACCGTTGTGATCTTAGCCTAATCGTTAGGGTACTTGGATGGAGAATTACAGCACAATCACAACCCCTCGACATCCAAGGCGACTTTATTCACGGTGCACCCAATCCTATAGCCGGCTAACTATATCCGATTACAAGAACCAAAAACCACTTTCATCACTTGCCAATATAATCATTTAACATCAATGATCCACTATTTTACAAGCATAAATACAATGCCAATACCACAAGCATAACCATGCTTAACATCATATGCATTTATCACATAAAACCAAGGATCACTTTACCTAGTGCATCCTTAACACAATGGCATTAAAATCCAGCATTATTCATGCTTCTAACATGCTTTAAAACAGTAATCAAAACCATAATTAACTCAAGTGCATTTCCATCAAAACATAGCACATTTCCGAGGGAGACTTTTTAATCACTTACTCTTGAGCTTATTTAAGTGTATCAAACTTACACTAAGTTCCCAAGACCACGCTCAAAGTGTTACAAAGCTGAAAAATCCATTTCCACTCACCGATACACGAAGCCTTGCTCGCCAACACAAAAATTACTCTTCCGGAGCCTCCAACAACGCCACGTTTGCTCTCGGATCAAGATCCCTTGTTTTAACATCATCAAAACAGATATCTAAATGCATTAAAATGCATTTCAACACCAGAAACAAATCACAAACTCGTTGCTCACCCTAACTACACCATTTTACCCAACCGAAAACTCAACCAATTGCTTCCTAAACCAAGCCCAGCCAACATACATCACTTTCAAACATTTATAAACATCAAAACACATCTAATAAACAACCTAACACATCCTTATACTTTCAACCATTTATAACCCATCCCTATAGAAAGCATGATTCCACCATTTTACCTCAAAACTCACTTAAACTATCAAGAAACTCAAGGATCTCAAGGATTTTAGATCTATATCAACAAAACCTCTTTTCAACATATTAACCATCTCAAAATTCAATTAAAATCAATCCAAAACAGAGCTTAACAAAACAATTCTGAAAATCAAGACTTCAACCATATTTTTACAATATTTTGATCTCAAATCAAAAATATAATGAAAACTCATCCAAAAACAGTAATTAGAAGCCAAAGATCTTGGGAATTTTAATAAAGAAATTTGATTAGAGGTTGAGAACGGGATTTACCTCCAATCCTTTCTTTCCTCAATGAATGACAAGTTTTCCTTAGCAAAATCTTGAAGAACTTGAAAGGATTTCTTGAAAATTATTTAGGAAATATTAAGAGAGTGTTTGAGAGAAAAGAATTCTAGAGAGAAATGAATGAAAATTGTGTTTGGCTGAAAATAAGGAGAGGATGGTAGTTACGTGACGGAATCTCTCAAACTAACCACCTAATTAATTAAATAAAATAAAAACCAATTAAAGCTATTTAATTGAAACCATTTTAAACACATGCCATATTAAAAGAAAGGCTAAATTGCCATAAAGCCCCTATAGATTCTAAGAATTTGGTCACTACTCAAAATGTACCACTTCCGAAACTCTTTTTGTAAAATTGATTTGACCAACCTCTTAAACATATTTTTAGAGGATTTTAGCAAATTTTACCACATTTTATCCTATCCCGATCCTTCATTTCCTTAAATCACCTTACGCGATTCGAACCGTTCTCGACCGGTCCGATCCGATGTCTAAAACATCTAGGCCCTAAAATCAGGGCGTTACAACTCTCCCCCACTTAGAAAATTTGTCCTCAAAATTTTACCTGAAGGAAAAAGGTGCGGAAACTGGTTTAGCATGTCCACCTTGCTTTCCCACGTGGCCTCCTCAACTCCTCGGTGTCGTCACAACACCTTCACAAGCTCTATCGTCTTGCCACGAAGAACTTTATTGCTCACATCCGGAACCCTCACTGGTTCCTCATCATATGATAGATCCGGATTCAACTCTATCTCCTCTACAGGCATCACATGCGAAGGATCCGATATGTACTTCCGCAACATAGAGACATGGAACACATCATGTATCTTTTCCAGCTCCGAAGGCAATCTCAATCGATATGCCATAGGACCAATACGCTCTACAATCGCGTAGGGTCCAATGAACCTTGGGCTAAGCTTACCCTTACGCCCAAATCTCATCACCTTCTTCCAAGGATATACTTTCAAAAACACACGTTCGCCAACCGCGAACTCAATCTTCTTACGCTTCAGGTCCGCATTAGACTTTTGCCTATTCGAAGTTGCCTTCAAACGCTCACAAATGAGCTTCACCTTCTCGGTGGTTCCCTTTAATATAGCTGGCATCAAAATCAACTTTTGCCCAGCCTCGTATGGAGCCATTTGAATACTGGCCCGGTAACTATTATTATATGCAAACTCAACCAACGGCAAGTGCTTCTCCCAAAAACCCTGAAAATCTATCACGCAGCATCTCAACATGTCCTCAAGCACTTGATTCACACGTTCTAACTGTCCATTTGTTTGAGGATGATATGAATTACTGAAATTGAACAGTGTACCCAAGGCTTGAGGCAAACATTCCCAAAATCGCGCTGTAAAGCTCAGATCCCTATTCGAAACAATAGACTTTGGCACACCGTGCAACCGCACAATCTCAGCAATGTACAGCTCAACCAACTTATCCAGAGTATACGTAGTATGCACAGGCATGAAATGTGCACACTTCGTAAGGCGATCAACAATCACCCAAACTGAATTCTTCTTCGACGGTGACAACGGCAACCCATCCACAAAATCCATGGTAATTCTTTCCCACTTCCATTCTAGGATTCTCAAAGGTTGCAAAAACCCAGAAGGAACCTGATGTTCAGCCTTCACTCGCTGACAAACCATGCACTTACTAACGAATTCAGCCACATCCTTTTTCAACCCACCAGTAGTACTCGTCTTTCAAATCACGATACATCTTTGTAATACCAGGATGCATAGCAAAAGGACTACTATGAACTTCAACCAGAATAGTGCACCTCAACTCAACATCATCAAGCACCACTATTCGACTTCAAAAGCACAACACCCCGTCATCATTAAAACTGAAATCCGAAGGTCTACCCTCCAAAATGTCTTGAACATGCGACAAAAGGGAATCATCATGAAACTGCTTATCTTTGATTGACTGAAACAAGGATGGTTGCACTTGCAATTCTACAATAAGACCACCATCACGCGATAAGCTCAAGCGAGCAAACATCACCCTCAACTCTACGGCCACTTTCCTGCTCAAAGCATCGGCTACAACATAATCCTTGCCCTAGTGGTACTCGATTGTCAAATCATAATCCTTAAGCAACTCTACCCAACGACGTTGCCTAAGATTCGACTTCTTCTGAGACATAAGATACTTCAGACTCTTATGATCCGTGAACACAATATACTTCTCACCGTACATGTAATGCCTCTAGATCTTCAGGGAAAACACCACAGCCGCAAGCTCAAGATCATGAGTAGGGTAGTTACGGTCATGCACCTTCAATTGCTTAGATGCATAAGCTACTACCTTACTTTCCTGCATCAACACGCAACCCAAACAAAGAATGGACGCATCACTATAAACCACAAACTCCTTGCCAGACTCAGGTTGAATCAGGACAGGAGCTTGCGTCAAAGCTTCCTTCAGCTTCTCAAAAGCTTGCTGCCTCGTATCCGTCCACTCAAAACGAACATTCTTTTGCAACAACTTGGTCAAAGGTGCAGCTATCTTCGAGAAACCCTCGACAAAACTATGGTAATACCCAGCTAGACCAAGGAAACTTCGTACCTCTATTACCGACTTAGGCACTTTCCAACTCATCACAGCCTCTACTTTGTGCAGATCAACGCAAATACCCTCATCTGACACAACATGTCTAAGAAAGATCACCTCCTTAAGCCAAAACTCACACTTACTTAGCTTGGCATACAACTGATTTTCCAACAACGCCTGCAATACGATTCTCAAGTGTCTATCATGATCCTCCTCGGTACGCGAATACACAAGGATATCATCAATGAATACCACCACAAATTGATCCAAGAATTCATGGAATACACGATTCATCATGTCCATGAAAGCTGCTGGTGCGTTGGTCAAACCAAACGACATCACTAAGAACTCGTAATGCCCGTACCTTGTCCGAAAAGCTATCTTAGGTACATCCACATCCTTCACATTCAACTTGTAATATCCCGACCTCATGTCTATCTTAGAAAACATTGAGGCTCCCCGGAACTGATCAAAGAGATCATCAATTCTAGGCAAGGGATACCTGTTCTTAATCGTCAACTTGTTCAGTTGCCGATAATCTATGCACATCCGTATTGTCCCATCTTTCTTCTTAACAAACAAGACCGGTACACCCCAGGTGACACACTCGTCCAGATGAAACCTCGGTCCAACAACTCCTGCAGTTACGTTTTCAACTCTTTTAGCTCTTTAGGTGCCATGCGATATGGAGCAATGGACACCGGAGTCATATTCTCGTACAACTCAATACCAAACTCAACTTCCATGTTTGGTGGCAACCCAGACAATTCTTCCGGAAAGACACCCGGAAAATCGTGAATGGTTTGGATGTCCTTCACACGCACATCCTTGGTTCCAGGATTCATCACATAGGTAAGGTAAGCCTCACAACCCAACCACATCATACGGTTTGCTTCCAAAACGGAAATCACATTCGACAAGAATTTCACATTCTGGCCTACTACTACTACTTCATAATCATCAGCAAGATTTAAGATGACGCGCTTAACATCAAAGTCAACTACCGCTCTATGCTCAGTCAACCAATCCATGCCAAGGATTAAATCGAAACCGTAGAAGGGTAACTCCATCAAATCCATAAGAAAAACATGACCTTGCACAGATAAAGGGCACCTCCTATACAACTTCCTAGTGACTACAGTCTCACCAAAAGAACTAGTTACTTGCATTCCTACTTCAAGCAACTCAACATGTATATCGAGAAAATGCGCATGCTTACTCAAGATATATGAATGCGTGGATCCAGAATCAATCAAAGCCAGCAATGATAAAAGCTGAAGAGCAAAGGTACATGCGATAACATTAGTATCATTGCGCTCCTCATGCTGAGCATAAACCCTGACAGGACCGCCTCCCTCAGGCCGAACTGCCACCACATGAGCAACGCCTCTCTGACCCTCGTCTTTCCTCTAGAAGTTCCCTCGGCCGCACCCACAGCCTCTCTGAGGTGCAGCCATAGCAGGTGTACGTCCCTGGCCTCCACCAGCCAATAAAGAACACTCTTGCCTCGTGAGATCTGCTGAGCCATAATTCCAACATGAATTCCCTGTCACCACAACAGGAGCCTGAACCTCTCTAGCTGCTCAGTACAATCTCGCCTCAGATGGTCCCTCAACCCACATGTCCAGCACGTGTGTTGCTCAGACCTCACTCGGCCTCTCTGAACCTGATCGCCTCGACGCGGAGCACCTCGCCTCCCCTCAGGCTGATGTCTCCTATCTCAACCTCTTTTGTTCCGTCCACCCAGAACTATACTCAGTTGCTCTCTTCCCAGAGCTAGAACCAACACCTCAAGAAGACAAACCCAAATTTTGTTCGATGTTTTTGGCTCGGCATACAAGCACATCGAAGTCGGTGTAATCCTCAACAACATGTACGTCTTGACTTCCTGTACCAGCCCGTACTGGAAACGATCACATCGGTGCCTCTCACTAGGTATCAGCTCAAGGGCATACTGGCTCAGGCGTACAAACAGAACCTCGTACTCAGCCATAAAAAGATTGCCCTGAACTAGCAACAAAAACTCATGTTTCTTCTCGTCCAAGTATCTCACCCCCAGATACTTCCTCTTGAAGGCACCTCTGAAATACTCCCAATCTATCTCATTGGGTTCCAAACCGGCAGTAGTAGTCGTCAACCATCTATAGGCATCGCCTTGCAACAAAGACAAAGCGCATCCCATCTTGTGCATGTCATTGCATCCCATTTGATCTATGATACGAATGGTACTCGCTAACTAGGCCTCTGACGACTCAGGAGACATTCCAAAGAACTCCACAGCTCCTAGGCTTCTCAACCTCACCAAGGGTAAGCTCGCCTGCCCAGCTGCAGGGCCTATACATGCGCTCTGGCAACAGCAGCATGAAATGCCTCGGTGATCGCTTGAACCAACGACGTTAGATCACCCAAACCCAGACCAATAGGTCCTTGCTGCTCCTGCTCCCCACCTCCAAGTGGTGGCAGAGGAGGTAAGTTTCCACCAGGAGGGACATCAGTCTCTTGCTCACCTTGGTCGCCCTGAGGCACTATTGTGTTCGACCTCAGTTCTCTCCTCGGACCCATAGTGCTATTTTAAACAAAGCATAACAACAAAACAAATCAAACCATTTAAGCCAGCCTCAAGCAAGGATCCAAGTTTATAAAAACATTTAATTAGTGTAATAAGGCAATGGGTACCCCGATTTCCCTCAACATAACATAGCATACAATGACACATCATGCTCATCATGCTTTCCATCATCCAAAATCAGCACATAACAACATCACATCATCAACATACAATCATATTCTCTTCATAAGCGATCCGCATCAATCAAGCATAGCATAAGCTCCAAAATTCAACCAATTTAATGATTCTCAAACAACATACGTCAATACATATCAATTTCACATACTGACATCCCAAACTCTTTCGTAACTTGGCTCTGATACCGACAAATTTAACCCTCTTAGCCCGACCTAGACGTCCGACCCGAACTAAGAAGATTACACGGGGAAAACCAAAGTCAACTCGTGAAAGTCAACCTTGATTAACGACCCTTTTTTTCTTTTTAACTTTTCTAGATGAACATTATTAACCTATGTGAATAGCCAAACATTTTAGCAGAAGCGACACGACGAACGGAGCTCATTTAGGGATTTAATTGCATACAAACGTCTTTTAAGGACTAATATGTAAATTTCCAAAATTATAAGGACTAAACAAGTTTTACAGTTACCAATCCAAAATTAAACATATAATAAGACAACATGTCCAAATTCATCTTAAACGGATCATCCAAACTCATCTAATTAGGCATTCAAGACTCAGGGACTAAAACGTAAGAAAACATAAACCTGAAGCAATTCAAATTAAACTCCAACGGTCGAGTGTTTCGAAACACAAGACCATGTATCAGAATGGTCGTTTCGAAACTAGTTTGACCGTTTCGATACATGGGTGCGTTCTGAAACCCGTATCGAAACACATCATTCCAGTAGCAAATCGTTCAGGAACGTTCCTACCCGTTCTGAAACCTCATGACCATTCTAGGCCACCGTTCCGAAACAGAAAAGGGTGTTCCGATACGCCTTGCCCTGCAACAGAAGATTTTTCTAGTTTTACACATCTTTCCACATCCGAAAACATTCCAATTCATGCCACAACATACATACAACATGTATAAGCATCAAAGATCAACATTACGAAGTACAAGCTAAATCATAGCTTCATTCGAGCAAGCATTAGAACCATAGGAATGCTTCCTAGTCTTCAAAACCATACCAAAAGCTAAAAGCCACATTCAAGCACAAATAAATCCTCAAATGCCAATTACAACCCCCAAAAATCAAACCAAACAAGAACAAAGTAAATAACATCATCTTCAAACATCCAAGAGTAGAAACCCCACCCATCACCTCTTATTACACCAAAGTAAAACCACATACTTTGCTAGAAAAAAGTTCTTGGATTCCTCTAGCTTACTTGCTGCCTCAAAAGCCTAATTCTCTGCATTGATGAAACAAACGAGCGTAAGCACAAAGCTTAGTGAGGATCGCTAAAACAACATTCATCAATGCATTACACACAACAGGAAAATCGCCATTTATCAACACATGCTTTTACTTAAAACATGCCCTCTCAAGGTATCAATACACTCTTTAAAACACATGCTCTTATGCATCACTTAAAAACAAAAAATAAACCTTAGAAAAAAAGGGTCGTCAATCGGAGTTAAATTTAACGAGTTGGCTTCGGTTTTCCTTTTGTAATCACCTCGGTTCGGGTCAACCATCTAGGCCAGGCTAATGGGGTTATATTTTTTGGTATCGGAGCCAGGTTTTTGAATAATTGGGGATTGGTAGGTGGTTGATAGGTGTGAATATGAATGATTATGACTTTTTGTGAAAGCATGTTGTGTGATTGTTTGATGTTCTAGCTTTAATGAGGTGTAATGCATGCCAGTTAATGGATTGAGATGAAATTGTGATGTTATGCTATGTTTGGGGGTATAGATGGGGAACTCATTGCCATATCATTACTATTGGAAAGAATTTTTTTTAAATGAACTTGAGCACCTTGGAATTCTTGCCTTATATTGCCTAATTGTGATTTATTGTATTTTTTCTAGTTGCATTATTTTGAAATGGGGCCACGTAGAGAGCATATAATGAACATGCGTAACGCAGTCGAGAATGAAATGAATGAGAATGACGAGCGTGTCGAAAATCTACCCCCTCCTCCTCCTGGTGGACCACCCGGTGGTGGTGGCGTAGGCGTCGGTGCTGCGGGAGCCAGAATAGGGGTTGTTGAACCCGAGGGAGAACAAGGGCAAGCCGCTCCTGATATGACAGTGCTAATAAAAGATACTGCTGGAGATTTTTGGGCGGCAGTAGCT
The DNA here is from genome assembly GCA_958450335.1 of Hibiscus tridactylites. NCBI lineage: Eukaryota > Viridiplantae > Streptophyta > Magnoliopsida > Malvales > Malvaceae > Hibiscus > Hibiscus tridactylites. The sequence continues at coordinate 22,264,801 of OY288284.1, read as the reverse complement.
GGAGCTCATGTGGCTGCACCTCAGGCCGGTGCTGGTGCGAGTTTGCCTCTTGAGCAAATCTGTAGTCTAGGAGGGACTGAGTTCAGGGGGCCGACCCCCAAGGGTTCCGAGTCTTGGTTGGAGAGTACCAAGAGAATCATTGGACAAATGAACTGTAATGATGTCCAGAAGTTGGGGTGCATCGTATCTCTGTTGCATGGTGCTGCCTACACGTGGTGGACGACCACTATTGCTGGTTTCGAGGATGCTGAGGTATCCTGGACGTTCTTTCCGAACGTGTTCAAGAGGAAATATTTGGGAGTCTGTTATCTGGACGAGAAGAAGAGGGAGTTTATGTCCCTAGTAAAAGGTAGCATGTCGGTGGCGGATTATGAAGTACAATTTGTACGCCTTAGCCAGTATGCGCCATAATTGGTCCCGAGTGAACGGGAGAGGTGCGAGCGGTTTAGATATAGGCAAGTGGCTGAGTGAAAACTTATATGCTTGCATTAGACAATATCGATTTTGATGTCTTGGTCACTCGAGCCAAGGACATCGAGCTGAAGCTTGGTCGGGCGAGTCGAGCAAGAGGATCTAGCTCGGGGAAGCGACCTGCGGATCATGATCTTGGAAGAGAGTGGTTCAAGAGACCTAGAGATAGAAGGCCACACATGGATGCTAAACGTGGGGGAGGTAACCATGGGAGAGGTCAGCAAGGGCCGAATTCTTTTGGTTGTACCCATGAATGTAATCAGTGTGGCGGGAAACACACGGAAGAGTGCTAGGGAAATGTTGGTACGTGCTGGAATTGTGGTTCACGTGGGCACATGAAAAGGGATTGTCCTCAGTCGGTACGAGAAAGGCAGGCTCCGGTGAGCGCAGCTGAGCCTCAGAGGGGCCATGGGCGCGGTCGAGGCAATTTCCATTGTCGAGGCAATATGGAAAAATATCTAAAAATCCTCATTTATTATATAAATGTTTATGGTGAAAACAATTTTACAAAATGAGATATGGAAATATTACATTTTTGTGTAGTGACCAAATTGCAGTTTTTGCAAAAGTTGACTAGTGATTGTTTTGTAAAGGATTGAAACTTTGAATCTTTAAGGAGCTAAGTTTACCAAATTGTTTTTCATCAGATTTCTCTTTAATTTGGGAGTTTTAATAATGATTTTATTAAAGGAATTAAAAGAAAATTCTTATGTTGACTTTTCATAACTACTTTACGATACTTTTCCCTCTTTTCATTTTCTCTCAACTTCCACTCAGCCAAACACATTTCCCTCATCAATTAATCTCTGGTTTTCATCTCTTTTGCTGAGATTTCATCTTCCTAAGGATTTCCATCCTTTACTTCATCAAATCCTTTTGTTTTCACTTTGGATTTTCAAGAAATCTTGCCCAAATTGAGGAGAAATCAACCATTAGAGGTAAGTTTCCTCCTTCTCCTCTAATGATCAGTTCTTTACTGAAATTCCCAAGTTATGAATCATTTGTTAATGATCTTTAAGTTGTTTTAATGTTATAATCAAGAAATGGTTGTTTAAATTCATGGTTCTTGAGGTGATTTTTATGATTTTCGTATTTTTGAGTTAAACTCTATTTTGAGGTTGATTTATAACATGTTTTGGATGATATTTGATGTTGAGATTGAGATTTTAATAAATGAATCCCGAATAGGCTTGGGTTCCTAAGTTTTACATGTTAGATTTGTGATTTTTTGGGGTGTTTTGGTGATCTGCTATTGCTGGACATATAAGGATGTGTTTGTGATGATTTTTTATGTTGATTGAGGTTTAGAAGTGGTTAGAATTGATAGATCTTGGCTGGACTTTGATTTGAAAAAGTTTTGAGGTGATTTCGGTTATTTCGGATATTCGAAATGGTATTTTTGAATAGTGCAACGAGTTTGAATGAGTGGCTGGTGATTTCAATGCATGATGATGCATTAATCCTCTGCTCTTATGTGTAATGAATAGGGGAGACATCTTTGGACACTTTTGGTGTGGATCCAGAAGTGCCGGAAGCCTAGGAATCGTTTCGACAAGCAAGCGAAACGTAATCAGTGAGTGCGAATGGTTTTTAGAAGTCCTTGAGGGACAAGGAAACAAGGTTTGGGGATTTAGATTTGGTTTGAAACACCATCCTAAGTCCGGAAGTAAGTATGGCTAGATTTGCTCTCGATATGTGGTTGATGCCCTAAATGCTTTTAACAAGCTCTTGATTTGTGTTAGACAAATTCCTACTGTTTTATGCATGATTTATAACATGAAAAGATGTTATGTGATGATCCCATGAGATAGCATGGCTATGTAAAGAGTTTTAATATTTTGATTAAATGTTATGCATGAGTTGTGGTTTTGAAATGGGATGAGTTAGATTTGGGAAATGTTGCATCAAAATAGTAGGTGAGATGATGATTTTAATGTAATATATTGGCATAAATGATGAGATGATTACCGAATATAATTGGTCGACCAATAGGATAAATGCACTATAAACTAAAAATTCGTGCGTGCTCTTTGGAGTCGGGCAATGGGGGTAGTGCCATCCTGATCCAAAGTGAGAATCCGATGATGAGAGATACCATCGGGGTATGTCTTGGTGAAACACCCAAGCTTTGTGGTGAAAAGAGATACCGCCATGAGAGTCTGGTGATGTGAGATTCCACTGGGGTAGGACTTGGCTTTAAGTCAAGCTAATCTGCATATCCGAGTAAAGATATAATATGAAATTCCAATATATGAGATTGTATTTGATTCACATGTGCCAATGTTGAGATATTTTATGCTATGAGAAATGTATATGAGATTTGAGGTTTATGAAATGCTTTTTATTTACATCAAGCATGTGTATGGCTTTGCCATGAGATTTGCATTGGTTAAATGCATGACTTAGATTGATGGTAAATGTGATTTTCAAATAAAGATTTGCTTTGAATTGCTTTTAAGCATGTTGTAGAAAATGGTTTTTGAGAATGAAATTTAAAGTTGCATTGTTGTGTTGATGTTTTTAGAGCATGCATCACTAAGAAAATGTGCTTACGCTCTCTTTTACCAACAATGTAGATAATTGAGACACTTTTGGCAGCAAGGAGGCTAAGGATTTCCAAGGAATTGAAAATCTCAAGTATGGTGATGTTTTACGTTTACTTTAGTAATGATAATTGGCAATGGGAACCAATGGGTTGCTTTGAGAGATGTAATTTAAATTCCATGTGGTTGTTGCAAGTTTAATGTGGTTTATGTGGTTTGTAAGAGGCCTTTATGGTAGTTTTGGTGCTTTATGTTACTATTTGGTATGTTCATGGTTTGTGTCATAAGCATGTTTCATGATTTGCTTTGCTATGATTGAGGTAGTCAACCAAATGCTGCTATATGGTTTGGAATTGCTTGTTTATATGTTTAAGTGATTACCATTAGCATGTAAGTATGATTTGAGGTTGTGGAATTGATGTTTGAAGTATTTTCAATGTTGAAAATGGGGCAGATCTGGTATGCGTATCGATACACGGGCTTGCGTATCGATACGCATAAGCCAGATTTTTACTTTGCTGCACAGGCGTTTCGGTATGTTTGCGAGGTGTTTCGGTACGGGCTTGAAGGGTGTTTCGGTACGCGGGGAAACATATTGATACACCCTCAGTGACTTTGTCACTACCATCCCGCGTACCGATACGGTCTCAAGCGTATCGATACGCGACCGTTAATTCTGTTAAGTGGCATCTTCATAAGTTTGATTTTGTTACATTTTAGTCCCCTAGATTTATGGATGCAATTGAATGCGTTTGGAATGTCTGATTGTGTTGAAAATTGACAGAGTGTCATGAAATAATACTAATTGAAGTTTAGTAACCTTAAAATCTGTGAGGTCATTGTAATTTGCAAAATTTACATTTTGGTCCCTAAATGTCTATTTTGTTCAATTGAAACCCTAAACATGGTCTGATCGCTGTGTCGTTTCTTCCTGTGATCTTTGGTGGTCAAATAGGTTTAATATTGCATTTAGAAAAGTTAAAAAGAAAAAAGAGGTCGTCAATTGGAGTTAACTTTAACGAGTTGACTTCGGTTTCCCCCGTGTAATCACCTTGGTTCGGGTCAACCGTCTAGACCGGGCTAAGGGGGTTACATTTGTTGGTATCAGAGCCAGGTTTGTGAATAATTGAGGCCTGGTAGGTTGTTGATAGGTGTGAATATGAATGGTTATGACTTTTTGTGAAATCATGTTGTGTGATTATTCGATGTTCTAACTTTAATGAGGAGTAATGCATGCCAGTTGATGGATTGAGATGAAATTCTGATACTATGCTATGTTTGGGGGTATAGATGGGGAACTCATTGCCATATCATTTCTATTGGAAAGAATTGTTTTGAAAATGAACTTGAGCACCTTGGATTTCTTGCCTTATACTACCTAATTGTGATTTATTGCATTTTTTCTAGTTGCATTATTTTGAAATGGGGCCACGTAGAGAGCATAGAATGAACATGCGTAATGCAGTTGAGAATGAAACAAATGAGAATGACGAGCGTGTCGAAAATCTACCGCCTCCTCCTCTTTGTGGACCACCCGATGGTGGTGGAGTAGGGGTTGGTGCTGCGGGAGCCGGAATAAGGGTTGCTGAACCCGAGGGAACACAAGGGCAAGCTGCTCTTGATATGACAGTGCTAATACAAGCTATTGCTGGAGCTTTTCGGGTGGCATTCGCTTGAGCTCATGTTGCTGCATCTTAGGTCGGTGCTGGTGTGAGTTTGCCTATTGAGCAAATCCGTAGTTTGGGAGGGACTGAGTTTAGGGGGCTGACCCCTGAGGGTTCCAAGTCTTGGTTGGAGAGTACCAAGAGAATCCTTGGACAGATGAACTGTAATGATTTCCAGAAGTTGGGGTGCATCGTATATCTGTTGCATGGTGATGCCTACACGTGGTGGACGACCACTATTACTGTTTTAGAGGATGTTGAGGTATCTTGGACGTTCTTTCTAAATGCGTTCAAGAGGAAATATTTGGGAGTTCGTTATCTGGACGAGAAGAAGAGGGAGTTTATGTCCCTAGTACAAGGTAGCATGTCGGTGACAGATTATGAAGTACAGTTTGTACGCCTTAGCCAGTATGCGCCAGAATTGGTCCCGAGTAAATGGGAGAGGTGCGAGCGGTTCAGATATGGGCTGGTGGCTGACGTGAAAACTTATATTCTTGCATCAGACTATACCTATTTTGATGTCTTGGTCACTCGAGCCAAGGACATCGAGCTGAACCTTGGTCTGGCGAGTCGAGCGGGAGGATCTAGCTCGGGGAAGCGACCTGTGGATCGTGATCTTGGAAGAGATCGGTTCAAGAGACCTAAGTATAGAAGGTCATACATGGATGCTAGACGTGTGGGAGGTGATCATGGGAGAGGTCAGCAAGGGCCAAATGCTTTTGTACGTACCCTTGAATGTAATCGGTGTGGCAGGAGACACACGGGAGAGTGCTGGGGCAATGTTGGTACGTGCTGGAATTGTGGTTCGTGCGGGCACATGAAAAGTGATTGTCCTCAGCCGGTACAAGAAGGGCAGGCTCCGGTAAGAGCAGCTGAGCCTCAAAGGGGTCGTAGGCGCGGTCGAGGCAATTTCCAACATAGGGACGATGGAGCGAGGAATGTGGCACACGTTGTAGTTGTTCAGCCTGAAGGTGGTGGTCAGGCCAGAGTGTACGCCCATCGTGAAGGGAGAAATGACACGGACGTAATTGCAGGTACCTTTACTTTACAGTCCTTGCGATTACTTTCCCTAATTGATTTTGGATCTACACATTCATTCATATTGCATGAACATGCTCAAATGCTTGGTTTTCCTGTTGAGTATTTGGATGTTGGTATGGGTGTAACTAGCTCTTTCGGTGAAACGATGGTAACAAGGAGGTTGTATAGGAGATGTTCCTTAAAGGTACAAGAACATGTGTTCTTGGTGGATCTTATGGAATTGCCTTTCTATGGATTCGATGTAATCCTTGGTATGGATTGGCTCGTTGAACATAGGGCAGTCGTGGATTTTGAAAATAAACGAGTTTCGCTGAAACTTGCCGATGATTATGAAGTTGTGGTAGTGGGAGAGAACGTGAAGTTCTTATCTAATGTAGTTTCAACGCTTGAAGCGAGACGGATGTTGCGTCAAGGATGTGAAGCTTATTTAGCCCTTGTAATGAATCCTAGGACGAAGGAAGTACGGGTGCAGGATATAAAAATAGTGCGTGAATTCCCTAGGGTATTTTCGGAGGAGCTGCCTGGTTTGCTGCCTAGTCGGGAGGTTGAGTTCGGAATTAAGTTGTATGAGAACACATCTCCGATGTCCAAGGCTCCCTATCGAATGGCACCAAATGAAGGTTAAGGATGTGGATGTGCCGAAAACAGCTTTTCAAACGAGATATGGGCATTATGAATTTCTGGTGATGATGTTTGGTTTGACGAATGCTCCTGGTTCTTTCATGGATATGATGAACAAGTTGTTTCATGAGTTCTTGGATAAGTTCGTTGTGGTGTTCATCGATGATATCCTTGTGTACTCTCGTACCGAGGAGGAGTGTGAGGAACATTTAAGGATTGTTTTACAAGTGCTGCTAGAGAATCAGCTTTATGCTAAGCTGAGCAAATGTGAGTTTTGGCTAAACGAGCTTGTTTTCCTCGGTCATGTGGTTTCGGCCAAGGGAATTCGTGTTGATCCTCAGAAGATTGAGGTGGAGGTGAACTGGAAGCCTCCTAGGTCTGTTCATGAAGTTCGTAGCTTTCTTGGTTTGGCGGGTTACTACCGAAGGTTTGTGGATGGGTTTTCCAAGATTGCTGCCCCTTTGACGAAGTTATTACATAAGGATGTTAAGTTTGAGTGGACGGAAGCGAGACAACAAGCTTTTGAGAAGCTAAAGGAACCTTTGACGCAAGCTCCTATCTTGATTCAACCTGAGTCAAGAAAAGAGTTTGTGGTGTATAGTGACACATCCTATGTTGGTTTGGGGTGTGTGCTGATGCAGGAGGGTAGGGTAGTAGCTTATGCATCGCGGCAATTGAAAGTGCATGAGGGTAACTATCCTACGCACGACATTGAGTTAGCGGCAGTGGTATTCGCTTTAAAAATCTGGAGGCATTATCTATATGGTGAGAAGTGTACTGTGTACACGTATCATGAGAGTTTGAAGTATCTTATGTCTCAGAAGGAGCAAAATCTCAAGCAAAAACGTTAGGTGGAATTGCTTAAGGATTATGATCTAACGATCGAGTATCACCCGGGAAAGGCCAATGTTGTGGTTGATGCTTTGAGCAAGAAAGTGGCGGTGGAGTTGAGGGCGATGTTTGCTTGTTTGAGTATATCGCGAGATGGTGGTCTTGTGGATGAGTTGCAAGTGAATCCATCTTTGGTTCAGTTGATAAATGATAAGCAGTTCCTTGATGATTCTCTTGTACCACATGTTCAGGATATTGCAGAAGGAAGGCCTTCGGATTTCAGTTTTAATGATGATGATGTTCTATGCTTTGGGGGTCGGATAGTGGTGCCAGGTGATGTGGAGTTGAGGCGCACTATTCTAACAGAAGCTCATAGTAGTCCTTTCGCTATGCACCTTGGTAGTACGAAAATGTACCGTGATCAGAAGGATGAGTACTACTGGGTGGGGTTGAAGAAGATGTTTCCGAGTTCGTTAGCAAATGCATGGTTTGTCAGCGGGTTAAGGCTGAACATCAGATTCCTTCTGGGTTGTTGCAGCCATTGAGAATCTCAGAATGGAAGTGGGAAAGGATTACCATGGACTTCGTGTCTGGGTTGCCGCTGTCACCATCGAAGAAAATTCTGTTTGGGTGATTGTGGATCGCCTTACGAAGTGTGCACATTTCTTGCATGTGCATACTATGTATACCTTAGATAAGCTAGCTGAGTTGTACATTGTTGAAATTGTACGATTGCATGAGGTGCCAAAATCTATAGTGTCGGATAGAGATCCGAGGTTCACAACAAGGTTCTGGGAATGTTTACATCAAGCTTTTGGTACACGGATGAATTTCAGTACTTCTTATCATCCGCAGACGGATGGCAGTCGGAGCGTGTTATCCAAGTGCTTGAGGATATGTTGAGGTGCTGCGTTATTGAGTTTCAAGGCTCTTGGGAGAAACACTTGACTTTGGTTGAGTTTGCTTATAATAATAGTTACCAGGCAAGCATTCAAATGGCACCTTATGAGGCTTTATACGGGAGGAAGTATAGGACTCCCCTTTGTTGGGCTGAAACGGGACAAAAGTTAGTTTTGATGCCAGCCTTGTTGAAAGGAACCACCGAGAAGGTGAAGCTCATTTGTGAGTGTTTGAAGGCAGCATCGGGCCGGTAAAAGTCTTACGCGGATTTGAAGCGTAAGGAGATAGAGTTCACGGTTGGAGAACGTATACTTTTGAAAGTCTCACCTTGGAAGAAGGTGATGAGATTTGGCCGGAAACACAAATTGAGTCCGAGGTTCATTGGACCGTATGAAGTGATAGAACGTGTGGGTCATGTTGCTTACAAACTGAGACTGCCTTCAGAGTTGGAAAAGATACATAATGCCTTCAGAGGTTCTCCAGGGTAAGACCATCAGGCTGGTTAAAGTCTTGTGGAGACATCGTGAAGAAGAAATTTCCTTACCTTTTTCCACCAGGTAAATTTCGAGGACGAAATTTCTTAAGTGGGGGAGAGTTCTAATGCCCTGGTTTTGGGCCTAGATGTTTTAGACGTTAAATCGGGTCGGTCGGGAACGGTTCAAACCTTTTAAGGTTGGTTTAGAGAACACCTAGTTCGGGATGATTTAAAAATATGGAAAAATATCTAAAAATCCTAATTTATTATATAAATGTTTATGGTGAAAACAATTTTACAAAATGTGATTTGGAAATATTACATTTTGGTGTAGTGACCAAATTGCAGTTTTTGCAAAAGTTGACTAGTGATTGTTTTGTAAAGGATTGAAACTTTGAATCTTTAAGGAGCTAATTTTACCAAATTGTTTTTCATCAGATTTCTCTTTAATTTGGGAGTTTTAATAATGATTTAATTAAAAGAATTAAAAGAAAAATCTTATGTTGACTTTTCATAATTAATTTACGATACTTTTTCCTCTTTTCATTTTCTCTCAACTTCCACTCAGCCAAACACATTTCCCTCACCAATTAATCTCTGGTTTTTGCCTCTTTTTCTGAGATTTCATCTTTCTAAGGATTTCTAACCTTTACTTCATCAAATCCTTTTGTTTTCACTTTGGATTTTCAAGAAATCTTGCCCAAATTGAGGAGAAATCAGCCATTAGAGGTAAGCTTCGTCCTTCTCCTCTAATGACCAGTTCTTTACTGAAATTCCCAAGTTATCAATCCTTTGTTAATGATCTTTAAGTTGTTTTAATGTTATAATCAAGAAATGGTTGTTAAATTCATGGTTATTGAGGTGATTTTTATGATTTTCGTATTTCTGAGTTAAACTATGTTTTGAGGTTGATTTTTAACATGTTTTGGATGATATTTGATGTTGAGATTGAGGTTTTAATAAATGAATCCCGAATAGGCTTGGGTTCCTAAGTTTTATATGTTAGATTTGTGGTTTTTGGGGTGTTTTTTGTAACGCCCCAAATTTGGGCCTAGATGTTTTAGAGTTCGAATCGGACCGGTTGAGAATGGTTCGAATCTTAAAGGGTGATTTAGGGAACACCTAGTTCAGGATGATTTAAAAATATAGCAAATATCTAAGAATCCTCATTTATTATATGAATTACTATGGTGAAAACAATTTTACAAAATAAGGTTTGGAAATACTACATTTCGGTGTAGTGACCAAATCGCAGTTTTTGCAAAAGTTAAATAGTGATTGTTTTGTAAAGGATTGAAACTTTGAATCTTTAAGGAGCTAATTTTACCAAAATGTTTTTAATCAGATTTCTCCTTTTTTTGGTTGATTTTAATAATGTTTTAATTAAAGGAAATAAAGATTGATTAAAGGAAAAACTATCTTTGACTTTTCATAACTACCTTACGTCAATTTTCTCTCATTTCATTTTCTCTCAATTTATTTTCAGCCAAACACATTTCCTCCATCACTTAGCCTTTGATTTTTATTCCTTTTGATGAGATTTCAATCTCCTTTTGATTCCTAATCTTTTCCTCATCAAATCCTCTTGTTTCACATTGGATTTTCAAGAAAACTTGCCCAAATCAAGAAGGAATCAGCCATTTGAGGTAAGCTTCGTCCTTATCCTCTAATGGTCAGTTCTTTACTGAAATTCCCAAGTTATCAATCCTTTGTTAATGATTTTTGAGTTGCTTTAATGTTAGAAACAAGAATTTGTATTAAAACTCAAGGTTTTTGGAGAGATCTTGGTGATTTTCATGGTTGATGGTTAGGCTCTGTTTTGAAGTTGTTTTCTAATATATTTTGGATGTTAATTGATGTTATAAATGAGGTTTTATCAAACAAATCTCGAATAGGCTTGGATTCCTAAGTTTTGTATGCTAGAATGGTGGTTTTTGGGGTGGTTTTGGTGTTCTATTATAGCTGGAGATATAAGGACGAGTTTGTGGTGGTTTTTGATGTTGATTGATGTTTAGAAATGATTAGAAGTGATAGATCTTGTACGGGCTTTGTTTTGGAAGAGTTTGGAGATGATTCTGTTTGTGTTTGGTAGCCGAAATGAGGTTTGGAGTAGAGCAGCGAGTTTAGGTGTGTGGCTGATGATTTCAATGCATGATGATGCATTAATCCTCTGCTCTTATGTGTTATAAAAGAGGAGACATCTTGTAACGCCCCGGTTTTAGGCTTGGTAGTTTTGGGCGTTGACCAGTTTGGTCAAAGTGCTGTTCGAATCTAAAGAGGTGAAATTAGGAAAGCCTAGTTTGGGTTGCATTAAAAATATGGAAAAATGTTCTAAAATCATCTTTTAATATAATTAAGTGAACTGTGAAATCAATTTTGGAAAATGAGTTTCGGAAGGGTGACATTTTGGCTAGTGACCAAAATGTAATTTTCGAAAGTTTTGTGGCTGTTTTATAAAGGGTTGAAACTTTGAATCTTTAAGGAGCTATTTACCCAAAGGGGAGTTTCTCCAGATTTTTCTAAGATATTTTAAGACTAAATTCTGATTTTAAATGATATTAAAAGTGGAGGGAAAGCCATTTGGCTATTTTGGATTTTGTAACCAACTTTTCTCAATTTTCTTTCTCTCATTTTCTCTCAACCCAAACACTTTCTCTCCATAGAATTGGATCTGATTTTCTCACCTAAATCTCTCCTTTCAACTCTCATTTGATTCCTAATCATCATATCTACAAAACCTCATCATTTGCTACTTGTTTCATCAAGGTTTTTGATTCCAAAAAGAGGAGAAACTCAAGTTTGGAGGTAAGAACGTCCTTCTCCTCTAAACTATCAGTTCTTTACTGAAATTCCTAAGTTTTCAATCCTTAATTGATGTTTTATTAAAGGCTTTTAAGATGTGAATTGGATCTTGGCTTATGATGCAAGATTTGGTGATTTTTGATGATTTTCGTTTGATCTGGTAAATCTGTGATTTGAGATGTGTTTTTGATGTTAAATGAACACTAAATTGATAAGGAATTGAGTTTTGATCAATGCAATCCTGGATAGGTTGAGTTTCCTAAGTTTAGCTTGTGTTTCTTGTATGTTTTTGAGGTGATCTTGTGGATCTGATGTTGCTGGAGGTATAAGGATGTTAATAGGTTGTTTTTAGATGTCAAATGATGTTGAAAGATGTTAGGTTTTGATGGTTTATGGCTGGGCTTTGTTGAGAAGTGGTTTGGATGCATTTTCGGTTGTGTTTGGTGGCCGAAAATGGAGTGTGGATGAGAGCAGCGAGTTTAGGTGCTTCCATTGAAGCAATTAATGCATGATGATGCATTAATCCTCTGCTTTGATGTGTTAAAACAGGGGAGGCATCTTTGGATCCAAGAGTTGTTGATCCGGAAGCTTGATTTGGTGCTTTGGCTTGAAGCAAAGTGGAAATCGGTGAGTGCGTTTGTGAAAATTGGGTTTCCGGCTTTGAAACCAATGTCTTGGGAGCTTAGCTTAAGTCTAAACAACTTTGCTAAGCTCAAGTGTAAGTTTTCGGAATTACTCTCTAGTGGTGGCCATGATTTTGTTGTGATGCAAAATGGTTTATTGCATGTTTTAATTACTGTTTTGAAAGCATGTTTTAGCATGGTGTTTGCTGATGTTGTAAGCCATATGTTGAAGGAAACTCTAGGTAGGAGTTCCTTGTTTTTGTACATTGAATAAATGTGGTTTGATGCCTTTAAATGCATGATGAACATGGCTTGGTTTAATGCTTAAAAACAGTGGATTAAATGATGAAAATGATGTATATTGGCAAGTGAAGTTTTAAAAAGGTTAAGGTCACTAAGGTGGTTAAAAGTCCTTGAGTGAGCCTTGTTACTTAAGAACATCAAGGTGGTTAAAAGTCCTTGGATGGTTCTTGTTGCGGACACTAAGGTGGTTAAAAGTCCTTAGGTGATCCTTTCCATGGTGTTTAAAAGTCCATGGGGCCAAGGTGTTTAAAAGTCCTTGGGGCCAAGGTGTTTAAAAGTCCTTGGGGTGATTCAAGCTTTGGACACAAAGGTGGTTAAAAGTCCTTGTGTGGTCCTCTTTCATGGTGTTTAAAAGTCCATGGCCAAGGTGTTTAAAAGTCCTTGGGGCCAAGGTGTTTAAAAGTCCTTGGGAAGTTGATGAACTTGTTTTAATGAAATGGAATCTATCACTTGAGCCAATATGACATGTTATGTTATGAAGCATGAGATGCTTGTTTTAAGTATGCTTTTGAGCATGTGCAAAGGTTGATTTAAAGCATGATTTGTAATTGATTTTAAATGCATTATTGAATGGTTTTTAGGAGCATTCCTCACTAAGCTTTTGCTTACGCTCTCTTCGTTTTCTTAATTCAATAATGCAGAACATTAGTGAACCTTGAGGGCAGCAAGGAAGGCAAGTATTCAAGTGGAAGCAAAGCTCAAAGTATGGAAGGTTTTCCTAAGATCATTTAGCTTTTGATAATTTGGCAATGGGGGACCAATGTGTATGTTTTGGGAGAGGTTATGAACTCCCTAAGTATGTTGAATGTTGTTGAGAATGCTGGTTTTGTATTGGATCATTACATGCTTGTTTTGGAAGTTTGTGCTTGAATAGCTAGCTTGTGTAGGAAGCATGCCTATAGAATTGGGGCTTTTTGCATATGATGTTGTTCTGATGATTTGATGATGCTTGTAAGTCTTTTATATGTTGAATTGCATGCTGGTAATGTTTGGTGGCAATTGGAGCATGTTCGAATGATCAATTGCATGTTTTGGAACGCATTTTGCTGCAATCTGTGCAGGGCGTTTCGGAACAGTGTGCACCGTTTCGGAACGGGTGCCTTGAATGAACCCAGGCGTCCGAAACGGTATGCACCGTTTCGAAACGGTTTGGCCTCTGCCAGCCCGTGTTCCGGAACCCGTTGCGGAACGGCCCGTGTTTTGAAACGGGGCCTACCTGTTTCGGAACGGTCGACCGTTGGGGGCTGACATTGGCAGTTAAATGTTTTGAATTGTTTGCGTTTTGGTCCCGAAACTTGTTTGTGCAATTGTTTGAGATTGGGAAGTCCTTTTGAGCTGAAATTTCACAGTGAAGCATGAAACCTGACTAATTACAAGCCGGTAACTTTAATTTGGGTTAAGTCCTTATATTTATCAGAAATTACAATTTGGTCCCTAAAGTTGTAATTTGTTCAATTGGGTCCCTGTTTGATCTCTGATGTTTGTGATCTTTGAGTATGATGTTTGTGTGATCACAATTAGGGCTAATGTGCATCTAGACAAGTTTAAAAAGAAAAAAAAGGGTCGTTAATCAAGGTTGACTTTCGGGTTGACTTTGGTTTTCCCCGTGTGACTTTCTTAATTCGGGTCAACCGTCTAGGCCGGGTTAAGGGGGTTACATTTGGTGGTATCAGAGCTGAGTTCTCGAGTAATTGGGAATGTTTTTATGCATGATTGAAGCATGTATGCCTTGTATGCTTGTTGATTAGAAGTATGATTCAGCGGCTTGTGATTTGGATGCAAATTGAGATGTATGTTGTGATGTAGCATGATGTGGGTACCCATTGCCAAATAAAAGCTAAAGAAATGATGTTGATTTTGAAAGAAATTGAGCTTGAATACTTGGATTGCTTACCTTGCTGGGCCTGACCTTGTTTTATTTGTATTGATATTGCATGGTAAAAGTATGGCACCACGCAGAGAGTTAAGGAGTAGCGTGAGAGCTACGACCCCGGATGGGAATGAGAACGAAGAGAATGCGGGTAGTGCTGTGTTACCTCCTCCTCCAACTGGTGGTGGTGGTGCGGAGAGAGAAAGAGCTGGAGCTGCAGCAGCTGGTGCTGGAGCTGCTGGACTAGAGGTTGGTCAGGGGCAAGCTATGCCTGATATGTCTATGTTGGTACAAGCTATTGCGGGTGCTTTTCGAGCAGCAGTAGCTGGAGCTCAAGGAGCTGGGCATCAGGGAGATGCTGGAGTTAGACTACCTTTGGAGCGTCTCCGCAGTCTTGGTGGGACTGAGTTCAGGGGTATGTCAGCTGAGAGTTCTGAAGCTTGGCTAGAGAGTACCAAGTGAATCCTGGGTCAGATGAGTTGCACTGATGTGCAAAAGCTGGGCTGTGTTGTGTCCTTGCTGCAGGACGATGCTTATACGTGGTGGACGACCACAATCTCGGGGATGGCTGAAGCTGATGTGACTTGGACATTCTTTCAGAATGTGTTCAAGCGGAGATATCTTGGTGTGAGATATCTTGATGAGAAGAAACGTGAGTTCATGACTCTTACCCAAGGGAGCATGAGTGTGGCTGAGTATGAAGTACAGTTTGTGCGACTCAGTCAGTATGCACCTGAGCTTATTCCTGATGAACGGGAGAGGTGCGAAAGGTTTCGTTATGGTCTTATAACGGAGGTGAAGATGTATGTGCTGGCCACCGAGTATGATGATTTTGATGTGTTGGTGGGCCGAGCTAAGGACATTGAGATGAATTTGAGTTTGGCTGCGAAAGGTACTGGAGCAAGTGCTGGGAAGAGATCAGCTGAGTATAGTTCTGGAGGTGGACGGAACAAGAGGGGACGTGATCAGAGGTATCAGTCCTCAGCTAAGAGAGGTGGTGGTGCACCTGCTAGGGGTGGAAATGCTAGAGCTGATCCGAGTGCTTGCTGGATCTGTGGTTCACGTGGTCACATGAAGCGTGACTGTCCTCGTGCTGTGAGGGAGGTGCAAGCTCCTGTTGCGGCAGCTAGTTTTGGGTGCTGGAATTGTGGTTCTGCAGACCACTTGAGGCGAGATTGTCCTAGGTTGGCTGGTGATTAGATGCGTACTCCTGCTGTTGCTGCACCGCAGAGAGGTCGTGGGCGCGGCCGTGGTAATTTCCAG
This sequence comes from Hibiscus tridactylites, assembly GCA_958450335.1. NCBI lineage: Eukaryota > Viridiplantae > Streptophyta > Magnoliopsida > Malvales > Malvaceae > Hibiscus > Hibiscus tridactylites. The sequence goes on along the minus strand of OY288284.1, from coordinate 22,249,394 downwards.
AGGCGTGAGGAAGGTGGTCGTGGAGTAGCCCATGTTGTGGCTATTCAGCCTGAAGGTGGAGGCCAAGCGAGGGTGTATGCTCAGCGTGAGGGAAGGAATGATGCAGAGGTGATTGCAGGTACCTTTACTTTACAATCCTTGTCATTGCTTTCTTTGATTGATTCTGGATCTACGCATTCATATATTTTGCGTGAGCATGCTGAACTGCTTGGTTTGCCTGTTGAGTTTTTAGATGTTGGTGTTCGTGTCACTAGTTCTTTTGGTGAAACTGTTGTGACTCGGAAGCTTTATAGAAGGTGTCCTTTGGTTGTTCAAGAACATGTTTTTCATGTTGATCTTATGGAGTTGCCCTTTTATGGTTTTGATGTAATCCTTGGTATGGATTGGCTTGCTGAGCATCGTGCTGTTGTGGATTGTGAAAATAAGCGTGTTTCGCTTAAGCTTGCGGATGATTATGAAGTTGTTGTGGTTGGTGAGAATGTGAAGTTTCTTGCCAATGTTGTTTCTACCTTGGAGGCTAGCAGGATGCTGAGGCAAGGCTGTGAAGCTTATCTAGCTTTTGTGATGAATCCTAGCTCTAAGGAGTTGAGGGTGCAAGATATCAGAGTTGTGAAGGAGTTTCCTGGTGTTTTTCCTGAGGAGTTGCCTAGTTTACCTCCTAATCGCGAGGTGGAGTTTGGAATTGAGCTGTATGAGAATACAACTCTTGTGTCCATTACTCCCTATAGAATGGCACCTAAGGAGCTGAAGACGCAGTTGCAAGAGCTGCTTGATCGTGGTTTCATCCGGCCGAGTGTGTCACCTTGGGGTGCACCGGTCTTGTTTGTGAAGAAGAAGGATGGCACTATGAGGATGTGCATTGATTACCGTCAGCTGAACAAGTTGACTGTCAAGAATCGGTATCCTTTGCCGAGGATTGATGATCTCTTTGATCAATTTCGGGGAGCTGCTGTGTTCTCTAAGATTGACTTAAGGTCAGGGTATTATCAGTTGAAGGTGAAGGATGTGGATGTGCCTAAGACAGCTTTCAGGACAAGGTATGGGCATTATGAGTTCCTTGTGATGCCGTTTGGTTTGACAAATGCTCCTGCTGCTTTCATGGACATGATGAACCGTGTGTTTCATGAATACCTGGACAAGTTCGTTGTGGTATTCATTGATGATATCCTCGTGTACTCGCGTACTGAGGAGGAGCATGAAGAGCATTTGAGGGTTGTTTTGCAAGCTTTGTTGGAGAATCAGCTTTATGCTAAGTTGAGCAAGTGTGAGTTCTGGCTTAAGGAGGTGGTGTTTCTTGGGCATGTGGTCTCAGCTGAGGGGATTCGTGTTGATCCTCAGAAGATTGAGGCGGTGATGAACTGGAAAGTTCCTAAGTCTGTTCATGAGGTTCGTAGTTTCCTTGGTTTGGCAGGATACTACCGAAGGTTTGTGGATGGTTTTTCCAAGATTGCTGCTCCTTTGACGAAGCTGTTGCAGAAAGATGTTAAGTATGAGTGGACAGAGGCGAGACAGCAGGCTTTTGAGAAGCTAAAGATGGCTTTGACGCAAGCTCCTATCTTGGTTCAGCCTGAATCAGGGAAAAAGTTTGTGGTCTACAGTGATGCATCCTATATTGGTTTGGGGTGTGTGCTGATGCAAGAGGGTAAGGTGGTGGCTTATGCATCGCGGCAGATGAAAGTGCATGAGCGCAATTACCCTACGCATGATATTGAGCTGGCTGCGGTGGTTTTTGCTCTAAAGATCTGGAGGCATTACCTGTATGGTGATAAGTGTACGGTGTACACGGATCACAAGAGCTTGAGGTATCTGATGTCTCAGAAGGAGTTGAATCTTAGGCAGCGGCGATGGTTGGAGTTGCTCAAGGATTATGATCTGACGATTGAGTATCATCCTGGAAAAGCTAATGTTGTCGCGGATGCCTTAAGTAGGAAGGTAGCTGTTGAGCTGAGGGCTATGTTTGCTAGCTTGAGCATATCGCGAGATGGTGGTCTTGTTGCTGAGTTGCAGGTGAAACCATCATTGGTTCAGTTGATCAAGGATAAGCAGTTGCTGGATGATTCCTTGGTGTCTCATGTTCAGGATATCGCGGAGGGTAGACCTTCGGATTTCTGTTTTAATGATGATGGTGTGCTGTGTTTTGGGAGTCGAATAGTAGTGCCTGCTGATGTTGAGTTGAGGCGTGCTATCCTGACTGAAGGTCATAGTAGTCCTTTTGCTATGCACCCTGGTAGTACTAAGATGTATCGTGATCTTCGTGATGAGTACTATTGGGTGGGTTTGAAAAAGGATGTTGCAGAGTTTGTGAGCAAGTGTATGGTGTATCAGCGGGTTAAGGCTGAACATCAGGTTCCTTCTGGTTTGTTGCAACCGTTGAAAATCCCTGAATGGAAGTGGGAAAGGGTTACCATGGATTTTGTATCTGGTTTACCTTTGTCTCCATCAAAGAAGAATTCGGTTTGGGTGATTGTGGATCGCCTGACGAAGTGTGCGCATTTCTTGCCTGTGCATACTACGTTTTCTTTGGATAAGCTGGCAGAGCTGTACATTGCTGAGATTGTGAGGCTGCATGGTGTGCCTAAGTCGATTGTGTCGGATAGGGATCCGAGGTTCACATCGCGTTTCTGGCAGTGTTTGCATCAAGCTCTGGGTACAAGGTTGAATTTCAGTACATCTTATCATCCTCAGTCAGATGGTCAGTCTGAGCGAGTTATCCAGATTTTGGAGGATATGTTGAGGTGTTGCGTGATTGAGTTCCAAGGTTCTTGGGAGAAGCATCTGCCTTTGGTTGAGTTCGCTTATAACAATAGTTATCAGGCGAGTATACAGATGGCACCTTATGAGGCTCTGTACGGAAGGAAGTGTAGGACTCCTCTCTGTTGGGCTGAAACTGGTCAAAAGTTGGTTTCGATGCCGGCTTTGTTGAAAGGAACCACCGAGAAGGTGAAGCTCATTTGTGAGCGGTTGAAGGCTTCCTCTGATCGGCAAAAGTCTTACGCAGATTTGAAGCGTAAGGAGATAGAGTATGCGGTGGGTGACCGTGTGTACTTGAAGGTTTCGCCTTGGAAGAAGGTGATGAGGTTTGGCCGGAAGGGTAAGTTGAGCCCTAGGTACATTGGACCATATGAGGTGGTTGAGCGCGTGGGTCCTGTTGCGTATCGATTGAGGTTACCTCAAGAGTTGGAGAAGATTCATGATGTGTTCCATGTTTCTATGCTCCGGAAGTATAGATCTGATCCTTCGCATGTGATGCCTGTGGAGGAAGTGGAATTGAATCCGGATTTGACCTATGATGAGGAACCGGTGAGGGTTCTGGATTCGGATAGCAAGGTTCTTCGTGGCAAGACCATTGAGTTGGTAAAGGTGCTGTGGAAGCATCGAGGCGTTGAGGAAGCCACGTGGGAGCGGAAGGAAGATATGCTGAAGCAGTTTCCTTATCTCTTTCCTTCAGGTAAATTTCGAGGACGAAATTTCTTAAGGGGGGGAGAGTTGTAACGCCCCGGTTTTGGGCTTGGTAGTTTTGGGCGTTGACCAGTTTGGTCAAAGTGCTGTTCGAAACTAAAGAGGTGAAATTAGGAAAGCCTAGTTCGGGTTGCATTAAAAATATGGAAAAATGTTCTAAAATCATCTTTTAATATAATTAAGTGAACTGTGAAATCAATTTTGGAAAATGAGTTTCGGAAGGGTGACATTTTGGCTAGTGACCAAAATGTAATTTTCGAAAGTTTTGTGGCTGTTTTATAAAGGGTTGAAACTTTGAATCTTTAAGGAGCTATTTACCCAAAGGGGAGTTTCTCCAGATTTTTCTAAGATATTTTAAGACTAAATTCTGATTTTAAATGATATTAAAAGTGGAGGGAAAGCCATTTGGCTATTTTGGATTTTGTAACCAACTTTTCTCAATTTTCTTTCTCTCATTTTCTCTCAACCCAAACACTTTCTCTCCATAGAATTGGATCTGATTTTCTCACCTAAATCTCTCCTTTCAACTCTCATTTGATTCCTAATCATCATATCTACAAAACCTCATCATTTGCTACTTGTTTCATCAAGGTTTTTGATTCCAAAAAGAGGAGAAACTCAAGTTTGGAGGTAAGAACGTCCTTCTCCTCTAAACTATCAGTTCTTTACTGAAATTCCTAAGTTTTCAATCCTTAATTGATGTTTTATTAAAGGCTTTTAAGATGTGAATTGGATCTTGGCTTATGATGCAAGATTTGGTGATTTTTTATGATTTTCGTTTGATCTGGTAAATCTGTGATTTGAGATGTGTTTTTGATGTTAAATGAACACTAAATTGATAAGGAATTGAGTTTTGATCAATGCAATCCCGGATAGGTTGAGTTTCTTAAGTTTAGCTTGTGTTTCTTGTATGTTTTTGAGGTGATCTTGTGGATCTGATGTTGCTGGAGGTATAAGGATGTTAATAGGTTGTTTTTAGATGTCAAATGATGTTGAAAGATGTTAGGTTTTGATGGTTTATGGCTGGGCTTTGTTGAGAAGTGGTTTGGATGCATTTTCGGTTGTGTTTGGTGGCCGAAAATGGAGTGTGGATGAGAGCAGCGAGTTTAGGTGCTTCCATTGAAGCAATTAATGCATGATGATGCATTAATCCTCTGCTTTGATGTGTTAAAACAGGGGAGGCATCTTTGGATCCAAGAGTTGTTGATCTGGAAGCTTGATTTGGTGCTTTGGCTTGAAGCAAAGTGGAAATCGGTGAGTGCGTTTGTGAAAATTGGGTTTCCGGCTTTGAAACCAATGTCTTGGGAGCTTAGCTTAAGTCTAAACAACTTTGCTAAGCTCAAGTGTAAGTTTTCGGAATTACTCTCTAGTGGTGGCCATGATTTTGTTGTGATGCAAAATGGTTTATTGCATGTTTTAATTACTGTTTTGAAAGCATGTTTTAGCATGGTGTTTGCTGATGTTGTAAGCCATATGTTGAAGGAAACTCTAGGTAGGAGTTCCTTGTTTTTGTACATTGAATAAATGTGGTTTGATGCCTTTAAATGCATGATGAACATGGCTTGGTTTAATGCTTAAAAACAGTGGATTAAATGATGAAAATGATGTATATTGGCAAGTGAAGTTTTAAAAAGGTTAAGGTCACTAAGGTGGTTAAAAGTCCTTGAGTGAGCCTTGTTACTTAAGAACATCAAGGTGGTTAAAAGTCCTTGGATGGTTCTTGTTGCGGACACTAAGGTGGTTAAAAGTCCTTAGGTGATCCTTTCCATGGTGTTTAAAAGTCCATGGGGCCAAGGTGTTTAAAAGTCCTTGGGGCCAAGGTGTTTAAAAGTCCTTGGGGTGATTCAAGCTTTGGACACAAAGGTGGTTAAAAGTCCTTGTGTGGTCCTCTTTCATGGTGTTTAAAAGTCCATGGCCAAGGTGTTTAAAAGTCCTTGGGGCCAAGGTGTTTAAAAGTCCTTGGGAAGTTGATGAACTTGTTTTAATGAAATGGAATCTATCACTTGAGCCAATATGACATGTTATGTTATGAAGCATGAGATGCTTGTTTTAAGTATGCTTTTGAGCATGTGCAAAGGTTGATTTAAAGCATGATTTGTAATTGATTTTAAATGCATTATTGAATGGTTTTTAGGAGCATTCCTCACTAAGCTTTTGCTTACGCTCTCTTCGTTTTCTTAATTCAATAATGCAGAACATTAGTGAACCTTGAGGGCAGCAAGGAAGGCAAGTATTCAAGTGGAAGCAAAGCTCAAAGTATGGAAGGTTTTCCTAAGATCATTTAGCTTTTGATAATTTGGCAATGGGGGACCAATGTGTATGTTTTGGGAGAGGTTATGAACTCCCTAAGTATGTTGAATGTTGTTGAGAATGCTGGTTTTGTATTGGATCATTACATGCTTGTTTTGGAAGTTTGTGCTTGAATAGCTAGCTTGTGTAGGAAGCATGCCTATAGAATTGGGGCTTTTTGCATATGATGTTGTTCTGATGATTTGATGATGCTTGTAAGTCTTTTATATGTTGAATTGCATGCTGGTAATGTTTGGTGGCAATTGGAGCATGTTCGAATGATCAATTGCATGTTTTGGAACGCATTTTGCTGCAATCTGTGCAGGGCGTTTCGGAACAGTGTGCACCGTTTTGGAACGGGTGCCTTGAATGAACCCAGGCGTCTGAAACGGTATACACCGTTTCGAAACGGTTTGGCCTCTGCCAGCCCGTGTTCCGGAACCCGTTGCGGAACGGCCCGTGTTTCGAAACGGGGCCTACCTGTTTCGGAACGGTCGACCGTTGGGGGCTGACATTGGCAGTTAAATGTTTTGAATTGTTTGCGTTTTGGTCCCGAAACTTGTTTGTGCAATTGTTTGAGATTGGGAAGTCATTTTGAGCTGAAATTTCACAGTGAAGCATGAAACCTGACTAATTACAAGCCGGTAACTTTAATTTGGGTTAAGTCCTTATATTTATCAGAAATTACAATTTGGTCCCTAAAGTTGTAATTTGTTCAATTGGGTCCCTGTTTGATCTCTGATGTTTGTGATCTTTGAGTATGATGTTTGTGTGATCACAATTAGGGCTAATGTGCATCTAGACAAGTTTAAAAAGAAAAAAAAAGGGTCGTTAATCAAGGTTGACTTTCGGGTTGACTTTGGTTTTCCCCGTGTGACTTTCTTAATTCGGGTCAACCGTCTAGGCCGGGTTAAGGGGGTTACACATCTTTCGACGCCTTTGGTGTTGATCTGGGAGCTTAGATAGCGTTTTTGGCAAGCAAACGAAATGTAATCGGTGAGTGTGAATGGTTTTAGAAGTCCTTGATGGACAAAAAAACAAGGTTTGGGGAATTAGGAAAGGTTTGAAACACCTTCCTAAGTCCGGAAGTAAGTATTGGCTAGATTGCTCTCATATATATGGTGGTTTCCCATAAAATGCTTTTACATGCTCATGGTTTGAGATAGATAAATTCCTACTATTTTTATGCATGATTTGTAGCATGAGTTGATGCTTGAAATGATTTCATGAAATATCATGTTGCATTGATGAGTATTGAGCTTTTTTTTTTAAAGCATGGCAAATGATATGGTTTTGAAATGAGATGAGAAAGATTTGAGAAATGTTGCATGAAAAACAGTAGGTGAGATGATGTTTTAACATAATATATTGGCATAGAAGATGAGATACTTACCGGATATAAATGATCTATCAATATGATGAGAGTGCACTATAAACTAAAAATTCGTACGTGCTCTTTGGTTTAATCCAAATGGAGAGACCGATGATGGGCATTCCATCGGGTAAGACATGGTAAAATAGCCAAGATTTGTGGCGATGAGAGATTCCTCCATATGAGTACGGTGATGTGAGATTCCACCAGAAATTATGTTACTAGACAAGTGAGTACAATGATGTGAGATTCCACCGGAAGAGTCTAGTGGTTTGAGAATGATGTCCGCATATCCGAGTAATAATGAGATGTGAAATGCCAATATAATATATGAAAATGCTTTTGATTCACATGTACCTATTGATGAGATGATTTATGCTATGAGAAATGCATATGAGATTTGTATATGAAATGCTTTGGTTTTTACAAGCATGTGTATGACCTTGCCATGAGATTTGCATTGATTTAAATGCATGAGATAGAATTGAGGTACATGTGTTTTCAATGAAGAGTTTCTTTGAAAAGGTTTTCAAGCATGAGATATAATGAGCATGTTGTAGAAAAAGCTTTTGAGAAAGTGTTTTGGTTAATGCATTATTGTGTTGGTTTTCTTAGAGCATGCCTCACTAAGCAGATGTGCTTACGCTCTCTTTTATCAATAATGTGGATAATTGAGGTGTTTTGGGTAGCAAGAAGGTTAAGAACATCCAAGGAAGTGCAAAGCTCATGTATGGTGATGTTTTTATACACTTTAGTTTTGATATTTGGCAATGGGACTCCAAAGTTGTGTTTGGGAGATGTGTTTTGAACTCCCTAAGTTTGTAGCATGTATGTGATGGCTTTTATGGGTTGTAAATGGTCTGAAAGGTTTGGTTTGAGGTTTGATAGCTTATATTGGTTTTGTGGCTAGGAAGCATGCATATAGATTGGGTGATTATGCGTTTGATGCCATGCTCTAGCTTAAGGTCCTAAAATATATTCCTTAGTATCAAAATGGGTTGCTGGTATGTTATGATGCTCTTTGAAGCATGTTTGAGTGGTTTAAAAGGTGAAAAACCAGCAATTTCTGCTGTCACTGGGCAAAGTGTATCGAAACACCCTTAATTGTTTCGAAATGGGGGCCTGTAATGGCCATAGTGTTTCGGAACGGTTGAAGATGTTTCGAAACAATTTGGCTACTGGTGAGGCCTTTTTCGATACCGGTCTCGGAACGCACCCGAGTACCGAAACGGTGAACTCCGTTTCGATACGGGCGTTCGGAACAGAGGATTGGTGTTTCAGAATGGATGACCATTGGATGATATTTTTGAATTGTTTTAAGTTTCCATGTTTTACATTTTAGTCCTGAACGTTGTGGATGCAATTGCTTGAGCTCGGAATGTTCTTTTAAGCTAAAATTTGATAGAGGAGCATGTAATATGACGAACTACATATTGGTAAACCTAAAATCTGCAAAGTCCTTATAATTTCTAAAAATTACATTTTGGTCCCTAAAAGTGTAATTCATGCAATTGAGTCCCTAATTGTTTTCCGATCGTTGTTCCTTTCTCTCAAATGAAACTTGAGTATTCACATAGGCTTAATGTGCATCTAGAAAAGATAAAAAAGAAAAAAAGGGTCGTTAATCAAGGTTGACTTTGGTTTTCCCCGTGTAATCTTCGTAGTTCAGGTCAAGCGTCTAGGCCGGGCTAAGGGGGTTACATTTTTGTGACCTGCTATTGCTGGAGATATAAGGACATGTTTGTGACATTTTTTATGTTCATTGAGGTTTAGAAGTGGTTAGAAATGATAGATCTTGGCTGGACTTTGATTTGAGAAAGTTTGGACGTGATTTCGGTTATTTTGGATAGCCGAAATGGTGTTTTTGAATAGTGCAGCGAGTTGGAATGAGTGGCTGGTGATTTCAATGAATGATGATGCATTAATCCTCTGCTCTTATGAGCAATGAACAGGGGAGACATCTTCGGACGCTTTTGGTGTGGATCCGAAAGTGCCGGAAGCCTAAGAATCGTTTCGGCAAGTAAGCAAAACGTAATCAGTGAGTGCGAATGGTTTTTAGAAGTCCTTGAGGGACAAGGAAACAAGGTTTTGGGATTCAGGATTGGTTTGAAACACCATCCTAAGTCCCGAAGTAAGTATGGATAGATTTGCTCTCGATATGTGGTTGATGCCCTAAAACCTTTTAACATGTTCTTGATTTGTGTTAGACAAATTCCTACTGTTTTATGCATGATTTATAACATGAAAAGATGTAATGTGATGATCCCATGAGATATCATGGCTATGTAAAGAGTTTTAAGATGTTACGTGCTCTTTGGAGTTGGGCAATGGGGGTAGTGCCATCCCGAACCAAAGTGAGAACCCGATGATGAGAGATACCATTGGGGTAGGTCTTGGTGAAACACCCAAGCTTTGTGGCAAAGAGAGATACCGCCATGAGAGTTTGGTGATGTGAGATTCCACCGGGGTAGGACTTGGCTTTAAGTCAAGCTAATCCGCATATCCGAGTAAAGATATAATATGAAATGCCAATATATGAGATTGTATTTGATTCACATGTACCAATGTTGAGATGTTTATGCTATGAGAAATGCATATCAGATTTGAGGTTTATGAAATGCTTTTATTTACATCAAGCATGTGTATGGATTTGCCATGAGATTTGCATTGGTTGAATGATTGGGTTAGATTGATGGTACATGTGATTTTTAAATGGAGATTTGCTTTGAATTGGATTCAAGCATGAGATAGAAAGAGCATGTTGTAGAAAATGGTTTTTGAGAATGAGATTTAAAGTTGCAGTGTTTTTAGAGCATGCCTCACTAAGAAAATGTGCTTACGCTCCCTTTTACCAACAATACAGATAATTGAGACACTTTTGGCAGCAATGAGTCTAAGGATTTCCAAGGAATTGAAAAGCTCAAGTATGGTGATATTTTACGTTTACTTTAGTAATGATAATTGGCAATGGGAACCAATCGATTGCTTTGGGAGATGTATTTTAAACTCCCTGTGGTTGTTGCAACTAATATGGTTTATGTGGTTTGTAAGAGGCCTTTATGGTAGTTTTGGTGCTTTATGTTACTATTTGGTATGTTCATGGTTTGTGTCACAAGCATGTTTCATGATTTGCTTTGCTATGATTGAGATAGTCAACCAAATGTTGTTATGTGTTAGGAGTTGCATGTCTATAAGTTTGTGTGGACGCCAATAGTATGTATGTATGATTTGTGGATGATTTGCAGAAGTATGAGGTGTTTTCGAGGCTAATTTTAGGACAGTTTTTGTATGCGTATCGATACACGGGCTTGCGTATCGATACGCATAAGCCAAATTTGTGCCTTGCTGCACAGGCTTTTCGGTACGTTTGCGAGGTGTTCCGATACGGACTTGAAGGGCGTATTGATACGCAGTGAAACATATCGATACGCTCTTGGTGACTTTGGTCACTGCCATCCCAAGTACCGATACGTTCTCAAGTGTATCGATACGCAATCGTTAATTCTGTTAAATGGCATCTTCATAAGTTTGATTTTGTTACATTTTAGTCCCCGAATTTTATGGATGCAATTGAATGAGTTTGGAATGTATGATTGTGGTGAATATTGACAGAGGGGCATGAAATTAAACTAATTGAATATTGGTAACCTTAAAATATTTAAAACCCTAGTAGATTATAAAAATTACATTTTGGTCCCTAAATGTCTACTTTGTTCTATTAGAACCCTAAACGTGGTCCGATCGCTGTGTCATTTCTACCTACGATCTTTGGTGGTCACATAGGTTTAATATTGCATTTAGAAAAGTTAAAAAAAAGGGTCATCAATCGGAGTTAACTTTAATTAGTTGGATTCGGTTTTCCCCGTGTAATCAACGCGGTTCGGGTCAACCGTCTAGACTGGGTCAACCATCCAACAAATGTAACTCTCTTAGCCCGGCCTAGACGTCTGACCCGAACTAAGAAGATTACACTGGGAAAACCAAAGTCAACTCATGAAAGTCAACCTTGATTAACGACCCTTTCTTTTTAACTTTTCTAGATGCACATTATTAACCTATGTGAATAGCCAAACATTTTAGCAGAAGCGACACGGCGAACGGAGCTCATTTAGGGATTCAATTGCATACAAATGACTTTTAGGGACTAATATGTAAATTCCCAGAATTATAAGGACTAAACAAGTATTAAAGTTACCAATCATAAATTAAACATATAATAAGCCAACATGTCAAAATTCATCTTCAACGGATCATCCAAACTCATTTAATTAGGCATTCAAGATTCAGGGACCAAAATGTAAGAAAACGGAAACATGAAGCAATTCAAATTCAACTCCAACGGTCGGGTGTTTCGAAACACAAGACCCTGTATCGGAACGGTCGTTTCAAAAATAGGTTGACCGTTTCGATACGCGGGTGCGTTCCAGAACCTATATCGAAACACAACTTTCCAGTAGCAAATCGTTCCGGAACGTTCCTACTCGTTCCAAAACCTCATGACCAATCCAGGCCACCGTTCCGAAACAAATAAGGGCGTTCCGATACGCCTTGCCCTGCAACGACATATTTTGCTGGTTTTACACATCTTTCTACATTCGAAAACATTCCAATTCATGCCACAACATACATACAACATGTATAAGCATCAAAGATCAACATTACGAAGTACAAGCTAAATCATAGCATCATTCGAGCAAGCATTAGAACTATACGCATGCTTCCCAGTCTTCAAAACCATACCAAAAGCTAAAAGCCACATTCAAGCACAAAGCAATCCTCAAAGGCCAATTACAACCCCAGAATACCAAACCAAACTTGAACAAAGTAAATAACATCATCTTCAATCATCCAAGAGTAGAAACCCCACCCATTGCCTCTTATTACACCAAAGTAAAACCACATACTTCGCTAGACAAAAGTGCTTGGATTCCCCTTGCTTACTTGCTGCCTCAAAAGCCTGATTCTCTACATTGATGAAACAAATGAGCGTAAGCACAAAGCTTAGTGAGGGTCGCTAAAACAACATTCATCAATGCATTACACACAACCGGCAAATCGCCATTTATCAACACATGCCTTTACTTAAAACATGCCCTCTCAAGGCATCAATGCACTTTTTAAAACACATGCTCGTATGCATCACTTAAAAACAACAAATAAACCTTTGCTCATGCTTTACCAAGCATCACATGCATTCTAGCATAAATCACAAGCATCTCATGCTTAAACCATTAGTCAACAACATTATATTGGCTTACAAGTGATCATTTCTCAAACCATACCAAAACCAACTCAATTGACATAATCGAATACGCGGATTACAAGCGTTGTCCCACACGCTTCATACATACTACCAGACTACACAAGGTGGAGATCAATGGCACAATCACAACCCCTCAACACCCGCGATGGAGATTAATGGCACGATCACAACTCCTCAACATCACTAATCGGTAGTTGTATAATTCCACTAACGAGAGTACGGGACACATACCACAAGACTCGCACACGGGATTAAATCATTCATCATTGTGATCTTAGCCTCAATCGTTAGGGTACTTGGATGGAGAATTACAGCACAATCACAACCCCTCGACATCCAAGGCAACTTTATTCACTGTGCACCCAATCCTATAGCCGGCTAACTATATCCGATTACAAGAACCAAAAACCACTTTCATCACTTGCCAATATAATCATTTTACATCAATAATCCAATGTTTTACAAGCATAAATACAATGCCATTACCACAAGCATAACCATGCTTAACATCATATTCATTTATCACATAAAACAAATGATCGCTTACCTAGTGCATCCTTAACACAATGACATTAAAATCCAGCATTATTCATGCTTCTAACATGCTTTAGAACAGTAATCAAAACCATAATTAACTCAAGTGCATTTCCATCAAAACATAGCACATTTCCGAGGGAGACTTTCGAAACACTTACTCTTGAGCTTAGTTAAGTGTTTCAAACTTACACTAAGCTCCCAAGACCACGCTCAAAGCGTTACAAAGCTGGAAAATCCATTTCCACTCACTGATACGCAAAGCCTTACTCGCCGACACAAAAAGTACTCTTCTGGAGCCTCCAACAATGCCTCGTTTGCTCCCGGATCAAGATCCCCTATTTTCACATCATCAAAATAGAGATCTAAATGCATTAAAATGTATTTCAACACCAACAACAAATCAAAAACTCGTTGCTCACCCTAACTACACCAATTTACCCAATCGAAACAACCGAAAACTCAATTGATTTCTTCCTAAACCAAGCCCAGCCAACATACACCACTTTCAACCATTTATAAACATCAAAACACATCTAATAAACAACCTAACCCATCCTTATACCTATAGAAAGCATGATTCCACCATTCCACCTCAAAAACTCACTTAAACTATCAAGAAACTCAAGGATCTCAAGGATTTCGGGATCTATATCAACAAAACCTCTTTTCAACATAGTAACCATCTCAAAACTCAATTAAAATCAATCCAAAACAGAGCTTAACAAAACAAATCCGAAAATCAAGATTTCAACCGTATTTTTACAAGATTTTGATCTCAAATCAAAACTATAATAAAAACTCAACCAAAAATAGTAATTTGAAGCCAGAGATCTTGAGAATTTCAATAAAGAACTTTGATTAGGGGTTGAGAATGAGATTTACCTCCAATCCTTGCTTTCCTCAATGAATGACAAGTTTTCCTTAGCAAAATCTTGAAGAACTTGAAAGGATTTCTTGAAAATTGTTTAGGAAATATGTAACACCCCAATTTTGGGCTTGGAGTTTAGGGTCTGAACCGGACCGGTCTGATTTTCGGTTCGAATATAAAAGGTGGTTTTAGGGAAAGCCTAGTTCGGGTTGCATTAAAAATATGGAAGAATATCTAAAAATCCTCTTCTAATATATATAAGAGAGTGGTGAAATCAATTTTACAAAATAAGGTTTGGAAGTGTGACATTTCGAAATAGTGACTAAAATGTAATTTTTGAAAAGTTTAGTGGTGACTGTTTTGTAAGGATTGAAACTTTAAATCTTTAAGGAGCTAATTTACCCAAGGAAGGATTTCTCCAGATTTTTCTTAATTTGAATGACTCATTTAATGTTTAATTAATTAAAAGAAAAGAGGGAAATCATATTTTAGTTTTCATAACTAACTTTTGCTAAAACTTTCTCATCTCATTTTCTCTCAAAATTCCCTCAGCCAAACACATTTCCACAACAACAATTCTTTTGATTTTCACACCAAATGATGAGATTTCAATCCTCAAATGATTCCTAATCCTTTCTACATCAAATCCTCTTCATTTGCTTATTGAATTTTCACAGATTTTGGCTCTAATCAAGGAGAAATCTACATTTAGAGGTATGAACGTTCTTTTCCTCTAAATACTCAGTTCTTTACTGAAATTCCCAAGTTCTCAATCCTTAAATTGAGTTTTATAAAAGGTTTTAATGTTGTGATCTTGATTTTGGCTTAAAACTTGAGATTTGGATTAAATCTTGAAGAAATTCGTGAAGAATGTTTGGGCTCTGTTTTGAGATGCCTTTTTAATGTATTTTGGATGTTTAATGATGTGTAATTGAGGTTTAATTAATGCAATCCCGAATAGGTTGATTTTCCTAAGTTTTTGCTTATGAAAATGGTGGTTTTTGGGGTGATCTTGGTGTTCTGTTATAGCTGGAGGTATAAGGACGAGTTTAGGTTCTTTTTGGATGTTAATTGATGTTTAAGAATGTTTAGAAGTGATAGATCTTGGCTGGGTAATGTTGTGGAAGTGTTTGGATGTGATTTCGGTTGTGTTTGGTAGCCGAAATGTTGGATTTGGTGAGAGCAGCGAGTTTAGGTGTAATGGATGAAGATTTTAATGCATGATGGTGCATTAATCCTCTGCTTTGATGTGTTTAAAATAGGGGAGACATCTTCGGATCCTTGTGGTGTTGATCCGGAGGCTTGAACGGCGTTTCGGCAAGCTTACGAAACGAAATCGGTGAGTGAAGTTGGGTTTACAGCTTTGAAACCAATGTTTGAAGGTTTTGGGAGCTTTGTTTAAGTCTAAGCAACTTAACTAAGCTCAAGAGTAAGTTTTCGAAGAAACTCTCTCTTTGATGAACCATGAGATGGTTGGATGCATTGTGTTTATTTTGCATGATTAAATTCTGTTTTGAAAGCATGTTTTGGCATGGTTAATGCTGGTTTTGAAAGCCATATTTAGAAGGATGCTCAAGGTAAGAGATCCTTGGTTGAATACATGATAAATGTGGTTTTGATGCATAGTGATGCATGATGTTAAATGGCTTGTTTAATGCTTTAAAACAGTGAATTGTTGATGATTAAAGATGTAT
Source organism: Hibiscus tridactylites (assembly GCA_958450335.1). Lineage (NCBI taxonomy): Eukaryota > Viridiplantae > Streptophyta > Magnoliopsida > Malvales > Malvaceae > Hibiscus > Hibiscus tridactylites. Next base: position 22,233,912 of record OY288284.1, on the reverse strand, counting down.
ATTGGCAAGTGATTTGTTGGTTTTAAAGTACTTGAATCGGATATAGTTAGCCAGCTATAGGATTGGGTGCACCGTGAATTAAGTCGCCTTGGATGTTGAGGGGTTGGAATTGTACCGTAAACTCCATCCAAGTACACTAACGAGATGTTTAGGATCACAATGGTGGTTAAAATTTCATGTGTGGATCTTGTGTTGTGTGTCCCGTGTTCTCGTTAGTGGTGTTATACAACTACCAATGAGTGATGTGGAGGGGTTGTGATTGTACCGTTAAACTCCATCACGGGTGTTGAGGGGTTGTGATTGTACCGGTAAACTCCACCTTGTGTGTTTGGTAGTGTGTATGAAGCGTATGGGACAACGCTTGTAATCCGCGTATCCGATTGTGTTTATGTTGAAAATGGTTAAGGTTATCACTTGGAAGCCAATATGACATGTTAATGTTATCTAAGCATGAGATGCTTGTTGTTTATGCATTGTTGCATGAGAATTGAGGTTATGTGTTGAAAAGGCCTTGCGAAAGGTGTTTTATAAAATACATTATTGTATTGTTTCTTTAGAGCATGCCTCACTAAGCAATTGTGCTTACGCTCCCTTTCTTGAACCAATAATGCAGAGAATTGAAGTGCTTCAAGGGCAGCAAGGAGGCTAAGAATCCAAGGGAAGGCTAAGCTCATGTATGGTGACTATTTTTACAACATTATTAGCTTTTGGTATTTGGCAATGGGAACCTAGGTTGTGTTGTTGGGAGATGTTTTGGACTCCCTGAGTTTGGCATGATGCCTATGATGTTTTGGACATGTAAATGGCCTTTTGGTGTTTGCTTTGATGATTTGATGATTGCTTGGTTTCCAATATTAGGATGCATGCCTATAGATTTGTGGTTTTTCCTAATCGTTGCCATGAACGAGTTTTGATGATGCAAATGTGTTCATTATATGTAAGATGACTTGCTGGCATGATTAGAAGGTCTTAGGGATGTGTTTGAATGATTAATTGTATGTTAAACCAGAAAAATCTGCACATTCTGAGCAATCCGTATCGGAACGGGCACCCGCGTTTCGAAACGGGGGCCTGTAATGGCCTTCGTGTTTCGAAACGGGTAGAGGCCGTTCCGAAACGAATTGGCCACTGTCAAGCCCTATTTCGATACTGGCCTCGAAACGAACCTGCGTTTCGAAACGGTCAACCCCCGTTCCGAAACACTAGACCGTTGGGCACTGATTTGAATGGTTTTGAAGTTTGCAAGCTTTGCGTTTTAGTCCTGAATTTTGTATATGCAATTGTTTGAGCTTGAGATGTCCGTTTGAGGTGAAATTTGACAGGGAAGCATGTAATATGACTAATTTGATATTGGTAATGTAAAAATCAGCTAAGTCCTTCATCTTTCTAGAATTTACAATTTGGTCCCTAACTTTTGTATATTGTGCAATTGAGTCCATTTTTGCTTTCCGATCGTTGTGCTTTTCAAGTATGCTTTTCTACAGAGTACGCTTAAGGTTAAGAAGCATCTAGATAAGATTAAAAAGAAAAAAAAGGGTCGTTAATCAAGGTTGACTTTCGGGTTGACTTTGGTTTTCCCCGTGTAATCTTCGTAGTTCGGGTCAACCGTCTAGGCCGGGCTAGGGGGGTTACATTTGGTGGTATCAGAACTGAGTTCTCGAGTATACGGAAATGGTGGGTGATGTATGCATGATTGTATGATGTGCCTTTTTGGAATGAAAGTGTGATGTGTGAATTGTAAAGTATGTTACAATTATGATGTATGATGTGATGAAGCATGTTAGAGGGACCCATTGCCATATCAAAACTAATGAAATAAATTGTTTTTGTTTGGAAATGAGCTTGAGTGCTTTGATTTCTTACCTTGCTAAGCCTGATTATGTTTATTGCATTTGTGTTAGTGCATTGTTTTAGTGAATTGGACCTCGTAGAGAGACGAGGATTAATACTCGAGCTATGGCTCAGAACGAGAATGAAGAGAATGCTGATAATGTAGTGGATTTACCTCCTCCCCCTGGTGGTGGACCGCCTGGTGGTGGTGGTGCTGGAGGTGATGGAGCTGGTGTTGGTGCTGGTGCTGGGGCCGCTGGACCTGAAGCTGGGCAGGGGCAAGCTGCTCCTGACATGACAGTTTTGATTCAAGCTATTGCTGGAGCCTTTCAGGCGGCCGTAGCTGGAGCTCATGGAGCTGGGCATCAGGGAGATGCCAATGCTAGACTACCTTTGGAATGTCTGCGCAGTCTGGGAGGGACTGAGTTCAGAGGTTTGTCCGCTGAGGGTTCTGAATCTCGGTTGGAAAGTACCAAGAGAATATTGGGACAAATGAACTTCAATGATGTGTAGAAGTTAGGATGTGTGGTGTCGTTGTTACATGATGATGCGTATACCTGGTGGACGACCGTTATCTCCAGAATAGAGGATGCTGAGGTGACTTGGACGTTCTTTCTGAACGCGTTCAAGCGTAGGTATCTGGGTGTGCGATACCTAGACGAAAAGAAAAGAGAGTTCATGTCTCTTACTCAAGGAAGTATGACAGTAGCTGAGTACGAGATTCAGTTTGTTCGTCTCAGTCAGTGTGAACCTGAGCTTATCCCTGATGAGCGGGAGAGGTGTGAACATTTCAGATATGGTTTGGTGACGGATGTAAAGACCTATATGCTTGCGGCTGAGTACACTGATTTTGATGTGCTGGTTAGTAGGGCGAAGGATATTGAGCAGAACCTTGGTTTGTCTTCCAGGAGTGCTGGTTCTGGCTCGGGCAAGCGAGCTGCTGAGTATAGTTCCGGTGGTGGACGGAATAAGAGAGGACGTGATCGAAGGTATCAGTCTTATGCTAGACGTGGTGGTGGTGGGCATGGTGCGCCTGTTCAGGCGGACAAGGAGAGAGCTGATCAGAACACATGATGGGTGTGTGGATCGCGTGGCCATTTGAGGCGTGATTGTCCTCGAGCGGCGAGGGAGGTACAGGCTCCTATTGCAGTGACTGGTAATTTGTGCTGGAATTGTGGTTCGGCGGACCACATGAGGAGGGAGTGTCCTTTGTTGGCCGGTGGTGGTCAAGGATGTGCTTCTGGAGTTGTTGCACCACAGAGAGGTCGTGGGCGCGGCCGTGGTAACTTCTAGCGTAGAGATAATGGTGGAAGGAATGTAGCACATGTGGTGGTTGTTCAACCTGAGGGTGGAGGCCAGGCTCGAGTGTATGCTCAGCGAGAGGGGAGGAATGACACGGATGTGATCGTAGGTACTTTCACTTTGCAATCCTTGTCATTACTTTCCTTGATTGATTCTGGATCTACACACTCATACATATTGCATGAACATGCTCAATTGCTTGGTTTGCCTGTTGAGTCTTTGGATGTTGGTATGCGTGTAACTAGTTCCTTTGGTGAGACCGTTGTGACACAGAAGTTGTATAGAAGGTGTCCCTTGGTTGTGCAAAACCATGTTTTTCATGTTAATCTTATGGAATTGCCTTTCTATGGTTTTGATGTAATCCTTGGTATGGATTGGCTTGTTGAACATTGAGCTGTGGCAGATTTTGAGAACAAGCGAGTTTCGCTGAAGCTTGTGGATGATTATAAAGTAGTGGTGGTTGGTGAGAATGTGAAGTTTCTTGCCAATGTTGTGTCTACGTTGGAAGCAAGCCGAATGCTGAGGCAAGGTTGTGAAGCCTACCTAGCCTTTGTAATGAACCCTAGCTCTAAGGAGTTGCGAGTGTAGGATATCAGGACGGTGCGAGAGTTTCTTGGTGTGTTTCCGAAGGAGTTTCCTGGATTGCCTCCTAACCGTGAAGTGAAGTTTGGAATTGAGCTGTATGAAAACACAACTCCAGTGTCCATTACTCCTTATCGAATGGCACCTAAGGAGTTGAAAGAGCTGAAGATGCAACTTTAGGAGTTGCTTGATCGTGGTTTCATTTGGCCGAGTGTGTCACCTTGGGGTACACCGGTCTTGTTTGTGAAGAAAAAGGATGGCACTATGAGAATGTGCATCGATTACCGTCAGCTGAACAAGTTGACTATCAAGAATCGGTATCCATTACCGAGGATTGATAATCTTCTTGATCAATTTCGGGGAGCGGCTGTGTTCTCTAAAATTGACTTAAGGTCAAGGTATTACCAGTTGAAGGTGAAGGATGTAGATGTGCCAAAGACAGCTTTCAGGACGAGGTATGGGCATTATGAGTTCCTTGTGATGCCGTTTGGTTTGACGAATGCTCCTGCAGCTTTTATAGATATGATGAATAGAGTGTTCCATGAATACTTGGATAAGTTTGTTGTGGTGTTCATTGATGATATCCTCGTGTACTCTCGTACTGAGGAGGAGCATGAAGGGCATTTGAGGATTGTGTTGCAGGCTCTATTGGAGAATCAGCTTTATGCTAAGCTGAGTAAGTGTGAGTTTTGGCTCAGGGAAGTTGTGTTCCTTGGTCATGTGGTTTCTGCTGAGGGGAATCGTGTTGATCCTTAGAAGATTGAGGCGGTGATGAATTGGAAGCCTCCTAAGTCTGTTCATGAAGTCCGTAGTTTCCTTGGTTTGGCGGGATACTCTCGGAGGTTCGTGGATGGATTTTCAAAGATTGCTGCACGTTTGACGAAGTTGTTGCAGAAGGATGTTAAGTATGAGTGGACGGAAGCGAGACAGCAGGCTTTTGAGAAGCTTAAGGCAGCTTTGACGCAAGCTCCTATCTTGGTTCAGCCTGAATCAGGGAAAGAGTTTGTGGTGTATAGTGACGCGTCCTACGTTGGTTTGGGTTGTGTGTTGATGCAAGAGGGTAAGGTAGTGGCTTATGCATCGCGCCAGTTGAAGGTGCATGAGCGCAATTATCCTACGCATGACATTGAGTTAGCTGCGGTGGTTTTTGCTTTGAAAATTTGGAGACATTACATGTATGGTGAGAAGTGTATGGTGTATACGGATCACAAGAGTTTGAAGTATCTGATGTCTCAGAAAGAGTTGAATCTTAGGCAACGACGTTGGGTGGAGTTGCTTAAAGATTACGATCTGACGATCGAGTATCATCCGGGAAAAGCTAATGTTGTAGCGGATGCTTTGAGTAGGAAGGTAGCAGTGGAGTTGAGGGCTATGTTTGCCAGTTTGAGCATTTCGCGTGATGGTGGTCTTGTGGCTGAGTTGCAAGTGAAACCATCCTTGGTTCAGTTGATAAAGGATAAGCAGGTGTTGGATGATTCCTTGGTGCCATATGTTTAGGATATTGCTGTGGATAGGCCATTGGAATTTTGCTTTAATGATGATGGAGTTTTATGTTTTGGGAGTCGGATAGTAGTGCCCAATGATGTTGAGTTGAGGCGTGTTATTCTGACTGAAGCTCATAGTAGTCCTTTTGCTATACACCCTGGTAGTACTAAGATGTATCGTGATCTTCGTGATGAGTACTATTGGGTGGGTTTAAAGAAAGATGTTGTTGAGTATGTGAGCAAGTGCATGGTATGTCAGCGAGTTAAGGCTGAGCATCAGTTTCCTTCTGGGTTGTTGCAACCGTTGAGGATTCCTGAGTGGAAGTGGGAAAGGATTACCATGGACTTTGTGTCTGGTTTGCCTTTGTCGTCATCGAAGAAGAATTCGGTGTGGGTGATTGTGGATCGCCTGACGAAGTGTGCGCATTTCTTGCCTGTGCATACTACGTATACCTTGGACAAGCTTGCAGAGTTGTACATTGCTGAGATTGTGCGGCTGCATGGTGTGCCAAAGTCTATAGTGTCGGATCGAGATCCGAGGTTTACAACGCAGTTTTTGGAATGTTTACATCAGGCTTTGGGTACACGGCTGAATTTCAGCACTTCTTATCATCCACAGTCGGATGGGCAGTCTGAGCGTGTTATTCAAGTGCTGGAGGATATGTTGAGGTGTTGTGTGATTGAGTTTCAGGGTTCTTGGGAGAAGCATTTTCCTTTGGTGGAGTTTGCTTATAACAATAGCTACCAGGCGAATATTCAAATGGCACCTTATGAAGCCTTGTACGGGAGGAAGTGCATAACTCCTCTTTGTTGGGCTGAAACAGGTCAGAAGTTGGTTTTGATGCCAGCTTTGTTGAAAGGGACCACCGAGTAGGTGAGGCTCATTTGTGAGCGATTGAAGGCAGCTTTTGATCGACAGAAGTCTTGCGCGGATTTGAAGCGTAAGGAGATTGAGTATGCGGTAGGTGACCGTGTGTTTTTGAAAGTTTCGCCTTGGAAAAAGGTGATGAGGTTTGGCCGAAAGGGTAAGATGAGCCCTAGGTACATTGGACCATACGAGGTGATTGAGCGTGTGGGTCCTGTTGCGTACAAGTTGAGGTTGCCACAAGAGTTGGAAAAGATTCATGATGTGTTTCATGTTTCTATGCTTCGGAGGTATAGATCGGATCCTTCGCATGTTATGCCTGTGGAGGAAGTGGAATTGAATCCAGACTTGACCTATGATGAGGAACCTGTGGAAATTCTGGATTCAGATTGTAAAGTTCTTCGAGGCAAGACCATTGATTTGGTAAAGGTGTTGTGGAAGCATCGTGGTGTTGAGGAAGCCACGTGGGAACGAAAAGATGACATAATGAAGCAGTTTCCGTACCTTTTTCCTCCATGTAAATTTCGAGGACGAATTTTCTTAAGGGGGGGAGAGTTGTAACACCCCATTTTGGGCTTGGAAGTTTAGGGTCTGAACCGGACCGGTCTGATTTTCGGTTCAAATATAAAAGGTGGTTTTAGGGAAAGCCTATTTCGGGTTGCATTAAAAATATGGAAAAATATCTAAAAATCCTCTTTTAAGATATATAAGAGAGTGGTGAAATCAATTTTACAAAATAAGGTTTGGAAGTGTGACATTTCGAAATAGTGACTAAAATGTAATTTTTGAAAAGTTCAGTGGTGACTGTTTTGTAAGGATTGAAACTTTGAATCTTTAAGGAGCTAATTTACCCAAGGAAGGATTTCTCCAGATTTTTCTTAATTTGAATGACTCATTTAATGTTTAATTAATTAAAAGAAAAGAGGGAAATCATATTTTAGTTTTCATAACTAACGTTTACTAAAACTTTCTCATCTCATTTTCTCTCAAAATTCCATCATCCAAACACAGTTCCACAGCAACATTTCTTTTGATTTTCACACCAAATGATGAGATTTCAATCCTCAAATGATTCCTAATCCTTTCTACATCAAATCCTCTTCATTTGCTTATTGAATTTTCAAGGATTTTGGCTCTAATCAAGGAGAAATCTACATTTAGAGGTATGAACGTTCTTCTCCTCTAAATAATCAGTTCTTTACTGAAATTCCCAAGTTCTCAATCCTTAAATTGAGTTTTATAAAAGGTTTTAATGTTGTGATCTTGATTTTGGCTTAAAACTTGAGATTTGGATTAAATCTTGAAGAAATTCGTGAAGAATGTTTGGGATCTGTTTTGAGATGCCTTTTTAATGTATTTTGGATGTTTAATGATGTGTAAAACTCAATCCCGAATAGGTTGATTTTCCTAAGTTTTTGCTTATGAAAATGGTGGTTTTTGGGGTGATCTTTGTGTTCTATTATAGCTGGAGGTATAAGGACAAGTTTAGGTTCTTTTTTGATGTTAATTGATGTTTAAGAATGTTTAGAAGTGATGGATCTTGGCTGGGTAATGTTGTGGAAGTGTTTGGATGTGATTTCGGTTGTGTTTGGTAGCCGAAATGTTGGATTTGGTGAGAGCGGCGAGTTTAGGTGTAATGGCTGACGATTTTAATGCATGATGATGCATTAATCCTCTGCTTTGATGTGTTTAAAACAGGGGAGACATCTTCGGATCCTTGAGTTGTTGATCTGGAGGCTTGAACGGCGTTTCGGCAAGCTTGCGAAACGGAATCGGTTAGTGAAGTTGGGTTTACAACTTTGAAACCAATGTTTGAAGGTTTTGGGAGCTTAGTTTAAGTCTAAGAAACTTAACTAAGCTCAAGAGTAAGTTTTCGGAGAAACTCGCTCTTTGATGAACCATGAGATGGTTGGATGCATTGTGTTTATTTTGCATGTTTAAATTCTATTTTGAAAGCATGTTTTGGCATGGTTAATGCTGGTTTTGAAAGCCATATTTAGAAGGATGCTCAAGGTAAGAGATCCTTGGTTGAATACATGGTAAATGTGGTTTTGATGCATAGTGATGCATGATGTTAAATGGCTTGTTTAATGCTTTAAAACAGTGAATTGTTGATGATTAAAGATGTATATTGGCAAGTGATGTGTTGGTTTTAAAGTACTTGAATCGGATATAGTTAGCCGGCTATAGGATTGGGTGCAACGTGAATTAAGTCACCTTGGATGTTGAGGGGTTGGAATTGTACCGTAAACTCCATCCAAGTACACTAACGAGATGTTTAAGATCACAATGGTGGTTAAAAGTCCATGTGTGGATCTTGTGTTGTGTGTCCCGTGTTCTCGTTAGTGATGTTATACAACTCCCAATGAGTGATGTGGAGGGGTTGTGATTGTACCGTTAGACTCCATCACGGGTGTTGAGGGGTTGTGATTGTGCCGGTAAACTCCACCTTGTGTGTTTGGTAGTGTGTATGAAGCGTATGGGACAACGCTTGTAATCCGCGTATCCGATTGTGTTTTATGTTGAAAATGGTTAAGGTTATCACTTGGAAGCCAATATGACATGTTAATGTTATCTAAGCATGAGATGCTTGTTGTTTATGCATTGTTGCATTAGAATTGAGGTTATATGTTGAAAAGGCCTTGCGAAAGGTGTTTTATAAAATGCATTATTGTGTTGTTTCTTTAGAGCATGCCTCACTAAGCAATTGTGCTTACGCTCTCTTTCTTGAACCAATAATGCAGAGAATTGAAGTGCTTCAAGGGCAGCAAGGAGGCTAAGAATCCAAGGGAAGGCTAAGCTCATGTATGGTGACTATTTTTACAACACTATTAGCTTTTGGTATTTGGCAATGGGAACATAGGTTGTGTTGTTGGGAGATGTTTTGGACTCCCTTAGTTTGGCATGATGCCTATGATGTTTTGGACATGTAAATGGCCATTTGGTGTTTGCTTTGATGATTTGATGATTGCTTGGTTTCCAATATTAGGATGCATGCCTATAGATTTGTGGTTTTTCCTAGTCGATGCCATGAATGAGTTTTGATGATACAAATGTGTTCCTAATATGTAAGATGACTTGCTGGCATTATTAGGAGGTCTTAGGGATGTTTTTGAATGATTAATTGTATGTTAAACCAGAAAAATCTGCACATTCTGGGCAATCCGTATCGGAACGGGCACCCGCGTTTCGAAACGGGGGCATGTAATGGCCTTCGTGTTTCGAAACGGGTAGAGGCCGTTCCGAAACGAATTGGCCATTGTCAAGCCTTGTTTCGATACTGTCCTCGAAATGAACCCGCGTTTCGGAACGGTCAACCCCAGTTCCGAAACACTAGACCGTTGGGCACTGATTTGAATGGTTTTGAAGTTTGCAAGATTTGCGTTTTAGTCCTGAATTTTGTATATGCAATTGTTTGAGCTTGAGATGTCTGTTTGAGGTGAAATTTGACAGGGAAGCATGTAATATGACTAATTTGATATTGGTAATGTAAAAATCAGCGAAGTCCCTCATCTTTCCAGAATTTACAATTTGGTCCCTAACTTTTGTATGTTGTGCAATTGAGTCCCTTTTTGCTTTCCGATCGTTGTGCTTTTCAAGTATGCTTTTCTCCAGAGTACGCTTAAGGTTAAGAAGCATCTAGATAAGATTAAAAATAAAAAAGGGTCGTTAATCAAGGTTGACTTTCGGGTTGACTTTGGTTTTCCTCGTGTAATCTTCGTAGTTCGGGTCAACCGTCTAGGCCGGGCTAAGGGGTTTACAAAATATTAAGAGTGTTTGGGAGAAAAGAATTCTGGAGAGAAATGAATGAAAATTGTGTTTGGCTGAAAATGAGGAGAGGATGGTAGTTACGTGATGGAATCTCTCAAATTAACCACCTAATTAATTAAATAAAATAAAAACCAATTAAAGCTATTTAATTAAAACAATTTTAAACACATGTCATATTAAGGAAAGGCTAAATTGAAATAAAGCCCCCTAAAGATTCTAAGAATTTGGCTTCTCCTTTAAAAATCACATTTTCTACAGTTTTGAAACTTTACAATTTGGTCACTACTCAAAATGTACCACTTTCGAAACTCTTTTTATAAAATTCATTTGACCAACCTCTTAAACATATTTTTATAGGATTTTAGCAATTTTTACCACATTTGTATCCTATCCCGATCCTTGATTTCCTTAAATCACCTTACGCAATTTGAACCGTTCTCGACCTGTCCGATCCGTTGTATAAAACATCAAGGCCCAAAATCATGGCGTTACAATCAAATTCCATGAATCTGAAAATCCTTGAAGTGACAGAAAAATTAGCATGAGTGAATGAAAGTCTTCACGGGATAACTATGCTCAATGGGTTCGGGGTTTTGTAGTCTGTCCCTATCTTAATTTAAGACCTAGAAGAGTAGTTGTGATGAGATGAAGCCCTTACTACCATGATTAAATAAATGTGCTTAATTATGCTGTCTCGGCAGCAACCTTATATACCATGATAGCATCCATGTTTTCTTAGAATGTTCTTCAGATTTTGCCTGTACACAGTTTCTGCACACACTGCACTGCATTGTAGTTTAATTATGAGGTAATTTATGTTCTTCTCCGTTCACTAATATAATGTAGGTGCCACGACCTTGAGATGCTAAATCAAGTTTAAAACAAGTTTTTCTTCCTGATTAGTTTAAAGGGCAAGTATGTTTAGGTTTGCATTTCTTGAGGACAAGCAATAGTTCGAGTTTGGGGGGGTGTAAAGTGCCCATTATTCCTATATTTTATATGCATTCCATCTCATATTATTGTTGTTCTTAAGTACATTTTAGGCATATTTAGGTTCATGCATTGCATATTTACAGTATTCTTTACTTGGCCATGATTTTATAGATTATCTTTTATTTGTAAGAAAAAGATATTGTTTTAGTTTACTTTGTATTTCAGGCCTAGAAGTTGTTAGGAGGAGGACAAACCAGAGGAGAGGATGCATAGGCAGCAGACCAGAGAGATGTACTGATGCAGTTCCAAGTAGAGAAAGTCGATTCCGAGTACTTGTCGTTGCCGTACCTGCTGCCCAGGGCAACGAGCTAAGGAATTGGAGAATTGGAGTGCGATCTGTGAGCAGAAAATCCTAATTCCAACGATGCCATCCATTCAATTTTCTAACGCCTGGGGCAGCGAACAAAGCCGTCGAAAGAGGAGATCAAGATAACTTGCGGTGCAAGGCAACGAGAAGAAGTCCACATTCAACTCAAAGAAGTTATAATTAAATGTTGCATTTAATGCAAAAGCTACTTTGAAGACTTCTACTCCAAGGAGGACTTGACCTAGCTAATGCCTATATATACTTGACATATTTTGTAATTGGAGACAACTTAGGTTTTCCTTTGGGCCTAGACATAGGTGCGAGTTTAAGGCGGCTAAAAGAGGACATACCAATATTACAGTCTTTGCAAGATTCATGTCGTGACGGGTATCATCTGTAGTGGGCAACAACAATATTTTGACTTAGACATAAGCGGGATCAATATCAAAGCGTTCTGTCGAGCCTTGATGGTCTGCTGAGTTTGCCGTCGAGCTAATCGTCCGTTCCACTGCCGAGGCAGCGAAAGCGTCAAAGCAGCTAATCTGCCATCCTCCGCCGAGGCAGCAAAGTCTGGCAGCGCAAAGCAACTTAACCTATTCAATGCAGTTTCACACTACTAAGCAGCATAACCTGACCCATTCTATCACCCTGATCTTTTCTTCAATTACTTGTGTTTTATTTACTTTTAATTCATAAACTAAAATTATTTGTGCTTTTAATTTTCTTTGTGCAGGAATAACAATTCGAGTAAGCTATCCAATCATTGTGGGAGACGATATCTTTTATACTATAACTTGACAAGACTGTGCACTTGCGCTCATATTTAGAGAACACCCAAACGCTCTACACCTAACACTAGCTATTTCCACCCTTTTGGTTGTCAATGTTTTTTTAAACAATGGAAAAGACAACTTAGGTAAATTTGATGCTAAAAGTGATGTAAAAAGTACTTTTCTAAGTGGTTTTATAAATGAAGAAGTGTATGTTAAACAACCACTCGGTTTTGAAGATACAAACTTTCCAAACAATGTTTTTAAACTAACAAAAGCTTTATATGGTTTGAAACAAGCTCCTAGAACTTGGTATGAAAAACTTTCAAACTTTTTAATTGAAAAATGTTTTGAAAAAGGTAAGGTGGATACTACACTTTTCATTAAAAGATATGGCAATGACATCTTAGTAGTTCAAATATATGTTGATGATATTATTTTTGGTTCTACTAATGAATTTTACTTCCAAGAGTTTTCTAAGGTAATGCAAGGTGAATTTGAGATGAGCATGATGGGAGAGCTTTCATTCTTCTTGAGGCTCGAAATCAAGCAAAGGAAAGATGACACCTTCAATAATCAAGCCAAATACATCAATGATATGATCAAGAAGTTCAACTTGGAGAATGTGAAGCCTCAAGCCACTCCCATGAGCTCATCAATTAAGCTTGACAAGGATGAAAGAGGTAAGTGTGTTGATTCTAAGCTTTATCATTCTATGATTAGATCTTTGCTTTACCTTACCACAAGTAGACCCGATATCATGTTTAGTGTTTGCTTGTGTCCTAGGTTTCAAGCTAGTCCTAGAGAATCACACCTAGTTGCCACTAAGAGAATCTTTAGATACCTTAGAGATACACCTTATTTAGGTCTTTGGTATCCTAGAGACTCTTCCTTTGACCTTCATGCCTTCTCCGATGCGGATTATGGGGGATGTAAGATAGATAGGAAAAGTACCTCCAGAATATGTCAATTCTTATGTACTATGCTCGCATCTTGGTTCTCTAAGAAACAAAATAGTGTAGCCTTATCTACCACCGAAGCGTAGTACATATCCTTGGGAAGTTGTTGTGCTCAAGTTCTTTGGATGAAGCAACAACTCTTAGATTATGGTGCTCAAGTAGACATCATACCCCTTAAGTGTGACAACACTAGTGCCATTTGTCTCACTAAGAATCCCATCCAACTCTATAGAACCAAACATATAGAAACTAGACATCATTTCATTAGAGATCATGTCTTGAAAAATGACGTAGTTCTAGAATATATTGATAACTTGAACCAATTAGCAGATATATTTACCAAACATTTAGATAAATAATGTTTTTGGACCCTTATGAGAGAGTTAGGTTTAACCAGCTTTCCTTGACCCTTTTAGGTCCCAAGTAGTCAAAAATGTGCTTGAAATTATTTGATGCTTATGCTTATGATGATTTGCCTCCTTTTTCATCTATGCTTGTTGTTAGGGAGAGTATGCATCAGCTTTAGTTCATATAACATGCTCATATATCATTTACATGCATTTAGGCTCGATCTAAGTTGGCTTTTTGGGCATGGAACTCCCCAAAATGAATTTCTGGCAAGGGTGTATCGAAACATGTACATATGTTTCGATACGAGCTCAATCTAAGATGATTCCAGTAGTGAATCGTATCAAAACGAGCTCTTCGTGTTTTGATACCGGTTCGAGGTGTTATTCCAAAACAGGGTCAACCTGTATCGAAACGAGTCTGGTACCGAAACGGCTTGAAAGTGTTTCGATACGCTCGTTTCGATACGCCAAGTGGCGTATCGAAACACGACCGTGTAGATTTCTTTAAATAGCATTTAAAGAGTATCAAACTTTAATTAAAACACCAACTCTCTTTTTATCTCAAACCCTAACCTAAAACCCTTATATAAACTCATAAAACCCTAAACCCTAACCCTAAACCCTAAACCCTAAACCCTTATATAAACTCTTAAAATCCCTAAAATTTTTTGAGGGTATTCAATCTACACATCGAGGTTAGAGCTTTGCAAGCAATTTGGTACATTAATCATCCCTCATTCATCCATTATCTCATATCAAGGTATAAACCCTTATTCTTTTATTTTGAATTTTCATTTAAATTTATAGGTTGCTTTTAATTCCTTTTTGTATAAAATATATACATATAATATGGGTTTTCAAGTTTTTGCAAAAAAAATTCAAAATCTAAATTTTTTTATTCGAATATAAAAGTATACCGTATATTTTTTTAATCTGCTTTTCGAAATTCTTTTTACCAAAAAATTATTTTATGTTTATATATGTTTTTAAACTATATTGTATAGTTTTTTTATATACATTGACTATTGGATTGCCTATTGGATTGAATTTGATTTTTAGGAAGAGAGTACGAACCAATGAGGCTGGTGAAAGCTCTAACATTGATGACGGTTCTACTCGTCCCAACCTCACTCTACTCAACCAAAGGAGCCTCCGAAACAAAGACGCCTATACCAACTTTAAGCTCTTTCAAGATCATGTTATCCATCGTGAGCGTATTGTCTCTATAGCCTTTTTGGATTCCAGACGCTTTCAATTTCGCTATGTCCCTTTATTGAGGCATTGGAATCTTTTTTAGCTTACTTGGCACTTTGTACCGTAACACGGTTCTTCTCTTCTATGCCAATGTTCGTTGTATCTCAAATGACGATCAAGTGGTTGCCATTGAGTCCTATCTAATGGGGAAGAATTTTAGAGTTGATCTGGAAACCTTGGTCAATGTTTTCAGGTTTGAAGATGGGGGAATCTCGAATGAGAACTCGTTGGGACATACTCTTGGTGGTTCCGTCACGGTCCTTGATGCTCATGACCGCATCCTTCATCTCATGGTCTCGTGGTGGTTTCGTCCTTCTGGAAGAAAATTCTCCCACATTCGGCAAGTTGACGACTTTTGGATTCGTTGCTTTCATGAGGAACATCGACCAAATCTTTTTCAAATCATGTTATCCAAGATGGTGCATCTTGTTCAAAACTGTAACTCCGATCTTGTCACTTCCTTCACTTATGGCACCACCTTGAGTTACTTGTTCTCTAAAGTGGGGATCGATTGCTCTCTTGACTTTTCGGAACCTCTCAAGGATCCCATCGATGAGCGCACACTTCTCCGTTGCAAATTTCACTTCATTGGTGGAGAATGGATTCATGTCGAGCATCTTTCTCAAGTTGTGTCTCCCGAACCTCAACCTCAAATTGCTCCACAAAACAACGAAGCCCTCATGACTTTCCTTACCGAGCAATTCAATGGCTTGAGAACCCACATGGACTCCGGTTTACCACTCTTGGTACTCGTCTCACTTCTGAGGAAGGACTTATCCAAAGCGTTGAGAATCACCTCACTTCGGTTGAAACTCAACAAACCTCTATCGACATGTCCTTTACTGGTTTCTATGGTGAGTGGAGACAATTTCGAAAGAGCTCCGCCAATGATGAAGATGACAATAAGCCTTAGATCTTTGCATTCCATTGCATATCATCTAGTTTAGGATTTCCCTTTTTATGCACCTATTTATGTTTTTGCTTTAAGACCTATGCTTTGATTTATGTTTGGATATTATGTTTTAAGTATTAAGGTTTGGATATTATTTTTGGAGATTATGAATTTATTTTGCTTTGGTTTCTTATGATTAATGAAATTATGTTGCTTTTATTTTGCTTTGCCTTGTGTAATATCGCTTTATTTTTGCCTTCATTGATTTTGATCAAACAAAAAGGGGGAGAATGGTTAAGCTAAATTTTTCATAATCTTTTTCAAAACCTAGCTTCAATTTAGGGGGAGTTCACTTAAAAATTTACTTTGGTTTTGTTATATCAAAAAGGGAGAGATTGTACAAACAATATTTTATTTTGATATAACAAATAATCTAAGGACTAAATTGCAAAGTAAATAAATTTTTAAGTAATCAAAATACTTATATTTGACAAGTAAAATTTATACTTAAAATGTTTTAAAGTCAAAACTTAAACCCCATAAATTTTTCTAGGTGTTTCAAAGCCAAAATACATAAAATTACCAGGCGTTTCGAAACAACCCCAAAGTGTTTCGATACGTTTTGCCACTGGAATGATCCGTTTCGGTATGACCTTCATCTGGGCTTTTGTTTTTAAGTGTTGTTTTGAAAGGGCTCATACTCATTTCGGTACAGGGGTTAAGTATTTTCAAAATCGAGCATTAAATGAACTAGCGGTTACTTGTCAGAAACAAACTTTTGAAAATTTGGTTAAGGGTTTCGATGCACCCTTATGTTGTTTCGAAACAAAAGTTTGCAATTTCAAAACGTTTCGATATGACCCTCTTTTTGCATGTTACTATTTTGATACGACCTTATTTTTGCATGTTACTATTTCGATACGGGCTATTGTTGTTTCGATACGGGCCCTTTTTACACACGACTTTTTCTTTTTTTGGTGTCTGTTTTGATACATGGGTCTCATGTTTCGATACGGGTAGTTGCAGAACATCATTTATGGAGGGAAGAGAGAGCCGCAACGGCTCTATTGATGATCTTAACCACCCAAACGATAAGAAATCAATGAGAAGATATAAAAACAAGTCTCCAAAGCTACAACAACTATTGAACCTTCAAGCAACATCAAAGCATTCATTTCAAACCCTTGTGCCTTTAGAGTCAAATTCTTGTACCCAACTCAATTGGAGTTTTTCATTATAAATCTTTATAGAGTTTGGGGAGTGTTTATGTGTAATTGGGTAAACAATTAGCCGTTGAGAGGTACATACAAAGTTTGTCTATTTTTCCTTTGTAAAGAATGATATTGAGTCAATCTTTGGGTAGAAAGATTGATCGATTTGTAAGGTTTCCTCCTAAGCCAAGAAAAGTGGATGAATTCAAGTTAGTGAATTTTTGAAATCCTCAGTAGGGTGCTGAGGTAGTGAATGTAGATCTTGTTCGAAGCTTGAACCACTCTAAAATCGCCTTGTCTTTATTTTTAAATTATCCATTTGCACCCTTCAATTTTTATTCCACCAATTCACCCCCTCTTTGTGTTTAGCCATCATTTGATCAACTCAACGTATAATCATAATTTTAGTCCAAAACACTTATATATTATCAATCTAGACCAAAATCCATCAATTTAAAACATCATCATAATTTGATAGAATTTTTCCCATCCCTTTCCCACACCCTCGTATTCTCGTCGGTATCCCAATCGTGAAGTTTGGGTCCTCCAATGGACCCCTGATTAGCCCCCCATTGATCCCCGAATCTTAAAATTTTAATTATCCTTAGAGTGTTTTTTAAACTCCAAATCCCAAAAAAAGTGTTCGACAAGAAGAAGAAAAATGAGAAATTTATATTTTAATCCAAAAATTAAAATAATGTTTAAATTGATAGAATTTAAGACAAAATCAATAGATTGTATAAGTTTTTGGACTAAATTTGTTATTAACCCAAGCGATGTCACCATTTCGTTTAATTTTAAATGAAAGAGGTACCAAAATAGAACAAAAACGTAACATTGGGTACCATTTTGCCAAAAATAATAGTTGGGGGTACCAAAACAATAACGCGTGCATAGTTAGGGTACTAAATATGTAGTTTTCCCTAATAGTAATTTATTAATAATTTATTTATTTTATAAAACTAATATTAAAAATTCTAAAATAAATTTAGAATATTTATTTAGGATAAAATATAATTTTTAAATAAGATTTAATTTTTTGAGATGAATATGAAAAAATTATTTTACATATAGTTAATTGTTAAAATGATCTAATACATTTTATGAAAATAAATAATTAGTTTTTTATTCCAAATGAATTGGAAAAATAATTTTAAATTAATTTTAGTACTATTTTAATTTATTTTTTAGTGATAATAAATCTTAAATTAGAAAATTAAAATTTTTGGATATATAATAAGCTATAAACCTAGCTTAGTGGTTGAGCACTTTGCTTTTCGTGCAATGTGTTCTAGGATTTTTTTATTTATAAAAAGGTGTTCTTTATTCAAATTTCCATAAATGTAGTTTTACTTATTTTTGAGGTTGGGAGAGTATAAGTTAAATATTAGTTTGGATAAAATTCAAATAAATTCTTAGTTTGGCTTAGGGATGGCAAAATAACACGTTCCAGTCGGGTCCCGACCCGATCCGACCCGATAGGGACATATTTTTTAATTGAAAAGTTGGGTTCGGGGCGAGTTGAGTTATGAAAAAAAGTCGGGGCGGGGCGGGTTTGGGCTTATGGTGAAAATTCCCCGACCCTCTTCGACCCGATATATTTATATATATTTATTATATTTTTATATTATATTTAATATTTTATTATTTTTTTCGAGGCGGTCGAGTTTAATCATGTTTTTATTAAAATATCGTAGTCGGGTCAGGGGTCGGGTTATACTTTTTATTATTTCAGTGCGGGTCAGGGTGAGGATACAATATATTAGAATTGGGACGGGACGGGGTCAGGGCGGATGTTTAAAATTTCGGGTCGGGGCGGCCAAAAACACACCCCGATCCGTTGCCATCCTTAGTTTGGCTTAGTGATTAGTCCTTGGTTTAGTTCCTCCCACCAGCTCCTAAAGAATATTTTTAATGGCCGGTGACCAAAACAACAAATGTATCTAACGTTAGGAATGATTTTGATGAAAAAATTAATTGGATGACCAAAATAGAAAAAGAGTGATAGTTTAGTGACAACCCATGTAATTTTCCCTTTTTAATAAAAGTGGCTGTAACAAACAAACAACACCAAAATATAGTAGAAGAAAAGATTTAATAAAATTTATTTTTTTATAAAAAAATTGTCCTATTAAATAATAAGGAAAATATATATATATATATATATATATATATATATATTGTAACACCCGGGTTCAGGGTCGGGTGAAAATAATAATTTAATAATGGTTCGGGTTTCGGTTCCTAATTTTTAAATAATAAAATAATGGGTTGGGCCTCGAGTTTTAAGACAAATAAAATTAAGTTTGACCATTTTTAAAACAAGCCCAAATATCCATGGGTGGCACCTATTGTGGTTTCCCTTTCTTATTAAGGGCATTTAGGTCTTTGGACTTTTGATTTTAAACCAACCTAAAATAATGCTTTTGAGTCATCTCCTTCCCCTCTCTATTCTTCATTTCAACGACAAAATGAACCACTCTTCTCCTAGATACTATTCCATTCAATAGCTTGCTCGTTTTGAAGGGTTTCGCAAAGGTAACCACGTTTTTTACTTACCCTCGTTATTCTCTACAAGTTGATACCTTTTGTATTCATTTTTTTACATGTTTTGAGATTTGAAGTTTGGAGAATTTTGAAGTAAAAATGTTGTCTTTGAAATCTTTAACTTAAATTTTTGATTTGTTGAAGTTCTATGAGTTGTCTACAACCTAAAAGGTCCAACAAAACTGATTTTTACAAGGTTTTGGGTGTTTTCTCGGAATGGGTTTTTGGGGGGTTTTAAGTTGAGTTTTGGGGGTGTTTTAGGTGGAATCTTGAGGGCTGATGGTTAGGCTATATGTAAGTGTTGTTTTGAAGGCTTTAGGGAGCAATTTAAGGGTTGGAATCAATGGATTTAAGGTGTGCTTAAGGGCTGCTCGGGATTAGGAATTTTGGGTTTGTTTTCAATGGAAAATTTGATGTCTTGTGTTTGGTATGTAATCTGGGTTGACTATTTTGGAATATGGACTGATTTGGGAATGTTTACTTGGTGTTGGAATGTTTAGAAACGAGAAATTTGGTTGGTGAAGCTTCGGGGACAAATCCGGGGATTTCGGAGTCTTGAGCTTGGTCTTCGGTCTTCTCTTGGGTAACAACGGTGAGTAGAATTGTTGATTTTTGCATTGTGCTCGATATGGATCCTTTTGGGGTTTGGGTGGGACCTTGAGGGGTCACCTAAACCCGAGTGTAAGCCTCTCTACTCCCATGTTGTTGTGATATGTTGAATGTTTATATGTTGTGATTATTAAGTGCATATTAAGTTGTTAATGTGTAGTCGAGTTGAGTTCGTGCCTCACGTGATGGTGGTCTAAACTACGGTGATGTGTAGTCCCACCGGTAGTGACTAGTAGGATAGTACTTTGATGTCTAGTCCCATTGGAAATCTACTAGTCGAAACGGTGATGTGTAGTCCCACCGTACGTGTATGTTGGTTGTGCTTGTGCAAACCATGCGTTGTTGTTGAGATAGACCTTTCGTGCATCCATTGCTTTTCTTGCATATAAAACGTGTTTTGGAAGACTGCATGTTGTGGATTGTAGAGCCTATCTCACTAAGCTAGTTGGCTTATGCTCTCTTTGTTTCTAACATGCAGATCGTTAGAGTTCGGGAGGCAAGCGGGCGAGGGAGGAGCTTTTGGAGTTCTCAAGCTAGTTCAAGTATGGTTTGCGTTTTGTAATAATGCCTAGACGATGTAGTATAGAGTTTTAGGAGTTGGTGTCAAACTCCTTAAGAGATTGTGTTGAGCATGTTAAACTCATGGTTGTGTTATGCTTTTGTTTCATGGATTGCGGTCTATGCTTATGATGTTGCTTATGTGAACATGCCTAAATGTGTATTGTTGTTGGCCTATGTAATGTTTCAGTATCTAATGTATGGTGCCTTATGCTTGCTAAGTATGCTCCCTTTATATGGAATTGCATGAAGTCTTGAGTTGTATGATTTTCGTTAGATTCAATGCCTCGCCTGCTAAATCCCGGTTGTAGTTTTGATGTATGTATGTTTGTATGAGCTTAGAGGAGTCCAAAAATGCATCTAGAGTTGTGTTTGAGGTCACCATGTTGAAAATTGTGGAATTGCAGAGCAGGGCGTATCGATACGCCTAAGGGCCGTATCGATACGGCCTTGCCCAAATGCCACAATTTTTGCCTGGCGTACCGATACCCTGGGGGTACCGATACCCTCCAAAGTTACTGGAATTTTGAGAAATGGGTGAGTGTAGGGCGTACCGGTACTGGTTCCACGCGTATCGATACGATCCTATTTCGTTGACCAGGAGAGTTGACCGAGAAGGGTGTATCGATATGCTCAAGGGCTGTATCGATACGGTCTTCCCGGAGTTGACTCTTTGGGTTGACCTGGTCAGGGCGTATTGATACCCCTGGTTAGGGTACCGATACGGTCTGCCCTGTAAGCTTAAAAAATGGACTAGTCATGTA
Organism: Hibiscus tridactylites; assembly: GCA_958450335.1. Taxonomy (NCBI): domain Eukaryota; kingdom Viridiplantae; phylum Streptophyta; class Magnoliopsida; order Malvales; family Malvaceae; genus Hibiscus; species Hibiscus tridactylites. The sequence continues at coordinate 22,212,864 of OY288284.1, read as the reverse complement.
TGTTTGTGGTTCAAAGGTGATTTTTCCTATGGGTGTTTTCCGCTGTTGTAATTCACTTAGGACTTAATATTCCTCTAGACAAGATTAAAATGAAAAAAAATATAGGGTCGCTAGCCGAGGGGGAACCTTAACGGGTTTCGCTTCGGTTTTCCCTGTGTGGCCACTCGGACCGGTCATCCGGCCAGACCGGGATGAGGGGGTTACATTTATTGGTATCAGAGCCTAAGGTTTCCGAGACCTCAGGCAGGTAAGTGAGGTGAGTTACGGTATTATGAGTGTTTTGCCATGTATGTCTAAATTTTGTCTCTAGCACGGTGTATGAATGCATGCTATAGTGACCTTGCTGTTGTTTGAGAGTTGGTTGGAGTCCCCATTGTTAGGCGTTGTTGTCAAAATAAAAGGGAAAATTGTTTTGGTTTAAAGAGCTTGAGAACCGGAGTCCTTGCCCTTTTGCTAACCTAACGTTTCTTTGTTGTTGTGTGTTTGCTGTTTTAGATTATTTTAATTGCTATGGTGAGACCGAGGGGACGGCCTAGAGCGGGTGACCAGGCACCCGAGAATATGCCTCCTGCTCTTCATGCTCCCGGTGGTGATAGAGGGAACGTCGGAGGTGATGGTAATGGGCCTCAGGCTGAGGCTAATGTAGGAGGTAATGCGGCCCAAGCGGGCCAAGGACAGGCAGGGCCGGATGTGGCTCATTTGATTCAGACCATAGCCGAAGCTTTTCAGACAGCTTTGGCCGGTATGCAAGCTGCTGCACCGCCTCAGGGTGCGGGGACAGGATTACCCCTAGAGAGGCTTCGTAATTTGGGGGCAGTTGAGTTTCGTGGGTTGTCTCTGGAGGGTTCGGAAGGGTGGATTGAGAGCACTACTCGCATCTTGGGTCAGATGGAGTGTTCGGATGCCCGTAAGTTGGGATGCACCGTCTCATTGCTTCAGGGAGACGCTTATACTTGGTGGACCACTATTATTTCCGGTATGGCCGAGGCGGATGTCACATGGGAGTTCTTCAGGAATGCCTTCAAGAGGAAGTATCTCGGGGTTCGGTACTTGGATGAAAAGAAAAGAGAGTTCATGGCTTTGGTTCAAGGTAATAGGACCGTGTCTGAGTATGAGATCCAATTTGTGAGGTTGAGCCAGTACGCGCCAGAGTTGATTCCGGATGAGAAGGAGCGATGCGAGCGTTTCAGATATGGGTTGACTACTGATGTGAAGACCTACATGTTGACCTCCGACTACACTGAGTTCGATGTCTTGGTTTCTAGAGCCAAGGATATAGAGGAGAACCTAAGCTCTAGAGCACGTGCTGGTGGGTCTGACTCCGGAAAGAGACATGCGAACTGGGATAGAGATCATGCCAAGAGGCATAGAGATAAGAGATACCAGTCGGATACGAGACCTAGGGGTGGTAACCATGGTCAGGGTCGTCAGGGCCGTTGGACACATTCCCGAGTGCACTAGGTGCGGGAGACGCCACCAAGGTGAGTGTATGGGTATGTTTGGGGCGTGTTGGAACTGTAGCTCCCGAGACCATTTGAGGCGTGATTGTCCACACCCAGTTAGGGGCGGACCGGCTCCAGCGAGGGGATTTGAGCATCAGAGAGGCCGTGGGCGCGGCCGTGGGAACTTTCAGCCAAGGAATGAGGGTCAGAGGAACTTGGCTCATGTTGTAGCAGTCCAGCCCGAGGGAGGAGAATTGGCTAGGGTGTACGCTCAGCGAGAGGCTGGGAATGACACTGATGTCATTGCAGGTAACTTCACCTTACAGTCTTTGAGTTTGCTTTCTTTGATGGATTCGGGGTCAACCCATTCGTATATTTTGGGTGAACACGCAAAGTCATTAGGATTACCTTGTGATTGGCTAGAGGTAGGTGTAAACGTCACTAGCTCTTTTGGTGATACAGTGGTAGTTAGGAAAGTGTATAGGAGGTGTCCCTTGATGGTTCAGGGCCACGTGTTTCCGGTCTATATGATGGAGTTGCCCTTCTATGGCTTTGATGTGATATTGGGCATGGATTGGCTTGTAGAGCATAGAGCTAGGGTTGACTTCGAGACTAAGAGGGTCTTGTTGAGGCTTACCGATGACTTTGAGGTTGTGGTAGTTGGGGAGAATGTCAAGTTTTTGTCCAATGTGGTTTCGGCTTTGGAAGCTCAGAGGTTGTTGGGTTCAGGGTGTCAGGATTACTTGGCTTATGTAATGAACCCGGATATGAGTGAGGTGAGACCTCGGGACATCAGGACAGTATGTGATTTTCCGAGTGTTTTTCCGGAAGAGCTACCAGGCTTGCCTCCAGATAGAGCAGTTGAGTTTGCTATTGTGACATATTCTGATTCTGCACCGGTGTCGATTGCTCCGTAAAGAATGGCACCGAAAGAGTTGAAAGAGTTGAAGACACAGCTTTAGGAGTTGACCGACAGAGGCTTCATTAGGCCTAGTGTTTCCCCGTGGGGTGCTCCGGTTTTGTTTGTGAAAAAGAAGGATGGTATCATGAGAATGTGTATAGACTATAGACAGTTGAATAAGGTGACAGTGAAAAACAAATATCCTTTGCCTAGGATAGATGACTTACTAGACCAGTTGAGGGGTGCTTCCGTATTTTCAAAGATTGACTTGAGGTCCGGATACTATCAGTTGAAGGTAAAGGACATGGACATACCGAAGACAGCCTTTCGTACACATTATGGACATTACGAGTTTCTGGTTATGCCTTTTGGGTTGACCAACGCTCCAGCAGCCTTCATGGATATGATGAACCGAGTGTTTATTGATGACATCCTAGTGTACTCTAGGACCGAAGAGGAGCATGATGAGCACTTAAGGTTAGTGCTTCAGACCCTACTTGAGAATCAGTTGTATGCCAAGCTAAGTAAGTGTGAGTTTTGGATTAGGGAGGTGGTCTTCCTAGGTCACGTGATCTCGGCTAGTGGGATTAGTGTAGATCTCAAGAAGATTGAAGCCATCGTGAGCTGGAAACAACCGAAATCAGTGACAGAAATCTGCAGTTTCCTAGGTTTGGCGGGATACTATAGAAGGTTTGTTGAGGGGTTCTCGAGAATAGCGGCTCCGTTAACCAAGTTGTTACAGAAGAATGTTCCGTATGAATGGTCAGATGCGAGACAAGAAGCGTTTGAGAAATTGAAGAAAGCTTTGACCGAAGCTCCTATTTTGATCCAGCCTGAGCCGGGGAGAGAGTTTGTGATTTACAGTGATGCGTCATACGTGGGGCTAGGTTGTGTGCTTATGCAAGGAGGTAAGGTAGTAGCATATGCTTCACGACAGTTGAAGGTCCATGAGAAGAATTACCCCGCGCATGACATAGAGTTGGCTGCAGTGGTGTTCGCGTTGAAGATTTGGAGACACCATCTTTATGGAGAGAAGTGCACCGTGTATACCGACCACAAGAGTTTGAAATATTTGATGTCCCAGAGGGAGTTTAATCTTAGGCAGCGAAGGTGGTTAGAGCTTCTTAAGGATTATGACCTTACCATAGAGTATCATCCGGGCAAGGCAAATGTGGTGGCCGTTGAGTTGCGAGCAATGTTTGCAAGGCTGGGTGTGTCTACGGATGGTGGATTGGTATCCGAGCTCCAGGTTAAGCCATCATTGATTCAGTTGATTCGTGAGAAGCAGTTGCGAGATGAGTCCTTGGCACCTCACGTGCAAGACATAGCCGAAGATAGGCCTACCGAGTATTGTTTTGGAGAGAATGGGATCATATGTTTCAAGGATAGGATAGTGGTTCCGGAGGATGCCGAGTTGAGGCGTACGATCTTGAGTGAGGCTCACAATAGTCCTTTTGCTATGCATCCGGGTAGCACGAAGATGTATCGAGGATTGAAGGAAGAGTATTATTGGGTTGGTTTGGAAAAGGATGTGGTCGAGTTCGTAAGTAGATGTATGATTTGTCAGAGAGTCAAGGCTGAGCACCAGTTTCCCTCAGGGTTATTGCAACCGTTGAAGATTCCAGAGTGGAAGTGGGAGCGTATCACTATGGACTTTGTGTTAGGACTTCCGTTGACTCCTTCGAAGAAAAATTCAGTGTGGGTGATTGTAGATAGATTCACCAAGTGTGCTCACTTCATACCGGTTCATACTACATATACATTAGACAAGTTGGCCGAATTGTATATTTGTGAGATTGTGAGACTACATGGGGTACCGAAGTCGATTGTGTCTGACCGAGATCCGAGATTTACCTCTAGATTCTAGGAGTGTTTGCATCGAGCCTTGGATACATGGTTGAACTTCAGCACTTCGTATCATCTAGAGTCAGATGGACAGTCGGAGAGAGTGATTCAGATATTGGAGGATATGTTGAGGTGTTGTATCATTGACTTTCAGGGGACATGGGAGAAACACCTACCATTAGTGGAGTTTGCGTATAACAACAGCTTTCAGTTGAGCATTCAGATGGCTCCCTATGAGGCATTGTATGGTAGGAAGTGTAGGACCCCGATATGTTGGGCCGAGGCCGGACAGAAACTTGTGCCGATGCTTGAATTGCTTAAGGGAACCACCGAGAAGGTGAAGTTGATATGTGATCGCTTGAAAGCAGCTTCAGATCGACAAAAGTCCTATGCCGACTTAAAAAGGAAGGAGGTAGAATACGTCGTGGGGGATAAAGTGTTCTTGAAAGTCTCACCTTGGAAGAAGGTGATGAGGTTTGGGAGGAAGGGCAAGTTGAGCCCAAGGTACATAGGGCCTTATGAGATAGTTGAGAGAATTGGTCCGGTTGCATACAAATTGAGGCTCCCAGCTGAGCTAGAGAAGATTCATGATGTATTTCATTTGTCGATGCTTAGGAGGTATAGATCGGATTCGTCCCATGTTATGTCAGTGGAAGAAATAGAGTCAAATCCGGACTTGTCTTACAACGAGGAACCTGTTGAGATACTTGCTTCTGATAGCAAGGTGTTGCGTGGCAAGACTATAGAGTTGGTCAAAGTATTATGGAGACATAGAGGTGTGGAGGAGGCAAGGTGGGAGAGGAAAGCTGACATGCTTGAGCAGTTCCCGTATTTGTTTCCGTCAGGTAATTTCGGGGACGAAATTCCTTAAGTGGGGGAGAGTTGTAACACCCGGATTCGGGGGTCGGGTGAAAATAATAATTTAATAATGGTTCGGGTTTCGGTTCCTAATTTTTAAATAATAAAATAATGGGTTGGGCCTTGAGTTTTAAGACAAATAAAATTAAGTTGGACCATTTTTAAAACAAGCCCAAATAGCCATGGGTGGCACCTATTGTGGTTTCCCTTTTTCATTAAGGGCATTTAGGTCTTTGGACTTTTGATTTTAAACCAACCTAAAATAATGCTTTTGAGTCGTCTCCTTCCCCTCTCTATTCTTCATTTCAACGACAAAATGAACCCCTCTTCTCCTAGATATTATTCCATTCAATAGTTTGCTCGTTTTGAAGGGTTTCGCAAAGGTAACCACGTTTTTTACTTACCCTCGTTATTCTCTACAAGTTGATACCTTTTGTATTCATTTTTGTACATGTTTTGAGATTTGAAGTTTAGAGAATTTTGAAGTAAAAATGTTGTCTTTGAAATCTTTAACTTAAATTTTTGATTAGTTGAAGTTCTGTGAGTTGTCTACAACCTAAAAGGTCCAACAAAACTGATTTTTACAAGGTTTTGGATGTTTTCCCGGAATGGGGTTTTGGGGAGGGTTTTGGGGGTTTTAAGTTAAGTTTTGGGGGTGTTTTAGGTGGAATCTTGAGGGCTGATGGTTAGGCTATATGTAAGTGTTGTTTTGAAGGCTTTAGGGAGCAATTTAAGGGTTGGAATCAATGGATTTAAGGTGTGCTTAAGGGCTGCTCGGGATTAGGAATTTTGGGTTTGTTTTCAATGGAAAATTTGATGTCTTGTGTTTAGTATGTAATTCGGGTTGACTATTTTGGAATATGGACTGATTTGGGATTGTTTACTTGGTGTTGGAATGTTTAGAAACGAGAAATTTGGTTGGTGAAGCTTCGGGGACAAATCCGGGGATTTCGGAGTCTTGAGCTTGGTCTTCGATCTTCTCTTGGGTAACAACGGTGAGTAGAATTGTTGATTTTTGCATTGTGCTCGATATGGATCCTTTTGGGGTTTGGGTGGAACCTTGAGGGGTCACCTAAACCCGAGTGTAAGCCTCTCTACTCCCACGTTGTTGTGATATGTTTAATGTTTATATGTTGTGATTATTAAGTGCATTTTAAGTTGTTAATGTGTAGTCGAGTTGAGTTCGTGCCTCACGTGATGGTGGTCTAAACTACGGTGATGTGTAGTCCCACTGGTAGTGACTAGTAGGATAGTACTTTGATGTGTAGTCCCATTGGAAATCTACTAGTCGAAACGGTGATGTGTAGTCCCACCGTACGTGTATGTTGGTTGTGCTTGTGCAAACCATGCGTTGTTGTTGAGATAGACCTTTCGTGCATCCATTGCTTTTCTTGCATATAAAACGTGTTTTGGAAAACTGCATGTTGTGGATTGTAGAGCCTCTCTCACTAAGCTAGTTGGCTTATGCTCTCTTTGTTTCCAACATGCAGATCGTTAGAGTTCGGGAGGCACGCGGGCGAGGGAGGAGCTTTTGGAGTTCTCAAGCTAGTTCAAGTATGATTTGCATTTTGTAATAATGCCTAGACGATGGGGTATAGAGTTTTAAGAGTTGGTGTCAAACTCCTTAAGAGATTGAGTTGAGCATGTTAAACTCATGGTTGTGTTATGCTTTTGTTTCATGGATTGCGGTCTATGCTTATGATGTTGCTTATGTGAACATGCCTAAATGTGTATTGTTGTTGGCCTATGTATGCCTTATGTTTCAATATCTAATGTATGGTGCCTTATGCTTGCTAAGTATGCTCCCTTTATATGGAATTGCATGAAGTCTTGAGTTGTATGATTTTCGTTAGATTCAATGCCTCGCCTGCTAAATCCCGGTTGTAGTTTTGATGTATGTATGTTTGTATGAGCTTAGGGGAGTCAAAAAATGCATCTAGAGTTGTGTTTGAGGTCACCAAGTTGAAAATTGTGGAATTGCATAGCAGGGCGTATCGATACGCCTAAAGGCCGTATCGATACGGCCTTGCCCAAATGCCACAATTTTTTCCTGGCGTACTGATACCCTGGGGGTACCGATACCCTCCAAAGTTACTAGAATTTTGAGAAATGGGTGAGTGTAGGGCGTACTGATACTGGTTCCACGCTTATCGATTGTAACGCCCCGGTTTTGGGCTTAGAAGTTTTGGGTTTTGACCGGTTCGGTCAAAGTGCGGTTCGAATATAAAAAGGTGAAATTAGGAAAGCCTAGTTCGGGTTGCATTAAAAATATGGAAAAATGTTCTAAAATCCTCTTTTATTATATATAAGAGTTTGGTGAAATCAATTTTACAAAATGAGGTTTGGAAGGGTGACATTTTGGCTAGTGACCAAAATGTAATTTTCAAAAACTGTGAGACTGTTTTAAAAAGGATTGAAACTTTGAATCTTTAAGGAGCTATTTACCCAATGGGAGTTTCTCCAGATTTTTCTAAGATATTATATGATTAATTAAAGGTTTTTAAATAAAACAAAAGTGGAGGGAAGATATTTTGGCCATAACTAACTTTTCTCTCAAATCTTCCATTTTCATTTTCTCTCATTTTCTCTCAAACCAAACACCTTTTCTCCAGAGCTTTTCTCTCTGATTTTGTCACCTAAATATCCCTTTTCAATTCTCTTTTGATTGTTAATCATCTCCTCATCAAAACCTCACCATTTGCTAATTGGATTTTCAAGATTTTGGTTCCAAAAAGGGAGAAAACTCAAGTTTGGAGGTAAGAACGTCCTTCTCCTCTAAACTATCAGTTCTTTACTAAAATTCCTAAGTTCTCAATCCTTAATTTATGTTTTATAAAAGGTTTTAAGGTTGTGTTCTTGATCTTGGCTTTTAAATGCAAGATTTGCTTGATTTTGATGAAAATTCGTATGATCTGTTTAAGCAGTGATTTGAGGTGTATTTTTGATGTTAAATGAATGCTAAATTGATGAGAAGTTGAGGTTTAATTAATGCAATCCCGGATAGGTTGAATTTCCTAAGTTTAGTTTGTGTTCTTGGTTGTTTTTGGAGTGATCTTGATGATCTGTTGTGGCTGGAGGTATAAGGATGAGTTGAGATCCATTTTGGATGTTAATTGATGTTTAAGAGTGTTTAGATTTGATGGATCATGGCTGGGTAGTGTTGTGGAGTTGTTTGGATGCATTTTCGGTTGTGTTTGGTAGCCGAAAATGGAGTGTGGATGAGAGCAGCGGGTTTAGGTGCTTTCATTGAAGCTATTAATGCATGATGATGCATTAATCCTCTGCTTTGTTGTGTTTAAAACAGGGGAGTCATCTTTGGATCCAAGTGGTGGTGATCCGGAAGCTTGATTGGTGTTTCGGCAAGTGGCGAAACGGAATCGGTGAGTGGATTTTGGTTTCCAGCTTTGAAACCATTGAATTGAAGGTTTGGGAGCTTAGTTTAAGTCTAAGCAACTTAGCTAAGCTCAAGAGTAAGATTTCGGAAAACTCTCTTGATGATGAGCCATGGATTGGTTGTATGCAATGTAGTTGTTTGCATGTTTTAAATTCTGTTTTGAAAGCATATTTAGCATGTTTATTTGCTGAGATTATAAGCCATGTGTTGAAGGATGCTCAAGGTAAGAGATCCTTGTTTTTGGACATTGTTTGAATGTGGTTTGATGCTTAAAGATGCATGATGTTTATGGCTTTGATAAATGCTTTAAAACAGTGGATTATTGTTGTTAATGATGCATATTGGCAAGTGATGGTTAAGGTCACAAAGGTTTCTTAAACACTATTAGCTTATGGCATTTGGCAATGGGGGACCTATGTGGTTGTTTTGGGAGATGTTTTGGACTCCCTAAGTTGGATTTATTTTGATGTTATTGTTGGTTTTTGTAATTGGCCTTTATGTGGTATGTTTGGTGATTTAATGCTTGAATTGTTTGCTAAGTAGGAAGCATGCCTATAGAATTGGGGATTTTCATAATTGATGCCATGTTGATGTTTGGTTGATGCAATTATGTTCTTTGTATGTTGTATGACTTGCTGGTAAAGTTTGGTGGCATTTGGAGCATGTTTGATAAGTCAATTGCATGTTAAACCAGCAAATTTTCTGCAATCTGGGCAACCTGTTTCGGAACAGGTGCTACCGTATCGGAACGGGGGCCTGAAATGGCCTGGGCGTTCCGAAACGGGAGGCACTGTTCCGGAACGGTTTGGCCACTGCCAGGCCATGTTTCGGTACCAATTTCGGAATGGTCCCGCGTTTCGGAACGAGTCTTCCCTGTTCCGAAACACTCGACCGTTGGGCACAGAAATTGATGGTTAAATGTTTTGCAATGTTTGCACTTTGGTCCTGAAACTTGTTTATGCAATTGTGTGAGTTTGGGATGTCCATTTGAGCTGAAATTTGACAAAGAAGCATGAAAGATGATTAATTTCAAGTTGGTAACTTTTAATTGGGTTAAGTCCTTATAATTTTTCAGAATTTACAGTTTGGTCCCTAAAGTTGTAATTTGTGCAATTGAGTCCCTGAATGTCCTCTGATTGTTATGATGTTTGAATATGATGATCTTGCGAATATATCTAGGGATAATGTGCATCTAGACAAGATTAAAAAGAAAAAAAAGGGTCGTTAATCAAGGTTGACTTTCGGGTTGACTTTGGTTTTCCCCGTGTGATCTTCTTAATTCGGGTCAACCGTCTAGGCCGAGTTAAAGGGGTTACATTTGGTGGTATCAGAGCTGAGTTCTCGAGTAATTGGGAATGTTTATGTGAATGATTTGAGCATGTATGCTTTGTATACTTGTTGAGTGAAAGCATGTTGAGTGAATTGTAAGTGTTATACAATTGTGTTGTATGCTATGGTGAAGCATGTTGTGGGTACCCATTGCCAAATCAAAGCTAATGAGATGATATTGTTTTTAATTGGAAATGAGCTTGAGAACTTGGATTGCTTACCTTGCTGGGCCTGACTTTGTTTATTTGCATTGTGATTGCATTGTTAGAGTATGGCTCCTCGTAGAGAGTTTAGGAGTAATGTGCGAGCTGCGGCTCAAAATGAGAATGAGAATGAAGAGAATGTTAAAAGTGCGGTTTTACCTCCTCCACCTGGTGGTGGTGGTGCTGGGGGTGAAGGAGCTGGAGCTGCAGCTGATGCTGGGGTCGCTGGACCTGAGGCTGGTCAGGGGCAAGCTGTTCCTGACATGACAGTGTTGATACAAGCTATTGATGGAGCTTTTCAAGCCGCAGTAGCTGGAGCTCGAGGAGCTGGGCATCAGGGAGATGCTGGAGTTAGACTACCCTTGGAACGTCTACGCAGTCTGGGAGGGACTGAGTTCAGGGGTTTGTCAGCTGAAGGTTCGGAATCTTGGTTAGAGAGTACCAAGAGAATCTTGGGACAGATGAGTTGCACTGATGTGCAAAAGTTGGGCTGTGTAGTATCCTTGCTACAGGATGATGCATACACGTGGTGGACGACCACAATCTCTGGGATGGCAGAAGCTGATGTAACTTGGACATTCTTTCAGAATGCGTTCAAGAGAAGGTATCTAGGTGTGAGGTACCTAGATGAAAAGAAGAGGGAGTTCATGTCTCTTACCCAGGGGAGCATGTCTGTAGCTGAGTACGAGGTCCAGTTTGTTCGACTCAGTCAATACGCACCTGAGCTTGTTCCGGACGAGCGGGAAAGGTGTGAAAGGTTCCGTTATTGTTTAGTGACGGTGGTTAAGATGTATGTGCTGGCTACCGAGTATAATGATTTTGATGTGCTGGTGGGTCGAGCAAAGGATATTGAGATGAACTTGGGTTTATCTGCTAGAAGTGCTGGGTCAAGTGCTGGAAAGCGAGCAGCTGAATATAGTTTCGGTGGTGGACGAAACAAGAGGGGACGTGATCAGAAGTATCAGTCCTCAGCTAAGCGAGGTGGTGGTGCACCTGCTCAGGGAGGCAATGCTAGAGTTGATCCGAGTGCATGTTGGACATGTGGTTCACGTGGTCATATGAAGCGTGATTGTCCTCGAGCTGTGAGAGAAGTGCAAGCTCCTGTTGCGGCAGCTGGTAATGGGTGCTGGAATTGTGGATCTACGGATCACATGAGGCGAGAGTGTCCTATGTTGGCTGGTGGCCAAGTGCGTGCTCCTGTTGTTGCTGCACCACAGAGAGGTCGTGGGCGCGGCCGTGGTAATTTCCAGCGGAGAGAGGAAGGTGGTCGAGGTGTAGCTCATGTTGTGGCTATTCAGCCTGAGGGTAGCGGCCAGGCCAGGGTGTATGCTCAGCGGGAGGGAAGGAATGACGCGGATGTGATCGCATGTACCTTTACTTTGCAATCCTTGTCATTACTTTCCTTGATTGATTCTGGATCTACGCACTCATACATATTGCGTGAGCATGCTGAATTGCTTGGTTTGCCTGTTGAGTCTTTGGATGTTGGTGTGCGTGTCACTAGTTCTTTTGGTGAGACTGTTGTGACTCGAAAGCTGTATAGAAGGTGTCCTTTGGTTGTTCAAGATCATGTTTTTCATGTTGACCTTATGGAGTTGCCTTTCTATGGTTTTGATGTAATCCTTGGTATGGATTGGCTTGCTGAGCATCGTGCTGTTGTGGATTGTGAGAATGAGCGAGTTTCGTTGAAGCTTGCGGATGATTATGAGGTGGTTGTGGTTGGTGAGAATGTGAAGTTTCTTGCTAATGTGGTGTCTACATTGGAGGCGAGCAGGATGCTGAGGCAAGGTTGTGAAGCTTATCTAGCTTTTGTGATGAATCCTAGCTCTAAGGAGTTGCGTGTGCAAGATATCAGGGTTGTGAAAGAGTTTCCTGGTGTGTTTCCTGAGGAGTTGCCTGGTTTACCTCTTAATCGCGAGGTGGAGTTTGGGATTGAGCTGTATGAGAATACAACTCCTGTGTCCATTACCCCTTATAGAATGGCACCTAAAGAGTTGAAGGAGCTGAAGACGCAGTTGCAAGAGTTGCTTGATCGTGGGTTCATTCGGCCAAGTGTGTCACCTTGGGGTGCACCGGTCTTGTTTGTGAAGAAGAAGGATGGCACTATGAGAATGTGCATTGATTACCGTCAGCTGAACAAGTTGACTATCAAGAATCGGTATCCTTTGCCGAGAATTGATGATCTCTTTGATCAATTTCGGGGAGCAGATGTGTTCTCTAAGATTGACTTGAGGTCAGGGTATTATCAGTTGAAGGTGAAGGATGTGGATGTGCCTAAGACAGCTTTTAGGACAAGGTATGGGCATTACGAGTTCCTTGTGATGCCGTTTGGTTTGACAAATGCTCTTGCAGCTTTCATGGACATGATGAATCGTGTATTTCATAAATACCTGGACAAGTTTGTTGTGGTATTCATCGATGATATCCTCGTGTACTCGCGTACTGAGAAGGAGCATGAAGAGCATTTGAGGATTGTGTTGCAAGCTTTGTTGGAGAATCAGCTTTATGCCAAGCTGAGCAAGTGTGAGTTCTGGTTAAGTGAGGTGGTGTTTCTTGGGCATGTGGTTTCTGCTGAAGGGATTCGTGTTGATCCTCAGAAGATTGAGGCGGTGATGAATTGGAAGGTCCCTAAGTCTGTTCATGAGGTTCGTAGTTTCCTTGGTTTGGCGGGATACTACCGTAGGTTTGTGGATGGGTTTTCTAAGATTGTTGCACCTTTGACGAAGCTGTTGCAGAAAGATGTTAAGTATGAGTGGACGGAAGCGAGACAGCAGGCTTTTGAGAAGCTTAAGGCGGCTTTGACGCAAGCTCCTATCTTGGTTCAACCTGAATCAGGGAAAGAGTTTGTGGTCTACAGTGATGCGTCCTATGTTGGTTTGGGATGTGTGTTGATGCAAGAGGGTAAGGTGGTGGCTTATGCATCGCGGCAGTTGAAGGTGCATGAGCGCAATTATCCTACGCATGACATTGAGTTGGCTGCGGTGGTTTTTGCTTTGAAGATCTGGAGGCATTACCTGTATGGTGAGAAGTGTACTGTGTACACGGATCACAAGAGTTTGAAGTATCTGATGTCTCAGAAGGAGTTGAATCTTAGGCAGCGACGTTGGGTGGAGTTGCTCAAGGATTATGATTTGACGATTGAGTATCACCCTGGAAAAGCTAATGTTGTAGCGGATGCATTGAGTAGGAAGGTAGCTGTTGAGCTGAGGGCTATGTTTGCCAGTTTGAGTATTTCGTGTGATGGTGGTCTTGTGGCTGAGTTGCAAGTGAAACCATCTTTGGTTCAGCTGATCAAGGATAAGCAGTTGCTGGATGATTCTTTGGTGCCTCATGTTCAGGATATCGCAGAGGGTAGGCCTTCGGATTTCTGCTTTAATGATGATGGAGTGTTGTGTTTTGGGAGTCGGATAGTAGTGCCCAACGATGCTGAGTTGAGGCGTGCTATTCTGACTGAAGGTCATAGTAGTCCTTTTGCTATGCACCCTGGTAGTACTAAGATGTATCGTGATCTTCGTGATGAGTACTATTGGGTGGGTTTAAAGAAGGATGTTGCGGAGTTTGTGAGCAAGTGTATGGTGTGTCAGCGAGTTAAGGCTGAGCATCAGGTTCCTTCAGGGTTGTTGCAACCGTTGAGAATCCCTGAATGGAAGTGGGAAAGGATTACCATGGATTTTGTCTCTGGTTTACCCTTGTCACCATCGAAGAAGAATTCAGTGTGGGTGATTGTGGATCGCCTGACGAAGTGTGCACATTTCTTGCCTGTGCATACTACGTTTTCTTTGGATAAGCTTGCGGAGCTGTACATTGCTGAGATTGTGCGGCTGCATGGTGTGCCTAAGTCGATTGTGTCGGATAGGGATCCGAGGTTTACATCGCGGTTCTGGCAGTGTTTGCATCAAGCTTTCGGTACAAGGTTGAATTTCAGTACATCTTATCATCCTCAGTCGGATGGTCAGTCTGAGCGTTTTATCCAGATTTTGGAGGATATGTTGAGGTGCTGTGTGATTGAATTCCAGGGCTCTTGGGAGAAACATTTGCCTTTGGTGGAGTTTGCTTATAAAAATAGTTATCAAGCGAGTATTCAAATGGCACCTTATGAGGCTTTGTACGGGAGGAAGTGTAGGACTCCTCTTTGTTGGGCTGCAACGGGTCAGAAGTTGGTTTCGATGCCGGCTTTGTTGAAAGGAACCACCGAGAAGGTGAAGCTCATTTGTGAGCGTTTGAAGGCAGCCTCTGATCGGCAAAAGTCTTACGCGGATTTGAAGCGTAAGGAGATTGAGTATGCGGTGGGTGACCGTGTGTTTTTGAAGGTTTCGCCTTGGAAAAAGGTGATGAGGTTTGGTCGGAAGGGTAAGTTGAGCCCTAGGTTCATTGGACCATACGAGGTGATTGAGCGTGTGGGTCCTGTTGCGTACAAGTTGAGGCTACCTCAAGAGTTGGAGAAGATTCATGATGTGTTTCATGTTTCTATGCTCCGGAAGTATAGATCTGATCCTTCGCATGTGATGCCTATGGAAGAAGTGGAATTGAATCCGGATTTGACCTATGATGAGGAACCGGTGAAGATTCTGGATTCGGACAGCAAGGTTCTTCGTGGCAAGACCATTGAGTTGGTGAAGGTGTTGTGGAAGCACCCTGGTGTTGAGGAAGCCACGTGGGAACGGAAGGATGACATGCTGAAGCAGTTTCTGTATCTCTTTCCTTCAGGTAAATTTCGAGGACGAAATTTCTTAAGGGGGGAGAGTTGTAACGCCCCGGTTTTGGGCTTAGAAGTTTTGGGTTTTGACCGGTTCGGTCAAAGTGCGGTTCGAATATAAAAAGGTGAAATTAGGAAAGCCTAGTTCGGGTTGCATTAAAAATATGGAAAAATGTTCTAAAATCCTCTTTTATTATATATAAGAGTTTGGTGAAATCAATTTTACAAAATGAGGTTTGGAAGGGTGACATTTTGGCTAGTGACCAAAATGTAATTTTCGAAAACTGTGAGACTGTTTTAAAAAGGATTGAAACTTTGAATCTTTAAGGAGCTATTTACCCAATGGGAGTTTCTCCAGATTTTTCTAAGATATTATATGATTAATTAAAGGTTTTTAAATAAAACAAAAGTGGAGGGAAGATATTTTGGCCATAACTAACTTTTCTCTCAAATCTTCCATTTTCATTTTCTCTCATTTTCTCTCAAACCAAACACCTTTTCTCCAGAGCTTTTCTCTCTGATTTTGTCACCTAAATATCCCTTTTCAATTCTCTTTTGATTGCTAATCATCTCCTCATCAAAACCTCACCATTTGCTAATTGGATTTTCAAGATTTTGGTTCCAAAAAGGGAGAAAACTCAAGTTTGGAGGTAAGAATGTCCTTCTCCTCTAAACTCTCAGTTCTTTACTGAAATTCCTAAGTTCTCAATCCTTAATTTATGTTTTATAAAAGGTTTTAAGGTTGTGTTCTTGATCTTGGCTTTTAAATGCAAGATTTGCTGATTTTGATGAAAATTCGTATGATCTGTTTAAGCAGTGATTTGAGGTGTATTTTTTTATGTTAAATGAATGCTAAATTGATGAGAAGTTGAGGTTTAATTAATGCAATCCCGGATAGGTTGAATTTCCTAAGTTTAGTTTGTGTTCTTGGTTGTTTTTGGAGTGATCTTGATGATCTGTTGTGGCTGGAGGTATAAGGATGAGTTGAGATCCATTTTGGATGTTAATTGATGTTTAAGAGTGTTTAGATTTGATGGATCATGGCTGGGTAGTGTTCTAGAGTTGTTTGGATGCATTTTCGGTTGTGTTTGGTAGCCGAAAATGGAGTGTGGATGAGAGCAGCGGGTTTAGGTGCTTTCATTGAAGCTATTAATGCATGATGATGCATTAATCCTCTGCTTTGATGTGTTTAAAACAGGGGAGTCATCTTTGGATCCAAGTGGTGGTGATCCGGAAGCTTGATTGGTGTTTCGGCAAGTGGCGAAACGGAATCGGTGAGTGGATTTTGGTTTCCAGCTTTGAAACCATTTAATTGAAGGTTTGGGAGCTTAGTTTAAGTCTAAGCAACTTAGCTAAGCTCAAGAGTAAGATTTCGGAAAACTCTCTTGATGATGAGCCATGGATTGGTTGTATGCAATGTGGTTGTTTGCATGTTTTAAATTCTGTTTTGAAAGCATATTTAGCATGTTTATTTGCTGAGATTATA
This sequence comes from Hibiscus tridactylites, assembly GCA_958450335.1. NCBI lineage: Eukaryota > Viridiplantae > Streptophyta > Magnoliopsida > Malvales > Malvaceae > Hibiscus > Hibiscus tridactylites. The sequence goes on along the minus strand of OY288284.1, from coordinate 22,196,710 downwards.
AGCCATGTGTTGAAGGATGCTCAAGGTAAGAGATCCTTGTTTTTGGACATTGTTTAAATATGGTTTGATGCTTAAAGATGCATGATGCTTATGGCTTTGATAAATGCTTTAAAACAGTGGATTATTGTTGTTAATGATGCATATTGGCATGTGATGGTTAAGGTCACAAAGGTGGTTAAAAGTCCTTGTGTGAGCCTTGTTTATTTAAGAACAACATGGTGGTTAAAAGTCCATGGTTGGTTCTTGGTTAAGATCACCAAGGTGGTTAAAATTCCTTGGGTGAGTCTTGTATATTTTAAGAGCAACATGGTGTTTAAAAGTCCATGGTTGGCTCTTGGTTAAGGTTACAAAGGTGGTTAAAATTCCTTGTGTAAGCCTTGTTACTTAAGAACTCCAAGGTGTTTAAAAGTCCTTGGGAGATTCTTGTTAAGGACACAAAGGTGTTTAAAAGTCCTTGGGTGGTCATTGTCATGGTGTTTAAAAGTCCATGGGGTTAAGGACACAATGGTGTTTAAAAGTCCATGTGTGGTCCTTGGAAATGTATAAGATCACAATGGTGTTTAAAAGTCCATATGTGAGTCTTATGTTGAATGTATCACTTGTTGCCAATATGACATGTTATGAACTTGAAGCATGAGATGCTTGATTTAATGCTTATGTGCATGTGCAAATGATGTTGAACTAAGGTTTATACATGTGTTTTATAAGTGCATTATTGTGTGGTTTAAAATGAGCATTCCTCACTAAGCTTTTGCTTACGCTCTCTTCCTTTTCTTAAACCAATAATGCAGAGCTTTAAAGTGCATTGAGGGCAGCAAGGGGGACAAGAATCCAAGTGGTGAACAAAGCTCATGTATGGTGAAGGTTTCTTAAACATTATTAGCTTATGGCATTTGGCAATGGGGGACCTATGTGGTTGTTTTGGGAGATGTTTTGGACTCCCTAAGTTGGATTTATGTTGATGTTACTGTTGGTTTTTGTAATTGGCCTTTATGTGGTATGTTTGGTGATTTAATGCTTGAATGGTTTGCTAAGTAGGAAGCATGCCTATAGAATTGGGGATTTTCATAATTGATGCCATGTTGATGTTTGGTTGATGCAATTATGTTCTTTGTATGTTGTATGACTTGCTGGTAAAGTTTGGTGGCATTTGGAGCATGTTTGATAAGTCAATTGCATGTTAAACCAGCAAATTTTCTGCAATCTGGGCAACCTGTTTCGGAACAGGTGCTACCGTATCGGAACGGGGGCCTGAAACGGCCTGGGCGTTCCGAAACGGGAGGCACTGTTCCGGAACGGTTTGGCCACTGCCAGGCCATATTTCGGTACCAGTTTCGGAACGGTCCCGCGTTTCGGAACGGGTCTTCCCTGTTCCGAAACACTCGACCGTTGGGCACTGAAATTGATGGTTAAATGTTTTGCAATGTTTGCACTTTGGTCCTGAAACTTGTTTATGCAATTGTGTGAGTTTGGGATGTCCATTTGAGCTGAAATTTGACAGAGAAGCATGAAAGATGATTAATTTCAAGTTGGTAACTTTTAATTGGGTTAAGTCCTTATAATTTTTCAGAATTTACAGTTTGGTCCCTAAAGTTGTAATTTGTGCAATTGAGTCCCTGAATGTCCTCTGATTGTTATGATGTTTGAATATGATGATTTTGCGAATATATCTAGGGATAATGTGCATCTAGACAAGATTAAAAAGAAAAAAAAAGGTCGTTAATCAAGGTTGACTTTCGGGTTGACTTTGGTTTTCCCCGTGTGATCTTCTTAATTCGGGTCAACCGTCTAGGCCGGGTTAAGGGGGTTACATCGATACAATCCTATTTCGTTGACTAGGAGAGTTGACCGAGAAGGGTGTATCGATACGCTCAAGGGCTGTATCGATATGGTCTTCCCAGAGTTGACTCTTTGGGTTGACCTGGTCAGGGCGTATCGATACCCCCGGTTAGGGTACCGATACGGTCTGCCCTGTAAGCTTAAAAAATGGACTAGTCATGTATGTTTGTGGTTCGAAGGTGATTTTTCCTATGGGTATTTTCCGCTGTCGTAATTCACTTAGGACTTAATATTCCTCTAGACAAGATTAAAATGAAAAAAATATAGGGTCGCTAACCGAGGGGGAACCTTAACGGGTTTCGCTTCGGTTTTCCCCGTGTGGCCAGTCGGACCGGTCATCCGGCCAGACTGGGATGAGGGGGTTACATTTATATATATATATATATATATATATATATATATATATTTAACAGGAGTAAATCATGTAAATTATTATTGAACTTTACACTTAAACTTATTTTGGTCATTGAAGTTTTAAAAACGTTCAATTTACTCACTAAAGTTTAGACATTGAACTTTCTTGTCACTAAAATTTATATATTGAACGTTTTTTGTTACTCTTAAACCCCAAACAGCCGTAGATGGTGGTCGTTCGATCCCAAATTTCACCAATCATCTTGTCTCAGCTATTTGAGTCTGAATTCGACCTCCATTTTATTAGAAAGAGCTCTGAAGTTCACGAATCGGCCAAAAACTTTCTGGTTTCTCTCTTGTCGAGCTCCCCCTTCGTCGTCGGTTGGAGCTCGTTTCTCAGTATATTGCTTCTCTCATTTCGGTGAAATTTTTTACCGTCCGAATCTTGGAGAAGTTTCTTTGTTCGCCGATAAATGGACGTCGTCAAAAAGTTAATGGATGAATGACAAAATACGTTCAATGTCTAAACTTCAGCAAGTAATTGATCATTTTGAAACTTCAGTGATCAAAATATGTTTGAGAATAAAGTTTAGTGATGATTTACATAATTTAAAGAGGTCAATAAAATTTCTCATTTTCCCCCTCAAAATTTCCCTATTAAATATAAAGGAAAAGACACACGCACACGCGCACACACATGTTTAAAGGCCCATTTGCCCCTTAAAGTATACACTTTTTCCCGAACAGGCCCCTAAAGTATTTTTCAGGATGATGTGCCCCCTTAACTAAAAATTGTTACTTCGATTTGGCCCCTCGGTTAAACGCCGTTAAAAAATTTCCACGAGCCAATCAAAATGTGCCATGTGTCATTTTATTAAAAAAATAAACTGACTTAAATAAATGGATGAATTACACATTAGACATGTCAAATTTTATTTTTTGTTTATTTTAGTTCCAAATTGTTCATCTTCTTCCTCTTAAGTTTGAAACTTTTAATGAAAGATTCACTTTTGATGAAGGATTCACTTCATTCTCCATGTTTTTTTCTTCTTATTTTGACCTTAAATAAACTTTTGTTCTTCATCTTAAGTTCGAAACCGACTTAAATAAACTGTCAATTTATGTTCTTTATCTTAAGTTCTAAACTTTTGATGAAGGATTCACTTCATTCTCCATGTTTTTTTCTTCTTATTTTGACCTTTTGGGGTTCTATTTTTCTGGCCACTTTGCTCTCAAAATTTGCATGTTGAATAAATAAAACTCTGCCGGAATGCAATCATTGTTTTTTGGGTTGAGCAATGGCGTTTCTCTGCCCTAATTTTTGTAGAAAAAACAGTGCCATATGATCCACTCAAAGTGATGTTTTTAATGATTTTCTTTGAGCTGCATTAAGAACCCACCACCATTTCTTTTGCTTTAGTACTCTTCTATGGAGTTGGGAGTTTTGTTTAAAAATGACAGGTTTCAACTCTGAAAACGATTTAAGAACCCAAATTTCAAGCTCAAATGAAGCAGAGCAACCTCATTTTCAAGCTATTCGAATGCCAAGCATGGAAGAGATTCGCGCTTAAGAAGTTTAGAATAACTTTGTTGTTCGTAGTGTCGCTAGTGGAGTCATGGGTAAAGAACAAAAAAAATTGGCATACCTAATTTGCAATTCACCCCTTTTATTTTAGTTTTTTAATAATTTGACATGTGCCACGTTCTGATTGGCCTGTGAGAATTTTTTAATGATATCTAACGGAGGGGCCAAACATGGTAACGATTTTTAGTTAAGAGAGCGCAACGTCCTGAAAAATACTTTAGGGTCTAGTTCGAAAAAAAGTGTATACTTTTGGGGGCAAATGGGCCTTTAAGCTCCCCCTATATATATATATATATATATATAGGGTAAACTACATAAATGTTCAACAAACTTTTAGAGCAGATTCATTTTGATCACCGAACTTTTAAAATATTCAATAAGGTCACTCAATTTTTAGTTCGATTTTAATATAGTCACCGAACTTTTAGTCCGGTTTCAATATGGTCCATCTCGTTACCTTTCGTTAGAAAAGCTATTGTTATCCTTAATAAAAATGGGAAAACTACACTAATCATCACTCAACTTTCTTTTCACTCATATTTTGATCACTAGAGTTTAAAAATTTTCAATTTAATAACTTAACTTTCGAATTGTTCAAATTTTTGCCACTCTCAAATGACATGTTTATACAAATAGAAAAATTCGATTAATACTTAAAAAATTATTTTGGTTAATTGGTAAATTCAAATTATTCAATTATCGATCTTATATTGTACCAATTAAACCATATAACTGATTAACCAGTTAACCGAAATATTTGATTCCGAAAATGCTTTTTTTACTTTGTTTACTAAAATATTGTTGCGTGTAAAATAGTCTATCGCAATGGTAGTGCAAGTGTACACGACGCAAGTAGTAAAGTGATACGAAGTATTGGATATCGTCTCCACAGGGATTGGGCTAATAGCTTCACCTTATTTCACTGCACGAAGTAAAGAAAATATTTAAGAGAATTTTCACGAGAATAATAAAGTAAACGTAAATAAAAAGAGTAGAAATATCAAGATAGAGAGAATGGGCTGGTATTGAATTGCTCAGTAGTGCAGGTATTGAAAAGTTTAGGAAATCCAGATCTGTCGTCGCTCCCGTCGCCGACAGCACCTGTCGCGACGGCTGTCCGTTAGCTGTCGCGGCAGCGAACACACCAACTCCGTACTCCAAGTTTGGCAAGAATCCCAGATCTGCCTTGGCCTATCCCTAGGTCCAAGTCTGTCGATGATCACGTCTTTGATGATACCTCCCGGCGTGAATCGAAGGATGAACACCGATGTGTATGAATTCTTCCTTAGCCACTTAACCTCGCCCTATCCCTAGGCACGAGATGGTTCAACTATAAACTAGAGAACGCGCTCTTATCTCTTTCGTATACTTAACTCTCCCGATGCTAAGTAAATAGATAACCTCACAATGCTCTCCCGATGCTCTTGCAAGATATTAAAACCGAAATAAGAGAACTTGAAGTTTATTTTATTGAACTTGGAAAATCCTAAAACAAAACAACTCTTGCAACTACTTTACAAAACAACCCGTGGCCCTAGGGGGTTTTTAGAACATGCCGACGACGGGTAAATGGCAGAGGGGTTTTGGTTATCGGTTATGGGGTATGATGCCTCTAGGTTAAAATCTATGCCCTTATATAAGCTTTAGGCTCAAGTATTCTAAGTTAACAAGGATTACAACTTTAATGAAAAGTAAGATTCTATTAAATTCTTAATCTCTAAGGATTCCTACTTTTCAGCCGCCTCCTTGTTTCATGGGAATTCCTCTCCTTGAGCTTTGGCTTGACATATCTTTTGATCCGGGGCTTGGAAAAATATTTGGCTTTCACACGACAGAAGAGCAGATTTTTCTCTATCTATCGAGGTCCACTTTACTTTTCCTCTTCATCAGGCTGCTGTCAACTTGTTGTCAAGACAGGTCCATGGCAGCTTCGTCCTCATCGTCTGCTTGTCCAGTTCAGCTCTTCTGCTTCTCTGCCCTACGCCTGCCTTCTTCGTCAACCATGGCAGTAACCTGCAAAATAAGCCATCTTTTAGTAGAATCCGTGCCTTTAGTGAATTTGTGATGTTTTACTGTAAACTGACCTAAATGTAATGCAATGATGCTTGAATGCAGCAGAAATATGGGTTAAAAAGGGTGTAAATAATAGAACTTTTACACACTCAACACACCCCCAAACTCAAGTTTTTGCTTGCCCTCAAGCAATTAAGACCTAAAAGAAAAAAAATATTTTTATGTTGGCTTTTAAACAGTGAACTGTCCCTTACCCGTCGCTCATTCTCTGTGGCGGCAGCAATCTGTCGGAAGGTTTTCGAATCTATCAGGAATCTCCCTATAGCTCTCGTGCAGTGTGTGCATGCTTGTGAACAGTTATATGCTAAGACTCTCTTAGTTTCACTAGAATATTATACTTTAGCTTGTTTAGAGTTTTTCTTACGAGACTGATTTTTTCTTTTCCTTACTAGAGCCAGAATAAAGCACCTCTAGTTAATTTCTTTTTTTCTAATTTCTTCTCATTTCTACTAGAGCCAGTATTTCAGGCACCTCTAGTTAACTGTCTAGAGCCGGTGATAGGCACCTCTAGAAGTTTTTCTCTGGTTATCTGCCTAGAGCCAGTGTTGGGCACCTCTAGGTTTCTTGAGAGTCTAGTCTCTTTTCTACTCTAAGTGCTAAGTTTTCTATTCTAGTTTGGCTAAAAGAAGTCTAAGCAATATAACAGTCACAATGGTGTTTTAAATTTTCAGAACTATAGAAAGGCTCTAAACTTCTCCTTAAACTGTCCTAAAGATGCTGCCACGACAGAGCTGTCATGACAGGTAAGCTAACTTCACAGTTTTAAGCCAACAGTTTTATATTTTTTGATTTTTTTAAGAGAACTTAATTAAAAAGAAGACACAACAATTAATTAAAGATGTACTATGACTCCATTAAAATGGAGGGTGCCACCCCCAAACTCGAGGGTTGCATTGCCCTCAATGCAAAATGACAGATAAAATGATGGAAAGTACATCACAAAATAAAGATATAGCAGGCAGCAAGAAAAGAAAAATAAAAGACTTAAATTTTAATCGCTGTCCTCGCTGATGCTGCTGACACGGATCTGACGGCGGCATCTGGGCTGTGGAGGAGGCTGGGCAGGTTGCTCTACAAGCTAGATGTCTGAACTGCTGCCACTGTCCCAAGTGCTGCTGGTGGTGGTGCTGGCCTTGGGCATTAGCTTTCTGTCTGCCACGTGTTTCAGCCTCTTGACAGGTGTAAACTCCCTCTCCAAATTCCTCCTAATCAGAGGTTCCTCCTCGCTGTCGGCTGTGGCTGGCCGCTTTGTTCCACGTGCGGGGCTGTCGGCCGGAGGACTTGCAGCTGCCGTCGGGGCAGGTGATGGGGTGGAGGCAGTAGAATGGGAATGTGGGGAAGCAGGTGGTGTGGGTGTGTGGACAGGGGTGGGGATACGGAAATAGTGGGTAGGAAAAATAGGGAAATTAACATCGGGATAATTTAAAGTGTTGGTAATGAAGTTTACCGTCGAGTTGGTGAAATCCCGGATGAAGGTCATCAGTCCCATTTGTCTCTCTTCCACCCGTTGTATCGTAGCAAGGATGTGGGCAGACTGGTCTGTCGGGGCGGTGGCGGCGTCAGGTTCAGGGGCAGGCTCCTCATCTGAGTCTACGGGGGAGGCAGCTGGGTTGAAGGAGTTGATAGGTGTTGCGACTATCAGCTCCATGAGGCTTGTAATGTTGTTTTCTGTCCAGCCTCGGCCTTTTATTAGTTTGTCGGTGGTGGCCTCTGGGACAGCAGCGCAGCGGCAGAGGAGGGTGATCGTGAACGGTAGGCAAAGACGGGAGGAGGAGCGGAATGTGCAGTCCAAGATGCTTTCCCTCATATAGCAGCCCACGTTGATAGGCCGGTCGTGCATGATCGAGTGAATGAGAGCGAGCCGCTGCTGGTTCACCGTCGTGTGATGGGAAGACGGCAGGATACGCTTCTTGATGAAAGCGTTCCATAGCTTAGCTTCTGGGAGCAGCTGCCCCCTTTTGACAGAGTTGGGGTTCTTTTTACTCGTGGACCATGTTGTTCCTTCCTCTGTCACCTCCGCCATGACAACACCGTAGGCGGCAGAATCGAGGGTCTCTAAAAATTGCTGGTGGGCGTCATCGTCGAGGCCAAAATATAGGCCATACATGTGGTTGATGCTGTCAGTTGTAAATGGCACTTCTACCCCTCAGACGGTGACTGACGTTGTTGTTCTGCTGTCGATGGCAGCATAAAACTCCCTCACCAACGTGTCGTTTAGTTCTGCCGGTTGTTCGGCGAACTGCTCCCATAGCAAATTCCTTATTGCCTTCGCGATAAATGGTCGGAGCCCCATGTTGGGTGCTTTGCGGATGTAGATGAAGCCTCTTTCCTCCCATAATTCCTTGGTTTCGGAGGGCGTTGCTGCCGCTGAAGAAGAGGCTGAGGCAGCACTGCGGCGGGTCTGTCTAGACGACATATTAGTTGCAAGGGTTGTGAAAATAAAGAAAGCAAATGAAAACGAGAGGAGAAAGCAAGAGAGAATAAGCAGAAGTGAGGAAAAATGAAAGTGAAAACGGGGTTTTATAGTGGTCGAGGATCTGCCCATTTAATGCCGTAACGGCAGGCGTGAATAACGGAGCGACTGTTGAGTTTTAGCGCGTCTGACGCGTCTCACACGCATTTATGTGTCTGTTATGCGTCTGCCGCACGCTTCTGCGTCCGCCATGTCAGTCTGTTGACAGTCTGTCTTATCCGTCTGCGGCGGCAGCCGAAACGACAGGCTTCAATAAATGGGCTCTGTTGGGCTTATGGATGGATGGTGGGCTTGGGGCACTTCTCCTTTTCTTCTTGACTCCTTTATTTCTTAAAGACAGAAAATAAAAACATTATTCGAATAAAATAATCCTAATTTCCTAATAAATAATAAATAATAAAAATAAAATTTAGGTTAAATTAGGGATGCCTTGTGGGGCATCTCCTAAAGTAACCACTTCATGTATTCCTGGGGCTTCAGTCCCCTGATAGTGCTTGAGGCGCTGTCCATTAACTTTGAATTGGTGCCCGTCTTTTAATGATTGGATTGTGATGGCACCATGGGGAAAAACTTGTACTACTTGGAACGGGCCGGACCATCTAGATTTTAGCTTCCCTGGGAAGAGTTTCAGTCTAGAATTGAACAACAACACAAGCTGCCCTGGGCAGAACTGTCGTGGCAGCAACTTCTTGTCATGCCACTTCTTAGTTTTCTCATTGTATATTCTTGCATTGTCGTAGGCCATTGTCCGTATTTCTTCAAGTTCATTCAAATCTAACAGCCTTTTCTGGCCTGCCTTGTCCAAGTCCATATCCACTGCCTTGATTGCCCAGTATACCCTGTGTTCTATCTCGACAGGCAGATGACAGGTTTTCCCATAAATCAAATGGTATGGAGACATGCCCAATGGAGTTTTAAAAGCTGTCCTATATGCCCATAATGCATCATTAAGAAGTAAAGACCAATCTTTCCTAGTTGGCTTAACCATCTTCTCAAGAATGTTCTTCACTTCCCTATTAGATATCTTAGCTTGTCCATTGGTCTGTGGGTGGTATGTTGTCGCTATCCTGTGCTTGACGCCATATTTCTTCAAGGCGGCAGCAATTACTCTATTATCAAAATGTCTCCCTTCATCACTGATAATCGCCTTAGGAATGCCAAATCTCGAAAAAATGTTTTTGTGTAAAAACTTTTGGACCGTCTTGGCATCATTCTTTTGAGTGGCGATAGCTTCAACCCACTTAGAGACATAATCCACTGCTAGGAGGATGTATAGATTTCCACATGAAGATGGAAAAGGTCCCATAAAATCGATCCCCCAAACGTCGAAGATCTCGACTTCTAGAATGTTTTACAGTGGCATCTCGTTTCTCCTCGAGATGTTACCTGTCCGCTGGCACCTGTCACAGTTCTTGTAAAAGTCCTGTGTGTCTTTATACAGCGTCGGCCAGTAGAATCCTGACTGCAGCACCTTGGCAGCAGTTTTATTGCCTCCTAAGTGTCCTCCATATTGGGAAGCATGACAGTGATGGAGTATGTCTTCTTGCTCTTCTTGTGGTACACACCTCCTTATAACCTGATCTGCACACATTTTGAAAAGAAGAGGTTCGTCCCAATAATAATGCTTAACATCATTTTGGAACCTCTTCCTGGCTTGATAATTAAGATCAGAAGGAAGTACTCTGCTAACTATAAAATTAACGAAATCAGCATACCAGGGGAGTTCAGAAGACTTACCTGCCGCCATGGCTGTCGCGGCAGCGATTGCGGCAGCGAGGAGCTGCTCATCTGGGGAGGTCTCCAGTATATGTGTCTCATCTATTGGCAAGCTCTGTCCCGTCTCCAACCTTGACAAGTGGTCTGCCACTTGATTTTCTGTCCCTTTCTTGTCCTTGATCTCAAGGTCGAATTCTTGCAAGAGCAGGATCCACCGTATCAATCTAGGCTTTGCATCCTTCTTTGCGAACAAATACTTAAGGGCAGAATGGTCTGTGTGCACTATTACTTTTGTCCCAAGTATGTAAGAACGAAACTTGTCAATGGAGAACACCACAGCTAACAGCTCCTTTTCTGTGGTGGTATAGTTCACTTGGGCGTCATTCAATGTCTTGCTGGCATAATATATGACGTGAAATAACTTGTCTCTGCGCTGCCCAAGTGCTGCCCCGACAGCATAGTCACTAGCATCACACATAATCTCAAACGGCTGCGTCCAGTCTGGTGGCTGTACTATGGGGGCGGTTACTAACTTTTCTTTCAGAACCTTGAATGCTTCAGTACATTCATCATTAAAGTCAAAGGGTCGGTTCTGCTCCAAGAGATGGCATAGGGGCTTCGTGATTTTTGAGAAATTAGCAATAAATCTCCGATAAAACCAGTATGCCCTAGAAAACTCCTAATGCCCTTGACTGTGGTCGGTGGCGGCAGCTTCTCAATTACTTCTATTTTGGCCCTGTCGACTTCTATGCCACGACAACTAATCTTATGGCCAAGGACTATCCCTTCATCCACCATAAAGTGGCATTTTTCCCAATTTAGAACTAGATTTGCTTTTTCACATCTTTCAAGCACCTTTTGTAGATTGCCGAGGCAGCTCTCAAAATCGTCTCCAAAGACGGAAAAATCATCCATAAAAATCTCAAGGAAGTCCTCTACCATGTCGGAGAATACGGCCATCATGCACCTTTGGAAGGTGGCGGGTGCATTACATAATCCAAACGGCATTCTCCTAAAAGCGTATGTTCCGTAGGGGCATGTGAAAGTCGTCTTTTCTTGATCCTCCGGTGCGATCGCAATTTGGTTGTAACCTGAGTAACCATCAAGAAAACAATAGTAAGGTTTACCCGCTAATCTATCAAGCATTTGATCAATAAAGGGTAAAGGAAAGTGGTCCTTTCGGGTAGCTTTGTTAAGCTTCCGATAGGCCATACAAACCCTCCAACCGGTCACAGTCCTGGTTGGGATTAACTCATTGTTTTCATTGGTCACCACGGTCATTCCTCCTTTCTTTGAAACGCATTGCACCGGGCTCACCCATTTGCTGTCAGAGATGGCGTAAATAATACCAGCATCTAACCACTTGATTATTTCTTTACGCACTACCTCCTTCATCGCATGGTTTAGCCGCCTTTGGGCATCTATAGTCGGCTTATGATCTTCCTCTAGAAGGATTTTGTGCATGCATAACGCCGGACTAATGCCTTGAATGTCAGCGATCGTCGATCCAATTGCCTTTTTGTGCTGCCTTAGCATGTCGATTAGCTGTCGTTCCTGTTCCTGCGGCAGCTTAGAAGAGATGATTACGGGCAACGTATCATTTGAACCAAGAAAAGCATATTTAAGTTGCCCTGGCAGGGGTTTTAGTTCTAAGGCAGGTGGTTCAACAATAGATGGCTTTTGGATTAAATGGTTATCCGAAGTATAATTCAAAGGTTCGAATAACTTACCTGGACGATTGCCTATCCAGTTCACCTCCTCCTGATCTTCAGTATCAGATGAATCGGATTCAGAGGAGTTGATGTCGTCGGTGCTGTCGTCGTTGCTGTCGTGACAGGCCTGTAGGTGGCTGCCGCAGCAGTGACCAAATTTAATATCGTGACAGCCCGACCTGATGCAGGGTTGATCAAGGGTAACATCAGTGATAGCCTTGCATTCCTCGTCCACATCAGCATGTTTCATCACTTGGAGAACATTCAACTTAATCTCTTGATCGTTTACTCGCATGGTGAGTTCTTCTTTCTCCACATCAATCAGTGATCTTCCCGTGGCTAAGAAGGGTCGCCCAAGGATGATTGGTGCATTTTTGTCTGCTTCACAATCTAAAACAAGAAAATCAGCAGGAAAAATAAACTTATCCACTCTTACCAAAATATCTTCGATTTTTCCCTCTAGATGAACGTAAGAGCGGTCTGCCAGCTGCAAAGTTACTGTCGTGGGCCGCGCCTTCCCAATACCTAATTTCTGGAAAACAGATTTTGGCATTAGATTAACACTAGCACCAAGATCACAAAGTGCCTTACCCACGAATTTATTTCCGATTACGCAAGGTATGATGAAGCTCCCCGGATCCTTCTTTTTCTGGGGTGGCTGCCGATGAAGAATGCTCATGCAACCTTCTGTCATCTTTACCGTTTCAAACTCCCCAAGTTTAGATTTTTTCGACATGACATCCTTGAGAAATTTAGCATAACCGGGCATCTCTCTAACGGCATCTAACAATGAATATTAATATGAACCTGCTTAAAAATATCATAAATCTTTTTAAGTTGAGATTCATGCTTAGCTTGCTGTATCCGTTGAGGGAAGGGTGGTGGGGGACGGTAATCAGCAATGCGTCCTTCCCACTGCATGCGAATCTGAGGACGATATTCATCTTTTTTCTCCTCAGTCGCTTCTGCTGTCGTGACAGGCTCATCGGCAGCAGTCTGTTTATCACCTATCGGGGCAGCTTCCTCGGCAGGTTTATCCAAGGCAGGTTCTTTTACTGTTTCAGCTTCCTTTTCCGGCCCTGGTAGTTTCTTCCCACTCCTAGTAGTAATCGCCTTACATTGCTCATGTGTGGGGGGTCTAGCATTTTCAGTATTGCTAGGGAATCCTCCATTCTGCCTTGGCTTAATGTGTTGTGACACCTGACCCATTTGTGTCTCCAGAGATTTCAAAGTGGCTTCATGATTTGTCATCCTCATCTCTGTTTTATCCATGAAGTTCTCTGTCTTCTTGACAAACTGATTCATATTCTCAATGTAAGTACCGGTCTGAGACATGAAGGTGGCCAGAGTCTGTTCCAATATACTGCTCGTGGCAGCTGGTGGCTGCTGTTGCTGCGGCGGCGGCATGTTTTGCGGCAGCTGCTGTCGCGTCAGCAATCTAGGACCTCCCTGATTCTGATTATGTGCTTGAGGATTCAGGGCATTGTTGGGATTACTCCAGGAAAATTTGGGGTCTTTCCTCCAATTGGGATTATAATTGTTGGAGTTATAATTTTGCTTGTAGTTTCCAACATATTTTCCCTCTTCTATATGTATTGGGCACTCATCCCTACTATGATTTCCCTCACAGATATCACATACTTCCTCAACAGCAAATCCTTGTAAACTATCATCATTCAATAACCTTTTCATTGCTTTAGTAAGGAAGGCTACTTGTGATTTCATCGTGTTGTCGGCTTCATAATCCTTGACAGCAAGTACCCGTTTACCCCCTCTTCTTGCAGTCGGAAACTGCTCCTCATTCTTGGCCAGATTTTTCAAAACTTGCAAGGCCTTGTCTGGATCCTTATCCAATAGTAACCCATTTGCTGCGGAATCAATTCGGATGCGAGTTTGTAGGTTGGCAGCATTATAGAACTTTGTAACCTGATTCCAGACGGGGAATCCATGCATTGGGCAGTTTCGAAGAAGAGTAGTAAATCTGTCCCAGGCCTCGTGCATCGGCTCGTCATCTTCCTGTTGAAAAGTAGCAATTTCGTTACGTAATCGCTCAGATAAATGTGAAGGATTAAAACGAGATAAAAATTCACGAGTTAGATCTACCCAAGTCATAATTGAACCCGGCGTAAGTTTATTCCACCAAGTTTTAGCTCTGTCCCTCAATGAATGAGGAAATAACCGAAGCCTCAGTATCTCCGGACTAACTCCTGGCAGTCTAAACGAACCACAGATCTCTTGGAACGTCTTGAGGTGCTCTCTAGCATCCTCTGTTGCAGCACCACTAAACTGCCCGGCATTGTTGATCATACTAAACATGACAGGCTTAAGCTCGAAGTTATCAACATCAATATCTGGCAGCGTGGTCTCCAGCTCTACATGATCGTTCAGCATGTAGTCACGGCATGACCGTCGTCCATCTGCGGCAGGCGGGGCACCGACAGGCGGCATACCATCACCAGCGGGCGGATTACGGGCCATCTTCTCTAGCTGTTCCTCAAGGTACTCGTTCCTGTCTAAAAGGTGGCGAAGTTGTTTCTTGAGATTGAAGGAACGTTCAACTTCTGGATCTAATGGATACTTAGGATCTTCACCTCTTTTCGATCTGCGCATAAACAAGAAAACCTCGTGAAAAGCGAGAGTTGAAAGCACTAAAGAAAAATAGAAAAAGAAAAAATAAAAACAAAACAAAAACAAAAACGAAAAGTGCAATAAAAGAAAGGTATAGTTATGTTGCCAATCCCCGGCAACGGCGCCAAAAACTTGTTGCGTGTAAAATAGTCTATCGGAATGGTAGTGCAAGTGTACACGACGCAAGTAGTAAAGTGATACGAAGTATCGGATATCGTCTCCACAGGGATTGGGCTAATAGCTTCACCTTATTTCACTGCACGAAGTAAAGAAAATATTTAAGAGAATTTTCACGAGAATAATAAAGTAAACGTAAATAAAAAGAGTAGAAATATCAAGATAGAGAGAATGGGCTGGTATTGAATTGCCCAGTAGTGCAGGTATTGAAAAGTTTAGGAAATCCAGATCTGTCGTCGCTCCCGTCGCCGACAGCACCTGTCGCGGCGGCTGTCCGTTAGCTGTCGCGGCAGCGAACACACCAACTCCGTACTCCAAGTTTGGCAAGAATCCCAGATCTGCCTTGGCCTATCCCTAGGTCCAAGTCTGTCGATGATCACGTCTTTGATGATACCTCCCGGCGTGAATCGAAGGATGAACATCGATGTGTATGAATTCTTCCTTAGCCACTTAACCTCGCCCTATCCCTAGGCACGAGATGGTTCAACTATAAACTAGAGAACGCGCTCTTATCTCTTTCGTATACTTAACTCTCCCGATGCTAAGTAAATAGATAACCTCACAATGCTCTCCCGATGCTCTTGCAAGATATTAAAACCGAAATAAGAGAACTTGAAGTTTATTTTATTGAACTTGGAAAATCCTAAAACAAAACAACCCTTGCAACTACTTTACAAAACAACCCATGGCCCTAGGGGGTTTTTAGAACATGTCGACGACGGGTAAACGGCGGAGGGGTTTTGGTTATCGGTTATGGGGTATGATGCCTCTAGGTTAAAATCTATGCCCTTATATAAGCTTTGGGCTCAAGTATTCTAAGTTAACAAGGATTGCAACTTTAATAAAAAGTAAGATTCTATTAAATGCTTAATCTCTAAGGATTCCTACTTTTCAGCCGCCTCCTTGTTTCATGGGAATTCCTCTCCTTGAGCTTTGGCTTGACATATCTTTTGATCCGGGGCTTAGAAAAATATTTGGCTTTCACACGACAGAAGAGCAGATTTTTCTCTATCTATCGAGGTCCACTTTACTTTTCCTCTTCATCAGGCTGCTGTCAACTTGCTGTCACGACAGGTCTATGGCAGCTTCGTCCTCATCGTCTGCTTGTCCAGTTCAGCTCTTCTGCTTCTCTGCCCTGCGCCTGCCTTCTTCGTCAACCATGGCAGTAACCTGCAAAATAAGCCATCTTTTAGTAGAATCCGTTCCTTTAGTGAATTTGTGATGTTTTACTGTAAACTGACCTAAATGTAATGCAATGATGCTTGAATGCAGCAGAAATATGGGTTAAAAAGGGTGTAAATAATAGAACTTTTACACACTCAACAAATATCAAATATGATAATATGATAAATTTAATAATTGTTCGGTTGTGATAAAAGTGTAAAACAACTAGACTAGAAGATATTGCATTGTATAAAATTTAGAAATATTGTATATAATAGATCAGATTGGTTAATCAATTTTGCTTAAAACTGTGAACCGTAACTGAATCAAAATAATTTATTTTAAAAACTTGTACCGAAATCGGGTTCAATTAATCTTTAAAAAATTATTTTGGTTAATTGCTAAATTCAGATTATTCAATTCTCGATCTTATATTGTACCAAATAAATCGGATAATCAATTGATCGGTTAATTGGAATATTTGACTCGTGTAATAATTTTTTTTTACTTTGCTTATTAAAATACCAAATATGGTAAATTTAATAAGCAAAGTAAAAAAATCATTACCCAGATTTTTTAAGGATTAATCGAATTTTTCTATTTGTATAACCATGTCATTTGAGAGTGACCAAAACATGAACAATTCGAAAGTTAAGTTATTAAATTAAAAATTGTTAAACTCTAGTGACCGAAATAGGTGTGAGAAAAAGTTGAGTGATGATTGGTGTAGTTTACCCATTTTTATTAAGGAAAAACAAAAACTAACGTCAACTTCTAACGGAAGGTAACACGAGGGACCATATCGAAATCGAACTAAAAGTTGAGTGAGCTTATTAAATATTTTAAAGGGTAAACTACATAAATGACCACCATACTATTGCAAAAGTAGCGATTTGACCACCTTACTTTTTTTTGAAGCAATTAAACCATCATACTATTAAATTAGGTGCAATTTGACCACCAGTCGTTAAAGGTTAACGGTAGGGTGACGTGTCAGTTAAAAAAAATAAGGGTATAATTACACATTTGGTCCTTACTACTTATACATTCATTCAATTTAATCCCAATTTTAATTTAATAAAATAAATTAATTATTTAATTAAGTGGTGACACGTGTCACTACCTTATTGGAGGGATTTAATTGTTTATATTTAATTAAATAAATTTATTTTCATCCTCCAATTAGGTGGTGACACGTGTCACCACCTAATTAAAGGAAGAAATGCAAAAACTCACAAATGCACAATGGGGGAATCGAACCCACGTCTACTAGCAACCAAGATTACTGGTTTACCATCACGCCAAATGATATATTGTGATATATCTTCTGCAATATATTGTATCTAAATAAACATAAAAACTGAAAAACTCCATAATTGAACTCACATGGTTGATTTTTGTTTTGGTTAAACTAGTATTCAATTACCCAACTAGCCATACGGTGGATGAAGTGAGTTCAAGTGACTACAGTTCGTGCACGGTGGGCAATGCCATCACAACAGATAACAGTGGAGCCACCACCGTCGCTCTCAAGAAGGCCGGGACTCATTACTTCATTTGTGGTGTAGTGGGGCATTGTGGCAATGGCATGAAGCTTGCAGTTAAAGTGGAGTCGGGTTCGGCACCGACTCCAGCACCGGCACCGTCCAAGTCCAAGTCGTCTAAGTCACCATCTTCTTCCTCCGCTTCCTCACCGACTTCCAGCGATACAACATCGACCACCACACCATCTACGACTACCACAACCACCAAAGCCCCGGATTCTTCATCATGGAGCCTCTCCCCATTAGTGGCTGTTGTGACAACGTGGGTTGCGTTGTTTCTTATGGTCGTTTCATGATTGGGCTTCTGGGGGGAAGAGGCAGTGCTGCTGATCTCATTTTTTTAATAAAAAGGACTCCATTTTGTATCTTTCTTTGTTTGTATTTGAGGTGGTTGTGGTTTCTGGAGTTAGATAAGTATATCATATAATATCATATGTAAGTTAAGGTTCATTGTTGTATCGTGTTCGATTGTGAACATATGAATAATAAGCTATTGTCCCTGGGGCTGGGATGAAACATCAATGATAACTTTAAAGCTGCAAAAACAGAAAAACTAGACGCTGGAGCCAAAAATGTTCCATTTTTACAAATAGAGCAGGGGGAAAAACAACGCAAAAATTGGTGATTTTCATCCCAGGGGAAACAAAGGGGATGTAGATTCTAAGACTAAGTTTATTGCTGGATTATCATTTTTTTTCAAATGTTTTTGGAACTTGAAAGATCAACAAAGAATTGCATTCAATCAATTATGGAGTTTTTCAGTTTTTATGTTTATTTACATACAATATATTGCAGAAGATATATCACAATATATCATTTGGCGTGATGGTAAACCAGCAATCTTGGTGGCTAGTAGACGTTGGTTCGATTCCCCCATTGTGTATTTGTGAGTTTTTGCATTTCTTCCTTTAATTAGGTGGTGACACGTGTCACCACCTAATTGGAGGATGAAAATAAATTTATTTAATTAAATATAAACAATTAAATCCCTCCAATAAGGTAGTGACACGTGTCACCACTTAATTAAATAATTAATTTATTTTATTAAATTAAAATTGAGATTAAATTGAATGAATGTATAAGTAGTAAGGACCAAATGTGTAATTATACCCTTATTTTTTTTAACTGACACGTCACCCTACCGTTAACCTTTAACGGCTGGTGGTCAAATTGCACCTAATTTAATAGTATGATGGTTTAATTGCTTCAAAAAAAAGTAAGGTGGTCAAATCGCTACTTTTGCAATAGTATGGTGGTCATTTATATAGTTTACCCTATTTTAAAAGTATGATGACCAAAATGAATCTGACCTAAAAGTTTAGTGATTATTTATGTAGTTTACCCTTATATTTATCCAATTTCCATTAGATTCCAAATTCCTGCTTACGCTTAAGATTCTCATTTTAAAAGAAAATAAAAATCTTGTTCTTCTATTTTTGGATAAATATTCTATTTTCTTCATTACTCTACTCTAACCCTTGGGGGAAAAAAATCTCCATTGGAATTGTCGAAGAAACTGCGTTCTCAAATGAAATTTGGTAAAGAATTCAAGACCCATCTAGAGGAGACTCTACCCGAGTGGAGGGACAAATTCCTTTGTTACAAACCCCTCAAAAAGCTCCTCAAAAACATTCCTTCAACCCCATCTTTTGATCCCACTCTCCCCAATGATCAACAACCTGTATTTTCCGACGCCACCAACACCGTTGTCCCGGCCGTCGGTTCTGACCATCAACAGCCTCCGCTTGATTCGCAAGATTGGTTCGTTAGGATTCTGAATGAAGAGCTTGAAAAATTCAATGATTTTTATGTTGATAAAGAAGAAGAGTTCGTTATTCGCTTTCAGGTTTCAACCCTTTTTACCCACTCTTTTATCATCATTTTTTGGGTAATTCACATTATCTTGTGTTCTTGTGTTACGAATGAGTAAATGGGTTATTGTGTCTTTCATAATTTTCTTGTTAGGAATAGCGATGAACTTAAATATTTGCTTTTGATAACATAAGATCAAATTAAAATTCTTTTAGGTGTAAATCTTTTTGCTTTTTCTTTATAGATCGTTGGGTTATTGCTAATTTTGAACTAGAACAGTTGTTTGTCTCAAGAAAAGTTTATTTGTCAATTAGAACATAGAGACTCTGATTATTGGCATAGGTAAAATGGTTTTGGAATGTTAGATTTCTAACTTCCATGTCAATGTTTTCAATGTCCTTGATTCCTCTGCGTTTTGTAATTTTCTTTCCAAATCTGTGCTCAAAGTTCCTATATTGCTTACAATTTTTGGAAAGCTCATTGTTTTGGGAATTGCTCGTGTATGATGAAGCTTTAACTTTTTCGAACAAATGTAGCAATCCAGAACCAGTATTCGAAGATATCTGTGGGCGATTTTAACTATATAATGTTGTTTGCAATGATGTCAAATCGGTTTAGTCCTTCGAATCTAGTGAAGTTGTTCAAGAAATCTAAATTGGTCAATCTTTTGTTATTGTGCCAGTTTTAATCTCTTTCTCGTTCTCACCATGGTCTTCTTGTTCACAACTATTAAATGGTTTCATTCTATTTTAACTTTCTGTTGATCATAATGTGATTTTTCCTTTCACGTTCTAGTTAGCATCTATTACATTAAAAACAAAAGATGGAAATCTTGTGACATGGTATGAAAGAATACTAATCTCATTTGAATGTTCCACTGTAGTTTATTTGGTTCCCTTTATATTAAAAAAAGAAAAGAAACATTCTACTTTAGGCTATGGTGCCTGAGAGCAAAGTTACTCGGATATGGATGTAAGTGTTAAACATGGGTATATGTCCAACTTGGGTATGTTCTATTTTGCTAGTTTCCATGTATTTGGAGAGTCCTTGGAGGGTCATATTCCCATACTAATGTCTGAGTATATGTTGAGCACCAGTACTTTAAACAAAAAATGAAGAGTTTTAGTAACATATCTCGAGAGTATGAATCTTTTAAATCTTATACTGTATTTTTTTAGAGATTCTTAGTCCAATATTCTCCATTGGAGGTATTGCGAGTCATTATTGTTGTAGTTCTAATTTTTTATGCAATCATGACTTATAACAGGAATTGAAAGAAAGAATTGAACAAATTAAGGAGAGCAGTGGGAAAGGTGGAGTTTTTGCATCAGAGAGTGAATTTAGTGAGGAAATGATGGATATCCGCAAGGATCTCGTCACCATTCATGGGGAGATGGTGCTTCTAAAAAATTACAGTGCCCTCAATTTTGCAGGTAAGGAAATTTCATCGTCAATGTATTTATACTATATGCTGTGTGCAAGTTTCTAAATCATTTCCATATTTCTGCTTCAACAGGGATTGTTAAAATCTTAAAGAAGTATGATAAACGAACCGGGGGATTGTTGCGACTACAATTCACTCAGCTTGTCCTTCATCAGCCTTTCTTCACAACAGAATCTCTTACAAGGCTAGTTCATGAGTGTGAAGCCAATCTCGAGCTTCTCTTTCCAGTGGAAGCTGAAGTCATTGAATCTACTCCACAAGGAGAATCGAACCCACTGTCACATAACACTGCAAATCGCACAGAGGAAGCTTCGTCGTCGACTCTGGGGGAAGGAACAATGCATATATATCGTAGCACTCTGGCTGCAATGAAAGCAATACGTGGCCTTCAAAAGGCAAGCTCCACCTATAATCCTTTATCATTCTCGGCTTTCCACAAGAACCAGGATGATGACAGTGGTGCTGTAACAGCTGAAAATTCTGCTTCAAACTCTGCAGCCACTTTGCAAAATGGTAAGGAGTCTGATAAAGAGGATGCACAATCTGTACAACGACACTAGGTTTTCAGTTTTCCCAGGTACTTATTCTACTTACTTTTTGCTTCTTCAAACAACTGACAAACTAATAAAGTGTTTGAAGCTGTGTTTTGCAATCAGTTTCATCGTCGAGATTGTAACATTGCTGATAACTGTTGGTTTTGAATGTTTCACATTTTTTGTTTTTGGTATAAATTTTAACATCAAATCTTTACCCTTCCCAATGGTTAAAAATATAGTTGGAGGACGAATCGGTGAGATCTCTAAGTCACACCAGTTCAATTGGATGAACCGGATAATACCTTGTAGGCTGGCCTGCATCATGATTGTTAGGCTTGAGGAGTGATTACATGAACCAATTAGATTTTTTAAATTAATTCTTTAACATTGCATCAGAAGGCAATTGTTTTAGGAAGAAGTGAAGTAATGGTGTTGCTGCTCACCCTCTAATAATGCTATTTGGAAGTAATGGTGTTGCTGTTCACCCTCTAATAATGCTATTTGGAAGTAATGGTGTTGCAGTTCACCCTCTAATAATGCTATTTGGAAGTAATGGTGTTGCAGTTCACCCTCTAATAATGCTATTTGGAAGTAATGGTGTCATTGAAAATCTTGCAAAATTCATAACCACGGGGGCATCTACAACTTGGCTCTGTCCAATGGTAGAGTGGTTTGTGAGATTTCCGTACCACTAGAATAAGTATTGTTCTCTGCCTGAGATGGTACACTATGTAATGATGTATTATTAAAAATGAATTTAACAGTAAAAGACATGCTGTACTTTCTTTCTTCTCTTTAATCAAATTTCTGTCCTATTGAGAATGAGATAACGATGTTAATGTTGTATATTCTTTTTCTTCGTTAGGTCTTATCCCACCTGGATTTGTTTTACGAAACACATAATTTATCTAAATAATAATATTAAAGGAGTTATAGTATTCTTTTTATCTAAGATAACTGATTTATTATCACATTCTCTTCTGTTATTTGTCTATGTGTATTCATTTATCACTTATATTTATCTTTGATTTTATTAATTTTAGTATTTTTCATTTACCTCCTGCATTTGTACAACAAATATGTGATTCAAGTAAACGAGAAAAACTATAATAAGAATTACACGCTCTATTATTTTTTCTCTTTACTCTTCTTTTATTTTTTTTATTTTTTATTTTTTGTTAAATTTACTTTAGTGTAACATATATCACAAACAAACATTAAAATAATAGTAAAAAATCACTTTTGTGATGGAATCAAAACCTATAAGATAATATTAAAAGGTTAATTATTCGATACATTGGCGATGGAAATTAAAAGTTTTCACATGTGCCTTAGTTTTAGGGTTTAGAGACTTAGTTTAAGTTGTATGGTTTAGGGGTTTAGGTGTATGAGTTTTGAATTTAGGGATAGTGGTTGAAATTTATAGTTTAGGTATAGTTTATGGTTTATAGATTAAAACATAAAGCCTCACTATATTACACTAAAAACTAAACCTTAATCTCTAAACCCTAAATTTTAACCACTATCCCAAAATTTTAAATCCCCGCACATAAACTCCTAATCCTTAAACTAATCCCTTATACCCTAAAACTAAGGCGTTTGTGAAAAAGTTTTAGTTTCTACCGTCACTGAATAGGATAATAATCCATATTAAAAATTATTTTCCGGTAATTATCTAGATACTACTTGAATGAAAAAAATTGCTATGCATCTATTTATACTATAGTGTTAAATCTTAGTTTTAATCCGTACATAATTGCAAATGCTCAATGATACTTAATCTCAAATAATTTTTTTATCATTTAAAATTTTATTAATTAATAATATACATGAACATAATTTTCTTATTCTTTTATAGATGTTTTTTAAATACGATAGAGTTAAATAGTTTCACATTAGTACATTATCATGCTAATTAATATTGCTTTAATATTACAACATAATAATCTTACAGTAAAATATCCCATGCAACGGTGGTGAAAATAAAAAATTTCCTCAAGCGCCTTAATTATAAGGTTTAAAGATTTGATTTAGGGTTTAGGATTTTAAGTGTACACATTTAGAATTTAGAGTTTAGGGTTAGAATTTAAGGTTTAAAGGACATGGTTTAGTTTTTTAGGTAATATGGTTAGATATTTATGTTTTAATCTATAACTCGTAAATCTTAATCCTAAATCCTAAATTCTAAATTCTAACCACACTCTTAAATTCAAAACTCATCCACTAAAACTCTTAAACCTTAAATAAAATCCCTAAATCATAAAATTAAGGTGCTTGTGAAAGTACAAATAAAGTTTTCATGAGCTCTTGTGCATAGAATAATTACCCTAATCCTAATGAAATAATATTACTTTTGATATTATCGTATAAAAATTAGAATATTATGCCAATTTAGTAGGACTGTTCATAAAATCACAAACCAATATATTTTCCCAAAAATTTCAAAAGTTGGACCTAAAAGTAAATAAACGATCTAGGAAATTTTGGGCAAAAAATACGGTAATCGTACCGGTATAATTGACGGTTAAATGTGATAGTTATAATTACAATTTTTTTTGTGAAATGGTTAATTAAAAAAACTGTTTCGAATAAATTAATACGCATATTATTTATAATACTAGATGTAAAAAGGTAAAATTTGGCCCAGACACTGTATTGTTGAATTTCAATTATAAATAGGGTAAACTACCTGATTACCATCCAACTATTGAGTTTGACCTGTTTGACCATTGAATTATAAAAATTTAAAATTCGATCACCCAATTATTTAATTGGACTTATTTTGACCACCGACTGTTAAAATCTAAAGGAGGGTGACGTGGCTGTTAATAAAAAATTTTATAACTACACATTTGGTCTCTGTTAATTACCTACTCTATCAATTTGATCATAATTTAATTTAATTAAATAAATTAATTATTTAATTATGTGTCGACACGTGGCATCATGGCGAGGTTCAAAGACTGCGATTCTTCAATCAACTTCTCAAATTAAACAAATGATAAAAAACACACATGTAACTGACTATTTTGAATCTGAAAGATAAAGAATGCAATTCGAATTCAACGCAAAGCAGAAGAAAAAGAAAATGCAAGCTGCAATTTACCACAGGAACATCAATGGCGTCGTCCTTTTTAGCAGAATCGCTGCCGCAAATGATGAGCTTGAAACAAGAAGCCGATTTTACCATTCACTCCCTTGATTTTGCCTTTTGCTTACTGATGAAATTAAACAAAGAAAGTTGCCCCAAGATGAAGAATGGAGGTTTGGGAAATGAGCTCTCCAAATAGTGGGAATAAAAATCGTAGGTCATTCAACAGAGGTGCAGAAACTACTCATGAAATTTCAATTCCTAGTTCAGAGGGTACAGTTAATGGATGTGTGTCACAAACTGGTGCAAAGAGCCATTTAGTTATCCTTAAAGTTGATAAAAGTCTTACTGCAGGAAAGAAAATACAAAAAAAACACAAAATTTTGATGAATGTTTATCTCGGTGTCTGTCATGAGAACAAATTAACCACAAACTAAAATATATATTACATTGCGTATTTTATATCACAAATGACCATTTAGTTTAGTAGTAAACTCACTCCTTTTAAACCTAGGGCACCTGGGTTTGATCTCATCCAAGCCAAATGTTTTCTTTGTTTTATTTTCCTCCTCCAATCAGGTGCCACATGTCACTATTTGATTGGAGGAGGAAAATAAAATTATTAAATAAAAATAAATAATTAAATCTCTCCAATAAGGTGATGACATGTGTCGACATCTAATTAAATGATTAATTTATTTAATTAAATTAAAATTAGGATCAAATTGATAGAGTAAGTAACTAACATGGTCCAAATGTGTAGTTATACAAATTTTCATTAACAACCACGTCACCCCTCCGTTAGATTTTAACGGCCGATGGTCAAAATAAGTCCAATAAAATAGTTGAGTGATCGAATTTTGAATTTTTGTAGTTCGGTGGTCAAAACAGGTTAGACCCAATAGTTAGGTGGTCACCCAGGTAGTTCACCCTTATTAATATTGAAGACTTTATTTGAATTTTGTGTGTTGATATTTTTAAGCTATTAATTTTTTTAATAAAATGTTGGTATCCTTTGTTCGAATAATAGAGAACTAAAGCCAATATAATTATAACGCCCCAATTTTGGGCCTAGGAGTCTTTAAGGTTGACTCGAGGTTCGTAAGAGCTAGACTAGAGATCTAGGTTAGTTTAGGAGTGGTTAAGGGAAAACAAGGTTCGGGATATAATAAAATTATGAGAAAAATTCCTAAAATCTTCTAAAAATATATAAAAAGGTTTGGTGAAGTTAATCTTGGAAAATGGCTTTGGAAGACTTACATTTCGGTTTAGTGACTAATTTGTAAAAATTGCAAAATCTATTTTAAGGATTATTTTAAAAGAGAGCCAAAACTTAGAATCCTTAGGGAGCTATTACACCAAGGTGTTATCAGCCTTTTCCCTTGATTTTGTGTTTTTAAAAGATTTAATTAATTGATTTAATAAATGAGTTTTATTAAAAGAGATTTTAAAAGGCTAAACATTTTCTTATGTAACTACTTTTCTCCTAAACTTTTCTCTCAACTTTCCTATCAACCAAACTATCTTTCCATCACTAAAATCTCCAGAGGTTTTTCTCTTTTCACCCACTTTTTTATTTCTAAATGATTCTCATGGATTTCTACATCAACTAGCTATGAATTTCTTGAAGGATTTCTTCTACCATTGCAATCAAGGGAAAAAGCTTGTGTTAGAGGTGATCTTTCTTTTATCTCCTCTAATCAAGGTTCTTTATTGAAATTTTCATGTCTTGGGTTCTCTAATTGTGTCTAATAATAAGGTTTTATAATCTATTTGATGAAAATGGCTAAATCAAGCTTTGAAAGATGATTTCTCAATATTTTCGTAATGATATTGTTTTGATTGATTTGAGGTTGATTTCAATTATGATTTGGATGTTAAATGATGTTAAAATAAAGGTTTTATAATAGTAATCCAAAATGAGTTGGATCTCTAATTGTTAGATGGTTAGATTTGGAGTTTTTGTGATGTTAGTGTGGATCTGGTGTTGCTGGAGGTATAAGGATGAAATTAGATTGATTTTGGATGTTAATTGATAATTAAAAATGGATGGAAGTGTTAGGTCTAGGCTGGGTTGAGTTTGTAGAGTAATCAGAGGTGTTTTCGGTTGTTTCAGATATGCGTTTTGGTGTTTTTGGGCAGAGCAGCATGATGACTATGATTGCTAGTGGTTTTAATGCATTGAGATGCATTAATCCTCTGTTTTTGTACGATATAAACATGGGAGAACGTATAAAAAACAATCGGTGAAGTTTTGGGAGCTTCGGAAGCTTGATTTCGCTTCAACAAAGCAAGCGAGGTGTTGTTGGTGAGTGGAATTGGTTTTTTAAAAGCCTTTCAAAGACTTGAAAGCAAGGTTTGAGGGTTTAGATTGAGTTTGAAACACTAATCTAAGCCCGAAAGTAAGTTTGAGATGTCTCGCTCTCGTTTCTCGGTTTTTATCCCATTAGTTTTATGACTATGCTCATATTTTAAAGATATAATTACACCTACTATTTTATGCATGCTTTGAGAAATGATATGATGATTTACATAATGCCATGAGATAATTTTTTTTTTATTTCTAAGAGATATAAGTTATTGAGAAAATGTTATGCATGGTTTATGTTTTTGAAATGAGATGAGATAGATATATGTTTATGCATTGAAAAATAATAGGTAAATGATGTTTAAAATGAGTATATTGGCATGAGATGAGATTATTGTTACCGGATATAATTGGTCGACCAATAGGATGAGAAGTGCACTATAATATACAAAATTTGTATGTGCTCTTTGGTTCGGGTAATGGAGGCAGTGTCATCCCGTTCCAAAGTGAGAGTGTGGTGATGAGAGATTCCACCACGGTAGGTCTTGATGAATCCAACAAGCTTTGTGGCGATGAGAGATGACGTCATGAGAGTCCGATGACGTGAGATTCCACCGGGGTAGGACTTGACGATTCCGTCAAGCTATCAACATATATGAGTAATGTTGCTAAAATGCCAATATATGAGATTCGCATGTACCTTGTTTATAAATGTTTAATGAAATGAGATTGCACATGATATTATGTTTTGAGATATGCTTTATGAGATTTAAGCATGTAAGGCTTTGCCTTGAGACTTTGCATTTTGATGAATGCATGAGATAGATGGTACATGTGGTTCATATTTTGACCATCGAACTAACAAACTCGTCAACCAAACCACTGAATTATTAAAGTGCTAATATTTTGGCCACCAGTCATTAAAATATAACAAAAGAGATGACATGAAAGTTAACAAAAATTTGTATAATTACACATTTAGTCTATGTTACTTACATATTATATCATTTTGGCCATGATTTTAATTTAATTCAAAAAAATTAATCATCCAATTATACGATGGCACATGTCACCTCTTTATTGGTGAAAACATAGGAAACAAATAAGAGAAATGAAGGAATTGAACTGGGTGAGATTTAAACCCATGCCAACAGGTTGAAAAGCAAGCACCCAAACCACTAAGCTATTACTTCATTCATATAAAAGCTTTCTAACATTGTTTATTTAAAGACATACTCTTTGTAAAAATTAAAGAGAGTAAGGTTTTGTTTAGCATTGTTTTTCAAACCAGATTTTGGTTCCAAAAGTTGGTTTGAGGTCAAAAGCTGTGCTAAACAACTAGCTTTTGGAGAAAAACTGCTTTTGAAAAGTGATTTTCAACCCAAAAGCAAAAGCTAAAATTTTTAGCTTTTACGGTTGTAAAAGTGATTTTGAGAGACAAATTACAATTTTAACCTTCATTTATTATTGTGTTTATTTATAATTTATAAATTTATAATTCTTTACGAAGATATAATTATATAATTAATAATTATTTTTTAATTTTAAATGATATATATTTATTTACGTCAATTTTTAAAAATAAAATATATCAATTTTGTTATATTTTCATAGAACACGTATACTTGTTAAAAATATATTTATTAATAAAAATATTTTTATAATAATTTAAGCTGATATATTTCATATATTATAACATTAGAAAATTTGAATATCATTTTTATATATCTATACATACAAATATATATAACTAACAATATCATGTTCAAAATAATTATTTATCTTCTTAAAAGCACTTTTTGACAGCAATGATAAACACTAAAATCTTACAACAAACTTTTTAAAATTCCTTTTCAAAATCTCTTTCTAACAACACTTTTAAAAATCACTTTTTAAAAGTAATACTAAACTAACCCTAAATATAGTGTTGGAGATTCCAATCTAGTTTTAATAAAAAAAATAAGAATGATGCTTAATAGTTGGACTAGAGTTAATATTTGATTAAAGATGATAAAATGTTATTTATTAATGAATATGTTATTAAATAGAATATTAATAATAACGTTACTACCTAATACTGGTAATAAAATTTGGCTTCATTCATAAATCGAATGCTTTGATAATATTTTTCATTTGTAATATTATAATAATTTAGTTAAGTACGTTGTTGTGGTATATTTTATATGATATTAATAATAATTTAATAAAAAATTAATTTAAATTTATTAAATATTGTTTCATCCACATGTAATATTTCATCAATTTTAATTAAATATTAACTACGGCCCAACGATTAAGCATCATTTTTATTTTTATTTTTGTTAAAAAATTATTTGAATCCCATCACACTATATTTACGTTATTTAATTTTCACAGAGAGTAAGACTCTAAATAAACAATGTTACAAAACCTTTACAAGAATAAAGTCATAGCCTAGTTTTTTGTATGACTAGTTTTTTGGGTGCTTGCTTTCTAACTTGCTGGCATGGGTTTAAATCTCACCCAACTCAATTTTTTACTTGCTTTTATTTGTTTTCTTTGTTTCTCACCAAACAGACGTGTCACCATTTGATTAATGATTAATAAATTTATTTAATTAAATTAAATTAAATTAAATTTAAATTCCTTTAATAAGGTGTGACATTTGTCATCATAGGATTGGATGATTAAATTCTTTGAATTAAATTAAAATCACGACCAAACTGATATAATATGTAAGTAATGTAGACTAAATGTGTAGTTATACAAATTTCCGTTAATTGCCACGTCACATCCTCTGTTAGAATTTAACGACCGATGATAAAAAATGAACACTTTACAAGTTTGGTGTTCTAATTGACAGGTTTATTAATTTGGTAATTAAAATAAGAACGACCTCATAGTTAGGTGGTCACCAGTGTAGTTTACCCTAATATTTAGGGGAAATTATATATTTAGTACTCTAGCTATGTCAACGTTACTGTTTTGGTACTCCAACTATTATTTTTGGCAAAATGGTACCTAATTTTATGTTTTTGTTCTGTTTTGGTACCTTTGTCATTTAAAATTAACGAAAATAATAACGTGGTTTGGGTTAATAAAAATTTTAGTCCAAAAACTTATACAATCTATCAATTTAGTCTAAAAATCTATCAATTTAAACATTATTTTAATTTTTAGATTAAAATTGTAAATTCCTAAATTTTCTTCTTCTTCCAGTCGAACACTTTTTTTGGGTTTTGAAGTTTAAAAAACACGTTAGGAGCAATCAAAACATTAGGATTTGCGGATCAATGGGGGGCTACTTTGGGGTCCATTGGAGTACCCAAACTCCACGATCGGGATACCAACGAGAATACGAGGGTGTAGGAAAGAGATGAGACAAAATTCAATCAAAATTAAGATGATGTTTTAAATTGATAAATTTTGGGCTAAATTGATAATATATATATATATATATATATATATATATAAGTGTTTTGGACTGAAACTGTGATTATACCAAGCACATTATCATTCCCCTTAGCTTTTAACAACCGGGTACTAAAACATAACGTTGGGTATCATTTTTATAACTAATATTTATATGGGGCCATTGTTTCAGAGGGGTAAAAATCTCATGCCTCTAACCATGGCTCCTTCTATGCTCCCTGCCTAAAAATACTTAAAAATTAAATCTTGCCCCATAACCCTAATTTTCATATCCTAAACCCCAAACCCTAAACTCTAAAAAATACACCCTACCCCTAATTCCCTACCCCTAACACTAAGCCCCAACTTTAAACCCCAAATTCTAAACCCTAAACCTACTATTTTAAAGTGGGGCACAAATGAGGGCATACTTTGGGGGCAGATGATTTCTATCCGTTTCAGAGTTGGTCAGCACATGCAACCTCCACAAGCATGTAACCAAAAAATAGGATATATGAGATATGCTTATCTCTCTCTCTCGTAATCAATCACCACCAAAATTTATTAACCACAATCTTGGCTTTCTTTGTCTTTACTCCACAAACCCAGAATATCGAAAAGGAAATTCCGAAAATGAATGAAGTTGCTGTTTCAGGTTTTGTTGCCTCATTTCAACACAATAATTTCGTTTCTAGAGCTGAGAATTTCAGATATGGAAGATGGCAAGTGAAGCTCAAACCCGAATTCCAATGCCATGCAAATGCCAAGTCGAAAGCACACAAATATTTGGTCAGAAACGAGTTGGCTGCTACATATTCTGCAAGAATTTCCACTGATGTTCCTCTATATGAGATTCCCGGGGTAACCCCATTAACTCATTTTTTTTTCTTTTAATGAAATGGGTATTAATTGGTTGCTGTTGGTGAATGTGAGTTGTGGTTGATTTCTTGAACAGGCTTTGTTCGATGAGTATTTGGAGGATAAACCCAGAATTTTTAAGGCAATGTTTCCTGACTCTAATAGAAGTCATCAACTTAATCAGGTTCTGGGCTTTCCTCTTTCCTACTTCTTTAATTTCCATTTCTATTTGGTACAGATTTCAAGCAATATTTTGTTGAAATGGTTGCTTATTTTGTTATACTGTGATACAGCAAAGATGTCTGTTTCTTTTTTCAAAATGGTTCATTTTATTTGTGCGTTTTCACATTGAGGAATAAGCTATTTTACTGCAACTATTAATTTTTCTTGAACCTATATATATGTATCGTATATGAAAAAACTTTGAAAAAGTAGAAAATACTCATACCTCATCCGGCACTTATACCCGAGCGGGAATGAGGGTTCATTTACTTTTTCATGTTTCCTGGTCTTGTTTGCCATGGTGGCGGGAGGATGCAAGTTCATTTGTTTAGAATCCGTGTTTTATCAAAGGGTCGAGATCTATTACTATTTTCTAATTCAGGGAAGTGATGGGGAGAAGACTATAGAGGTATAGAACTCATAATGTTAATAGAAATGAAGAAAATCTATATAGATAACTTGAGTCACTCCAGCGGTAATGTTTTGGTAGTAACTGACATCTTATTCAAAGCCTTGATAACATTTTGCTTCAATGATCAACAAGTTCTTGGAGCTAATATGTTTGTTTAAACTAGGCAAATGCTTAATTTGAAAGTAATTGTCTGATTTATAGTGACTTAGCTTTAGTTGACTGTGAAAAACACGGCTAAACTGGCCATTAAAAATTGTCATATATCAGTGCTGCAAGAATGGAATGGAAAACGCATGATTTCTAAGAAATTTTGACCATAGATGCTAAACAGGGTTAGCATGGAGTTGATAGATTTTGTAGATGCTGGCATTTACATTATTTCCCAGTTCAAGCTTGGGTTTTGGAGGTTCATTGCTTGCTTAAATACGGAATGGACATCTTTGCAGATTCTGTCCCAAGAATATCCCAATATTCGACCAGGGCTTTCTCTCACATGTAGTTGTGATTGTTAAACTTGTGCAGGATGAATGGAGAATTCAGATGTTACCTCTGCAGTTATTGGTTCTAACCGTCTGGCCGGTAGTGGACTTGAGGTTGAGATGCAAATCAGGAGGTACGGATTACCCACCAGAAGTCCCTCGTGATATCACGAAAGTTCTCGAGCTTGACATTGTAAGCAGCAAAAGAAAAACAATAGAATTAACAAAGCTTTCCACATTGCACCGATTTTTTTTAAAAGAAAGTAAATCATTCCTCTTATATGATCCAAAGCTCTCATCTTGCAGACAAGATGGGAACTCCAAGGGCTTAAAAATGTTGTTGATCCATCTCATTTCACACTCGACGTAAAAGGAACGTTATACCCTGATAGAAGAAGTAGAACCCGGCTCAGGGGTCATTTAGAGATGCACGTAGAATTTGTGCTTCCTCCTGCACTCGCATTGATTCCCGAAAATGTTCGGAACAGCCTTGGAAATGGGGTCAGAACATCAAAATTCCCTTGGTGTACCATATTGTTTCATAGATATCAGTATTCCTCGAAGTCAATATATTGTGCATGATCTAACTAACTATTCCAGAAGTTGTTGTATTGAGTGCTGACAGGTGATGACAAGGTTGGTAGAGAGCATGAAGCAGAAAGTAGACGGTAGCTTGCTTGCGGATTATAGCAAATTCAAGAGGGAAAGATCCAATAAACGTGTATAGGCAGGCAGGGTTTGCGACATCTTCATGGAACTTGGAAGTAAAAGAGTATAACACTGTTGTCTGTTGCATTGCCATTTTAAGATGACAAAGTAGGACTGGGAAAATGTAGTATCATCCGATTTAACGTTCTTTGGAACATCTGAAAAGCTGCTCCACATTCTTGAGCTCTTCCAAAGTTCCAAATACAGTTTGGAAAAAGGGTATCATTTGTTTTCCTTTCTGACTGTTTGTCTGTTTCTGAATTGTTTTTATTGACTACAAAAAAAAAAAATAGGGACAGAAAATGGAGATATGAGAGGAACGAACCCACATCCCCTGTTTTTCCTTCTTGTTCCAAGATTAATATAATTCATTGTCTAATTACTGTTAAATATTGGTATTTTATTTTAATCCAAATATTTGGCAAAATATATTCATGATCACCAGAAATCACAAGAACATGATCCCTCCTTAAAACAATGAAACCGCATCAACGGATCATAGATCTTTGAAACAATCCTAATGGCAGCATGACAGTCATGGCATATTCGTAGGGTCGTCCGAAACGGACTACAACAATGCATGCCAAATTGGCCCCATCTCGAGCTGGATTCGGATTGCAATCTTTGAATCATATCATCTAACGTTATATAAATTTCCCAGGTTTTTATCACCTGCACTAAACTGATGAAGTTGGCCATCCACATGGACACAACTCGTTCCAGGCATTTTCCTAATTCCTTTAGTTTTAACAACTTTGATACTTGCATATTTGAGAGAGAGGATCCATCCGAATCAGCTTGGATATGAATGCAGAATTCCAAATCCATCCAAGGAAAACAGAAATTTTAAAACACTCACAGTCAGGAAAAATGAAAATGCAACGTCTTTTGAATTATTGGCACTCAAAATGGGCAAGCTCGCAAGGGCAAAATAAAAATACGTCTCACAGAAGAAACCCACAAACCAAGAGGGGGAAGATACAATTAATTGACTATTTAACAAGTTTGAAGTACAGAACAAGGGCGATACCAATGACAAGGACCACAATAATGACGCCAATGATCCACTTGTTCCTGCTCATCCTCCTTGACATAGCTGTCAAAATTCTTTTGCTCTTGCCAATGTTATCATCTACTCCATGAAGCTGCAATTGAAAGGGAAACACAACTTCAAATAGATGGCCGAAAAGGTTTTAAATTTTGAAGTCGTACTACCATATAAGCCTTTGACATAGCATGTTCATGCAAATGGAAAGGATTGCAATTAACCATTATATCTTAATATGCGAAAATTTGAAGTCCGACTATCGTATAAGCCTTTGGTAGAGCGAGCTTTAATCAAATTACAACCAAGATAAGAGAAAAAGTAAAGTAAAAAAGAGCATAGGTACTGTGTTATTGGCATGTAAGAGAGCCTGTCGTTGTGAATGCAAATCCTGAAGAATTGAAACCCCAAGCTCTTCGGTTTCTATCATGGTTCTTCTGCTATCCTTAATTCTGCCACTGCTCTGATTCAAGCGCTCTGTGGTAGTCATTAATCTCGATCTTTGATCAGCTGAGGCCTATCATATAGTCACATATTATATAAATAATCAGAAGTTAATTGGAAGTAAAGTAGACCGGTGATAAAACTACAACGTTTTAAAAGGCAGGCAGAAGAACCAAAACATACTGTGAGCGCATCAGCCATTCCAGACTCCAACAACTCATCTCGAGCAGCTGCATTCAAATTACCAGATGCAATTCTCTTAACTTCACTTTTCACATTGTTAAGATCTGATTTATATTCCCTTAACTTAGCAAGAAGTACAGCTTTAACATTTGGCTGCAAACTTCTAGCCTCAAGGTCCATCTTCCGAATCTGAAAAAAGAAGATAGCAACATCAATTTCAAAACCCAAAACAACAAAAAAATTAAAAATGATTAATTAAAACAGGCAATGAAGCAGGTACCAGAGCTTCTGCATCTTCCAATCCAGCTCTTATATCAGAAAGTTTTTGTTTCTTCTGCTCTGCACATCAGAAAAACAATTAAGAAATTTGAAGAACAATTGGCTCATTATAGAGGATGTTGCTTGAACAAATAGAAAACTTTCTTATCGAACACATCTAATTAATTAACAAATTCACAATTCAAAGAGAAGATGCAAAGTTGACAACAATCGTTTTTCCTTAAAATTGAGTAAAGAATTGAAACTCCTGTTCCCAAGTAGAGATGCATTTGATCGTTTTGTTTCCCTTGAATTGGGTACTCTAAACCTAAGTTGATTGGACTCAGACTTGAATGAGTGATATGGGTATGTATCCGACACGAGTATACTTGATTTAATCCAAAATTTTCCATATATTTGGAGGGTCATATCCTTGTACCTATGTCCAGATATGTGCTACTTAAAGAAAAATGAAGACTCGGATGAATATTGCACTAAACCATTGTTAAATTGTTTACACTTTACAAACCTAACCTTTATCAATTAACAGAAATTCACAATTTTGGATCAGTTTCTTTGCTGATTCCCTCGGATGAATATTTTTGTGAAAGAAAAATATTAATCCTAATTTGTCATCAGAGCATCAAAGAAGAGAATAACATGAGGATCCTTACGCAATATTAGAAATAAAAGAACCGATCAAAAAAATTAACGATACATAAACAATGATTTGAATTGTAACCTCCAGCAAGAGCACCAGCAGCCGTACACTTTCTGGAAAGATTCGCTGATAGCTCACAATACTGCCGTTCATATCCTTCGAAAACTTCACTCATCTTTTAATTTCCTTTTTAACAAAAGAAAATCTAACTGAAAAATAGTAAAATTAAAATAAAAAATAGCTAAATCATTGATCCAAAAAACGAAAAAAAAATAGGGAGAGTAAGGGAAAACCTGAGATGAAGATGATCGATGCTCAACAGTGGCCTTCGAAAATTCTCCTTTACCTTTTACGTCAAAGGCCTTCGAGACGACACCGCTTTGGGTCTTTTATGGTTATCGTTTGCTTTTCCGTATTGGGGGGGGGGGGGGGGGGGGGGTGATAAAGACACGCTGATAGCGGGACTACTTTTAAGAGTTTCGAGGTCTGTGGCTGACACGTGTATAAGCTTGTGGTTAGGGATGTAAAAACAGGTCAACAGTTGGGTTTCAGGTCGGGCTCTGTCAGGTCGGGTCAAATCGGTTACAGGTTATTTCAGGTCGTTTTTTGTTTTGACTCAATTCGGTTCGGGTTCGGGTTCATTTCGGGTCGGGTTCATTTCAGGTCGGGTTCATTTCAGGCCGGGTTCAATTCAGGTCAGGTTTATTTCGGGTCGGATTCATTTCAGGTCGGTTCATTTCAGGTCGGGCCAAAATGGTTAATTGACGGGTTAATTTCGGTTCGGGTTGATTTCAGGTCGGTTTCGTTTCAGGTCGGTTTCGTTTCAGGTCGGTTTCGTTTCAGGTCGGGTTGATTTCAGGTCGGTTTCGTTTCAGGTCGGGTTCATTTCAGGTCGGTTTCGTTTCAGGTCGGGTTCATTTCAGGTCGGATAATTTCAGGTCGGTTTTCTTTCAGGTCGGGTTCATTCGGGTTTAGGATTTGTTGTGTATGGATTAGGATTTAACATACATAATATTAATACATTATACGTACATATATATAGGAATTATGGTTTAGTGTTTTTGAGGTTTAGGGTTTATTGTTTGGGTTAGCGGTAGGATTTAGGGTTTATACATTGGTACATACGTACATATATACTTATGTACATTATACATATGTTTATATGGTTTACGGTTTAAGGATTAATGTTTAGGGTTTAGGGTTTAGTGTTTAACGTTCCTACATATATACATACATTATACATACATAGCATAAAAAGGAATTAAGGTTAGGGTTAGAGTTTATGGTTTAGGGTTTAGAGTTCATACATTGATACATACATACTTTCAATCATTATATATATATATATATATATATATATATATATATATATATATATATATATATATATATATATATATATATATATATATATATATATATATATATATATATATATATATAAACATGCATTGATTATGGTTTAAGGATTATGGTTTAAGGTTTAGTGAATATGATTTAGGGTTCATAAATTGATACATACATACTTATATGCATTATATATATATGGATTATGGTTTTTATTTTTAGGGTTTAAGGTTTAGGGTTCATAAATTGATACATATATCTATACATACATACTTAAATGCATTATATATATATATATATGGATTAGAGTTTTTATTTTTAGGGTTTAAGGTTTAGGGTTCATAAATTGATACAAACATCTATACATACATACATACTTACATGCATTATATATACATATATGGATCATGGTTTATATTTTTAGGATTTAGGGTTCATAAATTGATACATACATATATACATACAAGCTTACATGCATTATATATATATATATGGATTAAGGTTTTTATTTTTAGGGTTTAGGGTTTATACATACATAAATACATTTTACATACATATATATAATATACTAATATTATATATATATATATATATATTCTAAAATGAAACCCTAATCAAAACCCTAAACCAAAAAATGAGACCTAAACCCATAACCCTAATTCAAAACACTAAACTAAAACAAAACTCTAAAACCATAAAAGAAACCCTAAATGCTAGACCCATGAAAAAAACCTAAACCTTAAACCCATAACATGAAAACTCAAAATAAAGTCAATAAAAAGTAAACCCCTAATTCCTAGGCATTAAACCCTAAAAGTAAGCTTAGTTCAATAATAAGGAAACCTAAACCCCAAACCCTAATTCAAAACACTAAAGTAAAACAAAAATCCTACACCTATAGAAAACCTTAAACCCATAAAAAACTCAAAATAAAAGCAATTAAACGTAAACCCCTGAACCCTAACATTAAACCCTAAAGGTAAGCTTAGTTCACTAATAATGAAACCTAAACCCTAAATCATAATTCAAAACCCTAAACTAATAAAAAGAAATCCTAAACCATAAACACATAAAAAGAAAACCCAAAATAAAAGCAATTAAAAGTAAACCCCTAAACCCTAAACCCTAAAGGTAAACTTGGTTCAATAATAATTAAACTTAACCCCTAATTCAAAACACTAAACTAAAACAAAAACCCTAAACTAATAAAAAGAAACCCTAAACCCATAAAAAGAAACCCTAAACTAAACCAATAAAATCAAAACCATAAATCAAAACACAAAACACTAAGCCATAACCCTAAACCCTAAACCCTAAAGATAAACTTAGTTCACTAAAAATAAAACCTTTATTCAAAACACTAACCCTAAACTCTTAAACCATAAACATGTAAACCATAAACCATAAACCTAAAAATTAAATACTAAACACTAAAACCCTAAAACCATAAACAATTAAAACAAAACCCTAATTTAAAACCATAAACCATAAAACAAAACACTAAATAAAATCCCTAAACCCTAAAAACAAAACATATTAACCATAAATTATAAAACCTAAACCATAGATTAAAACCTTAAACCCTAAAAATGAAACCGTGAATCAAAACCTCAAATTTTAATTCTAAAAAAATAAATCACTAAATTAAACCCCAAACATTCAACTTAAAACATCTATCCCTAAACCCAAACATAAATCTTTAAATTTTAGAAGCATTATTTACTCATAGTTAGAGTACAAGCCTAATTTCCTAATCCCTAAACTAATCCCATTGACCATTACCCCTAATCCCGGTATTTATTTATGTAGGTTTCAAAAAGCAAGTCATTCAAAAATATTCCCCCTTCAACCCAAAAATAAGAAATGGAGTGGCGCCAAATAACCAAACCTGAATTTCTATTTCCCTCTATTTTTCTTTTTATTTTATTATTAATCACTTGTTTCCCTCTCCTCTTCTCTCCTCCTCGACTACCTCTATCGTTTCAAGTATTTTTTTTATTCATCTTTTCTCAATGTTACAGTGAAAACAAAAATGGCAGGCAGATCCAAATTCAATCCACCAAAATTTAGGAAGAGAGTCGACGCTGCTTCAACCGTCGCTCCTACCTCTCTCCTCCGTGCCAAAGATGACAGTGCTTTTGCCAAATGGTAATCTCATCCACCCTATCTAACCTTTTATTCTGATTTCATTCATGGGTATTTGCATTCATTTTCAAATCTTTGAAAATCCGTTGTTAATTTTATTCTTTGGTTCATAACCCTGAATTTGCAGCGACGAGTGTAACAAAAATGTACCGGTGGCCCTTATCAATATGCACAGTTGTAGCTTAAGCTAAAATCAAAATGAATTTGGGTTTGTCACTTGGTCTTCAAGTTTCATTCACACAACTGGAGTTAGGTTATTGATGGTGATTTTTTACTTTTGTCTTGTTAATTTAGAGGCTCAAGTTTTTGAGAAGCCTGCTGAAACCAATAAGAAATATGCAGAAATGTATTGTTTACTTTAATGGCTTTTCTTTTAATTTTGATTTTCTGATGATTTTACAAGAAGAAGCCTTCAACAATAGACCCAAATCTTAAAAAAGCTGAAAAAGTTGAGATTTGCTGCAAAAGCATCTCCGGAAGTAAGTTAAAATGATTTCATTCATATATGTGGTTTCTTTCTTAGAAGAGATGAATTTGTTTTCCACATGATTTTGCTTATGTATTCACATAACTTGCTATCTATTAAATAGGCTGAATATGAGCTTTCAAGAGGAGGAAGTACCAAAAACAAGTTAACCATAGAGAATGAGTAAGCCATTTTTCCTTGACTATCTTGCTATAGTAGCCTACTTGAGTTTGCTAATAATTAAAGACTGATTTTAGAAAACTTTTATGGATATTGTATTTCTTAAGATTGAGGGGGCATTCCATTAGTAGATTTCAATTTATAGGTTGAGTAGACGCTAAGAACAGAAGGTACTTATCTGTGAAAGTAATGAAATACAGTAAAACTAGATAGACCTTTGATGGTTACTTGAGGCTAAAATTTTGGTTTTGATATTCATTTCAACATATATGTTTATTTTGACTATGTTGCTGAAATATAAGGTATACTAGCTAGTAGCCACCTGTAACAAAATCAAAATTTATGCATGCTTCTACATGTTATACTTTGTTTTACCTACATTCTTTTTTGGAAGAAATATAAATTTGTCTGCCTGTTTTCTTCTGAAGTATTGATTTGGAACATCGGCCACGAGTAAAGCGGTATGCACACGGACTAAAGAAACTTATAAGAATTGGAAAAGGTGAGTTGATATTTGTCATGATTATGTTTTTACGCCATTGTACCTTTTAATATTCACAAAAGATTCTACTATGTTTTGTGGTATAAAATAACCTCTTAGTGTATCATAGTTAGCATGCTTCCTCATGTAAAATATTATGGAAACCTGTTTCAAATGTTGTTTATTATGTGCAGCTATTAGATATTACTGATAAAATTTATAGTTGACATGGTAAGCAAATACTTCATGCATCAGTCTTCAGATAAAGAAAATGCTTCATCCCAGGGTCTACATTCTACAAAGCCTATTTGATTTTGTATCGGCTGTCTGGCTAAAATGATCAAATCTTAAATGAAGGTGATAAAAGTTAAGTGTGCATCCCAAGTTAGTTTGGTAACTTCAGTTGGACAATTCCAACAAAGTTGACTTGCTGGATATTGAAGTCAAGATAACGACTTCTTAAATTTGAACATAAGTTGGAGTTAGAAATTTAAGTATTTCAGGCATGCACTTCTTGTCATGTAAAGCATAGAGAAAATACTTGAATAAGTATTTTGTGAAAAAATTTATGATTTGGAGAGATTGGAAAGGCATTACTGTGTCATATTCAAGCAGGAAACTGTTTGAGGAAGTGAGAAGTTAAATTTAGGAATTAATCTATATGAAGGTCCTGTTTTTATTTATTTTAAATTTAAAGAAAACAACTCTTTATGTTTCTAATATGTATGTCTTAATGTTTTTCAACTTTTTATAATTATTTTATAGTGCCGAATAAAAATTGTAGTTTTCTTTTATTTTTGCTGCTCATAGGTCCAGAGATGCTTTTGCGGCAAACCTCAAACTTGAGTGGTTATGGTGCATCAGATAGATACTTTGAAGCGCAGTTCAGAGATGCAATCGAAGCACATGAATGGAAATGTGTTCGTACGATCAATGGTATGCTTATACATTGTTCAACATATGCCTTGGTTTCATGGCAAATAATAGGTTTAAATCTCACCATATGTGGATTCGGTCTATATTTATTCTGATTAGTTTGTTGTTTATTTTAGTTGGTCGATTCGAGTTTGACTAGTGTTATTACAAGTATAACGACCGGTTTGGATGTATTTCGATTGTAATTGCTGGTGAGAAATTGAAACAACATGTGTAAACCAAGAATGTTTGCTTTTGTTTGTGTAGGAAAAAACCAGTAGCAGTGGAACAAAAGAATGCTCAGCTGACCATATTTTTCAATGGCCAAGTGGTTGTGTATAATGATTTCCCAGCATTAATGTCGATGTTGTTCGTTCAATTGATCTCTACTAATTTGGTTAGTTGAGTCTCATCTTTTTCATATGGATTATTAATTTTTTCATTAAAAGGAGTTGATTTATCAGATTTCAAATGGCTTCATTCTTTCAGGGCAGCTGCAAGAGCACCGCGCCAATTGAACAACAACCGAGTCCCGCTGCCTCCGCCTAAACCCGAGGAAGGTCAACCGTAGAAAGACACACTGAAAAACATCGATCTCAACTTATAGTAGTTTATATAGATGACTTCATTGTGTTGTAACTTTAGTTATACCTTTTAGTGATTACATGCACAAAAATTTTGACTATTGTTGTTAGGCATTTTTATACTTATATCAATATGTTTCTTTTCTGTAACTAATCTGTTACAATTGAATGATTTGATTTCTCCCCTTTTTCATGTAAGTTTAATCCTTCAACGGTTATCATCTTCTTAATGAGACCTTGTTAGTTAGTTTTGGCAAATAAAGTAATCTGTAAGTAGAGATGTTCACGAATCGAATTAGAATGACTCTGATTTTGAATGTTAAACTTGAGCTTAACTTGTAATTAGAACGGGTTTTTGGGTCTAATATTTTATCATGGTAACTTTGGGTGAGTCTGATGTATAACAACATAATTTAAGGCTAAAAAAGGCACAATCCAAATGTTACAAAAACATATGACATTTTCAGTTGGTACGAGTAACAACTTAGGTTGCAATTGATATGTTAAAAATCACATAACCTAACTCTTTGTCCTTTGTATTTTAGGGTTTAGGGTTCATACATTGAAACATACATATATACATACAAGGTTTAGGGTTCATACGCACATACATACATACATACATACATACATACATACATACATACAAGGATTAGGGTTTAAGGTTGAGGGTTCATAAATTAAAGATAATTTATTACCACTTGATATTTATTCATTCAATTTATCTTTTAATTAAAGTTAAATTAGTTAATTTATTAATAATTGGCATTATTACTAAATATAAAAAATACTTATTATTTTTAATTGATTTTAAAATTTTAAATTCATTAAATATAACTTCTTCAAATGTCAGATAATTATCATTATCAGCAAATCAAATAATAATATCAGTTCAGGTCAATATCAGTTCAGGTCAAGAACAGTTCAGGTCAAGAACAGTTCAGGTCAATATCAGGTCGAGTTCAAAACAGGCCGGGTTCAAAACAGGTCGGGTTCAAAACAGGTCGGTTTCAAAACAGGTCGGGTCCAAACAGGTCGGGTTAAATCGGTTATCTGGCAGGTCAGTCTCGGGTTCGGGTTCATTTCGGTCGGGTGCAGGTTGGGTTCGGTTACTACAATAACAGGTCAAATTCGGGTTCGGGTTCACTTCGGTCGGGTGCAGTTCGGGTTCGGTTTCTACAGTAACAGATCAAATTCGGGTTCGGGTTCGTTTCGGTCGGGTGCAGGTCGGGTTCGGATCATTAAATTCTCGGGCCAAACCAGGTTCTGACTCGATTGGATTTCAGGCAGGTTACCAGGTCGGGTCAGTTTTTCACACCCCTACTTGTGGTTATTATGGAGCTCAGTTCTAGTTTCTGAACAACTGCAGTATGATTAGTGTTTGCACTAACAAGAGAGAGGGCATTTTTATACAAATAATAATATTCTAATAATTAATTAGAAAAATGACTATCTTTCTGCTCACGTAGGAACAACTCGCGTTCTACAAAAAAAATGTTTTCTGAACTCGTTTTTTGTAAGAAAAATGAGTCCAGTTCTATCTGGACGAACTTTTTAGATAGGCCCATATAATATTCGAGAAAAATATGATTTCTACGAGAAATTGAATCACCAAATCGAATTTATCATTGGATATAACTCTTATCCATATCGAACTCGCTTCCCACAGATAGCTAGATCAATGAATTTCA
Organism: Hibiscus tridactylites; assembly: GCA_958450335.1. Classification (NCBI taxonomy): domain Eukaryota; kingdom Viridiplantae; phylum Streptophyta; class Magnoliopsida; order Malvales; family Malvaceae; genus Hibiscus; species Hibiscus tridactylites. The sequence continues at coordinate 22,153,785 of OY288284.1, read as the reverse complement.
AGAGATAACTACATGGGTTGATAGGCATGTTCGAGGGGATTTTCTATGATGTTAATCGGATTTTTTTGTATTTTTTAAGCTTCGAGGCGTAGTATTGGAACTTACCTTTCAATTGACAAGGCATTATAAACATTGTAAAAAAACGCGTTGAAAATTGCTCCAAACCTTGGTTTTGTGCATTAAGAACAGGCCAAAATGGGTTGATAGATATGTCTGAGGGAATTTTTCGGGATGTTAATCGCAAAATTATTGTATTTTTTAAGCTTCGACGCGTATTATTGGAACTTATCTTTCAGTTAAGGCTGATATTGACACATACAAGGCAGTATAAACAGGGTAAAAATCACGTTGAAAATGGCTCCAAACCTTTGTTTTGTTCATGAAGAACAAGCCAAAATGGGTTGATAGTCATGTTTGAGGGGATTTTTCGGGATGTTAATTACAAAATTATCTTATTTTTTAAGTTTCAAGGCGTAGTACTGAAATTTATCTTTCAGTTGAGGCTGATATTAGCACATACAAAGCATTATAAATGGGGTAAAAATCGCGTTGAAAATGGTTCCAAACCTTAAGAATTGAAGCATAACGAAGTGATTTTGTTAATTACAAATATAGTAGTACAATGAAATGTACAATTATTAGATGTGAGAGACTGATCGATGAGGACATTTGCTCTTGTTATGTTTGAGATTCTTACATCTACTGCATCGTTTCAGTTGTTTGGTTCTTTCTCGATGTTCAACCATACCCTCTGCGCAATAAACTCGCATTGAACGTGGACGACCTTTGGGCTCGCGTCGTAGTGCAGGATTTGGTTGTATTGTAGGTTCATCGTCAACTACATCTTGATCATGTTCATTTCCAATGGGAGGAAACTCATATTGATAAACCTTGAATACAATTTCAAGTAAGTATATCGGATCAACGAATGTCATGTAATGAATCTGTATAGAAGAACAAGCAATAATGGCATGCGCACATGGGTATTTGAATGTTTGGAAGACCCCGTAGTCACAAGTTCTTCGTTGTAGATTAACCACGTATGCGTTGTGCTCTATTCCTTCTGATAACCTTGTAAAAAGTATACATTTCATATCTTTTTTACTTAGGTTATTGTTTGGTTTCAAGCTCATTTCATTGCATTTAGTTCATATAATTGCATGTAGTGGTGTTTGCTTGGTTTATTTTATAGATTTATGAAATTGGTGCTGCAAGAGGAAGGTTTATTTTGGTGTGGTGATGTGTAGGGCAGTTAAGGAGCAGTGCAGGGCAAAGGCATTATAGTGTAGCATTTTGGATGACATTTGTAACCCCCGTCGCGGTCTCGGCGGCTGATCGGTCTGAGTGGGTCACATAGGGAAAACCGAAGTGAAACTCGTTAAGGCCCCCTTCGGTTAGCAACCCTAGAAAATTTCCTTTAAAATTATCTTGTCTAGATATTTAGTTAGTCTTATGCGTGACAAACGGCAGCGGAAAAACAAGGACAGGACGAGACAAGAGCATAAGTTAATTTAAATTTACCAATTGTCAAGTTAATCCGATTTCTTGCAAACGCGACCAAAACACACATAAATGATCACGAACATGGCTCACAGGGAAGCTAACATCAACAGGGACTAAGCCCAACACTTGAGAACCTTTAGAGATGCCAAAAGCCCAAATTGCAGGCTTGTGTTTCGAAATAGGCTTGCCCGTTTCGAAACACAGGCCCCAGTTCAAAAAGCCAACCACCCGTACCGATACGCTCCACCCCGTTTTGGTATAGGGGTCCATTTCGCCTAGGCGTTCCGAAACACATTACGGAACAGACTCTCACAGTAGCAAAACCGTTTCGGTACGCATATAGGAACAGGGGTTCACAGTTTCAAACCGTACCGGAACGCGTTCCAGTACGGGTATCCCTGGAACCACACCCGTTCCGAAACCACCTTACCCGTTCCGAAACGCCTGCAGTCTGTGTGTTTCGAAAACTAGTTTTAAGCATCTCCAAATGATCCCAAACGACCCCAAAGACTTCAAGAAGCAAGACACAACATGCGTACACAAACTCTAGAGGCATACACCCTATTACAAGCATGATCAAACACTTAACTCACGTATATAAAGGCCAACCAAAGAAAAATCAAGCATTCACCAAGGTATCACAAGCAAGGTTCACATGCCTTTAAACATACACATAAGCATAAAGATAAAGGCACATGGCCAACATACATGGCACAAACAGCCACAACCAAAACATCAACATACTAAGGGAGTTTTAACAAGCTCCTTAACACAAACAACATACTCGAATCCCATTGCTTAGCTATTACATCAATTAACTTAAAAGTCCATACTTGAAGGTAGAAAATAGCACACTTGGAGGCTCTTCTCCTCGCACAAGCAACCCACGAACTAAGGATCTACATTGTCAAACAAATGAGAGCGTAAGCGTAAAGCTTAGTGAGGGTAAGCTCATAAATCAAACCTCGACAATGCAGGGTCCAAGCACGAGCAACAAAACCAAGGATGAATGCATGTTTCCTTACCTTCGGAACCACATAAATCAATTATATGAAATGCATGAACATAACCTCAATTATCATTCCATGCTCAACATGTCTGTAATACAACCATATGTAACACATCTAACAAACCGTATTGACACCTAGCTATGACCCGAATACGCGGATAACAGCCATTGGAACTTATGGTGGGATTCCACTCATCACCGTTTCACGCGGAGGGGATTCCACTCATCCTCACGCCCCGTCGATGGGATTCCACTCATCACCGACTAAAATATAAATAAAGATTTCTGGGCGTACCCGTACTCCATCTTGGTGACTACCATCACCAAGACCACACGCTCATTTCGACACTCGTGTGCACACTAACATCCTAATAATCGATCATTTGTACCCAAGCATACTAGTGTCAGTACTAACTCATCACAAGATCATCATAAAACAATATCCTTACCAATTTCCGTGCCTAGCACGTATCCACCATGATTTACAATCATACAACCCACATTTCAACAACTATATTCATATCACAATGCATAAATAAAACCTCATGCCTCATCATTACACACATCCACAACATGCTTAGCAACATCAATCATAAATTAAAACATGAGGCATAAACACAACATTTACAAGTTCAACCATAGTCTTCTAAACTAAAGCTTGGGATTAGACTACCAATATAATCCCAACTCTAGGTGGGTTTACCAAGCCCGACCTAGGTCTATGTGCTCGAACCAAGGCATTTTGAAAACCAATTTAAAACTAAAGAACCACTCACCAACTATCCAAGCTCAACACTAGCCGACCAATCCATCAAGCTATCTAGATTCGTTCCTGAGGTCTCACCAACACAAAACCTTGATGCTATCAATCAAACACAAGAAAAATATCAATAATCAACCATCAACTCTCTATCGGAAACACTAAACACAAAACAAGCATATATTCGACCCAAGAACACCCTCAAAGCATCATTTCGAGCAGCCCTCAAACTCAGCAAATAACCGGTGTTTCCAACATTCAAAATGCCATCTAACACACCCAAAACAACCCTCGAACATCACTTAATCATCAGCCATCAATTTCCCACACTAAACAGCCCCAAAACTTGACATTTGAACCATCTAAAACCCCACTAAAACCCATGTCCGAAATTCATTATAAAACCATGTAAAAATTAGATATGTTGGACCTTTTGAATAGTAAATAGCTTATTTAACAACAACAATGTGAAACCGATATTTTAATTTTAATACAACTAAAGAACCTAAGGACTAAATTGAAAATGTCAAAACGAATTTTTAAGTCCTTAAACATCCCCATATGATTTAAAGAATATACCTAAGTTAAAAACTAAGCTTTCCAAATATTTTCTAAGTGTTCTTAAAGCCGAAACAGTGTTTTTAGACTCCCTGTTTTGAAACGGCCCAAAGCGTTTCGAAACGGTTTTGAAACTGTCAACCTATGTTCCGAAACGGGTATCGAAACGTTTTCAACACTGCCAACCCATGTTTCGAAACAAGTATCGAAACGGATTTAGAACATAGAGAACCCATATCGAAACGACATCAAGTGTTTCGAAACGGTTCTTCATTTGATTTGAAAATATGACCGTTGCAAGTTTTTAACTGATTTATAAGAAACCGTTAAGGCGTTTCGAAACGAGTTCAATCCATTTCGAAAAGACCCTTGACAGTGGCAAAAATGTTTCGAAACGGGGTAAAACCGTTTCGATACGGGCTCTTAAATGCACCCCAACGGCTTTTTCCTTTTTGGTCCGTTTCGAAACGGGGACGGGCGTTTCGAAACGGTTGGTTGCAGACTGCATTTATGGAGGTGAGATAACACCCCCAACGGCTCTATTGATGAATGCAACAACCACAACGGCTAGAAATCAATGAGAAGATATAAAAGGGGCCTCTAAAAGCTCCAGCAACAACTATTGATCCAAAAGCAAACATCCAAACATCAAATCCAAGCATTTGTGCCTAAATCCCAATATTGTCTAGAAACCCCAATTGTAAATTTCATTCTTATTATTTTCAATTAGGTTGAGTGCTTGTAATTAGGCTACAATTTGTATTGAGAGATACTTTCTTAGCCATCAAAATGTTTGTTCTTTTTGTGTGAGGATTGGGTTAAATTTTGGGTAGAAAATTTAACTGAAAATTGTAAGGGTTACCTCCTTAGCCTAGAAAAGGGGAAGAGCAATTAGTGAAATTGTTGCAAATCCTTAGTGAAGCTAAGATAGTGGATGTAGAGTTCATTTGGAACTTGAACCACTCTAAAATTCCTTGTCTATCTTTTAATTTGCAATTTCTACCACCTAAACCTTTAAAAATCCAATTCACCCCCCTCTTGGTTCATTTCGATCATTCGATCCACTCAACAATTGGTATCAGATCCTAGCTCTTTGAGGATTAACGACCACAAGAGGTGTTCCTTGGAGGAGTGTGATCATTAAAAATCAAGAGATGGCTTCAACCTCCGGTTCGAGCATGTATGAGTCTCAATCCACCACAAAACCTCCCTTCTTCAATGGTGACAACTATCCATTTTGGAAGAATAGAATGTGTCTCTTCATCAAGTCCAATGACTACTTAGTTTGGGATGTCATTGAAGATGGCCCCTACATTCCATTGAAGCAAGATAGTGAAGGCAAGATGATTTTGAAGAAGAAGGTGGAGATGAGTGAAGAAGAAAGGAGAAAGATCCAAATAAATGACAAAGCTCTCCACATGCTCTTTTGCTCATCCGGTCCGGACATCTATTCCAAAGTGTCATCCATTGAGAGTGCCAAAGAAGTGTGGGACACTCTTGAGACTACCTATGAGGGAACCAATTCAAGATAGAGCCCGATAAGACGGTGTCCAAGATGTTTGATCGGTTCTCCACCACAGTCAATGGGCTCAAAGGATTTGGAGAGACAATACCGTAAGACAAGCTTGTCTGGAAGCTACTCTATTCACTTCCCGAATCTTGGGATGGGAAGAGAACCGCAATCATTGAAGCTAAAAATTTGAAGACTTTAAAGCTTGATGAGCTAGTGGGTTCTCTCCTTACACATGAGATTATGAAGCAAGAAAGGGAAGAAGAGAAGAAGAAAGAAGAGAAGAGAGTAGAAAAGCTAGAGGTTGAAAAGAATAAGAAGATGGGAATAGCTCTCAAAGCTTCACTACTTGAGGAGAGCTCTTCTAGTGAGGAGGATGAGCTAGAAGAATTGGCTATGATAGCCAAACGATTCTCACGCTTTATGAGGTCCAACCGGGGAAGAAAAATCCAAAGAAAAATGGACTTCAAAGGCAAGAACAAAGAAGAAGCAAGGGATCAAATCATTTGCTTTGAGTGCAATAAATCCGGTCACATACGTTTGGAGTGCCCTCAACTCAAGAATAAGGGTTTTGAGAAGAAGAAGAAGCTCAAAGCCAAGCTTGCTACTTGGAGTGATGAGGAGTCATCGGAGGATGACGAACAAGAAGTGGCCAACCTTTGCCTCAAGGCACTTTAGGAAGATTCCTCCATGGTAACCTCTAACTCATCATCTTTAGATTTTACATATGATGAATTAAATGATGCATATAATGAGTTACAAGAGGTCTATGATGAATTAGTTGAGAAATATAAAGAGTCGGTCATTAGGAATAAGAAAATCATTTTGGAGCTAAATGAGAAAAATGACTCACTCTCTCAAGCTAATTCAAAATTTGAGAAAAATATATTAGGGTTGAAAGATGAACTTAAATTTTTTCAAGATGAAAATGTTGACCTTAATAATCTTTTATCTCAATGTAATAGTGAACACCAAAAGGTGTTAGATGAGCTAAATAAGCTCAAAGAGTCTTTTCAAAATGTTGGTAATGTCAAGCATGAAATAGGTGAATCTTGAAGAACAAACCAACCTAAGTAAAAGACTAACTACTACAAACAAGGTAGCTTTCCTAGACATAGTAGAACTAAAAGAATTAGAAGTGTATGGGTTCCCAAGGAACTTGTAAAATCTAATAACATTATTGCTATGTCATCTTGGATTCCTAAGAGAACCAAGGTTTTGGGAGCTAACACTCATGGACCCAAAATGATTTGGGTACCAAAAACAAAAGCTTAATATCTTTGTTTGTAGGGGGAGCATTGCTACAAGGCCAAAGCATAAAGTCAAAACTCATGGTACCTTGATAGTGGGTGCTCAAGGCATATGACCGGAGACAATAGTAGATTCATGGATCTAAAGCCAAAAAGTGGAGGAATGGTGACATTTGGTGACAGTTCCAAAAGCCACATTAAAGGTATTGGCTCCATAGGTAATCACTCTACTATTCTCATTAGTGTTTTAGAAAAACTAGTTTCCCTTGATCTAGTTAGAGGTTTACCCAAGATAAAATTTTCAAATGATAAAATTTGTGATGCATGCTTTAAGGGTAAACAACATAAGTCTTCCTTTAAATCCATTAATGATGTTTCTACAAGTAGATGTTTACAACTAATCCATATGGATTTATTTGGGACAATTAGGACTATGAGCTTGGGTGGTAAGTCTTATGCATTTGTACTTGTTGATGATTTTTCTAGATTTACTTGGGTTCTATTTTTAAGTACTAAGGATGAGGCTTTGGAAAAATTCATCACATTTTCAAAACTAACCCAAAATGATCTTGAACTTAGAATTTCACATATTAGGAGTGATCATGGAACCGAGTTTCAAAATTTAGGGTTTGAATATTTTTTGAATGAAAATGGTATTAGCCACAATTTTTCGGCTCCTCGAACTCCTCAACAAAATGGGGTAGTTGAGAGAAAAAATAGAACTTTGCAAGAAATGGCTAGAACTATGCTTTGTGAAAATAATTTACCTAAATATTTTTGGGCGGAAGCCACAAACACCGCTTGCTATATTGTTAATCGAGTAATGATTAGGCCAATTTTAAAGAAAACACCTTATGAGATTTTAAAATATAAAAAGCCTAACATTAGCTATTTTCACCCTTTTGATTGCAAGTGTTTTGTTTTAAATAATGGAAAAGACAACTTAGGTAAATTTGATGCAAAAAGTGATGAAGCTATTTTCATAGGATACTCTTTAACCTCTAAAGCCTATCGAGTATTTAACAAAAGAACTTTAGTAGTAGAAGAATCTATACATGTTGTATTCGATGATAACCTCCTTCCAAGGAAGGATTCTTGTGATGATGATGATGTAGGAATCATAAATGCCTTTGATGGAGGACAAAGTTCAAAGAAGGATGAGATTCCAACAAAAGAAGAGGACACACAAGATCCACCTCTTGAAGCCTTGAAGGACTTGGCTCTTGAGGAAAAGGAAGTGAGCTACCCAAGGGAGTTCAACTATGTCAAAGATGGTGAAATCTTGGGTGATCCATCCAAGGGGGTAACCACTCGATCTTCTCTTAGATTAATGAATCATGTTGCATTTATCTAATGAATAGAGCCTAAGAATATAAAAGAAGCATTGAAAGATGATTTTTGGATTATGGCTATGCAAGAAGAGTTAAATCAATTTGAGAGAAGTAACGTTTGGACATTAGTTGATAGGCCTAGTAATCAATCCACCATAGGAACTAAATGGGTCTTTAGGAACAAGCTAGATGAGAGTGGTAACATTGTGAGAAATAAAGATAGACTTGTAGCACAAGGTTACACTCAAGAAGAGGAAATAGATTTTGATGAAACCTATGCACCCATAGCTAGAATAGAAACCATTAGGATGTTGCTTGCATGTGCATGTTATCATAATTTCAAACTTTTTCAAATGGATGTTAAAAGCGCGTTTTTAAATGGTTTTATAAATGAAGAAGTGTATGTGGAACAACCACCGGGTTTTGAAGACTCAAAATTTCCAAATCATGTTTTCAAACTCACTAAAGCTCTTTATGGTTTAAAACAAGCTCCTAGAGCTTGGTATGAAAGACTTTCAAACTTCTTAATTGAAAAAGGTTTTGAAAAAGGTAAGGTGGACACTACACTTTTTATAAAAAAATACAAAAATGACATCTTAGTAGTTCAAATTTATGTTGATGATATTATTTTTGGTTCTACTAACGAATGTCATTGCCAAGAGTTTGCTAAGCTAATGCAAGGTGAATTCGAGATGAGCATGATGGGGAGCTCTCATTCTTTTTGGGACTCCAAATCAAGCAAAAGAAGGATGGCACCTTCAGCAATCAAGCAAAGTACATAAAGGATATGCTCAATAAGTTTGGCTTGGAGAATGCAAAGCCTCAAGCCACACCTATGAGCTCATCTACAAAGCTTGACAAAGATGAAGGAGGTAAGTGTGTTGACTCTAAGCTTTACCGTTCTATGATTGGATCATTGCTTTACCTTACCGCAAGTAGACCAGATATCTTGTTTAGTGTTTGCTTGTGTGCTAGGTTTCAAGCTAGTCCTAGAAAGTCTCACCTTATAGTCGTTAAGAGAATCTTTAGGTACCTTAGAGATACTCATTGTTTAGGTCTTTGGTACCCTAGAGACTCCACCTTCAACCTTCATGCTTATTCGGATGCGGATTATGAGGGTTGCAAAATCGATAGGAAAAGTACTTCGGGAACTTGTCAATTCCTAGGTAGTATGCTCATATCTTGGTTCTCTAAGAAACAAAATGGTGTAACCTTATCTACCACCAAAGCCGAGTACATATCCTTAGGGAGTTGTTGTGCTTAAGTCCTTTGGATGAAGCAACAACTCTTAGATTATGGAATTAAAGTTGAAACCATACCCCTAAAATGTGACAACACTAGTGTTATATGTTTAACAAAAAATCCCATCCAACACTCTAGAACCAAACACATAGAAATAAGGCATCATTTCATTAGAGATCATGTCCTTAAAGAAGATGTGGTTATAGAGTATGTAGACACCTTAAATCAATTAGCGGACATATTTACAAAACCTTTAGACAAAGAGAGTTTTTGGTCCCTTAGGAGAGAGTTAGGTCTAGCTAGCCTATCTTGACCTTTTAGGACCTCTTTTGTGCTTAAAACTGCTTGATCTTGTGAAATGCCATGTTTATGTGTTTTTACTCCTAATTTCATCCATGCATATAGCTAGGGGAGTATGTTTATGTTTGCATATGTTTTTTCCTGCTCATTCATGTCATCATGCAAGTCAGGCCTTAAAAAAATTCAATTTTTAGCACTTTTAGAGCCTCATATGCACTTCCAGGCCCAGGTGTATCGAAACGGGTCAACATGTTTCGATATGGATGCCTTAAAATCATATATGAGGGAAGGGAGTTCCGAAACACCTTAAAAGGGTTTCGAAACGTTTTGGCTACTGCCAAGGGGTGTATCGAAACAAGTTTCGATACGAGTCAACGGGGCTTCGATACGGTCAACCCCGCATCGAAACGGTCAGCTGAAGTCCAAAAGATGGTCAAACCTTCGTGCCCACGTTTCGAAATGGTTAAGCTCGTTTCGAAACGGTTTCGTGGACTGCTTTAAGAAGGGCTTTTAATGATAAAGTTCACTTTAATTAAAACTCTCACAAACCATAAAAACCCTAGCCCGAATTTTTTCTATAAGAACCCTCTAAACCTCTGTGTTTTTCACCAAATCAAGAGGGGTTTTTCTCTAAATCACAAGTCTAAGCAAGTTTCAACAATATTGTGCAAGGATTTTCATCCATTCATCCAAAATCCCAAATCAAGGTATTTTTCCTCTTTTTCTTTTTCCTTCAATTTATGTTCGAATCTTAGGTTAGAAAATTTTATTTTTGTATAGTTTATATGTTTTTGTGCTTGGGTTCTTCATATCTTGTAAAAAAATTTCAAAATCTTCAATTTTTTTATTCGAATATAAAAAATTTTCACTCGTATTTTTTTACTGTTTTTCTCTTAATTTTTTTTTGTTTTTATTTTGTTTTTATTATTTATTTTAAAAACTTGTTTTTAAACCTAAGTGAGATTTATCATTGGATTGAATTAAGAAATCTATGCATACACTTAATTTTTTTTAAACTTGCTTGCTTATATTTTTAAGATGACAGAGAATGTTAACAAAAAACGTAAGTCCATTCAAACCGGTGAATCGAGTATGCGTCCAAATCTCGCCCAGCTCTTTCAAAAATCTCTTCGAACTACAGAGTTGAGAGAACGTTTCAAATATGTCAAGGAGTACGAGGTTCGTCGCGAGCGTGTGATTGATCTCAACTTCCTTAACTCCGAGCGATTTCTATTCTGTTACCTCGAGCGTTTGAGAGAATGGGATCTTCTTGTTTTGTTGAGCACTCCGAACATTTGCTACAAACACATGGTACTTCTCTTTTGATGAATTAATATTATTGTTGCTTATTGCTTAATGCTTATTGGTACTAACCCTTTCTCTTCTCTATGAGCCTTGTTTATTATTTTTAATCTAACAAAAAGGGGGAGAAGAAAACTTGAATTTCAAAGTTAAACCTTTTAAAAAAAACTTTAAAAACCTATCTTAAATTAAGGGAGAGTTAGAATGTGTTCAAAATTTTCAAAACTCTTAAAAATTCTAACTTTGGTTTTGTTATATCAAAAAGGGGGAGATTGTGAAACCGATATTTTAATTTTGATATAACTAAAGAACCTAAGGACTAAATTGAAAATGTCAAAACGAATTTTTAAGTCCTCAAACATCCCCATATGATTTAAAGAATATGCATAAGTTAAAAACTAAGCTTTCCAAATATTTTCTAAGTGTTCTTAAAGCCGAAACAGTGTTTTTCGACTCCCTGTTTCGAAACGGCCCAAGGCGTTTCGAAACGGTTTTGAAACTGTCAACCTATGTTCCGAAACGGGTATTGAAACGTTTTCAACACTGCCAACCCATGTTTCGAAACAAGTATCGAAACAGCTTTAGAACATAGAGAACCTGTATCGAAACGACATCAAGTGTTTCGAAACGGTTCTTCATTTGATTTGAAAAATATGACCGTTGCAAGTTTTTAACTGGTTTTTAAGAACCCGTTAAGGCGTTTCGAAACGAGTTCAATCCGTTTCGAAATGACCCTTGACAGTGGCAAAAGTGTTTCGAAACGAGGTAAAACTGTTTCGATACGGGCTCTTAAATGCACCCCAACGGCTCTTTCCTTTTTGGTCTGTTTCGAAACAGGGACGGGCGTTTCGAAACGGTTGGTTGCAGACTGCATTTATGGAGGTGAGATAACACCCCCAACGGCTCTATTGATGAATGCAACAACCACAACGGCTAGAAATCAATGAGAAGGTATAAAAGAGACCTCTAAAAGCTCTAGCAACAACTATTGATCCAAAAGCAAACATCCAAACATCAAATCCAAGCATTTGTGCCTAAATCTCAATATTGTCTAGAAACCCCAATTGTAATTTTCATTCTTATTATTTTCAATTGGGCTGAGTGCTTGTAATTGGGCTACAATTTGTATTGAGAGATACTTTTTTATCCATCAAAATCTTTGTTCTTTTTGTGTGAGGATTGGGTTAAATTTTGGGTAGAAAATTTAACCGAAAATTGTAAGGGTTACCTCCTTAGCCTAGAAAAGGGGAAGAGCAATTAGTGGAATTGTTGCAAATCCTTAGTGAAGCTAAGGTAGTGGATGTAGAGTTCATTTGGAACTTGAACCACTCTAAAATTCCTTGTCTATCTTTTAATTTTCAATTTCCACCACCTAAACCTTTAAAAATCCAATTCACCCCCCTCTTGGTTCATTTCGATCATTCGATCCACTTAACAAACAAATCGAAAGCTTAACCTAAAGCTATCAAAGTTATCATTTTTATTTCAAAACCCAAAAACCTAAAAAATGCAATATAATAGGTTTTATTGAAAACTAATGGTATAAAAATGGAGAGGAAGATAAGGACAACTAAAAAACATCATTACTTTTCAAAAATCCTCAAAAATCAAGCAAGGAAGAAATAGAATAGTAACTTGCAAGGGGAGGGGGAAAATGCCGTTGGTTTTGAAAGAGGAGGGGAGGAAGATGAGCAAAATGCATTTTTATTTATTTTGTTTTATTTTAAAAGTCAAAAGATATTTTTACCCTTAATGAAAATAGGTAATTACAATAGTGTAAAATCCATGGCTTGGGCTTAAAAAGATGACTAGTCCAACATATATTTATTTGTTTTAAAAATATAAAGCCCGAAATTATATTTTAATAATTTAATTTCACCCGACCCCCAAACCCGGGTGTTACAACTCTCCCCCACTTAAAGAATTTCGTCCCCGAAATTACCTGACGGAAACAAGTACGAAAACTGCTCAAGCATCTCGGCTTTCCTCTCCCACGTGGCCTCTTCCACGCCTATATGTCGCCACCAAACCTTGACCAACTCTATGGTCTTGCCACGCAACACCTTGCTATCCGAAGCAAGTATCTCAACTGGTTCTTCATTGTACGACAAATCTGGATTCAGTTCTATCTCCTCAAACGACATAACGTGAGACAGAATCGTTCGACAGAGGGTTTGTTGGGGAACCAACCCGCGCGCGTGCGGCTCACGCGCTGGTTCCCCCTCTTTCCTTTTTTTATTTTCTTTTTCATTATTTTCTTTCTTTTTTGGTTATTTTCTTTGCTATTTTTTTACACATTTATTCTTTTTTTGTTTTCTTTTTCCTACAACATTTATTTTCCACCTTCATTATTAAAATCATTTTCTCTTTCTTCATTTTTTTTCTTTTTAAAAGATGGGCTTGTATTTTTTTTAAATGGGCTTTATTCTTTTTTCCTTTTGAAATGAGCTTCAAAAATGGGTTTTTAAAAGTGGGTTTTTGTTGTATTTTTTATTTAGTTTAGAAAAGGTGGGCCTTTTATTATTTTAAGGGAAAAAAGATTTTTTTTTTAATTTTTTCAGATTATTTAAAATTGAGGTGAAAATTTAGTGACAACAAACATACATATAATATATAAGGATTTTAGAAATTATTTTCACATTTTTAAGAACACTCGAGGGCAGTTTTCCTTGAACTCACCCCAAATTACCCGAACTCCAAAACCAGATTCGGTCAACTCTAATACCATCATCAAAACTCCTAAACCTAAAATCGTGGCGTTACAATGTTCTTCATTGTTTTCAATTGAGTTCAAAAGATCGATTGTGAGCTATACATTTGTTTGGCATCGAGAGAGTCAAACTCACAAAAGAAGTAAGCACGATCTCATCAATACTAGGTGTTGATCAATCCAACCTAGACATAGGTTAGGGATTAAGGCGGCTAAAAGAGGACGGACCAAAGGTTGTTGTTCATTGAAACATTCACGCCGACGGGTATTATCTGCAGCGGGCATCAACAGTATTCTAACTTAGACATAAGCTAAATCATTATCGAAGCGTTCTGCCGAGCCTTGAAGGTCTACTGAGTTTGCCGCCGAGCCAATCGTCCGTTCCACCTACCGAGGCAACGAATGCGTCGAAGCATCAATATGCCATCTTCCGTCGAGGCAACAAAGTCTGGCAGCGCAATACAATTTAACCTATCCAATGCAGTTTCACACTACGGAGCAACATAACCTGACTCATTCCATCAATCTGATCTTTTCTCTTAATTACTTGTGTTTATTTACTTTTCCTTTAACGAACTGAAACTTACTTGTGGTAAATATTCTTTGTGCATGAATTTATATTTGAGTTAGCTGTCTAATTCTCGTGGGAGACGATATCTTTTATATTACAACTTGACAAGAGTGTACACTTGCGCTCACATTTAGAGAACACCTAATCGCTCTAAAAGTATAAATTAATAATGGACACAAATTGAATTGTTTCAGATTTATTTAGCCTTCTAGGTATTATTTATCACATTGCTTCGCAAATTGTAATTTGGAGATTTCTAATTCACTAATTTGTTTTTATAGCTAGTGTGAATGGTATATTTTTCTCACATTTGTTATGGAGGATTGTACTAAATCCCCACGATATTAGGGGTAAGCAAATGTTTACATAAAATTGTTCACATCATGAAGTTGTAACAAAGGACATTGTTTTCTACTTTTTAGACTAATTTTAAATTATATATGTATTAATCACAGTGGCGGATCCACCATATAGTTAGGGTGAACAAATTATTTGTACCGTTATTTTTTGATTTACTAATGTTTGCATTGATAACTTATTTACAAAGTTATAAATAGGCATTGTTAACTTATTTGCACTCAGTCGTTTATGTTCATGAACATATATAAATGAACATGTTCGGAAAAGCTAAAAACGAAGCCTAAACATATTAAATAATAAGTGAATTGAATCGAATATGATGTTAATAAATATTGACCACCCTAAAAAATATGTCCGGATCTGGCACTGGCAAGATAGAGATGATTAGAGAACTTTAAATAATCGGTCAACTAACTATTACTATTATAATTAATTTTTTGTTCATTTTTCATTTATATTTTTAAAATTTCAAAACTTTTAAAATTTGAAATTTAATTTCATATAAAAATAATTGAGTCGATCCAATTGGTTTTCATCTACAGTAATGAAAATATTTCAATGATATAAAAAACACACAAAAAGGGAAAATTTGTCTCATTAGAGAACTTTAAATAATCTCAAATGTCTTTAATGCTTAACAGAATATGCTAATCTATCTCTAAGAATATTAGTATAATACTTAACAGAAAATGCTAATCTATCTCTAATAATATTATAATACATAACTGAAGATGCTAATCTGTCTTAAACCATTACCATATAATATTTAATCATAATGTTAGTATAATACTTAACAGAAAATGCTAATCTATCTCTAAGAATATTAGTATAATACTTAACAGAAAATGCTAATCTATCTCTAATAATATTATAATACATAACAGAAAATCCCTAGTCTTAACACCCAAAAACCTGAACCTTTAACCCTTAATGTTAAATTATAACCATAAACATTGAATTCTACACCCTACAACTTAAGCCCCTAATCATTGACCACAACCTAAATCTCTAAACCCTAAAATTGAAAGGCTTGTGCAAACTTAAATTTACACAAGCTTGTGTATCAAAGTATTTTCCATGCTTATATAAGATCTCAAACCGTTACTTTTAGGATTATTATCCTATACACTGGCGGTGGAAAATAAAATTTTTACAAATGAGATTATTTAGGGGTTTATGGTTTAGAGATTAGGGGTTTAGGTTGTAGGGTTTAAAATTTATGATTCATTCTTATAATTTAGGGTTTAAAGTTTAGGGTTTATGGTTAAATTTTTTGGGTTTTAAGGTTAGAAATTTAAATTTTAGATTTAGGCTTAAAATAGAGATGCGTGTGTAAACTTTTTTTTTTTGCACTAGCAATGTATCAAATATTAATCTTTAATCTTATATTAGCATATATTTTTACAATAAAATTATTTTTATTGGATTGCAATATAGGGTATTATAACTAAATACTAAATGATTTTATGGGGACTTGTTCAATTCAAAGATTCTTTTCTTTCCATGACTTTCTTGTAAATACACAAATTCATAGAACTAGAGAAAGAGGAAGAGGAATAGGGGTGTGAAAAACTGACCCGACCTGGTAACCTGCCTGAAACCCGATCGAGTCAGAACCTGGTTTAACCCGAGAATTCAAAGACCGAACCCGACCTGCACCCGACCGAAACGAACCTGAACCCGAATTTGACCTGTAACTGTAGAAACCGAACCCGAACTGCACCCGACCGAAGTGAACTCGAACCCGAAATTGACCTGTTACTGTAGTAACCGAACCCGACCTGCACCCGACCGAAACGAACCCGAACCCGAACCCGAGACTAACCTACCAGATAATCGATTTAACCCGACCTGTTTGGACCCGACCTGAAATGAACCCGACCTGTTTTGAACCCAACCTGTTTTGAACCCGACCTGTTTTGAACCTGAACTGTTCTTGACCTGAACTGTTATTGACCTGAACTGTTATTGACCTGAACTAATATTAACCTGAACTAATACTATTATTTGATTTACTAATAATGATAATTATCTGACATTTAAAGAAGTTATATTTAATGAATATAAAATAATGTCAAGTATTGAAAAAATTATAAAATTAATAATAATTTCAAGTATTAATAAATTAACTAACTTAACTTCAATTAAAAGATAAATTAAATTAATAATAATTCTAAGTATTAATAAATTGTATTTCTAATTAACTTGACTATTATTTTAAAATAACTTCAAAAATAAACTATTATACTTAATTAACTTAAGTGGAATGAATAACCATTATTAAATTAAAATTTTATACTTAATAAAATTAAGTTAAATGAGTAAAAATTATTAAATTAAATCTATATTCTTAATTAAAATAAGATGACTTAAATTTTTTATTATAGGAATAAATTAATGCTAAATAATTAACTTGCATTCATTTTAATTGAAGTTAAGTTAGTTATTAAATTAACTTAACTTAAGATTAAAAATAAATTTAATTAACTTGCATTCATTTTAAGTTAGTTATTAAATTAACTTAACTTGCTTTCTGATAAACTACTTAATCTACTTAAGTTGAATGAATAACCATTATGAAATAATTTTTTTATACTTAACTAAAATTAGTTTAAAGTTATTAAACTAAATTTGTATACTAAATTAATATAAGATAACAAAATTTTTTAATTAACATTACATACTTAATTGACTTAGTAAAAAACTGGTCAACAATTCAAATCTGGTCAATGGGTCAAAGAGTCAAAGGTCCGATCAACTATCGGGTCAAACTTAGTCAAAAGTCAACATGATAAATTCGGTCAACTTTCGGGTCGGTCAAACGGGTCAAGGTTCGGTCCAGTTCACACGGTTCAGATCAAGCTGGTCGAGTATGCTGAAGCAAGGGATATCCAGACTAGTTTAAAGTACGATTAGAAAAGACTTGGTTCAGATGGTGCAGAGCTCGACTTTCATTACACAACCTCCTGATGTATATATATATATATTTGACTAGTAATATTAAAACAATAACAGTAATGAAGCCTATACACATATAACAAGGATATATATGTATATATGTTGGAACCCATATTTGATAGAAACATGTGTAATATAAATAAGATGGGAACATTAATCAATGATGCAACATCGAAAATGGTGAAAAGCTCACCCCAACCTTGACTTTCACGTGGGCAAAACTGGTCCAATTCAATTCTTTAAGCAATTTGCGTCATTCAGATTGACCTCACAGATCATCTACACACAAGCCCAACTCACATACCACTCACGCACAGTTGCACAAACGGCAGCGGTACAAACTCATCGGAAAAGACGCGATAACGGCAGCGGCAGAACCAAGTCCGAGGAAGGTTGGCGGCGGAGCACGGCAACGATAAGAGAAGATAAAAACCAATGGTTTCCGGTGGTGGTGCTAGGGAGAAGTCGAATGGTTCTCCTTTGTTACAATGGCCGATGTTGAACAAATAAGGGACGCGTTTCGGTCGGACGGCGAGGGAAAAACGAAAGGTGGCGGTGGCATTCTGAACGAACGGTGTTGCCGACCTCGTCGGAGCTTAAACGAAAAACAAAGGGTGAGAGGTTTATTTTGAGTGATGAAAAACGGGGGATAGGGGTAAGGGGTGAGTGCGGCTGCTGATAGAAACAATAATGGAAGATAAATGAGATGATTTAGGGTGAAAACAAAAGTCATATACCCTAAATAAGGGGTAAATCGTAAAAGAAGGGTCTAAAGATTTACCCATGTCACAAAAAGGTTCTCATATCTTCCGATTTATACAAATAAGTCACAAAAATTCTGATTTATCTCAATATAGCCCTCAATTTACAATTAAGGCTTGATTCCAAAATGCCCAAATATTAGGGTTTCTGATTTAGGGATTTTAAAATTAGGGTTTTTAAATTAGGGTAATTTTTGGGGTGTTACAGGTTTAGAATATTACTTATGCTTTAGGGTTTAATTCTTAGGGTTTAGAATAAGACATTAGGGGTTTAAACCCTAACCAAACCCTAATATTTAATCAATGAACCATAGTCCCTAATCCTAAACCCTAAACAATAACCACTACCCTCTAAACCATAAAACCCTAATACTATAGCTAATAACTCATAGTCCGTAATCCTAGATCGAGGGTTTAGTGGTTAGGGTTAATTACTTATGCTTTAGGGTTTAATGTTTATGGTTTAGAATAAGACATTAGGGGTTTAAACCCTAACCAAACCCTAATATTTAATCAATGAACCATAGTCCCTAATCCTAAACCCTAAACAATAACCACTACCCTCTAAACCATAAAACTCTAATATTTAATCTATAGCTCATAGTCCGTAATCCTAGATCGAGGGTTTAGTGGTTAGGGTTAATTACTTATGCTTTAGGGTTTAATGCTTAGGGTTTAGAATAAGACATTAGGGATTTAAACCCTAACCAAACCCTAATATTTAATCAATGAACCATAGTCCCTAATCCTAAACCATAAACAATAACCACTACCCTCTAAACCATAAAACCCTAATATTTAATCTATAGCTCATAGTCCGTAATCCTAGATCGAGGGTTTAGTGGTTAGGGTTAATTACTTATGCTTTAGGGTTTAATGCTTAGGGTTTAGAATTAGACATTAGGGGTTTAAACTATAAAACCCTAATATTTAATCTATAGCTCATTGTCCGTAATCTTAGATCGAGGGTTTAGTGGTTAGGGTTAATTATTTATGCTTTAGGGTTTAATGCTTAGGGTTTAGAATTAGACATTAGGGATTTAAACCCTAAACCCTAATATTTAATCAATGAACCATAGTCCATAATCCTAAACCCTAAACCCTATACATTTAATTACAAATAATAATAATAATAATAATAATAATAATAATAATAATAATAATAATAATAATAATAATAATAATAATAATAATAATAATAATAATAATAATAATAATAATAATCATAAAACTAATAATAATAATAAGCATAGTAAATATATAATAATAATAATAATTGTCTTTAAGTATATAATAATAATCATAATAATAATAATATTACTAATCATAATAATAATAATAATAATAATAATAATAATAATAATAATAATAATAATAATAATAATAATAATAATAATAATAATAATAATAATAATAATAATAATAATAAAAACTAATAATAATAATAATAATAAAAATAAAAACTAATAATAATAATAAGCATAGTAAATATATAATAATAATAATAATAATAATAATTGTATTTAAGTATATAATAATAATAATAAACCCTAAACCCTAACCACTAAACCCTAAACCCTAAACCCTAAAACCTAAACGCTAAACACTAAACACTAAAAACAAAAATCATAATCCATCAATATATATATTACATGTACGTATGTACATATCATTTTATGAACAGTAAACCCTAAACCCCAAACTCTAAAACCTAAAAACCATAATCCATCAATATATATATATAATACATGTAGGTATGTTTGTATTAATTTAAGATCAATAAACCCTAAACCCTAAACCCTAAACGCAAAACCATAAACCATAAACCCTAAAAACCATAATCCATCAATATATATATAATTAATGTAGGCATGTTTGTATTAATTTAAGATCAGTAAACCATAAACCCTAAACCCTAAAAACCATAATCCATCAATATATATATATAATACATGTAGGTATGTTTGTATTAATTTAAGATCAGTAAACCATAAACCATAAACCCTAAACCCTAAAAACCATAATCCATCAATATATATATATATATATAATTAATGTAAGCATGTTTGTATTAATTTAAGATCAGTAAACCCTAAACCCTAAACCCCAAACCTAAACCCTAAACCCTAAACCTTAAAATCATAATCCATCAATATATATATAATTAATGTAGGCATGTTTGTATTAATTTAAGATCAGTAAACCCTAAACTCCAAACCCCAAACCCTAAACCCCAAACCTTAAACCCTAGACCCTAAACCTTAAAAATAAATCCAATAATCCCAACTATATATATATCACATATACATAATCCCCTAACCCTAAACCCTAAACTCTAAACCATAAAAATAAAAATCATAATCCGTCAATATATATAATACACATAACACAATAAACCATAAACCCGAAGGAACCCGACCTGAAATGAACCCGACCTGAAACGAAACCGACCTGAAATGAACCCGACCTGAAAAGAACCCGACCTGAAACGAAACCGACCTGAAACGAACCCGACCTGAAACGAAACCGACCTGAAATGAACCCGACCTGAAACGAAACCGACCTGAAACGAAACCGACCTGAAACGAAACCGACCTGAAACGAACCCGATCTGAAACGAAACCGACCTGAAATCAGCCTGTCAATTAACCGTTTTGACCCGACCTGAAATGAACCGACCTGAAATGAACCCGGCCCGAAATGAATCCGACCCGAAATGAACCCGACTTGAATTGAACCCGACCTGAAATGAACCCGACCCGAAATGAACCCGAACCCGAACCGAATCGAGTCAAAACAAAAAATGACCCGAAATGACCTGTAACCGATTTGACCCGACCTGACAGAGCCCGACCTGAAACCCAACTGTTGACCTGTTTTTACATCCCTAAAGAGGAAGAGAAAAAGAGAATAGATTTAGAGAGGAAGAACAAGTGGGTTCATAAGTTTTTGCATAAAAGAAACATGCATTACAGCCCTTGACTATATAGGACAATTTGTTATTCAAAAACAAACGTGAGCTCCACGTGTCATGGGCTCTCTTCTTTCGCGCGACCTTTTACCAGTTTCTTCATTCCTGGACTCGAATGTTTGAATTGAACTTCTAGCTGTCACTACCGGTTGCTCCTCCTTCCCTGTATTTGTCTATTCATAACATTACTCCCGCCTCCAAATAGAACCTTGTCTTCAAGGTTCCAAGCACGATTTACCCTTTGACATTGACAATGCAGCAAGACCCACCAAGACCTTTAAAAGAAATAACTTGTCAAATGCTTCAAAAATATCAATACTTGATTGATGGATCAGTTCTGGCAGTGCTCATTGTATTCCTAAATGTTCTCATAACAATTGCAGCAACTCTTTATTCCTAAATGTTTTCATAACAATTGCAGCAGCTCTTATCCATGAAAATGATAGAGGAGACTGGTAAACCAACTAGGGCATGTCTTAATGCTTGACAAACATCTTTCTGGTTTCAACATTAACTTCCTTAGATAATCGTAGCCAAGAATTCATACACAGTGACGTGAAGAGAATGATTCTCACTTTGTTCACCACTAAGACTCTTCCTATCTTCAGTGACACCCTTAGCAATCAGACCTTGCACCAGAACAACCAAGAATGCCCAAGTCAATTGTCTTACTAACTTAGCCCTAATATCCTTAACAAAGCCCTCCAATTCGTCATTATCAGAGAGCCATTTTGCGCTCAGATTTGCCACTACCTTTTGAATTAAAATTGTTGTCACAATTCTCATAATTCCAACAAAAATAAACACTATATATGTTCATTAACAACAATCTAAACTTGTACGGGTCATCCTTATCTACAAGCTTATTGGCTTGAGTAGCCATTGTTGAACAAATTCCTTCAAACATTCCACAAGCATCAACATCTCTTAATATGAAACACTTAAAAATGTTTTCAACGTACCCAACCTTAGTAGAGCCGAACTCACATCCAACAACCACAACATGTGACAGTACTAGACTAGTATCTTCTTTATCCGTAAGTTCAAAGAAATGTTTTGACATAGCTACCGAACCTGGCATTTTAGAGATGGTGATTGCTGCTTTTGGGTTCTCTTCAAATTCAGTTTGTTGTTTGACACCCATGTCCTCCACATCACCATATATTACTTCATCCGATCGCACAAACATTTCATCGCCAAATATAGGGCATATGCCATCTTCACCGTCATTTTCTTTAAACGTCGACAATTCATCGAACACCTGGTGGGACTTTGTGATTGGTCGTCTTGCTTAGTCACAAGTTCCCTCGATCCTTCATTTTCGATGCATGTCTTGGGTGTTTGTCCCCATTGTGACGATATAACTGCCAGTTGGTGTGTTATATCCTGTAGTGTCTGTTGGATACTGTTATTTACTCATTTTTTCTCGTCGAAGTGCGTCTGTAGAGAAATCAGTTGCTGTTTGTGACGCGTTGAGGTTGGTGTTGGCAATTTATCGAACACAGGGGTGACTATTCTGCTTGGGTTGTCTCGAACAGTGTATTGAAATGTTGCCATCATCGATTTGGTAAAATTTTCCAATATGATAGATGATGATATCCTCTCATCCAGTTATACCATCGTTGAGCTATTCCTTCAAAATGCAACACCGCCAGGGTAATTCGGTGAGTGTCATCTATTTGGTGAAAATTGAAGAGCTCTTCAGCATGGGCAATCCATAATTCCGTATTTGTGCCCATCAAATTTGAATAACTCAACGTAAATTGAATTTGGGGAACGAAAACTAATCTTCCATTTTTTTCGACTCTCAATAAAAGCACAAAATATCAAAAACTTTCCTGTAAATACACAAATTCACAGCAAAAGAAATAAAACTAGAGAAAGAGAATAAATTTAGAGAGGAAGAACAAGTGGGTTCATAAGTTTTTGCATAAAAGAAACAAGCATTACAACCCTTGACTATATAGGACAGTTATTCAAAAATAAATGTGAGCTCCACGTGTCATGGGCTCTCTTCTTTTGCGCGACCCTTTACCAGTTTATTCATATTCATTCCTTGACTCGAATGCTTGAATTAAACTTCTAGCTGTCACTGTTGGTTGCTTCTCCTTCTTCCATAACCATTGAATTCTCTATTCATAACATATATTAACTATTTTTTTTGGAAAATATGTCGTTTTGTTTTATTAAGGGAAAGTAATTACAAAGAGTAAAGTTTGGTAAAAAAAGAAATGGAAAAGCAGACAAGGAAGATGATATGCATGTGTCACTGTGTTATTGTTTCGAGGAGTGAAGCTGAAATGACAACTGGTGAAACGACTGGATAGGCAGCAGGCATCCCATATTATGCTTCTGATTTCTGAAGGTAACAATCTCTTCTGGGCTTTGTTTTGTATTTTCATAAAGGAGTTTATTACGTGCAAACCATAAACCTCAAATTGTTGTTGCCATTTCTTCTCGCTTTGATCTGTCTACATGCTTGAACATCCACATTATTAAGGGCAATAGGCCATATATAGCCTAACAGAAACCAAACCTGCAAAGCCAAGGAACAGTCTTGGCTAACATGAGATGCGTCTTCAGTCTGAGCAAATTGTAGAGGGCAGTTAACATTAGTTACAACTCCCTTGATACTTAAATTATCAAGTGTAGGCAGGTAGTTTCGTGCAAATTTTCATACGAGTATGCCAACTTCAGGTGGACTTTGTAAATCCCAAATTTTCTTGTACATGTGAGACTCATGGTCAGTGTCCAAAAGGAGTTTAAGCCACTTCTTACTGAGTAAATGCTTGATAGTTCACCGGACCATACTAGCTTATCTCGTTGCATGTTCAACCACAGGGGAATGCTTACTATCTTCTTTGCATCTTCCTCTTGGAACACCGAGAAAATTAGAGTATTGTCCCACTGGTTAGAATATGGTAGAATGAGATTGCTAACATGGTCAAGATAATCAACTCGATTGGTAGTAACCAAAGATTACTAACCTTCAAAATGAATACTATACGGGTATGGTTGATTTCAGCAATGTCATGGAGCCCTTCCAAATTTTGGATGCAGTAAGTAGATATTTCATACCCAAATAAGTTCCAAAAGATTTCCCTTAAACCATCTTCGGGTTCATTGAGTGAAGGGCATCGCAAACATCATCATGGGTAAAAGGGTGCCTAAGATCATCATTCATTATCTCTGATATAAACGGGGACACCCCTTCAACAATTTCATCCAACACAAGAAATTAGAGAGCCAATGTCTAACACGTCTTCCACACAGTCATGTGTTAAACCTGCATCGTCTATTAAAGTATCCACTTTATTTTTCTTCTGTGGAAAAAGGTTGTATTTCTATCCCCTTCCCGCACACGTTGTTCCCAGTAGAGTTCATCTTTATCACCCTCTGAGTGTAAAGCCAATTTGACATCAACAATTTCTCCGAGAACTTATCAACAATTTGACATCTTTATCCACCGTCATATTTGTGCCCATAATTCCTCTTTGAGGATGTGTGCATTCCTGCATTGTTTCCAGATCTTGCGTAAAATTAGGAGGATCTTCAATCATCCATTTACAGCTCCTTCCGGCAGCCCTACGGGGTGGTACTCGCAGTGACAGATCTCATTGGAAAGGGAAATCATGGTCTGGATGAAGAATCCGTAAAGGGCAGAAGCTTAGTCTTCCACAAATGAAGCAAAAAAGTGGGAGTTTTTCATAATAAAATCTTGCATACGCATGGGAATTGTTGGGTAGAGCAGACTTTTTCCTCCGACTCGGACACGGACGTGCATTGTACGTGTATACTCCAACATGGTGGCCGTTGAATCATATTCCAAAAATGTGCCTACAAAGTCACCCAATTGTCTACCAACC
Organism: Hibiscus tridactylites; assembly: GCA_958450335.1. Classification (NCBI taxonomy): domain Eukaryota; kingdom Viridiplantae; phylum Streptophyta; class Magnoliopsida; order Malvales; family Malvaceae; genus Hibiscus; species Hibiscus tridactylites. Next base: position 22,128,823 of record OY288284.1, on the reverse strand, counting down.
TGTTCCGACATGAATCTGCACCCTCTAGGGAAACCGAGATTGGATCTTCACCCTCTGCAAGTTTGTGGAGAATAGGTAGATGAGAGTTTAAAAACCATGGGCCTCCTGATTCTATCCTTTACAGATCAATAGTGTGATAGAGCCGAAATATATAACGATCATCCCCTATATCAGATATGAAGATACCACTCACTTGTCCAAACCAAAAATACTATGGCTATGAAAAGAAAGGCTACTGAAGATGCTTCTGAAATCCAACAAACAACAGGAGAAGCAAGGAGAAGAAGGAGAGGGTTTTTAGGTGTGATGAGGCAGATGAGTTGCTGAGATTAAAGATACCATACACAAGGTAAGGGTATGCTTAGGCACTTACGATACCGCCGAGGAAGCCGCTTGCTTGCTTGCTTCGTGGTCTCAATACAAAGACAAACTTCTCCCTATGTTCCAATCCAAATCCATCTCTTTCCTCAAACATCTTTAAATCAAACACTTCATTTGCTCCTTTGCCCATTTCTGACTCTAAAGAAGAAACATCGGATTTCTTGGATTCTATCAATGATCATTGTTCATCTTAAATGATGACGAAGAAGAAGGGCAAGAAATGGATTTGAAGTTGGTGGATAAAATTGGATCACCCTGCTACTACTTACCTTTTCAGATTGCACAAGTGATTGAGTAGTGCAATGAAGAGAAGGGCGTATGAACGTAAAATCTCAGCTTCTCTGTATGCTTTCAACGGGATAACAGAGTTATTGAGGCTAAAGTTTGGACAGAAAAGTGAGAGGATATCTGAAGAGTTGACACAACTTGAAAATACATGTAAGAAGAACAAAGGGAAAGAAATGGTGGGGGGAAAGCGGAAGGATAGCCTACAATCTTCATTGGATGGAATTTGAACGAGGGTGAACCTCTTTGGAGCTCGCTTCATCTCCCACCTATCTGCCAATATTAAACTTTTTCCCAACATTAGTACAAACCATACAATATATCAAGATTTCTTGCCATTACCCAACAATTTGGTTCTAGTTATTATTTTTCACTCTTCAGTAATTTGTGCCAAAAGTAGTGCATAAAAATGTCAAATTATATCAAGTGAACATTAATGGTAGGATGTAAAAAGTTGATTTGACCTGCAAAATTGATTGAAACTGACTTATTCAGAATTGCTTTTGACTCGAGGTGATGGTGATACGAAATCGATTCGAGTCTAAATTGGTGTTAACCTGAACCCGAGTTGGACTTGGAACTTTTGGATCTGAACCCGACCTACACCCGACCTGAGAACGACTTAAACTTGAATTCAACCTGATAATGTGATAAGCGAACCCGACCTGCATCCGACATGATATGAACCTGAACCAAGATTAACCTAGTAAATAACTGATATTACCTGACATGTTATCAACCTGACTTGTTATGAACCTGATCTGTAATTGACTCAACCTGTAAATGACCTGTGTTGAGTGGATCGCAAGATCGAAATTGACCAAGAGGGGGTGAATTGGAAATTTAAAGGTTTGTGGTGGAAATTGGCAAATTAAAAATTGATGGACAAGAGATTTATAGTGGTTCAAGTTCCAAATGAACTCTACATCCACTACCTTAGCTTCACTAAGGATTTGCAACAATTCCACTAAATCGTTCTTCCCCTTTTCTAGGACAAGGAGGCAACCCTTTACAATTTCGGTTGATTTTTCTACCCAAAAATCAACCCAACCCTCACACAAGAGAACAAAGAAATTTGTAGGCTAATAAGGTATCTCTCAATACAAATGATAACCCCAATACAAGCACTCAACCCAATTTGACAAAATATGAATGAAGATTACAAATTGGGATTTCTACACAAAGTGGGATTTTTGCACAATTGCTTGATTTTGATGTTTGGATGTTTGCTTTTGGATCAATAGTTGTTGCTGATGCTTTTGGATGTCTCTTTTATACCTTCTCATTGATTTCTAGCCGTTTGGGTGGTTGGGAACATAAATGGAGCCGTTGGAACCCTCTCTTGCCACCATAAATGCAGTCTGCACCAACCCGTTTCGGAACGCGGGGTACCTGTTTCGGAACGGACCAAAATAGAAAGAGCCGTTGGGGTGCATTTAAGAGCCCGTTTCGAAACGCCTTAGGGCCGTTTCGAAACGATTTTACCACTGTCAAGGGTCGTTTCGGAACGGTCTTATCCCGTTTCGAAACGCCTTAACGACTTTCAGAAAATCAGTTAAAAACACATAACGGTCATATTTTCAAATTAAACCTAGCACCTGTTTCGAAACGATTTGGATCCATTTCGAAACGGATTTGCTACTGTCAAGGGTCGTTTCGGAACGGGCTTGATCCATTTCGAAACACCCTTTTAATATTTAAAAAACTCAGCAAATATTTGAACTGTTGGTCCTTTTCAAATCAAATATGAAGAACAGTTTCAAAACGAGTGATACCGTTTCGAAACGAGGTAAAGTGTTTCGATACACGTTTCGGAACGGTGGTCGACAGTGATAAAACGTTTCGAAACGCCTGAGGGCCTTTTCGAAACAGGGTCTTGAAAATCACTGTTTTTGGCTTGAAACACTTAGAAAAAATATTTGAAAAGCATGTTTTTAACTTGGGCATAATCTTAAACTTATATAGGGATATTTTGAGGACTTAAAATTCGTTTTGACATTTTCAATTTAGTCCTTAGGTTTTTAGTTATATCAAAATTAAAATACTTATTTCACAATCTCCCCCTTTTTGATATAACAAAACCACAGTTAGAATTTTTTGAGAATTTTGAAAGTTTTGAAAATATTCTAACTCCCCCTTAATTTAAGATAGGTTTTTAAAGTTAAAAGAAATTTTTGATTTGAAATTCAAGTTGTAAACCTTTAAAAAACCTTTTAAAATTTAAAACGAATTTTAGTGTGGCTCTTAAATTTCTTCTCCCCTTTTTGTTAGATAAAAAAGAACAATAAAAGCTCATAGAGAAGATAAAGGATTAGTACCAATAAGCAATAATAAGCAACCATAATATTAATTCATAATCAAAATATTCAAAACATAAATCAAACATTAAGTTCAACATAAAATCCCAAATAAAAAAGCCAAATAACATAGGTTCCTAAAACATGAGAAAACATAAAGATGCAACCTTAATCCTAAAATGCATAGATAATATGATATGATATGATATGAAGATCCTAAGCCTCGTCATCATCATCCGAAGTATCATCATCGCTCTTGGCTTGAGAACGGTGAAACTTCGTCCATTGCCCATAAAGCGTGGAGAAGGATAGATCCAAGTTGGAATGCGAAGTCTCAAGAGTATGAAGACGATCCTCGATATTCTTCAACCGATTGCCCATAGATTCAAAACCCGAAGCAATGTGAGTGTCCAAAGCATCGAACCGAGAATCCAAAGCATTGAACCGCTCGGTAAGGAAAGCCGTGAGAGCTTCATTGTTTGCCATTTGAACTTGCGGTGGAGGAGCAACGGGAGGAGGAACGGCTTCTCTATCAATTCTTTCCCAAACATCATTCGCATATGTAAACCCGGACTTGCGAAGGGATGACTCACCAATCTTGGTCTTGCGAGGTTCCGGAGAGTCATAGGAACAATCGATGCCAAGATCATGAAATAAGGCGCTCAAGACTATGCCATATGTAAAAGACTTCAACTCATTTGTGTCAATAAGCTTGATATTATTGACTATCTCGGCAAAAATTATCTTAGGCACATTTGGGCGCTCACCCTTACGGAAACACTCTAGCCAAAAATGACCAGTTTGACGGATGTGAGAGTATTTACCTCCGGAAGGTCGAATGAACCAAGAAACCATCAAGTGAAGAACACGATCGTACACATCCAAATGAAGTGCCTTACCGGTGAAAGTGCCAAAGTGGCGTTCATCCTCAAGACCCTCATCCTTAAGTTTAAGAGCAGACTCCAAAAGAGCAACATTAACAACAAACTTTTTGCCCAATAAGGATGATTCAATTCCTATAATCTCGGTCTTGGACTCATCATAAAGAAAACGAGCATTAGAGTAAAAGAGGAGTACCATGTGTTTGTAGCGAACATCCGGAATGCTCAAGAAATACATGAGATTCCACTCACTCAAACGGCCGAGATAACGGAATAGGAAACGCTCGGAATTGAGGAAATCAAGATCAATGACACGTTCCTTGCGAATTTCGAAATCCTTGACATAAGAGAATCGAGCACGCGCCTCCGGATTTTTAAGGGATTTCTGAAAAAGCATAGTGAGATTTGGACGAATGCTCGAATCACCGGATTGAACGGCCTTGCGCTTTTTGTTAGCTTGATCCGCCATCTAAAAACATTAAGCAAGTGTTTTAAAATTTAGTGTATGCATTGATATTTAAAATCAATCCAATAATAAATCCCACTTAGGTTTTTGAAAACAAAATTAAAATAATAAAAAAAAACAGTAAAGAAAAATACGACTGAAAAAGATTATATTCGAATCAAAAATTTTGAGATTTTGAAAATTTTTTACAAGATATGGAAAACCCACAAAGAAAAACATATAATTTATACAAAAATAAAATTTTCTAACCTAAGATTCGAACATAAATTGAAAGAAAAAGAAAAATAAGAAAAATTACCTTAGTTTGGGATTTTGGATGATTTGATTTAAAATCCTTGCACAAGGTTGATAAAACTTGCTTAGACTTGAGTTTTAGAGTAAAACCCCTCACAATTCTATGAAAATCAAAGAGTTTGAGAGGGTATTTATAGGGAGGGAGGCGGTTTAGGGTTTTAAGAGTTTTGATAAAAAGTGATTTGTATCATTAAAAGCCCTAAATAAAGCAGTCTGCGATGCCGTTTCGGAACGGGGCGGCTAGGGTTTTGACCGTTTTAAGACCATAGTCTGACCGTTTCAATACGGTGTTGACTGTATCAAAACTCCTTTGACCTGTATCGGAACACGTTCCGATACACCCCTTGGCAGAATCAAAAACGTTTCGGAACGCTTTTGAGGCGTTTCAAAACGCCCTTCTCTCAGAACTGGTTTTAAGGTATCCGTATCAAAACAGGGTCACCCGTTTCGATACACCTGGGCCTGGAAGTGCAGATAAGGCTCTAAAAGTGCAGAAAAATGAAGTTTTAAGAGGCCTAACATGCATAAATGTTATGAATGAGCAGGCAAAACATATTTAAGCATAAACATACTCCCCCTAACTATAGGCATGGATGGAATTAGGAGTTTAAACACATCAACATGGCATTTCACAAAATCAAGCATATTTAAACACAAAAGAGGTCCTAAAAGGTCAAGATAGGCTAGCTAGACCTAACTCTCTCCTAAGGGACCAAAAACGCTCTTTGTCTAAGGGTTTTGTAAATATGTCCGCTAATTGATTCAAGGTGTCTACATACTCTATAACCACATCTTCCTTAAGGACATGATCTCTAATGAAATGATGCCTTATTTCTATATGTTTGGTTCTAGAGTGTTGGATGGGATTTTTTGTTAAACAAATAGCACTAGTGTTGTCACATTTTAGGGGTATGGTTTCAACTTTAATTCCATAATCTAAGAGTTGTTGCTTCATCCAAAGGACTTGAGCACAACAACTCCCTAAGGATATGTACTCGGCTTCGGTGGTAGATAAGGCTACACTATTTTGTTTCTTAGAGAACCAAGATATGAGCATACTACCTAAGAATTGGCAAGTTCCCGAAGTACTTTTCCTATCAATTTTGCAACCCCCATAATCCTCATCCGAGTAAGCATGAAGGTTGAAGGTAGAGTCTCTAGGATACCAAAGACCTAAACAAGGAGTGTCTCTAAGGTATCTAAAGATTCTCTTAACGGCTATAAGGTGAGACTCTCTAGGACTAGCTTGAAACCTAGCACACAAGCAAACACTAAACAAGATATCCGGTCTACTTGCAGTAAGGTAAAGCAAAGATCCAATCGTAGAATGATAAAGCTTAGAGTCAACACACTTACCTCCTTCATCTTTGTCAAGCTTTGTAGATGAGCTCATAGGAGTGGCTTGAGGCTTTGCATTCTCCAAGCCAAACTTCTTGAGCATATCCTTTTTGTATTTTGCTTGGTTGATGAAGGTGCCATCCTTCTTTTGCTTGATTTGGAGTCCCAAAAAGAATGAGAGCTCCCCCATCATGCTCATCTCAAATTCACCTTGCATTAACTTAGCAAACTCTTGACAATGACATTCATTAGTAGAACCAAAAATAATATCATCAACATAAATTTGAACTACTAAGATGTCATTTTTATACATTTTTATGAAAAGTGTAGTGTCCACCTTACCTTTTTCAAATCCTTTTTCAATCAAAAAATTTGAAAGCCTTTCATACCAAGCTCTAGGAGCTTGTTTTAAACCATAAAGAGCTTTGGTAAGTTTGAAAACATGATTTGGAAATTTTGAATCTTCAAAACCCGGTGGTTGTTCCACATACACTTCTTCATTTATAAAACCATTTAAAATGCGCTTTTAACATCCATTTGAAAAAGCTTGAAATTATGATAACATGCATATGCAAGCAACATCCTAATGGCTTCCATTCTAGCTACGGGTGCATAGGTTTCATCAAAATCTATTCCCTCTTCTTGAGTGTAACCTTGTGCTACAAGTCTAGCTTTATTTCTCACAATGTTACCACTCTCATCTAGTTTATTCCTAAAGACCCATTTAGTTCCTATTGTAGATTGATTACTAGGCCTATCAACTAATGTCCATACATTACTTCTCTCAAATTGATTTAACTCTTCTTGCATAGCCATAATCCAAAAGTCATCTTTCAATGCTTCTTTTATATTTTTAGGCTCTATGCATGAGATAAATGCAACATGGTTCATTAATCTAAGAGAAGAACGAGTGGTTACCCCCTTGGATGGATCACCCAAGATTTCACCATCTTTGACATAGTTCAACTCCCTTGGGTAGCTAACTTCCTTTTCCTCAATGGCCAAGTCTTTCAAGGCTTCAAGAGGTGGATCTTGTGAGTCATCTTCCTTTGTTGAAATCTCATCCTCCTTTGAAGTTTGACCTCCATCAAAGGCATTTATGATCCCTACATCATCATCATCACAAGAATCCTTCCTAGGAAGGAGGTTATCATCGAATACAACATGAATAAATTCTTCTACTACTAAAGTTCTTTTGTTAAATACTCGATAGGCTTTAGTGGTTAAAGAGTAACCTATAAAAATGGCTTCATCACTTTTTGCATCAAATTTACCTAAGTTGTCTTTTCCATTATTTAAAACAAAACACTTGCACCCAAAAGGGTGGAAATAGCTAATGTTAGGCTTTTTAGATTTTAAAATCTCATAAGGTGTTTTCTTTAAAATTGGCCTAATCATTACTCGATTTACAATATAACAAGCGGTGTTTGTGGCTTCCGCCCAAAAATATTTAGGTAAATTGTTTTCACAAAGCATAGTTCTAGCCATTTCTTGTAAAGTTCTATTTTTCCTCTTAACTACCCCATTTTGTTGAGGAGTTCGAGGAGCCGAAAAATTATGGCTAATACCATTTTCATTCAAAAATTCTTCAAACCCTAAATTTTGAAACTCGGTTCCATGATCACTTCTAATATGTGAAATTCTAAGTTCAAGATCATTTTGGGTTAGTTTTGAAAATGTGATGAATTTTTCCAAAGCCTCATCTTTAGTACTTAAAAAGAGAACCCAAGTAAATCTAGAAAAAGCATCAACTAGCACAAAAGCATAAGACTTACCACCCAAGCTCATAGTCCTAATTGGCCCAAATAAATCCATGTGAATTAATTGTAAGCATCTACTAGTAGAAACATCATTAATGGATTTAAAGGAAGACCTATGTTGTTTACCCTTTGAGCATGCATCACAAATTTTATCATTTGAGAACTTTATTTTGGGTAAACCTCTAACTAGATTTAGAGAGACTAGTTTTTCTAAAACACTTATGCTAGCATGTCCTAGCTTCCTATGCCACAACCATGCATCATTTTCATTTTGAGCAACCAAGCATGCATGAGATGTATGTATGTCATCTAAATGCACCATGTATATGTTTCCTATGCGATGACCTATGAGCATAATATTATTAGATTTAATGTTTACAATTTTGCATCCATTTTTATCAAATAAAACATTAAATCCTTTATCACACAATTGACTTATGCTCAATAAATTGTGTTTAAGACCATCGACATATAAGACATTTTCAATAAGAATGGTAGAGTGATTACCTATGGAGCCAATACCTTTAATGTGGCCTTTGGAGTTGTCACCAAATGTTACTACTCCTCCACTTTTTGGCTTTAGATCCATGAATCGACTCTTGTCTCCGGTCATGTGTCTCGAGCATCCACTATCAAGGTACCATGAGTTTTGACTTTGTGCCTTGGCCTTGTAGCAATGTTCCCCCTACAAACAAAGATATTAAACTTTGGTTTTTGGTACCCAAATCATTTTGGGTCCATGAGTGTTAGCTCCTAAAACCTTGGTTCCCTTAGGAATCCAAGATGACATAACAATAATATTATTAGATTTTACAAGTTCCTTAGGAACCCATACACTTCTAATTCTTTTAGCTCTACTATGTCTAGGGTAGCTACCTTGTTTGTAGTAATTAGTCTTTTTCTTAGGTTGGTGTGTTCTAGAGGATTCTCCTACTTCATGCTTGACACTACCAACATTTTTTAAAGACTTTTTGAGCTCATTTAGCTCACCCAACACCTTTTGGTGTTCACTATTACATTGAGATAAAAGATTATTAAGATCAACATTTTCATCTTGAAAAAATTTAAGTTCATCTTTTAATCCTAAAATCTTTTTCTCAAATTTAGAATTAGCTTGAGTGAGTGAGTCATTTTTCTCATTTAGTTCTAAAATGATTTTCTTGTTTTTAATGACCGACTCTTTAAACTTCTCAACTAATTCATCATATACCTCTTGTAACTCATCATATGCATCATTTAACTCTTCATATGAAAAATCTAAAGTAGATGAGTTAGAGGTTACCAAGGAGGAATCTTCCTCAAGTGCCATGAGACAAAGATTAGCCGCTTCGTGTTCGTCATCCTCCGATGACTCCTCATCACTCCAAGTAGCAAGCTTGGCTTTGAGTCTCTTCTTCTTCTCAAAGCCCTTCTTCTTGAGTTGAGGGCACTCCGAACGGATGTGGCCGGGTTGTTTGCACTCATAGCAAATGATGGGATCCTTTCCTTCTTCTTTGTTCTTTCCTTTGAAGTCCATCTTTCTTTGGATTTTTCTTCCCTGGTTGGACCTCATGAAACGTGAGAACCGTTTGGCTATCATAGCCAATTCTTCAAGTTCATCCTCATCACTAGATGAGCTCTCATCAAGTTGTGAAGCTTTAGCCTTGAGAGCTATACCCATCTTCTTCTTCTTCTCAACCTCAATCTTCTCTACTCTTTTCTCTTCTTTCTTTTTCTCATCTTCCCTTCCTTGCTTCATGATCTCATGAGTAAGGAGAGAACCCACAAGCTCATCAAGCTTCAAAGTCTTCAAATTCTTTGCTTCGATGATAGCGGTTCTCTTCCCATCCCAAGACTCGGGAAGCGAATAGAGTAGCTTCCGGACAAGCTTGTCTTCCGGTATGATCTCTCCATAGCCCTTTAGACCATTGACAATCGTGGAGAATCGATCAAACATCTTTGACACCGTCTCATCGGGGTCCATCTTGAAATTTTTATAACTAAGATTGAGAATTCCAATCTTAGTTTCTTTGACATCATTGGTGCCTTCATAGGTGGTCTCAAGAGTGTCCCACACTTCCTTGGCACTTTCAATTGATGAGACCTTTGAGTAGATGTCCAGACCGAAAGCACAAAATAGCATGTGGAGAGCTTTATCATTGACTTGAATCTTTTTCCTCTCCTCTTCACTCATTTCGGCTTTCTTCTTCAACACCATCTTGCCTTCACCGTCTTGCTTCAATGGAATGTATGACCCATCCTCTATGACATCCCACACAAGATAGTCACTAGACTTGATGAATAGACGCATTTTATTCTTCCAAAAAGAATAATTGTCACCATTGAAGAAAGGAGGCTTTGTGGTCGATTGTGACTCGTACATGCCGGAACCGGAGGTTGAAGCCATCTCTTGATATTTTGATGATCACACTCTTCCAAGGATCTCCTCTTGTGGTTGTTAATCCTCAAAGAGTTAAGCTCTGATACCAATTGTTGAGTGGATCGCAAGATCGAAATTGACCAAGAGGGGGTGAATTGGAAATTTAAAGGTTTGTGGTGGAAATTGGCAAATTAAAAATTGATGGACAAGAGATTTAGAGTGGTTCAAGTTCCAAATGAACTCTACATCCACTACCTTAGCTTCACTAAGGATTTGCAACAATTCCACTAAATCGTTCTTCCCCTTTTCTAGGACAAGGAGACAACCCTTTACAATTTCGGTTGATTTTTCTACCCAAAAATCAACCCAACCCTCACACAAGAGAACAAAGAAATTTGTAGGCTAATAAGGTATCTCTCAATACAAATGATAGCCCCAATACAAGCACTCAACCCAATTTGACAAAATATGAATGAAGAATACAAATTGGGATTTCTACACAAAGTGAGATTTTTGCACAATTGCTTGATTTTGATGTTTGGATGTTTGCTTTTGGATCAATAGTTGTGGCTGATGCTTTTGGATGTCTCTTTTATACCTTCTCATTGATTTCTAGCCGTTTGGGTGGTTGGGAACATAAATGGAGCCGTTGGAACCCTCTCTTGCCACCATAAATGCAGTCTGCACCAACCCGTTTCGGAACGCGGGGTACCTGTTTCGGAACGGACCAAAATAGAAAGAGCCGTTGGGGTGCATTTAAGAGCCCGTTTCGAAACGCCTTAGGGCCGTTTCAGAACGATTTTGCCACTGTCAAGGGTCGTTTCGGAACGGTCTTATCCCGTTTCGAAACGCCTTAACGACTTTCAGAAAATCAGTTAAAAACACATAACGGTCATATTTTCAAATTAAACCTAGCACCTGTTTCGAAACGATTTGGATCCTTTTCGAAACGGATTTGCTACTGTCAAGGGTCGTTTCGGAACGGGCTTGATCCGTTTCGAAACACCCTTTTAATATTTAAAAAACTCAGCAAATATTTGAACTGTTGGTCCTTTTCAAATCAAATATGAAGAACATTTTCGAAACGAGTGATACCGTTTCGAAACGAGGTAAAGTGTTTCGATACACGTTTCGGAACGGTGGTCGACAGTGATGAAAACGTTTCGAAACGCCTGAGGGCCGTTTCGAAACAGGGTCTTGAAAATCACTGTTTTTGGCTTGAAACACTTAGAAAAAATATTTGAAAAAGTATGTTTTTAACTTGGGCATAATCTTAAACTTATATAGGGATATTTTGAGGACTTAAAATTCGTTTTGACATTTTCAATTTAGTCCTTAGGTTTTTAGTTATATCAAAATTAAAATACTTGTTTCACAACCTGATTTGTTATTAAACTGATATGATATTTACATGACTTGGTATTTATCTGACTTGTAATAACTAATAAGTTACAATTGATAAATTTGTGAGATTATGAATTTATTATATTATAGTGTGACAAATGCAACTTCACAATTTAAGCTACATGATTAACTATGATCATTAAATTAATGTGTTTACTTTTTATATTTATAAATTATAGTATAGAAAAATATTTAAAAATTTTATTAAATATCTAAATGTTGTCAAGATAATTCCTTAAGTTGTACTATTTATGGTTTAATATTAACAGTTTATGGTTTAGTTTAGTGTTATTGGTTTATGACAGTACTTTTGATTCTTTAAGATTTATAGTTTAGTTTAGTGTTTAATTTAGGGTTATTGATTTATGTGATTAATTTGGATTCCTTAAAATTTAGGGATTAGTATCAATGGTTTATGATTTAACTTATGGTTCTTGGTTTGAGAGATTAATTTTGATTCCTTAAGGTTTATAGTTTTGAGTTTAGTATTAATGGCTTATGGTTTAGCAACTTTCATGTGTACAATTACATATTTACATCCAAATTAAATTTTTTATATAATTATATTAAAGCAAAATTTATATGGTATAATAATAATGTTCGAATTAAATTAACTTATTAAACTTAGGATCTAATTGAGCTAAATGAAAACTTAGAAGCATAACTTACGAACATAATTAAAAGAATTCTAAAACTAAACGTGGAATTTCAATTAAATTAATTTAAATTAGGACTCAATTGAATTAAATTAAAACCTAAAAGTGAAAAATTTGGACTTAAATAAAAAACATCTAGAATTAGAAGAGCTAAAAAATAATTTATCCTAACCTAAAAATCCACGCGGGTGAGAAACTTTCCCTCCCACCGTTTCACTTTAATTAAAATCATGAAAAATATAATTGGTAGGGGAGAAAGACAAAAAATTAGAGGGAATTAAGCCTCCTAATTTTTTTGGTTCTTTCCCATCAAAATTCAAATAAATTCTTTTTAAATTTGATTCAATAATTAAATTCCCATTTGGCATTTACCACCTAATTTTTTTGCTTAGTAATTAATTACATTTTAGGTCCTCACTTGTTTAAAATTTTCATTTTAGTCCTAACATTCACTTTTAATTTTTAGTTTAAGTCATAATATTATATATATATATATATTAAATTGTAAAATATTTCGACATCTTAAGGGATATTTTAGTTCATATTAATCCCTAAAATTTTATTTTTATCTAAAATGTACCCACAATTATCATACCGAACTCTATTTGTACATGATAAGAGCCAACTTGAACTTCAACCGAAATCGATATTCTCCGACCTGAATTTTATCCGTCAACATGACCCAACTTGAACGTGACCCGACCTAAAGTCCATCAGAATCAAAATTAACCCATTAATTAACTTATTCAAACCCAAACCGTTTTGGCCTAAACTAAAACTTACCCGACCCGAACCCGAACTCAATCTGATTTGAAATCAACCTAATAATGACTTGAACTTGAGTCAACTCGAACCCGACTTGATCCGAGTCGAACCATTAAATTGACATGACATAACCCGTATCTAATTTGATCTGACCTAACATAACCTAAAACGTGAACGATTACCTGATTTCACGTCCCTAATTAATAGCAAAGCGCGTACATAAAACCATAAGTTAATTCATATAAAATACAAATCCCCTTTAGTTCCATATAACATTGTGGAAACCCTAATCATATTAAAGGCAAGCTGGTCAGCACCCATGTAAAATGGAGGGTTATAAAATAAAAAGGTAAAACTTTCCTTCAAACTACAAAAAAAGAAGGAAAGAAAGAGTTATATACATACTATTACTATATCATCATTCTTATTCTTATTCATTTGCATCATAGGGGATTCATCAGCCATCAGCCAGAGTCTTTGGAGATGTAACCTTCTCAGTTCTCAGGCTACAGGACCCGGAGCTGCGCGAGGAATGCAGCACAGAGATCCAAGAAGAGAAACTGTGGGCCCTGGACCCTCTGAAGATCCAACAAATATTTCTCCTCTCGTGTTTTATAAAGCTGTCGACATCCATGATTAATTTTATTCAGGGCATTCAATAATTACAACACCTGATTTCCGTATAAAAATAAAAATTGTGATTGTGATTGTGATCGGACATTACCTGCACTTCGAATTTGACAACATTTGGGGCCCTGGTAATACCATCATTTTCTATAATGGTTGATTCATCCCCAAAGTAGTTATTATTGTTAACAATGCCATCATTAAGACCCGGATTGCTAGCAAGCCACCTACACTTCATGTTGTAATGACCAATCTTCTTCCAACAGACATTGAGTTCTTGCAGGGCTTTGAGAACTTCTGTCATGATTTCACGAGGATGGGCACGAGACTACAAAAGTAAAAACAGAACAATATCAAAACTAGTCCTCATGATTTCACGAGGATGGGCACGAGACTACAAAAGTAAAAACAGAACAATATCAAAACTACTCCTACTATTGGTACTCCACACATCCTACATACTAAATCTAGTATTAATTGTCCGTCTTCTCAACTAGTGGTAAGTATCAATGTAAAAGAAAGGCCACTTATTTGGTAAAACTGCTTGAAAATCACAAACTCAACTTGAAGTCCAAGAGCCCATTTCCTCTCGAGGCCCCTTAATAAACCCATTGCTTGATAATCAGCATATCCTGCAAGGCGGTGTCCAACAGCTGGAACTGTAGGTTCATTTGGATGGATGCGGTTGAAGCCAGATTCCTAAAATTTAATAAAATAAAATTCCAGCGCTATATGAAAGTAGGCAAAATAAAATTAAAATAATAATACTGTAAAGTAAGAGAAATAAGTCACTAATCAGTTAACCTATTAGATCATGATTGATGAGTCTTTTTTTCACACCAATTCAATGAATGAGGACGCTTTAGATAAGCAATGTTAGCGCTAAATTGAAAAGGTACAAAATAAACACACCATAGTTTCTTGAAACTCAGCTCCAAGATAGCCACTGGAGACCCGGAACAGATTGTCCAATAGTAGGTAGTAAGCCACAGTTCCCTGGAAGATACTCAAATGAAATAAGAAACTGCCCAGAAATCGTGAAAACAAGGAGTTGGAGAAGTTCAAACCTCATTTTGGATTCTATTGGAAAGAGATTCAATCAGACGGTTCCGATCAAATCCCATCCTAAGCACTTCCTGAAGGATCTCCTCATCAATCTGCAATTATGTTTCAATCAGAAAGTAGAGCATCAGATCATCAAAATACCTAATATAGCAGAATTCAAAATGTTGAGGCACTACTAAATGGTTAGCTAAACCTTACGATATGATCCAGAAAGCATTTAGGCAAGGCTTGTGTCAACAACAAAAAATTGGACATTCAGGGATAGGTAATAATAGTAAGGAAATAACTTGTTGGAGCAAACATATTTCCCATAGTCCAATAACAAGCAGGGAAACATGATAATTCAAAGTCTCCCGTTTAAACATTAATTGCACAAGCGCTCAGAAGGTTTCTCCCATGAAACCATGTTCAAAAGCTGAAAAGAGTTCAGAATATTACAAGGCCGTGCAGTCTAGGTATATTTATTCAACCATAACGGTCAATTTTCGCATTACACCAATCCTTTTCGGGGTTAAAATCACAGTAAAGAAGTATATTTACGATTAAGTTCAAGTCAGCAAAAAATATCAACAACCTTTTTCGCTTGCTGCATTGAATCTGGTGGGGGGACTGCTAAATATCTTGGAAGATGTGCTTGAAACCATGGGTGCTGGCGGATCTCAGGAATGGTCATTCTCTTCATTGGATCAACTACAAGCATCCTTGGGATTAAATCTCTAGCACCAGGAGATAAATGGCTTGGAAGAGTGTATATGCCACCCTGAAGGACAAATAATGCAAATTCCTAGCTATCAGCACTTTAAGGATTCAAGCACGAAACAAGTTTGGAAGCAAATTCTGCAGTTTAGGAAGAAAACAGCAGCAAAGGAAAGGCTGAAAAACGAGTACGATCAGTGTTTAAAAAGGTGCGCTTGAGGCACGCCTAGGCACTGAGGCGAAGCGCAAGCAAAGTGCCTCATTGTGTCTAGGCGAGGCAACTTCAATGAAGAGCATAGAGGCGCAAAAGGCGCTGAAAAGCAACGCCTAGTTTAAATTGTTTGTTTTTTTTGGCTTTTTTATTTTTGTTTTTATTAACTTGGGCCACATCTAGACCCAACAAAATAACATTAATCAAATGAAATTTAAATTAACTTGGTCTACTTTTCAAGTTTGAATTAAAATTGATTGTTGGATACACTGCAAAGTTATCTCAAGTTTGAGTTATTTAAATTCAGAATAATCTTGGTTCAAGTTATTTTTATCATGACTTGTCCAACGATATTAAAACATAATGTATGATGTTTCCTTTTGATATATTATCATAATATCCTTTCAATGCATATGATGTTATAACACACACTGTTTCCATTTTATCATGACTCGTCCAACGATATTAGAGCATAATGTGTTATTTCAAGATGATTACATATGATGTTATATTATCATATATCCTTTTTGACATTATCATATAGCTAGGTTTGTCTATTTATATTATTTATGCTTCCTATTACATGATAAAATATGATGTTACATGCTTTTTGATTGGAAAGTTAAAGGTAATTAATGAAATAGAGAGCTTTTGTTGAACTATTATATGACTCAATGGTCTATTTTAGTGTTATATATGTAGATTAGTAAGTATATCTTTAATTTTAAAAATTTGTGCCTCACTTCAGTAAGGCACGTGCCTGCGCCTTGCGCCTAGGCTATAGGACCCCCTATCGCCTTAGTGCGCCTTGCGCCATTTTATACTATGAGTATGATAGAAGTTGGAAGTTCAGAAAAACATTTATAAACTTATAGTTTCTGAAGTCTATTAATTCAAAGAAAAATAAAAAAAGTTAGCTGTAAAGCTGTTTTACAGCTTATTTATACTAGATTACAAATAAACTTTTACTCCTAAAGATAACTTAAAATCCTAGCCATCTCTCTATATGTCTAATAATTAATAAGACAACTACTAGATATACCTAAAGCTAAAGAGCTCCCATGTCAAATATGTATTAAATTAGATGACTATAATCTGAAAACCAGGACTTAGTGATCAGAGTGCCAACAGAGACATCTCAGAAAACAATCATGAAAAACAATGCCTCTTACCTTGATTTTCTTAAAGAGGTTGGGAATGTTTTCATCATCAAAAGGAAGGGTACCACAAAGAAGGGCATACAATATAACACCACAGCTCCATACATCCACTTCAGGTCCAGCATACAGTTTCCCAGAGATGACCTATAACAATGTAGATCCACTTAGTTTTGGATAATGTCATCATAACAATATAAAATTTTCTATCAAGTAAAAGAAGACAATGTTCCACCTTTCAAGACCATAAATGGAAATTCATCACTAATTGTAATTCACAAACTCCTACCTCTGGGGCAGCATAGTTTGGGCTTCCACAACTTGTCTTCAAAAAATGACCATCTCTCATTATGTTGCTCAAGCCAAAATCAGCAATCTTCACATTACATTTGGAATCTAGAAGTAAATTTTCAGGCTTAAGGTCTCGATGGACCACCATATTTCTGTGGCAGTACTCCACCCCAGAAACTATCTGCATCCAAAAAAAGATTTCATACTAATAATTTCCAAGAAAAACAATGTACATAAATACTAATACATCCAACCGGACCTGCTGAAAAAAGTTGCGAGCCTCATCCTCCTGCAACCTTCCTTTCTCTACAATATAATCAAAGAGTTCTCCAGACTTCACATACTCCATAACCACAAAAATGTCAGTTGCTGTCTCTATGACCTCATAGAGTCGTATGATGTGAGGATGCATAAACAATCTCAAAATTTTAATCTCTCTTCTAACTGCACCGAAAGATAAGCCTCTATCAATCAATCAGTAAGAAAAGCTGAGAAGAGAACATTTTTGTATATTTTGATGAGTATAGTATATATTTATTTACATAATTAATAATTAAAAAAATCTGAGATTTAGGCCAAAACTGGCCTAAATCTATTAACTGTTACAAGGAATAGATCAATGTACTAAATCCCTGCATTCAACAGATCTAATTTCAACACAATCATAAGATAGAATTTGACTACCATGTGCAAGAATTCATGAAAAAGTTGAGTAGAGAAAGCTGCTAAAGGTTCCCTCTTAATTTTTTCAATGAATTGTTTTCAATCTAACAGGAATAAATAATAATGAAATCCATTCTTTCAAAATAACAATCCCTTTTTCTTCTGAAAACAAAGTTGCAAGTAGCAAAAACAACCTAACTGAACATAAGAAATTCGATTTTTCAATATGACAAACATTAAAAAATATCCAGAACAAAAAGGAAACAATGTGACCAATTAAATTAATAAACCGTAAACTAAAAAACGACTTTTCATCCTAATTAACAATATTCCTAATTCTTAATTTTTTGTCAACTTCAAAAATTAAACAAAACCTAAAAACTCAATCATTAAAAACAAAAAAAGAGAGAATTCAATCAATTTTTCATTAAAAAATTACCTTTCTCCTCCATCTCCATATTCTTGATCTTCCTTCGGTTAAGAATCTTAATAGCAACTTTATGGCCAGTCAAAATATGATCAGCAATTTTAACCTTTCCAAACGAACCAATTCCAAGCGTTTTCCCAACCTTGTAATTAGGTAATACACTATCCGCTCCACTTCCTCTCCCTCCGGATCCATCCATTTTCCCCACTTAAATCAGAAAAAATGAAAATCAATTAAATCAGAGCCGTTAAAACATCGTGAAGAGTAACAGTAAAAACTACCTGATTTGATCGGAAATGCCTCGGTTTAGGTTTCTTCTATCGTAGAATCCGACGAAGATGAGTGAAAGAGAGCGAACAAGCGAAGGATTTTAATTTATTTATTTTCTTACTGGTTCAAAATATGTTTTGGTTGAAAATAAAGAAGAGCAGACAAAGAAAAATTATTATATTTTTAAGGGAAAACTACACCGCTGGTTCCCAAACTATTACCGTTTTTTTATTTTAGTCCCAAAATTATTTTTTCTGGCAAAATCACGTGTCACCACCATAACAAAGAAAATAAATTAAATAATATATATATAGGAGAGAGAAAATAATAAAAAAAATATTTAAAAAATAAGAAAAAAATTTCACGTCGAACTATGTAACAGAAGAGACGGTTTTGCCAAAAAAATTCGGCCGGTACTAGCAACGTCACTGGCCGTGACCGGAAGACCTCGTCCGGTCGCCAACAGTGCGCCGGACAGAGGTTTTCGGGGCCGAGATTTGAGGTTGGATCGAGCGTGTGGCTGTGCGTGTGGTCCTTTCTTTATTACTTTTCTTTTTTCCTTTTGTTTTTGCTGCTTTTTTTACTATTTTTATTACATTTATTTTTTTGGTCTTCATTTTATTTCTTTTTTTTTCAAAATTTATTTCCACCTTTATTATTAAAATTATTATCACATTTTGGCCCTGTTTGGTAAAGAGAGGTTTGAGCAAAAATTAGAGGTTTGAGGCATAGTTAGAGGTTTGACCAGTCAAATCCGCTAATATTGTTGTTTGGTAAATAGCGGATTGAAAGAGCGGATTGGGGTGAAACCGCTAATTTTGAAAAAGCTCATAATAGGAGCTTTTTGAGATTAGAGCTTTGATATTAGAGTTGAAAGACTCTTTTACCCTTACTAGTTACCAAAAATCTCAAAATAATCTAAATTAAATATTTTCTCACCCAATTTATAAGCTAATCCTATTTACTTTTTTTCTTTTTTATTATCACATATTTTTATGTGTATTTAAATTTATTAATTAATTAAATTATATTAAAATAATTATATAAATAATAAATTAATATATAAATCATTTGAATATGTTTAGAAAAGTTATATTAAAAATAATTTTATAGATCTAATTAATAATAATTAGATACAAAATATTGATAACTAATAAACTATTCAAACAAGTATTGAATATAAACGTGTCATTATATGTCATTTTATTTGTTTAAATAATCTAACAGCTATCAGCTATCATTAAATTTTACCAAACACCTTTATACAATCAGCTAATACAATCCGCTTAGTCAAATCAGCTAATGCAATCAGCTATCAGCTAATGCAATCCGCTATCCGTTAACAGCTATCCGCTAATTACCAAACAGGGTCTTTCTCTTTTTTCTCCTTTTTTAAAAGATGGGCTTGTATTTTAAGATGAGCTTTGTTTTTCTTCTTTTGAAATGGACTTCAAAAATGGGTTTTTAAAGATGGGTTTGTGTTGTATTTTTTTTAATTTAAAAAAAGGGTGGACCTTTTATTATTTTTTATTTTAAGGGAAAAACTATTTTTATTTATTTTTTGTATTATTTAAAATTGGGGTGAAAATCTAGTGATAACATAGTGTAATCATATATTATCGTAACATGAACCATCAACGTTGAAACAATGACTTTAGGGCTTGCTTAGACAATTGTTTGGATGCTCCTGGCAATGATTTATGAGTCCAAGTTTAGATGATCTTGCATGTAACCAATGATACAACAAGTATGAGGGCTGTTGTAGACTGTGATCTCCCAGACGTTCTCTTTCTTTTTCTTCTTTTGGACCCTGACCTTCCAGTTACATCCTTGTGCTTCTTTCTATCTACATTCACATACACATTTCTCTAATGTCGAGTACATCACCTTGTAATGCACACCATTACGTATGTTATAGTTTTTAACAGTTGCTTTCGCTTCGTCGCTTGTTCTAAACTACATCACGCACCACAAGTCATCTTTTTTATGACAAAGTAAGAACCGTTGAAATTCATGCCAGGCACATCATGGAACTCTGGCATGTCCATTGCTGCCAAGTCGATGTCGTGCATGTACGACGAAGGCTTGTACGGTGTGAGGACACCACTACTTGCAACATTTCCCAATTGATTTCATTGAAGTTTTCAAGGGTGTCATCATCATTATCATCATCATCATCATCATCATCATCATCATCATCATCATCATCAGTGTCACTATTAGTATTAGAGGTGAAACCAACATGAACATATTTAGGCTCCACGAATAACCCAACCTGAGCACTATCGGAGCCGCGCTCTTGAATCGATTCTTCTAGGAATGAGTAACCTTTATCAACATTCGTGAATGCATGGGCAGGTGTAGAAATCGTAGATGTAGGCCCGTGAAAAAATTAGAAGGAGAATAGGTTGGCTCATTTAGATCGAAGGATGCTGTGCAAGAGTGTCGCCCCCCCTAAAAACTTGATCCACCAATTCTCGGTTGATGCCCATCAAATGGGGTTAAAGATGGAAAGTTGAGTTGATGGTTGTTCGACGTTTAGGTCAAAAAAGTTTGCGGACGAGTGTCGTGCTGTTGAACAGTAAAGTTCATCATTAAACGCAAGGGTATAAGCAGGAACGCCAAGATTAAAATCCCCCTGAAAGATAAACAAGTTTGGGGAGTAATTTTATAATAAGTTGTCAAATTTTTTAGTTTTCTAGATATATCTTAGTGAAAAAATAAACAAACATAACAAATTTTTTCAACTACACTCAAATCATTATTAAATCATGAATTGATTCATTGGGTCTAAAATTTATTAAAAGACAAATATCTAAAATTAAGAAACAAAACTATTGGGTACAAAACATAACAAATTTTTTCAACTAAACTCAAATCATTATTAAATCATGAACTCATTCATTAGGTCCGAAATTTATTAAAAGATAAATATATAAAATTAAGAAACAAAAATATTGGGTACGAAACATAACAAATTTTGCAACTCAAATCAAATCAATAATTAAACCCCTATGTAATCTGCACACCTTGGTCCCAAGTCGGGGACCCATTTGACGATGGATACGAGCCGACATCAAAAGCTTCAACGTCCACATTTGGTTGTAATTCAGGCTCGGGTTCAGGTTCGGGTTCTGTTTCTCTTCTTAATCGTCTACCTCAACCTCAACCTCCCGATCTACCTCTACCTCGACCTCCCGATCTACCTCTACCTCTCTTCCCCCGATTTTGCCTCCAAATGACTCCACACCCGATGACGATTCACTCGATGTTCCATGGGCTTGTCCGGTTTGAAACAAAAGAAGATAAGCTTCTCGTTGGAGTTTGATGGAAATATCTGTTGTAATTAAAACAAAGGGTATCGGTACGCTTCATAGCGTATCGATACGGACAAGACGTATCGGTACAGAGTTTGGCTACTGGAATTTTCCTGTAGCTGAAACCCTAAAGCATATCGATACGGTGTATACCGTATTGGTACGATGGCTTGAAAAACAAAGGTTTGACTACTTTAAAGACATTTTAAATCAATCCAAAGCCTTGTAAAATTAATCAAACATATTTTCAAGATGTTTGAACTTATTAGCATTTTGAAACCTTTTCAATTTAGTCCAAAACAATTTTTCTATTATTATATCAAAACAAACATCTCAACAATCTCCCATTTTTTATATAACAAAACCAACTTGAAAATTTGTTTGTGATTCTCCTCCTTAGTATTTAAAAATTTGAATAAGAGTTTTTAAAATTTAGAATTAGTTAAAGTTCTCCCTTATTCACTTGAAAAATCAAACTTCAAACAATTTCTTCCCCTTTTTGTTATATTAAAAAGAAATTTTGTAACATTAAGTTCAAAATAACAAAAGGAGGTAAGATAAAATTTTGACAAAACAAAAATATGGTTTTAAAATGGCTCCCCCTTACCCAATAATCAATTTGAGGCTCAAAATTATCCAAGACTTTAAAACGAAAATTATATAACCAAAGATAAAAAATAAAGTCTTTAAGCATAGAGGTTACCCAATTTCTTCAGTTGTGTGACTAGAGCATTTCCATGTCTTTGCATTTCTTCTCATTGATCCAACACACCTACAGAAGACATTTACTTGATTTTTGGTATCCAAATTGCTTTGGATCCATTCACATTAGTTACAATGTCTTAGTTTCCCTTAGGAACTCATATTTGTCTAATCCTATAAGATTTCTTCTTCTTTATAGGACAAGTATGCAAGAAATGACCATGATAATGACAATGTGAGCATTTTGTCGTTATGTGACAAAATGAATTATTAAAAATGATTTCTTTTTCTTTGTTAAGCTTTCAAGCTTAACTTTCAAATCAAGATTTTCTTTTTCTAAAACCTCATTGCTTGTTTTTGTAAACTCTAAATCATTTTTCAAAATTTCATTTTGGTTTTCAAAAGAAAATAATTTTCAATTTCAATTTTTGAAATCATTTTCTTAAATTTGGAATTCATGGTCTCAAATTCCAAAAATAATTAATCAAAAGCATCTTGTAACTCGCCAAATGTATATGAATTTAATTCAATTGAGTTAGAAGATACCTCGGGCTCATTGAGAGCCAAAACACCATCAACCTTAGGTGTTGAGAGGAGGTTTGCACAAGATGAAGCACCATCTTTCTTTTCTCCCTTGTTGTTGCCATAGGGCTTCTCAAGCTTCTCCCAAATTTCTTTTGCACTTTTACAATTGGAGACTTTCTTGGAAACATCTTCATTGAGGCCATAAAGAAGAGTGTGCATCTCCTTTGCGTTTAGCTTGGCCTTCGTGTCATTTGCACTCATTTGCTTCTTCTTCTTCTTAAGAGCTTCCAAGTAACCATCTTCGATGATATCCCAAATTTCAAAATCAAGAGATTTGATGAAATACTTCATGACATTGCTCCATTGGAAGTATGCTTCTCCTTTAAAGAACGAAGGACACGAGATAAATCGGCCTTCTTCAAATATTGCCATTTTCTTGAACGGTGGACTTCGAGCAAATGATCTTTACTCTCGGATGTTAGTCCTTCGATAGAGATAAGGCTATGACACCAATTGTTAGGCTTGTAGCACGCTCGAATTGATCACTAAAATCCCGTCAAGAGGGTTGTTTTTGGTTCTTGGTTGAATTGGCTAAAACCGATATAAAGATGGACAATTTGTACGATGATTTTAGAGTGGTTCGACTACCCAACCGAGTCTACATCCACTACCTTAGCACACTACTAAAGATTTTCCAATTCACTATGAATTCTTCCCCTTTTCTAGGCTAATGAGGTAACCCTTACAACCATATCTTTTAATGGCTAAGATAAAACCACTCTTGTTTATCACTAAGGCTAAACTAGAATCTCTCCTTTTACAAGGGATTTGTTTGGTAAACTAAATACCTCACAAGGTGGGTGTTTACATAATTTAAGCTCACAAGAAAGAGTGAAAGATTAACAATTTAAACACTCTCTTAAACTATGTACAAGAGAAATGAAGAAATATGATTTAGACTCAAATTCTCTTGATCATCTTGCTTGGATATGTTCTCTAACCATCTTTAAGTGTTCTAGCCTTCATAATACAATTAGGATTGAGCTTGTGGCCATTGAGGATGATTTGGAGCCGTTGGGGCTGATTTCCATGCAAATTTTCCCAATTTGGTACAAGGTCTATAGATATGCAGGGTACCCGTATCGATACGGTTCCTTTGTGAAAGAGTCGTTGTGCATCCCTCAGCCGATGCGTATCGATACGCTTCTGAGCGTATCTGTACGGACTACACTTTAAAAATCTGTTGGGAGATAATCGTTGAGGTAGTTGGAAATAGTCGTTGTAATTAAAACAGAGGGTATCAGTATGCTTCATAGCATATCGATACGACCCTACTCCATACCGATACGGACAAGACGTATCTGTACAGGTTTTGACTACTGGAATTTTCATGTAGCTGAAACCCTAAAGCATATCGATACGGTGGCTTGAAAAATAAAGGTTTGACTACTTTAAAGACATTTTAAATCATTCCAAAGCCTTGTAAAATTCATCAAACATATTTTCAAGTTTTTTGGACTTATTAACATTTTGAAACCTTTTCAATTTAGTCCAAAACAACTTTTCTATTGTTATATCAAAACAAACATCTCAACATTTTTTGTTATATCAAAAAGAATTTTTTAAGTTGGTTTTATTATATCAAAAAGGGGAGATTGTTGAGATGCTTGTTTTGATATAATAATAGAAATGTTGTTTTGGACTAAATTGAAAAGGCGAGCTCAACTGTGGCCTCAGTTTTTGGTTTTGAGCACTCAAACTATCTCAACTCAACAAAAAAAAATTTCTTCCCATTCACCCTCTTCACACTGGCTCCGACGGCGGCGCCACGACCACCGACCGATTCGTCTCGGCAAGGTAATCACA
Organism: Hibiscus tridactylites; assembly: GCA_958450335.1. Taxonomy (NCBI): domain Eukaryota; kingdom Viridiplantae; phylum Streptophyta; class Magnoliopsida; order Malvales; family Malvaceae; genus Hibiscus; species Hibiscus tridactylites. The sequence continues at coordinate 22,104,120 of OY288284.1, read as the reverse complement.
ATGATGTAGAAGGTGTCGAACATAAACTATCCGATGGCGATAGATGAGTGGTGAGAGAAAAAGAAAGGAGAAAGAAAAGGGAAAATCTTATTTTTTTCCTCTTCTCCCACACCCCTCTTTTTCAAATAATTACCTTTAGGGTGAAATTGGGTGAATTACACCTAAGGCCCTCAACCTTCAACTTTTTATCCATTTAAGCCATTAATTTCTTTAAATTGAGCTTCAACCATTAATTTTATCTTAATTAATTCACCAACTTAAAAGATCCAAACCCGTATCCAAGACCCAAATTATTAACCTAGAATTTGGGTCGTTACAAATCTAACTAGGGTGTAAACGAGCCGAGTCGTGCTCGAGTAGCGTTGAGCTCGACTCAGTTCGTTAAGAATTTGAGTCGATTTCGAGCTTGAGTAGTTTTTAACGAGCCTGAATAATCTGAGATCGACTCGGCTCGTTAAGAACTCGATTCGAGTTTGAGCTTGAGTCGAGTTCAATCGAGTCAAGTGTTGACCAAGCTTTGACCGAGTCAGACTCGAGTAGCTCGCGATTTGTCTCATCTCATTTAAATCCCTGTTAGAAATAAAACTTTGATACGCAATCTGTGTAAACTAAACTTTACACAAGCTTGTTAATTTTAGGGTTTTGAGTGTTAGTTTAGGGTTTAGAGGTTTAGGTTGTTGGGTTTAGAATTTAGGAAATAGATTTTAGGATTTAAGACTTATGTTTAGGGTTTATGTTTTAGGGTTTTAGGTTTAGGAATTTAGATTTTAAAGTTAAAAAATTAAAAATTTAGTATATTATATTTTCGAGTAGCTCGCGAGCTTTTCTAGTTGAGTAACGAGTAGCTCGACTCGGCTCGTTAAGAACTCGAGCCGAGTTCGAGCTCGAGTTCAATTGATTCAAGTGTTGACCGAACTTTGACCGAGTCGAACTCGAGTAGCTCGCGATCTGTCTCGTCTCGTTTACAACCTTAAATTTAACATGTTTTTTTGGATCACTTGGTACAACACATTGTTTTACAAATTCCTAAAAATCCTTTTACTTTGAAGATAATACCGGGTAACTTTTATTACTTAGAAAGAAAGCTAAACAAAGAGTTTCAAACAAGAAAATATCTATAAAATGAACAACAAATAAATAAAGAAAACGGTAAAGAGAAAACAATGAAAAGACTCTCCTTCCTAAATGAGAGAAAATTCAGTCACGTCAGTAAATGATGCTCTCATAGTTGCTCAGATGGTAACTGAGGCTCAATTGAACAGGAAAAAGTCATGAGAGTTATCAACACACAAGAGATAAAGTAAATCTCCTAAGAAACATCATCAACATGAATGCAATAATTGTAAACCAGAATCCTTGTCTCAATCCATCTAGACCCTTGATAAGTGATGAAGGAGTGGTTAGCAAAACCAATAGTCTTGCATACTACTTCGTTAAATAGATCTGAATGCATCAGCAAACAATCACAAAAATGATCAAACTATTGAACGACCATTGATAATCGCACATCAGAAACGAGCAACGTGAGAAACTCTACACAAACACAATTCTACTGCAAAAAGGTAGGCAAATAACGTGCCATAAGGTAGAGAATAAACGTGCCTCAAAGATAGAGAAAAACAAGTTCAATAATATGTGCGAGAAGTGGGAACCCGAAACAAAAAGATTGTAATATAAAAATCTAGAGAAAAATTGTGTCTATATGATAATAATATAGGTGAAACTTGATTAACGACCAACATCAAAATTAATGCCGCTGTCGACCAAATAAAGAGAGAGAAAAAATGCAACATGATGCTTTAGAAAATGAGTGAAAACTTAGGGTTGTATAGTTGTCGGTATAAAATTTTTAAAAATTCTAAAAAAATGTATAAAAATTGAAAAACATATATTTTTAAAAAATCTTTAATACCATACGATACATCTATAGTGTCTATATGATAATAATATACGTGAAACTTGATGGGCGTAATTAAGCTATTTTATTAACTAAAAAAACTTAATCGAGTCTAAAGAATTATTGGTTTAGAAGTTGAATTTTGCCATTAATAACAGAGGGAAAAAATCAATCCAGAACGGATAAGACATAAAAAAGCAGCAACCTTTCCCACTCAATCCAAACAACAATCTCAATGGCAACGGCAATGGCTTCAACCTGTTACTCTACTATTTCCACTTCCCTCTATTCAAACAACAGACCCTTTCCTTTCCTCTCACGACTTCCCAACCCGAACCCCTTCCCTTCCTCCTTTCGGAGCTCCAAAATCCGAGCTTCCAACTCTGCTCCTGTCCAAGAAGATCATTACATGAGCATCGATAATCTCCGACAGTTTTTCCATCTCAATTCCGGCAAATGGACCGGTTCTTTCCACGTAATTATCTATTTCTTAATCACTTTTAATTTTCTTCGTTCCATTAATAATTTTGCTTTTAAATGTTTATTCTTTTTGAATTTGTAGCAATTTGATGGGAATGGAAATTTGTTGCAAAAAATAAATACGAGGCTTTCGGCTAGTTCGTACGGAGAAGATGAGCTTATCAGTCTCATTCAAACGTAAGCTTTTCAATTTTAGTTTTTTGGGTGAATTATAAATTCATTTATCTTTTTGAAGTATATATGGTCAAATTCTTGGAGTATTTTTATTTCTATTTCTTATTTATGAGAGGTGTTAAACAAGAAAAATCATATATTTAAGTGAATTAGTCATTATAGCTAGTAGATACTTATGGTTTTTATATTTCTCCTATGGAAGTTGGTTGACAATGTTGTTTTTAGGTTGTACATTGAGCAGCCTCAATCAAGCACTTCAATTTCTGGACTTCAGGAGGAAGTTGAATGGGCAGAATATAAAATAAAAGAAACAAATATGTTCACTGTGGACAAATATCAGGAGGTAGAGTTTTCCCCCATCAGGATCTGAAATTGTTTGATTTTCGATGTACATTCTTTTCATTGTATCTTAGCTTTTAAAGTCCATTATTTTCTCTTACAATTATCGATTATGTTTTAGTCTGCAGATCGGATTTTTCCCCAAAGAGAGAGCTTTTTCATTAAGGTACCAGACTGCGGGCATGTTGGAGACTGTGTTAAGGCAAGGGGTATTAGGAGAAGATGACACTGGGGAGGAATCACCGAAGTAAGCTCTTTTGCTCTTAGAAGGCATTCAGCTTATCAATTGAATAATATATACCTGGAAAAGGAGTCTGAATAGCATTGATACTAGCTTAGTTGTATACAAATTCAAACCCAATTGTGGTTTTGTGCTCCTTTTTTTTCTTCATCTTCTTGTTGTTGTAATGTATGAATCTTTTCTGATGGCATGCTCAAACCTAACTTTAAAATATAATGGCATGATGTATGGCATGAATAACCCCTATTTTAAAGAAGTTTGCTTGTAACCATTTGAGAAGGCATCATATAAATTTGTCACATTATCAGAAGTTGATTTTGATATTTTTGATTGGTTAGATAATTGGGTAGTCCACCTGCCATATTTCCTTAATGTCTCCCTACAACCATCTCAGTGCCCCTATTTTACAGTTTCAAGCTTTTCTGCAATGGTCGACTGGACCACAGTGGGGTGGCAAAGGACTTGTGTTCAACTCTTGAATTAACACCCATCCCGGGTTTGATCCCTGGACAACCCCATATATAAAAAAGGAAAAAAAAACCTTTTCTACTATAGTTGCAAGTTGACTTGTTTTACTGTTAGTATTTTCAGGAGGAAGGGGTGGGACGGGGGTTGGTTTGCTGGGACATAGTGGTGGAGAGAAGAGGAGGGGGATTAGTTTTCCTCTTATGAATTGTTTCGATAGCTGGAATCTCCATTCTGTTTGGTTGTTTAGAAGAATATTTAAAACTGGTCCTCTTTGAGTATTGAATTTGCATGTATAAGTGATCACTAGACAATGCTGAGTAGCTATTTCAATCAGTGATTTATGTCACAATCACCCAGTTTCTAAAATGATGAATATGCTTTTCAGAGAAAAAATATCAATATATATATATATATATATATTTACTTTTTAACAGCTTTTTCCTCTATTGTCTGACCTGCACATGCACAGGTGGCTGCATTCAATTAAAAGAGCTAACTATTTGTTCTATTTTACAGAAACCTTAAGCTCCCTTCTCGTCGGCCTTCCCTTGTTTGTGAAAATTGCATATATTCTCAAGAGAAGGATAGGCGAGCACGAGCTTTTCATATCATGGACCCGAGAGGCTTCATGGATATGCTTATCATCTTCTTGGAGGATAGAGGTGATGGACCGCTTATTCACCCATCACTTGGCAATATGGTGGTAATTGATCTTCAACCACTTTGTTTAAACTTGCAGTTCTAACTTCCTTTTATAAGATTTATGCATATAATGTATTGTTTTATGGATTGTAGGATGAACAGGATCGGATTTTACCATTTTTGGGCAAGTGGGAAGGTCATTCTATAACAAAGCGCAGTGGTGTTTATGGATCAACAATGGCAGAAGCTGATACAGTTTCTTTACTTGAAATGGATAAGAATAAGCTCATCCAGGTATGTTTGTTTCTCTAAATGTTTCGAGAACAATATTCAGTCTCTTAAAAAGGTAAGAGTCATGCGAGCTTGAAGTGGAATTGATTTATATCCCTTAGACTACATTTTTGATGACAAAAGGGATAAGTTCCATTGAAGTTAGTGATAAGATCTTGTTCATTTTTTCTATGTTGCCGTGGCACTTTATTGTTTTTCTAAAATACTCTTGTCCAGCACTCATATTTAATACATATTCAGGTATGGATAAGGGAGTATGAATCTCTAATTATCTGTAAAATCTGAAAATTTTGATAATACACTTTCGACACAGACCAGTATCTGACACTTACTCTCGAGTCTGAAAACCGTAGCATTATGTTGTATATAAAGAGGAAATGGCTGCCTTTTCGTTCTTCTAATGTCTTTTATGACTTCTAAAATGCGGAAAATTCTGTCTTCAATTTTTCTTATTTCTGTTTGGGGCTTGGTATTCTAAATGCCACTTCAAGCTTAAATTATGCAGGTGGTAGTTGATTAGCGTATAGTCAACTGGTTTTGTCTGGGCTGAACACTCAGTATTGTCAGTTTTCATCTCTTTCTCCCTTTGTGTTTCGATATACACGATCAGGATGTTACTTCCAAGGGTGGTGGACGAGATGTAAGGACTAACGTGCATTGGACGGGTACGATCACAAATAACTTGGTTGAATTTGAAGGGGCATACCAGCTAACATTATTACCCGGGGGTATGTATATGGGATACCCTTCTGATATTGCAAAGAGTGTAGCTGAATCCAAGTCATTCCATTTGGAGTTCTGTTGGTTAGAGGCGCCCGGTAAGAGACGGAGACTGATTCGAACTTACGACGCCGAGGGGTTGGCTGTCTCATCAACTTATTTTTCCGAGGTTCGAGTATGAGTTCCTTGTACATCACTGCCAAGGTATTTTATTCCTTAACTTGTAGAAAAAGTTAGGGTTTTGATTTTATATAAATGGAAGTAAGCAAAAGAAAGCACATTGCTGTACCTAATTTCAAAAATCTAGACTGAAGGTCGATCAGTTGAACTTTTGCTTTTCGGTTAAATAAGTGAGTTCGATCCGGTTTTTTATTTCATGGTTGTTACGGGTAAGAAGGGGTGAGGTTTTACGAGTTTATTGCACCATTTCTTGTAAAGTTGTGGGAATATATTACGTTTTCACTATTAACCATTATCAAGTATCTGTGAGCCTCGGATGTATGCATGTGCCCAACACAAGTAGGTTTAATCATATTTTTAAATTTTCAACACAATTTAAGTGCCCTATAAAGGATCATATTCTTGTTCCTATAAAAGGTGATTATTGTTCATCTAAGAATAAAGACAGTTTTCTGAATGATATAGTAGAATCATGGGTTCCACTTTGATGCTTAATCAAAGAGTAGTAAGCTCCTCTTGGCCCCTTCTTTAACAGAGATGAGTGATTACCTTTCTCAACCAACTTCCCTTTGTCTAACACGACTATAACATCACAGTTCTGAATGGTACTTAGCCTCTAGTTCTCCCCGCCATCACTCGTTCTATGATTCTTCAATATGGCTCAGGCTATGGCGATCCGTTGCTTCTGGCCCCCAGATAGTTGCACACCTTTGTGTCCACACCAGATATTGTAACCGTCTGCTAGGCCTGCAATGAAGTCATGTTCATTTGCTGCTTTGGCTGCTTCAATGATTTTGGATTCATCGATTTTATCTTATGCTCCATATAGAATGTTTTCCCTTATTGTGCCTGAAAATAGTGTTTCTTTGCTTACAAGTTCTATGTGTTTCCTCAATGATCTTAGGTTGTATGACCTTATATCTCGACCATCGATCTTCACTACTTCTTTGCAAGGATCATAAAATCTCTCAATTAAACTAATGATTGTTGATTTTCCACACCCGCTTTATGCCACTAATGCAGTTGATTTACCCGGCTTCAATGGTGATTGAGAAGTCTTCAAAGATAATCATCACATTAGGCCTGGCTGGATATGCAAAATCGATGTCACAGGTTTCTACATGTCCTGTAGTTTCTTCAACCAGGTAACCACTAGAGTCATGAGGGTTGATTCCTATGGAGCGATCAATTATATCAAACAAAGATCCAACAACCTCGGTGATCTGGGCCAAGTCCGGGTCAAGCTTGATGCTTGAGCAATGAGAAAGCTGGTGTGAACCAAAATAAGGAATGTCTCAGTGAAGGCTTTTGCAGTGATACATCCATGCGATATGAGTTTCCCACCAAGCCGAAAGCCAAGGGCCTTAATTCATGCGCCAAGCAGAAAAGCTGATCCGAGTCCAATACCTGCAAACCAAGCTTGTCTAAAATCCTCTTTTCTCGGACCTTCATGGGGCTTTTGCAACATTTTCAGAATTCGATCCTGAGAACAGAAGGAAGTAATGGTTCGGTGACGGGAAACCGCCTTAGCCGCAACCTGGTGCTCTTGTTGTGCCTTGATGGCTTTCTTGTACATACTTTTAAGTAGGACCTTTCGAGTGTACATGTTGATGACGATGAGGGGTTGGAACACTATCGTGACAAGGGCGAGTCTCCACACAATGAATAAGTCCATGTCACGAGCTAGAGTTACACCAGAGATGGTTCTCACAATAAGAGACATTACATCACTGGCCAAATATCTCACCTGAAAACATCCAAGAAAATATATTTGTTTTAGTTATGCAGGATGTTTGAAGGTTCATACAAAGGTAAGAAAATTGAAAGAACATACCACAGTAGCATCATCCTTTTCTAGTCTAGCACCACTTGAATTGTCATCTTGGTCAAACCAACCATCTCTTTTATCCTCTTTGTCAAGTGTTCCCCTATGTAAGCAAAACTATAATGCTGAATGATATCAATTATCATTGTAAACAAAAAACAACCCGATGAAACTTAAAGCATAAAACTCTATCTTCTCTTTAATTTCATCATGATCCGTAAGAAAAAATATTGATATCAGTGATCCCATAGTATAAGATAATGTAGCCCAAATAGCACAAATAATGGCAGTGCTACCAATGGCCAAGCCTTTAGCTAGAGCTTGGCTCAACCCCAACTTCACACATCCTTGTAAAGCTTCAGAGAAGTCAGTTGCGGTTTTGTTTTCACCAACAAAGAGATAAAACTGTTGTTATAGAAGATATTGCCTGTGTTGCAAGACCTACTGAAACTTCTCCATATATTAAAGTAGGAACCACCAACCGCAAAGGAAAAGTAAAAAAAAAATAAAATAAAAACACACACACACACACACACAATAACTAATCTTCATAGTATCACAAAAGCTGCTACGCAAGATATCCCAACAGAGACACGTACCTTTCACGTGTCGTGCGGGGAGTGTACAATCACTCTTGAAGATGTTGCTATGCATACAAGTGTTCCAATTTTGGGCAGTCCAATCATTACTCAGAACATGTATTTTGTTATTGATTATTGTATTCGGTATTTGGAGAAGACACCACCGGCGCATGCTGTTGATGGTAAATGTGTGAAGCTGACATGGCTGAAGAGTAATTTTCAAGTGGATGGAAATTTCGCAGCGACAAAAATTGATTACGTTGCTCGAGCCTATATATTGGTCCTTTTTGGTGGTATGCTAATGTCGGACAAATCGAGTTCTCACGTGCACACGCAGTACCTCTCATTCCTACAAATGTCACGAAGAGAAAAAAAATTCAACTGGGGATCTGCAATATTAGGTTTCCTCTACTATAAGTTGTTCAAGGCAATGACTCAACAGTCGTTAATGAAAAATTTGTGCACGCTGATATTGGTGGGTGTCTGGTGTTGCTACAATCATGGGACTGGTACAGGCTTTTATTCCTAGCACCTATTTGCGATCCTCCAACTGAATTTTCACTCTCTTCAAGCTAATAATGTTCATTCATATAATAATTTTTGATGTTATTAATGGGAAGCATAATGCATCTATGTATTTGTATAATGCAAATAGGCAAAAACAAATGCGTTCTAGACCAATTTAATCCCCGATGTTAGGGTGCAAATTGACATCTATTGTGAAGATAATAATGCAAATTTACTTTTGAATGAAATTTGTAAATTTGAATTTATTTTTATCCAATTTTTTGGTTATGTACGTATTATTAAAGTTTCGATGGATGTCATATGAGGATGATGATATTTGCGAGGTGATTTCGAACGATGCCTACAAAGATGACGAAAATTGATGTTCGGGAATGCAATTATTAATTTTTCGATTGTCGACATATTTTACGGCAATCGAGTTCTTAGGCAGTTCGGATACCATCAGCCCATTTCGGGGACCCGACCAATATAGATGACTTGGAATAGGTGGACTTACGGGATAAGAGCGAAGAGAATAGACCAATTAAATATTCATCATACATAGCATGGTGGCATGACATGTCAAATAGGTTGCCGGATTGTGATCCCATTGGACTGAATGATTTTGATTTCTCGAATTCTGAGTACCATTAAGCCCAAGTTAATTAATAAAACAGTCCATTACTACAAATATTAAAACCCAAAAATAATTTTATTACATATGCTCAAATAATTAAAACTCTTGCCCTAATCTGATAAAACAAGAAAAACCTAATTTTTTATCTCTTTTACGTAGCCCATCCTCCACTGTCAGATCTAATCTAGATCTGACGGCCCAGATCGAGCCTCGGATGATGCCCTAGCTAGCCATTTGCTCCCCTGGCGCCTCATCAAGTGTAGCCCTTGGATCGGAAGCGCATCGAACGGCCGAGATCACATCCAACACGCGTGCAGTCCATGCCCGGCTCTCTAGCTTCAACACGCGTGACTCTTCGACTGCCCCACGCGCGAGTGGAGCTCACAAATGGCGTTCCAACTTCATCTGACTATCCAAATCCTTCAGCGGCGCATCGATCACGACCGTCAGATCCGAGAGCGCACCAATTGTCCATATCAACGCGGAGAAGCTTCCAAAGCTCCCACGCGTCTGCGCATTCGTCGTTTCAGCTCTCCACGCGCGCCTGTGCTACACGCCCGAGCCTTGCCAGATCTTCTCCAACATCCTCTGGTCCCCCTCTATCCCCGACGGCCAGGTTACGCATGCAAATAAGAAACAAGAATGTCATATTTGTTACCAACAAAATCCGAGTATAGCATAGGAATCCGACCAAAAAATGCATTGGCCAATAGGGATTTTAGATGCTTTTCCCATTTTTCTAAATTCATGTAATTCGAAAGGGTATATATAGCCAAGCCCTAAAAACGTTGTAAGCATTCTGGAATTCGAGCAATAGAGAGCAGTGGAAAAACAAAAGCTTTGAGGTATATCTTCCTCTTCAATTTCATTTGCAGTGCACGCATTTAGAAAATAGGGTTATTTTTGTTTTTTACCTTTGGCTTCGGTTCACTTCCTCTGTGACCGTTGCTCTACCTTGCCGGTGATAAGCCTCTTGGCCCTACGGGGCCATGCTTGGTGAATTGGGGGATTTTGAGTCTCGACTTTTGAAGGTTTAAGAAAAAAACGAGGGGTTTGTTTTGAAGTCTTGCTCTAGATCTGGTTTTAGATCGGAAAAAGGGTTTGTTTTCGGTGCCTTGATTTCGCCGGCTGCCGACTAGCGGCAACCGGTGCGGCGGTGTTCAACGTCGAGGGAATAGGAATGAGTTTGAGGTTCTTAGGGTTTGCAAAATGGGTCCAAATTGATTAAAATGTGTTTTTATAAGGCTTTAACGTTTTAAAAATTATTTAATCATGTTTTTAATCCTTCCGCGTCTTCATAATCACCTTGCGGCCCTTCCGCATTTAAAAACCCATTCCGCGGTCCCTCTAGTTTTTTAGAAGCTTTTAATTTTGTCCTTGTTTTGATTTTAGCCGAATTTCGAATGGTTTAATCATTGTTTTGGTCTTGGGATTCTGGTTTTTGTTTATTTTGGTCCTAATTTCAGTGCAGTTTAATTCCCTTTTGATCATGCATTTTAATTTATGCCCTTGTAATTTGGCTCCTTTAATTTTCAGTCTCGTTTATTCTTAATGCTTGTTATTCTTGCTTTTCTATGTTGTGGATATGTATATTTGTGTATTTTGTGGCTTGATATGTATAATATATAGTTTATATGTATGGAATATAATATAGGGTTTTACATATTATATACACATAACATATGGTTTTATAATATATATAGCTTTTTACAAAATATATAGTTTTATATAAAGTATAGCTTTAGTATAATGTACAATTTTATGTATAAAGTGTTGTTTTCATATAATATATATAAAATATGGTTTGTTTGTATAATAAGTAACATATTGTTTATACATAAATTATAATATAGTTTTCATATAATATGTAGTTATATATATATATATATATATAAAATATGGTTCTAATATAATGTATAGTATATATAACATAAAGTTTTCTTATATAATATAGCTTATATATATATAATATAGTTTCAATAAATGTATTATAATATATGTCTTTTTTTACATAGTATGATTTTCGAATTATCATCCATAAGACCCCTAATATTTTGGTTGCATGGTAATTAATTTTAAATTAAAAAAGGAGATATTTATTAATTCTGATATTTGCGTCGTAACAGCCATGCTTTAGTGGATGTTGGCTGAATATTTAGATTAATTGTCATTGTACGAAGGTAAACATTAATTTAATATCGACAATATCATGACATCATTCCTAAATGCTTGCATCATGCATAAAGGTGACGTACGAGAGTTGAACCGTAAATTAACACGACAGCCAGACTTATATGATGTCGGTTTAATATATGGTCTGATGTATCGTCTTCCTTATTAATTAAATGCCTAATTAATTTTAAACCACCAATTTGATAAAGCCCGTACAATTAGAGTCAATTTCAATTAAAACACCTAATTAAATTCACTTTAAATTTCAAATAATTTCCATCGTTTAAAAGCAACAAATATTTTGGTACCAATTTTTGGGCGTAATAGGGGTGCTAATCCTTCACCACGAGTAACCAACTCCTGAACCCTTTTCAAAATGAATCTCTGGTTTTTATGGTGTCCGGCCTACCTAAGTGGCCGATTGCAACTCCTAATTTTTATTGTTTTCCGAAATTTGAATTTTCCAAAAGAAACTCCCCTTTTAAACAAACCTTTGTCAAAAAGTGGGACACTTAAAAGTTTTTTTAAAAAAAGGTCATTACAGTATGGCGACTTCGCTGGGGATAATTTTTGTTTTGCAAAACAAAAGAGAGTTATGCAAGAAAATACTTGTTGCTTTTAATCGATGGAAATTATTTAAAAGTTTAAAGTAAATTGAATGAGTTTGTTCTTTCTTGAAAATGTGACTTAAGCCGTACATGCTTTGAAAATTGGTGGCATTCGAATTAATTCTTCATTTAATTTCTAAGGAGTTACCGACATGTGTCGCATCATGATCATCAAGCTCTATACCCGAGCTTTATCCCTTAAGTGGGAGTGAAACGCCCATACCCACGTGAGTATCCCTCCACGGGTTGATAATTCACTTCCGAAATCCACGCCTTTGACATGTGAGCAACCCTCCACGTCATTAGGTCATGCTTACCCTCGAACCGAAACCAATTCACAATCTTGTAATGGCCAGAATTGGGGTTCTTGTTTCCTTAGTAGGTGATGAGATAGGTTCGGGTATCCTTGTTAGAACCAAACCCATGCGTGAGAATCTAAGAAGCCCACCCCATTAGAACCATGCGGAAAACTGTAGAACTGGAATTCATGTTGTAGGTTTTTCCTTTATTTGTCTTGTTTTGGTTAATTACTTTTCTTCTTACAATTGATTTTGCTCACTTAATAACTTACCTTTTTACTAACACATTTGTTCTTAGTGTTCTTTTACTTGTTATGTTTATTTGTTATGCATATTCATGACATTTTCATGTGAAGTGTTGATTCGAGAATCTCAAAGCTCAAGATTGATCAGAAGACGAGCAACGGTTGATCTGATTATTGGCGGAGAAGGAATCTATGTGTGTTTTATGTGGTGATATTTCCTTTTCTCGTTGTAATGAGACTTGATCTCCATTGTGGAAAGTTGTTTAATGAGGATGTCGTCAATCAACACTTTTTTTTGCATTATTTCTTGTATACTCGTCTTTAAATTATCTCATTTTCATACATATGATACATTGCATACATTAATCAATCATTGAATTAATTACGAGAAATATCATGGCAGAAAGTGAAAGTTTAATCTGCAATCATTTCTTATTCATACGCCACCCGTTTGCAAACCCTAGCAATGGAAGAGAGATTGGCCAAGGTAGAGAAAGGGCAAAGGGACCTCGAAACTCGTTTGGATGGGGTTAGCAAGAATATTAGTGATCAGATTTCACAGTCGCAAGCTTCTGTTATTGCTCAAATGACTGACCTGTTATTGAAGATGAAAGGCAAGGAAGGAGCTTCTATGGATATCTCAAACATTGAAGAACAAGAAGATATTGCATCCCATGTGAAGGATCAACAAGAAGTGCCAAATCCCGGAAAAAGAGTCTACATTAATCTCGCGAGAGTTTCTGCCAATCCCACCATTGGAGCACCTGCTAGCCACCATAGGAGAACCTCATTGAATCAACTCATTGACTTAGGGGCAGGATATGAGGATGAAGTGGAGAGGATTAAGGCTGAGATGGAAGAGAAGCATGAGGAGAGGTTTCGCTTCTTTGAAGAAAGATTCAAGACCTTACAAGGGACGGATGAGCAAGGGAATGATGCCAGCGGTTTGAGCTTTGTAACGGATTTAGTCCTTCCGCCGAAATTCAAAGTTCCCGATTTTGCGAAGTACAATGAAACTACTTGCCCCTTAGTGAACATTACTATGTGTTTCCGGAGGATGGCAGCTTTTATAAAAGATGAGAAGCTACTTATTCACTGTTTTCAAGATAGTTTAACTGGTTCCGCAACACGTTGGTATACTCAAATTACTCGAGTCGACATCAAGTCATGGAGAGATCTTTCAAAAGAATTTGTGGGGTCAGTACAAGCATGTAACTGATATGACTCCAAATCGGCTCATGCTACATGGTTTGGAACAAAAACACAATGAAAGTTTCCATGAGTATGCCCAGCGCTGGCGAGACGTGACAACTTAGGTGCAGCCCCAACTTCCGAATGGCGAAATCATTCATATGTTTGTGGATACTCTAAAAGTAGCCTTGTATGATCGCTTGATAAGCAATCCCGCCAATAGCTTTGTGGACATGGTCATGACGGGAGAACGTATTGAGGATGCTATTAAGAAAGGGAAGATAGTGGATCCCTATAGCACAACCGCCCACAAGGGGCATGAGTCCCAAGTTCATATGGTGGGGTCTCGTCCAAACAACCAGTCTCATGGCTGCTACCATAATCAAGCATCTTGGTCTGCAAAGCCTCCAAGGGTTCTTCACCTGGTTCCTATGTCGTACACCGATTTGCTCCCAGTGCTTATTGAGAAGAAGCTTCTGACCCCAGTTCAGTCTAAACCAAAGGATCCTCCCTATCTTGAAGGTTATGATGTTCGTGCCATATGTGACTACTATGTGGGAAGCACATGCCACACCACGGAGAATTGTGGGGCACTGAAAAACAAGGTTCAAGAACTGATCGAGAACGGTCTGTTGAAGTTTTGAAAAGAAAGAATGATGAGCATGACTTTTGGGAGGTGTTGTTTTTCGGGTTTTTAGGAGCTCGTGTGTTCAAGTTTTCTTTCATGTTGCATTTTCTCTTGAAGTAATGCATAGAACAAACATTGCTATCATTTGCCCGAAGATATCAATGATCTTTTTTAAGGGCACTTGTTATGTTTGCAATTTTTTTCTAATGAAAATGCATTTTGCTTAACATACAATGACCTTGAAATCATATATATGTATATCCCCTCCTTACCTCTGTAGGTCCTCGGATATCACATGCATGATGTGGCATTGATTCTAGTAAAAGAGATCGATCGAATGATGTGATAACAATGAAGTATGATTTCCCACTCCGTCCGCTCTGGTCGATAAAACGAACGAAGCAAGATTACTATTCCTTCGATGATGTTCGATGATAATAAATCTCCTAGGAAAGCCCAAATAGAGTTGCTTGAATGTGCCTGAAGAAAAGAAAAAGTAGACTATTTCAAAATAAAATGTTTTTAACTTCAGAACCTGGTAATAAGCATTAACAAAAAGCACTCCAATTTTCGAAACTTGGTAATAGGAATTTTCGGATATGAGTGTGGAATTTTAGGGGCACTCTGCTGAAGCCCGAAACTCTTTGCTTCATGAGTGATGGTAATATTTTCAAAATCGTGACCATGCCAAGTAACTCGGGGTATTGTTGTATGCTCCATCATTTTCCTCGAGAAAAAGGATTGTGACGAGTTGAATTCCCCTTAAAAAAAGAAGAAAAAAAGGAAAAAAAATGAATGAACAAATTGAATAAGTCCCGGGGAGGAATCCTTGAGGACACTGACACAAAATCAATGGTAATCATAAGCACACACTTACATATAAAGTCCTTAGAATGACATGTTCCACGTTCCATGGGCTAAACAAAAGTTGAAAGTTTAAACATACATATGAGTGGAGAAACATGATGAGAACTAGACGAAGTAGTAATCGAGCTGATCAAGCAAGTACCATAATCATGAGGATGAATCGAGCGATTTGGGAGGAGTTTTACAACTTCACATATCGCCACAACATTCAAAGTCTTTGTAGACACAAGCTATGCTCGAAGTGATCATCAGAAAGTTGAATCTAAGATGCTCTTGTATTTGATATATGGGGGATCCTATTCGGTTAGAATTTTGGTTTCAAGGTTCTGTATATTAATTTGAAAATCTATTCTTCATTAGAATGACGACCATCGAATTGATATATTTTAAACAAAAAAATTTCCTTGTATTACTTCAGAGATAAATGCATCACCGTCGGTGAGGCCCAAAGTTGAGGGGCACTACATGGTGTGGGATAGTGAATGACCATTGGAGTTAATTTGTCGTGAAGGGACATCATTGTCCGCGGGACAACATGGGCTTTTGCACATAAGATTTTGAATCATAATATAGGAGATGACATACGACTTGAAAGTACTTGATTAATGATTCTAATTACGACTAAGGTTATTGGACTCGGGGAATGAGCAACACAAGTTGAGGGCAAATTTTTTCAGGACATGTGACTGATGAGTGGTTGTAGTCCCAAGATGATGACCACCAACTCTAGTAAACGGAGACGAGATAAAGCCATGCATCTTTGCATTCTCATGACCACACACATCTTTGCATCATGAAACACACTCATGCATCATTAATAGCTAGACATCCCTATGATTAGGTCATGCTAACTCATAACATCATAACAATTTGTTTTAAACATGTATTTGAAGATTGATAAAAGGGCGGATCTATGGCTCTACGCAATGAGAAATAGATCTAATAAGAACCAAGAGTCCTTTGACTAGTATTAAGATTTTTAATCCCCCATTTTAATCCCTCCCCAAATGATATTTTTCTTAAAACTCAATTTCTCAATTTTATCATTCTCAAAGGATGTTTTACTTAAAATTTAAAATTTCTCAATTTTATCCTTCCAAAAGGATGTTTTTCTTAAAATTTAAAATTTCTCAATTTTATCCTTCCAAAAGTATATTTTTCTCAAAATTCGATTTCCTCAATTTTATTCCTTCCAAAAGGATATTTTTCTCAAAATTCAAATTCCTCAATTTTATTTCCTTCTAAAAGGATATTTTTCTCAAAATTCAAATTCCTCAATTTTGTCCTTTGCAAAAGGACATTTTCCTCAAAATTCAAATTTCTCAATTTTATCCCCTTTAGAATGTTTTTTTAATTCGAGTTTCCTGGTTTTAAATTTAAAAAAACCTCACAGCTTCAGGATTTCAAAGCGAATGAGGCAGATACCTAAAGCTTAAGGACTTTAGGCGAAGGATTTCAAACTCACCGCATCATGATTTAAGAGAAAAAGAGCTCAAGGATTTTCATGCAAGAAAATTGGAAGGCCTACTTAGTTTGTTTTTGCCGTTTTGGGAAAGCAAGTTGTTTGGGTTTGTTCTCTGCCACTTCACAAGAATAAATCAATTGTTATCTGATCTGTTCCGTGATGTTCCGGAAGCACAAGCCAATACTACCCACTTTGTTTTTACCATTTCGGGAAAGCAAATTGTTTGTTCACTACCGCTTCAGAGGAGTAAATTACCCAAACAAGGAAGTTGGACAAAATTAGTGCTTATGATCTTTGTTTTATTCTTGTTCCACAAGGATAAGTAAAGAGGGACATCTATAATCACTAATTTAGTCCGGGACAACTTTTTTTAGTATTATTATTTTTATTTTGTTTTATTATAATAGGCTTATATGGACTGTCGTTTAATAGTTAATTGTACAAATGTGTGTAAGTGGTAGTTATTAAAATCCAAAAGCAAAAAAAAAACGTTACTATTATATTGTTATTATCTATTTGAAAAACCCCTAAACATTACTAATATATTATGTTATAATATTTTCCTATCTTTTTCATCATCTTATTATTATTATTATTATTATTATTATTATTATTATTATTATTATTATTATTATTATTATTATTAAGAAAGAGGAAAATTATATATATATATATATACACACTAATTAATCTAGAATACATCCCAAGTTTATTAATAAAATAGTCCATTACTACAAATATTAAAACCCAAAAATAATTTTATTACATAGGCCCAAATAATTAAAACCCTAGCCCTAATCTGATAAAACAAGATCCGAGAGTTCACGAACGGTCCAGATCAATGCGGAGAAGCTTCCAAAGCTCCCACGCGCCTGCGCGTTCATCGTTTCGGCTCTCCACGCGCGCATGTGCTACACGCCCGAGCCTCGCCAGCTCTTCTCCAATGTCCTCTGGTCCCCCTCTCTCCCCGACGGCCAGGTCACGCATACAAACAAAAAACAAGAATGTCAGATTTGTTACCAACAAAATCAGAGGAGAGCATATGAATCCGACCAAAAAATGCATTAGCCAATAGGGATTTTAGATGCTTTTCCCATTTTTCTAAATCCATGTAATTCGAAAGGGTATATATAGCCAAGCCCTAAAAACTTTGTAAGCATTCTAGAATTCCAGCAATAGAGAGAAGAGAAAAAACGAAAGCTTTGAGGTATATCTTCCTCTTCAATTTCATTTTCAGTGCACACATTTAGAAATATAGGGTTTTTTTAGTTTTTTACCTTCAATTTCGGTTCACTTCCTCTGCGGCCGTTGCTCTACCTCTGCCGGTGATAAGCCTCTTGGCCCCACCGAGACCATGCATGGTGAATTGGTGGGGAAGAAAATGTTGGAAAAGGTTTTTTAAAATGTATTTTGAGTTTCGCCTTTTGAAGGTTTAAGCAAAAATGAGGGACTTGTTTTGAAGTCTTGCTTCAGATCTGGTTTTAGATTGGAACAAGGGTTTATTTTCGGTGCTTTGAGTTCGTCGGCTGCCGACTAGCAGCAACCGGTGCGGCAGTGTTCAACATCGAGGGAATAGGAATGAGTCTGAGGTTCTTAGGGTTTGCAAAAGGGGCCTAAATTGATTAAAAGGTGTTTTTATAAGGCTTTAACGTTTTAAAAATGGCTTAATCATGTTTTTAATCCTTTTGCGTCTTCGTAATCGCTCGCGGCCCTTCCGCATTTTAAAACCCATTCCGCGGTCCCTCCAGTTTTTTAAAAGCTTTTAATTTCATCCTTGTTTTGATTTTAGCATAATTTCGAATGATTTAATCATTGTTTTGGTCCCGAGATTCTAGTTTTTTTTTTCATTTTGGTCCTAATTCCAGTGTTGTTTTGTAACGCCCCGGTTTTGGGCTCAGAAGTTTTGGGCGTTGACCGGTTCAGTCAAAGTGCTGATCGAATATATAAGAGTGAATTTAGGAAAGCCTAGTTCGGGTTGCATTAAAAATATGGAAAAATGTTCTAAAATCATCTTTTAATATAATTAAGTGAACTGTGAAATCAATTTTGGAAAATGAGTTTTGGAAGGGTGACATTTTGGCTAGTGACCAAAATGTAATTTTTGAAAGTTTGGTGACTGTTTTATAAAGGGTTGAAACTTTGAATCTTTAAGGAGCTATTATTCCAAAAAGAGTTTCTCCAGATTTTTCTAAGATATTTTAATGCAAAATTCTGATTTTTAAAGCTAAGAAAAGTGGAGGGAAATCATTTTGCTATTTTATAACTAACTTTCCATTTTCTTCCAATTTTCCTTTTCTCTCATTTTCTCTCAACCCAAACACTTTCTCTCCAGATTTTGTTCTCTGATTTTGTCATCTAAATCACTCATTTCAATTCTCTTTGGATTCCTAATCATCTCATCTACAAAAC
The DNA here is from genome assembly GCA_958450335.1 of Hibiscus tridactylites. Lineage (NCBI taxonomy): Eukaryota > Viridiplantae > Streptophyta > Magnoliopsida > Malvales > Malvaceae > Hibiscus > Hibiscus tridactylites. The sequence continues at coordinate 22,085,254 of OY288284.1, read as the reverse complement.
CATGCAATTTGTTAATTGGATTTTCAAGATTTTGGTCCAAAAATGGGAGAAACTCAAGTTTGGAGGTAAGAACGTCCTTCTCCTCTAAACTATCAGTTCTTTACTGAAATTCCTAAGTTCTCAATCCTTGATTTGTGATTTATTAAAGGCTTTTCAATTGGAATCTTGATTTTGGATTAAAATGCAAGATTTGGTGATTTTTGGTGGAATTTTCGTATGATCTGTTTAAGCAGGGTTTTGAGGTGTGTTTTTGATGATAAATGAATGCTAAATTGATTAGAAGTTGAGGTTTAATCAATGCAATCCCGGATAGGTTGAATTTCCTAAGTTTGGCTTGAGTTTTTGGTTGTTTTTGGAGTGTTTTTGATGATCTGTTATACCTGGAGGTATAAGGATGTGTTTGTGATCATTTTGGATGTTAATTGATGTTTTAAAATGGTTAGAAGTGATGGATCTTGGCTGGGTTAAGTTTTGGATGTGTTTGGAGGTGATTTCGGTTGTGTTGGTAGCCGAAATGTTGGTTTTGTGATGAGCAGCGAGTTTGGTTGTGTTGCTGGTGTTTTTAATGCATAATGATGCATTAATTCTCTGTTTTTGTGTGCTTGAAACATGGGAGTTTGATCCGTGAGCTTTAGAGGCATTGCGGAAGGTTTCGGATGCTTGGAAGGCTTGTTGGCTAGCCTTGTTTTGTGTATCGGTGAGTGAAGTTGGGTTTACAACTTTTAAACCAAGGTTTGAAGGTTTTGGGAGCTTAGTTTAAGTCTAAACAACTTTGCTAAACTCAAGAGTAAGTAAATGGTTTTTCGCTCTTGGTTGTGTTGTGAATTGGCTTTAAAAGCAATTGTGTTTGATGGTTGCAATGCATGTGATTTGCATGGTTTATATTCTGTTTTGAAAGCATATTTTAAGCATGGTTTAATGCTGGTTTTGAAGGCCATATGTGAAGGATGCTCAAGGTAAGAGATCCTTGGTTTGTACATTGAAAATGTGGTTTTGATGCATGGTGTTGCATGATGTTTCATGGCTTTGTGTAATGCTTTAAAACAGTGGATTGATGATGGTAAATGATGGTTTTTGCATTGTGGTTATGCATGTGAATCATTGGACTAATGTGGTAAGATGGTTATATTGGCAAGTGATGTAAGTGGTTCTTGGTTCTTTGATCGGATATAGTTAGTCGGCTATAGGATTGGGTGCACCGTGAATAAAGTCGCCTTGGAGGTGGAGTGGTTAAGAGTGAACCGGTAAACTCCCTTCAAGTATCCTAACGAGATGGTTAAGGTCATAATGGAGGTTGAATGCCCATTCGAGGACCTTGGTTAAGCAAAGGTTATATGGTGGTTAAAAGTCCATATATGGGAACCTTGTGCTTGTTAAGATCACAATGGTGGTGAAAAGTCCATGTGTGGATCTTGTGTAGGGTGTCCCGGATCTCGTTAGTGATGTTATACAACTACCAATCGGTGAATGCAAAAGTTGTATGGTGGTTAAAAGTCCATACATGGGAACCTTGTGCATGTCAAGGTTGTATGGTGTTTAAAAGTCCATACATGGGAATCTTGGGAAAATGCTAAGGTTGTATGGTGTTTAAAAGTCCATACATGGGAACCTTAGGATGGTGAGGTCAAATGGTGATTAAAAGTCCATTTGGAGACCTTGGATTGGTAGTGTGTATGAAGCGTGGGGGACAACGCTTGTGATCCGCGTATCCGATTGGGTGTTGAGTTGAAAAGTGAAAGTGGTTGATCACTTGGAGGCCAATATAATGTTTTTGATTATAAAGAAGCATGAGATGCTTGAAAAGATGCATGATTGCATGAAAAGTGTTAAATGCTTGTGAATGCATGTTTACTTGTTAAGTTGAACAAGTGTTGTTTATCATTTGGTAAATGATGCATGTGTGCATGAAATCTTTTAAATGCATTGGAGTCTTGATAAGACTTGTTTTAAAAGGCATGTGAAGATGATGTTGTGGTTCATATATTGCCTTGGTTTAATGCATGTGTTGGATTGTTTGAGTAATGGTTTTAAAGGGTTTCTTGCTTGGAATGACTTTCAAGTATAAGAAAGGTATGTTGTGAAATGGAAGTGTTTTCCAAGGTTTGAACTTAGCTTTGCATATGGTGTTATGCATGGAATGGTTTAATGGATGATTTTGCAAATTGAGCTTGAAATGGTTTTCTTAGTTTGCTAAGCTAAGGGTTGGTTTTCATGTTTGAGCAATGCATGGTTAAAGCATGTTGTTGAAAAGGGGTTTTCAAACTTTGCTTGGTAAACAAATCGAGTTGTTTTTCAAAGAGGTTTTATGACTCGCTACATTGATGGTGTTTTGGTTTTGAGCATTCCTCACTAAGCATTATGTGCTTACGCTCCTTTTTGTCCATCAATGTAGGTTCTTGAAGTTTGGACAGCGAGAAGCAAGGGATTCAAGGAGGACTCCATTTGAGATGTATGTCTCGGTGAATAGCTATAGTTAATAAAGGCAATGGGGTAGAATCTCTTGGGTTGAGGTTTATGTGTTCGTATATGTTCGGACAAGGATGGTTTTATGTTGTTGATGTTGTTGGAACATGTTTTGGCCTATATGAGATGGATTTGGAGATTTTGTGTTTAAATAGTTGCTTGTGTAGGAAGCATGCTTATAGAATTGGGGCTTTTCATATATGTTGTTATATTGATGAATTGCTGATGCAAGTATGTCTCCTATATGTTGAATTGCATGTTGGTAAAGTTTGGTGGCTTTTGGAGCATGATTGGATGATCAATTGCGTGTTTAAGCATGTCTTTTTCTGCATTATGTGCAGGGCGTTTCGGAACAGGGACTACCGTTTCGGAACGGATGCCTTGAATCAGCCCAGGCGTCCGAAACGGTAGACACCGTTTCGAAACGGAAAGCATTCTGCCAGCCACCTGTTTCGGTACGCGTTGCGGAACGGCCCCGTGTTTCGGAACGGGCTCTGCCCGTTCCGGAACGGGTGACCGTTGGGGGCTGACATTGGCAGTTAAATGTTTTGTTTTGTTTGCGTTTTGGTCCTGAAACTTGTTTGTGCAATTGTATGAGTTTGGGATGTCCGTTTGAGCTGAAATTTGGCAGAGAAGCATGAAACCTGATTAATTTTAAGTTGGTAACTTGAAATCTGGTTAAGTCCTTAAAGTTTTCAGAATTTACAATTTGGTCCCTAAAGTTGTAAATTGTTCAATTGGGTCCCTGTTTGATCTCTGATGTTTATGATCTTTGAGTATGCTGTTTGTATGATCACATCTAAGGTTAACGTGCATCTAGAAAAGCTTAAAAAGAAAAAAAAGGGTCGTTAATCAAAGTTGACTTTCGGGTTGACTTTGGTTTTCCCCGTGTGACTTTCTTAATTCGGGTCAACCGTCTGGGCCGGGTTAAGGGGGTTACATGTTTAATCCCCTTTTTATTATGCATTTTAATTTATGCCCTTGTAATTTGGTTCCTTTAATTTTCAATCTCGTTTATTCTTAATGCTTGTTATTCTTGCTTTTCTATGTTGTGAATACGTATATTGTGTATTTTGTGGCTTGATATGTATAATATATAGTTTATATGTATGGAATATAATATAGGGTTTTACATATTATATACACATAACATATGGTTTTATAATATATATAGCTTTTTACAAAATATATAGTTTTATATAAAGTATAACTTTAGTATAATGTACAGTTTTATGTATAAAGTGTTGTTTTCATATAATATATATAATATATGGTTTGTTTGTATAATAAGTAACATATAGTTATATATAAATTATAATATAGTTTTCATATAATATGTTTTTTTTAAAGTCATTACACCATTTTGGGAAAATTTACATTGACATCAGCACCAACGGCTCCAAATCATCCCCAACGGTCACCAACGACCACTAGCTCATTCCTAATTGTATTATGAAGGGCGAAACACTTGAAGATGGTTAGAGAACATATCCAAACAAGATGATCAAGAGAATTTGAGTCTAAATCACATTTCTTCATTTCTCTTGTACATAGTTTAAGAGAGTGCTTAAATTGTAAATCTTTCACTCTTTCTTGTGAGCTTAAATTGTGTAAACACCCACCTTGTGAGGTATTTAGTTTACCAAACAAATCCCTTGTAAAAGGAGAGGTTCTAGTTTAGCCTCAGTGAAAAACTAGAGTGGTTCTATCTTAGCCATTAAAAGATAGGGTTGTAAGGGTTACCTCCTTAGCCTAGAAAATGGGAAGCATTCATAGTGAATTGGAAAATCCTTAGTGGTGTGCTAAGGTAGTGGATGTAGACTCGGTTGGGTAGTCGAACCACGTTAAAATCATCATGCAAATTGTCCATCTTTATATCTGTTTAAGCCAATTCAACCAAGAACCAAAAACAATCCTCTTGAAAGGATTTCGGTGATCGATTCGAGTGTGCTACAAGCCTAACATTATCTGATAATGTGAGTTTGCTTATGTAGCCGTGTTTGTTTTATTTGAGGATTATATGGAATCGAACATTGGATTAAAGGAGATGATTGGAGAAGCTTGAATGAGGATTTTGTTAGAGTATGCCCAAAGACCAATCATATGATGATTGAATAGACATACTATTTTACTAGATTTATCAAGTAATGACATTGCCGTTATTATCATTTGGTATGTTTCTGTGCATCAAACTAACCATTGGATAATAATGTCCATACAATAATACGATTATTGTTAAATAGAATCCTTAGTCGAATATTATTATGGGTATGGACAGTGATAATATATAAAGACTAATATGTGATTGATTGATAACAAGTGTTGTTATTGACATAGTAATGTCAAAATCAACACATAAGTATTTGTTAGAGAACAACATACTGGATTGACCCGCTATGAGCATGTTTCTTGGGTAATTATGTGATAGTCACAACATTGCTCATGATAAACATATGTATAATCCTCATACTTGAGATCAACATGATTTCAACAAAAAACATTTATATAATTTGACTTAGTCAAACGTGTGTCGTAACTGACTACATTATAAAGACTGATGATTGGATACGTGATGACCTATGTAGTGAAATATGGTTGATCAAGAAAGGATTTGTCCCTCCTACATAATGGGAGAAATATCTTCGGCCACTTGATTGAGTGAGATTAGAAAATGCATAGCCATGCTCGAATATTATGATATGAGATATCATAGAGATTCATTTATCATAATCTACTCAAGACATCAAGAAACTCTAGATGGACAACGCAAGTGTGACAAACTCATGACTTGTGTTCATCTAAGATATAAAGGACAAAAGGATGAAATACAGAAAGAAAGTTTATTCATGAATTAGGAAAGTCAAACCATGACTTCATGCAACTTAGGTAGCAATGATGTATTGCTAGATGCCACTCATTGTTTGTAAAATTAGAACAATTCTAATTTTGCTGGTAACGTTGCATGAACCTACAAGGGTCACACCCTTCGAATGAAACAAACAAAAATTTGAAACCATACTCCCTATTTTAGGGAGGTTGCCGAAAATCCCCTATGGGATAGGGGAAATCAGCAACTCCCTTAAATATGAATAATATTGGATAAATATTGTATTTATCAAATATTATTTAGAGTATGGAAAATATTTAGACACTTAAATATTATAAAATAAGATTCTAGAAATTTAAATATATATTTGGAATTTAATGCATATTTAATTATAAGTTTATGTAGAATTAGATTCTACATAATTAAAAAATATATATTTAAATATATTTAAATCTCAGTAAAGATAGAATGAGATTCTATATAATAAAAATATATATATTTGGATTAAATATAATGTATATTTAAATTCATGTTTTATGTAGAATAAGATTCTACAAAATTAAAAATATATATTTCATTTAATGTTATTAAGTATAATGTATATTTAATATAAACCAATTTCAAGTAGAATTAGATTCTATGAATTTTGGTTGAACTTGGATTTAAGTTATTCAACTAGAATTAAGTCTCTGAATACTATTTAGAGGGACAAGGGCTAGCAACCAAATAATCCATCTTCCTCCTCTTGAAGATTTCGACAACACCCATAGGGATTCCCCACTGGAATTCGACATATCCCAGAAAGCTCTATGAGAAGCCGTTCGATATTTTTATGGTGTTCTACTTGCCTCCTGGCAAATCCCTGAAGGTTCCCTTGCTCGATTGCAAGTTCCGGTTGAACTCTTGGTCGATTTCAGACTCCCTCAGGAATCCTTGGAGGGATTTCGACTTCTCTCTGGAAGGTGTTCAAACCTGTCAAAATTTATCCCTAAGTGTTAGGGAGGCGGAAACTTTGTTCGTTTTGTTCGGGTGGACTCCGTAGAGGTCGTTGCGAACCTGTGACGATTCCGATTTTACTTGACGTGGTTATTCTGACATACCGTCGGTTTTCCAGTTTCTAGAGTTTTAAAAGGTAACTCTTCATCTTTTCACCCCGGATTCGTTCATGTACATGGATCCTGGCTGGATTACATCGGATTAATTTTTTTGCTGCGCCACGGGGGTACCGACATGACCCAACAGTGGTATCAGAGCCACTTGTATCATACGAATTCGGACTTAAATTCTTAGGTGATGTTTATATATGAGATGCATATTGTTTGATTCGATTTAGATATTTATCGTTTATCGTATCACACCTAATAAAGACTAATTTTGATTATCACTGAATGATTAAGAGTTAATCATAACTATGTTAGGTTTCTTCAATGTTAAATGTTAACATGGTTAGACTAATAGTTAGTCTAGAGAACAAGTAGTTGTTCGTAGTTTCATAGATTTATGAAATCTCTGAAAGAGCTTCTAATTTGATAAAAGTTATCAAACTATCGTTCACGGTGAATCCATAAGAGTTATGGTTAGACATTACGAAAAATGCATGTCTAGGACTGGCATCATCAAAGATCTGGTACTTAAGTGTGCCTAGTGCGCCACCTCTCTTTCATGTTGACCTACATGTGCATTTGTTTGTTAACGCAAATGGTTTATGAAACCTCGTGATCCTTCTTTGTCCCATTAACTGCAACATAGGGATAATCAGTTTAAAACTCTATAAACACGTCGTTACTTTATTCGCACGATGTTTGAAATGCATGTTTGATTGCACGGTGTTTGTTTTGCATGGTTATAGCCCATAGCCTTTATAGTTTTGGTTTTTATAAATATCGCCTGCGTGTCGTGCCTTTCTCTATCTTCTATTGTACTTCTCTTCTCATCTCACTCCCTCGCATGTAACACGAGTTTCTGAAAATTGTAAATACTCATAGAGATAAAGCAAGGTCCAAGGTAGCAGTGTGGTGGGCCTTCCCTGGTGGACTGGGAATTTCAGAAGCAGATTCTATCTTTAGTAGAATGGTCCTCCCATTGGCTTGGGACGGGTCGCCTTAGGTTAAGATGGGCTATAATCATTGCATATTTATTTACCACTTATATTTACCTTGTATTTGATGCAATGAATGTTTTATAAGCATGATTAAACATAGTTCTATTGATAGGATCAATGTTAAAATGATGAGATAATTAAGTAAATCCCTCACTATAATTCTAAGTTTGTTTTAACCATCCAATATTTACCCTCGTTAAAGCTTCAATCGATATAATACGAGCTTTACCAAAGCAATGTCACATTTATCTATCTTAGTTAAACGCGAAGAATAAGCTAGTGATATTTGCCGGTTGAGGTATTGGTATTAACTTAGCTGGGTTGTTCTAATAGGATTAGAAAACCTAGTGGTTAAAAGTTTTGGTTAATCATAAGATGATTTAAAGAACAAGAGTTGTTCGCCAAAAGATGAGGAATTACATGAGATGTAATTAGTAAGGTGTTACTTACCGAAATAACCATTTCCTAAAAGACTGGCCAAAGCTGATTTAGGAATGGTGAAATACGGATCCTCACTCACTAGAAAAACTATCGAAACGTTTTTCCGAAATTAAAACTAGAGGGTTTTTAATTTTGAAGAAAATAATGGGAGTAAATTTATAGTAAAGACCTATCTATAAATTTTAAAATTTAGTAAAACTTATATAGCATATTTTCTTTATTGTAGAATTAATGGCAAATAATACTCTATCTCTGCGATCTATCCTTGAGAAGGATAAGCTCAATGGCATAAACTTCCTTGACTGGTTCCGCAATTTGAGAATTGTTCTCAAATAGGAAAAGAAGGAATATGTCATTGAAGAACCTGTTCTTGATGAATCAGTTGCCACTGCTTCCAGAGCTAACAAAGACAAGTTTAAGAAACACATTGACGACATGCTGGATGTCGGTTGTCTTATGCTTACCTCCATGACCCCTGAGCTTTAGAAGCAACATGAGGACATGGTAGCTTATGATATGATTCAAAATCTCAAGGAGATTTATGAAGGGCAAGCTCGTCAAGAAAGGTACGAGACCTCTAAAGCTCTGTTTTAATGCAAAATGAGTGAAGGATTGTAACACCCCAATTTTGGGCTTAGAAGTTTAGAGTCTGAACCGGACTGGTCTGAGAAACGGTTCGAATATAAAAGGAAGTTTTAGGGAAATCCTAGTTCGGGATGCTTTAAAAATATAGAAAAATATCTAAAAATCATCATTTAATATATATAAGTGAATGGTGAAATCAATTTTACAAAATAAAGTTTGGAAATACTACATTTCGATGTAGTGACCAAATCGCAGTTTTTACAAAGTTTAGTAGTGACTGTTTTGTAAAGGATTGAAACTTTGAATCTTTAAGGAGCTAATTTACCAAAAATGATTTCATCAGATTTTTCCTTAATTTGGGTGATTTAATTAATGATTTAATTAAATAAAATAAAGGTGATAAACTACTTTTGACTTTCACAACAACTTTTCTCTAATTTTCTCTCATTTCATTTTCTCTCAAAATCCTATAAACCAAACACTTTTTATCCAACAAAACTCACTTTGATTTTCACTTCATTTGATGAGATTTCCATCACTCATTGATTCCTAATCAATCTTTCATGAAATCTATTTGTTTTCTACATTGAATTTTCATGGAAACTTGCCCAAATCAAAGAGATATCATCTTTTAGAGGTAAGATTGTTCTTCTCCTCTAAATACTCAGTTCTTTACTGAAATTCCTAAGTTGTCAATCCTTTATTAAAGATTTATGAATGATTTTAATGTTAGAAACAAGAATTTGGCTTAAAACTCAAGATTTTGGAAGAGATCTTGAAGATTTTCATGGTAATTGATTGGGCTCTATTTTGAGATGGTTTTCTAATGTATTTTGGATGTTAAATGATTTTAGAAATGAGGGTTTATCAATCCAATCCCGAATAGATTGTTTTTCCTAAGTTTTTCCTTGTGAAAATGGTGGTTTTTGGGATGATTTTGGTGTTCTATTATAGCTGGAGGTATAAGGACGAGTTTAGGGTTGTTTTTGATGTTAATTGATGTTTAGAAATGATTAGAAGTGATGGATCTTGGCTGGGTTATGTTTTGGAAGAGTTTGGATGTGATTTCGGTTGTGTTTGGTAGCCAAAATGTTGGGTTTAGGTAGAGCAGCGAGTTTAGGAGTGTTGGCTGAAGATTTCAATGCATGATGATGCATTAATCCTCTGCTTTTATGTGTCTAAAACATGGGAGACATCTTCGGACACTTTTGGAGTTGATCTGGAAGCTTAATTGGCGTTTCGACAAGCAAGCGAAACGAAATTGGTGAGTGCAATTTGGTTAGAAGTCCATGTGGACAAAAATACAAGGTTTGGGGATTTATGAGAGGTTTGAAACACCTTCCTAAGTCCGGAAGTAAGTATTGGCTAGATTGCTCTCTCTAGAACGTGGTGATTTCCCTTAAATGCTTTTACATGCTCATAGTCTTAGATTGATAAATTCCTACTGTTTTTATGCATGAATTATATCATGAGATGATGCTTGAAATAATTTCATTAAGTAACATTTTGCATAGTTGAGATTTGAGCTTTTATGTTGAAGTATAGCAAATGTTATGTTTTTGAAAAGAGATGAGAATGTTGAGTTTTAATGCATGAAAAACAATAGGTGAGATGTTGATTTGACATAATATATTGACATAGATGTTGAGAAACTTACCGGATATAATTGATCGATCAATAGGATGAGAGTGCACTATAAACTAAAAATTCATACGTGCTCTTTGGTTAAGCCAAAGGGAGATATTCTGATGATGGGCATTCCATCGGGTAGGACTTGGGAAATACCCAAGCTTGGTGGCAATGAGAGATTCCACCATGCGAGTACGGTGATGAGAGATTCCACCGGAAACTATGTTGCTAGACGAGTGAGTACGATGATGAGAGATTCCTCCGGAAGTGTCTAGTGAGATGTCCGCGTATCCGAGTAATAAATAGATGTGAAATGCCAATATAAAATATGTTATGGTTTTGATTCACATGTACCTTGATTTAATGATTTATGCTATGAGAAATGCATATGTAGTTTGTTTGTGAAATGCTTTAGAGTGCAAGCATGATTTTGGTCTTGCCATGGGTTTTGCATTGGTTTAAATGCATGAGATAGAATGAAGGTACATGTGGTTTCAATGAGTATTGCTTTGAAAGTTTTCCAAGCATGAGAAAGAGATGAGCATGTAGTTTAAAAGCTTTTGATGAAAGTGTTTTCAAAATGTGCATTATTGTGTTGGTTTACTTTAGAGCATGCCTCACTAAGCATTTGTGCTTACGCTCTCTCTTTACCAATAATGCAGATAATTGAGGTGTTTTCGGGCATCAAGGAAGCTAAGTCCATCCAAGGAAATCCAAGCTCACGTATGGTGAAGTTTTCATACACTTTAGTTTTGATAGATTGGCAATGGGAAACCAAGTTTTGTATTTGGGAGATATGTTAAACTCCCTAAGGTTGTGGCATGTTGTTTTGGCTTGTTGGATTGTAAATGGCTTTGATTGCTTGTTTTTGAGGTTGGATTGCCTATTTATGTTTTGATATTAGGAAGCATGCCTCTAGACTAATAAGACTTCATGTTTGATGCTTTGATTGTATTTGAGTGTTCCAAATATGTACCTTATATGTATGTTGACTTGTTGGTATGATTAGAGAGTCCTTGGAATGTGTTAGATTAGGTTTTTGAGTGAAAACAAGATTTTGCTGCATTTTCTAGGCAAACCATATCGAAACTCCCTCTAATGTTTCGAAACGGGGGCCTGTAATGGCCTTCGTGTTTCGAAACGATGGAGGACGTTTCGAAACGATTTGGCTACTGGAATGCTATGTTTCGGAACTGGTCTCGGAACACACCCGCATACCGAAATGGTCAACGCCTTTTCCATCCAGCGTTTCGATACGTCAGAAGGGTGTTTCAAAACAAGTGACCGTTGGTCACACGTTTGAATTGTTCTGATGTTTGCATGTTTTACATTTTAGTCCTAAATGTTGAGATTGCAATTGCTTGAGCTTGAGATGTCCAATTAAGATGAAATTTGGCAGAGAAGCATGTAACATGACTAATTTCATAAAGGTAACCTTAAAATCAATGAAGACCTTCTAATTTATAGAAATTACATTTTGGTCCCCAAACTCGTATAAAGTGCAATTGAGTCCATATTTGTTATCCGAACGCTGTGCCCTTCTCAATCGTATTTTGTGAGTACTCACTTAGGGTTAACGTGTATCTAGACAAGATTAAAAAGGAAAAAAAGGGTCGTGAATCAAGGTTGACTTTGGTTTTCCATCCTTCTTCTTTCATCATCGGTCATTTCGGCTTTGATCTTTGGGACGAGCCTTTCTCCATCTCTCCTCATGGGAATGTATGGACCTTCTTCAACTACATCCCACACCATATAGTCGGTAGACTTGATGAAGAGCCTCATCCTATTCTTCCAATAAGGATAGTTATCCCCATTGAAGAATCGTGGCTTGGTGGTGGATTGGGACTCATAATTGGAGGTGGATGCCATTGCTTGACTTGTTGTTGATCAAACTCTCCAAGAATCGACTCAAGAGGGTTTCAATCCTTCCAATGAGTGTAGCTCTGATACCAATTGTTGAGTTGATCGAACATTTGCAAATGGCCAAGAGGGGGTGAATTGGCAATTAAAATTTTGGTGAAGAGAAAGATTTAAAATAAAAATGACACAAGGGGTTATAGTGGTTCAAGTTCTCCAAATGAACTCTACATCCACTACCTTAGCTCCCACTAAGGATTTTCAAACAATTCACTAATTGAATTCGTCCCCTTTTCTTGGATAAGGAGGAAACCTTACAATTTCGATTAAGCTTTCTACCCAAAGCTTAATCCACTCAAATACAAAGAAAGAATTCGGTAAACTCAAATGTTTCCTCTCAAAGGATGATTGTCTACCCAATTACAATTTCAATAACCCTAAACTCACAATACAATTTGACAATTGAAAGACAATAGAGTTGGGTACAAGAATATGACTTTGAATAGCTCAAGGGTTTGGATTTTTTTTTGCTTTGATGATGCATGAATGTTCAATAGTTGTTTCTTGGTCAATAGAAGCTTGTTTTTATATCCTTGCATTGATTTCTAGCCGTTTGGGTAGTTGGGATCATCAATAGAGCCGTTGTGGACATTTTTCCCGCAGTAAATGCAGCTCTGCAGCCTAACGTATCGATACTCGGGAAGGGCGTATTGATACCTGCATCAAAGAGGAAAGAGCCGTTGTGCCTGAAAACAGAGCGTATCGATACGCATAGAAGGCGTACCAGTACGTTTTTAAGGGGCGTATCGATACGGAGGTCAGTATCGATACGGTCCAAAGTTACTGGAATCCCAAGCTATGTTTGTATAAAAAGTGTATCGATACACATACCAAGCGTATTGGTACGATATAATGATCTTTTGAAAATTGGGAAACCAACCAACTGACAAGTAACGGTCAAATAATTAAATGCTCGGATTTTTCAAAGATATGCTTTGTAACACCCCAAAATTTCCCTAATTTGAAAAATCCCTAAGTTTGAAATCCCCAATTCGGAACCCTAGAATTTGGGAATTTATAAACCGAAAACCCTAATTTAATTAAAGGAGTAAATTGATTAGACTCAGAATTTGTAGTTCAATTTTTGAATTTTGGTGACCATTTTGAGTAAAGAACAAAGTTATGTGGCCACTTTGTAAACCCTAATTAGTTCAATGGCTTCTCTTGGGTTTTACCCATTAAATTAGGCATTTAAACCAAGTTTTCTGATTTTGGACAACCAGTAGCCGTTCTCTTTTCTTTTTCTCACGTTATCTCTCCCTCACCCTCTGTTTTGTTCCGAATGAACTCCGACCAAGGCCTTGTGGCCGTCCGTTTGTCGATCTGACAACATCGTTCGGCTTCCTACATTATCGCAAGGAAACCCCAACCACTAGATCGTTCTTTCCGTCACCGTTAGCGAGAGTTCGGTAAGAAAACCAGTCGACTCCCCCTTGCGCCGTTGTGCTCCACCGTCGTCTCCTCCATCATTGTTGTCTGTTTTGAACCGAGGGAAAAACCATTCATTTTCCCTTGCTCCGTCTGTTCCTCCACCGTTCGTGCCGCCATCCTTCTTCCGTCGTGAGCTCCGCCCCTCTCCTTTCCGTGTGTGTCTTTGGGTAAGTCGGAAATTCAAGTTTTGGCTTTTAATCAATGATTTTGAGTTCCGAGTTGTGTTTTTGATTCAGATTCCATTTGTGTTTTGGCCAAAAATGACATTTTGGTGTCATCGGGGGTAGTGTCGGCGAACCGCCACCGTCGATATCGTTCGTCCTTGCCGTTCTTTTATGCCATCGTTGTTTGTCGTCCTCTATCGCCGTCGCTCGTCTTCCGCCGTCGCCGTCATTAGGGTATATTAACCCTAATTTCAGATCTGGTGCAGTGGGGTATTATGTTTTGGGATGTGTGTGTAATTGGGTAAGCCAATTGTGTGGCCCAATGTGTGTGATATTGTTAACCCATTTGTGGGAAAACAAACCGAGCCTATTTGCATTGTGACACATGTGTAAAATTTGATCTGTGAAAGAGCCCATAATCGTGTGGACTGGTTGAATCAAATTTTACTCTGAATCGAATTGAATCAGTTTGCTAAACCAAACTAGACCATTGAGCTAAACCGAACCAGTGACTCAACCCGAACCGGTGAGTTGACCGAATCGCGACGTTGAGCAGTGAACCGGACCAAACTGACAGAATTGAACCAAACCAGTTTTGACTCCTTGACCTTTTTGATAATCTTGACCAGAGTTGACCGAAATAGTTTGACTTGTGAAAGTTTGACCCTTTGACCAGTATCAGTTTGACCAAGTTGACTTTGACCTGTCCAGTCAACATTGATCGTTGACCTGTTGACTTTGGCCAGAGTTGACCAGGAGTTGACTTTTTCAGAAAACGTTTATCTTAACCTTTCTTGATGTCCTGAGTCCGTATCCGTTGGCCGTTTTGTCAAATTAGATCCCGAAAGCTCCGTTTTGTTATCTTTAAGTAATTGTTATTGGAATATAAAAGGTTATGATTTCAGAATTTAATTCGGAATATTCTCGTGTTCAGGTGCCGACTTTGGGACCGTTGGGCTACCTCTAGTTGTTCAGATCGATCGTGCACGTTCTTCGAGACATTCACGTGAGTATATCTTCAGTTCGGTTTTTAGTGTTTTAGTCGGTGGCTTAGTGATAGAAATAAATATTAATATAGAATTCATACCTCGTAGGTCCTGATTCAGCTAGATCTGAGCGTGAGATGCGCTTTTCTCGGTATTAGAGCTTCTGTTGCTTAAAGGTGTGTCTCTTCCTGTTTATAAACTTATGTGTTTCTTTCTGTGCTTTTCTGGAATTAATATAAGTAAATGTTTTGTACATTTTGTGTGCATACTCTATTGTGATTGGGTGAATGTTTTCAGACATCATGCATAACATGTCATATTGTGATTCAAGTGAAATATCGGATTTTCAGAACTGTATAACATCAGATTTATAGTATTGTTCAAGTTGAATTTTCATAATTCAAGTTTCGGATCAGACTCGGATTTTAAAATCTGCATCATATCATTGTGGGTATATGGTTTGAGATTTGTTCGGGGAAGTTCAGTGGTTTCAACCTTTGGGTTGAATTCCGCTTCGGATCAGTGGTTTCAACCTTCGGGTTGAATTCCGCTTCGGATTAGTGGTTTCAACCTTCGGGTTGAATTCCGCTTCGGATCAGTGGTTCCACCCTTCGGGCTGAGTTCCACTTCGGATGGTGACATGGAGAAAGTAGGTTCTGGGGAACCTTACTTTTCGGTGTATCGGAGATGGGTATTATGATTCATGTGCATCAGACATCATATCATCATGATTCAGTTTTATTGTGTTTTCAGAAAAGTATTTATCAGAAAATAAAATACTGTTTTGTTTTTGTTTTGTTTTCGTTGCACTTTAGAGACACACTAAGCTCTTTAGCTTACACCCTTTAGTTTTTACTTTTCAGATATCTCAGACTTTTTAGGCGATCGGTACTTGGAGCATCTCTTGTTTATTCAGATAAATTATGATTCAGTATGAACTCTCTTTTAATTATTTCGGACTACTGTTTTGAAATGTTTTAGAACATTTATGTAATCTGGACATTTGGACTGTTTACTGTTTTTAATTTGGGTTTTATTAAATGCATGCATCTATGAAGTTACTTTCTAAATTTTAATTAATTATCGAAAAGTTTTATTTTAATCGGAACATTTGTTGAGTTTTACTTACTTAATCGATTCTTTTGAATTACAAAATATTTTAACCCAAATTGTTTCTTGAGGGACAAGTTTCCAATTGTTACTTCCTAAATTCGGCCCATTTCTTCTGGGTCGGGTTTAGGGGGGTTACATTTAGTGGTATCAGAGCCTAGGTTCAACCCTCGGACTGTTGGCTCACAAAAGTTGTTTTCAAAATGTTTTTGACTTTTGCATGCATCGGAAATATTTTGGGATAAATGAGGATTTTCTGAAAAATATACTATGGTATTCTGTGATTTTGACTTCAACGTTTTCAATGTGTTTTAAATCTGAGACTCCAGTACCGATTCTGACTCTAGGTAATTAGCTTCTGGTATATAGTTCTTTATGCCACCGTGTAGGAGTCTTAAACTATCGTTTGTTCAGGATCGAGGCCGTACTGCTGCTTCTTGTAGTGATCACCCGCTTTTTGTTCGGCAAGCAGAAATTTAGAATAAGTTACATGTTGATGAGAATCATTCGTTAGGAGGATATCGGATTTGAAGTGATAACTCACTTGATATTGAGGACACTGATCGATATGTAGGAGCCGAGCTCGCAGCGGGGTTTTAAGATTATTTTATGAATTTGAAACAGAATAACAAGTTAGTAAATGATTATGAGCTAGAATTTCGAAGGTTGATCAAGTATGCTCCTAAGTTAGTTTTGACAGAGAAAGATAAGTGTGATTTTTTTTAGGAACTTCGACTACCGATTCGGAGAGATGTTGCAACACATCATGATAAAGTATTTAGCAACATGGTTGATCGAGCTAAAACTGCTGAGAGGATTCTTGCACTAATGGAAAAAAAGGAACTTCGGAATTCTGACCAAGTCGTGAAGCAACCAGACATATCTGTTCAACCTAGTTTTGTCAACTCGTCTGGAAAGAGGCCTAAAGATGAGTCTGTCCCTCATAGTTAACGGAATGTAAGACCCGCTGTATCGGCAGTTCCGTTGGGCAGTTAGGGTAGTTCAAAAGTTCGTCGGTCTATTTCTGTATGTGGCTTTTGCAACAAAAAGCATAACGTAGAGTGCAGGTTGATGAACAGAACGTGTTTCAGATGTGGTTCTCAGGATCACTACCTAAAGAACCGTCCACATTCAACTATTGGTTCATCCGTTTAGATTCAGAGTCATGCATCAGTTCAGGCATCTCACCGAGGTAGAGGGCAGTTTAGGTCAGTTGCTTCTGGTACTGCTAGTAGAGATAGAAATGCTTCGAATGGTGGATCAGCTAGATCTGAGATTAGACGTCCAAGTTCAGTACATCCAATCGGAGCTCGTGTTGGATACGATGGTATACATGATGACATGGAAGGTACATTTTAATATGTTTTGGTTCCATTTTCAGTTCTATGTTTCAGTAATTTCGGTTATGATATATCATGAGTTCAGAATGGGAAAGTTATGAATGTTCAGTCGGTTTTGGGATCTTTTGCTAAGTCTGAAAATTTCGAGGACGAAATTTCTTTTAAGGGAGTGAGAGTTGTAACACCCCAAAATTTCCCTAATTTGAAAAATCCCTAAGTTTGAAATCCCCAATTCGGAACCCTAGAATTTGGGAATTTATAAACCGAAAACCCTAATTTAATTAAAGGAGTAAATTGATTAGACTCAGAATTTGTAGTTCAATTTTTGAATTTTGGTGACCATTTTGAGTAAAGAACAAAGTTATGTGGCCACTTTGTAAACCCTAATTAGTTCAATGGTTTCTCTTGGGTTTTACCAATTAAATTAGGTATTTAAACCAAGTTTTCTGATTTTGGACAACCAGTAGCCGTTCTCTTTTCTTTTTCTCACGTTATCTCTCCCTCACCCTCTGTTTTGTTCCGAATGAACTCCGACCAAGGCCTTGTGGCCGTCCGTTTGTCGATCTGACAACATCGTTCGGCTTCCTACATTATCGCAAGGAAACCCCAACCACTAGATCGTTCTTTCCGTCACCGTTAGCGAGAGTTCGGTAAGAAAACCAGTCGACTCCCCCTTGCGCCGTTGTGCTCCGCCGTCGTCTCCTCCATCATTGTTGTCTGTTTTGAACCGAGGGAAAAACCATTCATTTTCCCTTGCTCCGTCTGTTCCTCCGCCGTTCGTGCCGCCATCCTTCCTCCGTCGTGAGCTCCGCCCCTCTCCTTTCCGTGTGTGTCTTTGGGTAAGTCGGAAATTCAAGTTTTGGCTTTTAATCAATGATTTTGAGTTCTGAGTTGTGTTTTTGATTCAGATTCCATTTGTGTTTTGGCTGAAAATGACATTTTGGTGTCATCGGGGGTAGTGTCGGCGAACCGCCACCGTCGATATCGTTCTTCCTTGCCGTTCTGTTATGCCATCGTCGTTTGTCGTCCTCTATCGCCGTCGCTCGTCTTCCGCCACCGCCGTCATTAGGGTATATTAACCCTAATTTCAGATCTGGTGCAGTGGGGTATTATGTTTTGGGATGTGTGTGTAATTGGGTAAGCCAATTGTGTGGCCCAATGTGTGTGATATTGTTAACCCATTTGTGGGAAAACAAACTGAGCCTATTTGCATTGTGAAACATGTGTAAAATTTGATCTGTGAAAGAGCCCATAATCGTGTGAACTGGTTGAATCAAATTTTACTCTGAACCGAATTGAATCAGTTTGCTAAACCAAACTAGACCATTGAGCTAAACCGAACCAGTGACTCAACCCGAACCAGTGAGTTGACCGAATCGCGACGTTGAGCAGTGAACCGGACCAAACTGACAGAATTGAACCAAACCAGTTTTGACTCCTTGACCTTTTTGATAATCTTGACCAGAGTTGACCGAAATAGTTTGACTTGTGAAAGTTTGACCCTTTGACCAGTATCAGTTTGACCAAGTTGACTTTGACCTGTCCAGTCAACATTGATCGTTGACCTGTTGACTTTTACCGTCAGAGTTGACTTTGACCAGTTTGACTTTGACTTTGGCCAGAGTTGACCAGGAGTTGACTATTTCAGAAAACGTTTATCTTAACCTTTCTTGACGTCCTGAGTCTGTATCCGTTGGCCGTTTTGTCAAATTAGATCCCGAAAGCTCCGTTTTGTTATCTTTAAGTAATTGTTATTGGAATATAAAAGGTTATGATTTCAGAATTTAATTCGGAATATTCTCGTGTTCAGGTGCCGACTTTGGGACCGTTGGGCTACCTCTAGTTGTTCAGATCGATCGTGCACGTTCTTCGAGACATTCACGTGAGTATATCTTCAGTTCGGTTTTTAGTGTTTTAGTCGGTGGCTTAGTGATAGAAATAAATATTAATATAGAATTCATACCTCGTAGGTCCTGATTCAGCTAGATCTGAGCGTGAGATGCGCTTTTCTCGGTATTAGAGCTTCTGTTGCTTAAAGGTGTGTCTCTTCCTGTTTATAAACTTATGTGTTTCTTTCTGTGCTTTTCTGGAATTAATATAAGTAAATGTTTTGTACATTTTGTGTGCATACTCTATTGTGATTGGGTGAATGTTTTCAGACATCATGCATAACATGTCATACTGTGATTCAAGTGAAATATCGGATTTTCAGAACTGTAAAACATCAGATTTATAGTATTGTTCAAGTTGAATTTTCATAATTCAAGTTTCGGATCAGACTCGGATTTTAAAATCTGCATCATATCATTGTGGGTATATGGTTTGAGATTTGTTCGGGGAAGTTCAGTGGTTTCAACCTTCGGGTTGAATTCCGCTTCGGATCAGTGGTTTCAACCTTCGGGTTGAATTCCGCTTCGGATTAGTGGTTTCAACCTTCGGGTTGAATTCCGCTTCGGATCAGTGGTTCCACCCTTCGGGCTGAGTTCCACTTCGGATGGTGACATGGAGAAAGTAGGTTCTGGGGAACCTTACTTTTCGGTGTATCGGAGATGGGTATTATGATTCATGTGCATCAGACATCATATCATCATGATTCAATTTTATTGTGTTTTCAGAAAAGTATTTATCAGAAAATAAAATACTGTTTTGTTTTTGTTTTGTTTTCGTTGCACTTTAGAGACACACTAAGCTCTTTAGCTTACACCCTTTAGTTTTTACTTTTCAGATATCTCAGACTTTTTAGGCGATCGGTACTTGGAGCATCTCTTGTTTATTCAGATAAATTATGATTCAGTATGAACTCTCTTTTAATTATTTCGGACTACTGTTTTGAAATGTTTTAGAACATTTATGTAATCTGGACATTTGGACTTTTTACTGTTTTTAATTTGGGTTTTATTAAATGCATGCATCTATGAAGTTACTTTCTAAATTTTAATTAATTATCGAAAAGTTACTTTTGACAAGTTGTATATATATATATATATATATGATGTTCGGTTAAATTAAGATTATAATACGATCATATGTGTTTGGATATATTCAATGGACCTTCTAATGGCAAGATATATGATAGTATAGTCTTGTTGCCTTTGATTGAACCAAATTGGACCCAATGTGCTTATGTATGAATTCATATGCTCAAGGTTAGAATTCAAGCATGTTCATATGTTACAATTGGTATGGTTTGAATTCTAGGACATGCATATAATTCGAATGCTTACATCTTGATCCATGCTTGTTCGAAATGCACCATCTTGAGCTATGTATGATTCAAATTTACCCTAAATAGTCCATGTTGGTTCGAATGCATTATAATAGGACTAATCTAGTTTGTTGGATTACATGGTTCTTGAATGTATAGATGTGTTTGTTTGATTGCAAATGTTTACACGTTAGACACGTTAAGGTTGTAATAAGAACTTTTTATTTTAAAAGTTTTAATTAGCCCACCTAAATGACTAGTTACATGTATGATTAACCTATGGTAAGTTTATTTAAGTGTGTATTGGCTATGTTACTTAAAATGGATTGCTTGAATATCATATGTTAAGTCTGCTCGGTTCGAGCTTATATGCCATATGTTTATAAGTCTGTTGCGCGTCGTAACGCTCCTCGATCCTAACCCGGGCGAGGGGTGTTACACTTTTGGTGAAACGATTTTTACAAGAAGGTTTAATATGAGTTGTCCTTTGAGTTTTCAAGATCATGTGTTTATGGTTGATTTAATTGGTTATCGTTTCATCGGATACACAGATTCAACAAGTGTTCACACCACACTTCAAGCCATCTTAACTAGAATAACGGTACATTCACAACCCACGGGGATAACAACTCCAATCATCGGTTAGATGCTTAACCTACTAACGAGAGACGGGGCATCAACCTCCTCGATCATTAGGGTACTTGGATGGAGATGGGACATCAATCTCCTCGACATCCAAGGCGACTTATTTATAGTGCACTCAATCCTATGGTCGGCCAACTATATCCAATAACATATTGAAATCACGCCATTTGCCAATATAATTCATTATAATCACATACCTAACTGTTTTCATATGCATCAACATTAATCCATTTTCCAAGCATCAAATCATGCTTTAAACACAAGTATAAAACATATACTTACATGGATCACTTACCACGTGCACCCATCATCATTTCATGATTAAAAACAATATATCACATACTTAAAACATGCATAAACAGTAGGTAAATCTATGTAATAAAAAACAAGTGCATAAACCATATTGTAAAAGAACAACCGAGAGAGGAAATTCACTTACACTTACTTCCGAACTTAGACAAGCATTTCAAGCTCAAATCTAAGTTCCCAAACCACATTTAAACCTTTTAAAAGTTGTAGGTTTTGTTCTCACACACCGACACATGAAAATTAAATTCACCGACGCGAATTCAAGCGTCCGAAGCCTCACCGATCTCTTTTGAATCAACCTCCCATGTTTTAACCATATAACAACAGAGGATTAATACATTTAAATGCATTCTAAATCCCAACGAAATAGTACCTCAACATCTCCTTGCTAATGATTGTCAATCGCCAACCAAATTCATCCTAAATCATCACCAAAACACTTCTAAACTTATCCCAGCCACAAACTAACGTTTCAAACCACCAATCATCATTGATTAACATAAAAAATCATCATATTATCATCCTTATAACTCCAACATTCATAAAACAACTACAACTCTACAAAAACCCAAATTTAGCACCCTAAACAATTAGAGATTCACATAGTTTCGGGATTACAATGTTAAAATATTTATCTTAAGATTATTAAACTTCAAAGTCATGATTAAAATCAATCATAAACTAAGAAAAACAGATCCAAAATGAATTCCAACTCATTTCACCAATTAAATCTCAATTAAACCAAATTTCCACAATTAAAATATCAAATCCCATTAGAAAACATATATAAAGGATCAAGAACTTAGGAATTTCTGTAGAAATATATGTTTTCATATAATAATTGAAAAATAGTTTTGGACTAAATTGAAAAGATATCAAAATGTTTTTAAGTCCAAACAACTTGAAATTATGTTTGAGGGTGTTTAAAAAGGTTTTGGCAATGTTTGAAACGTTTTTAAGTAGCCAAACCAGTGTCTTTAGGGTACTCGTTTCGATACATGGCCAATATGTATCGATATGATTTGAAACTGTCAAAACGCGTACCGAAACAAGGCTTGTTCGTTTCGATATGGTGTAGTTCTATTTCGAAATAGCCTTTTGTGTTTCGATACGGCTAACGGTCAAAACCTCCCTAACGGTCATATTTTCCCAACGATCTTTTAAATGCAGCTAAATGGTCACTCGTACTGAATAGGTTTGTAACCGTTTTGATATAGCTCAATACCGTTTTGATACGGCCAGAGGTGTTTCAATATGGCTTGATGCATCAGGCTTCAATGGCTAGTTCTGAAGAAGGTCATTCCGATACGGGCTCTTGTGTTCCGACACGAACAGCTCCGGAACAACATTTATTATGGGAAATAAAGGCTCCAACGGCTCCAAAACATCCCTAACGGCTAGCAACGACCTCAAGCTCAATTGGGACTATAAATTGAAGGCTAAAACACTTGAAGAAGTTTTTAGAGACAACATCCAAGCAACATGTTCAAGACAAATTGAGTCAACTTCTTATCTCTTCATTTCTCTTGTAAATAGTCTTTAGAGAATGGCATTTATTGTAAATCCTTGTACTCTTGTGAGCTTAAATTTGTGTAAACACCCACCTTGTGAGGTATTAAGTTTACCAAACAAATCTTTTAAAAAAAGGAGAGGTTATAGTTTAGCCTTGAGAGAAAAACTAGAGTTGGTTCTATCTTAGCCAAGTCCAAAAGATATGGTTGTAACGGTTTCCTCCTAAACCGGGAAAATGGGACAAATTCTTAGTGAATTGTGAAATCCTTATTGGTGTGCTAAGGTAGTGGATGTAAGATTTAGTTAGAAGTCAAACCACTCTAAAATCTTTGTGTCACTTGTCTACTTTTATTTCGATTTTAGCCAATTCAACTACTAAACAAATACAACCCTCCTTGACGGTTTCGGCGATCTATTCGAGGGTGCAACAAGCCTAACAATTTCAGTAAAGAACCTTACATTAGAGGAGAAGAACGAACCTTACCTCCAATGTATGAGTTTCCCCTTAATTGGATTTTTCCTCTTGAAAATAAAAAAGATTCAATAAGATTTTTGGAAAACAAATTGAAAAATCATTTAGGAAATCAAAGAGTTAAGAAATCAAGATCATTACCTTAAATTTTCTGATGAAAAGAATGTGTTTGGCTAAAAGGAAGTTGAGAGAAAATCTTGAGAAGAGAAAGTTACGTCAAATTGTGATTTTAGAAAATAACAACCTTCCTTAATTAAATCCTTTTAATTGTTTTAATTAAAGCACATTTAAAATAATCCTAATTAAGGAAAACTCACATTAGACCAAATGGTATAATAGATCCTTAATGATTCAAAGTTTTGACCCTTTTACAAAACAATCACTAAAACAAAATTTTCATTTTTACATTTTGGTCACTACTCCCAAAATGTCGCAATTCCAAAACTCGTTTTCTAAAATTGATTTCACCAAAACCTTATATATATATATATAAAGGATTTTAGATAATTTTTTCATACTTTTATCACCTCCCAAAGCATGTTTTCCTTGAATTCATCTCGAAACTTACCCGGATCTCTAATCTCAGTCCAACGGACCCTAAAACCATCCCAAAAACCTATAGGCCCAAAACTGGGGCGTTACAAAATCTGTATTATCTTCGAGAGCTATTGCGAAATATCTGACTGGATTGTGACATGTCAGCCACTAATACCACAAATCATGAATCTGAGCTCCAATTTTCTCAGATATCTTCTCTTTATTTACTAGAAGCGTGATTTCTCTTTCAAATATCATCCTCGTAGGGCTTTCAGATTCAAATACAAGGCCGACGTCAATTTTCACCATTTGTCCACTGTAATGGCCAATTGCCACAAATATGTTGTTGCTCATTTTCTCTGCATGTTCGGAAAAAAAATATTTTCAATAATAATACACAAATCAAAATGAAAAACTAAAAATGTTACTAAACCTAATTTTAAACTATAAATAACAATAATTTTAGAACATACTACTTATTTACAAAATTATTTTGAATATAT
Organism: Hibiscus tridactylites; assembly: GCA_958450335.1. Taxonomy (NCBI): domain Eukaryota; kingdom Viridiplantae; phylum Streptophyta; class Magnoliopsida; order Malvales; family Malvaceae; genus Hibiscus; species Hibiscus tridactylites. The sequence goes on along the minus strand of OY288284.1, from coordinate 22,061,077 downwards.
ATATTCTAATACACTTTTAAAAACTTTAATAATTCTCAAAAATACTAATTACGATTTTTTCCCAATACTATAATCATAAAACAAAAATAAAACATTCATCGTTCTAACACAAAAAATAAATTTTAAACCGACTTACAATATTTTTCCCCACAACTTTCTTCTTCTGCTTCTTCTTCTCCTTCTTTACTCAAATTTTACCCAGTTTTTCTTTAACAAATTACCTTCAACAATACCTATCAAAAAATATATATAATTTTTACCTTAAGTACCCCTACACAAAATTTATCTGCACTAATAAGTTTCAAATCAAAAGATTTGCACTACCCCTATATAATTTAAAATTATTATAACAATTACAAAATAAAAAAAAAACTCACATTTCTTACCTGCCTGAGACATGCATGGCTGGTGCATGCATGCCACCCTAAATCATGTTGAATCACTCTGATTCACTGCCACCCTGCACTGCCCTCTGTCGATATTGTTTGAAGTCGAATAGAAGGCAGTCCGACTTTCAATAATGAATGGCCCTCTACGGTGCTGTCAAGTGGCAGAAGCTGAATGTCATTGTCCCTATTTGAAGTCGAACAGAGGACTCTCCGACTTTAACTTTAATATTTTATTATTATTTTTAAAATTTATTGTCGGGTAGAAGTCAATCTAACTTCTAACGTAAACGGTAAACCATCATAAATTTAGAATTAAATAAAGAAAAACTGAGGAAAAAGATTGAATCACAATATTGTAGTAATTGTGTCGTGATGGCTATTGGATTTTGAGATCACTTTTAATATGGTTATTGAAATTGAAAAACTTTATTAAAGTCAATATAGTTAAGTAAATCTTTCATCTCAATTGATAGACATGAAATACACTTAAAATAACTAAATCGCCATCAGACTTTTAGAAAATACAAAAAAAAGAAAAACTTTTACAGAGATGAACATGAGACTCTAGGGGAGGATATGCAACCTAACCGCCAGGCTAAGTTGGAATTTTAATATTATTTGATAAAAAATAGTATTTAAATTAAATTTTGGCATATAATCATATTTCATCCATCTTATATAATTATATTAATCATAACATATATATTTATAAAATACTATATATATTTATTTATATTCTAAAATATTATAAGAATATATTATGAAAATAAATTATACCAATTTGAAATCTCAGTATGTATTAATATTTTATTTTATATAATATAAGATATATTAACAAATTTTGTATTAAATTATGAAATTACTTTTATTTATTTTATGAAAGTATAAATTATAAATTTTTATAATAATATGTTTATAAAATAAACTATATTAATATTTGAGTAAAATAAAATATAAATAAATAAGATTTAGATTAGATTGTGAAGAATAAATTAATTTTATTAAATTGCAAATAATGTTTATAAAATTAATATATTTTAATTAATTTTATAATTTATTTTAAAAATATATTTTATATTATTTTATAAATCTATGTTATGAATAATATAAATTATGTAGATATATTTAACGTAGGGTAATTATTCTATGCACTGGTGGTGAAAACGAAAAGTTTTCACAAATGTCTTAGCTTTAGGGTATAGAGATTCGATTTATGGTTTATGATTTAAGGGTATATGTTTAGGGGTTTATAATTTAAGGGTCGTAGTTAGAATTTAGGGTTTATAAGTTAAAACTTAACTCTCTAACAAATTACCCTAAACCATACATTCTAACCACAACCCTTAAATTCCAAAGCCCTAAACCTAAACCCTAAAATTAAGGCACCGGTGAAAAATCTTTCTATAGATTAGGTGTTGCACAGTCTCTCTTTAAGATTTTAGGTTCAATCCTGTTAAATCCTTTTATATTTTTTACTTATTTTTTAAATATAACAAAATCTCATCCTTAAGGTCTCAAGTTCAATCCCATAGTCCTTTGTATAATTTATTAAGCTTAAAATGGAATTTAGGGGTTTAATTGAGAAATTTTAGGATTAAATTGTAATTTTTTGAAGTTTGGGATATTTTTTTGAAAAGCTCAGAGTGTGAAGCGTAATGGTTAAATTGTGAATTCTGATAAAAATAGGACCAAATTATAATGTATCGATATTGACGTTAGTTGTTTAATGGCCTAGTGACTTTAATGAAAAAAAATCAATTTTGGTAAGCATATTGATAATGCCCTAAAAATTCAATGACCACCGATGTAATCCTATATTATTTTAAGTAAAATAAACAAATTATTTATTCATTTGTACACAGATGTGTTCAAGGATCTGATTAACCTAAACTTAAATTCATTCGAAATTTATAGGGGTTAAGGTAAAAATACTAGGTCCAAAAAATAATTTTGGACAACAAATTAAACCCTCTAAAATATGAGTCAAGCTCAAAAGTTTAAGCTTGAGCTCTATCCCAATTACCAGGAGTAATGGTCTAAGTTTGCGTATTTTTTTAATAATATGTATGTCCGTTTTACGGTCCATGTTCTTATAATTTGAGTTTTTTGACTTTACAAAAACACAAATATATCTAAATTTCATATTAAGTACAGAATATTTTAAACACAATTATAATACATGATAGCCGTGATAAACAAACAGTCACCGAAACTATAATCATATATTTTTCTCCACATACACATATTTCATTATAAACTGCTAATGGAAAACTCTGAATCAATTTATTCAAATCAGTCCAACCTTCTTAATAGGTACTCAACTTGGACTTCTTTTGTCAATGGCATGATCCAGTCACCATATAAGTCTGCAACCAAGCTCGGGTTTATTTTGTAAACCGGATCAACACCATCTTCATCTATATTAGCCGGAAATACTTGCCCATATGTTCTGGCTTTCATTTCTACTCTTTTCTTGATCGACTCTTCGACCAAGGGATATGTCAGCAACTCCATCAACCATTTCCGGTCCTGCGAAATCCGAGACCGAATAATGAATTATGAAACACAGCGTTCGACAGATGCTTCAACAAAATACACTCTGGATGGAACTAATAAAATGATATACCTGTTTCTGAATGGCAACTGTATAGGCATCTGGTGATGCCCGGAATTTACACTCTGCCACAAATTTCCCATAATGAATTCTCTTTGAAAGTGTCTGCAGTAACACATGTATGTTTAAGCATCCAAAAGTTCCCGAAATGTGAAGTTGTTGAGAGTACAACTATTAGTTAGATGATCCGAAGTCCGAACAACAGATGTTTGAGAAAAAACCTTACACAACCAACGCTCACTCTCCTAGATTTAGACTGAGATCAATGAAGGTCACCAAATTGTAACATACATGGTTCACATTGCATATGCAGAATACAAAGTATGGACATACATTAGAAAAACAATGCAGTTACTTGTTACACTAGCAAAACCCAGTTACTTGCATATGTGGATCAAATGAAACGAACTGCCACTAAATTATCATTGATTTCCCAAAATTTGATTCAAACTTCAGAAAATACAGATGGTGTAACTTCCCACAGTAAGGGACCTGAACTTACTAAAAGATCATGATACCACTTACCATGATATCCAACTCTCATGAATCAGTGCCTTATATAGCCTGTAATGAACCAATAGGACTATTTCGGCAAGTGAATTGGCAAACTGAGTAACTCTCAAATTCAAGCAAACCGAAGAAAGAAAGAAATAACATTACGAAGTACCTGGTCACCACAAGTTAACAGCATTTAGAAAGGCTTAACCCCATTCAAATACCAAAGAATGAACTACCTCTTCCAAAATTTACTCAAGTTCTAATTTAGATTTTGCTAGCTACAGTTTTGGAAAACAACATCAATAGCTATCTTGCACGTACTAAAACTAAACTAAAAGTACATAAAAGGGATAAACACAGAAGAATTCAAGACATTTACTACAAGCAGTAAATCACCATATGCATTGACTAGTTCCTAACCTACAGACTAGTAAAAATATTTACCTGCAAACACATGGTGTCACAAACGGCAGTAGATCCACAATTGCCATCATCTCCTTTCTTTACTAGTCTCGGAATAAGATTTCTGAAGTACATTTCCCACACTTGATTATTTATGTTTATGAAATCGGCAATGGGATGTAATACCTGTTTGATTGACAGAAAAAGGCTCCAATATGAAGTTAAAAACTTAGCACTCACAGTAAGAAAAAAAAATCTGAATGTCCACAAATTTACAAATATTATGGAGAGTGGCAGATAAAGATCATGTGCAGAGGATTAAATTCTTGGAATAGACTGCCACTCAGGATAGTAAAATATCAAAAGAAAGCAATCCTCTCCATAACAATTTAAATGTTATATTCTCATGATGATAAGGAAACAGAATCAAACTGAATTATCACTCACAAATGAGTTATGTTTATAGGTTGCATTGGCAAGAAGAGTAGCACCAGCACCAGAAAATAGTATGCAAATGCACATCTATGTACTCTTCAAATTGTTCAAGAGACAACAAAATAGTGATTTACTAGCAGAGGACTATGTTTTCCCGGACTATAGTTTTACCCCATTAGATTTGAACTAAGAGCTACCTCAATTAACCCCATCCCTTTACTACTAGAATAATGGAACTGGCAAATGCATAGAATTCCAGTAAAACAAGTAATTAACAGAATGCTTCATGTTGGCAAAGAATCACATATCCAAGGCCACTGTACCAAAGCAACAGCGGTAATTTATCTTCCATCCTACTACTTTACCTTTGGGTATTGCAAAGGAGGCAGCAAGGGGTCCGGCAATTCGTCTGGGAAGAAAGGATGCTCATCTGGGCTCTTGTATCTGCCAACCTATATGCAATAAAAAAAACTGACGAGAAAACCGGCACCAAGTTTTCCATACGAGACTATCGAGTAAAACATACCTGGGCATGAAGCTTTTCAGTTTCTTTGAGCATATACTCCACCAAGGAGCCATGGAACCCATCCATTGAAAAGGCATCGGGATCATATGTTTCCACATTATAACAATATTGAGCTCTCTCCAGAAGGCTAAATATTATACTGTCCTCTTGTCGGATTAATGAACGCCTCACAGCCTCCAGGGTCAAATTCTCGCTCTCATCCACCCTTTGCTTTACCCCCGTTAGTCTATTGAGATGTAACCAAAATTAAATAATCAGAAACCTTCATCAATGTTGAGAAGATATCCTAGGTGGCATATGCAGATAATAAACATGCAATATGGTACCATATTGACAGCCAGAGTCTCTTGCTGCTTATACATGGAAGCAATATAAATATGAGGTATAATTGTATATATAAAGTATTGCTTCATTTATAAGACTTTCAAACGTGTTCAAGAATTCAAGTTGCTAGAAAATGCATGTTGAAGAGAAGCATTCAATTTTCTATATCAATGAATCATGTTGAAGAGAATGTTGCTGTAACTGCAATCAGATTGGTTTTATCCTGAAGGGGAAAAAAGGCATTTAATGCTAACTAATAACTACTACCACTAGAATTCTGCAGTAAGTTATCAAGGGGAAAATTCATTAAAAATTAAAAGTAAATAAAATATGAGAAAACAGAGATTTAGATATGATATTCATCTTTCTGCATTAGAAATAGGAAGCTTCACATGCAAATTTTCAACAAACAGGAAAACTAATACAAGCCCCAGAAAACTATTAAAAGCCTAGATTCCAAGAAATCTAGCAATGGAATTTATGTAACTGTTGCATAGAAAGAAACCCAATTTCATAACATTGCAGGAAGATCTAAAATGAGCCAGATTCAAAGAAAATAGATGCAGCAAATTCAGCTAAAACCAAAGCTTTATTATTATTATTATTATTATTATTATTATTATTATTATTATTATTATTATTATTTAAAAAGAAACAATGAAATAAACATTTTTTTTTGTTTGCTCAACAATAAAAAAGCTGAATTGAAGTAAACGGTAAACACAGGCAAAAGGGTTGATTGTTTTATACCCAACAGAGTAGGTGGAATCATGAAGAGAATGAACGGCTTTCTTTGACAACTTTGCAGAGCAATCAAACTTAAAGATGGGGAATTCCCGGGTTTGCAGAGGCATAAGGTTAGTGGGTCTTGAAATTTTGGCAGTGCCATTTAGCGAAGGTAAAGGTGGAGAAGAAGAGATTAAGAGCTTAACCTCCATTGATGACAAAGAGAAAGAAAAGAAAAAAGAAAGTGGAAAGGAAGCTAAAGCTTGAAGCTTTTGAAACACAGGGAGCCAATGAGGAATGACAAAGAGAAATGTGGTAGGTGAGATGGGTGTTGTTGGCAAAGGGAATAATTGGTGGAGTTGGAGTTGGACTTGAATTCCAACTGATTCGGGAATGAATCGCGTTTTGATTAAGGAAAATACTTTGATGTACCCTTTAATTTTAGAGTTTAGGATTTTAGGTTAGGGTTTAGGGGTTTAGTATGTAAGGTATATAATTTAAGGTTTATGATTAGAATTTAGAGTTTAGGGTTTAGGGTTTAGGGCTTAGAGTTTAGGTTTTAGGTTGCTACGGTTTGTGATTTAGATTTTAAATTTTATAAAATGATTGTGTAAAAAAATTTTACACAGCTTGTGCATCAAAATAAAACCCTTTGATTAAATGCTAACTCAACATTTTGTTAATTCATTAAGGAAAATATTTGAAGGGTTTAAGATTTAGGGGTTTAGCTATTTAAGGTTTAAAGTTATAATTTAAAGTTTAAAGGTTAGGGTTTAAGGTTAGGTTTGAGGGTATTAGGTGTAGAGAATTAGGTTTTAAATTTTATAGCTTAAACATAAAGATTTGTGTAAATTTTTTTTACACAACTTATGTATTAAAATATAACAAATTCAATAAAAAAACATTTTGTTAATCAATTGTAAAAGAATATTTACAAATTTATTAATAATGAGATTTTAGTGATATAATTTATGGTGAAGTATCAAAATCGTAAGTAAATTTTGTTTTTAAAAATAAAATTGTATCCACACTTTTAAAAGCTATAAAATGATAATTAAATTTTATGTTTTGTTACAAAACAGTAACTCGAAGGTTAAACGTCGTTAAGTACTTAATGTGGATGTTATCAAACTTTATATAATGACACATTTAATCCTCTATATTTACATATTCAATCAATTTAGTGTTAATTCAAAAAACAAAAATTGCTATATGGATCCTCCATATCTACATATTCAAGAAATATGCGAGCCATGGTTGGGTAAAGTACCAAAATGCATCAAAAGATGTGAAAGATGCAACAATAAAGTTGGGAAATCAAGTTCAAGATTGACAGTAAAAGATTTAAAGCTATAAAATGCACCAGAAGCTGTTACCCGCGAAAAACATAAGTTTGTAAACTCATAATCATGAGATAAAGTTTCCTACTTCCATTTTTCAACAACGAATATGTTCAAAGCATCTTTTAGTTTAAAGAATATGCTTATCTTTAAGAATGCATCTAGTGTAGAGCATAGAAAGAAGATCATGTACAACACATACAAATAAGACAAAACTTAATTAGTTACCTTTAGCCTCTCAAGCATCATAGAAATGAAACTATATAAAACATGGAAAACAAGGAAGAATATGAGGATGTATAACTCGTGCAATCCTTCGATGGTCGAACCATAAGAGCCTTCGACGGTGTTCTTCTTCATCGTCTTTAGGGGACTCCTTAATATCAGCTTTATAAGGTGTTGAGTGGATCGTTGAATCGATTTAAGCCAAGAAGGGATGAAATGGATTTTTAAAGTGATTGGAAGTGAAATGGTAAGATAAAAATAGAAGACAATGCATTTGTAGTGGTTCAAGTTCCAATTGAACTCTACATCCACTACCTTAGCTCCCAATAAGGATTTTCCAACAACTCCACTAGTTGATCTTCCCCTTTTCTAGGCTTAGGAGGAAACCTTTACACAAGAGGTCAATTTTCTACCCAAAATTGACCAAACCCTCTCACAAGGTTACAAAGAAGATTAAGGGAAATAAAAAATATCTCTCAATACAAATGTTGCCCAATTACAAGCACTCAACCCAATTGAATAAAGGGTAAACTACTGCAGGGGTCACTCTCGTTTTCCATTTGTACAGATTTAGTCACCACTTTTGAAAAGTGCCAATTAGTAGTCATCTACGTTTTCGATGTGTAAAGACTTGGTCACTCCGACGTTATACTCCGTTAATCCCCTAACGGATTGTTGATGTAGCTGGATTAATTAAATTGCAATATCCACGTGTATTCCCACGTGGATAATAACGTTGGAAGTTTGCTACTTAAAGGACTAACATTATAGAATCCCCAATTTCTTGAACCCTAAAATTTTCTCTGTAAAATTAGAAGAAGAAGAAGAAGAAGAAGATGGAAATGGAATGTCAAGTACCTAATTGTCGTTGTGGAATACCGGCTAATCTGGTCACGACTTGGACGAAAGAGAACCCAGGTAGGAGATTTTTTGGGTGTAAAAATTATGGCAGTGGGAGGAGCTGTGGGTTTTTTCTTTGGTACGATGCCCCTGTCAACCCTCGCGCAAAAATGATAATTTGTGGGTTATTAAAGAAAGTGAAGAAAATGGAGAGGGGGAGGTTCCATGAACGGCTATGGTGTTGTTGTGCACCGATGATGTGTTTTATGATTGTGTGGTTTATGAAGTAATGCTTGGATGAGGTCATGTCATCTTTGGATGGGGTAATGTAATGCTTGGATGGTGGTTTTGTGAATTTGTTTGTGAAATGGTTGTCTGCTTTTGGAGAACTGTAATGGTGAAATGGTTGTTGATGTTATTTAATGGTTGTTGAAGTTATGTAATGGTGAAGTGTTGTTAGTGTTGATGGAGGGTGGTTATGTTGTCTTCTTATTTATGGTTCTTTAATGAAAATGAAGCATTTATCATTACATTATTGTTTTGTTCAATTTAATTGATATTGAAAAAAGCCATAGTAAACATGTAAAGTAAATAAGAAGGCAATGCTTTGTTTTCCATTACTAAAGAGTCAATGAGTAAACATGTAATGTTTGTAAGCTGATAAAGATATAAAATCAGCTTCCAAAAGAATGACCTGTATGAACAATTCAGGAAGTAAGTAGTTTTCCCTGGACTTTACAAAAAGAAAGCCTTCCTAACAATTCAGCTACAAAAGAAATGCCTATGATATGGACATCACAAAATGAATAAGGTCATTCACAAAAAAGAGGTCATTCACAAAAGGAGTGATATTCAGTTCTGCAGCTTTATTCCATAGTTGTAGCTTGTGATTCTTGATTTAGAGGGTTGGAAATTGTTGATTGCTGACTTGAAGGCAAAATAGGCATCCATCTAACAGTTGTTGGTGGAGCCAAAGGTCTTCTTGTGAGTAATTTTGGCCTTCGAGGTTGTTGATTGTTGTGTGATGGTAGTGGATGTCTTCTGGACTGCTGGTGGTGGGATGATGAGGGTTGGCTTCCAGGTTGTTGCTAGTTGTATGGATTGGGTCTTCGTATAGGCTGGTTTGCACCAACCTCACCTCTACATGTCCTCTTATTGTGACCAGTCTTACCACACTTGGTACAGTTTCCTTGTTGACCCTTCTTGCTCAGTTTCGGATTGGTAACTTCATCAGCTTCCTTTTTCCTTTTTTTACTTGGCCTTCCCGGTGGCCTCCTTATTGTTGGTGGCAATATTGGTTCCATGTCAGGTACCGGAGCCCACTGTTTAGGACCTTCATAAAGAAAGTAAACAAATCAGAATTGAAATAAGAAAAGAAATGAATGAGTTAGTGGAAGAAATAACCTTTCACATGTGAAACCATGTTGGAGTAAATGGCAAGTTGTGTGCTTTTCTTGTAGCACTCATTTACATAGCTTTCAATGCATCCATTGGTTTCTTGAATGGCTGACACAGCATGGATACAAGGGATGCCAGTGAGGTCTCACTTTCTGCAGGAACATGTATGCTACAGAAGATCCACAGCATGTTGGTGCCTAAGACCAGCATGCACTTGATACTTTTGTTCACCAGCACGTGTGGCCCAGCACCTAAACAATTGCATACTCAATTCCAGAAAACAATTACATACTCAATTTCATAAAACATTTACATAATCATTTTCATAAAACAGTTACATTAAACAGTACCCCAAATGAAATATTCAACACAAAAGTATATAAGGTAAACAGACTATAACATTGGAGTGACCAAGTCTTTACACATCGAAAACGTAGATGACTAAATCTGTACAAATAGGAAACGAAAGTGACCAAGTATATATCTGACTTTTTCATAAAACATTTACATTTAACAGTACCCTAAACAGTTGCACTAAATCAGTTGCATAAAATAGTCAACACAAAAGTATATATCTGAATTTTTGAACACAGTCAGTAATAAACAGTTGCATTAAACAGTCAACACAAAAGTAAGTATGCAGTCAATAAATGAAACCTGTGTGCTTGTTGGATAATGATGTCCAATTTTTTCTGAATTTTTGAACACAGTGGCCCTGGCCACTTTTCTGCCTCCTCCCTTTTGCTAACAATTGTTTTCATGATTTTGGTTCTAATAACATCCATCATTGTCAAGATTGGCTTATCTCGAGCCTCCAAAATTGACTACATAAGGCAAATTAAAAGATGATATTAGGAAATTAATAAATAAAGTAAACCCTTAAGGATAAATACATTAAAGTAAAAAAGTTGACCTTGTTGAAAGATTCACACAAGTTATTGAGGAGCATATCACACTTGGTCCTGGTATCAAAATGTGACCTGGACCATTGTGCAGTATTCAACTTCTGCATCCAAGCATAAGCAGGGGTAGAAAGTGCCTTCAAGTGCTCCATTGCATCTTCAAACTCTCTGTTGTAAGTTGCTCGAGCAGCCTTCCAAACAGCATCTTTAAGAGCTTTCCCTTTGTAAAGCTCTTTGAAATTGTTATATATATGACACACACAATTTCTTACATTTGCATTAGAGAAAAGATTATCCACAGCATCCACAAGTCCCTAATGTCCAAGCAAGTCAGGTTAGAGTAAGTAAGTAAGTCCCTAAGGTTATTGTAAGCTAGAAGCTAAAAGTCAAAGTCAGTTTAGGGTTGTGTACCTTCTGTTTATCATTCATAAAACATACATTGCAGGAGTCATTAATGTCCAAGTCAGTTTTCAGTATGTCCAAAAACCAAGTCCAAGAAGAATAATTTTCACTCTCAACTGCTACATATGCTAAAGGGTAAATCTGGTCATTTGCATCTATAGTTACTGCAGCCAACAAGTACCCCTGAAAATAACCTTTTAAGTAGCACCCATCTACACATATAATCTTCCTACATCTTGCCCCGAAATCATTTTTTGAAGCTTTCAAACACACATACATCCTTTGGAATAATCTACAATCTAGATGGCAAATTGTAGTAGTTCCAGGGTTTGTAGTTCTTAACTCAAGTAAGTATTCATAAATCCTACCATACTGCCCTTTATAATTCCCTTCAATCATCTCAATTGCCAAATTCCTTGCCCTAGTACAAGTAACACGTGACACCCAAGTAACAAATTCCTGATAGACATCATTTCGAAGGGATTTTACAGGGTAATTAATATCTACCATGAATTTGCCTATGTAATATTTTGCAATCTAAGGTGCCCTAATGTTCCTATTTTTGGTGACCTTGTTACACTTATGGGATGCCACTAATGTCTTTATCTGCCAAGTGGTATCTGACTTGTCTTTGGAATTTTTTGGTGCAGCCCACAACTTGAAAGGACAACTACCCTGACACACAACTTGAAATCTCCTGGTATCATTTTTTGAAGCCTAACTTGGACCCTATTGACCCTCCCATAGTGCTTAATTGTTTCTTTCAAGTTGTTCCTATTAGAGAAGATTAAACCCTTAACAAATTTAGGGTTTACCATATCAGTTTCAACATTAAACTCACTAAACCTAGGGTCATCTAAATCAGATTCTTTATCACTATAAAGTTCATCAGATTTGTTACTGTCAGAATCAAAATCAGGATTAACCGTAACTCCATCAGGTCCAAAACCATCCATTTGTCTTTGAACTCTAATTCCTATATTTTCCTGCTGCAGTCCATCATCAAACCCATATTAAGTATCACTGACTTCAAATTCTTCTACATTTCCCTCTACTGCTACTTCATCATCTACTTCAACTTCATCATCTACATCATCCTCAACTTCTACTTCATCATCTACATCACCCTCTACTTCATCAACTACTTCATCTACATCACCCTCTACTTCATCAGCTACTTCACCTATATCATCCTCAACTTTTACTTCATCATCTACATCATCCCCAACTTCATCAGCTACTTCATCCTTAAACTCTACTTCATCCTCAAATTCTACTTCATTCACAACAATATCTGACTTTTCCTCAAGATATACATTGATGTATCTATTCTTAGGTAAGCTATTCACTAATGCCAAGCAATCAATGTTAGTTTTCAAAGGAAAAACAGATGCCATAGATAAATCAGACTCTGGTACTCTCCAGTACAAGCTGTATGCACCCATTAACTGTAACCTTTCAACCATGCCACATACTTCAAACATTGAGAAACTATCACAATCAACATAGTCAAAATATGCAACAACACCAGAGTCGTACTGCATTACACAAGTGAACATTTCTGAATCAGGAGCTGTAAAGTAGAAAAAAAACCTCATTAGCTTTGGTTCATATTATTCTTACATTACTATTTTAATGTTTTTTAACATTATTATTTTAATGTTTTTAACATAGCTATTTTAATGTTTTGAAATGTAACATTACAGTTTTATAAGGTAACATTACTATTTTAATGTTTTTTAACATTGCTATTTTAATGTTTTTTAAGGTAACATTACTGTTTTTTAAGGTAACATTACTATTTTAATGTTTTTTAAAGTTACATTACTGTTTTTAACATTAGATTTTGGTTGCATTACTGTTTTTTAAAGTTACATTACAGTTTTTAACATTAGATTTTGGTAACATTACTATTTTAATGTTTTTTAATGTTACATTACTGTCTTTAATATTACTATTTTAATGTTTTCTAACATTGCTATTTTAATGTTTTTTAAGGTAATATTACTGTTTTTAAGGTAACATTACAATTTTAATGTTTTTTAAAGTTACATTACTGTTTTTAACATTACTATTTTAATGTTTTTTAACATTATTATGTTATAAGATAACATTACTATATTATTGGTCCTATTTCTGGCCTACACCCTAAAGTATGTACTCTAATGTCTGTACTCTAAAGTTTTCTATCTGTATTCTAAAAGTTTTTTGTTTTTTTATTCTGCCTATTTAATGTATTAAATTATTGATCTTATTTCTGCTTTCTATTCTAAAGTTTGTACACTACAGTTTTTTGTTTGTATTCATAATTTTTTTTTGGTTTTTTATTGTGCCTATTTCTGGTTTGTACCCATTTCAACAGACAAAATCTAATGATTGGACCACATTACCACTATTTTAATGAATATGACAAACAACAAGCATAAACATACAAAACAAACAATCCAAATTTCATGCAGCAATATTTAGAACATGCAACCAAAAGCATACGAACAGACATTTTCCTAACCCTAAACTCAAGTCAGCAATACATACCATACTGCACTGCCAAATCTCCCTTCCGGCGGAGCTTCCCTCCAATCATCTTTACTGTTACACCTACGAAAACAAGAAAACAAATATCAGAACCATAAACCCTAAAAATATTCAAATCTTCCAATCTTAAAACGAAAACAACAACCAATCAACAACAAATATAAACCCTAAAAATAGAAATACCACAATATTCAAATCTTTCGATTCTTGTCAGGAAAAATGATTTAAAAAAGAATTAACATCTTCAAATCTTCATTTCATTTCTCAATAAGCAATAAAAAATTAAATAAAAACACAAACTTACCCTTCGTTTCTTCTTCTCAGAAACGATTCTGAACAATCTCAGCAATGTAAACACGGTTGGAAACGAAGTATCCAACCCTTTCCTAATTCGATTTCCCCTAAAATGACAACCCTAACACATCAGAAATCGAACAGATTTGATTTCCCCCAAACCGATTTGATTTTTTCCTCAGAGAGAACCCTAGAAGATTAAGCAAAGTGTTTTCAGATAGAACGTCTATTAGGGTTAATAGTGATTAACCCAAACATCGTATTTCGAAATTCAAACCGACGTTCCACGTTATTATCCAAGTGGGAATACACGTGGATATTGCAATTTAATTAATTCAGCCACATCAGCAATCCGTTAGGGGATTAACAGAGTATAACGTTGGAGTGACCAAGTCTTTACACATCGAAAACGTAGATGACTACTAATTGGCACTTTTCAAAAGTGGTGACTAAATCTGTACAAACGGAAAACGAGAGTGACCCCTGCAGTAGTTTACCCTTGAATAAAAAAGATAGGAATTACAAAGAATCACAATTGGGGTTTTTACAAAGATATGGAAATTTTGCACTAGAGCTTGGATTTGATGTTGAAATGTTTCTCTTAGGATCAATAGTTGTTGCTGGTTGTTTTGAGACTCCCTTTTATACCTTCTCATTCAATTATAGCCGTTGGGGTTGTTGTCGTCATAAATATAGTCGTTGGGATGTAATCTACCCACCATAAATGCACTTCTGCAACTACCCATTTCGAAACAGACCAAAATAAAAATAGCCATTGGGGTTTAATTAAGAGACCGTATCGAAACGGATACGATCGTTTCGATACACTAAGAGCCCGTTTTGAAACGTTCTTGTTGCCGTTTCAAAACATTTTTCTACCGTCAAAACCCGCATCGAAACGTGCTTAACTCGTTTCGATACACCTTAACCGTTTTCTGAAAATTAGTTATAAAATTGCAACGGTCATATTTTTGAATCCAAGTTTGAAAATTGTTTCGAAATATTTGAGGTTGTTTCGATATTGCCGTATCGAAATGGTTCAACTTGTTTCGTTGCTCTTCATTCGTTTCGAAACATAAGGCCCTGTTTTGATACACCTGTATCGAACCGAATGAGCTAGTTCCGAAACACATGTTGACAGTTTCAAAACGTTCTGAAACGCCTAAGGGGCGTTTTGAAACGGTGACTCAAAAATCACAGTTTTGACTTGAAAAACACTTAGAAACATTTATATAACCTTTGGTTTTGACTTAACCATTTTACTTAAAAGCTTTGGGAAGTTTTTGAGGACATAAAAATTATTTTCTCTTTTTCAATTTAGTCCTTAATTTATTTGTTATATCAAAATCAATTCTTTGATTTTACAATCTCCTCCTTTTTGATATAACAAAACCAAGTATAAATTTTTAAGTGTTTTGAAATCTTTGAAAAGCTTTTAACTCCCCCTCAATTTAAGATAGGTTTTAAAGTTTTGAAAAGATCAGATTTAAAGCATTTGAAACTTAAAACCAACTTAAAAACACTTAGGCTCTTAGGAATTACTTCTCCCCCCTTTTTGTTAGATCAAAAATATAATCAAGGCTAACATGAGAATAAAATAGGTATAAAGCATAAACCAAACAACATAATATCATTAAAAGCATTAAGTTCTTGAAACAACATCAAACATAAACATCAAGCTCAATCCTAAAAAGCATAAAATCAAAGCATAGGTCTTAAAAAAACATAGATAGGTGCAAACTTAATCCTAATATGACATAATAATATGATATGCAATAAGCCTAGGGTGCCTCATCACCATCATCGTCTCCAATGTCATCTAAGAAATCATCTTTATCCTTCGCTTGATCATTGCGAAAACGCCTCCAATCACCATAGAAGTTGGAGAAGGAGAGATCCATGGATGATTGTTGGTTTTCGAGAGCGGTAAGACGATTCTCGTTTCCAAGAATATGATCCTCCAAGGATTGCAAACGAGTGTTGATAGCACCAAATCTTGAAGCCATGTTTGTATCCACCGTGTTGAACCTTTCGGTAAGGAAGGCCATAAGAGCATCATTGTTGGGGGCCACAACGAGAACTGGAGCTTAAGGTTGAGGCTCAACTTAAAGTGCTTGAGCTCTTCTATCAACACGAACCCATTCACCAAGGGTGTAACGAAATCTGGATCTCACAAGAGAAGATTCATCAAGCTTTTGCTTTTGTGGTTCCAGAATATCATATGAGCAATCAAGACCGATGCGAACAAAAATGTAGCTCAACATTGTCCCATAGGTGAAGGAAGAGATGGAGTCGAATAGACGATTTCTCACTTGATGGACCATCTCGGCAAACATGATCTTCACCAAGTTAGGTTGTTGGGCTTTGCGGAAAAACCCGAACCAAAAATTATCAACTTGGCGGATATGGGCAAATTTACCTCCAGATAGGCGAATGAACCATGAGATAATCAAGTGCAAGAAACAGTCATGGGCATCCAAGGTAAGAACCTATCCAGTATGAGCTCCAAAGTGATTTTCATCCAAAATACCCTCATCTTTTAGCCCAAGGATGTTCACTAAGGTGGATGGATCAATCCAAAAATCATTATTTTAACTTAGAAAACACTTAGAAACATTTGTAAAACCTTTGGTTTTGACTTAACCATTTTACTTAAAAGCTTTGGAAAGTTTTTGAGGACTTAAAAATTTATTTTCTCCTTTTCAATTTAGTCCTTAAATTCTTTGTTATATCAAAATCAATTCTTTGGTTTTACACAAGGCAACATGGTATTCGCAACATCTTTAGGGATGAAAATTCTCGCAATATAGACTTGGCTAAATGGATGGATCCTAATTCGAAAATTATTAATATTTAGTTGTGAACTCCTATAGTATCGAAAGTAAAATCTGATTAATAATTTTCTAAAAATATGTAAGCCATGGTAAACACAAGCATTTAAAGTGTTTTGAAGGATGAAAAGATAACAGGTAGAAGGGGAAGTTGTAACACCCTCAATCAGGATATCTCATGTAACGCCCTGGTTTTGGGCCTAGATGTTTTAGACATCGGACCGGACCGGTCGAGAACGATTCGAATTGCGTAAGATGATTTAGGGAAATCAAGGATCGGGATAGGATAAAAATGTGGTAAAATTTTCTAAAATCCTCTAAAAATATGTTTAATATTTTGGTCAAATCAATTTTACAAAAAAAGTTTCGAAAATGGGACATTTCGAGTAGTGACCAAAATGTAAAGTTTCAAAACCATGGAAAATGTTATTTTTAAAGAAGAAGCCAAATTCTTAGAATCTATAGGGGGCTTTATGGAAATTTAGCATTTCCTTAATATGACATGTGTTTAAAATGGTTTTAATTAAATAGCTTTAATTGGTTTTATTTTATTTAATTAATTAGGTAGTTAATTTGTGAGATTCCATCACGTAACTACCATTCTCTCTTCATTTTCAGCCAAACATAATTTTCATTCATTTCTCTCCAGAATTCTTATCTCCCAAACATTCTCTTAATATCTCTTAAACAATTTTCAAGAAATCCTTTCAAGTTCTTCAAGACTTTGCTAAGGAAAACTTATCATTCATTAAGGAAAGAAAGGATTGGAGGTAAATCTAGTTCTCAACCTCTAATCAAAGTTCTTAATTGAAATTCCCAAGATCTTTGGCTTCTAATTACTGTTCTTGGTTGAGTTTTCATTATAGTTTTGATTTGAGATCAAAATCTTGTAAAAATATGGTTGAAATCTTGATTTTCGGATTTGTTTGGCTAAACTTTGTTTTGAATTGATTTTTATTGAGTTCTAAGTTGATTATTATGTTGAAATGAAGTTTTGATAACATAGATCCCGAAATCCTTGAGTTTCTTGATAGGTTTAAGTGAGTTTTTGAGGTGAAATGGTGGAATCATGCTTGCTAGAGGTATAAGGATGGGTTAGGTTGTTCATTAGATGTGTTTTGATGTTTATAAATTGTTGGAAGTGATGTATGTTGGCTGGGTTTGGTATAGGAAGCAATCGATTGAGTTTTTGGTTGTTTTTGATGGGTAAATTGGTGTAGTTTTGGGTGAGAAACGAGTTTGTGATTTGTTGCTGGTGTTGAAATGCATTTTAATGCATTTAGATCTCTGTTTTGATGATGTGAAAACATGAGATCTTGATCCGGGAGCAAACGAGGCATTGTTGGAAGCTCCAAAAGTGTAATTTTCGTGTCGACGAGCAAGGCTTCACGTATCGGTGAGGGGAAATGGATTTTCCAGCTTTATAACGCTTTGAGCGTGGTCTTGAGAGCTTAGTGTAAGTTTGAAACACTTATCTAAGCTCAAGAGTAAGTGATTCGAAAGTCTCTCTCGGAAATGTGCTATATTTTGATGAAAATGCACTTGAGTTAATTATGGTTTTGATTATTGTTTTAAAGCATGTTAGAAGCATAAGTAATGCTGGATTTTAATGCCATTGTGTTAAGGATGCACTAGGTAAGTGATCCTTGGTTTTATGTGATTAATGCATATGATGTTAAGCATGTTTATGCTTGTGGTAATGGCATTGTATTTATGCTTGTAAAACAGTGGATTAATGATGTTAAATGATTATATTGGAAAGTGATGAAAGTGGTTTTTGGTTCTTGTAATCGGATATAGTTAGCCGGCTATAGGATTGGGTGCACCGTGAATAAAGTTGCCTTGGATGTCGAGGGGTTGTGATTGTGCCGTAATCTCTATCCAAGTACCCTAACGATTGAGACTAAGATCACAACGGTGGATGGTTTAATCTCGTGTGTGAATCTTGTGGTTGTGTCCCTTACTCTCATTAGTGCAATTATACAACTACCGATGAGTGATGTGAGGGGTTGTGATTCTGCCATGTAACTCCACCTTGTGTAGTCCGATAGTATGTATGAAGCGTGTGGGACAACGCTTGTAATCCGCGTATCCGATTGTGTCTTTGAGTTGGATTTGATATGGTTAAGAAATGATCACTTGTAAGCCAATATAATGTTGACGACTAATGGTTTAAGCATGAGATGCTTGAGATTTATGCTAGAATGCATGTGATGCTTGGTAAAGCATGAGAAAAGGTTTGTTTGCTGTTTTAAAGTGATGCATACAATCATGTGTTTAGAAAGCGCATTGATGTCTTGAAAGGGCATGTTTTATGTAAAGGCATGTATTGATAAATGGTGTTTTGTCGGTTGTGTGAAATGCATTGATGAATGTTGTTTTAGCGATCCTCACTAAGCTTAATGCTTACGCTCATTTGTTTCATCAATGCAGAGAATTGGGCTTTTGAGGCAGCACATAAGCAAGGGGAATCCAAGTACTTTGGTCTAGCAAAGTATGTCGTTTTACTTTGGTGTAATAAGAGGCAATGGGTGGGATTTCTACTTTTGGATGTTTGAAGATGTTGTTAATTACTTCAAGCATGTTTGGTTGCTTAACTTTGGTTTGTAAATGGCTTATGAGGATGGAATTATGTTTGAATGTTGATTTTAGCTTTGTATGGTTTTTGGAAGACTAGGGAGCATGCCTATAGTTTCCAATGCTTGCATGATTGATGCCATGTTTTAGCTTGCACTTCGTATAGTTGATCTTTGATACTTATATATGTTGTATGTATGTTTTGGCATGTTTTAGAATGTTTTCGGGGGTGTTTATGAGTGAAAAACCAACAATTTGTGTAGTTGCAGGGTAAGGTGTAACCCCCTTAGCCCGGCCTAGACGGTTGACCCGGACTACGAAGATTACACGGGGAAAACCAAAGTCAACCCGAAAGTCAACCTTGATTAACGACCCTTTTTTTCTTTTTAAACTTGTCTAGATGCACATTTAACCTAGGCATACCCTTGAGATAAGCATACTAAAAAAATCACAGCAATCGAAACACAATAAGGAACCCAATTGCACAACATACGAATTTAGGGACCATTTTGTAAATTCTGGAAATTAAGGGAACTTTACCAATTTTTAAGTTACCACTATGAAATTAGTCATGTTTCATGCCTCTCTGCCAAATTTCACCTTAATCGGACATCTCAAACTCAAACAATTGCACATACAAAAAATTAGGACTAAAACGTAAAGCTTGCAAACCTCAAAACCATTCAAATCAGTGCCCAACGGTCAAGTGTTTCGAAACGGGGTTAGCCCATTCAGAAATGGGGCTTGGCAGTAGCCAAAGTGTTTCGAAACACCTCTACCCGTTTCGAAACACCCAGGCCAAATCAAGCACTTGTTTCGAAATAGGCAAGGGTGTTTCGAAACACCCTTCCCAGAAACAGCAGATAGGCCTGTTTTAACACATCTAAACCCTATCGAACATGCTCCAAATCAATCCTCAACAAAGCAACAACATGCCAAGCATCATAACTACCAAATTGCATTAAAATCTAGATACAAAACAACTCCTAGGTGCACCAACTCCTTCCACGCATCCAACACTTAAACATGCTTTTAAAACAAGAAGCATAGCATAACGACTTATGAAGAAGAAGATTCAAACGTTGCAAGCGTTAAACCACATAGTTCAAATCATAAACCGAACTTGTTCAACATACACAATCTCATTAATCATCAACATAAAAGACTCTCCCCCCATTGCCTTTATTATCTATAGCTTTTAACCGAGACATACATCTCAAGTGGAGCTCTCCTTGAATCCCTTGCTTCTGGCTGTCCAAACTTCAAATATCTGCATTGATGGACAAAAAGGAGCGTAAGCACATAATGCTTAGTGAGGAATGCTCAAAACCAAAACACCATCAATGCAGCGAGTCATAAAACCTCTTTAAAAAGTAAACACCTTTCGATAAACCAAAGCAGTGTTTGAAAACCCCTTTTTATACAACATGCTTTAAATCATACATTGCTCAGACATGAAAACCAACCCTTAGCTTAGAAAAGCTAAGTAACTCACTTCAAAGCACATCCTTGCAAAACCATCAATTTAACCTTTCCATGCATGAACATCATATGCAAAGTTAAATACAAATTCCTTGGAAAACACTTCCACTTCACATTATACTTTTCTCATATTTGGAAATCATTTCAATGCAAGAAACCTTTGAAAACCACTTACTCCTTCAATCTATCTCATACATTAAACAAATGCAACATATGTACCACAAAAACAACATTTGCATTACATGCCTTTTAAAACAAGCCTTCACAAGACTTCAATGCACTAAAGAGATTCCATGCACACATGCACCATTCTCAATAGAAGATAAACACTTGTTCAAGCTAACAAGTAATACAAGCATTCTTAGAACATCACACACTTCCCATGCAACCATGCATCATTTCAAGCATCTCATGCTTCATTACATTCAAGAACATTATATTGGCTTCCAAGTGATAATTCACAAACCATCATAACACAAGACACAATCGGATACGCGGATTACAAGCGTTGTCCCACACGCTCCATACACACTTCCGAACAACACAAGGTGGAGTTTACCGATACAATCACAACCCCCTCAACACCCGTGATGGAGTTTAACGGTACAATCACAACCCCTCAACATCACTCATCGGAAGTTGTATAACACACTAGCGAGAGCCGGGACACATCATAAGGCTTACACATGGAAGCTACCACAACCATTGTAATCACCTTAACCAAGCTCACACACGGGAGCAACCCTCCACCGTTGTGGCGCTTAACAAAGTCCACCCACGAGAGCCACCCTCCATCGTGGTGACTTTTAACAAGATTCACCCACGAGAGCCATCCTCCATCGTGGTGGCACTTAACCAAGCCCACCCACGAGAGCCATCCTCCATTGTGGTG
This sequence comes from Hibiscus tridactylites, assembly GCA_958450335.1. Taxonomy (NCBI): domain Eukaryota; kingdom Viridiplantae; phylum Streptophyta; class Magnoliopsida; order Malvales; family Malvaceae; genus Hibiscus; species Hibiscus tridactylites. The sequence goes on along the minus strand of OY288284.1, from coordinate 22,039,445 downwards.
ACACCAATTTCCTCAATCGCTAGGATTCTTGGATAGAGTTTACGGTACAATTACAACCCCCTCGACATCCAAGGCGACTCAATTCACGGTGCACCCAATCCTATAGCTGGCTAACTATATCCGATTAAAGTAACCAAGAACCACTTACATCACTTGCCAATATAACCATTTTACCACATTAATCCATTGTTTTTACAAGCATAACCAAAATGCCAAAACCACCAATTACCATCATCACTTCACTATTTTGAAGCATTAAACAAAGCCATTAAACAACATGCAACACTATGCATCAATTCCACAATTCCAATGTACAAAACCAAGGATCTCTTACCTTGGGCATCCTTCACACATGACTTTCAAAACCAGCATTAAACCATGCTAAAATATGCTTTCAAAACAGAATTTAAACATGCAAATCACATGCATTGCATCCAACAATCACAAGTGCTTTAAAAACCAATTCATATCACAAACCAAGAGAGAAATTCCATTTACTTACTCTTGAGCTTAGCTAAGTTGTTTAGACTTAAACTAAGCTCCCAAAAACCTTCAAACATTGGTTTCAAAGCTGAAAACCCAACTTCACTCACCGATACACAAAACTAGGCTAGCCAACAAGCCTTCCAAGCATCCGAAACCATCAACGCCGCCTCTATTGCTCACAGATCATTCGCCCCTGTTTCAAGCACATAACAACAGAGGATTAATGCATCATTATGCATTAAAAACACCAGCTACACACCTAAACTCGATGCTCTTCATAAACCCAACATTTCGGCTTCCAAACACAACCGAAATCACATCCAAACACTTCCAAAACTTAACCCAGCCAAGATCCATCACTTCTAACCATTATTAAACATCAATTAACATCCAAAATAAACTCAAACTTGTCCTTATACCTCCAGCATTAACAAAACACCAAGATCACCCCAAAAACCACCATTTTCACAAGTAAAAACTTAGGAAAATCAACCTATTCGGGATTGAATTGATTAAACCTCAATCACACACCATTTAGACATCCAAAATACATCAAAAAGACATCTCAAAACAGAGCCCAATCATCCAATATGAATTTCTTCAAAATTAAATCCAAATCTTGCATTTTAAGCCAAAAACAATATCACAACATTAAAACCTTTAATAAAACTTAATTTAAGGATTGAGAACTTGGGAATTTCAGTAAAGAACTGAGTATTTAGAGGAGAAGGACGTTCATACCTCTAAATGTGGATTTCTCCTTGTTTAGAGCCAAAATCCTTGAAAATTCATTAAGCAAATGATGAGGATTAGATGTAGAAATGATTAGGAATCATTTAGGAATTGAAATCTCAACTTTAGGTGTGAAAATCAAAGGAAAAGTTGCTGTGGAAATGTGTTTGGCTGAGGGAATTTTGAGAGAAAATGAAATGGGAAAATTTTTGTAAAAGTTAGTTATGAAACTAAAAATATCTTTTCCCTCTTTTCTTTTCATTAATTAAACCTTAAATGAGTCTTTAAAAATCAAGAGAAATCTGGAGAAATCCTCCCTTGGGTAAATTAGCTCCTTAAAGATTCAAAGTTTCAATCCTTTTAAAACAGTCACGAACTTTTCAAAAATTACATTTTAGTCACTAACTCAAAATGTCATATTTCCAAACCTCATTTTGTAAAATTGATTTCACCACCCTCTTATATATATTAAAAGAGGATTTTTAGGTATTTTTCCATATTTTTAATGCATCCCAAACTAGGCTTTCCTTAAAACCACCTTTTATATTCGAACCGAAAATCCGACCGGTCCGGTTCAAACCCAAAACTTCTAAGCCCGAAATTGGGGTGTTAAAACTCTCCCCCTCTTAGGAAATTTCGTCCTCGAAATTTCAACCGGCGAAAAGAGCACAACCAAACTTCTCAAATCAACCCACAAGGCAACACAGGAGACTTAACCACCACTGAACACTCTCCACACAAAACTCCACCAAACCCAACACCACCACATACTGTTCACGAATTCCAGAACACTCAGATGTTAACTACATCTTAACCTTTCACACTTCTGGACTGCACATAGCCCCAACAACAACCTGAAGAACCTCCAAACTTTTACAGCATACACCACCTTAACTCATAACTCCCAAAACTCGTACACACGGTGACACCAACCCATCCAGTTCAGCCACCATGTGACCCACAACCTTCACTGCTTCTAAAACCCCTTGCACAACTGCTCAACCTCTTCCAAAGGTTACCACATCAAGCAAAAATTCTTAAGCATCAACTGCTTACTCAAACTTCTCAACGTATTGATGACATTCCTTCACATCCGCCGCTATCATCACCATAACGACTCAACATGACTACTCACCTAACATCCGAAAAATCTCGTCACAAAAACCCCAACCTTGACTCCTCCAGTTGTTCCACATACCACTAGCTGACTTCAGAAGGGATTTACTTATGCACGACTAGCCTACCACTTCTCACAAGAACCCGTCCAACCAACAATGGCCCTTGAACTTACATTGCCTTTCCACTTCAAACTTTGACTACAACACTAGCCTTACCAGGACACCGCCCATTCTATACATACATATTAAGATTACGAAACTTCTAATCACCCCAGGCCAAACCTTTTCTACAACCCTCAACACAACCTCTTCTCAACTCTTCGAAGGTTGCTACGAACCATCACCTACAAAAACAACCCTTCTATTACAACATCAATGCCAAGTTACCCCAGCACTCTGGAAACACATCCACTAACCTGCAACATCACTTAACGCCAAGAAACTACCACTTCTACTAGCTATTCACAACCACTCTGACTGATTCTAATTTCAACCGGTAATCTCCTCACCACCACACCACTAAACGCTTTAAGTGTCAAAACACTTTCCTTCTGCCAACATGCTATATCGCACTCACTATTACTGACAGCTCGCTTAATACCCTCCATTACTCCAAACATTCTCCTAGCACCAAAACAACTTTTAAAACCCATCATCCAACCTAACCCTATCACAACACTAACGGACCCGATTAGCTATCAGCAAGTGTGAACGTACGTATGCATGATCACCAATATGCCCTATCAATGCCTGTGTACATGTATGCAAAACCTCTAATGTCATGTCACATGTATGCATGGACCAGCACATATATATATAATATAATATATAACAATGGTTTTAACTGTGCATGTATGTCGGTTCACACCCACCAATAATATCCTCAAGATCCGTCTAAGAACAACCTCCTATCTCACTTCCAACTTGTCCAACCCTACCATTCCAATAACCCATTAACCACGAAATACCCACTAATGCCCTCTTCACACTAAAGTTGTTTTCAAAACAACACCAACTACTTCCCCAAACATGCTAGCTACGAGACCATACCCACTACGCAAGGGAAAACCAACCCGAAACAAAACTAAGATAACTAGGGCAAGGATTACTTAACAAGGTTACCTATAGACACCTCACTGCCCCGAAGCTTCAACAGACGAGCTCTCTTCCTCGCAGAACCATCATTCTCCAGCCGCACCGCTGCAGCATCAGCTAACACATTAAGGTCATCACCATCTCCCTGCGGTAAAGAACCCTGACTACCCCGAGCCAACTTCAAACAATTTCGTCTCAAATGCCCAACAGACCCACAATTCCAACAAGATTAATTCCCCAAGCTCCTCACACCTTTCTGCCCTTCCTGCCACCTTCGAACTTTGTCTCGGCCGCGCTCACGACCCTTCAGAGACCCTTTTGCTACCACTGAAGCTGATCTCACCACTTGAGGACAATTTCACTTCACATGCTCCTTAGAACCACAGTTCCAACAAACTCTCGCGCCCCGACAACATCCAACATGACACCTTCCACAACGGTCACACTTCGGCAACTGAGCTACCACTCCTTGATCATACCGCACTTGACCTACGTCTGCACCACCACCCAGACTTCGATTCAAGCAAAACCTTCTATCACGTAGCCTCTCGCGCTGACTGCTCCCGAAGTCAGTACCCACAACTCTCTTGCTTAAACTTTTCTCACCTTCATAAACTGAAACCACACCCTCACGTTACTTAACCCTTGGAAATTTCTCTCCAAGGTACCTTTCATAAAAGGCAGACACAAAGAAGTCCCAATCTATATCGTGGATATGCGATGCCACCGCCACAGATGTCCACGAGGCACAGGCGTCCTCCAACATCAATGAGACAACACCTCCTAGCTTACAGGTATAGTCACAACCTTCCTGATCCAAAATCAGAATTACACTGGCTAACCAAGCCTCGAACGCCTCAGGTGTCGAACCACGATACTCCACAGCTCCCAAATCATACAAACGCTGTTTTGACAAACTCGCGCGTCCCAAAATCGGCACGTCTACATGCCTCACTTTCACCACAACCTGAGATGTTCCCAAAACCTCTTGAACTATAGGTGATGAACCCTTCATCACAGAACCATCTTCTTCCTCCTGCCTCACTACCACACTCCAGGCACTGAAGACTAAAACAAAACACCTCCACTAAAAGGTGAATTGCACGCCTTAACAACCCGCTCTAAAGCAGCAACCATCTCATCCAACTGCCATTCTCTCACCGATTCCATCATGCTAAAAACAACAAGCAATCATATCAAAACAACAAAACGATCAGGCCAGCTTCAAGCAAGGATTCAAGACTCCAACTCCAACATAACACAATAGCTATAATAATAAGGCAATGGGTATCCCAAATTCTCCCCTTTTACATGAGATAACAGTCAATAAAAACATGGATATCACAACATCGAGCATATCAATCAACATACTTCGATCATGCTCTCATCAAACAACATTCACCCGCAACAACATAATATCAACATATCATACCCATTACACTTTCATCATTCATAAAATCAGCTCACCTCACCATCATATCATCAACACAAATCCACATTAGCTCAATGAAGATTCACAATCAAAAAGCATGACAAAAACATCAACAATTCGCTCACAGACACACATTTCAACCGACTTTCAACCACACATCCGAATAAACATTAAACACTTATTACAACAATTTACCATTTCCCCAAGCATTCGCAACTTAGCTCTGATACCACCAAATGTAACCCCCTTAGCCCAGCCTAGACGGTTGACCCGGACTACGAAGATTACACGGGGAAAACCAAAGTCAACCCGAAAGTCAACCTTGATTAACGACCTTTTTTTTTCTTTTTAAACTTGTCTAGATGCACATTTAACCTAGGCATACCCTTGAGATAAGCATACTCAAAAAATCACAGCAATCGAAACACAATAAGGAACCCAATTGCACAACAAACGAATTTAGGGACCATTTTGTAAATTCTGGAAATTAAGAGGACTTTACCAATTTTTAAGTTACCACTATGAAATTAGTCATGTTTCATGCCTCTCTGCCAAATTTCACCTTAATCGGACATCTCAAACTCAAACAATTGCACATACAAAAAATCATGACTAAAACGTAAAGCTTGCAAACCTCAAAACCATTCAAATCAGTGCCCAACGGTCAAGTGTTTCGAAACGGGGTTAGCCCATTCAGAAACGGGGCTTGGCAGTAGCCAAAGTGTTTCGAAACACCTCCACCCGTTTCGAAACACCCAGGCCAAATCAAGCACCTGTTTCAAAACAGGCAAGGGTGTTTCGAAACACCCTGCCCAGAAACAGCAGATAGGCCTGTTTTAACACATCTAAACCCCATCGAACATGCTCCAAATCAATCCTCAACAAAGCAACAACATGCCAAGCATCATAACTACCAAATTGCATTAAAATCTAGATACAAAACAACTTCTAGGTGCACCAACTCCTTCCACACATCCAACACTTAAACATGCTTTTAAAACAAGAAGCATAACATAACGACTTATGAAGAAGAAGATTCAAAAGTTGCAAGTGTTAAACCACATAGTTCAAATCATAAACCGAACTTGTTCAACATACACAATCTCATTAATCATCAACATAAAAGACTCTCCCCCCATTGCCTTTATTATCTATAGCTTTTAACCGAGACATACATCTCAAGTGGAGCTCTCCTTGAATCCCTTGCTTCTTGCTGTCCAAACTTCAAATATCTGCATTGATGGACAAAAAGGAGCGTAAGCACATAATGCTTAGTGAGGAATGCTCAAAACCAAAACACCATCAATGCAGCGAGTCATAAAACCTCTTTAAAAAGTAAACACCTTTCGATAAACCAAAGCAGTGTTTGAAAACCCCTTTTTATACAACATGCTTTAAATCATGCATTGCTCAGACATGAAAACCAACCCTTAGCTTAGAAAAGCTAAGTAACTCACTTCAAAGCACATCCTTGCAAAACCATCAATTTAACCTTTCCATGCATGAACATCATATGCAAAGTTAAATACAAATTCCTTGGAAAACACTTCCACTTCACATTATACTTTTCTCATATTTGGAAATCATCTCAATGCAAGAAACCTTTGAAAACCACTTACTCCTTCAATCTATCTCATGCATTAAACAAATGCAACATATGTACCACAAAAACAACATTTTCATTACATGCCTTTTAAAACAAGCCTTCACAAGACTTCAATGCACTAAAGAGATTCCATGCACACATGCACCATTCTCAGTAGAAGATAAACACTTGTTCAAGCTAACAAGTAATACAAGCATTCTTAGAACATCACACACTTCCCATGCAACCATGCATCATTTCAAGCATCTCATGCTTCATTACATTCAAGAACATTATATTGGCTTCCAAGTGATAATTCACAAACCATCATAACACAAGACCCAATCGGATACGCGGATTACAAGCGTTGTCCCACACGCTCCATACACACTTCCGAACAACACAAGGTGGAGTTTACCGATACAATCACAACCCCCTCAACACCCGTGATGGAGTTTAACGGTACAATCACAACCCCTCAACATCACTCATCGGAAGTTGTATAACACACTAGCGAGAGCCGGGACACATCACAAGGCTTACACATGGAAGCTACCACAACCATTGTAATCACCTTAACCAAGCTCACACACGGGAGCAACCCTCCACCGTTGTGGCGCTTAACAAAGTCCACCCACGAGAGCCACCCTCCATCGTGGTGACTTTTAACAAGATTCACCCACGAGAGCCATCCTCCATCGTGGTGGCACTTAACCAAGCCCACCCACGAGAGCCATCCTCCATTGTGGTGACACCAATTTCCTCAATCGCTAGGATTCTTGGATGGAGTTTACGGTACAATTACAACCCCCTCGACATCCAAGGCGACTCAATTCATGGTGCACCCAATCCTATAGCCGAATAACTATATCCGATTAAAGTAACCAAGAACCACTTACATCACTTTCCAATATAACCATTTTCCCACATTAATCCATTTTTTTTACAAGCATAACCAAAATGCCAAAACCACCAATTACCATCATCACTTCACTATTTTGAAGCATTAAACAAAGCCATTAAACAACATGCAACACTATGCATCAATTCCACAATTCCAATGTACAAAACCAAGGATCTCTTATCTTGAGCATCCTTCACACATGACTTTCAAAACCATCATTAAACCATGCTAAAATATGCTTTCAAAACAGAATTTAAACATGCAAATCACATGCATTGCATCCAACAATCACAAGTGCTTTAAAAACCAATTCATATCACAAACCAAGAGAGAAATTCCATTTACTTACTCTTGAGCTTAGCTAAGTTGTTTAGACTTAAACTAAGCTCCCAAAAACCTTCAAACATTGGTTTCAAAGCTGAAAACCCAACTTCACTCATCGATACACAAAACTAGGCTAGCCAACAAGCCTTCCAAGCATCCGAAACCATCAACGCCGCCTCTATTGCTCACGGATCATTCTCCCCTGTTTCAAGCACATAACAACAGAGGATTAATGCATCATTATGCATTAAAAACACCAGCTACACACCTAAACTCGATGCTCTTCATAAACCCAACATTTCGGCTTCCAAACACAACCGAAATCACATCAAAACACTTCCAAAACTTAACCCAGCCAAGATCCATCCCTTCTAACCATTATTAAACATCAATTAACATCCAAAATAAACTCAAACTCGTCCTTATTGTAGAGAAACAGAATATCTTTCTGTTTTATTTAGAAAAACTATATCCATTAAATTACATCTCGTTTACTAGCTTTTAAAGACTCTAAAATAGGACTTTTGGTACATTAGGGAGTCCTACTTACAATAAACTTCTAATTCTAATCCTATTAGGAGATATACTTCAAATAAACTATTAACTTCTAATTCTAATCCTATTAGGAGATATACTTCAAATAAACTATTAACTCCTAATTATACATTAAGTACAACACTAATACTTCTCTCGTATAACTTACACTCCCCCTCAAGCTGGAGAATATACATTGTATAATCCCAGCTTGAATAAGAACTTATCGAAAAGAGCTTTTGGCAGAGCTTTTGTAAGAATGTCTGCCACTTGCTCTTCTGTAGAAACATAGATTAAGGAAGCTATTCCACTTGTAAGCTTTTCTGCAATAAAATGTCTGTCGATCTCAACATGTTTGGTTCTGTCATGTTGAATTGGATTTTTGGCAATTTGTATAGTAGACTGGTTATCACAGAATATTTTGAACCCTTCCTCTTGAACCATTCCTAGCTCCTTGAGTAGCTTCGTTAACCAAATTCCTTCACACATTCCTAGAGCTAAAGCTCTGTACTCTGCTTCTGCACTGCTTCTTGAGACAACAACCTGCTTTTTACTCTTCCAAGTCACTAAATTTCCCCAAACAAACGAGCAATAACCACTTGTGGATCTTCTGTCTGTCAACTCACTTGCCCAGCTTGAGTCTGAAAAAACTTTTACTGTTCTGTCAAGGGTTTTGCTGAACATCAAGCCATGACCAGGTGTACCCTTTAGATATCTCAAAATTCTTATAGCAGCTTCCATATGTTCTTGTCTCGGATCAGTCATATGCTGACTTATAACATTTACTGGGAAGGCAATATCAGGTCTGGTCAAAGATAAGTAAATCAATTTTCCTACTAACCTTTGGAACAATCCCTTGTCGGCCTTTGGACTTGACTCATCTTTGCTGAATTTTAAGCCTGCATCCATTGGTGTGTTAGTTGGTTTACAGCCCAACATTCCAGTCTCTGTGAGTAAGTCCAGAATGTATTTTCTCTGGTTAATTACCAAACCCTTGCTTGACCTTGCTACCTCCATGCCTAGGAAATATCTAAGTTTTCCTAGGTCTTTTATTTCGAATTCCTTGCTTAACAGAGCTTTTAAGTGGCTTATCTCTTCTTCATCATCTCCTGTCAAAATTATATCATCTACATACACTATCAAAATAACCTTTTTGGTTTTGGAGGTTACCTTAGAGAATAGTGTGTGATCTGCTAGGGATTGCTTGTATCCACTTTTTAAAATTACTTTAGTGAATCTGTCAAACCAAGCTCTCGGTGACTGCTTCAAGCCATAGAGTGATTTGTCAAGCTTGCAAACTTTCTTCTCACTGTCTGCAAATTCTAAACCAGGAGGGATCCTCATGAAAACTTCTTCTTCTAATTTTCCATTAAGAAAAGCATTCTTAATGTCCAATTGATGGAGCTTCCAGTCACAATTAATAGCCAAACTTAAAAGAACCCTGACAGTATTTACCTTGGCCACGAGAGCAAAGGTCTCCTTGTAATCAACTCCATAAGTTTGTGTAAAGCCTTTGGCCACCAGTCTCGCTTTGTATCTGTGCACACTGCCATCAGAATTATATTTAATAGCAAAAACCCATTTGCATCCCACTGGTTTCTTGCCGCGTGGAAGATCAGTTATGGTCCAAGTACCATTTTTCTCTAGAGCTTCAATCTCCTCTTCAACAGCTTTCTTCCACTTGGAATCCCTTAAGGCTTCCTCAACAGTTTTAGGTATCTGCTCTTCATTTAGACAAGATGTAAAAGCCTTAAAAGACGGCATTAAATTACCATAAGCAACATACCTCTGAATAGGGTGCTTTGTACACTGTCTCACCCCTTTCCTTTTTGCAATAGGCAAGTATTCAAAATCCAGTAAATGAGAAGGGGTTTCAGTTGAGTTATTACCTTCACTATTATCACAAGCAGCTGGACTAAAGTCCAATTCTCGGCATGTGTCAGATTGCAAAATAGCCTCTGGAAGTATTTTCTTTTTTCTGGTATACACTTGCATTTGTTTGAGAGGTTGTACAGTAGATTTAGGTGAAGTATAAGGGGCTGTAGGTGAAACAATAGGTGAAGATGGTGAAACTGTAATACTAGGTGAAGGAGTAGTGTGCTTAAAAGAAGTTTGAGGCTCAAGAAGCAAAGAATTATCAGTAGGCAAGAAATCTGATGGTAGAGAAGGATAAACCTGACTTCTAGGAGGCTGGAAAACATCCCTACTCTCCCCCTGATTTGCAGCCGTGGGAAAATAAGGTACCTGCTCAAAAACACTGAGATCTAAGGAGGTAATGAATTTTTTAGAAGGAGGATGATAACATTTGTAACCCTTCTTAAGTGAAGAATACCCAACTAGAACACACCTCAAGGATTTAGGGTCAAGTTTTGATCGAGAGGGGTCTGAATTTTTTACAAAAACAGTACAACCAAACACCTTTAAAGGAAGAAGAGATGACATAGGCTTAAAATTGGGGTAACTCTCCAAGAAAACATCTCTAGGTGTCCGAAATTTTAAGACTTTACTAGGCATCCTATTAATAAGATAGGTTGCTGTTAACAAAGCTTCACCCCATAGATATTTTGGAACATTATTTGTAAACATCAAAGCCCTAGTAACTTCTAACAAATGTCTATTTTTCCTCTCGGCAATCCCATTTTGCGGTGGTGTATCCACACAAGAAGTAATATGGACAATCCCTTTTGCTGTAAAAAATTCTCCTAAGGACTTAGCAAAGTATTCACCCCCATTATCAGATTTAAAAATCTGAATTTTGCTACCAAATTGATTGTCAACCATGTTGTAGAATTTTTCAAAGGTAGAGGTAACTTCTGATTTTTCTTTAAGTAAATAGGTCCAAGTGGTTCTACTATGATCATCAATAAAGGTAACAAACCACCTAGTACCAGTAGCATTCTTCATTTTAGAAGGACCCCAAACATCACTGTGAATTAAAGAAAATGGTTGGGAGGGTTTATAAGAGGAGGGTAAATATGATGCTTTTGTTTGTTTAGCAAGTGGACATATATGGCATTTAAAAGAACCTGTTTTTTATTAACAAATAAAGTAGGAAACAACTTTTCGAGATAATAAAAGCTAGGGTGGCCTAACCTAAAATGCCATAACATTGCAAGATCAATTTGTCCTAAAGAAGTAAAACAATAATGGGAAGTAGAAACAGTAGATGGCTGAAGAATGTAGAGACCATTTTGCAAACTAGCACTGCCAATCATCTTCCTCGAGTCTAGTGCCTGCAAAAAATAGCCAGAATCAGTAAATTGAATGAAGCACTTTAGAACCTTAGAAAGCTTGCTAACAGAGATTAGGTTGCAAGTAAGATTGGGCACAAATAACACATCCTCAAGTATTAGCCCATCATGAATAAAAACTGAACCACTTCCTTTGATAGATGAGAAAGAGCCATCAGCAGTTTTAATGGAATTTCTAGAAGTGGAAGACACAAAATTAAGAAACAAGTCTCTGTTACCAGTCATATGATCAGACGCTCCAGAATCAATAATCCACGCTGACTTATTCTTGGTAGAAATAAGAGCAGTAGGTAGGGAATTGCTCTCTTTACCTGCATCCTCTACCAGGGCTATGTTTCCCTCACTTGGGCTGTTAAAGCTGCCAAACATTTTCTGGAGTGCTTCCATTTGCTGCTTGGTGAAACCACTAGATCCAACACTGGTGGTTGCATAAGATTGTGATTCCCTAGGGGCCTTGTGTGCTGAAAATTTCCCATCTCCTGGTCGACCATGGAGTTTCCAGCACTGATCTTTCAAGTGCCCAACTTTCTTGCAGAAGTCACACACGGGCCGGCCTCTTCTTGTTTTAGTAGAAGAGGAAGTCTGAGTTACAAGGACAGAACTCTCAATAGCAGATGCTTCAGGAATCATGAACGATCTCCTGCTCTCCTCCCTTCGAAGTTCTGAAAAAACTTCCCTAATAGATGGTAAGGGACTGCTGCCAAGAATCCTGGATTTTACTGCATCCCAGTCCCTATTCAGGCCATTCAGAAATTGAAAAATCCTTTTTTGAGCAATGATTTTTCTGTAAAGTGCAGCATCATTGGGTGTCTCCCAGTCATGTGCTTCATAAAGATCAAGTTGCTGCCACAGACTGGTCAGTGTGTTGTAAAAAAGGGTGATGCTCATCCCTTCTTGCTGTAAGTTGGAGGCTTTAGTTGGAGGCTTTGCTCTCAATCCCAAAAAGTTCTGAAATATTGTTAGTGCTGGAGTATGTTTCCTTAACAGCACTCCAGATATCGCTAGCTGTTTCATAGAGAAGAAAGTGGGTACCAACTTCAGGGGACATGGTGTTGATGAGCCAAGACATGATCTTTCCATTCTCTCGAACCCACTTTTCAAAGCCCTGATCAGCAGCAGAGGGTTTTTTAATTTCCCCTGTAATATACCCTAATATGCCTCTTCCAATGAGGAAAAATTTGACAGATTGGGACCACTGGAGATAATTGTGGCCAACCAATCTATGACAGGTAACAGCAGAACCTGGTACCTCTGAAAAATCTGCCAAACCAACAACATTCTCTGTTGTAGATTGCATCTCACTGGAAGTCGGAGGAGTCTCCATGAAAACTTGCGAGAAGGATCGAATTTAGACTGATACCATGTAGAGAAACAGAATATCTTTCTGTTTTATTTAGAAAAACTATCTCCATTAAATTACATCTCGTTTACTAGCTTTTAAAGACTCTAAAATAGGACTTTTAGTACATTAGGGAGTCCTACTTACAATAAACTTCTAACTCTAATCCTATTAGGAGATATACTTCAAATAAACTATTAACTTCTAATTCTAATCCTATTAGGAGATATACTTCAAATAAACTATTAACTCCTAATTATACATTAAGTACAACACTAATACTTCTCTCGTATAACTTACACTTATACCTCCAGCATTAACAAAACACCAAGATCACCCCAAAAACCACCATTTTCACAAGTAAAAACTTAGGAAAATCAACCTATTCGGGATTGCATTGATTAAACCTCAATCACACACCATTTAGACATCCAAAATACATCAAAAAGACATCTCAAAACAGAGCCCAATCATCCAATACGAATTTCTTCAAAATTAAATCCAAATCTTGCATTTTAAGCCAAAATCAAGATCACAACATTAAAACCTTTAATAAAACTTAATTTAAGGATTGAGAACTTGGGAATTTCAGTAAAGATCTGAGTATTTAGAGGAGAAGGACGTTCATACCTCTAAATGTGGATTTCTCCTTGTTTAGAGCCAAAATCCTTGAAAATTCATTAAGCAAATGATGAGGATTAGATGTAGAAATGATTAGGAATCATTTAGGAATTGAAATCTCAACTTTAGGTGTGAAAATCAAAGGAAAAGTTGCTGTGGAAATGTGTTTGGCTGAGGGAATTTTGAGAGAAAATGAAATGGGAAAATTTTGGTAAAAGTTAGTTATGAAACTAAAAATATATTTTTCCCTCTTTTCTTTTCATTAATTAAACCTTAAACGAGTCTTTAAAAATCAAGAGAAATCTGGAGAAATCCTCCCTTGGGTAAATTAGCTCCTTAAAGATTCAAAGTTTCAATCCTTTTAAAACAGTCACGAACTTTTCAAAAATTACATTTTAGTCACTAACTCAAAATGTCATATTTCCAAACCTCATTTTGTAAAATTGATTTCACCACCCTCTTATATATATTAAAAGAGGATTTTAGGTATTTTTCCATATTTTTAATGCATCCCGAACTAGGCTTTCCTTAAAACCACCTTTTATATTTGAACTGAAAATCCGACCGGTCCGGTTCAAACCCAAAACTTCTAAGCCCAAAATTGGGGTGTTACATAAGGCGTATCGGAACGCCCTTACCTATTTCGGAATAGTGGCATGCAATGGCCATGGGGTTTCGGAACGGGTAGGAATGTTCCGGAACGATTTGCTACTTGAAAGTGGTGTTTCGATAAGGGTTTCGGAACGCACCCGAGTATCGAAACGGTTAACCTGGTTTCGAAATGACCATTTCGATACAAGGTCTTATGTTTCGAAACACCCGACCGTTAAAGTTGAATTTGAGTTGTTTTAGGTTTCTGTTTCTTACGTTTTAGTCCCTAAGTCTTGAGTGCTTAATTAAATGAGTTTGGATGATTTGTTTAAGGTAAAATTTGACATGCTGGTTTATTATATGTTTAATTTTGGATTGGTAACTCTAAAACCTGTTTAGTCTTCAAACTTCTAGAAATTTATATATTAGTCCCTAAAAGACATTCGTATGCAATCAAACCCCTAAATGTGCTCCATTCGCTGTGTCGCTTCCGTTGAACTGTTTTGCTATTCACATAGGTTAATAATGTTCATCTAGAAAAGTTAAAAAAATGGGTCGTTAATCAAGGTTGACTTTTACGAGTTGACTTTGGTTTTCCCCGTGTAATCTTCTTAGTTCGGGTCGGACGTCTAGGCCGGGCTATGGGGTTACATTTGTTGGTATCAGAGGATGGTTACGAAAGAATTGGGGATGTTAGTATGTGAAATTGATATGTATTGACGTATGTTGTTTGAAAAGCATGGATTTGGTTGAATTTTAGAGCTGATGCTATGCTTAATTGATGTAAATCGTATGTGAAATGAATATGATTGTATGATGATGCTGCGATGTTGATATGTGCTGATTTTGGATGATGGAAAGCATGTTGAGCATGATGTTTAAATGTATGCTATACTATGTTGACGGAAATCGGGGTGCCCATTGCCTTATTACACTAATTAAATGTTTTTTTAAAATTGGATCCTTGCTTGAAGCTGGCCTAAATGGTTTGATTTGTTTTTGTCGTTATGATTTGTTTAAAATAGTACTATAGGTCCGAGGAGAGAGTTGAGGTCGAATACAATAGTGCCTCAGGGTGACCAGGGTGAGCAAGGGGCTGATGTCCCTCTCGGTGGGAATCAACCTCCTCCGCCACCACCTGGAGGTGGGGAGCAGGGGCAGCAAGGACATGCTGGTTCGGGTTTGGATGATCTAACGCCGTTGGTTCAGGCGATCACCGGGGCGTTTTAGGCTACTGTTGCTAGAGCGCATGTACAGGCCCCTGCAGCTGGGCAGGCGGGCTTACCATTGGAGAGGTTGAGGAGCCTAGGAGCGGTGGAGATCTTTGAAATGTCTTCTGAGGCGTCTGAAGCCTGGTTAGCAAGTACGATCCGTATCATGGATCCAATGTGATGCAATGACGTGCGCAAACTAGGATGCACAATTTCTTTGTTGCAAGGCGATGCCTATAGCTGGTGGACGACTACCACTGCTGGTTTGGAACCTAATGTGGTAGATTGGGAATTTTTCAGAGGTTCCTTCAAGAGGAAGTATGTGGGGGTGAGATACTTGGACGAGAAGAAACGTGAGTTTATGTCGCTAGTTCAGGGCAATCTTTCTGTGGCTGAGTACGAGGTCCAGTTCGTACACTTGAGCCAGTATGCCCCTGAGCTGATACCTAGTGATAGGCACCGATATGATCGCTTCCTGTACGGGTTGGTACTAGAAGTCAAGACGTATATGTTGGCTGCAGATTATACATACTTCGATGTGCTTGTATGTCGAGCCAAAGACATCAAACAGAACTTCGGTTTGTCGTCTCGAGGTGTTGGTTCTAGCTCTAGGAAGAGAGCAGCTGAGTATAGTTCCGGGGGTGGACGGAACAAAAGAGGTTGTAACCCCCTTAGCCCGGCCTAGACGGTTGACCTGAACTACAAAGATTACACGGGGAAAACCAAAGTCAACCCAAAAGTCAACCTTGATTAACGACACTTTTTTTCTTTTTAAATCTTATCTAGATGCACATTAACCCTAAATGAACTCTCGAGAAACGCATTCTTGCAAAGCACAGCGATCGAAATACAATAAGGGACTCAATTGCACAAATACACAAGTTAGGGACCAATTTGTAAATTCTAGAAAGATGGAGGACTTAACTGATTTTAAGGTTACCAATACATAATTAACCACATTACATGCTTCTCTGTAAAATTTCACCTTAAACGGACATCTCAAACTCAAGCAATTGCAAATACAATTTTCCGTACTAAAACGTAAAGCTTGCAAACCTTAAAACCATTCAAATCAGTGCCCAATGGTCATCTGTTTCAAAACGGGGTTGACCATTTCGAAACTCGGGTTCATTCCGAGACCTGTAACAGAATAGGGCCTGGCAGTGGCCAATTCGTTTCGGAACGGCCCCTATCCGTTTCGGTACACGATGGTCATTACAGGCCCCCGTTTCGAAATGCTAGTGCCCGTTCCGATACGGATTGCCCAGAAGTTTCATAATTTGCTAGTTTTACACACATTAAGCCACTCAAACACATCCTAATGACTTCCTAATCATGCCAACAGGTCATCATACATATAAGATACATGTTTGCAACACCAAACACATGCATGACACCAATCAAGGAAATCCACAAGTCTATAGGCATGCATCCTAGTGTCTAAAACCAAACAACCATCAAAGCACCAAAACAAGCATCATAATGGCCATTTACAAATCCAAATCATTTAAGGCATCATGCCACAACTAGGGAGTCCAAAACATCTCCCAAATCACATCCTAGGTTCCCATTGCCAAATATCAAAAACTAATAGTTTTGTGAAAACATCACCATACATGAGCTTAGCCTTCCCTTGGATTCTTAGCCTCCTTGCTGCCCTCAAACACCTCAATTATCTGCATTATTGGTTCAAGAGAGAGAGTGTAAGCACAATTGCTTAGTGAGGCATGCTCTAAAGAAACAACACAATAATGCATTTATAAAACACTTTTCACAAAGCCTTTTTACACATAAACATCGTTTCTCATGCAACATTGCATACACATCAAGCATCTTATGCTTCATTATCATCAACATGTCATATTGGCTTCCAAGTGATAAACCATAACCATTTACAACATAAAACACAATCAGATACGCGGATTACAAGCGTTGTCCCATACACTTCATACACACTACCGAACACACAAGGTGGAGTTTACCGGTACAATCACAACCCCTCAACACCCGTGATGGAGTTTAACGGTACAATCACAACCCCTCAACATCACTCATCGGTAGTTGTATAACATCACTAACGAGAACACGAGACACTCAACACAAGATCCACACATGGACTTTTAACCACCATTGTGATCTTAACCATCACGTTAGTGTACTTGGATGGAGTTTACGGTACAATCTCAACCCCTCAACATCCGAGGCGACTTAATTCATGGTGCACCCAATCCTATAGCCGGCTAACTATATCCGATTTAAGTACTTTAAAACCAACACATCACTTGTCAATATGCGTCACTTATCATCAATAATTCACTGTTTTAAATCATTTAATCAAGCCATTAAACAACATGCATCACTATGCATCAAATCCACATTTTCAACATATTAAACCAAGGATCTCTTACCTTGAGCATCCTTCAACATATGGCTTTCAAAACCAGCATTAACCATGCCAAAACATGCTTTCAAAACAGAATTTAAACATGCAATTTATCAACAAATGCATCGAACCACACCATGGCTCACACAAGAGAGTTTTTCTGAAAACTTACTTTTGAGCTTAGTTAAGTTGATTAGACTTAAACTAAGCTCCCAAAACCTTCAAACATTGGTTTCAAAGCTGAAAACCCAACTTCACTCACCAATTCCATTTCGCAAGCTTGCCAAAACGCCGATCAAGCCTCCGGATCAACACCACAAGTATCCGAAGATGTCTCCCCTGTTTTAAATACATCAATGCAGAGGATTAATGCATCATCATGCATTAAAATCTTCAGCCATCACACCTAAACTCGCTGCTCTAACCAAATCTAACATTTCGGCTACCAAACACAACCAAAATCACTTCCAAACTCCTCCACAACATAACCCAACCAAGATCCATCACTTCTAATCATTCCTAAACATCAATTAACATCCAAAATGAACCTAAACTCGTCCTTATACCTCCAGCTATAACAGAACACCAAGATCACCCCAAAAACCACCATTTTCATAAGCAAAAACTTAGGAAATTCAACCTATTCGGGATTGCATTGATTAAACCTCAATTATACATCATTAAACATCCACAATACATTTAAAATCCATCACAAAATAGAGCCCAAACAATCACCACGAATTTCTTCAAGATTTCTTTCAAATCTTGAGTTTTAAGCCAAAATCAAATTCATATCATTAAAACCTTTTATAAAACATAAATTAAGGATTGAGAACTTGGGAATTTCAGTAAAGAACTGAGTATTTAGGGGAGAAGAACAACCTTACCTCTAAATGTAGATTTCTCCTTGATTAGAGCCAATTTCTTGAAAATCCAATAAGCAAATCAATAGGATTTAATGTAGAAAGGATTAGGAATTAATTGATAATTAAAATCTCATCAATTGCTTTGAAAATCAATGAAAAAGCTGCTGGAGAAATGTGTTTGGATGAGGGAATTTTGAGAGAAAATGAGATGAGAAAGTTTTTATGAAAGTTAGTTATGAAAGTCTAAAATATGGTTTTCCACTTTCCATTTAATTAATTAAACATTAATTAAATCATTAAAATCTAAGAAAAATCTGGAGAAATCATTCTTGGGTAAATTAGCTCCTTAAAGATTCAAAGTTTCAATCCTTACAAAACAGTCACCACTGAACTTTTCAAAAATCGCATTTTAGTCACTATTTCAAAATGTTGCACTTCCAAACCTTATTTTGTAAAATTGATTTCACCACTCTCTTATATATATTGAAAGATGATTTTTAGATATTTTTCCATATTTTTAAAGCATCCCGATCTAGGCTTTCCCTAAAACCACCTTTTATATTCGAACCGAAAATCAGACCAGTCCGGCTCAGTCCCTAAACTTCTAAGCCCAAAATTGGGGTGTTACAACTCTCCCCCCTTGAGAAATTTCGTCCTCGAAATTTACCTGGAGGAAAGAGGTACGAAAACTGCTTCTTCATATCATCCTTCATTTCCCACGTGGCTTCCTCGACACCACGATGTTTCCACAACACCTTTACCAAATCAATGGTCTTGCCTCAAAGAACTTTACTGTCTGAATCCAGAATTTCCACCGGCTCCTCATCATAGGTCAAGTCTGGATTCAACTCCACTTCCTCCACAGGCATAACATGCGAAGGATCCGATCTATACCTCCGAAGCATAGAGACATGAAACACATCATGAATCTTTTCCAACTCTTGCGGCAACCTCAACTTGTACGCAACAGGATCCACACGCTCAATCACCTCGTATGGTCCAATGTACCTAGGGCTCAACTTACCCTTTCGACCAAACCTCATCACCTTCTTCCAAGGCAAAACATTCAAAAACACACGGTCACCTACCGCATACTCAATCTCCTTACGCTTCAAATCCACGTAAGACTTCTGTCGATCAGAAGCTGCCTTCAATCACTCACAAATGAGATTCACTTTCTCGGTGGTTCCTTTCAACAAAGCTGGCATTGAAACCAACTTCTCACCTGTTTCAGCCCAACAAAGAGGAGTTCTGCATTTCCTCCCGTACAAGGCTTCATAAGGTGCCATTTGGATACTTGCCTGGTAGCTATTGTTAGAAGCAAATTCCACCAAAGGCAAATGCTTCTCCCAAGAGCCTTGAAACTCAATCACACAGCACCTCAACATATCTTCCAGCACTTGGATAACACGCTCAGACTGTCCATCCGACTGTGGATGATAAGAAGTACTGAAATTCAGCCGCGTACCTAAATCTTGATGCAAACACTCCCAAAAACGCGATGTAAACCTCGGATCCCTATCCAACACGATCGACTTTGGCACACCATGCAATCGCACAATCTCAGCAATGTACAACTCTGCAAGCTTATCCAATGTGTACGTAGTATGCACAGGTAAGAAATGCGCACACTTCGTGAGGCGATCCACAATCACCCACACCGTATTCTTCTTCGATGGCGACAAAGGCAAACCAGACACAAAGTCTATGGTAATCCTTTCCCACTTCCACTCAAGAATCCTCAACGGTTGCAACAACCCAGAAGGAAACTGATGCTCAGCCTTAACTCGCTGGCAAACCATGCACTTGCTCACATACTCAGCAACATCTTTCTTTAATCCCACCCAATAGTACTCATCTCTAAGATCACGATACATCTTAGTACTACCAGGGTGCATAGCAAAAGGACTACTATGAGCTTCAGTCAGAATCGCACGCCTCAACTCAGCATCATTGGGCACTACTATCTGACTCCCAAAACATAAAACTCCATCATCATTAAAGCAGAAATCCGATGGCCTATCCTCAGCAATATCCTGAACATGTGGCACCAAGGAATAATCCAACAACTGCTTATCCTTTATCAACTGAACCAAGGATGGTTTCACTTGAAATTCAGCCACAAGACCACCATCTCGCGAAATGCTCAAGCTGGCAAACATAGCCCTCAACTCCACTTCCACCTTCCTACTCAAGGCATCTGCTACAACATTAGCTTTTCCCGGATGGTACTCGATCGTCAGATCGTAATCTTTAAGCAACTCCACCCAACGTCGTTGCCTAAGATTCAACTCTTTCTGAGACATCAGATACTTCAAACTTTTGTGATCCGTGTACACAGTACACTTCTCACCATACAGGTAATGTCTCCAAATTTTTAAAGCAAAAACCATCGCAGCTAACTCAATATCATGCGTAGGATAATTGCGCTCATGCACCTTCAACTGTCGCGATGCATAAGCCACCAGGTTACCCTCTTGCATCAACACACACCCCAAACCAACGTAGGATGCGTCACTGTACACTACAAACTCTTTCCCTGATTCAGGCTGAACCAAGATAGGAGCTTGCGTTAAAGCTGCCTTCAGCTTCTCAAAAGCCCGCTGTCTCGCTTCCGTCCACTCATACTTGACGTCCTTCTGCAACAACTTCGTCAAAGGTGCAGCAATCTTTGAAAATCCATCCACGAACCTCCGATAGTATTCTGCCAAACCAAGGAAACTACGGACTTCATGAATAGACTTAGGAGGCTTCCAATTCATCACTGCCTCAATCTTCTAAGGATCAACACGAATCCCCTCCGCAGAAACCACATGACCAAGGAACACAAATTCTCTAAGCCAGAATTCACACTTGCTTAGCTTAGCATAAAGCTGATTTTCCAACAAAGCCTGTAACAAAATCCTCAAATGCCCCTCATGCTCCTCCTCAGTACGAGAGTACACAAGGATATCATCAATGAACACCACAACAAATTTGTCCAAGTACTCATAAAACACTCTATTCATCATGTCCATAAAAGCTGCAGGAGCATTCGTCAAACCAAACGACATTACAAGGAACTCATAATGCCCATACCTCGTCCTAAAGGCTGTTTTTGGCACATCCACATCCTTCACCTTCAACTGGTAATAACTTGACCTTAAGTCAATTTTAGAGAACACAGCCGCTCCCCGAAATTGATCAAAAAGATCATCAATCCTCGGTAAAGGATGCCGATTCTTGATAGTCAACTTATTAAGCTAACGGTAATCGATGCACATTCTCATAGTGCCATCCTATTTCTTCACAAACAAGACCGGTGCACCCCAAGGTGACACACTCGGCCAAATGAAACCACGATCAAGGAACTCCTGAAGTTGCGTCTTCAGCTCCTTTAACTCCTTAGGCGCCATTCGA
The DNA here is from genome assembly GCA_958450335.1 of Hibiscus tridactylites. Classification (NCBI taxonomy): domain Eukaryota; kingdom Viridiplantae; phylum Streptophyta; class Magnoliopsida; order Malvales; family Malvaceae; genus Hibiscus; species Hibiscus tridactylites. The sequence goes on along the minus strand of OY288284.1, from coordinate 22,017,574 downwards.
TAAGGTGTAATGGACACTGGAGTTGTGTTTTCATATAGCTCAATTCCAAACTCCACCTCTCGATTAGGAGGCAATCCAGGTAACTCCTCTGAAAACACACCAGGATACTCTCGCACAGTCCTGATATCTTAGACTCGCAACTCCTTAGAGGTAGGATTCATCACAAAGGCCAGATAAGCTTCACACCCTTGTCTTAGCATCCGTCTCGCTTCCAATGTAGACACCACATTGGCAAGAAACTCCACATTCTCACCAACCACCACTACCTCATAATCATCCGCAAGCTTCAACGAAACTCGCTTGTTCTCAAAATCCACCACAGCTCGATGTTCAACAAGCCAATCCATACCAAGGATTACATCAAAACCATAGAATTGTAATTCCATGAGATCAACATGAAAACATGATTTTGCACAACCAAGGGACATCTTCTATACAACTTCCGTGTCACAACGGTCTCACCAAAGGAACTATTTACACGCATACCAATAACCAAAGACTCAACAGGCAAACCAAGCAATTGAGCATGTTCACGCAATATGTATGAGTGTGTAGATCCAGAATCAATCAAGGAAAGTAATGACAAGGATTACAAAGTAAAGGTACCTGCGATCACATCCGTGTCATTCCTCTCCTCTCGCTGCACATACACTCGAGCCTGGCCACCACCCTCAGGTTGGACAACCACCACATGCGCCACATTCCTCCCACCATAATCTCTGAGCTGGAAGTTACAACGGCTGCGCCCATGACCTCTCTGTGGTGCAACAACTCCAGGAGCACGTCCCTGACCTCCACCGGCCAACAAAGGACACTCCCTCCTCATGTGGTCTGCCAAACCACAATTCCAGTAGGAATTGCCAGTCACTGCCACAAGAGCCTGCACCTCCCTCGCTGCTCGAGGAAAATCACGCCTCAAATGGTCACACGATCCACACGCCCAGCACGTGTTCTGATCAGCTCTCATCATGTCTCCCTGAACATGCGCACCATGCCCTCCATTACCACGCCTAGCAGAAGACTGGTACCTCTTATCGCGTCCTCTCTTGTTCCGTCCACCACCGGAACTATACTCAGCAGCTCTTTTTCCCGAGCTAGAACCAACACCTCTGGAAGACAAACCCAGGTTCTGCTCAATGTCCTTTTCCCTACTCACCAGCACATCAAAATCTGTGTACTCAGCTGCAAGCATAAAGGTCTTCACATCCGACATCAAACCATATCGGAAATGCTCACACCTCTCCTGATCATCAGGGATAAGCTCAGGTGCGTACTGGCTAAGGCGGACAAACTGGATCTCATACTCAGCCACTGACATACTTCCTTGCACAAGAGACATAAATTCTCTTTTCTTCTCATCCAGGTATCACACACCTAGATACTTTCGCTTGAACGCGTTTAGAAAGAACATCCAAGTCACATCAGCTTCCTCCATCCCGGAGACAGTGGTCGTCCACCAAGTATACGCATCATCATGCAACAGCGATACCACGCAACCTAACTTCTGCACATCATTGCAGTTCATTTGTCCCAATATCCTCTTGGTACTTTCCAACCATGATTCGAAACCTTCAGCAGGTAAACCTCTGAACTCAGTCCCTCCCAGACTGCGAAGACGTTCTAGAGGTAATCTCACACCAGCATCTCCCTGATGCGCAGCTCCGTGAGCTCCAGCTACTGCCGCCTGAAAGGCTCCAACAATAGCCTGTATCAAAACTGTCATGTCAGGAGCAGCTTGCCCCTGCACACCATCAGGTCCAGCGACCCCAACACCAGCACCAACACCAACATTCTCTCCTCCAGCACTACCACCACCGGGTGGTCCACCACCAGGAGGAGGATGTATATCCACAACATTATCAACATTGTTCTCATTCTCGTTCTGAGCCATAGCTCGCGTATTAATTCTCGTCTCTCGACGAGGTCCCATTCACTAAAACAATGCACTGACACAATGCAATAAACATAATTAGGCTCAACAAGGTAAGAAATCCAAGTACTCAAGCTCATTTAAAAAAACAATTCCTTTCATTAGTTTTGATATGGCAATAGGTTCCTCTAACATGCTTCAACACAACATAACATCACAATTGCAACATACTTACAATTCACACATCAAACTTTCATTTAAAAGGCATATCATGCACTCACACATACTTCACCCACATAACCATTCCCATTTACACGAGAACTCAGCTCTGATACCACCAAATGTAACCCCCTTAGCCCGGCCTAGACGGTTGACCCGAACTACGAAGATTACACGGGGAAAACCAAAGTCAACCCGAAAGTCAACCTTGATTAATGACCCTTTTTTTCTTTTTAAATCTTATCTAGATGCACATTAACCCTAAGCGTACTCCCGAGAAACGCATTATTGCAAAGCACATCGATCGAAATACAATAAGGGACTCAATTGCACAAATACACAAGTTAGGGACCAATTTGTAAATTTTGGAAAGATGGAGGACTTAACTGATTTTAAGGTTACCAATACTTAATTAACCACATTACATGCTTCTCTGTCAAATTTCACCTTAAACGGACATCTCAAACTCAAGCAATTACAAATACAATTTTCAGGACTAAAACGTAAAGCTTGCAAACCTTAAAACCATTCAAATCAGTGCCCAACGTTAATCTGTATCGAAACGCGGTTGACCGTTTCGAAACTCGGGTTCGTTCCGAGACCTGTATCGGAACAGGGCCTGGCAGTGGCCAATTCGTTTCAGAACGACCCTTATCCGTTTCAATACACGAAGGCCATTACAGGCCCCCATTTCGAAACGCTAGTGCCCGTTCCGATACGGATTGCCCAGAAGTTGCATAATTTGCTGGTTTTACACACATTAAACCACTCAAACACATCCTAATGACTTCCTAATCATGCCAACAGGTCATCATACATATAAGATACATATTTGCAACACCAAACACATGCATGGCACCAATCAAGAAAATCCACAAGTCTATAGGCATGCATCCTAGTGTCTAAAACCAAAAAACCATCAAAGCACCAAAACAAGCATCATAATGGCTATTTACAAATCCAAATTATTTAAGGCATCATGCCACAACTAGGGAGTCCAAAACATCTCCCAAATCACATCCTAGGTTCCCATTGCCAAATATCAAAAACTAATAGTTTTTTGAAAACATCACCATACATGAGCTTAGCCTTCCCTTGGATTCTTAGCCTCCTTGCTGCCCTCAAACACCTCAATTATCTGCATTATTGGTTCAAGAGAGAGAGCGTAAGCACAATTGCTTAGTGAGGCATGCTCTAAAGAAACAACACAATAATGCATTTATAAAACACTTTTCACAAAGCCTTTTTACACATAAACATCGTTTCTCATGCAACATTGCATACACACTACCGAACACACAAGGTGGTGTTTACCGGTACAATCACAACCTCTCAACACCCGTGATGGAGTTTAACGGTACAATAACAACCCCTCAACATCACTCATCGGTAGTTGTATAACATCACTAGAACACGAGACACTCAACACAAGATTCACACATGAACTTTTAACCACCATTGTGATCTTAACCATCTCGTTCGTGTACTTGGATGGAGTTTACGGTACAATCTCAACCCCTCAACATCCAAGGCGACTTAATTCACGGTGCACCCAATCCTATAGCCGGCTAACTATATCCGATTTAAGTACTTTAAAACCAACACATCACTTGCCAATATGCATCACTTATCATCAATAATTCACTATTTTAAAGCATTTAATCAAGCCATTAAACAACATGCATCACTATGCATCAAATCCACATTTTCAACATATTAAACCAAGGATCTCTTACCTTGAGCATCCTTCAACATATGGCTTTCAAAACCAGCATTAACCATGCTAAAACATGCTTTCAAAACAGAATTTAAACATGCAATTTATCAATAAATGCATCGAACCACACCATGGCTCACACAAGAGAGTTTTTCCGAAAACTTACTCTTGAGCTTAGTTAAATTGATTAGACTTAAACTAAGCTCCCAAAACCTTCAAACATTGGTTTCAAAGCTGAAAACCCAACTTCACTCACCAATTCTGTTTCGCAAGCTTGCCGAAACGCCGATCAAGCCTCCGGATCAACACCACAAGTATCCGAAGATGCCTCCCATGTTTTAAACACATCAATTCAGAGGATTAATGCATCATCATGCATTAAAATCTTCAGCCATCACACCTAAACTCGCTGCTCTAACCAAATCTAACATTTCGGCTACCAAACACAACCGAAATCACTTCCAAACTCCTCCACAACATAACCCAGCCAAGATCCATCACTTCTAGCCATTCCTAAACATCAATTAACATAAAAAATGAACCTAAACTCGTCCTTATACCTCCAGCTATAACAGAACACCAAGATCACCCCAAAACCACCATTTTCATAAGCAAAAATTTAGGAAATTCAACCTATTCAGGATTGCATTGATTAAACCTCAATTATACATCATTAAACATCCACAATACATTTAAAATCCATCACAAAACGGAGCCCAAACAATCACCACGAATTTCTTCAAGATTTCTTTCAAATCTTGAGTTTTAAGCCAAAATCAAATTCATATCATTAAAACCTTTTATAAAACATAAATTAAGGATTGAGAACTTGGGAATTTCAGTAAAGAACTGAGTATTTAGAGGAGAAGAACAACCTTACCTCTAAATGTAGATTTCTCCTTGATTAGAGCCAATTTCTTGAAAATCCAATAAGCAAATCAATAGGATTTAATGTAGAAAGGATTAGGAATCAATTGATGATTAAAATCTCATCAATTGCTTTGAAAATCAATAAAAAAGTTGCTAGAGAAATGTGTTTGGATGAGGGAATTTTGAGAGAAAATGAGATGAGAAAGTTTTTAAGAAAGTTAGTTATGAAAGTCTAAAATATGGTTTTCCACTTTCCATTTAATTAATTAAACATTAATTAAATCATTAAAATCTAAGAAAAATCTGGAGAAATCATTCTTGGGTAAATTAGCTCCTTAAAGATTCAAAGTTTCAATCCTTACAAAACAATCACCACTGAACTTTTCAAAAATCGCATTTTAGTCACTATTTCGAAATGTTGCACTTCCAAACCTTATTTTGTAAAATTGATTTCACCACTCTCTTATATATATATATATATATTAAAATAGGAGTTTTAGATATTTTTCCATATTTTTAAAGCATCCCAAACTAGGCTTTCCTTAAAACCACCTTTTATATTCGAACTGAAAATCAGACCAGTCCGGCTCAAACCCTAAACTTCTAAGCCCAAAATTGGGGTGTTACAGAGGTCGAGATAGGAGACATCGGTCTGAGGTCAGGCGAGGTGCTCCAGGTCGAGGTGGTCAAGTCCAGCGAGGCCTAGTGAGGTCTGAGCAGCACACGTGCTGGACATGTGGGTCGAGGGACTATCTGAGGCGAGATTGTCCTTGCGCAGCTAGAGAGGTTCAGGATCCTGTTGTGGTGACAGTAAATTCATGTTGGAATTGTGGCTCGACAGATCACATGAGACGAGAGTGTCCTCTATTGGCTGGGGGAGGCCAAGAACGGGCACCTGCTGTGGCTGCACCCCATAGGGGCCGTGGGCGCGACCGAGGGAACTTCCAGAGGAGAGACGAGGGTCAGAGAGGCGTTGCTCATGTGGTTGCAGTTCGGCCTGAGGGAGGCGGTCCATCCAGGGTTTATGCTCAGCGCGAGGAGGGCAATGATACCGATGTTATTGCAGGTACCTTTGCTCTTCAGTCTTTATCATTGCTGGCTTTGATTGATTCTTGATCTAGGCATTCTTATATCTTGAGTGAGCATGCACTCTTTCTTGATATATCTGTTGAGTTGCTTAAAGTAGGAATGCAAGTGACTAGTTCTTTTGGTGAGACTGTAGTCACTAGGAAGTTGTATAGGAGATGCCCTTTATCTGTGCAAGGCCATGTTTTTTATGGATTTGATGGAGTTACCCTTCTACGGTTTCGATGTAATCCTTGGTATGGATTGGTTGTCTGAGCATAGAGTGGTGGTTGACTTTGATGTCAAGCGAGTCACCTTAAAGCTTGCCGATGATTATGAAGTAGTGGTAGTAGGCGAGAATGTGAGATTCTTGTCAAACGTGATTTCTGTTTTGGAAGCAAACCGTATGATGAAATTGGGCTATGAGGCTTATCTTGCCTACGTGTTGAATCCTGGCACCAAAGATATGCGTGTGCAGGATATCCGAACCGTTCGCGATTTTTCAGGTGTCTTTCTGGAGGAATTGCCTGGATTGCCACCAAACAGGAAAGTTGAGTTTGGTATCGAGTTGTACGAGAATTGCCTGGCACCAAACAGGAGCTAAAAGAGTTGAAGACGAAACTACATGAGTTGTTGGATCGAGGTTTCGTCCGAGCTAGCGTGTCACCTTGGGGTGCACCGATCTTGTTTGTAAAGAAGAAAGATGGGAAAATACGAATGTGCATAGATTATCGGTAACTGAACAAGTTGACGATCAAGAACAAGTATCCATTGCCTAGAATTGATGATCTCTTTGATCAGTTCAAGGGAGCCTCGGTGTTTTCTAAGATAGACTTGAGGTCAGGATATTACCAGCTGAAGGTGAAGGATGTGGATGTACCTAAGACAACTTTTCGGACAAGGTACGAGCATTACGAGTTCTTAGTGATGCCGTTTGGTTTGACCAATGCACCTGCAGCTTTCATGGACATGATGAATCGTGTCTTCTATGAATTCTTCGATTAGTTTGTGGTGGTGTTCATCGATGATATCCTTGTGTATTCGCGTACCGAGGAGGATTATTATAGACACTTGAGAATCGTTTTGCAAGCGTTGTTGGAAAATCAGTTGTATGCCAAGCTAAGTAAGTGTGAGTTTTGGCTTAGGGAGGTGGTTTTCCTTGGACATGTTCTGTCAGCTGAGGGTATTCGTGTTGATCCGCACAAAGAAGAGGCTCTGATGAGTTGGAAAGTGCCTAAGTCGGTAACGGAGGTACAAAGTTTCCTGGGTCTAGCTGGGTATTACCATAGGTTTGTCGAGGGTTTCTCGAAGATAGCTGCACCTTTGACCAAGTTGTTGCAAAAGAATGTTCGTTTTGAGTGGAAAGATGAGAGGCAACAAGCTTTTGAGAAGCTGAAGGAAGCTTTGACACAAGCTCATGTTCTGATTCAGCCTGTGTAACCCCCGTAGCCCGGTCTAGACGGTTGACCCGAACTACGAAGATTACACGGGGAAAACCAAAGTCAACCCGAAAGTCAACCTTGATTAACGACCCTTTTTTTTTAATCTTTTCTAGATGCACATTAACCTTAATTGTGATCATGCAAACAACATATCAATAGATCACAAACATCAGAGATCAAACAGGGACCCAATTGAACAAATTGCAACTTTAGGGACCAAATTGTAAATTCTGATAAATTAAGGGACTTAACCCAAATTAAAGTTACCATCTTGAAATTAGTCAGGTTTCATGCTTCTCTGTGAAATTTCAGCTCAAACGGACATTCCAAACTCATACAATTGATCAAACATGATTCAGGACCAAAACGTAAACAAAACGAAACATCCAAAGATACTTTTAACTGATTTTAACGGTCGGGTATCGATACGCCACGTGTCGTATCGATACTCGGGGAAGACAGAAACCAAACTCTAGCAGAGGTATCGATACCTTCCCCCTGGTATCGATACTCCATTCATATGGTATCGATACTTGTTCAGAGGTATCGATACCCCTGGGCAGAAACATGCATATTTGGCTCAGGTGTATCGATACCCAAGCCCGAGTATCGATACCCCTGCCTGGAAACAACTCGAAAACAGCATCAAACATGCATTATACACCAAATTAACATCACCAAACCATATCACTTAATCATACAACATGCAAGGACCTCAATTGCATCAACAATTCAACATTTAAACATCACATGTGAAAAGCCCCAATTCATATAGCATGCTTCCTACTTAAGCTATCATTCAAGCAATAAACCTTCAAAAGCAAGCAATAGAAATTCAATCCAAAAACCAGCAATTCAAACAATCAATTAACATCCATAGGGAGTCTCAAACACCTCCCGAAACAAGCACATTGGTCCCCCATTGCCAAATCAACCAAAAGCTAAAATGTTTAACAAAACCTTCCATACATTGAGCTTTACTTGAACTTGTATGCTTGCCTTCTCTTGCTGCCCTCAATGTACTCTAATGCTCTGCATTATTGAATCAAGAAAACGAGAGAGCGTAAGTCAAAGCTTAGTGAGGAGTGCTCTTTAAAAACCATTCAATAATGCAATTAAAACCATTTGTAAATCATGCTTATATTCAATCTTTTCACATGCTCAAAGCATACTTTAAATCAAGCAATTCCATGCTTCCACATTTCATTTTAACAAGCATCTCATGCTTCAACATAAACATTAAAACATGCATCTCATGCATCTCAATGTACTATACATGTCATATTGGCTCAAGTGATACATTTCATTTATGAAATCAAGTTCAACAACTTTCCCCAAGGACTTTTAAACACCTTGGACCCCAAGGACTTTTAAACACCTTGGCCATGGACTTTTAAACACCATGAATGGACCACACAAGGACTTTTAACCACCTTTGTGTCCGTAGCTTGAATTACCCCAAGGACTTTTAAACACCTTGATGATCTTAGATAACAAGGCTCACTCAAGGACTTTTAACCACCTTAGTGACCTTCACTTTTACAAACCATCACTTGCCAATACACACTTTATACATCATATAGTCCACTGTTTTAAAGCATTTAAACCAAGCCATTTCATCATGCATTTCGAAGCATTAAATCATCATTTAACAATGCATTAAAACAAGGTACTCCTAACTAGAGTTACCTTCATCACATGGCTTTAATCATCAGCATAAATCATGCTAAAACATCAGCAATTAACATGCTAAAACATGCTTTCCAAAACAGTAGCAAATCATGCAAAATCATCATTTCACATTCCATCAAAACATGGCCACCACTTAAAGAGAGTAATCCGAAAACTTACACTTGAGCTTAGCAAAGTTGTTTAGACTTAAACTAAGCTCCCAAAACCTTGGTTTCAAAGCCGAAAACCATTTTCACAAATCCACTCACCGATTTCCGCTTTGCTTCAAGCCAAAGCACCAAATCAAGCCTCTGGATCAACAATTCTTGGATCCAAGGATGCCTCCCCTGTTTCAACACATTAAAGCAGAGGATTAATGCATCATCATGCATTAATTGCTTCAATGAAAGCATCTAAACTCGCTGCTCTCACTAAACCTCCATTTTCGGCCACCAAACACAACCGAAAATGCATCCGAAACACTTCTAAACAAAGCCCAGCCACAAACCAGCAAAACCTCACTTCCATTAACATCATTTAACATCTAAAAACAACCTACAACCATCCTTATACCTCCAGCAACACCAGATCCACAAGATCACCACAAAAGCTACCTTAAAACACAAGCTAAAATTAGGAAACCCAACCTAAACGGGATTGCATCAATCAAGACTCATTTCCACATCAATTTAATGATCATTTAACATCAAAAACACTTCTCAAAACACTGATTTAACAGATCAAACGAAAATCAAGTGAAATCATCAAAATCTTGCATAATTAGCCAAGATCCATAAATCAACCTTTAAACCTTTAATCAATTATCAAATTAGGATTGAAAACTTTAGGAATTTCATTAAAGAACTTGAAGTTCAGAGGAGAAGGACGTTCTTACCTCCAAACTTGAGTTTCCCCTCTTTTTGGAATAGAAAAGCTTGATGAAACTTGAAGCAATTGAAGAGGATTTGAAGACACAATGATTTGCAATCAATTGAGAGTTGAAAGAAAGATTTTAGGTGAGAAAATCAGAACAAGATCTCTGGAAAATGAGTGTTTGGGTTGAGAGAAAAAGATAGAGAGAAAATAGGTAGTTAAATGAGAAAATAGCTAAAATTGGATTTTCCCTCCTTTTGATTCTTTTAAAATCAGAATTATGAGTTAAAATATCTTAGAAAAATCTGGAGAAACTCCCTTTGGGTAAATAGCTCTTTAAAGATTCAAAGTTTCAACCCTTTATAAAATAACCACCAAACTTACAAAAATTACATTTTGGTCACTAGCCAAAATGTCACATTTCCGAAACTCATTTTCCAAAATTGATTTCACAGTTCACTTAATTATAATAAAAGATGATTTTAGAACATTTTTCCATATTTTTAATGCAACCCGAACTAGGCTTTCCTAATTTAACCTCTTACGATTCGAACAACACTTTGACCAACCGGTCAACGCCCAAGACTTCCAAGCCCAAAACCGGGGTGTTACAGCCTGAGTCTGGTAAGGAGTTTGTGGTTTATAGTGATGCGTCTATTGTTAGGTTGTGGTGTGTATTGATGCAGATAGGTAAGGTAGCCTATGCATCTAGGCAGTTGAAGGTGCATGAGCGTAACTACCCCACTCATGATCTTGAGCTTGCAGCTGTTGTGTTTACTTTGAAGATATAGAGGTATTACCTGTATGACGAGAAATGTGTTGTGTTCACGGATCATAAGAGCTTGAAGTATCTCATGTCTCAGAAGGAGTTGAATCTTTGGCAACGTTGTTGGGTGGAATTGGCAATGTTGTGGCCAATGCTTTGAGCAGGAAAGTGGCCGTGGAGTTGAGGGCGATGTTTGCTCGCTTGAGCATATAGCGTGATGGTGGTCTTATCGCTGAATTGCAAGTGAAACCATCTCTGATTCGGTTGATCAAGGATAAGTAGTTCCTTGATGATTCCCTTGTTCCTCATGTTCAGGACATTGCGGAGGGTAAGTCTTCAGATTTCAGTTTTAGTGATGACGATGTTCTATGCTTTGGAAGTCAAATAGTGGTGCCATATGATGTTGAGTTGAGGCGCACTATTCTGACTGAAGCTCATAGTAGTCCTTTTGCTATGCATCCTGGTAGTACAAAGATGTATCGTTATTTGAAGGATGAGTACTACTGGGTGGGGTTGAATGAGGATGTTGCTGAGTTCGTTAGTAAGTGCATGGTGTGTCAGCGAGTGAAAACTGAACATCAATTTCCTTCTGGGTTGTTGCAGCCTTTGAGAATCCCAGAATGGAAGTGGGAGAGAATTACCATGGATTTTGTGTCTGGGTTGCCGTTGTCACCGTCAAAGAAGAATTCGGTTTGGGTGATTATTGATCGGCTCACGAAGTGTGCACATTTCTTTCCGGTGCATACTACATATACCCTGGATAAGTTGGCTGAGCTGTACATTGCTGAGGTTCTGCGGTTGCACGGTATGCCAAAGTCCATTTCAAAGAATTCTTCCTAAATTCTTCATGTTTTGTGAAGCAAAAACTTGTCATTCATTGAGGAAACCAAGGATTGGAGGTAAATCCCGTTCTCAACCTCTAATCAAGGTTCTTTATTGAAATTCCCAAGATCTTTGGCTTCTAAATTAATGTTTTTTGTTTAGTTTTCATTATAGTTTTGATTTGAGATCAAAATCTTGTAAAAATATGTTTAAAATCTTGATTTTCGGATTTGTTTTCTTAAGCTCTGTTTTGGATTGATTTTAATTGAGTTTCAAGTTGGTTATAATGTTGAAATGAAGTTTTGATAATATAGATCCCGAAATCCTTGAGATCCTTGAGTTTCTTGATAGTTTTAAGTGTGTTTTTTTTGGTGAAATGGTGGATTTATGCTTCATGGAGGTATAAGGATGGGTTTAGGTTGTTTTTAGATGTGTTTTGATGTTTATAAATGGTTGAAAGTGAAGTATGTTGCTTGGGCTTTGTTTAGGAAGCAATCAATTGAGTTTTCGGTTGTTTCGGAAGGGTAAATTGGTGTAGTTTGGGTGAGCAACGAGTTTGTGATTAGTTGCTGGTGTTGAAATGCATTTTAATGCATTTAGATATCTGTTTTGATTATGAGAAAACAGGGGATCTTTATCCAGGAGCAAACGAGACGTTTTTGGAGGCTCCGAAAGAGTGATTTTCGTGTCGGCGAGCAAGGTTTCACATTGTTGTTGAGTGGACATGTTGTTAAAGCTTGGTAAGCTTGGATATGATGTATTGGGAGGTTAGTGTAAGCTTAAAAGGCTTAGCTAATCTCGAAAGTAAGTATGGTTTCTTGTTCTCTCGGTTTTCGGTTTTGAAATGGACTCCATGGTATATCATGCTCATGCTTTGATGATAATTGTTACTCACTGTTATGCATGGTTGCAAGCATGGTTTTGCTTTTGTTTATCCCATGAAAAGGTTTGGTTTGAATACAAGATGGTATGTTCTTGTATGGAATGGTTTTTACTATTTAAAGGCATGTTTAATTTGGGGTATATGAGGATTTTTGGTGATGCATTAAAAACAGTGAGTTAATGTGGTTTTTAAGGTTATATTGGAAAAGGTTTGATCTATTTTAATATTCAGATACATTGGTCGACCAATAGGATGTGAGTGCACTATAATCTATAAATCGTACGTGTGTCTAGCTACGTGACGTAATATGGGGTGAGCCTATTATGAGTGATAGAGGTGAGCCTATCACTATGGGTTAGGGGTGAGCCTAATTCCATTTGTAGCCATTAAGAAAGGGTGAGCCATCATTGAGTTTAGGGGTGAGCCTATGTGAGTCCGTGTATCCGATATTGTGTATGAAAGTGATAGAGGTGAGTCTATCATGACAGATAGGGGTGAGCCTATGCCAGATGCTATATTCCAATATATGTACTATTGATGTTGCCCATGTATCATATTTTTTATTGAATGCGTAATGGTTTATTATGCATGAGATGCATGATGTTGAGATGCTGCATAGGATGATTCTATGCATGTGAATTGCGCAAGTGAGGCTCAATGTAGATTTGCTTTGGGAGCAGTGCATGTGGATAGTGATACATGTGGAACATGGTTAAAGAATGGTTTGCTTTGGTTTTGAAAGCATGAATGGAGATTGAGCATGATATGGTTTAAACTTGTGTTTTAAAAAACTGCTTGTTGGTGTGTTCTTGAGCTTACCCTCACTAAGCAATTGTGCTTACGCTCCCCTTTTTCCCACCATGCAAATAACTAAGCTTGAGGGCCGAGGAGTAGCAAGTGAAGGCACCTAAGTTGTCAATCGAACTCAAGTATGAACTTTGGAGAATTTTAATAAGTAGATTTTGGCAATGGGAGATTAGAACCTTGGTTTGGATGATTAATCTTGGTATTTCTTAGCTGAGATATATTTGGTTTGCTTATTTTGGTTTGTAAATGGCCATTGAGGTTTGAATTGTGCTTGAATGTGGCTTTTAGCTTTTGTATGGGTTTGGAGACTAGGAAGCATGTCTATAGGTCTAATGCTTGTATGATTGATGCTATGTTTTAGTTTGTGCTTCGTAATGTTGGTCATTGATGCTTATACATATTGTATGTACGATGTGACATGTGTTGGAATGATTTTGGAGGTGTTAAATTGAGTAAAACCAGCATTTTTAGAAGTTGCAGAGCAAGGCGTTTCGGAATGCCCTTATCTGTTTCGGAACGGTGGCCTGAAATGGTCATAGTGTTTCGGAACGAGTAGGCACGTTCCGTAACATTTTGCTACTTGGAAGCATGGTTTCGAAACGGGTTTCGGATCGCACCCGCATATCGAAACGGTCAACCTGGTTTCGAATCGACCGTTCCGATACAGAGTCTTGTGTTTCGAAACACCTGACCGTTGGATTTGAATTTGAATTGTTTCAGGTTTCTGTTTTCTTACGTTTTGGTCTCTGAGTCTTGAATGCTTAATTAAATGAGTTTGGATGATCCTTTTGCGATGGAACTTGGCATGCTGGCATGTTATATGATTAATTTTGGGTTGGTAACTTTAAAACTTGATTAGTCTTTATAATTTTGGAAATTTAAAATTTAGTCCCTAAAAGACGTTTGTTTACAATTGAGCCCCTAATTAAGTTCGTTCGTTGTGTCGCTTCCGCTAAATCAATTTGCTAATCATATAGGGGAATAAGATGTATCTAGATAAGATAAAAAAAGAAGGGTCGCTAATCGAGGTTGACTTTAACGAGTTGACTTCGAGTTTCCCCGTGTAATCTTCTTAGTTTGGGTCGGGCGTCTATGCCGAGCTAAGAGATATCGAGAGAGGCCTTTGTAGGCTGTCGAATAGTCCTGCTTTAAGTGCAAGTGTACACTGATACCTAGTTGTAATATAAAAAATATCGTCTCCACAGGGACTGGAAACCCTTCAGAATTTATCTTCCTGCACAAGTAAATTGAGGTTTTGTTTGAATTGATTAAACTAAAAGCAATTAAAATAAAGAGTCGAGAAATCAGATTAAGAAAAAAGGCCGGTATTGGTATGCGTTGTAGTGTGGATTTTGTATGCTCCGTCTCGAAAAAGTATCGCAGAATCGCCTTAACAGTCTAGACAGTTTCAACAGAAAACTGCCTTGGCAGATGCCCACTTCGACAGAGACTACGTAGCTGCCCGAGCGGCTAAGCGACAATTCAAAGTTTGACAAGGCTTCCTTTAGTGACTCCTTCTTATCCCTAATTCGAAGTGCTATTGGAGAACACGTCTTGATAATACCTACCGGCGTGAATCAAATGATGAACACCAACCAATGCTAAGCCTCCTTTAGCCGCTGAACTTCCAACTTATTCCTAAGCCAAAGTAGTTTTACCCTAGATTGGATAAAACCATGTTTACTCGTTCTTGAGTTCAACTCTCCCGAAATTGAACAAATAGATAAATTGCAACTTCCTCTCCCGACTTGATTGCAAACAATTGGAATCCAAGAGTAAACAAACTTTGAATTTTATTACAATAACATTAACCTAAATGAATACAAGCAATCTCTCACAACTACTCAACAAAACCAACCCTTAGCCCTAGGAGAAGTTTAGAACATGATGGACAAATGGAAGCTCCAGGGTTTCTAAAAAATCACTCAATCTCCCTCTCTTAGTCGGCTAGGGTATGTATTTATAGGGCTTGACCTAGGTTAAAGTCGGTTTAGGGTAGGAGTACTAGTTAGAATCGAATTACAACTCATTAAAAGAACAAATCTCTATCATTAATTCTTCCTAGATTCCCGTTTGACTTTTTCCACCACAACTTTGATCATGGCTTTTCTTGAGCTTTTGGGCTCCGATCCTCATGCAAGTGGTCTCTAAAAATCAGGCTTGATGTGTTCTCTCAATCGCATACCACTTTGCATTTTTTGAGTTTCCTTGGGCTACTTCCTCGGCAGAGGTCTATGTTGGTGTGAGTAACTCATCATGGCTCCTTATTCTATGCTTATCCTTTGTGGCATAGTCTAATCAGCTCTTCATCAGGTTCATCAGCATCTTCCATTGATTCTTCAGCTCTTTTCTTCTACCCTCCTTGTTGCCTCGGCATTGTCTGTCTGAGCGGGTACCTGCGCATAGTAAAACGCATACACGAGCAGTATTCTTTATAGGGAAAAACAATGAAATTTAACAAATAGGCAGATTATCTAATCTATGCAATTTTGTGTATGGTTAGCTAATAAATGCAACTAAAACATGCTTAAGTGCAACAATAATTGAGCTAAACCAGGGCTAAAATGTAGGACTTTTAAACACTTAACACCCTTAACTATTTATATGTGTCTTAACATCAAGACAATTAGGTTAAACAAATGTGAACAGTGGGGCTAAGCTGTTAACTTGGTCCTAATCTGGCTTAGACACAGGTTTAGGATTTCAACGACTAATAAGGGGAACTTTAATAGAAAATAGAGTTGTTAGGGTTCACGCAGACATGTATTGTGTAATTCCTTAAACCCGGCGTCACATTTGGGCTCCAAGCTCAAACCATACGTAAAAGTTTTCAACTAGATCTAGCCCAAATCACAAACATTTCCATAAATCCATCAACGTTTTAATAAACGCAAAATAGTTAAATTGTTTACATGAGAGCTCCAAATTAAAATAAGTAAATAAATCATTCAACATCATAAAATGAATCCAAAATAAGAGTTACAAACATAAATCAAGAGTCCTATGAATACATTTCCAGACAAGTCTAAAGTATTATACTCTTGATCACATCAATGAGCTAGAGTCCTACTCCGATGGGCTCCTTCAATGCAATGCTGCAACCTAAAAACCCGCGAACAGAAAAAATGATTCCAAACGCTGAGCTTATAAAGCTCACTGGATACACCTCTACTCTACCATGCTTCATGCAAATCATAAGTACAAGCATGTAGCAAGAAAAGATGACATGACATTGTAAACAAATATTATTTTACCACAATTCATACATATTCAACATGGCATCAAACATCTCATAACAAACATATCACAAATCTCGAGTTAGACTTGGTGCCACACAAATCTCGAGTTAGACTTGGTGCCACACAAACCTCTGATCACGCCCTCTCTTGTTCCGACCACCGGAACTATACTCAGCAGCTCTCTTTCCAGAACTAGCTCCAGCACCCTTAGCAGACAAACTCAGATTCATCTCAATGTCTTTGGACCGACTTACCAACACATCGAAATCATTGTACTCAGCTGCCAACATATAGGTCTTAACCTCCGTCACCAAGCCATAACGGAACCTTTCGCACCTCTCGCGCTCATCAGGTACCAACTCCGGTGCATACTGGCTAAGACGTACGAACTGTACCTCATACTCTCCCACACTCATGTTCCCTTGGGTCAGAGACATGAATTCACGCTTCTTCTCATCCAGATATCTAACTCCCAGATATCTCCTCTTGAACGCATGCTGAAAGAACGTCCAAGTAACATCAGCATCAGCCATCCCAGAGATTGTGGTCGTCCACCAGGTATAAGCATCACCTTGCAGCAGTGACACCACACATCCCAGCTTCTGCACATCAGTGCAACTCATCTGTCCCAAGACACGCTTGGTACTCTCCAGCCATGCTTCTGACCTCTCAGCTGACATACCCCTAAACTCAGTCCCACCAAGACTGCGCAAACGTTCCAAAGGTAGTCTAGCTCCAGCATCTCCCTGATGCCCAGCTCCTTGAGCTCCAGCTACTGCTGCTCGAAAAGCACCCGCAATAGCTTGTACCAGCACAGACATGTCAGGCATCGCTTGCCCCTGACCAACCTCAGGTCCTGCAGCTCCAGCACCAGCTGCCTCAGCTCCAGCTCTTTCCCTCTCCGCACCACCACCACCAGGTGGAGGAGGAGGTATCACAGCACTACCCGTGTGCTCATCATTCACATTCCCCTCCGGGGTCGTAGCTCTCGCGCTACTCCTTAACTCTCTACGTGGTGCCATACTATTACCATGCATAACAATACAGAATAAAACAAGTCAGGACCAGCAAGGTAAGCAAATTTCCAAGTATTCAAGCTCAATTTCTTTCAAAAACAACATCATCTCTTTAGCTTTTGTTTGGCAATGGGTACCCTCATCATGCATCATCACAACATGCATCACTTACACATCATCATCACAAATCGCTGAACATGCTTTCACTCAACAAGCATACAAACCAAACCATGCTTCAATCATGCATACACACATTCCTAATTACTCGAGAACTCAGCTCTGATACCACCAAATGTAACCCCCGTAGCCCGGTCTAGACGGTTGACCCGAACTATGAAGATTACACGGGGAAAACCAAAGTCAACCCGAAAGTCAACCTTGATTAACGACCCTTTTTTTTTTAATATTTTCTAGATGCACATTAACCTTAATTGTGATCATGCAAACAACATATCAATAGATCACAAACATCAGAGATCAAACAGGGACCCAATTGAACAAATTGCAACTTTAGGGACCAAATTGTAAATTTTGATAAATTAAGGGACTTAACCCAAATTAAAGTTACCATCTTGAAATTAGTCAGGTTTCATGCTTCTCTGTGAAATTTCAGCTCAAAAGGACATTCCAAACTCATACAATTGATCAAACATGATTCAGGACCAAAACGTAAACAAAACGAAACATCCAAAGATACTTTTAACTGATTTTAACGGTCGGGTATCGATACGCCACGTGTCGTATCGATACTCGGGGAAGACAGAAACCAAACTCTAGCAGAGGTATCGATACCTTCCCCCTGGTATCGATACTCCATTCATATGGTATCGATACTTGTTCAGAGGTATCGATACCCCTGGGCAGAAACATGCATATTTGGCTCAGGTGTATCGATACCCAAGCCCGAGTATCGATACCCCTGCCTGGAAACAACTCGAAAACAGCATCAAACATGCATTATACACCAAATTAACATCACCAAACCATATCACTTAATCATACAACATGCAAGGACCTCAATTGCATCAACAATTCAACATTTAAACATCACATGTGAAAAGCCCCAATTCATATAGCATGCTTCCTACTTAAGCTATCATTCAAGCAATAAACCTTCAAAAGCAAGCAATAGAAATTCAATCCAAAAACCAGCAATTCAAACAATCAATTAACATCCATAGGGAGTCTCAAACACCTCCCGAAACAAGCACATTGGTCCCCCATTGCCAAATCAACCAAAAGCTAAAATGTTTAACAAAACCTTCCATACATTGAGCTTTACTTGAACTTGTATGCTTGCCTTCTCTTGCTGCCCTCAATGTACTCTAATGCTCTGCATTATTGAATCAAGAAAACGAGAGAGCGTAAGCCAAAGCTTAGTGAGGAGTGCTCTTTAAAAACCATTCAATAATGCAATTAAAACCATTTGTAAATCATGCTTATATTCAATCTTTTCACATGCTCAAAGCATACTTTAAATCAAGCAATTCCATGCTTCCACATTTCATTTTAACAAGCATCTCATGCTTCAACATAAACATTAAAACATGCATCTCATGCATCTCAATGTACTATACATGTCATATTGGCTCAAGTGATACATTTCATTTATGAAATCAAGTTCAACAACTTTCCCCAAGGACTTTTAAACACCTTGGACCCCAAGGACTTTTAAACACCTTGGCCATGGACTTTTAAACACCATGAATGGACCACACAAGGACTTTTAACCACCTTTGTGTCCGTAGCTTGAATTACCCCAAGGACTTTTAAACACCTTGATGATCTTAGATAACAAGGCTCACTCAAGGACTTTTAACCACCTTAGTGACCTTCACTTTTACAAACCATCACTTGCCAATACACACTTTATACATCATATAGTCCACTGTTTTAAAGCATTTAAACCAAGCCATTTCATCATGCATTTCGAAGCATTAAATCATCATTTAACAATGCATTAAAACAAGGTACTCCTAACTAGAGTTACCTTCATCACATGGCTTTAATCATCAGCATAAATCATGCTAAAACATCAGCAATTAACATGCTAAAACATGCTTTCCAAAACAGTAGCAAATCATGCAAAATCATCATTTCACATTCCATCAAAACATGGCCACCACTTAAAGAGAGTAATCCGAAAACTTACACTTGAGCTTAGCAAAGTTGTTTAGACTTAAACTAAGCTCCCAAAACCTTGGTTTCAAAGCCGAAAACCATTTTCACAAATCCACTCACCGATTTCCGCTTTGCTTCAAGCCAAAGCACCAAATCAAGCCTCCGGATCAACAATTCTTGGATCCAAGGATGCCTCCCCTGTTTCAACACATTAAAGCAGAGGATTAATGCATCATCATGCATTAATTGCTTCAATGAAAGCATCTAAACTCGCTGCTCTCACTAAACCTCCATTTTCGGCCACCAAACACAACCGAAAATGCATCCGAAACACTTCTAAACAAAGCCCAGCCACAAACCAGCAAAACCTCACTTCCATTAACATCATTTAACATCTAAAAACAACCTACAACCATCCTTATACCTCCAGCAACACCAGATCCACAAGATCACCACAAAAGCTACCTTAAAACACAAGCTAAAATTAGGAAACCCAACCTATCCGGGATTGCATCAATCAAGACTCATTTCCACATCAATTTAATGATCATTTAACATCAAAAACACTTCTCAAAACACTGATTTAACAGATCAAACGAAAATCAAGTGAAATCATCAAAATCTTGCATAATTAGCCAAGATCCATAAATCAACCTTTAAACCTTTAATCAATTATCAAATTAGGATTGAAAACTTTAGGAATTTCATTAAAGAACTTGAAGTTCAGAGGAGAAGGACGTTCTTACCTCCAAACTTGAGTTTCCCCTCTTTTTGGAATAGAAAAGCTTGATGAAACTTGAAGCAATTGAAGAGGATTTGAAGACACAATGATTTGCAATCAATTGAGAGTTGAAAGAATGATTTTAGGTGAGAAAATCAGAACAAGATCTCTGGAAAATGAGTGTTTGGGTTGAGAGAAAAAGATAGAGAGAAAATAGGTAGTTAAATGAGAAAATAGCTAAAATTGGATTTTCCCTCCTTTTGATTCTTTTAAAATCAGAATTATGAGTTAAAATATCTTAGAAAAATCTGGAGAAACTCCCTTTGGGTAAATAGCTCTTTAAAGATTCAAAGTTTCAACCCTTTATAAAATAGCCACCAAACTTACAAAAATTACATTTTGGTCACTAGCCAAAATGTCACATTTCCGAAACTCATTTTCCAAAATTGATTTCACAGGTCACTTAATTATAATAAAAGATGATTTTAGAACATTTTTCCATATTTTTAATGCAACCCGAACTAGGCTTTCCTAATTTAACCTCTTACGATTCGAACAGCACTTTGACCAACCGGTCAACGCCCAAGACTTCCAAGCCCAAAACCGGGGTGTTACAACTCTCCCCCCCTTAAGAAATTTCGTCCTCGAAATTTACCTGAAGGAAAGAGATAAGGAAACTGCTTCAGCATATCTTCCTTCCGCTCCCACGTGGCTTCCTCAACACCGCGATGCTTCCACAGCACCTTCACCAACTCAATGGTCTTGCCACGAAGAACCTTGTTATCCGAATCCAGAACCTTCACCGGTTCCTCATCATAGGTCAAATCCGGATTCAATTCCACTTCCTCCATAGGCAACACATGCGAAGGATCAGATCTATACCTCCGGAGTATAGAAACATGGAACACATCATGAATCTTCTCCAGCTCTTGAGGTAACCTCAACCGATACGCAACAGGACCCACTCGCTCAACAACCTCATACGGTCCAATGTATCTAGGGCTCAGCTTACCCTTCCGACCAAACCTCATCACCTTCTTCCAAGGCGAAACCTTCAAGAACACGCGATCACCCACCGCAAACTCTATCTCCTTACGCTTCAAATCTGCGTAAGATTTCTGCCGATCAGAAGCAGCCTTCAACCGCTCACAAATGAGCTTCACCTTCTCGGTGGTTCCTTTCAACAAAGCAGGCATCGATACCAACTTTTGACCAGTTTCAGCCCAACACAGAGGAGTCCTACACTTCCTCCCATACAGAGCCTCATAAGGTGCCATCTGTATACTTGCCTGAAAACTGTTGTTGTAGGCGAACTCAACCAAAGGCAGATGCTTCTCCCAAGAACCTTGGAACTCTATCACGCAGCATCTCAACATATCCTCCAAAATCTGAATAACTCGCTCAGACTGGCCATCCGACTGAGGATGATAGGATGTACTGAAATGCAACCTTGTACCCAGAGCTTGATGCAAACACTGCCAAAAACGCGATGTGAACCTCGGATCCCTATCCGACACGATCGACTTAGGCACACCATGCAACCTCACAACCTCAACAATGTACAGCTCTGCCAACTTATCCAAAGAGAACGTAGTATGCACAGGCAAGAAATGCGCACACTTCGTCAGGCGATCCACAATCACCCAAACAGAATTCTTCTTTGACGGAGACAAAGGCAAACCAGATACAAAATCCATGGTAACCCTCTCCCACTTCCACTCAGGGATTTTCAACGGTTGCAACAAACCAGAAGGAACCTGATGTTCAGCCTTAACGCGCTGACACACCAAACACTTGCTCACGAACTCTGCCACATCCTTCTTCAAACCCACCCAATAGTACTCATCACGGAGATCGCGATACATCTTTGTACTACCAGGATGCATAGCAAAAGGACTGCTATGACCTTCAGCCAGAATAGCACGCCTCAACTCAGCATCTGCAGGCACTACTATCCGACTACCAAAACACAACACTCCATCCTCATTAAAACAGAAATCCGAAGGCCTACCCTCCGCGATATGCTGAACATGAGACACCAAGGAATCATCCAACAACTGCTTATCCTTGATCAACTGAACCAACGAAGGTTTCACTTGCAACTCAGCAACAAGACCACCATCCTGCGATATGCTCAAGCTAGCAAACATAGCTCTCAGCTCAACAGCTACCTTTCTACTCAAGGCATCCGCAACAACATTGGCCTTCCCAGGATGATACTCAATCGTCAGATCATAATCCTTGAGCAACTCCAACCAACGTCGCTGCCTGAGATTCAACTCCTTCTGAGACATCAGATACCTCAAACTCTTGTGATCCGTGTACACAGTACACTTCTCACCATACAGATAATGCCCCCAGATCTTCAGAGCAAAAACCACTGCAGCCAGCTCAATATCATGCGTAGGATAATTGCGCTCATGCACCTTCAACTGCCGCGACGCATAAGCCACAACCTTACCCTCTTGCATCAGCACACACCCCAAACCAACATAGGATGCATCACTGTAGACTACAAACTCTTTCCCTGATTCAGGCTGAATCAAGATAGGAGCTTGCGTCAAAGCCATCTTCAGCTTCTCAAAAGCTTGCTGCCTCGCTTCTGTCCACTCATACTTAACATCTTTCTGCAGCAACTTCGTCAAAGGAGCAGCAATCTTGGAAAAACCATCCACAAACCTTCGGTAGTATCCTGCCAAACCAAGGAAACTACGAACCTCCTGAACAGACTTAGGAACTTTCCAATTCATCACTGCTTCAATCTTCTGAGGATCAACACGAATCCCCTCGGCTGAGACTACATGACCAAGAAAAACCACCTCTCTAAGCCAGAACTCACACTTGCTCAACTTAGCATAAAGCTGATTCTCCAACAAAGCTTGCAACACAACTCTCAAATGCTCTTCGTGCTCTTCCTCGGTACGCGAGTACACAAGGATATCATCAATGAACACCACAACAAACTTGTCCAGGTATTCATGAAAAACACGATTCATCATGTCCATGAAAGCAGCAGGAGCATTTGTCAGACCAAACGGCATCACAAGGAACTCATAATGCCCATACCTTGTCCTGAAAGCTGTCTTAGGCACATCCACATCCTTCACCTTCAACTGATAATACCCTGACCTCAAGTCAATCTTAGAGAACACAGCAGCTCCCTGAAATTGATCAAAGAGATCATCAATCCTCGGCAAAGGATACCGATTCTTGATAGTCAACTTGTTCAGCTGACGGTAATCAATGCACATCCTCATCGTGCCATCTTTCTTCTTCACAAACAAGACAGGAGCACCCCAAGGCGAAACACTCGGCCGGATGAAACCACGATCAAGCAACTCTTGCAACTGCGTCTTCAGCTCCTTCAGCTCCTTAGGTGCCATTCTATAGGGAGTAATGGACACAGGAGTGGTATTCTCATACAGCTCAATACCAAACTCCACCTCGCGATTAGGAGGTAAACCAGGCAACTCTTCAGGAAAAACATCAGGAAACTCCTTCACAACCCTGATATCCTGCACCCTCAGCTCCTTCGAACTAGGATTCATCACAAAAGCTAGAAAAGCTTCACAACCTTGCCTCAGCATCCTGCTCGCCTCCAAGGTAGAAACAACATTGGCAAGAAACTTCACATTCTCACCAACCACCACCACTTCATAATCATCCGCAAGCTTAAGCGAAACCCGCTTATTCTCACAATCCACAACAGCACGATGCTCAGCCAGCCAATCCATACCAAGGATCACATCAAAACCATAAAAGGGCAACTCCATAAGATCAACATGAAAGACATGCTCTTGAACAACCAAAGGACACCTTCTATAAAGCTTACGAGTCACAACAGTTTCACCAAAAGAACTAGTGACTCTAACACCAACATCCAAAGACTCAACAGGCAAACCAAGCAACTCAGCATGCTCACGAAGAATGTATGAATGCGTAGATCCAGAATCAATCAAAGAAAGCAATGACAAGGATTGCAAAGTAAAGGTACCTGCAATCACATCAGCATCATTCCTTCCCTCGCGCTGTGCATACACCCTCGCTTGGCCTCCACCCTCAGGTTGAATAGCCACAACATGAGCTACTCCACGCCCACCTTCCTCTCGCCTCTGAAAATTACCACGGCCGCGCCCACGACCTCTCTGCGGTGCTGCAACAACAGGAGCACGCTCTTGACCACCAGCTATCTTCGGACAATCACGTCTCAGATGATCAGCTGAACCACAGTTCCAGCACTCATAACCAGCTGCCAACACAGGAGCTTGCATCTCCCTTCCAGCACGAGGACAGTCACGCTTCAAGTGACCACGGGAACCACAAATCCAACAAGCACTAGGGTCAGCTCTAGCATTGCCACCCCTAGCAGGTGCACCTCCACCTCTCTTAGATGAGGACTGAAACCTCTGATCACGCCCTCTCTTGTTCCGACCACCGGAACTATACTCAGCAGCTCTCTTTCCAGAACTAGCTCCAGCACCCTTAGCAGACAAACTCAGATTCATCTCAATGTCTTTGGACCGACTTACCAACACATCGAAATCATTGTACTCAGCTGCCAACATATAGGTCTTAACCTCCGTCACCAAGCCATAACGGAACCTTTCGCACCTCTCGCGCTCATCAGGTACCAACTCCGGTGCATACTGGCTAAGACGTACGAACTGTACCTCATACTCTGCCACACTCATGTTCCCTTGGGTCAGAGACATGAATTCACGCTTCTTCTCATCCAGATATCTAACTCCCAGATATCTCCTCTTGAACGCATGCTGAAAGAACGTCCAAGTAACATCAGCATCAGCCATCCCAGAGATTGTGGTCGTCCACCAGGTATAAGCATCACCTTGCAGCAGTGACACCACACATCCCAGCTTCTGCACATCAGTGCAACTCATCTGTCCCAAGACACGCTTGGTACTCTCCAGCCATGCTTCTGACCTCTCAGCTGACATACCCCTAAACTCAGTCCCACCAAGACTGCGCAAACGTTCCAAAGGTAGTCTAGCTCCAGCATCTCCCTGATGCCCAGCTCCTTGAGCTCCAGCTACTGCTGCTCGAAAAGCACCCGCAATAGCTTGTACCAGCACAGACATGTCAGGCATCGCTTGCCCCTGACCAACCTCAGGTCCTGCAGCTCCAGCACCAGCTGCCTCAGCTCCAGCTCTTTCCCTCTCCGCACCACCACCACCAGGTGGAGGAGGAGGTATCACAGCACTACCCGTGTGCTCATCATTCACATTCCCCTCCGGGGTCGTAGCTCTCGCGCTACTCCTTAACTCTCTACGTGGTGCCATACTATTACCATGCATAACAATACAGAATAAAACAAGTCAGGACCAGCAAGGTAAGCAAATTTCCAAGTATTCAAGCTCAATTTCTTTCAAAAACAACATCATCTCTTTAGCTTTTGTTTGGCAATGGGTACCCTCATCATGCATCATCACAACATGCATCACTTACACATCATCATCACAAATCGCTGAACATGCTTTCACTCAACAAGCATACAAACCAAACCATGCTTCAATCATGCATACACACATTCCTAATTACTCGAGAACTCAGCTCTGATACCACCAAATGTAACCCCCGTAGCCCGGTCTAGACGGTTGACCCGAACTATGAAGATTACACGGGGAAAACCAAAGTCAACCCGAAAGTCAACCTTGATTAACGACCCTTTTTTTTTTAATATTTTCTAGATGCACATTAACCTTAATTGTGATCATGCAAACAACATATCAATAGATCACAAACATCAGAGATCAAACAGGGACCCAATTGAACAAATTGCAACTTTAGGGACCAAATTGTAAATTTTGATAAATTAAGGGACTTAACCCAAATTAAAGTTACCATCTTGAAATTAGTCAGGTTTCATGCTTCTCTGTGAAATTTCAGCTCAAAAGGACATTCCAAACTCATACAATTGATCAAACATGATTCAGGACCAAAACGTAAACAAAACGAAACATCCAAAGATACTTTTAACTGATTTTAACGGTCGGGTATCGATACGCCACGTGTCGTATCGATACTCGGGGAAGACAGAAACCAAACTCTAGCAGAGGTATCGATACCTTCCCCCTGGTATCGATACTCCATTCATATGGTATCGATACTTGTTCAGAGGTATCGATACCCCTGGGCAGAAACATGCATATTTGGCTCAGGTGTATCGATACCCAAGCCCGAGTATCGATACCCCTGCCTGGAAACAACTCGAAAACAGCATCAAACATGCATTATACACCAAATTAACATCACCAAACCATATCACTTAATCATACAACATGCAAGGACCTCAATTGCATCAACAATTCAACATTTAAACATCACATGTGAAAAGCCCCAATTCATATAGCATGCTTCCTACTTAAGCTATCATTCAAGCAATAAACCTTCAAAAGCAAGCAATAGAAATTCAATCCAAAAACCAGCAATTCAAACAATCAATTAACATCCATAGGGAGTCTCAAACACCTCCCGAAACAAGCACATTGGTCCCCCATTGCCAAATCAACCAAAAGCTAAAATGTTTAACAAAACCTTCCATACATTGAGCTTTACTTGAACTTGTATGCTTGCCTTCTCTTGCTGCCCTCAATGTACTCTAATGCTCTGCATTATTGAATCAAGAAAACGAGAGAGCGTAAGCCAAAGCTTAGTGAGGAGTGCTCTTTAAAAACCATTCAATAATGCAATTAAAACCATTTGTAAATCATGCTTATATTCAATCTTTTCACATGCTCAAAGCATACTTTAAATCAAGCAATTCCATGCTTCCACATTTCATTTTAACAAGCATCTCATGCTTCAACATAAACATTAAAACATGCATCTCATGCATCTCAATGTACTATACATGTCATATTGGCTCAAGTGATACATTTCATTTATGAAATCAAGTTCAACAACTTTCCCCAAGGACTTTTAAACACCTTGGACCCCAAGGACTTTTAAACACCTTGGCCATGGACTTTTAAACACCATGAATGGACCACACAAGGACTTTTAACCACCTTTGTGTCCGTAGCTTGAATTACCCCAAGGACTTTTAAACACCTTGATGATCTTAGATAACAAGGCTCACTCAAGGACTTTTAACCACCTTAGTGACCTTCACTTTTACAAACCATCACTTGCCAATACACACTTTATACATCATATAGTCCACTGTTTTAAAGCATTTAAACCAAGCCATTTCATCATGCATTTCGAAGCATTAAATCATCATTTAACAATGCATTAAAACAAGGTACTCCTAACTAGAGTTACCTTCATCACATGGCTTTAATCATCAGCATAAATCATGCTAAAACATCAGCAATTAACATGCTAAAACATGCTTTCCAAAACAGTAGCAAATCATGCAAAATCATCATTTCACATTCCATCAAAACATGGCCACCACTTAAAGAGAGTAATCCGAAAACTTACACTTGAGCTTAGCAAAGTTGTTTAGACTTAAACTAAGCTCCCAAAACCTTGGTTTCAAAGCCGAAAACCATTTTCACAAATCCACTCACCGATTTCCGCTTTGCTTCAAGCCAAAGCACCAAATCAAGCCTCCGGATCAACAATTCTTGGATCCAAGGATGCCTCCCCTGTTTCAACACATTAAAGCAGAGGATTAATGCATCATCATGCATTAATTGCTTCAATGAAAGCATCTAAACTCGCTGCTCTCACTAAACCTCCATTTTCGGCCACCAAACACAACCGAAAATGCATCCGAAACACTTCTAAACAAAGCCCAGCCACAAACCAGCAAAACCTCACTTCCATTAACATCATTTAACATCTAAAAACAACCTACAACCATCCTTATACCTCCAGCAACACCAGATCCACAAGATCACCACAAAAGCTACCTTAAAACACAAGCTAAAATTAGGAAACCCAACCTATCCGGGATTGCATCAATCAAGACTCATTTCCACATCAATTTAATGATCATTTAACATCAAAAACACTTCTCAAAACACTGATTTAACAGATCAAACGAAAATCAAGTGAAATCATCAAAATCTTGCATAATTAGCCAAGATCCATAAATCAACCTTTAAACCTTTAATCAATTATCAAATTAGGATTGAAAACTTTAGGAATTTCATTAAAGAACTTGAAGTTCAGAGGAGAAGGACGTTCTTACCTCCAAACTTGAGTTTCCCCTCTTTTTGGAATAGAAAAGCTTGATGAAACTTGAAGCAATTGAAGAGGATTTGAAGACACAATGATTTGCAATCAATTGAGAGTTGAAAGAATGATTTTAGGTGAGAAAATCAGAACAAGATCTCTGGAAAATGAGTGTTTGGGTTGAGAGAAAAAGATAGAGAGAAAATAGGTAGTTAAATGAGAAAATAGCTAAAATTGGATTTTCCCTCCTTTTGATTCTTTTAAAATCAGAATTATGAGTTAAAATATCTTAGAAAAATCTGGAGAAACTCCCTTTGGGTAAATAGCTCTTTAAAGATTCAAAGTTTCAACCCTTTATAAAATAGCCACCAAACTTACAAAAATTACATTTTGGTCACTAGCCAAAATGTCACATTTCCGAAACTCATTTTCCAAAATTGATTTCACAGTTCACTTAATTATAATAAAAGATGATTTTAGAACATTTTTCCATATTTTTAATGCAACCCGAACTAGGCTTTCCTAATTTAACCTCTTACGATTCGAACAGCACTTTGACCAACCGGTCAACGCCCAAGACTTCCAAGCCCAAAACCGGGGTGTTACAGCCTGAGTCTGGTAAGGAGTTTGTGGTTTATAGTGATGCGTCTATTGTTAGGTTGTGGTGTGTATTGATGCAGATAGGTAAGGTAGCCTATGCATCTAGGCAGTTGAAGGTGCATGAGCGTAACTACCCCACTCATGATCTTGAGCTTGCAGCTGTTGTGTTTACTTTGAAGATATAGAGGTATTACCTGTACGACGAGAAATGTGTTGTGTTCACGGATCAGAAGAGCTTGAAGTATCTCATGTCTCAGAAGGAGTTGAATCTTTGGCAACGTTGTTGGGTGGAATTGGCAATGTTGTGGCCGATGCTTTGAGCAGGAAAGTGGCCGTGGAGTTGAGGGCGATGTTTGCTCGCTTGAGCATATAGCGTGATGGTGGTCTTATCGCTGAATTGCAAGTGAAACCATCTCTGATTCGGTTGATCAAGGATAAGTAGTTCCTTGATGATTCCCTTGTTCCTCATGTTCAGGACATTGCGGAGGGTAAGTCTTCAGATTTCAGTTTTAGTGATGACGATGTTCTATGCTTTGGAAGTCAAATAGTGGTGCCATATGATGTTGAGTTGAGGCGCACTATTCTGACTGAAGCTCATAGTAGTCCTTTTGCTATGCATCCTGGTAGTACAAAGATGTATCGTTATTTGAAGGATGAGTACTACTGGGTGGGGTTGAATGAGGATGTTGCTGAGTTCGTTAGTAAGTGCATGGTGTGTCAGCGAGTGAAAGCTGAACATCAATTTCCTTCTGGGTTGTTGCAGCCTTTGAGAATCCCAGAATGGAAGTGGGAGAGAATTACCATGGATTTTGTGTCTGGGTTGCCGTTGTCACCGTCAAAGAAGAATTCGGTTTGGGTGATTATTGATCGGCTCACGAAGTGTGCACATTTCTTTCTGGTGCATACTACATATACCCTGGATAAGTTGGCTGAGCTGTACATTGCTGAGGTTCTGCGGTTGCACGGTATGCCAAAGTCCATTTCAAAGAATTCTTCCTAAATTCTTCATGTTTTGTGAAGCAAAAACTTGTCATTCATTGAGGAAACCAAGGATTGGAGGTAAATCCCGTTCTCAACCTCTAATCAAGGTTCTTTATTGAAATTCCCAAGATCTTTGGCTTCTAAATTAATGTTTTTTGTTTAGTTTTCATTATAGTTTTGATTTGAGATCAAAATCTTGTAAAAATATGTTTAAAATCTTGATTTTCGGATTTGTTTTCTTAAGCTCTGTTTTGGATTGATTTTAATTGAGTTTCAAGTTGGTTATAATGTTGAAATGAAGTTTTGATAATATAGATCCCGAAATCCTTGAGATCCTTGAGTTTCTTGATAGTTTTAAGTGTGTTTTTTTTTGGTGAAATGGTGGATTTATGCTTCATGGAGGTATAAGGATGGGTTTAGGTTGTTTTTAGATGTGTTTTGATGTTTATAAATGGTTGAAAGTGAAGTATGTTGCTTGGGCTTTGTTTAGGAAGCAATCAATTGAGTTTTCGGTTGTTTCGGAAGGGTAAATTGGTGTAGTTTGGGTGAGCAACGAGTTTGTGATTAGTTGCTGGTGTTGAAATGCATTTTAATGCATTTAGATCTCTGTTTTGATTATGAGAAAACAGGGGATCTTTATCCAGGAGCAAACGAGACGTTTTTGGAGGCTCCGAAAGAGTGATTTTCGTGTCGGCGAGCAAGGTTTCACATTGTTGTTGAGTGGACATGTTGTTAAAGCTTGGTAAGCTTGGATATGATGTATTGGGAGGTTAGTGTAAGCTTAAAAGGCTTAGCTAATCTCGAAAGTAAGTATGGTTTCTTGTTCTCTCGGTTTTCGGTTTTGAAATGGACTCCATGGTATATCATGCTCATGCTTTGATGATAATTGTTACTCACTGTTATGCATGGTTGCAAGCATGGTTTTGCTTTTGTTTATCCCATGAAAAGGTTTGGTTTGAATACAAGATGGTATGTTCTTGTATGGAATGGTTTTTACTATTTAAAGGCATGTTTAATTTGGGGTATATGAGGATTTTTGGTGATGCATTAAAAACAGTGAGTTAATGTGGTTTTTAAGGTTATATTGGAAAAGGTTTGATCTATTTTAATATTCAGATACATTGGTCGACCAATAGGATGTGAGTGCACTATAATCTATAAATCGTACGTGTGTCTAGCTACGTGACGTAATATGGGGTGAGCCTATTATGAGTGATAGAGGTGAGCCTATCACTATGGGTTAGGGGTGAGCCTAATTCCATTTGTAGCCATTAAGAAAGGGTGAGCCATCATTGAGTTTAGGGGTGAGCCTATGTGGGTCCGTGTATCCGATATTGTGTATGAAAGTGATAGAGGTGAGTCTATCATGACAGATAGGGGTGAGCCTATGCCAGATGCTATATTCCAATATATGTACTATTGATGTTGCCCATGTATCATATTTTTTATTGAATGCGTAATGGTTTATTATGCATGAGATGCATGATGTTGAGATGCTGCATAGGATGATTCTATGCATGTGAATTGCGCAAGTGAGGCTCAATGTAGATTTGCTTTGGGAGCAGTGCATGTGGATAGTGATACATGTGGAACATGGTTAAAGAATGGTTTGCTTTGGTTTTGAAAGCATGAATGGAGATTGAGCATGATATGGTTTAAACTTGTGTTTTAAAAAACTGCTTGTTGGTGTGTTCTTGAGCTTACCCTCACTAAGCAATTGTGCTTACGCTCCCCTTTTTCCCACCATGCAAATAACTAAGCTTGAGGGCCGAGGAGTAGCAAGTGAAGGCACCTAAGTTGTCAATCGAACTCAAGTATGAACTTTGGAGAATTTTAATAAGTAGATTTTGGCAATGGGAGATTAGAACCTTGGTTTGGATGATTAATCTTGGTATTTCTTAGCTGAGATATATTTGGTTTGCTTATTTTGGTTTGTAAATGGCCATTGAGGTTTGAATTGTGCTTGAATGTGGCTTTTAGCTTTTGTATGGGTTTGGAGACTAGGAAGCATGTCTATAGGTCTAATGCTTGTATGATTGATGCTATGTTTTAGTTTGTGCTTCGTAATGTTGGTCATTGATGCTTATACATATTGTATGTACGATGTGACATGTGTTGGAATGATTTTGGAGGTGTTAAATTGAGTAAAACCAGCATTTTTAGAAGTTGCAGAGCAAGGCGTTTCGGAATGCCCTTATCTGTTTCGGAACGGTGGCCTGAAATGGTCATAGTGTTTCGGAACGAGTAGGCACGTTCCGTAACATTTTGCTACTTGGAAGCATGGTTTCGAAACGGGTTTCGGATCGCACCCGCATATCGAAACGGTCAACCTGGTTTCGAATCGACCGTTCCGATACAGAGTCTTGTGTTTCGAAACACCTGACCGTTGGATTTGAATTTGAATTGTTTCAGGTTTCTGTTTTCTTACGTTTTGGTCTCTGAGTCTTGAATGCTTAATTAAATGAGTTTGGATGATCCTTTTGCGATGGAACTTGGCATGCTGGCATGTTATATGATTAATTTTGGGTTGGTAACTTTAAAACTTGATTAGTCTTTATAATTTTGGAAATTTAAAATTTAGTCCCTAAAAGACGTTTGTTTACAATTGAGCCCCTAATTAAGTTCGTTCGTTGTGTCGCTTCCGCTAAATCAATTTGCTAATCATATAGGGGAATAAGATGTATCTAGATAAGATAAAAAAAGAAGGGTCGCTAATCGAGGTTGACTTTAACGAGTTGACTTCGAGTTTCCCCGTGTAATCTTCTTAGTTTGGGTCGGGCGTCTATGCCGAGCTAAGAGATATCGAGAGAGGCCTTTGTAGGCTGTCGAATAGTCCTGCTTTAAGTGCAAGTGTACACTGATACCTAGTTGTAATATAAAAAATATCGTCTCCACAGGGACTGGAAACCCTTCAGAATTTATCTTCCTGCACAAGTAAATTGAGGTTTTGTTTGAATTGATTAAACTAAAAGCAATTAAAATAAAGAGTCGAGAAATCAGATTAAGAAAAAAGGCCGGTATTGGTATGCGTTGTAGTGTGGATTTTGTATGCTCCGTCTCGAAAAAGTATCGCAGAATCGTCTTAACAGTCTAGACAGTTTCAACAGAAAACTGCCTTGGCAGATGCCCACTTCGACAGAGACGACGTAGCTGCCCGAGCGGCTAAGCGACAATTCAAAGTTTGACAAGGCTTCCTTTAGTGACTCCTTCTTATCCCTAATTCGAAGTGCTATTGGAGAACACGTCTTGATAATACCTACCGGCGTGAATCAAATGATGAACACCAACCAATGCTAAGCCTCCTTTAGCCGCTGAACTTCCAACTTATTCCTAAGCCAAAGTAGTTTTACCCTAGATTGGATAAAACCATGTTTACTCGTTCTTGAGTTCAACTCTCCCGAAATTGAACAAATAGATAAATTGCAACTTCCTCTCCCGACTTGATTGCAAACAATTGGAATCCAAGAGTAAACAAACTTTGAATTTTATTACAATAACATTAACCTAAATGAATACAAGCAATCTCTCACAACTACTCAACAAAACCAACCCTTAGCCCTAGGAGAAGTTTAGAACATGATGGACAAATGGAAGCTCCAGGGTTTCTAAAAAATCACTCAATCTCCCTCTCTTAGTCGGCTAGGGTATGTATTTATAGGGCTTGACCTAGGTTAAAGTCGGTTTAGGGTAGGAGTACTAGTTAGAATCGAATTACAACTCATTAAAAGAACAAATCTCTATCATTAATTCTTCCTAGATTCCCGTTTGACTTTTTCCACCACAACTTTGATCATGGCTTTTCTTGAGCTTTTGGGCTCCGATCCTCATGCAAGTGGTCTCTAAAAATCAGGCTTGATGTGTTCTCTCAATCGCATACCACTTTGCATTTTTTGAGTTTCCTTGGGCTACTTCCTCGGCAGAGGTCTATGTTGGTGTGAGTAACTCATCATGGCTCCTTATTCTATGCTTATCCTTTGTGGCATAGTCTAATCAGCTCTTCATCAGGTTCATCAGCATCTTCCATTGATTCTTCAGCTCTTTTCTTCTACCCTCCTTGTTGCCTCGGCATTGTCTGTCTGAGCGGGTACCTGCGCATAGTAAAACGCATACACGAGCAGTATTCTTTATAGGGAAAAACAATGAAATTTAACAAATAGGCAGATTATCTAATCTATGCAATTTTGTGTATGGTTAGCTAATAAATGCAACTAAAACATGCTTAAGTGCAACAATAATTGAGCTAAACCAGGGCTAAAATGTAGGACTTTTAAACACTTAACACCCTTAACTATTTATATGTGTCTTAACATCAAGACAATTAGGTTAAACAAATGTGAACAGTGGGGCTAAGCTGTTAACTTGGTCCTAATCTGGCTTAGACACAAGTTTAGGATTTCAACGACTAATAAGGGGAACTTTAATAGAAAATAGAGTTGTTAGGGTTCACGCAGACATGTATTGTGTAATTCCTTAAACCCGGCGTCACATTTGGGCTCCAAGCTCAAACCATACGTAAAAGTTTTCAACTAGATCTAGCCCAAATCACAAACATTTCCATAAATCCATCAACGTTTTAATAAACGCAAAATAGTTAAATTGTTTACATGAGAGCTCCAAATTAAAATAAGTAAATAAATCATTCAACATCATAAAATGAATCCAAAATAAGAGTTACAAACATAAATCAAGAGTCCTATGAATACATTTCCAGACAAGTCTAAAGTATTATACTCTTGATCACATCAATGAGCTAGAGTCCTACTCCGATGGGCTCCTTCAATGCAATGCTGCAACCTAAAAACCCGCGAACAGAAAAAATGATTCCAAACGCTGAGCTTATAAAGCTCACTGGATACACCTCTACTCTACCATGCTTCATGCAAATCATAAGTACAAGCATGTAGCAAGAAAAGATGACATGACATTGTAAACAAATATTATTTTACCACAATTCATACATATTCAACATGGCATCAAACATCTCATAACAAACATATCACAAATCTCGAGTTAGACTTGGTGCCACACAACATTGGGAATACATGATTTATACTAGGAATCCCCCATCGAGCATCTTCGAATGAGACCCGAGGTCACACAACGTCGGGAACGTACATTCAGGAACATATCTTACCATGGTGTTGCAACACTCTCACTGGGTATTCAAATCCTACCAAACAAGTGCCCACATGGCACACAACAACATCACATAACCATACCATCCTATGGTTGCTATCAACATATAATCCACACAAGGCATTTACCGAGTTCTTAATTTTCATGCTTGAGTCTAAGGTGATTTCTAAATTTCTCAGCTTTACAACTCATTTTTGGCTATTAAGGTCTATTGGATCGAAC
Source organism: Hibiscus tridactylites (assembly GCA_958450335.1). Lineage (NCBI taxonomy): Eukaryota > Viridiplantae > Streptophyta > Magnoliopsida > Malvales > Malvaceae > Hibiscus > Hibiscus tridactylites. The sequence continues at coordinate 21,982,391 of OY288284.1, read as the reverse complement.
GATATAATATTTCAGCGTTCCAGGAAAAAACCAACATTTTTTGGTAGATTACCTAGAGGGTACTGATACCCTACCTCGTGTACCGGTAGGTATTGATACCTACCCTATGTGTACCGATACTCAGTTTTTCAAGGAAGAAGGTAGACCATCAACCCCGTACCGATACACGGAAACTATGTACCGATAGCCCTTCGGTACCGATATGTTCCCAAGCGTACATGTACCATTTTTTGTTATTGGAATTGATGGAATAGGGGTGGTACTGATACGCTCAAGCATGTACCGATACCCCTTTAAATTTTGCTCGTGTTGATCGATCGGAACGTAGGGTACTGGTACAAGCTCCTCGTGTACCGATACCAAGGCCTAGAAATGGCTTCCAAGGCTCGGGAAATCACTTCCCAAGCCCCCAAATCATACACCACAACCCTTTAACTTAATCCCACATCTTATGGAAGTTATTTGGGTGGTTTACTACCATTTTAGGAGTTATTAACAAAAATTTCGAGTTTCACCATTAACACACATATCCAAGTTATTTAGCTTGTGAAGGTGTTGTGGCGACATTGAGGAGTTGAGGAGGCCACGCGGGAAAGCAAGGCGGACATGCTGAACTAGTTTCCGCACGTTTTTCCTTCAGGTAAAAATTCAAGGACGAAATTTCCTAAGTGGGGGAGAGTTGTAACACCCTGGTTTTGGGCCTAGATGTTTTTGACATCGGATCGGACCGGTCGAGAACGGTTCGAATCGTGTAAGGTGATTTAAGGAAATCAAGGATCGGGATAGGAAAAAATATGGTAAAAATTGCTAAAATCCTCTAAAAATATGTTTAAGAGGTTGGTCAAATCAATTTTACAAAAAAGAGTTTCGGAAGACTTGTCATTCATTAAGGGAAGCAAGGATTGGAGGTAAATCCCGTTCTCAACCTCTAATCAAAGTTCTTTATTGAAATTCCCAAGATCTTTGGCTTCTAATTAATGTTTTTGGTTGAGTTTTCATTATAATTTTGATTTGAGATCAAAATCTTGTAAAAATATGGTTGAAATTTTGATTTTCGGATTTGTTTTGCTAAGCTCTGTTTTTGGATTGATTTCAATTGAGTTCTAAGTTGGTTATTATGTAAAAATGAGGTTTTGACAACATAGATCCCGAAATCCTTGAGATTCTTGTTAGCTTTAAATGAGTTTTTAAAGTGAAATGGTGGAATCATGCTTGCTGGAGGTATAAGGATGGGTTAGGATGTTTATTAGATGTGTTTTAGTGTTTGTAATTGATTGGAAGTGATGTATGTTGGATGGGCTTGGTTTAGGAAGCAATCGATTGGGTTTTCAGTTGTTTCGGTTGGGTAAATTGATGTAGTTTCGGTGAGCAACGAGTTTGTGATTTGTTGTTGGTGTTGAAATGCATTTTAATGCATTTAGATCTCTATTTTGATGATGTGAAAACATGGGATCTTGATCCGGGAGCGAACGAGGCATTGTTGGAGGCTCCGGAAGAGTAATTTTCGTCTCAGAGAGCAAGGCTTCACGTATCGGTGAGTGGAAATGGATTTTCCAGCTTTATAACGCTTTGAGCGTGGTCTTGGGAGCTTTTTGTAAGTTTGAAACACTTTTCTAAGCTCAAGAGTAAGTGATTCGAAAGTCTCTCTCGGAAATGTGCTATGTTTTTATGAAAATGCACTTGAGTTAATTATGGTTTTGATTATTGTTTTAAAGCATGTTAGAGGCATGAGTAATGCTGGATTTTAATGCCATTGTGTTAAGGATGAACAAGGTAAGTTATCCTTGGTTTTATGTGATAAATGCATATGATGTTAAGCATGGTTATGCTTGTGGTAATGACATTGTATTTATGCTTGTAAAACAGTGGATTATTGATGTTATATGATTATATTGGCAAGTGATGAAAGTGGTTTTTGGTTCTTGTAATCGAATATAGTTAGCCAGCTATAGGATTGGGTGCACCGTGAATAAAGTTGCCTTGGATGTCGAGGGGTTGTGATTGTGCCGTAATCTCCATCCAAGTACCCTAACGATTGAGGCTAAGAACACAACGGTGAATGATTTAATCCCGTGTGTGAGTCCTATGGTATGTTTCTCGTACTCTCGTTAGTGGAATTATGCAAATACCGATGATTGATGTTGAGGGGTTGGGATTGTGCAATTAATCTCCATCACGGGTGTTGAGGGGTTGTGATTCTGCCATTGATCTCCACCTTGTGTAGTCCGGTAGTATGTATGAAGAGTGTGGGACAACGCTGTAATCCGCGTATCCGATTGTGTCAGTCGAGTTGGTTTTGGTATGGTTTGAGAATTGATCACTTGTAAGGCAATATAATGTTGTTGACTAATGGTTTAAGCATGAGATGCTTGTGATTTATGCTAGAATGCATGTGATGCTTGGTAAAGTATGAGCAAAGGTTTATTTGCTGTTTTAAAATGATGCATATGAGCATGTGTTTTAAAAAGTGCATTGATGCCATGAGAGGGCATGATTTGAGTAAAAACATGTGTTGATAAATGATGTTTTTCTGATTATGTGAAATGCATTGATGAATGTTGTTTTAGCGAACCTCACTAAGCTTTGTGCTTACGCTCATTTGTTTCATCAATGCAGAGAATGAGGCATTTGAGGCAGCAAGTAAGCAAGGGGAATCCAAGCACTTTGGTCTAGCAAAGCATGTGGTTTTACTTTGGTGTAATAAGAGGCAATGGATGGGATTTCTACTCTTGGATGTTTGAAGATGTTATTAATTACCTTGAGCATGTTTGGTTGCTTAACTTTGGTTTGTAAGTGGCCTTTGGGGATTGATTTTTGTTTGAATGTTGATTTTCGCCTTGTATGGCTTTGGAAGACTAGGGAGCATGCCTATAGTTGCAATGCCTGTATGAATGATGCCATGTTTTAGCTTATGCTTCATTATGATGAACTTTGATGTTTATACATGTTGTATGTATGTTGTGGCATGAATTGGATCGTTTTCAGAGGTGTTTATGAGTGAAAAACTAGCAATTTGTGTAGTTGAAGGGCAAGATGTATCAGAACGCCCTTACTTGTTTCAGAACGGTGGCATGAAATAGCCATGGGGTTTCAGAACGGGTAGGAACGTTCCAGAACCATTTGCTACTAGAATGTCGTGTTTCGATACGGGTTTCAGAACGCACCCGAGTATCGAAAGGGTCAACCTGATTTTGAAACGACCGTTCCGATACAGGGCCTTGTATTTCGAAACACCCGACCATTGTAGTTGTATTTGAATTGTTTCAGTTTTCTGTTTCTTACGTTTCAGTCCCTAAGTCTTAAATGCTTAATTAAATGAGTTTGGATGATCCGTTTAAGATGAATTTTGACATGCTGGCTTATTGAATGTTTAATTTTAGAATGGTAACTTTAAAACTTGTTTAGTCTTCAAATTTCTGTAAATTTACATATTAGTCCCTAAAAGACGTTTATATGTAATCGAACCCCTAAATGTACTCCGTTCGCTGTGTCGCTTCCACTAAAATGTTTTGCTATTCACATGGGTTAATAATGTGCATCTAGAGAAGTTAAAAAAGAAAAAAATGTCGTTAATCAAGGTTGACTTTCACGAGTTACCTTTGGTTTTTCCCATGTAATCTTCTTAGTTCGGGTCAAACGTCTAGGCCGGGCTAAAGGGGTTTAATTTGTTGGTATCAAAGCCATGTTACGATAGAATTGGGGATGTTTGTATGTGAAATTGATATGTGTTGACATATGTTGTTTTAAAAGCATGACTTTGGTTGATTTTTGGAGCTTATGCTACGCTTGATTGATGTAAATCGTATGTGAAATGAATATGATTGTGGGTTGATGATGCGATGTTGATATGTGCTGATTTTGGATGATAGAAAGCATGTTGAGCATGATGTGTCATCGTATGTGTTGAGTGTGTAAAAGTTCATTTACCACCTATTTAACCCATATTTATGCTGCATTCAAGCATAATTCATTGCATTTAGGTTAGATTTCAGTTATACATCACAAATATATTAAATGACACATTTTCTACTGAAATTGTTTGCTTTTGAAGGTAGATGCTGTAGCAAATGAAGAAGCAGGTGCTGGGCATTGATGCAGAAAAGCTGGAACTGGATGTGTAGACGAGGAGGACGATGTTGCCATGGCCTCTGCCGTGGCGGCCAAGGACAACAACAATATTGCGGAGAAGAAGAAAAGTGGGCCTTGACAGAAAGAGAAATTTAAGCTCGTCTGTCGTCGAATACCGTTATATTTTTCCAAGCCCTAGATCAAAATGAAGGCCAAGCCCAAAGTTCAAGGAAGAAACTCCAAGCAAGAAGGAAGGACAAATTAAAGACTTATGCTCTGAAGATTTAGTCTTTAATAGAGTTGTACTTTACTTTTAACTTGTATTCTTGCCATATTAGAAAACTTGAACCCAAGGCCTATATAAAGGCATGTAATTCGACCTAAGAGAGGACATCATCTTTCTCTAGCCTTCTTCCCAAAACCCTAGCCGTTTTCCCCTTCTCAACATGTTCTAAACTTCCCCTAGGGCCACGGGTTGATTTGTAAAGTAGTTGCAAGGATTGCTTTTGTTTTAGAAATTTTATGTTCAATAAAATAAATTTCAAGTTCGCTTATTCTGGTTTTCAACATCTTGCAAGTGTATCCGGAGAGCATTGTTAGATTATCTATTTACTTAATATCGGGAGAGTTAAGTATACGAAAGGAATAAGTGCGGGTTCTCTAGTTTATAGTTGAACTATCTCGGACCTAGGGATAGGACGATGTTAGGTGGCTAAGGAAGAATTCAATAACATCGGTGTTCATCCTTCGATTCACGCCGGGAGGTATCATCAAAGACGTGTTCATCGACAGACTTGGACCTAGGGATAGGCCAATGCACATCAGGGATTCTTGCCAAGCTTGAAGTACATAGTTGTGTGATTGCTGCCGTGACTATCAACAGACCGATGCCGCGACGGGTGCTTCCGCGATAGGGACGACGACAGAACAAATATTACCAGACTTTGCAACACCAACACTACTGGGCAATTCAATACCAGCCTATTCTCTCTATCTTGATTACTTTAATCTTATATTCCAGTTCTCTTTATTATTTTCGTGACAACAATTTAAAACTATTCTTTTTACCTTCGTGCAGTAATCCAAGGTGAAGCTATTAGCCTAGTCCCTGTGGAGACGATATCCGATACTTCCGTATCACTTTACTACTTACGTTGTGTACACTTGCACTACATTGCGATAGACACTTTTACACGCAACAAGTTTTTGGCGCCGTTGCCGGGGAACTGGCAACATAACTTTACCCTACCTTTTACTGCATTCTTTTTATTTTTCTGTTTTATTTTGGATTGTTCAACCTGTGCTTTTCACAAGGTTTCTTGTTTATACGCAGATCGAGACGAGGACACAAACCTAGTACTCAATTGGAAAAATGTCACTTCATGGTTGATGAAGGCATAGTTCTGGGGCTTAAAATCTCGGCACAAAGAATAGATGTAGACAAGGATAAGATCGAAGTCATCGCCAATTTGCCGTCGCCAACTTCTGTCAAGGGCATTCAAAGTTTTCTAGGACACGCAAGTTTTTATCGTCGATTCATTGGAAACTTCTCCAAAATTTCTAAACCATTGTGCACCTTGCTGGAATAGGATAAACTATTCAACTTCGACGAGGCATGCCTGGAAGCATTCAAAACCCTCCAAAAAAAGCTCGTGAAAGAACTTGTGGTAGTTCCCCTAGATTGGAGCCAGCCCTTTGAGCTAATGTGTGACGCTAGTGATACTGCCGTGGGAGCCACCCTCGGACAACGCAGGGACAAATTTTTTCATGTCATCTACTACGCCAACAAAACGTTGAATCCTGCCCAGCCCAACTACACCACCACCGAGAAAGAACTATTGTCAGTAGTGTTTGCCTTCAATAAGTTCCAGTCCTATCTAATCGGAACAAAGGTGATCGTCCACACAGATCATTCAGTCTTAAGGTACCTGTTCGCAAAGAAGGATGCCAAACATCACCTGACCCGATGGATCCTTCTACTGCAAGAGTTCGACCTGGAAATCCGAGATAGGATGGGCACAGAAAATCAAGTAGCGGGTCATTTATCTCGGCTTGAGAATGAACAAGGAAAGACACCCACCAGTGAAATCTAGGATGCATTCCCTGATGAACAACTGTTACTGGCCTCCGCCCTAATGGCATCTCACTTGGTAACTAGTGTTTTACCTTATGACCTTAACTACCAAGGAAAAAAATGATTCCAATATGATGCTAAGCATTATTTTTGGGACGAGCTTTTCATGTTTAAAAACTTGTGCAGATCAGGTCATTAGAAGTTGTGTCCCTGAGGATGAACAACAAGCCATATTATCTCAGTGCCACGCAACACCATATGGAGGTCATTTCAGAGGGCAGCGCGCGGCAGCAAAAGTACTCCAATCATGTTTTTTCTGGCCAACATAGCATAAAGATGCCCATGCCTTCTACAATCAGTGCGACAGATGCCAAAGAACAGGAAAGATATCAAGAAGGAACGAAATGCCCCTACAAACCATCTTGGAGGTTGAATTATTCGATGTTTGAGGGATAGATTTTATGGGACCATTCCCATCTTCTTGTGCCAACATGTACATCCTCTTAGCGGTTGACTACGTCTCCATGTGGGTAGAAGCCATTGCCACTCCTCACAATAATGCAAAAACAGTCCATAGATTCCTATAGAAGAATATTTTCACAAGGTTCGAAATCCCAAGACCCATCATTAGCGACGAGGGCACCCATTTTGACAACAAATTAATTGCCAAGGCACTTCAAAAAGTGGGTGTCACGCACGATATTGCTGCAACATATCACCCGCAAACAAATGGGCATGAAGAGATTTCAATCAGAGAAGTGAAAACCATCTTGGAAAAGCTTGTAAACCCAAGTAGGAAAGATTGGTCGCTAAAACTTGAAGATGAGCTTTGGGCGTATCGAATAGCGTACAAAACCCCACTTGGAATGTCCTCTTATCGATTAGTATACGGCAAGGCCTACCACCTCCTAGTTGAAATAGAACATAAGGCATATTGGGCAGTCAAGGCGGTAAATATGGATTGGAAACAGGCTGGTGAAAAGAGACTACTAGATCTGACCGAAATGGAGGAATTCATGCGGGAGGCATACGAAAATGCCAAGTTGTACAAGGAAAAAAGTCAAAAGATGGCATGACAGCAAGATCCAATAACGACAGTTCCTGCCCAGGCATCAAGTGTTGTTGTTCAACTCCCGCCTGATGTTTTTTCCCAGGAAATTAAAATCCAGATGGTCAGGACCGTTCGAAGTGGTCCAAGCGTTCCCACATGGTGTTGTGACAGTAAAGCCACTGACTGGAGAGGCAAAATTCAAAGTTAATGGGCAGCGATTGAAGCATTATGCAGGAGATTCTTTCCTGAGAGAACAAGAAGTATTCACTTTGGGGGATGCCCAACCCACTATGACATAATTTTTATCTTTCAACATCTTTATTGTTTTATCTATTTAGGAGTAAATTTTTAGGACTAGATTTTAATTTTAATACGTTATTACTATTCATTCCCGTCTCACAACTATTTACCCAGATTTAGACTCTAAAGACTCATGCCGCTATGCACAACTAAGGGCAGCACTGCCCAGCCAGCTGCCCAACCCCGCAATTGACGGCATGTAGATAACTCCTCCGAATCATCTCCACCATATGACATCAACTAAGTCTAAGTTTTCTTTCCCTGTCTCATGTTTATTTTTCAGTTTCAGTTGTACTTTATTTTGTGCATTGTACCTGCCTTAAAAAATTAATCAAAAGAAAAATTTTGTTAGAACTTGTGCCTATGATAGGATAGCCGAATTTAAATTTTTGCACCTATTAAAAAGACCATAATTTTGGGGAAAGCATGAAGTAAACTTAGAATTTTTCTATAAATGCCAAAAAATTTAAAAACACTACTATTACTTGGTGAATTTGTTAGAATTTCTGGTAAACATTTTCTTCTTGAATTATTTGTAAAATTCTAACATAGTTGCAGGAAGCTGCCACGGCAGGAAACAATTAGAAAAGAAAGCACTGCCACGACAAGAAAGAATTTTTTTGATGTCTTTCCCTAGAGGTGCCCGGAACCGGCTCTAGGAAGAATCATGTGCAAGGAACTCTGTTGCTATCAAAGTCCATGAATTTGAAAATCCTTAAAGTGACGGACAAATTATCATGAGTGAATGAAAGTCTTCATGTGATGACTCTACTCAACGGGTTCGAGGTTTTATAGTTTGCTCCTATCTTAATTTTAGACCTAGAGAATAGTTGTGATGAGTTAAAGCCCTTACAGCCATGATTATATAAATATGCTTAAATATACTGCCTCGGCAGCACCTTTATATACCATGATAGCATCCTTGTTTACTTAGAATATTTTTCGGATTCAGCCTGTACACAGTTTCCGCACACACTACACTAGCATTATAGTTTAATTTTGAGGTAATTTATGTTCTTCTCCTTTCACTAATATAATGTAGGTTCCACGGCCTTGAGGTGCTAAATCAAGTTTAAAACATGTTTTTTTTTTCTGATTAAGTTCAAAGGGCAAATATGTTTAGGTTAGCATTGCTTGAGGACAAGAAATATTTGGAGTTTGGGGTGTGTGTAAAGTGCTCTTTAGTCCTATAATTTAGATGTATTCCATCTCATATTATTGATGTTCTTAAGTACATTTTAGGCATATTTAGGTTCATGCATTGTATATTTACAATATTCTTTACTTTGCCATGATTTTATTGATTATCTTTTATTAGGTAAGGAAAAGATGTTGTTTTAGTTTAGTTTGCATTTCAGGGCTAGAAGTTGTTAGGAGGAGGACAGATCAGAGGAGAGGATGCAGAGGCAGCAAACCATGGAGCTATACTAATGTAGTTCCAAGAAGAGAAAGCCATTGTCGAGTACTGCCGCCACCGTACCTGCCGCCCAGGGCAGCAAGCTGTGGAATTGGAGAATTGGAATGCGATTTGTAGAGCAGAAAATCATGAATCTAATGATGCCATCCATTCAATTTTCTTACGTTTGGAGCAACGGACAGAGCCACCGAAGGAGGAAATCAAGATAACTTACGGTGCAAGGCAACGAGAAGAAGTCTACAATCAACTCAAAGAAGACTGAATTAAAGGTTGCATTTAATGCAAAATCTACTTTGAAGACTTCTACTCCAATGAGGACTTGACCTAGCAAATGCATATATATATTTGACATATTTTGTTATTAAGGACAACTTAGGATTTCCTTTGGGCATAGTGTAGGTTTTCTTGCCACCATTATGTTCTAAATTTTCTCTTGGTTTGGGTTATGTTGTAAAGTAGTTGTGAGAACGGTTGTTTAGGAATTAATTTTGTTTTTGCAATAAAACATGAAGATTTGCTTTTTCCATGCACTTTATAGTTTTCAATTAAGTTCGAAAGATTAGTTGTCAACTATCTATTTGTTCGGTATCGAGAGAGTCGAACTCACGAAAGGCATAAGTACGATCCTCATCCTAATTAGGTGTTGATCAATTCGGCCTAGACATAGGTATGAGTTTAAGGCGTCTTAAAGAGAATGAACCAAGGTTGTTGTCTTTGCAAGATTCATGTCGTGACGGGTATCATCTGCAATGGGCAACAACAACATTCTGACTTAGACATAAGCGGTATCTATATCGAAGCGTTCTGCCAAGCCTTGAAAGTCTACCGAGTTTGCCGCCGAGGCAATCGTCCGTTCCACTCTCGAGGCAGGGAAAGCGTCGAAGCAGCCAATCTGTAATCCTCCGCCGAGGTAGCAAAGTCTGGCAGTGCAAAGCAACTTAACCTACTTAACACAGTTTCACACTACTAAATAGCATAACCTAACCCATTCTATCATCCTGATATTTTCTTCAATTACTTGTGTTATATTTACTTTTAATTTTTTTTATAAACTTAAATTACTTGTGCATTTAATTTCCTTTGTGTAGGAATCACAATTCGAGTTAAGTTTTCCAATCCCTGTGGGAGATGATACCTTTTATACTATAACTTGACAAGAGTGTGCACTTGCGCTCCTATTTGGAGAACACATTTACGCTCTACAAGTACTACTGGTTGGCTTGAAGAAAGATGTTGATGAATTTGTGAGCAGGTGTATGGTTTGCCAGCGTGTTAAGGTCAAACATTAGTTTTCTTCTGGGTTGTTGCAACCGATGAGAATTCACGAGTGGAAGTGGAAGAGAATTACTATGGATTTTATATCAGGTATTCCTTTGACACCTTCTAAGAAGAATTATGTTTGGGTAATTGCTGATCGTCTTACAAAATGTGCCCATTTCTCGGTTGTTCATACTACACACACTTTAGATAAGTTGGTTGATTTGTACATCAGTGAGATTGTGAGATTGCATGGTGTACCTAAATCGATTGTTTCATATAGTGATATGAGGTTCACAGCTAGATTTCGGGAGAGTTTGCATAGTGCCTTGGGTACTCGATCGAATTTCAGCACTTCTTATCATCCTTAGACCGATGGTCAGTCAGGAAGAGTCATACAAGTTTTAGAAGACATGTTGAGATGTTGTATTATTGATTATCAGGGTTCGTGGAAGAAACATCTACCATTAGTAGAGTTTGCCTATAAAAATAGCTACCAAGCAAGTATTCAGATGGCACCTGATGAAGCTTTGTATGGCAGAAAGTGTAGAAGACTTGTTTGTTGGGCTGAAGGGGGACAGAAGTTATTATCGTTTCCGGATTTTCTTAAGGGTACTGCCGAGAAAGTGAAGTTGATATGTGATTGTTTGATGACAACTATGGATCGACAAAAGTCGTATGTAGATCTGAAACGTAGAGAAATAGAGTATGCAGTGGGCGACAAAGTGTTAATGAAAGTTTCACCTTGGAAGAAGGTGATGAGATTTGGGAGGAAAGGTAAGTTGAGTCCAAGATTCATTGGTCCTTATGATATACTTGAATGAGTTGGTTCTGTTGCGTATAGATTGAGATTGCTATCCGAATTAGAGAATATTCATGATGTATTCCATGTTTCGATGCTCCAGAGGTATAGATCGGATTAGTCACATATTATGCATATTGAAGAGATTGAATTGAATCCATATTTAACTTATGATGAATAACCATTCGAGATCTTAGCTTCGGACAGCAAAGTGCTACGTGGTAGAACCATTGAATTGGTCAAGGTCAAGTGACGACAACGAGGTGTGGAGGAAGCCACTAGGGAGTGAAAGGATGACATGAGGAAACAGTTTTCGTATATCTTTCCGCTAGGTACATTTAGAGGACGAAATTTCTTAAGTGGGGGAGAGTTGTAACGCCCCGAGTTTAGGGTGCGGAAGTTAGCCGGATTTGGTTGAAGGTTAGTTCGAGTTAGTTTTACCGGTTTAGACTAGTTTCAGAGTTTATTTTAAATAAAATGGTTTTTGAAGGATTAATATTATGGAAAATGGTTTTAAATCATTATTTATGTATATATGATTTGTGGTGGAAACAATTTTGGAAAATTGTTTTTGGAGAATGGACATTTTAGTCTAGTGGCTAAAATGCAAAGTTTCAAAACTGTTTTGGTGATTAGTTTGTAAAAGAAGCAAAACGTTGAATCTTTAAGGAGCTATTTAGCTAAGTTTAATTTCTGATTTTTCCCTTAAATATTTTGATTTCTAAAATGTTTAAAAGGGATTTTTAAATATAATAAAATATATTTTAAAAAGGCTATCATCTTTATGCTAAATTGACGTTATATTTCGCTCAACCTTTCTTTCAAGGAGCTTTCATCCAAACGTCCATTTTCACTCAAGAATTCAAAGGTAAATCCTTATTTACATTGATTTTTCATCATCAAACTTGATTTTATTGATTTCTCTCTTAGACCCAATCATTTTCCGCTAGTTTTATCAAGGCTTTTCGTTGGAAAAAGTGGGAAAATCCATCATTAGAGGTGAGCTATGTTTTTCTCCTCTAATGTAAGTTCTTTATTGAAATTCCCACATTATTGATTCTTTTATAGTGTTCATGCAAAGGTTTTATATTGGGTTTGATGGAAATATGCTTAATCAAGCTATTTAATGTGGTTTTGGGAGATTTTCTTATGGGTTTCATTTTGTTGGGTTTGTGGATGTTAATAAATGTGTTTTGATGTTATCTGATGTTGAAATGATGGTTTGATAATGTGAAACCCAAAACTAGTTGAGTTGATAGTGTTTAAGGTTGAAGTTCTTGAGTTTTGGCCTTGGTTTTGTGGAAATCTATGGCTGATGGTTTCTTTCCTTTGGGTTGATGTTTTTAGTTGTTATAGACGTGATTTTGATGATAATCTTGCTGGGTTTTAGCTGAGGTTTGTTTGGAGTTGGTTTATTGATGTTTTCGGTTGATTTCGAAAATGAATTTATGGGCGATTTATGCAAGATGTTGGTTTCCTGAGTTGCAACAAGTTTAGAGGCTTGAAATCACTCTAATACTCTGTTTGGAATTGATTAGAAGCAAGTTAAACTGATTTGGGACATTCAGACACGATATTAGACAAACCGAGGGTTTGATTTGGGTGTTCGGCTAGCATTTGTGTAGTGCTAGTGAGTGGAAGTGTTTTATAAAGCCTTAACGTGGTTAAGGATAAGATTTTGGGGGTTTAGATTGAGCTTGAAAAGTCAATCTAAGCTCGAGAGTAAGTTTGGTTGTTTTCGCCTTTGTTTTTGGCTTTTTACCTTGATTTTTATTGAGCCTAAATATGTTTTGTTGCAGATGATGAATTTTTGCTTATTTCATATGTGTTGAGATGTTAAAATGTTGAATCATGTAATCTCATGTTTGAATTGTGTTTTAAAGAGATATATGTTGTTGAGTACATGCTACGCATGGAAAATGTGCATGAGAATGGGATGAGAAATGTTATGCTTGTGGCCTTGAATAACAGTGGGTAAGTGTTAGCCTTGATGGGTATATTGACACTTGATGAGATATTATTACCGGATATAATTGGTCGACCAATAGGATTAGAGTGCACTATAATGGTAAAATTTGTGCCTGTCCTTAGTGATGTTAGATTCTCCTAAGGAGGAGCACGGTGATGGGAATTCCACTGGAAGCTTATATTTACTAGACGTTGTGAGTACGGTGATGGGCATTCCACCGAAAGTTGTCTATTTGTCTTGATTATGGTGATGGGCATTCCACCGAATGTTATCCGCATATCTGAGTAAAATTACTAAGATGTCAATATACTCATGATACTTAAATTGCTCTTATGATTTATTTGTGTTGAGATTTTTGTGAAGCTTTGAAAATATGATCCATGTGGTTATGGATGTTATGCTTTGATTTGTAGTTCAAGCTTGAGATTTAATGAGCATATTATGTTGGAAATTTGCTTTGGTGAAATGATTTGTGGAATGGTTTTGTTTTCGAAAGCAAGCAAAATGGTTTAAAACTGCATTGTTGTTGTTGTTTTGAGCACCGCTCACTAAGCATTCTTGCCTACGCTCTCTTTTCCAACAATGCAGATCCACAGACCATTCGTGGCAGCAAGGAAGCAAGGAGGTGTCCAAGAGTCTATATTTACCTCAAGTATGGTTTTGGCATCAAATAATAGTATGTTAGCAATGGGATAGGACCTTTATGCTTTGGTAGGTTTTGTTTTGGAGACTCCCTGTGTTGAGACATGTTTATGTTGCCTTTTTAGTCTTGTTTATGACCTTTATATGTTGGATAATTGTTTGGTTTTATGTTTGTCCTTTTATGTGGTTGCTTAAACATGTTGGGTGCTTAAAGTTGCCTATTTATGATCTAATGCATTGTGGTTGGTTGTGCTAGGATCCTTTGCCTATAGAATGATTGTTTACAATGTTAGCATGTTGTTTGAATCATGTTTTAGTGTTTAAAGTTGCTGCAGTAAGTCTGCTTCTACCGTTTCGTTACGGTATGCATATTTGGCCTAGATGTTCCGAAACACATAAGGGTCGTTCTGAGACCCCAAGGCTATTTTTAGGCCTTTATCGAAACACGGGTTCATTTCGATACACTTCTGTTGTATCTGACGCAGGGGAATCGTTCCAAGCATGTTGGTTTTGAAATAGGCGAGCCCTGTTTCGGTACGTTTTGCTACTGGAATTTGTAGTTTCGAAACAGGCTTGGTCTATTTCGAAACGGGTGTCTGTTTTGTTAGTTATAGATTGTTCTGAGGTTTTGTTTCTTTGTGTTTTGTTCCCTAATCGCGGTAAGGGTCAATTGGACTTCGAATTGATGTTCGATTGAGGCGAGGTTTAAACCGCTGCTTGCATGAACTTATAGGATTAATGTGAAGCCTCTAGAAAAGATAAAAAGTTAATAAAAAGTTGCTTAAGGGTTACTAATTGAAGGGAAATCTTAGCGGGTTTTTCTTCGGTTTTCCCCGTGTAGCTCACTTGGTAAGGTCTTGCAACTAGACCAGGCTAAGGGGGTTACAAGATAACTCTATATGTTACAAAACGCATGAGATATTCGATATCTACACAATGTTTCACAATACCTACGTAAATCGTTACATAAGTTATAAGAATAAACGTAACTACACAAAATATTACCTCATATATCCTAATCTTAAACCAACCAAACTTTTGGTAGGAAATTGTGTGACTACCTAAAATCTTGAATTATTATTCTATATGTTACAAAACGCATGAGATATTCGATGCCTACACAATGTTTCACAATGCCTACCTAAATCTTTTCATAAGTTATAAGAATAAATTTAAAAACTCTGTAACTCCCCGATTTTGGGCCTAGACGTTTACCGAAAAAGATTAGACGGTTCAAGAGAATAGGGTTAGTGATTCTAGTTTTGGGATTTAAATTGGAATAAATATTTTTGGGAAGGATAAAAATATGGAAAATGTTCGAAAATCCGTATTTAATATGTTAATGATTTTGGGGAAATCAAATTTGGAAAAGGTGTTTTAGAAATTTGATATTTTGGGACTAGTGACCAAAATGTAAAAGTGTAAAACTTTTTTAGTGATTGTTGGTAATAGGGTCAAAACTATGAATCTTTAAGGATCTAATATACCTTAGTGTTTTTATTAGATTTTCTCTCAATTGGATTAGTTTTAAAGTGTTTTAATTAGAGGATTAAAAGGAATTAATTAAAGGAAGGTAGTTATTTTCAAAAAAATCAATTTGACGTGATTTTCTATTCTCCAAAACTTTCTCTCAAAATCTCATCAGCCAAACACTTATTTTCCAGCAAAGATTTGAGGTAATGATCTTGTTTTCTTAAATTAATGATTCCTAATAGATTTGTTAACTTCTTTCTACAAAATCTCATTGATTTCATTTGTTTTTCAAGAAGTAAATCATCCAATTGAGAGGGATTTCAATCATTGAAGGTGAGGTTCGTTCTCCTTTAATGAATAGTTTTTTACTGAAATTCTCAAGTTCTTGATCCTTTATATATATTTTCATGTGGGTTTTGATGATTTAATTGTGGAAATTTGGTTTAATTGAGATTTAATTGGTGAAATTGATTGAGATGTTATGAATATTTATCTATATGGATGTCGACCATCATAAGAACTTTATCAAGCAGATTTGATTTATTTATTATTAGGAATATTATCTCTATTAATTAGAGTTTAATGTATTATATACTTCTTATGCCTATAAGTAGATGAAGGCATTGTACACAATTTCAGTCTTTGATAATAGTATAAATCGTCTTCTTTCTCTCATCTCTTTATTCTTTATTCTTGCTCTTGGTTATTTTATTTATAACACGTTATCAGCACAAATTTGCTTAGTAGATTTTAGTTACAAACCAAGTTTCTCCAAAGATTTATCTGAATATGATTTCGTCACAAATACAATCCGCCAAAATGGTGACGACTTATGCTTAGCGGACAATGCAAGTACTCATGCTATACTTAAGCACAAGAATTTTTTTCCCATTTAACAATGCAAGGGAATAATGTGAGTACAATATCCGGAAGTGTTAATATCATAGAAGGCTCCGGAAGAGAAAATATGTTATTGCCAAATGGAACTCTATTACATATTCACAATGCACTATACTCTCAAAACTCGTAAAAAATTATTGAGTTTTAAAGATATTCACAATAATGGATATCATATTGAGAGTACTAGTCAAGGAGATGACGAATATCTCTATATTACAAGTACAACTCAAGGCAATAAGAAAATTTTAGAAAAATTACATGCACTGTCATCCAAATTGTACTACACAAGAATTAGTGCAATTGAAGCATATGCTATTGTAAACTATAAGTTTACGGATAACTTTATTATTTGGTATGACTGATTAGGCCATCCCGGTTCGATTATGATGCAAAAAAATTATCGACAATTCATGTCGTCACTCATTGAAGAACCAACAGATTCTTCAAAGTAATACCTTATCATGTGATGCTTGCTCTCAAGGCAAACTAGTTATTCGACCATCACCAGCTAAGATAAATTATGAATCTATCAATTTTCTTGAACGGATACAAGGTGATATATGTGGGCTCATACACCCTTCTTGTGGACCATTTAGATATTTTCTTATTTTAATCGATGCATCGACTAGATGGTCACATGTATCCTTGTTATCAACCCGCAACTTGGCATCTGTGAGGTTACTTGCTCAGTTGATAAAATTACGAGCACATTTTCCAGATTCTCCTATAAATAAAATTCTTCTTGATAATGCTAGTGAATTTACTCCTCAGACTTTTGATGATTTTTGCATGTCGATTGGGATAAGTGTTGAACATCATGTAGCTCATGTTCATACACAAAATGGTCTTCTAGAGTCATTTATCAAACAACTTCAATTAATTGCAAGATCGTTACTGATGAAGTCAAAATTACCAATTTCTGCATGGGGGCATGTCATTTTACATGTAGCATCATTGATTCGCATCAGGCCCGTAAGTTATCATAATTTCTCCCCATTACAAATGGTTTTTGGTCATGAACCAAATATTTCCCATCTTAGGATTTTTGGATGTGCGGTATATATTCTGATTGCTCCACCACAACACACAAAGATGGGTCCTCAAAGGAGGTTGGGAATATATGTCGGATTTGAAACCCCCTCGATAGTTAAATATCTTGAGCCTTTGACGGGGAATTTATTTACAACTCAATTTGTCGACTGTCATTTTAATAAGTCAGTTCTCCAACATTATGTGGAGAAAATAAACAGGTGGAAAAAGAAATAAGTTGGAATGAATTATCGCTGTCTCATTTTGATCCACATACCCAACAATGGGAACTAGAAGTTCAAAGGATAATTCATTTGCAGAACTTAGCAAATCAATTGCAGATGCTTTTGCAGACCGTAAAAAGGTAACTACGTCACATATACTAGTTGTGAATGCTCCGATTAAAATTGATGTCACGGAAGGACAAACTCTAGTTGCTAATGAGTCAAACACACGCCTGAAGCGTGGTAGACTAGTAGGTTCCAAAGATAAAAAAAAATCCTCGAAAAAGAAAAGGAGTTATATCTTGTGATGGTCCGATCGAGGAATCAATGGATTATGAACGATCTCGAGAATATATTAAAAGGTCTCCAAAAGTAACATTAGACATGAATCATGTACTTGATAATGATGAGATCTCAATAAATTATATCATATCTGGTAACAAGTGGAACCGAAACAAAATCTACGTCGATAATACTTTTGCATGTAGTATAGCACTAGAGATTTTGGATGATAATGTGGATGAGGAACCAATGTTAATTGGACAATGTAAGCAAAGAGATGATTGGCCAAAATGGAAAGAGGCAATTGAAGCAGAACTAAAATCTCTTTAAAAAAGAGAAGTATTCGACCCTTTAGTCCGTACATCGGAAGGTGTAAAACTTGTGGGATATAAATGGGTCTTTGTGAGAAAGATAAATGAAAAAAGGGAAATTGCGAGATATAAAGCTCGTTGGTTGCACAAGGATTCGCACAAAGACCTGTAATTGATTATGAAGAAACATACTCCCCTATGGTGGATGCAACCACTTTTAGACTTTTGATTAGTCTGGCAATAAAAGAAAGACTTAATTTCCGCTTAATTGATGTTGTTACAGCATATTTGTATGAGCCTCTTGATAATAATAATTATATGAAACTTTCATATGGTTTTAAACTGCATGAAGCAGTTAATTTAGGTTCTCGGGAACATTATTCAATGAAATTGAATAGATCCCTTTATGGATTAAAACAATATGGCCGTGTGTGGTATAATTTCCTCTGTGAATACTTAATAGCGGAAGGCTATAAGAATGATACAAATTCCTCGTGTATTTTTATTAAGAAGTTTAACTCTGGATTTGTCATTATTGTTGTGTATGTTGATGATTTGAATATCATTGGGACTCCTGAAGAGATCTTTTTGACAATTGAGTATTTAAAGAGAGAATTTGAAATAAAAGATCTCGGAAAAACAAGATTTTGTCTTGGGCTGCATATTGAACACCTAAAGGAGGGAATCCTTGTGCATCAATAAACATACATAGAAAAGATGCTAAAGAAGTTTTACATGCATAACGAACATCCGTTGAGCACCCCTATGGTTGTTAGGTCACTTGATGTTAACAAAGATCCTTTTCGCCCTCGGGAAAAGGGTGAAGATATTTTTGGTCTAGAAGTGCCATACTTAAGTGCTATTGGTGAATTAATGTATATTTCTAGCCACACACGACTAGACATATAATTTGTTATCAATTTGTTGGCAAGATTTAGCTCATGTCCTACTCGGAGACATTGGAATGGAGTTAAACACATATTTTGTTACCTTCAAGGTACGAAAAACATGGGATTATTTTTCCCAAATCTATCCAAAACAGAACTGGTTGGTTTTGCGGATACAAGGTACTTATCTGATCCCTATAATGCTCGATCACAGACTAGTTATGTATTTACATATGGTGGTACTGCAATTTCTTGGCGATCAATGAAACAAACAATTACTACCACTTCCTTCAATCATGCTGAGATTTTGGCTATCCATGAGGCTAGCCGTGAATGTGTGTGGCTAAGGTTTGTAATACATCACATTCAAGAGAATTGTGGTTTACACTCTATAAAAGTAGCTCCGACAATCTTATATGAAGATAATACAACTTGTATTTCTCAACTTAGAGAAGGATACATAAAGGGTGATAGAACAAAACACATTTCACCAAAATTCTTCTTCACTCATGATTTAAAAAAGAATAGAGACATTGATGTCCAACAAATTCGTTCATGTGATAATTTAGCAGATCTATTTACTAAGGCACTCCCTAATGCTTTGTTTGAGAAGTTAACTTACAACATTGGATTGCACTCTTTTTCCCTTAACATAGATGTCCAAGGTTTTGTCCCAATGGGTTTTCCTAGTAAGGTTTTTAATGAGGCAACAAGTTATGCGTATCAAAGATGTGTGTACTCTTTTTCCTTCACTAAAGATTTTTTTTCTCGGTTTTATCTTAGTAAGGTTTTAATGAGGCACATTATCTTCAAAGACATCCAAGGGGGGTGTTATGAATATTTATTTATAACATGAGATTCATTTTGAATCTATTTTGTTGGGTTCTTGATCAGATTAGAATATGATTATGGTATTTTATAATGTTAATAAGTTGGTTTTAATATTAGAATCTCGAAACTATGTGAATCTCTAATTATATAGATTTCTAATGATGAATTTTGGAGGAGTTGTGGTGGTTTTATGTATGATGGAGGTATAAGGTTGTTATTAGATGAATTTTGGATGTTGATTAGATGTTAGATTCGAGAGTTTGTGGTTGTGCTTTGATTATGTAAAACCTAATTTGATTTTTATATAACAAATTGTCTAAGGACCTATTTGTAAAAGTAAATAAATATTTAAGTATTTTAAAGTCTCACAAATTGACAAGCATTTCGAACCAAAACAGCTTCAAGTCAAAATGTTTTAACCTACAAAATTTTCTAAGTGTTTCTAAGCTAAACTATACATTTACGTCGAGGCGTATCGATATGCCTTAGTCGTATCGATACAATTTTTAAGCACTGGAATTTTATCGACAAAAGTGTACCGATACGGTTATACCCGTATCGATACGACATTCATTTTGGGCTTACTTTTATGCTTTAGCGTACCAATACGATTGTCCCCGTATCGATACGGTTTGGTTTGATTCAGCAAAAATTTGCATTTAATGAAAATAGTTGTTGCTTGTCAGTTTTGGGAATGAACAATTTTCAAATGGTCGTTCGACCGTATCGATACGCCCCTATAGCGTATCGATACACTTTTTTCTTAAGTTTCACTCAGGATTCCAGTGAGAAAAATCCGTAATGATACGGTCATTGTGTACCGATACGCCTCTTAATTTACATTGTAATCGTATCGATATGCCTTCTCGCGTATCGATACTCCCCTCTAAAATGTGCACAACGACTATTTCTTCTTTGAGATAGGTATCGATACGTACCTTCGTGTACCGATACAATGGGTAGCTGAAAAGCATTTATTGTGCCAAAAATGCAGCCCAAGAGCTAGATTAATGATCTCAACCACCCAAACAACTAGATATCAATGCAAGAGTATAAAAGCAAGCCTCCAAAGCCACAGAAACAACTATTGAACCTATTTGCAACATCCAAGCATATATCCAAATCCTTGAGCTTAAAAAGACAAATTCTTGTACTCCACTTGTTGTAATTTTCATTGTATAAATTTCTTTCAAGTCTAGGGAAAGTTTGTTTGTAATTTGGGCAACATATCAATATTGTGAGAGATAATCTTAAGATTGACATTTCTTCTTTGTAAAGAGAGTGTCTTGGTTAATCTTTGGGTAGAAAGATTAACCGGTTTGTAAAGATTACCTCCCAAGCCTAGAAAATGAGAAAAATATCTAGCGGATATTGTTCAAAATCCTTAGTGTGAGCTAAGGTAATGGATGTAGAGCTTCTTCGAAGCTTGAACCACTATAAATTGCCTTGTCTTTAATTTTTTATATTTTCAATTTGCTCCTTCCACTTTAAAATGCCAATTCACCCCCTCTTGGCCAATTTCGATTCGATTGATCCACTCAACAGATTAGCTTGAGTTTGAGGTTGATTTCGTTTATTGTGGAAGGGTTTCGGCTTGTGTTTGTTGAGGTTTGCTAAGGATTGTTATTGTTGGGTTTATGAATGCATTGTGATGCATTGCACCCTCTGTTTTTGCGTGGTTAAAATAGGGGAGATTGATTCTGTAGCTATCAGTGAAGCTTTGGAGGCTTCACACGCTTGAATTCGCATCTACAGTTGGTGCGTTGCGTTGTTGGTGAGTGATAACGAAACCTAAAGCTCTAAAAAGGATTGAAGATGGGTTTGAGATCTTATTTTGAGCCTCAAATGCTAGTCTAAGTTCAGAAGTAAGTCTAAGTGGATTTTCTCTCTCGGTCATGCTTTTACGAAGTAATTTATGCACTTGGCTTTGATTCTGTGATACCAACTATTTATGCATGATTTAAAGTGTGAAATATACTAATTTTAATCATGAAATGATTATGGAGGCATGTGGTAAGTGATCCATGTAAGTATGTGTTTCCAGTTAATTCTTTTCGGTTTGCTTCGGCGAACCTAATTTAGTTCACTCGATTCGGTTGGGTGTCTATGACGGGTCAAGGGGGTTACACACACAAAATATTACCTTATATCTCGTAATCTTAAACCAACCAAACTTATGGTCGAAAATTGTGTAACTACCTAATATCTTAAAGGATTACTCTATATGACATAAAACGCGTGAGATATTTGATACCTACACAATGTTTCACAATACCTACCTAAATTTTTACATAAGTTATAAGAATAAACATAACTACACAAAATATTACCTCATATCTCCTAATCTTAAATCAACCAAACTTATGGTGGGAAATAGTGTAACTACCTAAAATCTTAAAGGATTACTCTATATGTTACAAAACACATGAGATATTTGATGCCTACACAATGTTTCACAATACTTAACTATATATTTACATAAGTTATAAGAATAAACTTAACTAAACAAAATATTACCTAATCTATGCTAATCTTAAACCAATCATACTTATGGTACGAAAATTTATTATTACACAAAATTTTAAAGGATAACTCTATATGTTATCAAACACATAACAAATATGTTACCTACACAATGTTTTACAAAACCTATAGAAATGTTTATGAAATTTTTACGGAAAAAAGTAACTACACAAATGCCTAATGATTGACTTTTTAACCTTATACCACTTTTTCTTTTTAAAATCCAACAGCCCAGATTTATTTTTATCCGATCTAACGGTTATATCGATATAGTATCGATACTACTTAGTTTTAAGAGCCTAATTTTAGACTCTCCCCCTCGTATTCCCAGTTCCTTTCCCCTTTTATTTATTCAGTTGTCTTTAATTTATATGTTTTTTAATTTCTGTTTTTTATACCATATATTATATGGTTTTTACATTGTATTTTATAATATATGAATACATTGTATAACAATATGTTCTATATACGTAAATAGCCTTTTATAGTAATATGTTATAATGTAGAGTTCATATTATATATGTGTATATTTTTCTAACATATTTAGTATATATATATTACATTATATATAATGTTAATAAATATATTATACAATATACGGTTGTATATCATTATCTTCATAGCAGTTTATATCACATGTAGTTGTTTCGTAGTGTTTTTGTTATTTATTTATATATCTTGTTGATTTCTTTTATGGAATGTATTTATGTTATATTCTTGCTTTTATTTATTTGTTATCATATTTAATTGTTCATGCCTTTTATATTGGTATTTTATTGGGAGTGTCGTCCCGGGTCCATGCATTCATGCATTTTTTTGGGTACTATAAATTGTGAGATTTTATATTCAAATTATTTGGCCATGCATTCATGCATTTTTGGGGATTAGATATTACATTAAATTGAATTTTAATTTTTCTTAGTAAATACGATACAAACCTTCAAGTACCGATTTTCGGGCGTGGTGGGGGTGCGAATCCTTCCCCACTCGTAACCGACTCCCGAACCTAATTATCTTTTATTTCCTTTTGGTTTCTGGTCTACCTAAACCAAGTGACCGGTGACGACTCCATCATTTTATTTCAAAAAGAAAACAAAAGAAATACATTTAAATTTCAAATTAGTCACTACATTATCTGGTTTTTGATATAATTGTCATTTATGCATGAGCTATCCAAGCTCCGTTCCTCGATAAGTGAGAGTGTTCATTTTCTTTCGTGGGGGTATTCACCTCCGTATGGGATTTGTGATCCGTTTCCAAGATATGATCCTTATATTTTTTGGGGTCTATGCCTCTGTATGGTATAAGGACTCATATCCTCCCAAATTGATGTCATGTTATCTTAGTAGGTAATAGCGATAGTTCGGGTACCCTTAGTACTTTAGAACCTAACCACATATAGTGAACCGTAGAGGTCACCCTTTTGAGCCATGCCAGAATGTTGTCCGTTTAGCGGTGACCCTTTTAGGCCTTGTTTGATTTATGTATGTCTTTGTTTGATATTTGTATGCTCTGTATGTATTTTAAATTGCTTCAATTTATTGGAAAGTTTAATTTTTATCATTTAATTTATTTAACCCATTTATTATCATCGGATTAATCGCATTTTTGTGGCGTTTATTTTTTCCTTTATTTTCTTTTTGTGTTTATTATTTATGCATGCTATGATATATCGTAGGTGTTGATTCAAGAATTGTTTCGTATTAGGAGTTTACCATAATGAGAGATACATTTTGTAGTACAGAGAATGATAATGCTACGGTTTATAGATGGTCCGAGCAGAAGTCGATGGAAAGAGGAGACAGTTTGAAAAAGGGGCATGCGTCAAAGGCAACCTGACATACTTAGATTGTTTCCAAACCGAATGATTTGCACGAGCCAGTCCAGAGATAGAATTGGGGCACCGAGTACGCACATTGATTCTTGAAGTCAAGATGCTAGGAAGGATGGCTAGTTGATGCTTGTAGAATCTTTGGTCAATCTTTTGTAATCAAACATCTTCTCTTAATGAAAGCCTTCCTAAATGACTATTTGCGAATCAACGCCTTACTTGCATTCATTGCATTTTAGATTCATTTATTAATTTCTTTTAATTCTTTACTTATTTTGTGCATATTATACATTGCATTCATTAATAAAGAAATTAGATTAACTGTGAAAAATATCATGACAACAAGTTTAAGTTGTAATCGTTCCACACTCATATGGTACACGTTCCCAAACAAGAATTATGGAAGATAAATTGGCTAATGTTGAGAAATTGTAAAAGGATATCGAGGAACACTTGAGTAATATCGAGCAAAGGATTGAGTGATCTCAGGATGAAATTATAGCCCGCATTACCGCACTGTTCGGGATGAGTGTACCGAAAAAGCCCAAGTTGTGGACAGAAGTTCCAATGTGGAGGACCTAGGTGGAAACTTATATCACACGAAGGTTCAACCAAAAGGGTTAGTTCTGAAGAATGTCCAAATGGTCAGGGCATATGCTAATAATCCAATCGACTTAGGACATAATTTTGAAAATGATGTTGTTGTGGAAGTTCAAGATTTAAACCTTATCGATGAAATAGAGACACGATTGAGGAAAGAGTTTGAAAAGAAGTTTGAGGAGCAACGCCTCCAAATGAAGGAAAAAGTCAACATGTTGCAAGCAATCGATGACTATAGGTTTGATGCTATAGAGTTGAGCCTGGTAGATGATTTTATTATCCCACACAAGTTTAAAGTGCATGACTTTGAAAAATATGATGAGAGTACTTGTCCTTTAGCTCATTTGACCATGTATTTCTGTAAGATGGCAGCACACTTGAAGAATGAAAAATTGCTTATTCATTTCTTCCAAGATAGTTTGACAGGGGCAGTCGCCTGTTGGTACGAACATCTAAGCCGGACCAATGAAGTCATAGAAAGACTTATCAAGAATCTTTAATGAACAGTACAAGCATGTAAAAGACATGGTCCCTAATAGGACGATGCTACATAGATTGACTTGGGGCATAATGAGAATGCCAGACAATATGTCCAAAGATGGAGAGATGTCACGACACAAGTCGAGCCACCCATTTTGGAGATTGAAATCACATGTATATTTGTGGATACACTGCAAGGTCCACTCTACGATAAAATGATCAGAAACATATCCCTAAGTTTTGTTGAGTTTGTAAATACGACAGAGTTAATCGAGGCCGCATTCAAATGTGGCAAACTTAAAACTGGCGAAAGTTCGTAGAAGTTTCAAAAAAGAAAAGACAATGAAGTAAGAAACGTGAGTACTCATAGCCCTATTAAAGTTGTGACCACGTTAAAGTCGGTAGCGACAAAGTCATAGGGATCCAATAAAAGAGATACAAAAGGAAAGAAGTAAGAGACCTTTACTCCCATACTGTTAACCTATGGTGAATTGTACCTCAAGCTTCTTCAGGCTGATTTGGTTTGTCCTTATCATCTCACTCCAATACAACCCCCATACCCTCCTTGGTATGACTCTGTATCCCTCTCGACTCGTCCTAGATGCCAGACTGAGCTACATTGGGCTTGCCGAAACAAACCAGAAACAATTAACTCAAATTAGGTCCATTTTTTTCTTTTATCTTGTCTAGAAGCAACATTATAACCTAAGGTGTGTGTATTATCAGCGAATAAATTCTCAGTTGAATCGAGCGTCGAATGGACATCTAATTATGTGTAATTTCTATTTACGGACTAACTTGCAGATCTGAAAAATTGAGAGGACTCATTTAAATTCAAAGTTACGAATCCTCAACTAGTAAGATTAAATGCATACTTGTCAAATTTGAGATTACAACCTTTAACCAAAATCATTCAATTGCATACGTATGAAACAAGGACCAAAATAAAAGAATCTACAGCCATAACACCACTTTAGCTGAAAATAATGCTCTGGGTATCAGTTGTCGGTCTAGAGTATCGATACCTGGCCTAATTTTGCAAGGGCATATCAATACCATCTCCTGAGTATTGATACCTAGACCATAATACCAAAACCCAGATTCAAATAGCTAAAAGTTATATCGATACTCCTCCCCGAGTACTGATACCCCAGCCAAATTTCACATACTAGTATCGATACCCCTATTCGAGTATCGATGCCCATGTAAATTTTACACTTACCCGTATCGATACCGATGCCTGGGTATCTATACCACTAAACCTGTAATGTCCAACTTAGCTAGTTTTTTACCCAATTGGTACCCCAAGCATGCCTTAATCAAACATACACATATGCACCACCAAACCAAGGATTAAAACAATTCAAAAGCCTTTGAAAGTAGGAATGTAACGCCCCGGTTTTGGGCTTAGAAGTCTTGGGCGTTGACCGGTTCGGTCAAAGTGCTGTTCGAATCTAAAAGGGTGAATTTAGGAAAGCCTAGTTCGGGTTGCATTAAAAATATGGAAAAATGTTCTAAAATCATATTTTAATATAATTAAGTGAACTGTGAAATCAATTTTGGAAAATGAGTTTTGGAAGGGTGACATTTTGGCTAGTGACCAAAATGTAATTTTTGAAAGTTTGGTGACTGTTTTAGAAAGGGTTGAAACTTTGAATCTTTAAGGAGCTATTATTCCAAAAGTAGTTTCTCCAGATTTTTCAAAGATATTTTGAGAATTATTCTGATTTTAAAACACATTAAAAGTGGAGGGAAAGCCATTTTTGGCTATTTTGGATAACTAACTTTTCCATTTTCTTTCTCTCATTTTCTCTCAAACCAAACACTTCTTTTCCAGAGATTTTGATCTGATTTTCTCACCTAAAATCCTCCTTTCAACTCTCTTTTGATTCCTAATCATCATATCTACAAAACCTCATCATTTGCCACTTGTTTCATCAAGGTTTTTGATTCCAAAAAGAGGAGAAACTCAAGTTTGGAGGTAAGAACGTCCTTCTCCTCTAAACTATCAGTTCTTTACTGAAATTCCTAAGTTTTCAATCCTTAATTGATGTTTTATTAAAGGCTTTTAAGATGAGAATTGGATCTTGGCTTATAATGCAAGATTTGGTGATTTTTGGTGATTTTCGTTTGATCTGATTAATCTGAGATTTGAGATGTGTTTTTGATGTTAAATGAACATTAAATTGATAAGGAATTGAGCTTTGATCAATGAAATCCCGGATAGGTTGAGTTTCCTAAGTTTAGCTTGTGATTCTTGATTGTTTTTGAGGTGATCTTGTGGATCTGATGTTGCTGGATGTTAATAGGTTGTTTTTAGATGTTATATGATGTTGAAAGATGTTTAGTGTTGATGGTTTATGGCTGGGCTTTGTTGAGAAGTGGTTTGGATGCATTTTCGGTTGTGTTTGGTGGCCGAAAATGGAGTGTGGATGAGAGCAGCGAGTTTAGGTGCTTTCATTGAAGCTATTAATGCATGATGATGCATTAATCCTCTGCTTTGATGTGTTAAAACAGGGGAGGCATCTTTGGATCCAAGAATTGTTGATCCGGAAGCTTGAATTGGTGCTTTGGCTTGAGGCGAAGTGGAATCGGTGAGTGAAAATGGTTTTCGGCTTTGAAACCAATGTCTTGGGAGCTTAGTTTAAGTCTAAACAACTTTGCTAAGCTCAAGCGTAAGTTTTCGGAAATACTCTCTAGTGGTGGCCATGATTTTGTTGTGATGCAATGTGGTTTATTGCATGTTTTAATTACTGTTTTGAAAGCATGATTTAGCATGGTTTTTGCTGTTGTTGTAAGCCATATGTTGAAGGAAACTCAAGGTAAGAGTTCCTTGTTTTTGAACATTGATTAAAGGTGGTTTGATGCTTTAAAATGCATGATGAATATGGCTTGGTTTAATGCTTTAAAACAGTGGATTTAATGATGAAAATGATGTATATTGGCAAGTGATGTTTTGAAAAGGTTAAGGTCACTAAGGTGGTTAAAAGTCCTTGAGTGAGCCTTGTTTACTTAAGAACATCAAGGTGGTTAAAAGTCCTTGGATGGTTCTTATATGGACACAAAGGTGGTTAAAAGTCCTTGTGTGATCCTTTCCATGGTGTTTAAAAGTCCATGGGGCCATGGTGTTTAAAAGTCCATGGGGCCAAGGTGTTTAAAAGTCCTTGGGGCCAAGGTGTTTAAAAGTCCTTGGGGTGATACTTGATGTGGACACAAAGGTGGTTAAAAGTCCTTGTGTGGTCCTCTTTCATGGTGTTTAAAAGTCCATGGACAAGGTGTTTAAAAGTCCTTGGGGCCAAGGTGTTTAAAAGTCCTTGGGGTGAAAGTTCATGAACTTGTTTTTATTGAAATGGAACTTATCACTTGTGGCCAATATGACATGTATTATATGAAGCATGAGATGCTTGTTTAAGTATGCTTTTGAGCATGTGCAATTGATGATTTGAAGCATGATTTATAAATGTTTTATAAAAGCATTATTGAATGGTTTTATTGAGCATTCCTCACTAAGCTTTTGCTTACGCTCTCTTTCGTTTTCTAAATCAATAATGCAGAACATTAAGAGGATTTGAGGGCAGCAAGGAAGGCAAGCAATCAAGTGGTGATTAAGCTCAAAGTATGGAAGGTTTTCCTAAGTTCATTTAGCTTTTGGTAATTTGGCAATGGGGGACCAATGTATATGTTTTGGGAGAGGTTTTGAACTCCCTAAGTATGTTGAATGTTGATGTGAATGCTGGTTTAAATGTTTGGCTTTTATATGCTTGAATTGGAAGATTATGCTTGAAAGGCTTGCTTGTGTAGGAAGCATGCCTATAGATTTGGGGCTTTTTGCATATGATGTTGTTTTGATGAATTGATGATGCAAGTATGTCTTATATATGTTGAATTGCATGCTGGTAAAGTTTGGTAGCATTTGGAGCATGTTTGAACGTTTAATTGCATGTTTAAGAATGCAATTTGGGCAAATCTGTGCAGGGCGTTTCGGAACAGAGCCACCCGTTTCGGAACAGGTGCCTTAAACAAGCCCAGGCGACCGAAACGGGAGGGACCGTTCCGAAACGGTTTGGCCTCTGCCAGCCCGTGTTGCGGTACGCGTTGCAGAACGGCCCGTGTTTCGAAACGGGTTCTGCGTGTTCCGGAACGGGTGACCGTTGGGGGCTGACACTGGCGGTTATATGTTTTGAATTGTTTGCGTTTTGGTCCTGAATCTTGTTTGTGCAATTGTATGAGTTTGGGAAGTCCTTTTGAGCTGAAATTTCACAGTGAAGCATGAAACCTGACTAATTACAAGCTGGTAACTTTAATTTGGGTTAAGTCCTCATATTTGTCAGAAATTACAATTTGGTCCCTAAGGTTGTAATTTGTTCAATTGGGTCCCTGTTTGATCTCTGATGTTTGTGATCTTTGAGTATGATGTTTGTGTGATCACAATTAAGGTTAATGAGCATCTAGACAAGATAAAAGAAAAAAAAGGGTCGTTAATCAAGGTTGACTTTCGGGTTGACTTTGGTTTTCCCCGTGTGACTTTCTTAATTCGGGTCAACTGTCTAGGCCGGGTTAAGGGGGTTACATTTGGTGGTATCAGAGCTGAGTTCTCGAGTAATTGGGAATGTTTGTATGCATGATTGAAGTATGTATGCCTTGTATGCTTGTTGTTCGAAAGCATGTTTAGTGGCTTGTGATTTGGATACGATTGAGATGTATGCTGTGTTGTAGCATGTTGTGGGTACCCATTGCCAAATCAAAGCTAATGAAATGATGATGTTTTTGAATGAAATTGAGCTTGAATACTTGGATTGCTTACCTTGCTGGGCCTAATTTGTTTATTTGCATTGTGATTGCATGGTAATAATATGGCACCACGTAGAGAGTTAAGGAGTAGCGTGAGAGCTACGACCCCGGATGGGAATGAGAACGAAGAGAATGCGGGTAGTGCTGTGTTACCTCCTCCTCCACCTGGTGGTGGTGGTGCTGGGGGAGGGACAGCTGAAGCTGCAGCTGGTGCTGCTGGACCAGAGGTTGGTCAGGGGCATGCTATGCCTGACATGTCTATGTTGGTACAAGCTATTGCGGGTGCTTTTAGAGCGGCAGTAGCTGGAGCTCAAGGAGCTGGGCATCAGGGAGATGCTGGAGTTAGACTACCTCTGGAGCGTCTGCGCAGTCTTGGTGGGACTGAGTTCAGGGGTATGTCAGCTGAGAGTTCTGAAGCTTGGCTAGAGAGTACCAATCGAATCTTGGGTCAGATGAGCTGCACGGATGTGCAAAAGTTGGGCTGTGTTGTGTCCTTGCTGCAGGACGATGCTTATACGTGGTGGACGACCACAATTTCTGGAATGGCTGAAGCTGATGTGACTTGGACATTCTTTCAGAATGTGTTCAAGCGGAGATATCTTGGAGTGAGATATCTTGATGAAAAGAAACGTGAATTCATGACTCTTACCCAAGGGAGCATGAGTGTGGCTGAGTATGAGGTGCAGTTTGTGCGACTCAGTCAGTATGCACCTGAGCTGATTCCTGATGAACGGGAGAGGTGCGAGAGGTTTCGTTATGGTCTTGTAACGGAAGTGAAGATGTATGTGCTAGCCACTGAATATGATGATTTTGATGTGTTGGTGGGCCGAGCCAAGGATATAGAGATGAATTTGAGTTTGTCTGCGAAAGGTGCTGGAGCAAGTGCTGGGAAGAGAGCTGCTGAGTATAGTTCCGGAGGTGGGCGGAACAAGAGGGGACGTGATCAGAGGTATCAGTCCTCAGCTAAGAGAGGTGGTGGTGCACCTGCTAGGGGTGGCAATGCTAGAGTTGACCCTAGTGCTTGTTGGATCTGTGGTTCACGTGGTCACATGAAGCGTGATTGTCCTCGTGCTGTGAGGGAGGTGCAAGCTCCTGTTGCGGCTGCTGGTAATGGGTGCTGGAATTGTGGATCCGCAGACCATCTGAGGCGAGATTGTCCTATGTTGGCTGGTGGCCAAGTGCGTGCTCCTGTTGTTGCTGCACCGTAGAGAGGTCGTGGGCGCGGCCGTGGTAATTTTCAGAGGCGTGAGGAAGGTGGTCGTGGAGTAGCCCATGCTGTGGCTATTCAGCCTGAGGGTGGGGGCCAAGCGAGAGTGTATGCTCAGCGTGAGGGCAGGAATGATGCGGATGTGATTGCATGTACCTTTACTTTGCAATCCTTGTCATTGCTTTCTTTGATTGATTCTGGATCTACGCATTCATACATTTTGCGTGAGCATGCTGAATTGCTTGGTTTGCCTGTTGAGTCTTTGGATGTTGGTGTTCGTGTCACTAGTTCTTTTGGTGAAACTGTTGTGACTCGAAAGCTTTTTAGAAGGTGTCCCTTGGTTGTTCAAGAACATGTTTTTCATGTTGATCTTATGGAGTTGCCCTTTTATGGTTTTGATGTGATTCTTGGTATGGATTGGCTTGCTGAGCATCGTGCTGTTGTGGATTGTGAAAATAAGCGTGTTTCGCTTAAGCTTGCGGATGATTATGAAGTTGTTGTGGTTGGTGAGAATGTGAAGTTTCTTGCCAATGTTGTTTCTACCTTGGAGGCGAGCAGGATGCTGAGGCAAGGTTGTGAAGCTTATCTAGCTTTTGTGATGAATCCTAGCTCTAAGGAGTTGAGGGTGCAAGATATCAGAGTTGTGAAGGAGTTCTCTGGTGTTTTTCCTGAAGAGTTGCCTGGTTTACCTCCTAACCGCGAGGTGGAGTTTGGAATTGAGCTGTATGAGAATACAACTCTTGTGTCCATTACTCCCTATAGAATGACACCTAAGGAGCTGAAGGAGCTGAAGACGCAGTTGCAAGAGCTGCTTGATCGTGGTTTCATCCGGCCGAGTGTGTCACCTTGGGGAGCACCAGTCTTGTTTGTGAAGAAGAAGGATGGCACTATGAGGATGTGCATTGATTACCGTCAGCTGAACAAGTTGACTATCAAGAATCGGTATCCTTTGCCGAGGATTGATGATCTCTTTGATCAATTTCGGGGAGCTGCTGTGTTCTCTAAGATTGACTTGAGATCAGGGTATTATCAGTTGAAGGTGAAGGATGGGGATGTGCCTAAGACAGCTTTCAGGACAAGGTATGGGCATTATGAGTTTCTTGTGATGCCGTTTGGTTTGACAAATGCTCCTGCTGCTTTCATGGACATGATGAACCGTGTGTTTCATGAATACCTGGACAAGTTCGTTGTGGTATTCATTGATGATATCCTTGTGTACTCGCGTACTGAGGAGGAGCATGAAGAGCATTTGAGGATTGTTTTGCAAGCTTTGTTGGAAAATCAGCTTTATGCTAAGCTGAGCAAGTGTGAGTTTTGGCTTAAGGAGGTGGTGTTCCTTGGGCATGTAGTTTCTGCTGAGGGGATTCGTGTTGATCCTCAGAAGATTGAGGCGGTGATGAACTGGAAAGTTCCGAAGTCTGTTCACGAGGTCCGTAGTTTCCTTGGTTTGGCAGGATACTATCGAAGGTTTGTGGATAGTTTTTCCAAGATTGCTGCACCTTTGACGAAGCTGTTGCAGAAAGATGTTAAGTATGAGTGGACGGAAGCGAGACAGCAGGCTTTTGAGAAGCTGAAGGCGGCTTTGACGCAAGCTCCTATCTTGGTTCAGCCTGAATCAGGGAAAGAGTTTGTGGTCTATAGTGATGCATCCTATGTTGGTTTGGGATGTGTGCTGATGCAGGAGGGTAAGGTGGTGGCTTATGCGTCGCGGCAGTTGAAAGTGCATGAGCAATTACCCTACGCATGATATTGAGCTGGCTGCAGTGGTTTTTGCTCTGAAGATCTGGAGGCATTATCTGTATGGTGAAAAGTGTACGGTGTACACGGATCACAAGAGTTTGAGGTATCTGATGTCTCAGAAGGAGTTGAATCTTAGGCAGCGGCGTTGGTTAGAGTTGCTCAAGGATTATGATCTGACGATCGAGTATCATCCTGGAAAGGCTAATGTTGTTGCGGATGCTTTGAGTAGGAAGGTAGCTGTTGAGCTGAGGGCTATGTTTGCTAGCTTGAGCATATCGCGGGATGGTGGTCTTGTTGCTGAGTTGCAAGTGAAGCCGTCTATGGTTCAGTTGATCAAGGATAAGCAGATGTTGGATGATTCCTTGGTGTCTCATGTTCAGGATATCGCGGAGGGTAGGCCTTCGGATTTCTGTTTTAATGATGATGGTGTGCTGTGTTTTGGGAGTCGAATAGTGGTGCCCAATGATGCTGAGTTGAGGCGTGCTATTCTGGCTGAAGGCCATAGTAGTCCTTTTGCTATGCACCCTGGTAGGACTAAGATGTATCGTGATCTTCGTGATGAGTACTATTGGGTGGGTTTGAAGAAGGATGTTGCAGAGTTTGTGAGCAAGTGTATGGTGTGTCAGCGAGTTAAGGCTGAACATCAGGTTCCTTCAGGGTTGTTGCAACCGTTGAGAATCCCTGAATGGAAGTGGGAGAGGGTTACCATGGATTTTGTATCTGGTTTACCTTTATCTCCTTCGAAGAAGAATTCTATTTGGGTGATTGTGGATCGCCTAACGAAGTGTGCGCATTTCTTGCCTGTGCATACTACGTTCTCTTTGGATAAGCTGGCAGAGCTGTACATTGCTGAGATTGTGCGGCTGCATGGTGTGCCTAAGTCAATTGTGTCGGATAGGGATCCGAGGTTCACGCCGCGTTTCTAGCAGTGTTTACATCAAGCTCTGGGTACAAGGTTGCATTTCAGTACATCCTATCATCCTCAGCCGGATGGTCAGTCTGAGCGAGTTATCCAGGTTTTGGAGGATATGTTGAGGTGTTGCGTGATTGAGTTCCAAGGTTCTTGGGAGAAGCATCTGCCTTTGGTTGAATTCGCTTATAACAATAGTTATCAGGCGAGTATACAGATAGCACCTTATGAGGCTTTGTACGGGAGGAAGTGTAGGACTCCTCTTTGTTGGGCTGAAACTGGTCAAAAGTTGGTTTCGATGCCAGCTTTGTTGAAAGGGACCACTGAGAAGGTGAAGCTTATCTGTGAGCGGTTGAAGGCTGCCTCTGATCGGCAAAAGTCTTACGCGAAATTAAAGCGTAAGGAGATAGAGTATGCGGTGGGTGACCGTGTGTTCTTGAAGGTTTCGCCTTGGAAGAAGGTGATGAGGTTTGGCCGGAAGGGTAAGTTGAGCCCTAGATACATTGGACCATATGAGGTTGTTGAGCGTGTGGGTCCTGTTGCGTACAAGTTGAGGCTACCTCAAGAGTTGGAGAAGATTCATGATGTCTTCCATGTTTCTATGCTCCGGAAGTATAGATCTGACCCTTCGCATGTGATGCCTGTGGAGGAAGTGGAATTGAATCCGGATTTGACCTATGATGAGGAACCGGTGAAGGTTCTGGATTCGGATAGCAAGGTTCTTCGTGGCAAGACCATTGAGTTGGTGAAGGTGCTGTGGAAGCATCGAGGTGTTGAGGAAGCCACGTGGGAGCGGAAGGAAGACATGCTGAAGCAGTTTCCTTATCTCTTTCCTTCAGGTAAATTTCGAGGACGAAATTTCTTAAGTGGGGGAGAGTTGTAACGCCCCGGTTTTGGTCTTAGAAGTCTTGGGCGTTGACCGGTTCGGTCAAAGTGCTGTTCGAATCTAAAAGGGTGAATTTAGGAAAGCCTAGTTCGGGTTGCATTAAAAATATGGAAAAATGTTCTAAAATCATATTTTAATATAATTAAGTGAACTGTGAAATCAATTTTGGAAAATGAGTTTTGGAAGGGTGACATTTTGGCTAGTGACCAAAATGTAATTTTTGAAAGTTTGGTGACTGTTTTAGAAAGGGTTGAAACTTTGAATCTTTAAGGAGCTATTATTCTAAAAGTAGTT
Source organism: Hibiscus tridactylites (assembly GCA_958450335.1). Classification (NCBI taxonomy): domain Eukaryota; kingdom Viridiplantae; phylum Streptophyta; class Magnoliopsida; order Malvales; family Malvaceae; genus Hibiscus; species Hibiscus tridactylites. The sequence continues at coordinate 21,947,612 of OY288284.1, read as the reverse complement.
TCTCCAGATTTTTCTAAGATATTTTGAGAATTATTCTGATTTTAAAACACATTAAAAGTGGAGGGAAAGCCATTTTTGGCTATTTTGGATAACTAACTTTTCCATTTTCTTTCTCTCATTTTCTCTCAAACCAAACACTTCTTTTCCAGAGATTTTGATCTGATTTTCTCACCTAAAATCCTCCTTTCAACTCTCTTTTGATTCCTAATCATCATATCTACAAAACCTCATCATTTGCCACTTGTTTCATCAAGGTTTTTGATTCCAAAAAGAGGAGAAACTCAAGTTTGGAGGTAAGAACGTCCTTCCCCTCTAAACTATCAGTTCTTTACTGAAATTCCTAAGTTTTCAATCCTTAATTGATGTTTTATTAAAGGATTTTAAGATGAGAATTGGATCTTGGCTTATAATGCAAGATTTGGTGATTTTTGGTGATTTTCGTTTGATCTGATTAATCTGAGATTTGAGATGTGTTTTTGATGTTAAATGAACATTAAATTGATAAGGAATTGAGCTTTGATCAATGCAATCCCGGATAGGTTGAGTTTCCTAAGTTTAGCTTTTGATTCTTGATTGTTTTTGAGGTGATCTTGTGGATCTGATGTTGCTGGATGTTAATAGGTTGTTTTTAGATGTTATATGATGTTGAAAGATGTTTAGTGTTGATGGTTTATGGCTGGGCTTTGTTGAGAAGTGGTTTGGATGCATTTTCAGTTGTGTTTGGTGGCCGAAAATGGAGTGTGGATGAGAGCAGCGAGTTTAGGTGCTTTCATTGAAGCTATTAATGCATGATGATGCATTAATCCTCTGCTTTGATGTGTTAAAACAGGGGAGGCATCTTTGGATCCAAGAATTGTTGATCCGGAAGCTTGAATTGGTGCTTTGGCTTGAGGCGAAGTGGAATCGGTGAGTGAAAATGGTTTTCGGCTTTGAAACCAATGTCTTGGGAGCTTAGTTTAAGTCTAAACAACTTTGCTAAGCTCAAGCTTAAGTTTTCGGAAATACTCTCTAGTGGTGGCCATGATTTTGTTGTGATGCAATGTGGTTTATTGCATGTTTTAATTACTGTTTTGAAAGCATGATTTAGCATGGTTTTTGCTGTTGTTGTAAGCCATATGTTGAAGGAAACTCAAGGTAAGAGTTCCTTGTTTTTGAACATTGATTAAAGGTGGTTTGATGCTTTAAAATGCATGATGAATATGGCTTGGTTTAATGCTTTAAAACAGTGGATTTAATGATGAAAATGATGTATACTGGCAAGTGATGTTTTGAAAAGGTTAAGGTCACTAAGGTGGTTAAAAGTCCTTGAGTGAGCCTTGTTTACTTAAGAACATCAAGGTGGTTAAAAGTCCTTGGATGGTTCTTGTATGGACACAAAGGTGGTTAAAAGTCCTTGTGTGATCCTTTCCATGGTGTTTAAAAGTCCATGGGGCCATGGTGTTTAAAAGTCCATGGGGCCAAGGTGTTTAAAAGTCCTTGGGGCCAAGGTGTTTAAAAGTCCTTGGGGTGATACTTGATGTGGACACAAAGGTGGTTAAAAGTCCTTGTGTGGTCCTCTTTCATGGTGTTTAAAAGTCCATGGCCAAGGTGTTTAAAAGTCCTTGGGGCCAAGGTGTTTAAAAGTCCTTGGGGTGAAAGTTCATGAACTTGTTTTTATTGAAATGGAACTTATCACTTGTGGACAATATGACATGTATTATATGAAGCATGAGATGCTTGTTTAAGTATGCTTTTGAGCATGTGCAATTGATGATTTGAAGCATGATTTATAAATGTTTTATAAAAGCATTATTGAATGGTTTTATTGAGCATTCCTCACTAAGCTTTTGCTTACGCTCTCTTTCGTTTTCTAAATCAATAATGCAGAACATTAAGAGGATTTGAGGGCAGCAAGGAAGGCAAGCAATCAAGTGGTGATTAAGCTCAAAGTATGGAAGGTTTTCCTAAGTTCATTTAGCTTTTGGTAATTTGGCAATGGGGGACCAATGTATATGTTTTGGGAGAGGTTTTGAACTCCCTAAGTATGTTGAATGTTGATGTGAATGCTGGTTTAAATGTTTGGCTTTTATATGCTTGAATTGGAAGATTATGCTTGAAAGGCTTGCTTGTGTAGGAAGCATGCCTATAGATTTGGGGCTTTTTGCATATGATGTTGTTTTGATGAATTGATGATGCAAGTATGTCTTATATATGTTGAATTGCATGCTGGTAAAGTTTGGTAGCATTTGGAGCATGTTTGAACGTTTAATTGCATGTTTAAGAATGCAATTTGGGCAAATCTGTGCAGGGCGTTTCGGAACAGAGCCACCCGTTTCGGAACAGGTGCCTTAAACAAGCCCAGGCGACCGAAACGGGAGGGACCGTTCCGAAACGGTTTGGCCTCTGCCAGCCCGTGTTGCGGTACGCGTTGCAGAACGGCCCGTGTTTCGAAACAGGTTCTGCGTGTTCCGGAACGGGTGACCGTTGGGGGCTGACACTGGCGGTTATATGTTTTGAATTGTTTGCGTTTTGGTCCTGAATCTTGTTTGTGCAATTGTATGAGTTTGGGAAGTCCTTTTGAGCTGAAATTTCACAGTGAAGCATGAAACCTGACTAATTACAAGCTGGTAACTTTAATTTGGGTTAAGTCCTCATATTTGTCAGAAATTACAATTTGGTCCCTAAGGTTGTAATTTGTTCAATTGGGTCCCTGTTTGATCTCTGATGTTTGTGATCTTTGAGTATGATGTTTGTGTGATCACAATTAAGGTTAATGAGCATCTAGACAAGATAAAAGGAAAAAAAAAGGGTCGTTAATCAAGGTTGACTTTCGGGTTGACTTTGGTTTTCCCCGTGTGACTTTCTTAATTCGGGTCAACCGTCTAGGCCGGGTTAAGGGGGTTACAAGGAACAAGTAGAGGTAAATTGCATTATATCACAATACTATAGGCATGCTTCCTAAATTAATCTCGCTCAACATTCAAAAAGAGATTCATGGCACAATTCACTATTGGCATCACATTGATTGTCTATTAGTATCATTTTAAACATGCTTGAATCATAAAAGCATAAGCATAAGCATTACCAACCTATATGATTAACTAAGAAAATCTCCTAGCATCAAACACATATATGCAACTCATCATCAATCATGCTTCAAAGCATCATCATACTAGTCCATCTAACCACATCATATAAACTTGCACAACACAATTAAATCCAAGTTACAAACCCCCAAAAACATGGTAACACATTTCCTTATTGACAAAATTAAAACTAGGTTTCCATACTCAAATGATTGTCTTGTTCTTGGACCTTCATTACCGAGAAAATGTTGCCCATCAACTCTATTGCTCTGCATCAATGAGAAAGAAGAGCTTAAGCACACAATACTTAGTGAGGTTGCTCTTAAGTAAAACATTGATGCATTCTAAAACTCTTTTGAAAACCACATAGCATTTGATATGAAAGCATGCTTAACCAAACCAAAGCATCTTCCCATTTTTTTCCAAAACATATCATCCATAACAACCATATGCATTAAAACTCTTTCCATATATCTCATATATTGGAAAGTATTGTGACCTCAAATAGACTTAAATTTATCCTTTTATTCAAAAACAGAATTTTACTTTAAACCTCATCGGATACACGGATTTCCCCGGTGGACTTACCTCCACCTAATCTCACTTCGGCCCAAAATAGGCTTACCCCTACCTATCGTGATAGACTTACCTCTACCACACAACAATAGGCTTACCCCTACTGTAAGAAACCGAAGAATACCATCAGCTCAAGTAGCCATACCGCTATACCTCAAGAGCTGCGGAACAATCAAGTTTATATTATAGTCCACTTTAAACCCTATGACATGCCAACTATATCTGATACTTTCTCATTTACGTCATATAGCCAATATATCATTTTCAAATACATTTACTTATTGTTTTTCAAACGCATTTCTCAAAACTATTTCATATGCAAAACCACATTGCAAATTGTAATAACGCATTTCCTTTTATGAACAAATCTCAACACTTATAGGTATACATATACTTTGATAAACATTGCATATTAATCCAAAATGATACATTTACAGTAAGTAAATCAAACCATGTTTAAAAACCAAAACATGAAATCCACAAGCTCATATATCATCAATACTTAAACGAAACAAGGGAAACTTACGCTCAAGCTTAGTTAAGCGCTGTACGCAACTAGGCAACCTTGCCTTTATTGTCCCCTATTTTAACAACACAAAACCAAAGGTAAAATGCATCATTATGTATTCTACTTACTGCCAAATAACAATCCCCTGAAATTCATTCACCCAACACTTACAATCAAACTTACGATTCTAACATTCAATCCTCCTCAAAACACAACCACAAACACTTTCTAAACACCCTTATACCTCCAGCAACTCAAGAACACCTATAACAGCCCCAAAAACCACTAAAAACTCACCTAAAAATTAATCAATCAAATAGTTTCGAGATTTATTTCAATAATCTCATTTCACATTATAGTTACCTTATCAAAATATGAAATTACCCAATCAACATCTCTAGGTTTCATAAACTTAAACAAATCTTTAAGAAATCATCAAAATCTCCATTAATTAATCAATTCTTGAAATCCATTGCAAAACTAAGTTAAAATCAATCCAATATCAGCCAACCACTAGGGAATATCAATAAAGAATCTTAGTTAGGAATCAAATGTAGAATTGACGTAAGTATTTCCTTGAAATCAAACTTATGAAATGGATGAAATCTTTGAGAAATTCTTGTGAGGTTTTGTTATGAATCAAATGTAGAATCAAATGATAATTTCTCCATTGAAAATCAGCTAAGAATTCTAGAGAAACATGTTCAGAAATTGAAATGGAAAATGAGGGGAAATAAGGAGAGAAAATAAGAAAAAATTAGAAAGAATAGGAAATTGATTTAGAAACCAATCGACCATCAATTCCTTACTCAATTAAGGTGGTGATTTTTTATTAAAAACATTAGAAAATAACAGCTCTCTTTGGATTCTTAGTATTGGCCCATTTGCAAAATAGTCACTAAACTAGTTTTACAAACATTACATTTTAGTCACTAAATCAAATTCCAGTTAATTAGATTAAATTGACCTTTAATTAAAACCATAAGGTTTTTAATATAATGATTAAAACCTTTTAAAAATTCAACCCTTTGCCAATTAGTAAAAATTCCTATTTTACATTTTAATTTATCCCGAAACATATTTAATTCATTAATCCAGTTTAACTAGTTAGAACCAAACCCGGTCAAACCCTTAAACCTTCTAACACTATTTTAAGGGTGTTACTAACTCTAAGTCACAATGCGAGTACCACACGGGAATCATCGGGCACTACATCGATAATTGCAAGGCATTTAAGAAGGTGGTCTAAAACTTGATCAATACGAGAGTTCTAAAATTGGACTCCCCAAATGTAGCAGCCAACTCTTTGCCTAATCACGGTGAGCGAGGGGTCAATTTCATCGAGAAAGAGTGTCTTAAGAAGACATTGGAAAGCGTCGATGAAGTCACGTCTCCTTTGAGTTGGGTGTACAAGCAACTGCGTGGAACCGAGTTGACCATACAAAATATGGAGATTGACAACGTGGTTGGAAAAGAATTTTGTGAATATCATCAAAGGTAATCAATTGGCGGATGCCCTTGCCAAGGGGGGTGTCGATCGGGGGTCGTGGCTTTGGGTAACGGCGTGAGTTGTATGCGTGTTTGTCCTGTTTTTTGACACTACTAATGGTACTCTTTTCTCCCATTTAGGATTAGGGGGGGTTTTAACGAGGCTATTAGTATTGCTTTGTATGATTTTGCTTTAATAAAATCATATTGCTTTTCAAAAAAAAAAGGACACATTACAAAGAATTTAAAGAGTTGATCCAGAAAATGATGTACAATAAGGAGATTGAGTTTTTTCGAGGAGGATTGAAGAATTTGGTTGAATGAAAAAACAGTATCAGTTGTCTGGAGTTTGTGATGCACGAAAACTTCATCTTATTGTTCATCATTTTCCATTTTTTTGTTTTTGATATCCTCTACATTTTGTATCTAATTTTAAAGAAATATTTGGAATTAATTCTCACTCTTCTAGCCCAGATTAACAAAAATATTTTGTAAGGGCATATGTAATGTTTTCTCAAATAATCAAATGATACTTGTTTTGTATAATATTTTGTTTTAGGCAAACAATTTATATTCTTCGATTCTTTGAACATTCCATTATTTGTTATGGGATAGTTTTTATTTTTCCCATACATATATGTACATATCATTTTTATCAGGAACCTAAATATTAATTGCAAGAGTGACTTTGATTCAAGTTCAACGATTAATTTTGAGCAACCTGTGTTTAGTGAAAATCGGAAGCTGCGAAGATGACAAATATGTGGCTTACATTCCAATTGGTCAGTCAATAATGACCACACATGAGGACAATATAATGCACTTGGAAGAATAATCTTCCATATTTTAAAAAGAAAAGGTAAAAAAGGTGAAATCTCGGGGCACTCTGCTAAAGATACAAGATCTAGTGTTTAATAAGGTAGTTATGCTCCATCTACTCTATATCTTGGCTTCATAAGTGAATTTGAAATCTTGACAAAGTCAAACAATTATTGAGATTAAATCTAGATATATAAAAATGCACTCCAATGTTCGAAGCCTGGTAAAGAGGCATTTTCAGAAATGAGTGTGAAAACTTTGGGGCATTCTACTGAAGCGATATGACAAATATGGTTGTAATGCACCATCCAAGTCAAAAACCTTAGCTTCATGAGTGATGATTCATATCATGACAATGCTGAGTAGTTCGGGATTTTGTTGTTTGCTTCATCATTTATCTTGAACCAAAAGAATGTGATGAGTTGAATTCCACAAATAATAAAAAAATGAGACAAAGAAACAATAATTTAAAGGTTGAACATACCAAAATTGGCTCTAAACTGGTTTAAAAAGTAACTCAGAAGGGACTTCACATCTTCAAATATCGACTCATCTTTTGAGGTCTCCTAGACACATGATATGTTTGAGACAATCATCAGTGAGTTATTTCAGTGTCGCTCCTGCACTTGATATTTGGGAGCCTAATTTTGATCTCATTTTAAAAAACAAGTTCACCTTTTTCATAAATTTAATTATTTTCTCCATCTCATTTTTTTCTTTCGCCCTAAAATTTGAAAGAGGAGAAAACTATGAATATGATTTTTACATTAAAATGAGCTTAAAATAAACTCTACATATGACTTTTTAAAAATTCGTCTTCATAAGTTTTTTCATTAAAATGAACTTAAAATAAACTCTGCATATAGACTTTTTTTAAAAGTCATCTTCATAAATTTTTGCATTAAAATGAGTTTAAGACTTTTTCTCGCCAAAAATATTTAAAGAGGGGCAAAACATTGAATCATGAATTTAAGAACGATAAAATTAGTGTGACACCATTGTCCACACAACAAGATTATCTGTACATTAGAGTTGAAATTAGAATAGACAGAAGAGGATACAAAGCCTAAAAGAATTTGACTATTGGACAAGTCAAAATTCAGCTCAGGAGAACACGAGTAAACAAAGAAATTTTAGGGAAAATTTTGTTGGGACATGAATATGACCAATTAATTTAATGATAGAGATATTTCAGAGCCAAGACTCGAGAAGACTGGGCAATATATGAAAAGAGCATTATGAAGTGAGAACCTGAAAAGACACTTTAGAGCCAAGAAGGATACAAATATTCTGAAGATTGAACCTGAATGAGATGGGTTGCATTAGCCGCAAAAAGAGTTTTAACGGAGAATTGGAACAAGAAACCTTGAGCTTCCCATAAGCCGAGCTCACCCACGTGGTTCTCAGTTTACATCATTCATGCACCATGTGTAGTTAGACATCCTTACGTTAGTGGCATGCTAACTCATATCATTAATTTTCTGTATTTTGACAGGAATCATTAAAGACTACAACAAGTTACTTACCTGTAAGACTTTCAATGTGTGGTGATTCGGGCAACAGTAAGACTTTCAGTGCATGACTTTAATTATCCAGACCATCAGTAAGACCTTTAGTGTTTGGTGATTTGGAGCTATGAGTAAGACTTTAGTGCGTAATTTTAAATATTTTAATGCATGGTGATTTGGGGTTTTTAGCAAGACTCCGGTGATTGACCATTAATCTTCCGAACCATCACTAAAACATTCAGTGTTTGGTGATCCAGACCGTTAGCGATGATGATTCGAGCTTCAAACAGGGAAGTAGAACAAATTTGTGCTTTTTGATCTTTGCTCTATTCTTGTTTTACAAGAACGAACAAAAAGAGGGGAAACTGTAATCACTATTTTTTCTGATTTTTTATTTTATTTTTATTTTTATTTATTTTATTATTATTATAATTATTATTAAACAAAATCCAAAACAAAATATATTAACCTAATTAAATAACAGCTCAAATATAATTAAGTATTTTAATCCATTTAAATAACATATTGTGATTTTAGCTATGAGCGTAGGACAAATATGTGGTAAATATGGTGAATGCATGCTAAATTATATTAGATTAATGGTTCCTACACAAGTGTAATAGTTAAGGCAACATGTTTATTAAGAAGAATCCTCTCATTTGGCGGAAACATGTTTAAGGAATAGAGGAAAAATATGTTGCTAAGGATTCTTGAGGATTGAAACTCCATGTTTGGGGATAGATGCATGACCTTCCTTTGGGGATTGCTCGAAATATAAAGTAATGGAGCACATCCTTTCCATTAGGAAGAATCCTCTCATTTGGCCAAAATTGGTAAGAATGAGCTTTATGAACATAAAAATAGCTTGAATGTTTATATGATTGCCTGTTGTTTATGTATGTTTGTTTAGTAGTACTTAAGTTCTTTTGTTTGTTTTCCTTAGTAATGGAATATATGCTTTAATAATTGTTAAGTGTGCAAAAGTCCTATATTTATGCCCTAGTTTAGCTCAATTATTGTTGTTCTTAAGTATAGTTTAGTTGCATTTATTAGGAAAACATACACAAAACTGCATAGATTAGATATTTTTCCTTATTTGATGAACTTAATTGTTTTTATATATAAGATACTGCTCAGGTTTGTTTTCTTCCTGTGCGCATGTACCCGCCCGAGCAGATGCCACCGAGGCAGCAGAGAGGGTAGAAGAGGAGAAGCTGGAAACTGATGGAGGAAGCTATTGGACCATTTTGAGAGCCGATCAAGGAGGAAAGGACCAGAATGAAGAGCTATGACAACCCTTTCACACCAATCAACACCTCCGCCGATGCAGTCAACAATGTGTCGTCGAGGTAACAACTCGAGGAAGGGTGGAAAATGCTAAGTGGTATGCGATTGAAAGAGCTCATGAAGCCCGATATTTGGAGACCACTTGCACATGCATTAAAGACCAGCAGACAAAGAAAAGCCATGGTCAAAGTCAAGTTGGAAAAAGTCAAACCGGAATCTAGGAAGATTTAATGAGTTGTAATTATATTCTAACTAGTATTCCTACCCTAAACCAACTTAGGCGTAGGCTCCTCCCCTATATATATATAATCAACTTAAAGGAGAGAACACAATTGAGATTAGAGAGAAACTCCTTCTTGTCGAAACCCTAGTGTCGTCTAACCCCATTATGTTCTAAACCTTCCCTAGGGCTAAGGGAAGGTTGTGTAGTAGTTGTGAGAGTTTGCTTGTATTCGTTTAGGATTTCAGTTTTTGCAATAAAATTCAAGGTTTGTTTACTCTTGGTTCTTCATTGTTGCAATCTTTATCGGGAGAGAAGAGGGCAGCAATCTATTTGTTCAATATCGGGAGAGTTGAACTTACGAAACAAGTAAACACGGTTTTATCTTACCATAGGATAAAGCTACTTCGGCTTAGGAATAAGTTTAGAAGTTCAGCGGCTAAGAGAGGTTTCATAATCGGTTGGTGTTCACCCTTAGATTCACGCCGGGAGGTATCATCCAAGATGTGTTTGCCAATAGTACTTCAAGCTTCGGGAGAAGTGGATGTCATAGAAGGGAGCCTTGCCGAACCTTGAATCATCGCTTAACTACCCAGACAGTCACTTGGTCTCTGCCGAGGTGGGCGCCTGCCGAGGTATAGTCGAGGGCGGCTGTTGAAAGTTGTTAAGTTAATCTCCAAAACTGTTCCGAGATAGTGCATTCAATCTCCACACTACGAAGCATCCAATACCAGCCTGTAACACCCTGAAAATACCCTAGAAGAAATTATAAGAAAATAAAAAGAAAAGTGTAAACATTTTGGTTAAGCTTAGTGAAATTATAAGATTAAAGTATTAAAATGAATAATTATAAAGTGATAGATTAAAAAAAAGATATACATGTGTTATATGTATAAAGAAAATGTGATTTAATGTATGTATATAAGTTTAATGAAATGAACAATGTAAGTTAATACATATATATAACATACTCGGTGGACTATTAGGATAATTATCTATGTATATACATGTATAATATAAGATAATAATAATAGTAATAATTAAACAAATTAATATAATAAATATAATAAAAGGTTAGTGGAATTTACATGGTAGATTAACAACCCATGTTTCCTCATTGTGGTGATAACCGGCCAGCAATGTTAAGAAGAGGACACATGTATTCCACATTGTTTCACCTCCATCTTTCATCAAACATACTCTCACCGAAACAAAAAGAGAACTTAGAATATTGAATTCTGGAGATTTTGAAGCTAAGGAACTCATGCATGTTGCTGGAAATTAGGATAGAATTCATATATGTTCATGCGTGAAGAAAAAAAAAATTCCATGTAAGTATGTGTTCATGTTACCCGATTGCTATATGTGTTCTTATTTCTGTTTTGATGAAATCTGGATATTGTTCATTAAGGAAATTGATGTTTAAATGTTTGATTGTTCATAAACAATGCTGGGTTTGTGTTAGTACTGAATTTTAACTGAAAATACAAAGTAGAAACAAGTTAGAACACCTAAACTGACCAGATTCGTACTTGTATGATACCCTGTAGAAATCTGGAAAATTGAGCATGTTAGAGTCATTTCTGGAAAAAGTGTTCTTATACAAAGTTGTAGAGAACAAAATTGTACATGGAATAGAGTATTATTTGCTCACAAATGTTAAGTATAGGTCTCTGAATTGTTGTTAGAAGTAGACTGAACTGAAACTGAATGGATTTGGAATCTGCTGGACTAAATTGTGAAATTCGAAATGTTTAGGGGTCAAAATGGTGTTAATAAATTCTGAAAATTTATGCTTGAAACAGGGGAGTCATTAAATGAATAAAAATTTAATGGCCAAGCTTGAATTAAGTCCCAATTGATAGGTTAAATGCATTTAGATCACATAGAGGATTAAAATGGATTAAAAGTGACTATTTTGTAAAAAAAATTGTTAAAATGCAGACTTGAATGCTATGTTTTTAAAGATGTTAGAACTTCATTATTATGTGAATACATGTAGGTTAATGTGGTTAATAGCTTAGAATCAAATGAATTGTGAAATATAGGATTTAAATGCACTAAAGTCACTAAGTTAAGCTTGGACAGATTAGGCCCTGAAATTGGTCTGTTTTCAAATGTAAAACTGTATTAACAGATAAATGCTAAAAATATGACCCATAAATGGTTTTAAAGGTGTGTTTATAAGCTTTCCAGAATAGTATGATATGCCTTATTTAGATTAGGAAATAAAAAGTTATGGACAGATTAGTGGATCATGCTCAAAACTGCCATGTTAAGGACAACTTCTGTGTTTATTGTTGTTTGCTTGATTCTGTTGAATTTTTATGCTAAGGTTGATACTAATGGATGTTATACATGTTTTAATATGATTCAAGAGCATATTGGTGAAGAGAAATTAGAGGAATCAAGAGGTAATCAAACCAAGAAGAAAGAGAGAGGCATCATCATTAAGGAGACAAACTACCTTGGAGTATTGTGAGTGTAGTTTTGTTTAAAGTGTTAGGATTAGTATCCTAACCTTGTTATTTTTTATTATTAGATAACATGAAGGAAGCATAAAATGAACCTAATAATGGTTGGTAAAAATTAAAATGCTAAGGAAGAAGGACTAAAGGAAAGACTTATGATATGTTGACTATGCTAGTTAGATAAGCTTACTTTGGCCTAGATATGTTACATTGGGTTGATGATTGAATAAACCATATGACATGAACTTATATGATGAGTTTAGCTACTTTATTTTGATGTTTACATGATGAAAATGATCATAGGTGCTTGTTGATTTTTCATGTTATCATGAATTGAATGATTGCTCTGAAATAAAGATCGATATTGTTACATGTTTGGTGAATTGTTGAATAACAAGCAATTGGTTTTGTTAAACATATAAGATAAGATAAGACATTGGTTTGATTAGTGTCTATAGGTAGAATGGCATGCCTTAGAGTCATTGAGCTCCTCTGATTATTGTTAAAGGATGGTGGTTAGTCACCAATATTCCTTAAGGTGGTAAGTCACCTTGATGCTATGGCATCCTCTGATTACATGTTACAAGTTGGTTACAAAGCATTGATACCTTTGGGTATCCAAAGTCATATGTCACACATAGACTCGACTACCTTGTTCATTAATCATCCAAGGCAACATATTTAAAAGTTACATGACTTGAAAGATAAGTACCTAAATGATAAGTACCAATGAAATGAAATTGATATGCCTACTTGCCTTGTATATGCTAATGCTTTTAAATGATGCTTGTTGTTGTATATGATAATGTTTTGATCGATACTTGCTGTATGAATGAACATAAAAGTATGTTGTTTATGCTACATCAATGGTTACTTGAAATGGTTACAAGATTAGCTAAGTCTACTTATGCATGATGGACTAGCTAGGTGAATTTTGATTAAAGCCTAGTTAGGTAACCTTAAAGAGTGAATAATGCTCTAAAAGATAGAGATTAGTAAAGTTTAGGGCTGCCTCACTAAGTACATACCTTATACTTATCACTCTTCTGTTCCCTTCTTCCAAAAATTTCAGGTACTAGTCCCGAAAGCTAGTCGATTGTCTTAAAGAGCTGACCTTGAAGAAGTCCAAGCACAACTATGACTCTTTTGGATATCTTAGTCGGTGGCATAGATGTATATAAGTGTCACATGCATATGATACATGTACTTTGGGTGTTTGACATGTAATTGTTAAGTTTAAGACTTGGCTTGGTTATGTATATATATAAGTATAAGCTTGTTTTGTAATAATTATATGTTGACATATAATGGTTGCATTATATATATATATATGTGTGTGTGTGTGTGGGGGGGGGGGGGGGGTTGTGTATGATTAAAGTGTTGATATGTGATTTGCAAATGCTATGTGTTATCTAGATATCATGTTATTCAAATGGATGAATGTGAACATGTAAGATCGTGCTTGTTTAGATTATCAAATTGTACCTAGATTTCCTAATAGGTTATATGCTTCATTCGAATGACTCCTTATGTAATAGTGTTCATGGTGTATGATTCTTATATGCCTATGTTGTCATAGCACCATTCGAATATAATGTTTTATGTATATGATGTATGCTATAGGTTGTCTTGATGTACTTCGAACATGGTCTTATTAGGCTTAGGTGATTTGATAATGTTAAGAATTGTATACATGTGGTTATGCTATGTTATGGTATTAGTCCAATATGTTATAAGTATAAACTTGGTTAGTATAAGATACTTAAATTTTGTGGATAACATGTTTTTAAGTTCATATGTTAGTATGTTAAGTTTGATAATATATAAGCTGCATGGCTTTGATTGATATTGTTTCATGTTTTGTTTCGATTGTTTATTTGTTCTGAATCGTTCGTTATATGTCGTAACATCTGTCGCTCCTAAACCGGGTGAGGGGTGTTACACAGCCCATTCTCTCACTATGATTTCTAGATTTATTTTACTTGCTTTAGTTTTAAATTTAATCAAACCAACTCCTAATATATGTGTTTTTATTTTTACTTGTGCAGAAAGGTGAACTCCGAAAAGTTGTCACGATGCCTGTGGAGACGATATCTTAAATACTATAACTTGGCATCGTGTAAACTTGCACGCAATTTGCGCGTCACGTTTGCACGCAACAAGTTTTTGGCACCGTTGCCGGGGATTGACGTACAACTTTTTGTTTTTATTTTTCTACACTTTTTATTTTCCGTTTAACCCTTGGTTTTCTTTGGTGTATGACCAGAGCCTAAACGTACTGCACGCAGACTCAGACAAGTCAATAGAGAAGCCATGGGTGATCCAGCAAACAACCAGAACCTACCGCCTCCAATCGACAATGTCGTGGCGGGCAATGGGAGGCAACCTCATTCCGCTCGGCGGCTAGTTCGTGACTACTTGGAGGAGGATCTGAGAAGTTTGAACTCTGGCGTGATTGATCCAGAAATACAAGAGGACCACTTCGAACTCAAACCAGTCATGTTCAACATCCTAAATACACTTGGACAGTTTGGAGGATCCGCAACTGAAGATGCCCGCCAGCATATGATATCCTTCCTGGATATCTGCAAATCCTTCAAAATCCATGTAGTTCATCCTGACGTGCTACGGCTCAGATTATTTCCCTATTCACTGAGGGATAGGGCAAAAACTTTGTTCAATAGCATACCATCGGAGTCCATTGAATCTTGGACAGAACAATGCCGAGATTTCTTAGCTCGATTTAATCCTGTCAATTTTACTAATAAATTGCGGACTGAAATCACTACTTTTCGACATGCGGATGATGAACCAATGTACGAAGTGGACTCAAGCATCCATATTCTACAACGGTGTAAACACACCAACAAGGATGATGATGGATTCATCTGCCAATGGTACATTGCTCGACATGGAGCCGGTCGAAGCAATTCAGATCTTGAACAAGATGCCCAAGAACGCCTACCAGTTCCCTAATGCCTGTCGAGGCAGTGTAAAGAGGCAGGCCACAGCAAATGAGCTAGGAGCATCAAATGCAGTTGTAGCACAAATTGCTAGGCTGACAAAGATGGTAGAAGCTATGCAAGGGATAAACAATACACAACAGGTTAAAGCCATAGATGCCTTTTGCGACCAATGTGGGGGAGACACCCTAATTTCTTGTGGAGTAACTCCAACAATGCTCTAAATCTAGCTAATCAGACAAATCAATAACAAGGATTCTAGTAGGCTATATCGCCGCAGCAGCAACGTGCAACACCCAGTGCTTTAGAGCAGACTCTGAATGTCGTCATGACTCAGAAAGGTACCTATATGTCTAATATGGATTTATTTGTTAAGAAAACTAAGGCTTTCATGGAAAAGACCGAGATGAGGATGCAGAATCATGAGGCAACTTTAAGTCAATGGAAACTCAAGTGGGAAAATTTGCACAAGTCCTGAATACCAGACCTATGGGAGGATTGCCCAGCGATACTGAAGTCGCGAAGAAACCCACTTACGAGCAGTGCAATATCATCAAATTAGTTGCCGAGACAGAAGCATATAAGCCCACCTCGGCAGATCCAGGACCCTCTGTCGCGGCAGACCCTAATGATGCTTCTGAAAAGCATGAGGTACGCCCACATGTTCCACAACAGCTGAAACACCAGAAACAAGATCATTAGTTCAAAAGGTTTCTGGATATTCTCAAGCAAGTGCATATCAACATACCCCTGGTGGAAGCCATACAACAAATGTCGAACTATGCCAAATTTTTGAAAGACATGGTTTCCAAATGGAAAAGAATCAGGGAATTTGAAACGATCGCCATGATGGAAGAATGCATGGCCATGCTGCACAATTAAAAACCTCCCAAAGTGAGAGAACTACGTAGTTTCCTCATTCTATGCGCTATTGGGAACCATTACGAGGGGAAAGCCTTATGCGACCTTGGGGCAAGAATCAATGTAATTACCAAGTCTATTTTTGAAAAGTTGGGAATTGTAAAAGCTAGACCCACCACCGTCATGCTCCAGTTAGATGATCATTCTTACGTGCAACTGGAAGGAAAAATTGAAGACATTCTAGTAAGAGTGGACAATCTTATTTTTCCAACTGATTTCTTAATTCTAGATTGTGAGGCAAACAACAAAGTACCCATCATCCTGGGAAGACCGTTCATAGCCACAAGCAGAACTCTAATATATGTGGAGAATGGGGAGCTTACTATGAGGGTGGATGACCAGAAAATTAAACTGAATGTCTTGCAACCCTTGAAAAAAGCTGACGACAAAGAATAATGCTAGGACATGCATGCCTCAGCAGACACCAAACCCAGCACAAAACTAGAGCCCTCTAGTCACAGCCGCCTGGGCGGGCAACCTGGCAATGCCAATGATCAAAAGAAACACAAAGACCCGCCCTGGTAGAGGGTGAAGCAGATGTTGCAGCAACCCATGAAGTGGTTATGCTGGGAAATGCATCCAGATGCATTCCTAACATAACTTAAATTTAATTTCTTTTATTTTTATGTTTTAGGATTTAGATTTTAATTTCTTGCATTTTTTCAGTTCTTACGAAGTAGATTTAATTTTAGTATTTGTTTTCTAATAATTTTTAGTTCAGCTTTTTGTTTGGAGAGACAATAGCTCAAGAGAAGGGAGAAGAAGAAAGCCAAAAATCCATCAACAGCTCCAACCTGCCCGCCAAGTCTGTCGCGGTAGAAAGACGTTGCTTCCCGCCAGAACTAGTCGTTACAGACTAGCCGTTCGTAGACGCCCGTTCCGTTCCAACGGCACTCTGCCCAGGCAAAGGCTGCCACGACAGACGAAACGGTAGCACTCTTTCACCCCTATTTAAACCCCCCTCATTTTTTTAATATTCACTCTTATTTAATATCTCTTGCATATTGTTTCACTGATTTACTTTGCTTTCAGATTTATTTCCTTTTCCACAGTTTCTCAAACTCTCACAACCCTCTTCACAAAAAAAACCCTAAAACCCAATATCAAGAATGGTAAGAACCCTCCGCCGCCGTGCTACCCAAGCAGAGTTCGAAGAATCTCTCAACCGCTTCGCCACACCAGAGATTAAAGCCCGCCACAACGAGAGATTCAAATAAAGATCGGTGTGGGAAGAGCACGGTTTCTACTATGAGATGGGGCAGAGGAATTTCGGGCTCGAACACTTCATCTACTCAAAGATCACACACCAAAAGTGGCAGATCTTTGCCCAGCAACCAAGGCCGACAAATTAGACGATGGTGCGCGACTACTATGCCCATGAGCCGATAGAGGAAGTGCCAACGGTGAATATCTGCGTGCGGCCAGTATTGATCGACGAAGACAAGATCAACCTCTACTACAGCCTCCACATTCGTGAAGATCAGCACGTGGAGTTCCTCTCCTCCCGCACGACGGACAACTCTGAGGCAATAAAGGAAGAGCTTTGCATTCCATGAACAATTTGGAATGAAGGAAAGAAAATAAAGGCACCGTCAATCGGTGGAACTTGCTGCTGGAGGCAAAGTTATGGAACACGTTCGTGAAGAGACGATTGTTGCCCACGTCCCACAAATCCACCATCGACAAGCCACGCTTGGCACTCATCCGCTCCATCATCAACAAAAGGTACATCAATGTGGGTGCTATTATTGCTAATGAAATTTATGAGTGTGGGCAGAAAACGAAGGGGCAACTCTACTTCCCCAGCCTCATCACGGCATTGTGCGAGAAGGCATATGTTACGGCCGCCCCAACGAACACCATGACGCCAGAAAGAACCGGGTGGACGAGGGACATCATCCTGTGGAAAATGGAGATCACATCTTCCACCCCATAAAACTATGCCCGGCATTGGAGATGGGCAGCCAGCAACAATTCCAACAGCTCGCTCCAGCAACCACCATAGGCTGCTTGGTAGCCCAGCTGGACAGAATGGAAAGACGCCAGTTAACATTCATGGCCTACATTCGGGACTTCAACAATGCCATCGTCACCACCATCAAGGAGAAGTTCCCAGCGGCCCACTTTCTAGAGTTCCCTGCCAAGATATTTGCCCCAGCAGTACCAGAAACGCCTGCCGCACCTTCTGCCTCGACAACCCATCCGGCCGCCTCAGCAACTCCAACCGTCCTATCTCAACCGAGCCTCAAGCCTCTCGAGCAGCCACGACCACCGAAGTCCTCTCCATCTCCGACAACCATGGAGAC
The DNA here is from genome assembly GCA_958450335.1 of Hibiscus tridactylites. Classification (NCBI taxonomy): domain Eukaryota; kingdom Viridiplantae; phylum Streptophyta; class Magnoliopsida; order Malvales; family Malvaceae; genus Hibiscus; species Hibiscus tridactylites. Next base: position 21,929,480 of record OY288284.1, on the reverse strand, counting down.
ACATCGGCAGCCCCAATAAGAGAACAAGGGTAGACATCACGGGCAGCAGCCGACACACTAGGACCATCCGACTCAGCCTACCTCAACGACTTCTTATCAGATGATTCGGTATGGCAAGACACGGTTCGATCTGTCACAAGGAAGCTTGAATCGTCATTCTCCCCAGGCACAATTCAAACACACTCTGCCACAAAAGTCTGCCCAAACAGCGAAGAAGGTGGCGGACGATAAGTCACGCAGAAGGCACAACCTAGTCCACCTTCCTGCCAGCAGCCGACGAGGGCGGCCAGGCGCTTCAAATGGCAGCTCAGAAGAGAGTGCTCATAGCCGATGATGCCTCCTTCGAGACACCATCAGTCTAAGCTTCTCTCTCCTTCTTTTATTTTATTTTTATCTAATCTATGCAAATTTTTGTGTATGTAGGCATGCATTAAGGACAATGCTCCTCTCGAGTTTGGGGGGAAAATTAGTCCTCTAATTTTTTATTTTGTTTTTCTTTTTTTCTGTTTTTTCTGTTTTGTTTTTTTAGATTCATTTAGGTTCGGATCTAATGTAACATGCCTTTATTTCAAATCTAATGAATCCTCAGTTTGAGGAAAATTCTTGAGTACCTTTTACCTGCCGCGACAGATGGCCCACCTGGGCGACAACCTTAGCATTACTTTAGATTAACTTAGAATCCTAATATGGTTTGAACTTAAAAGAAAACACTCTTTGTGACTAGTTTGATTTTAGGACTTCTAGGAAAATTAGGTATTTCACCTAGTAAACTTGGGTAGACTTGAAGTTTAGAAAAAGAAAAAAAAAAGAGACAAGAAAAAAAGATACGTCCTAGAGGTGCCCGAAACTGGCTCTAGATAAAAAAATGATTGAATCATTAGAAGTGCTTATCACTGGCTTTAGTGGTTATAAATTGCAAAAGAAACTAGAGGGAAACCCAAGGGAATTAAGGTGTTTACCGAAAGTTTACTTAGAAGCCGAAGAATCATTCTTATCATAAGGATCGCACACACTCACGAGATACATAGTTCGGTTCTGAATAAGTCTATTGTCATTCGAAAGGTTGCTAATTAGGCGTAAATCTACACCGTATGTAAAGGTTGCTCAAGGTGCTTTCTCGACTTAGTTTACATATGATTTTAAGTTTTAGCATGTTATTATTAGATTGCATTGCTTTAGGACAAGCAATAGTTTGAGTTTTGGGGTGTGTTAAGTTTGCAAAAGTCCTATATTTGTGCCCTAGTTTAGCTCAATTATTGTTGTTCTTAAGTATAGTTTAGTTGCATTTATTAGGAAAACATACACAAAACTGCATAGAGTAGATATTCTACCTTATTTGATGAACTTAAATTGTTTTTATATATAAGATACTGCTCATGTGTGTTCTCTTCATGTGCGCAGGTACCCTCCCGGGCAGATGCCAACAAGGCACCAAAGAGGGCAGAATAGGAGAAGTTGGAAACTGATGGAGGAAGATGTTCAGCCATTTCGAGAGCTGATCAAGGAGGAAAGCACCAGAATGAAGAGATGTGCCAACCCTTGCACACCAATCCACACCTTCGTCGAGGCAGTCAATAGTGTGTCGCCGAGGTAGTAACTTGAGGAACGGTGGAAAAATACAAAGTGGTATGCGATTGAAAAAGCTCATCAAGCCCGATTTTTGGAGACCACTTACACGTGCATTGGATCCCAACAGAAAAAGAAAAGCCATGGTCAAAGTCAAGTTGGAAAAAGTCAAACGGGAATCTAGGAAGATTTAATGATCTTTTAATGAGTTGTAATTATACTCTAACTAGTATTCCTACCCTAAATTGACTTAGGCCTAGGCTCCTCCCCTATATATATGTAATCGAATTGAAGGAGAGAACACAATTGAGATTAGAGAGAAACTGCTTCTTGTCAAAACCCTAGTGTCGTCTACCCCCGTTATGTTCTAAAACCTTCCCTACAGCTAAGGGTTGGTTGTGCAGTAGTTGTGAGAGTTTGTTTGTATTTGTTTAGTTTTCAATTTTTGCAATAAAATTCAAGGTTTGTTTCCTCTTGGTTCTTCATTATTGCAATCTTTATCCCGAGAGAAGAGGGCAACAATCTATTTGTTCAATATCGGGAGAGTAGAACTTACGAAACGAGTAAACACGATTTTATCCGACCATAGGGTAAAGATACTTCGGCTTAGGGATAATTTAGAAGTTCAGTGGGTATGAGAGGTTTTGTAATCGGTTGGTGTTCATCCTTAGATTCACATCGGGAGGTATCATCCAAGACGTGTTCGCCAATAGTACTTCAAGCTTTGAGAGAAGAGGAAGTCATAGAAGGGAGCCTTACCGAACCTTGAATCATCGCTTAACTAACCAGGCAGTCACTTGGTCAATGCTGAGGCGGGCGCCTGCCGAGTCATAGTCGAGGGTGGTTGTTGAAAGTTGTGAAGTTGATCTGCAAAACTATACCGAGACAGTGTATTCAATCTCCACACTACGAGGCATCCAATACTGGCCCATTCTCTCACTCTAATTTCTCAATTAATTTTACTTGATTTAGTTTTAGCTTTAATCAAACCAACTCCTAATATTTGTGTTTTTATTTTTACTTGTGCAGAAAGGTGAACTCTAAAAGGTTGTCACAATCTCTGTGGAGACGTTATCTTAAATACTATAACTTGGCACCGTGTATACTTGCACGCAATTTGCGCATCACTTTTTCACGCAACAATAATCACATGAAATTTTTAGTTTCATATATTGGAAAACTTTGTGTTCAAATGAGCCATGTTAAGAATGGAAATTTTGTTTATGTAGTAATTATCATTTGTCATCATTTATTCCTTTCATCGTTCTGTCATTTATCATTTCAGATAGACGTTTACAATGGAGCATGATAAGGAGTCGAATGTAGAAGCAGTGCGTGAGGCACCTAAAAAATTAACACCATATTTACACTTCTAGTAAGTTAAAGTTGAATGTATTTAACATTGTTGAAATTGTTACTTGGTTAGCAATATGTATTGCGTAAGCTAACTCTGGAATTTTGTTTTACAGTATAAGCGAATGTAAAAGATTGAAGGGTGGTAAAAAGAAAATCAACAATAGTGTAAGTGTGAAAAAGAAACGCCGATTGTGTGTTGTGTAATAGTTTGTTAAGTGTACATATTATTTGTAATTTACTAATTGTGGGACTGAAACAGGCAACAAAAGCACTAGGTGTGAGATGAGTTGAGATGAGTACTGATGAAAAGAAGCCTTCTATTCAAATATACGAGGAGCAGAAGCAGGTTCAATCTGAATGGATAGCACAAGGCAATGTGAAGGAAATAGTTATTCCAGAAAAAGATAAAAAGGTAAGTGAATGTGTATATTTCTTTTTAGAGAAAGAGTTAAGGGTTCAAACATGTCGTAACATAATATTTCTTTGCGTAACAGTTAAGTAATTATTGTTCTATGAAATGTTGTAGGAGATAGCTTCAAGATGTAGCATGAAGAAGCTGCCATATATGTTTAACGACATGTAGAAGCTGGAGATTGATGGTTTTGTTAATGAGTTAGGGCTTAGCCCTTTATTCGAAATGAAATTGGGAGAAATCCATCGCCACCTATGTCGCGAGTTAGTGGATAAGTTTGATGTCCACAGCTCGATGATGGAATTTGGTGGACATAAAATTCCAGTAATGGTTGAAGATGTGGAAGCAGTTCTGGGCTTGAAGAACCAAGGCCTAGATATTGAACAGTCCACGAGAAATTTTGATGCAAAAGAGCTCTCGTTGAAGTAACGAATAAGTAGGAAGACCACAATGAAAGAACTTGAGGAGGAGATAGTTAGTGGTACTTTTGAGGGGGATGAGTTGAAAGCTCATGACCTTTTGTTCATTCTTGGTGTGTTTGTAAGTCCAAATGCAAACCTGGTGCCTTCCTTAGAACATTTTCGGTTGTTGTGCCCAGCTGGGTTGAGTGGATAACTAAATTGGTGTAAATATGCCTACGAGAGGTTACTTGATGGAGTAGTGTAAAGTGTCCAAAAGTCTTATATTTCATGCACTTCACAACTCTTATTATTACTATTTTAAGCTCATTTTAGGCATAAGTAGGTTCAAACATAGCATTTTTCAGTATTTCGTTGTTCTACCTTGCTTTTATAACTTAGCATTCATTTGGTGAACAAGAGGTATTGTTTTAGTGTATTCTTGCTTGTAGGTACTAACAGCTGAACGAGGGAGCCGAGGAATGGAGGACACAACGCTGAGAAGCAAACCCAGGAGCTGTACTGATGTAGTTCCAACTGAAGTAAGTTGTTGTCGAGCACCTGCCGAGTTCCTGTCGAGAAAAGATGTTGCCGGCCTTGTTGCCTACGGCAACTGATTATGGAAGTTAGGAGAATCGGAGCGCGATCTGTAGAGCAAAAACTCCTGAATCTATCGCCGGTGGTCATGTGATTTTTTTACGTCTGTAGCAGCGGCTAGGGCTACCGAAGCAAAAATTCCCAAGCTTACTTGTGGGCTAAGGAAAACGAGGAAGAGTCCATATTCCAAGTAAAGAATTCAACATTTAAAGCTACATTAAAGAAGGAAAGGTATTTTAGAGGTCTTCTACTTCAAGGAGGACTTAACCTAGTTTTGAGTCTATAAATCCCATTGTACTTCTAGTTTAAATCATCCTAGGTTTTCCATAGACTTTACTTGTGCTCTTCTCTACCACCATGCTCTAAATCCCAATTGGGTTAGGGTTATGTTGTAACTAGAGTGAAACAATTGTTTGAGGTTTTTGAGTTATTTCTTCAATAAAATATTCCAAGTTTACTTAATCCATTATTCTTCATTCTTTCAGTCTTTCTACATCAGTCGTTTGAGAGAATCTATTTGTCGGGCACGAAAGTGTAAGGCTCATGAAAGGGTTAAGTACGGTCACAACGGGAGGCGTGACTAACTTGGTTCCACACTAGTCCACAAGTTTCAGCAGCTAGAATGGATCACTAATCGAGTTGATTGATTTGGTTCCATACTAGTCCTCAAGTTATCAATCTCGAGCATCCTAAATTAGAAATAGGAGGGATTACAGTCAACTATCCTGTCGAACTTGGAGTATCTGCCAAACTTGCCGCCATGACGTCTTTCCATTCCACCTGTTGAGATGGCACACACCCATGCAGTGGCAGTGACCTACTGTGGCCGCGTGATAGGGTCGTAGTTTGCCGCCCACCGTACCCGCCGAGGCAGCAAATCGTGGCAGCAAAGGATAACTCATACCTATTACAACGCAATTTTCACACTAAGTGGCAGCATAACCTTGCCTGCTCTATCAACATGATTCTTCTCTTATCTTTTACTTGTGCTTTTATTTACATTTCGATCTCAACCAATCACTCACTTGTGTTTTTACTTTACCATTGTGCAGGAACTAAAGAATGAGACAAGCTGTCTAATCCTCATGGGATTCGACATCTTATATACTATAACTTGACAGGAGTGTGCACTTGCGCTCCCACAAAAAGGGAACACCTACACGCTCTACAAGTTTGGCGCCGTTGCTGGGGATTGGTAATAGAAAATTTCTTTCTTTTCAATTTCTACACTTTTTTTACTTCTATTTTTATTTAATCGAAAAAAAAGAAGAAATTTTACCGTGTCCTTCTCAAGTGTATGATCATGGCTAACCCTAACGGAAACTTCATTATTTACGATGATCTTGAGCGTGAAACTAGACGAATCAAGAGGGAGCTCAGGGAAGCCTTAAAGAACAAAGACAGTGGCAAAGCAAATGAAGAGACCATGGTAAACGAGGACCCCCCAATTGATGCAATCAATGGCAGGGGAGGGCAGCCAGATTTCCCGCCCAGAGGACCCCAAGTACAACAGAGGCAGGATCCCCCCGATCCACCCCAAAGGCGGACAACTAAAGACTACCTTGAACATGACTTCCAAAGGTTCGAGCCAATAGTAACGGAACCGGAGATAGGGGCATATCATTTTGAACTAAAGCCTGTCATGTTCAATATGATAAACACATTAGGGCATTTTAGAGGGACTACCACAGAAGATGCTCGGCAGCATTTACGAGTATTCCTGGACATTTGTAGAGCATTCAAGATTCATGGGGTACACCAGGACGTACTGCGGCTGAGGCTATTTCCCTATTCACTGAGGGATAGGGCAAAACAGTGGTTAGACAACTAGCTAGCTGGATCTTTTAGTTCATGGGCGGAGCTCTGCAAAGACTTCCTAGATCGCTTATGTCCGTTCAATGTCACTGATAGGCTACGAAATGAGATTACAGCCTTTAGACAAGGATATGATGAGCCAATGTAAGAGGCATGGGAGCGGTAACAAATGTTGAATAACTGCCCGCTGCATGGCCTTCCGGCTTGGACTCAGGTATCTATGTTCTACAATGGGGTGAACTACCCAACGCGGATGATGATATATGTCTCGGTCAACGGGATCATCTTAGACAGACCTCCAGAGGAAGCACTGAGGTTGCTGAACATAGCCGCCAAAAATGATTATAAATACCCTACAGCCCGCCGAGGCGGCACAAGGCGGCCGACCACAACAAATGAGGTGGAAGCCCTAAAATCTGTTAACGACCGCCTCGATCAGTTAACGGAGCTAGTGTTGCAGAGAGTGCAAACCCCAGGGAAGGCCCAAGAAGTCAAGACTGCGGAACCATTCTGTGATGAATGCAAAGGTAACCATGATTCCTCTAACTGCATTGCATCTGCAAACTACATGGGGGGATATGAGAGGAATAGCAGGCCAGCCCAGAACATATACAATCCCAACTGGAGAAACCATCCCAACTTCTCTTGGAGCAATTCAGAGACAACTGCAAATCCACAACAACTACAGGGAGGCTACCAGCAGAATCAGTCCCGGCAGCAGACTCAGCAGCCACAACACAATAATTCACTAGAAGCAACTTTGAATACCTTTATGAAACAAACTGGTGAATTTATTGTTTATAAATAAATTTATTGAAAAAACTGAGTCTTTTATGGACAGAACGAATATGAAGATGAACAATTAGGAGGTTGCTATTAAGAACCTTGAGACCCAATTTGGGAAGTTCACCGAAATCTACCACAGTCGGACCATGGGAGCATCATCCAACAGCCCACCAGAAGCATCCAAGCCCACTTTTGAACATTGCAAGGCCATAACTACAAGAAGTGGGAAGCAGCTGGATGAACATAGGATAGTAGAACAGCTAGGAACTCAGCAGGAACAGACAGGTAAACCTACCCCAGCAATACCAATATTAGCCGCCCCAGCAGCAACACCAACTTTAGTCGCCCCAGCAGCAGAACACGGAAGCAGCCCTGACAAGGATGATCCTCCCCGGACTAAGCCCTCAAGTAAGAAGAAAATAGAAGACATCCGCCCGCCAGCTCCATTCCCCCAAAAGCTCAAACAACAGCAGCTGGAGCACCAATTTAGAAAATTCTTAGATATTCTGAAACATGTGCACATTAACATACCTTTGATAGAAGCTATACAAAGCATGTCCAATTACGCCAAATATCTCAGAGATATAGTTTCTAAGAAGAGACGGATAGGGGAATTCGAGACAGTGGTTGTCACCGAAGAATGCATGGCTATGCTACATAACAAGTTGCCGCCCAAGCAGACATATCCAGGAAGCTTTGTTATACCATGCCAGCTGGGCAGCAAGCACGAGACCAGGGCCCTCTGTGACTTGGGAGCCAGTATAAACATGATGTCGAAGGCCGTCTTCGACAAACTAGGAATTCGACATGCCAAACCAACCTACGTAATGCTTAAACTTACCGATCACTCATTCGTGCAACCGGGGGGAAAGATTGAAGACATACTGGTCAAGGTTGGCAGTCTAATTCTCTCCGCTGATTTCCTCATCTTGGATTGTGAGGCGGATGAGAAAGCCCCCATAATTCTCGGGTGACCCTTCTTGGCCACGGGCAGAACGCTGATAGATGTGGAGCTCGGGGAGCTTACAATGAGGGTAGAGGACCAAAGCATAAGGATGAATGTGCTACAACCCTCAGAAGAAGGATAGGAATACCCGGATGAGAGAGTTGCCAAGATAAATGTGGAAACAGGACAAGGCAGTTGCTGCCGCGACCGACCTAGGGGGCAGATTGAAGGACCTTCTTTCGCAACACCTGAAAGAACAAGTGGATCCCTCAGGAGGGGAGAAGAAGCTAAACCACCTTAAGAAGTGGTTATGTCTGGGAGATGCACCCAAATGCACACCCAACATAACTTAGTTTTTATTTTTATTTTATTATTTTTATTTTTATGCATTAGGATTAGAGTTTATTTTGTTTTAGGATTAGATTAATTTTCAGCATTTTATTTATCAACAGTCATTTAATTATTTCTGTTTTTATTTTTATTTTAGGATCAAGAATAAAAGAGCGGGATTACAAAGGAAGACAAGCAAAAAGCCCGCCAACCATCCTGCCGAGTCAGCAGCCAGCGCAGCAAAGTGTAACGGCTAGTTGGTCGCCAACGGCTCTGAAAATAACGGGTAGAAAAATCTATAACGTGCGCGGAGAGGCGGTCAAGCTCAACCCTACTGTCATCAATAGCTATCACGGCCTTGATATGAACGACAACCCGCACGAGGAATGGAGGCAGTCACTGACGGCTGCCCACTATAAGGATATCAAGGCCAGAATCTGCAAGCCGAACACACCATGGCTGAGGGCAAACATGTGGGATTTGTTCAGCGCCGGCACCTGCTTCTTGAGGCTATGTTATGGAACACGTTTGTGAAGAGTCGTCTGCTACCCACATCCCATAACTCAACTGTTGACCAGCCGCGCCCTGCCTTAATTCACAGCATATTGATGAATCGGCCGGTCAACGTAGGGTAAATCATCTGCACGGAAATATACAACTGCTTCAAGAAGAAGAAAGGCAAGTTGTATTTCCCATCCCTCATCACAGGTCTTTGCACCAATTTCCGAGTCCCGGTAGAGCCCATAGATGAATTTACAACTGCCAAGGAGGGTTGGACCAAAAAGGTCTACATTCAGATGATGCAAGATGCGAAGAAAGAACCAGCAACGCCCAGTCAGCCCTCCGCCACACAGTTTGAAATGACAGCCGCCCCCGGTAGTACTGATGTTGCCCTAGACAAAGAAGTCCTCCCACTGCTCCACACACTCCTCAAACACACAAAACAGATAGAGCGGCAATAGTTGGTCTTCATGAACTACGTGGGGGAGGCCCAAGAAGCCTTGGTGGCTTACTTCCTGCAGAAATTCCCTGGTGATGTGCCCGCATGCCACCCTTTCCTGATGAGCTTGCAGCAGCAGCAAGAGCACGATGAACTTCACCAGCCGCCACTACCCATCAGGCAGACCATCAGGTGCCATCTCCTATGCATTCTCCACATCACTCAGCTACCACCCCATCAAACACAATGGCAGACTCACCTAAGAGGCACCAGCTGAATCTCTCCCTAGCCTGCACTGCCAATATAGTGGCAGACTCCTCCTCATCAGAGGAGATTGAGCAGCCACCGCCAGAACCAGAAAAAGTAGTAGTAGCAGCAACAGCAGCCATCCCAATGGCATTCATCCCTCCAGCAGCAACCACAGAGGAAGGGACAAGGAAGAGGAAGCGGCACATAATAGTAGAAGAACATGTGAACCTCGTTAATGAGTTAGAAGGAAGCGATGCATCTCCCGCCGTTCCCCCTTTCGAGCCTCCAAAAGAGCAACAACATACGCCAAAGAGAATCCAGCCGCCACGGAAAGTAAAAACCTCACCCGCTAGAACCACTGCCAAGGCATCTGCCAGCAGCTGCTTCATCGTCCAAACATCCTCCTCATCCTCAGCTACCTAGAATCCAGCCTCCTCTCGACCCTCAGCAAACTTTTAACTTATTTTCTTTTCTTTTATTTGATTTTTTCTTTTTATTATCTTTAACATGTATATTTTCTTATTTTTTTCTGTTTTTTGCATTGAGGGCAATGCCCATCTCGAGTTTGGCGAGATAGCTCTCGCATCATTTATAGGCATTCTTAGTTGCAATTAGATTGCATTGTACTTGCCTTAGTAATAATCGGAAAATAAAAGTTTGTTATGACTTGTGCCCATGATAGGATATCAGATTACCTTATGTTCGCACCTAATTAAAAATTAAACTTAATCTTGAGAAAGAGCATGAAATATGACTTAGAATTTTTTTTCTTTTTGCCTAAAAATGTTAAAAATCTCTGTTACTTGTTGAATGTGTTAGAATATTTGATAAACATTGCCTGCTTGTTTTCTTTGCAAAATTCTAACGGTAATTGTAGGTAGCCGCCGAGGCAGGCAAAAGAAACAGAAGAATGCAGAACTGCCAAAGGCAGCAAAATCAAAAATACCAAAGAAAAGTGTTGTGTTACCTTAGAAGTGCTCGCAACAAGCTTTAGGAAGAATCATGTGCGAAGGACACTCCACTACTATCAAAGTCAATGAATCTGAAAGCCTAAAAGAGACAGACAAATTAGCGTGAGTGAATGAAAGCCTTCACGGTATGACTCTACTCCAGGGGTTCGGAGTTCTGTAGTTTGCTCCTATCTAAACGTCAGACCTGGAAGAGTAGTTGTGATAAGCTGAAGCCCTCACTGCCTTGATTAAAATTAATAATATACTAAAGTTGTGCTGCCTCGGTAGCAACCTTTAAATTACAGTAGTATCTTTGTTTAATCTTTTATTCTGCGTATTCAGCTTGTTTACAGATTTGCAAACATCACACAGACATTAAGAATTTAATTATGAGTTGTTTTCTTACTTATTTCCCTTCATTAAGTTATATATATATAGGTGCCACGGCCTTGAGGCGGAAAATCAGGTTAAAAACAGGTTTTTCTTTCTAAATATTATTAGCAAGTACTTTAGGATTGCATTGCTTGAGGCCAAGCAATAGTTCGAGTTTGGGGTGTGTAAAGTGTCAAAAAGTCCTATATTTCATGCACTTTCCAACTCTTATTATTATTGTTTTTAAGCTCATTTTAGGCATAAGTAGGTTCATGCATAGCATTTTTCAGTATTTTATTGTTCTACCTTGCTTTTATAACTTATCATTCATTTGGTGAACAAGAGGTATTGTTTTAGTGCATTCTTGCTTGTAGGTACTAACAGCTAAACGAGGGAGCCGAGGAACGGAGGACACAACGCTGAGAAGCAAACCCAGGAGTTGTACTGAAGTAGTTCCAACTAAAGTAAGTTACTGCCGAACACCTGCCGAGAAAAGTTGCTGTCGGCCTTGCTGCCCGCGGCAGTTGACTACGGAAGTTAGGAGAACTGGAGCGCGATCTGTACAGCAAAAACTCCTAAATCTATCATCAGTGGTCATGTGATTTTTTGACATCTGTAGCAGCGGCTAGGGATGCTGAAGCAAAAATTCCCAAGCTTACTTGCGGGCTAAGGAAAACAAGAAAGAGTCCATATTCCAAGCAAAGAAGTCAACATTTAAAGCTACATTAAAGAAGGAAAGCTACTTTAGAGGACTTCTGCTTCAAGGAGGACTTAACCTAGTTTTGAGTCTATAAATACCCATTGTACTTCTAGTTTAAATCATCTTAGGTTTTCCATAGACTTTACTTGTGCTCTTCTCTACCGCCATGTTCTAAATCCCAATTGGGTTGGGGTTATGTTGTAACTAGAGTGAAACGATTGTTTTAGGTTTTTGAGTTATTTCTTCAATAAAATATTCCAAGTTTACTTAATCCATTGTTCTTCATTCTTTCAATCTTTCTACACCAGTCGTTTGAGAGAATCTATTTGTCGGGCACGAAAGTGCAAGGTTCACGAAAGGGTTAAGTACGGTCACAATAGGAGGCGTGACTAACTTGGTTCCACACTTGTCCACAAATTTCAAGGGTAAAAGTGATCACTAGCCGAGTTGATTGATTTGGTTCCATACTAGTCCTCAAGTTATCAATCTCGAGCATCCTAACCTAGAAATAGGAGGGATCACTATCGACTATCCTACCGGACATGGAGTATCTGCCAGACTTGCCGCCAGGACATCTTTCCATTCCACCTGCCGAGACAGTACACACTCCTGCAGTGGCATTGACCTGTTGCAGCCAAGTGACAGGGTCGTAGTTTGCCGCCCACCATACCTGCCAAGACAGCAAATCGTGGCAGCAAAGGATAACTCATACCTATTACAACGCAGTTTTCACACTAAGTGGCAGCATAACCATGCCTTCTCTATCAACCTGATTCTTATCTTTTACTTGTGTTTTTATTTACTTTTCGATCTCAACCAATCACTCACTTGTGTTTTTACTTTACCATTGTGCAGTAACTAAAGAACGAGACAAAATGTCCAATCCTTGTGGGATTCGACATCTTATATACTATTACTTGAAAGGAGTGTGCACTTGCGCTCCCACAAAAAGGGAACACCTACACGCCCTACAAGTAACGAACATGAAAGCTCATGGTGGGTTGGCATACATGACAGGATGCATCGTGATCTTAGAGGTAATGTATTTTTAAAAGTATGTTTCGTTCCAACGTAGTAGTTGCTTCATCTAATTTTTCATTTTATTATAATGTTTTTATTAATAATAAATGTAGATGAGATTATTTGATTATTAGAATGGAATTCCGAGCAGAGGCATTGCTTCCGCTGATTGTCGTGGTCGCATTCATGCTTGGGGCAAGAAAGATGTAAGCAAGATTATAAATCGCCTAAAGGAAGAACGGCCAGCGAAAAAACCCTAGAGTAAGTGGGATAAACGATTTTGTATTCTATAGGAGGTTGTGATGATATAAAATGAATTAATGATGATGTTTGCAGGTAGTTGAGTCTGATTATGAATACGTTGAAGGGGAAGAAGGTGGACGGAGCCATGGTGCAAATGATGTGATTATGGGGTTGTTGTAGACGGTTATCTCAAAGTTGGATGAAATAAAAGAGAGTCTCGAAGCTCGTGTGGAGAAGGAAAAAAATTAGAAGAGATTTTGGAGACATTGAAGGAGAAATCTAAGCACAATGTTGACCAGGTTGCTGATTTGAGTGCAAACATGATGTATATGAATAAGGCACTGCGTATAATCGATGGAAATTTTGGCATTGGCCTTGAAGAAGAGGAAGCAGTGGTGGAGAAAGCAGAAGTTAGAGAGTCTCATCCGAAAGATGGACTTATTATTGACGATGACATGTTGATGGACGATGTTCAATTTTTGAAGGAAGAAAACGTTGTTGTCGGTGGGAAAAGAAAAAGGTATAAGCAGTATAACTATTTATTTTGATCAAAGTTTCATCAATTTCATGCATGAGATTATTGTTTTTGATACAATTGTTGTTTACTTGTAGGGTAAGGCAACAATGGAAGGCCAGTCAAAGGTTAGTGGCAAAGAGATTTGAGTAGGAATGAGAACTGGGAACATGAAATAAGTCACCGTATGAAAGAAGTGTCATGTGGAGCTTCATTTGGTTTAAGTAGGGTATAGAAATAAGTAACATTTTGTTGTAATTTGTACTCACTAATTTGGTTAGAACATGATATGGATGGATGATCTCTTTGAGTTTGCTTTATGAGTGTAAATCGTATGTAATTCAATATCTTCGTATGGGTTCTATATTTACAGAGGTTTGTCATTATCTATAAATTGGTAGATGGTGTAATACTTATGCGTGTCATTAAATATCATAACTCTTTAATGTTATTCAATATTAAAGAACAAATGTGTAAGCGTTGCAAGTACTGATGTACGTTGAAATACCGGATGGAGTAGGGCCGGCAGCCAAAGGCACATGTGAGTATATATGGAATACGCCTTTGCCCAAAAGGTAAGCAATCTGAAACGATGCTACAATGTTGTTCAGTTAAATATAACTTTGAAGTTTTTGTAAGGATGCAGCATTACCTTTTTTATATTTTAGCATAAATGATGTTTTTGGGGTACATCAAAAATGCTTTATGAACGTTCGAGAGATTTTGTGCACCCAATACTCAATTCGCTTCATAAGGAGTCTGTTCTATCTTGTTTAATTTGCAGGAAGGTTTAGGGTAGCCATTTGAATCCTATTTAAAAAAATTCCTCAATCACATGGCCTCCAAGTGTTTTTTAAAATTCCCCAACTAAATTTTGTTTACACCAAAATTTCTCATTCCCACTAACATGCCTCCTAAAACCAATCCCCCTAAAGCGAAACGACCTCGACTTCAAAGAGGTCAGTCAACCCGTTCGAATCAACCTCTTGAACCATAACTACAACTTTATCTTTAAAATCCAAATTTTTTGAATCTGTGTTTTCACGATCTCGTTTGTCTTGCTCGTTTTCATCCAGTTTACGAGGCAAAAGATATTAGAGCTGAGCGAACTATAGAGTTAGATTTTTTTACCTCTGAGTTGTATGAATTAGAATTTTGGCCTCTATTTGTTGAATGGGGTTGGATGAAATTTCTTGATATTAAACCTCGTGGATTTCATAACCTTGTCAAAGCCTTTTATGCCAATGCTACTCTTGTTCATACTTTAAACGATAAATCTGAAGTTTTTAGGATTGACTCATATCTTATGGGAACCGAATTTAGTCTAACTCGTGAAAGTAATGCCCAACACCTAGGTGTCGAAAATACTGGTGCTTCATATGAATCCCAGAGAGTCCCTATTAAGTTTGATGATGATAGTCCAACTCATATTCATATCAATGATAGGCTTCTCCATCTTTTAACCACTTGGTTCTTTCGTCCCTCTGGTGGAAGAAGCACTCGAATGCGTCATACTGATTATTGGTGGTTACACCAACTTTGCACCGGTAACCGTCCCAATATCGCCCTAATTATCTTCACATCTCTTGTAAAAATTATTAGCAACCCTTCTACCTTCTCTCTGAATTATGGATGTGTTCTAAGTCACATCTTTGAGAGTTTAAACACGAATTGGCCGAAGACATGTTCTTGCACCGGATGCTCCACCTCTCATGACAATTGATTCCATGTATGCGGCTATGATGACTCTCTTTCACAACATGGATGCTTTCTTCTGTAGTTCTCATACAGAGACTACAGGCATTCTTCGTAGCATAAATGCTCGTGTGACATCTTTGGAGCAAGACATGCATGATGTTCGTGGTGTAATCACTCATTTTTGTCCACCTATATATAATATTATTAAAATTAATATAGGTTATTATTATTATTATTATTATTATTATTATTATTATTATTATTATTATTATTATTATTATTATTATTATTATTATTATTATTATTATTATTATTATTATTATTATTATTATTATAGAAAACAGATCCTAAAAATGAAAACTCATTTATGTAAATAATCCAAGCATAAATGATAATGTTCAGTCCATTACAAAAAAAGAGTCCATTTGGGCTCAATCTAAATAAAATTAAAAACCCTAATCTATCTTTTTCCCCTTTGGGCAGCCGACCCTTTACCGTTGGATCAAGATTTGATACAACGGTCGAGATTGAACCAGGGCGCCTCTTCGGATCGTGTGTGTGGCACACGCGCTGGCCAACCGTCTCCCCACGCGCGCATGCACGACACAACGAGACCCTTGAAATGTTGCCTGCCACGTGTCCGCATCTAGAGGACACCACGTTAACGCTGAAACACCATCTGGTCCGTCTGTTCCTGAGCCCCATCCCTACCGTTCATCTCCGCAATGCCGACGGCCACGAGACGACCGCCATGCAAAAAGGAAAAAATGGGCAATTTAAGCTCGCCGGAGTCGACTAGCGACGGCCAGCGAGGCGGTTTACGGCCGGAAGTCGAAAGGGGGAGAAAATCATGGTTTCATAGTGAAGAGGATGAAGTGAATAAAAAAATCAGATCTTTAGTCTGATATGAGTTTTATACTCATTTAAAATTTTAAAAACGTGTAAATTACGTCATAAACCCTTACGTGCTGGGCTAATTACACGAGAGGTCATTTCGCAGGGGGAAAATCTCGTCCCTGCTCCTTCAAAGTTTCATCTGCTTCTTAATTTGATCCCTAATTAGTAACTAAACCAGATTATTAATGGATTAATTACCCTCTAACCCTCGAATTAATTTAAATGTTTTATTTTCGCATCCTGTTCTTATTTTATTCTATTTCAGTCTATTATTTCTGCCCTTTTAATTATTGCACATATCTTTTATTTATTTTAATTTTTCCCCTTAATTTCCATTTATTTAATTTCACCATTTTTATTTCATTTAATTTCAATTTTGCCCCTTTATTCTCATTTAATCGCACCGCTTAATTTATGTTAGGTATTATATTCTATGTTATTACCCGTATAGTATACAGTTATATATATATATATATATATACGTGTCATTTTATTCAATCACATGTTTTATTTTACCCTTACATGCTTTATATGTATATATGATCTACCATATTTTTTCTTCCATTTTAATGTATATATATTTGTAAATTAATATGATTTTATTCGATAATTATATTTTGATAATATTTTAATATTTATCTTATATATATGATATCGTTTTATCTATTATATGTAAACTAATTATACCAAGATATATGCCCGTTTAATTCTTTCTTACTCAATTTACATAGGTATTAGAACCTCGTGTACCTATATATATAGCACATATAATAATTATATGTATTCTATTGTTTTATATATACTACCCTACTATATATGTGAAATATATGTATTATATGCCATTGTTGGATTCATTATTGTATCCTTGGATATATATATATATATATATATATATATATATATATATATATATATATAGTTGCTTTGTTATTTATTCGAGCTTATATTTACGTTAGTATCTGTATTTTCTCATGCATATTTATTTGACATATTTAATTGTTGATTTTAGTACTCAAAGTCCCGAAATTCTCGTGGGAGTGTCTTCCCAAACATTTGGGCGTCATCTCCTTTGGTATCGTTGACTGCGAGTGCGGTTGTCTGTCTCGTATGACCATGTATTCATACAATTAGAAATTATTAATTAAATGGGGCCGAGTTTTTAAAAGTTTCTAATAAATATATTACGAACCGTTAGGTACCAATTTTGGGTGTTGTGGGGGTGCTAATCCTTCCCCACACGTAACCGACTCCCCTACGCAAATGTTTTTAAATTTATAGTTTTATTTTACGGTGTCCGGTCTACCCTTTTTTTGAATGATCGATGGTGATTCCCAATGTTTTATTCAAATACTAGCATTTCTAAAAATAGAATAAATTTTCCCCTTAAGATTAATTTTCTATAAAAATAGGAAAATACATTTTCGGATTTTTTAGTCGCTACAGGATGGCGACTCCGCTAGGAACAAATTTTGTTTTTTAAAACAAAAAGAGAGTCAAGCCTTAGATTAGGTTCGTGTTATAATTATTAAGAAAAGTTTTAAACTCAGACTCATTTAATTTTTAATTCTTCGACCTTGTTTGGTCATACGGTGTTTGATATAATTTGTCATCATATATTAGTTTTAGAACCCTTAAGTGAGAACAATTACTTCGCCCTGTGAAGTTGCCACTTCCGTATGGTGTTGTGATTCGTTTCCGAGATCCGATCCTTATACTCCGTGGAGTCCCGCTTTCGTATGGTATATCGGTCGTGTCCCCTCGAATCGATGTCCTAGCGACAGTTCGAGTACTGTTTACTTTAGATATAAAAAGCATATAGTAAACCATAGAGCTCACCTTTTAGAGCCATGTCGGAACTTTGTCCATTTAGCGGTAACCCTGTTTATGCTTTGTTAGATTTATTCGCATTTTTGCTTGTTGTTTGATTGCTTTAACTTATTGTCTTATTATCATTTGTCATTTAACTTATTTAATTTTATTTCGTTGATTATTTCATCATATTGACAAAGATTTCTTTTGTGTTTGTTTTTCCTTTACATTTGCTTTGCATTTGCATTCTTATGGCATAAAATAGAGATATTAATTTCGCAAGTGGCTATCACTTTAGAAGACAATCATAATGGATAATAGGCCTTGTAATCGAATAGAACATACATCCGAAGATACACCGAATACTAGAGAGGGTGGCACATCCGAGGGCTTTGAACCAGACACGGTAGGCGACGCTTACATCAGTGACAAACGAACTGAGATACAAGATTTGAAGAAGCAGATGGCCGAGATGGTGAATATGATGACCACTATGGCTAAAAGCAAGGGAACTGTAGAACTAGAAGAAGGGATAATCAAGAGTCAGAATGAAGACATCAGTGGTCAGAATATCACTCGAAAAGAAGATAACGTCAGCAAATACAACAAGTTGAACCCTTTTGTGATTTCTATCAACAAACTAGTGAGGAATATGTCCGAGTCAAGCTTTCAAGAAGTAGAAGTAGGTCCAGAAGAAACTCGAGAAGCAAGTACTGAGAAGAAGCACATCCTTATTCATGTGAGGTACACCGAGCTACTCCTGATGTTTATCGAGAAAAATCTTATCACCCTTGTTCATTCTGGTCCGAAAGAACCACCTTACCTAAAAGGTTACAACCGGCGTGTTAGGTGCAGTTACCATCTAGGGAGCTTAGGTCAAACCACTGAGAATTGTGGGGCCTTAAAGAATCAGTTCAAAGACCTTATCAAGACAGGTATACTGAGTTTCAAATAGGGGAAACATAGATTCTACATCGAGACAAAAACTGCCCGACGGGTAAAGTTGGAAGGAATTTAGGATCCGAGGGAAGGCTTGAATAATGCAAAGCAAGTCACTCCAACAATTTAAATTTAGAGGTCAAAGATGGGGGCATCTCAGAGGAGCGGCTTTCAATCGAGTATAACCAGTTTAGGCAAGAGAAGGATATTTTGAGCGAGAAATTGAAGAGCTTACAAGATGATCATCATGAGCTCTACTGTGTGTTCAGAAATGCAAGAATGGGTAATACTTTAGAAGAATGGAAGAAGAGTATCGTTCAGCTGAAGAATAACATGGGACAGTGGAATCAGAGAGGTAGGGCCAGTGAAAATAGGGCTCGATTATTGTCACAAAGGTTGGAAGAAGCCGAGAGCCGATATAGTACCCTTTAGAAAGAGTTACAAGATAGCTTAGCTATGAACGAGATTTTGAAAAGAAGTTTGCAACAGAGTGAGACCATATCCAACACCTTTCGGTTAGATCCATGCCGAATCCTACAAGCAAGCTGGCTACGAAAGTGTCGAAGAGGTAATCCTCCAGCTGCGAAAAGCTGAGCGAGAAATACTAAAGAGGGACAAGGACATGAAAAGTGTCATCGCTCAAGTGTGTGAAGTGGCCCAACAGGTGGCAGATTTAGCTGACAAAGCAATGCCATTAAGTTAGAATATTGATCTGACACTGGACCACAGAGGAAAGCTAACTCGTTTGTTGGGTGATATTAGAAAGCTAGGGGTTATGGCTCATCAGTATCTGTAAAGCTTGGAAAAATAATGTCTGCTGTAACAAGCCATTTTGTTTAATGAAAGTCTTTCTATGATGATCACTTTGCGACTAATATCTCCTTGCATTCATGTTTACATTTCGTTGATTCAAAAATATTCCATATTAGGGTATTTTTATAAAATAGAGGATATTTTGTAATGTATAGAGATTAATAATGCTACGGTAAATACAGAGGAGAAAAAAGCGGGGGACCAAGTACGCAATGGAGGCTTGTAGAATATTGTCAATCTTTTATATGCAGTCATCTTATCTTTATAAAAATATTCTTAAAGGATAATTGGAGAATCAACACCTCATTTGCAATCATTACGATAATTCATACTCATTGTTTGCCTTTTACATTTTAACATTTATGATGCATTTCACACATTGATTAAATAAATAATTAAATTTCACGGGCTCGATGGCAGTATTTGAAGACCAGTTGTGAAAAAATGGAACAAAGACTAGAGCAGTTAGAAGATAAATTTAAGAAAGAGCTCAAAAAGAAAGAAAAAATGGATGTTTTTAATGCAAGGGAGCTTTGCCTAGTCCCTGATTTGGTCATTCCTCCGGATTTCAAGGCTCCCAGATTTATGCAGTATGATGGCATCAGTTGCCCGAGGGTTCACCTGACTATGTTTTGTAGAAAAATGGAAGGCTACTTGAAGAATGAAAAGTTATTGATCCATTACTTCCACGATAGCCTGACGGGACCGACAGCAATATGGTATAATCAGTTGAGCAAAAAGCAGATTCAATACTGGAGTGATTTAGTCAGTGCCTTATTAGAGCAATATAGATATGCCTTGGATTTTGCACCGACTCAACAGTTTCTGCAAGGCATGAAGATGAGGCCAAATGAGACCTTCAAAGAATATGTTATAAGATGGAGAAGTTTGGCGACACAAGTTAAACCTCCTATAACCGAAGAAGAAATGACTCCCCTATTCCACACGACTCTTCCCATCCCATTTCTTGATAAATTGCTAGAGAAATCAAGGAGCAGATTCAAGGAATTCATGAAGATAGGGGAAAGAATAGACTATGCAATCCAAGAAGGAAAATTGGGATTTAAGTCTAAGAACCAAACCGAGGAAATAGAAGAAGGATAGATAAATTAGTGCCACTTCCAAAGTCCCCGTAATCTCAAAAGAGGAAGAAATGCCGATTCTTCTGAGCCATCAAGGAAAATTCCTCGAACAAGTGCAAACTTGGAGGTATTTGGAGTATCCATTGCAGACATTTGGCCTCATTTGGTAGAAGATCGCTATCTCACTCCTAGACCGGTGAAAAATATACCTGGTCCATCTGCCCAAAATTTTGACCCGAATAGCACCTGTGATTTCCATATGGGGGTAACGGGGCACCCTACCAGGAAGTGTAGACCGTTGTTGGAAGAGGTAAAGAACCTAATCAGTAATGAGGTCCTGACCCAAGAATTAATTTAGCAGTGGAAAACACAGCATTAGGACAAGTCTGCATCATGCCATGAAGGCCAGGATAAGATGGTCCCTATGCTTGAATTATTACCTTTTGCAAAGATGCTAGTTTGATTTTGGTTTCCCTTTGTAGGAATAATTCACAGAAAAACTATATGACTTAAGCCCTAAAGTCATAGAAACATTTTGTAAAGACATATGTCTATTTATTTTGTTAGGATGTAAAATCGTAGCTTCTGTATTCTCATTTAGAAAACATTTTTACATTCTTCGATTCTTTAAACATTTCATTCATTGCTATGAGGTACTTTTTGTTCTCCCATGCACATATACATTTTTTTCCATACATACGCATACATGTATATATCATTTTTTTACTTTGATTCAAATCTAAAAAAAATCAATCCTAAGATGCATATGCTTAGAAAGGATTGAATGTTGTGGAGACATTGCAAATGTGAGTAACTGTTGTCTATTTGGGCCAACATAGAAACGAAACGAGTGTTTAGATAATGGGCACACCCATTTAGGAATACCTTCTCAGGCATTTGTTGTTTAAGATCCTTGAGTCGAGTGCTGACTCTAAACATCTACCACTTGAAGAGTTGTACACAATCATTCATCCAAATGAGTACCAATTTTGAAGAGCGATGGATGACCAATCATCTTTGAGTAGAAAGCAAGTATCAATATTCATCTAGGATACGAGTCAGTCTGAGTTTACAGCAGAAAGAAATGAACTCTAGGGTAAAAACTCAAAGATGGACAATCTAGAGTGATTAAAGAAACAAAAAAAACAAAAGAAATAAGAGGGGAAAGAAAGAAAGGTTAATTTATATGAGCATACCAAAACCAAACAGTGCAAGAGTAAGGGTACGATTGGAAAGTTATAAAAATTCTGGAAGGGTTGAAATGCATGAAGACTAAGTCAAAACAAAAATCGGGTCAGATTTACCTGGTCTAAAGTTCAAAAGACGAAAATGAACTCTAGGGTGAAAACCCAAAAATGGGCAGTCTAGAGTGATCCAAGAAAGTAAAGAGAAAAAATACCTCATCAGAACACATCCACATCAAGAAATACATAGATGACATCTCGCTTCAAAATGAACCTTGTTTTTTCATAAACCCTTGAAAACTTACTTGAGCCTATATACCCTTTTTCGTAACTGTGAACCAGGGCCTCCATTACAAGCCTATAAAGACTATTCTGATTATACATAGATGTCCTAGTTGAATGAGAATGTCTTCAGATCACATTCTGCCAAAGAGATAACCTCGCCTCAAGGAACGTCAAATTTCAAGTGCCTGATCGACACCAAATGGGGAAAGGATGGGGCATGGTGAGATAGTGAAATCAAGAGAGCCACCTAAAAGGGGATAGAAATTAGGTATGGGAATCGTTTCTCTCAAAAGCCTAATAGATCAGAAGAGACTATACATGTGCATATGTCGTCACAACATTCAAAATCTACAAAGCATACGCTTCATTCGGATTGATCTTTGACCATTTGGAGCAAATGTGTTGTTGTATTTAATATTTTGGGCCGAACATTAGTTTTTTTAATGTTTGGCATTTACTCCAATTTTGATTTCGTCTAAACATTAGTTTTAAAAAAATGTTTGACATTTTTCTCTAAATTTCAATTTTTTAATATTTATCGTTTTCTCAAAACATCAGAAGGCGAAAAAATGTTCGACATTTTTTATTCAAATTTTGAAAACCTATAATTTTCTCCCAAACATTGGTTTTTCAGAATGTTTGGCACTCTCTTCAAGTTTTATTATTTAAAAAATTACTGTCATCTTTACAAAATGGCATTTTTAACTACTTTACACTAGAAATTAAAGCATAGAGACCTAGAATTGGTTTCCACCGAGATGTTTCGTTAGGTTTAATAAAGAAGAATGAGCATACAAGATGAGTTCACAGGAATTGATACATTCTGTAGACGAAAACTCTGCATATTGAGTCAAAGACGATAAAAAGTCGAGCATGATACTGAATGGGGGCAATGAGATGATGAAAGTCTCTATATAAGAGTAGGATAGGGACTAGAAGAGGAACTTACAAAACTGAGTAGAGACCTTGAAGATTAAGAAGAAAATAGTTACTCGCACAAGAAAGAAGCACGAGTCAAATGCAAGATAGAGATTCAATGAATAAGTATGAAGACTGGGGAGCATACTACAGAGAATATAAAGTGAAATCCGAGAATGACCTTTCAGGGAATAGGGTTTTAAAGATGAATTTGAAAAGAAAAGAAAGAAAAAAGAAGAAAACATTGCATTGCATGCATCATATAGAGATCCTCGTGTTAGGGGCATGCTAATTTAGAAATATTTTGTTTTTTAAACAGATATTTGAATATTATGGTTTGCAGCTTTATGTTGAAGAAGTAGATCTTATTGAAGATTTCCATTGGTATCCTGTTGGCGCGAATCCTATTTAAAAAAAATATTTTGGTAGCCTGTTGGCGTGAATCATGTTTAAGAAATATTTTAGTAGCTTGTTGGCGTGAATCTTTTTTCCTAAGTCCTTCGGGTCATCAGTAAGTCCTTCGGGCAGGATGATAAGTCATTTGGGCCACTAGTAAGTCCTTCGGGCTTGGTGGTAAGTCCTTCGGGCCATCAGTGAGTACTCGGGCATGATGGTAGCCTTAATGTGATGTCAAGACCGATAGAAACTGGGGCATCATTTTAAGGGATTGGTAGCCTGTTGCGGTGAATTCTGATTGAGAAATATTTTGGTAGCTTGTTGGCGTGAATCCTTTTCCTAAGTCCTTCGGGCCATCAGTAAGTCCTTCGGGCATGATGATAAGTCCTTCGGGCCACTAGTAAGACTTTCGAGCATGGTGATAAGACCTTCGGGCCATTAGTAAGACCTTCGGGCATGATGTCAAGCTTTCTTTTCGATGTCGAGACGAGTACAAATCGGGGCATTGAAGAGTTTGAAGCTTGAAATAATTGGTCGAGGAAGAGCGGAAAGTTCCAAAAGAACCCGTGATTTCAAGGCCAAGGACAGGGAAGTATGACAAAATGAGTGCTTTTGGTCTTTACTTTGTTCTTGTTTCACGAGAACAAGCAAAGAGGGGCAACTGTAATCACTCATTTTTTCCACCTATATATAATATTATTAATATTAATATAGGTGTTTATTATTATTATTATTATTATTATTATTATTATTATTATTATTATTATTATTATTATAGAAAATAGATCCTAAAAATGAAAACTCATTTTAAGAAAATTATCCAAGCTTAAACAATAATGTTCAGTCCATTACAAAAAAAGAGCCCATTTGGGCCCAATATAAATAAAATCAGAAACCCTAATCTATCTTTGTCCCCATTGCGCAACTGAACCTTTACCGTTGGATCAAGTTTTGATCCAACTGCCGAGATTGAACCAGTGCGTCTCTTTGGATCGCGCGTGTGGCACACGCACTGGCCATTTGTCTCCCTACGTGCGCGTGCACAGCACGCTGAGACCCTTGAAATTCTGCATGTCACGTGTCCGCATCTGAAGGACGCCACGTCGACGCCGAAACATCATCTCGTCCGTCTGTTCCCGAGCCACATCTCGACCGTTCATCTCCGCAGCACCGACGACCACGAGACGACCGCCATGCAACTTGCCCAACTCGCAAAAATGATAAAAATATACAATGTCAGATCCACAAGGTTGTAAGCAAAAACATTTGGATATATATATGAATGTAATTAATGTATTGAGGGGACTTTTTTCGAACAAGAAATAAAAAGGAGCAAAAGTTTACAGAGGTATTCTTTTTTCTCTCTCTCTATTTTTTTCCTCATTCGTATATTGATATAAAAAAAGAACTCGAAAGGTTACCTTTTCGAACCAAGTCGCCTTGTCATTCTGATGACAAGCCTCCCGGCTCTCCGTCTAGCTGTGCATGGTGAATCAAACATGGGGGGTCAAAAGGGGTTAGGAGTTTCAAAAAATGAAAAAGAAAGCAAAAATGGGTGTTTTTTAAGGGTTAACATCAAAACAATAAGGGAAGATTTGGGTTTAGATTCTAAAAAACAAAATAAAAAAGAAAAAAATGGGAAGTTTAAGCTCACCGGTGACGGCCGGCGAGGCGGTTTACGGCCGAAAGTCGAAAGGGGGTGAAAATCAAGGTTTCATAGTGAAGAGGATGAAGAGTGTAACCCCCTTAACCCGGCCTAGACGGTTGACCCGAATTAAGAAAGTCACACGGGGAAAACCAAAGTCAACCCGAAAGTCAACCTTGATTAACGACCCTTTTTTTCTTTTTAATCTTGTCTAGATGCACATTAGCCCTAATTGTGATCACACAAACATCATACTCAAAGATCACAAACATCAGAGATCAAACAGGGACCCAAATGAACAAATTACAACTTTAGGGACCAAATTGTAATTTCAGATAAATATGAGGACTTAACCCAAATTAAAGTTACCAGCTTGTAATTAATCAGGTTTCATGCTCCACTGTGAAATTTCAGCTCAAAAGGACTTCCCAAACTCATACAATTGCACAAACAAGATTCAGGACCAAAATGCAAACAATTCAAAACATATAACTGCCAATGTCAGCCTCCAACGGTCGCCCGTTCCGGAACAAGTAGAACCCGTTTCGAAACACGAGCCGTTCCGCAACGCGTACCGCAACACGGGCTGGCAGTAGCCAAACCGTTTCGGAACGGTCCCTCCCGTTTCGGACGCCTGGGTTTGTTTAGGGCACCTGTTCCGAAACGGGTGGCACTGTTCCGAAACGCCCTGCACAGATTGCCCCAAAATGCATCCCTAAACATGCAATTAAACATCCAATCATGATCCAAACGCTACCAAACTTTACCAGCATGCAATTCAACATATATAAGACATACTTGCATCAACAATTCATCAAAACAACATCATATGCAAAAAGCCCCAAATCTTTAGGCATGCTTCCTACACAAGCAAACCATACAAGCATAAACTTCCAACTCAAGCATATAAAGGCCAAACACAAAATCCAGCATTCTCAACACCATTCAACATACTTAGGGAGTTCCAAACATCTCCCAAAACATACACATTGGTCCCCCATTGCCAAATTACCAAAAGCTAGAAATGCACTTATAAAACCTTCCATACTTTGAGCTTTACTTTCACTTGAATGCTTGCCCTCCTTGCTGCCCTCAAAGAGCTCTAATGTTCTGCATTATTGAATTAAGAAAACGAAAGAGAGCGTAAGCAAAAGCTTAGTGAGGAATGCTCATAAACCATTCAATAATGCATTTATAAAACATTTATAAATCATGCTTCAAATCATCAATTGCACATGCTCAAAAGCATACTTTAAACAAGTAACTCATGCTTCATATCATAACATGTCATATTGGCCACAAGTGATAAGTTCCATTTCTTTAAAAACAAGTTCATCAACTTTCACCCCAAGGACTTTTAAACACCTTGGCCCCAAGGACTTTTAAACACCTTGGCCATGGACTTTTAAACACCATGAAAGAGGACCACACAAGGACTTTTAACCACCTTTGTGTCCACATCAAGTTTCACCCCAAGGACTTTTAAACACCTTGGCCCCAAGGACTTTTAAACACCTTGGCCCCATGGACTTTTAAACACCATGGAAAGGATCACACAAGGACTTTTAACCACCTTTGTGTCCATACAAGAACCATCCAAGGACTTTTAACCACCTTGATGTTCTTAAGTAAACAAGGCTCACTCAAGGACTTTTAACCACCTTAGTGACCTTAACCTTTTCAAAACATCACTTGCCAATATACATCATTATCATCAATTTATCCACTGTTTTAAAGCATTAAACCAAGCCATATTCATCATGCATTTAAAAGCATCAAACCACATTTAATCAATGTACAAAAACAAGGAACTCTTACCTTGAGCTTCCTTCAACATATGGCTTACAAAATCAGCAAATACCATGCTAAATCATGCTTTCAAAACAGTATTTAAATCATGCAATAAACCACATTGCATCACAACAAAATCATGGCCACCACTAGAGAGTACTTTCCGAAAACTTACACTTGAGCTTAGCAAAGTTGTTTAGACTTAAACTAAGCTCCCAAGACATTGGTTTCAAAGCCGAAAACCATTTTCACTCACCGATTCCACTTCGCCTCTTGCCGAAGCACCAATTCAAGCTTCCGGATCAACAATTCTTGGATCCAAAGATGCCTCCCCTGTTTTAACACATCAAAGCAGAGGATTAATGCATCATCATGCATTAATAGCTTCAATGAAAGCACCTAAACTCGCTGCTCTCATCCACACTCCATTTTCGGCCACCAAACACAACCGAAAATGCATCCAAACCTCTTCTCAACAAAGCCCAGCCATAAACCATCAACACTAAACATCTTTCAATATCATTCAACATCTAAAAAGAACCTACAAACATCCTTATACCTCCAGCAACAACAGATCCACAAGATCACCTCAAAAACAACCAAGAAACACAAGCTAAACTTAGGAAACTCAACCTATCCGGGATTGCATTAATCAAAACTCAATTCCTTATCAATTTAGTGTCCAAATATCATCAAAAACACACCTCAAATCACAGATTTATCAGATCAAACGAAAATCACCAAAAATCACCAAATCTTGCATTATAAGCCAAGATTCAATTCACAACTCAAAAGCCTTTAATAAAACATCAATTAAGGATTGAAAACTTAGGAATTTCAGTAAAGAACTGATAGTTTAGAGGAGAAGGACGTTCTTACCTCCAAACTTGAGTTTCTCCTCTTTAGAGCCAAAAAGCTTGAAAATCCAAATAGCAAATTGCAAGGTTTTGTTGTAGAGATGATTAGGAATCCAAAGAGAATTGAAAAGATAGATTTGAGTGACAAAATCAGAAAGAAATCTCTGGAGAGAAAGTGTTTGGGTTGAGAGAAAATGAGAGAAAAGGAAAATTGGAAGAAAATGGAAAGTTGGTTATAAAATGGTAAAATGATTTCCCTCCACTTTTCTTAAGCTTTAAAATCAGAATTATTCATTAAAATATCTTAGAAAAATCTGGAGAAACTACTTTTGGAATAATAGCTCCTTAAAGATTCAAAGTTTCAACCCTTTGTAAAACAGTCACCAAACTTTCGAAAATTACATTTTGGTCACTAGCCAAAATGTCACCCTTCCAAAACTCATTTTCCAAAATTGATTTCACAGTTCACTTAATTATATTAAAAGATGATTTTAGAACATTTTTCCATATTTTTAATGCAACCCGAACTAGGCTTTCCTAATTTCACCTCTTTAGATTCGAACAGCACTTTGACCAAACCGGTCAACGCCCAAAACTACTAAGCCCAAAACCGGGGCGTTACAACTCTCCCCCCCTTAAGAAATTTCGTCCTCGAAATTTACCTGAAGGAAAGAGATAAGGAAACTGCTTCAGCATGTCTTCCTTCCGCTCCCACGTGGCTTCCTCAACACCTCGATGCTTCCACAGCACCTTCACCAACTCAATGGTCTTGCCACGAAGAACCTTGCTATCCGAATCCAGAACCTTCACCAGTTCCTCATCATAGGTCAAATCCGGATTCAATTCCACTTCCTCCACAGGCATCACATGCGAAGGATCAGATCTATACTTCCGGAGCATAGAAACATGAAACACATCACGAATCTTCTCCAACTCCTGAGGTAACCTCAACCGATACGCAACAGGACCCACACGCTCAACAACCTCATATGGTCCAATGTACCTAGGGCTCAACTTACCCTTCCGGCCAAACCTCATCACCTTCTTCCAAGGCGAAACCTTCAAGAACACACGGTCACCCACCGCATACTCTATCTCCTTACACTTCAAATCCGCGTAAGACTTTTGCCGATCAGAGGCAGCCTTCAACTGCTCACAGATGAGCTTCACCTTCTCAGTGGTCCCTTTCAACAAAGCCGGCATCGAAACCAACTTTTGACCAGTTTCAGCCCAACAAAGAGGAGTCCTACACTTCCTCCCGTACAAAGCCTCATAAGGTGCCATCTGTATACTCGCCTGATAACTATTGTTATAAGCGAACTCAACCAAAGGCAGATGCTTCTCCCAAGAACCTTGGAACTCAATCACGCAGCACCTCAACATATCCTCCAAAATCTGAATAACTCGCTCAGACTGACCATCCGACTGAGGATGATAGGATGTACTGAAATGCAACCTTGTACCCAAATCTTGATGCAAACACTGCCAGAAACGCGATGTGAACCTCGGATCCCTATCCGACACAATCGACTTAGGCACACCATGCAGCCTCACAATCTCAGCAATGTACAGCTCTGCCAGCTTATCCAAAGAGAACGTAGTATGCACAGGCAAGAAATGCGCACACTTCGTCAGGCGATCCACAATCACCCAAACAGAATTCTTCTTCGAAGGAGACAAAGGTAAACCAGATACAAAATCCATGGTAACCCTCTCCCACTTCCATTCAGGGATTTTCAACGGTTGCAACAACCCAGAAGGAACCTGATGTTCAGCCTTAACTCACTGACACACCAAACACTTGCTCACAAACTCTGCAACATCTTTCTTCAAACCCACCCAATAGTACTCATCACGAAGATCACGGTACATCTTAGTACTACCAGGGTGCATAGCAAAAGGACTACTATGGCCTTCAGTCAGAATAGCACGCCTCAACTCAGCATCAGCAGGCACTACTATCCGACTCCCAAAACACAACACACCATCATCATTAAAACAAAAATCCGAAGGTCTACCCTCCGCGATATCCTGAACATGAGACACCAAGGAATCATCCAGCAACTGCTTATCCTTGATCAACTGAACCAACGATGGTTTCACCTGCAACTCAGCAACAAGACCACCATCTCGCGATATGCTCAAGCTAGCAAACATAGCCCTCAGCTCAACAGCTACCTTCCTACTCAAGGCATCCGCAACAACATTAGCCTTTCCAGGATGATACTCAATCGTCAGATCATAATCCTTGAGCAACTCCAACCAACGTCGCTGCCTAAGATTCAACTCCTTCTGTGACATCAGATACCTCAAACTCTTGTGATTCGTGTACACAGTACACTTCTCACCATACAGATAATGCCTCCAGATCTTCAGAGCAAAAACCACCGCAGCCAGCTCAATATCATGCGTAGGGTAATTGCGCTCATGCACTTTCAACTGCCGCGATGCATAAGCAACCACTTTACCCTCTTGCATCAGCACACACCCCAAACCAACATAGGATGCATCACTATAGACCACAAACTCTTTCCCTGATTCAGGCTGAACCAAGATAGGAGCTTGCGTCAAAGCCACCTTCAGCTTCTCAAAAGCCAGTTGTCTCGCTTCCGTCCACTCATACTTAACATCCTTTTGCAACAGCTTCGTCAAAGGAGCAGCAATCTTGGAAAAACCATCCACAAACCTTCGGTAGTATCCTGCCAAACCAAGGAAACTACGGACCTCATGAACAGACTTAGGAACCTTCCAGTTCATTACTGCCTCAATCTTCTGAGGATCAACACGAATCCCCTCAGCTGAGACCACATGCCCAAGAAACACCACCTCCTTAAGCCAGAACTCACACTTGCTCAGCTTAGCATAAAGCTGATTCTCTAACAAAGCTTGCAACACAATCCTCAAATGCTCTTCATGCTCCTCCTCCGTACGCGAGTACACAAGGATATCATCAATGAACACCACAACGAACTTGTCCAGGTATTCATGAAACACACGGTTCATCATGTCCATGAAAGCAGCAGGAGCATTTGTCAAACCAAACGGCATCACAAGGAACTCATAATGCCCATACCTTGTCCTGAAAGCTGTCTTAGGCACATCCACATCCTTCACCTTCAACTGGTAATACCCTGATCTCAAGTCAATCTTAGAGAACACAGCAGCTCCCCAAAATTGATCAAAGAGATCATCAATCCTCGGCAAAGGATACCGATTCTTGATAGTCAACTTGTTCAGCTGACGGTAATCAATGCACATCCTCATGGTGCCATCCTTCTTCTTCACAAACAAGACCGGTGCTCCCCAAGGTGACACACTCGGCCAGATGAAACCACGATCAAGCAACTCTTGCAACTGCATCTTCAGCTCCTTCAGCTCCTTAGGTGCCATTCTATAGGGAGTAATGGACACAGGAGTTGTATTCTCATACAGCTCAATTCCAAACTCCACCTCGCGATTAGGAGGTAAACCAGGCAACTCTTCAGGAAAAACACCAGGAAACTCCTTCACAACCCTGATATCTTGCACCCTCAACTCCTTAGAGCTAGGATTCAATACAAAAGCTAGATAAGCTTCGCAACCTTGCCTCAACATCCTGCTCGCCTCCAAGGTAGAAACAACATTGGCAAGAAACTTCACATTCTCACCAACCACAACCACTTCATAATCATCCGCAAGCTTAAGCGAAACACGCTTATTTTCACAATCCACAACAGCACGATGCTCAGCAAGCCAATCCATACCAAGGATCACATCAAAACCATAAAAGGGCAACTCCATAAGATCAACATGAAAAACATGTTCTTGAACAACCAAGGGACACCTTCTATAAAGCTTTCGAGTCACAACAGTTTCACCAAAAGAACTAGTGACACGAACACTGACATCCAAAGACTCAACAGGCAAACCAAGCAATTCAGCATGCTCACGCAAAATGTATGAATGCGTAGATCCAGAATCAATCAAAGAAAGCAATGACAAGGATTGCAAAGTAAAGGTACCTGCAATCACATCTGCATCATTCCTTCCCTCACGCTGAGCATACACTCTCGCTTGGCCTCCACCTTCAGGCTGAATAGCCACAACATGGGCTACTCCACGACCACCTTCCTCTCTCCTCTGAAAATTACCACGGCCGCGCCCACGACCTCTCTATGGTGCAGCAACAGCAGGAGCACGCATCTGATCACCAGCCAACCTAGGACAATCTCGCCTCAAGTGGTCTGCAGAACCACAATTCCAGCACCCATAACCAGCTGCCGCAACAGGAGCTTGCACCTCCCTCACAGCACGAGGACAGTCACGCTTCATGTGACCACGTGAACCACAGATCCAGCAAGCACTCGGATCAGCTCTAGCATTACCTCCTCTAGCAGGTGCACCACCACCTATCTTAGCTGAGGACTGATACTTCTGATCACGTCCCCTCTTGTTCCGTCCACCACCGGAACTATATTCAGCAGCTCTCTTGCCAGAACTTGCTCCAGCACCTTTCGCAGACAAACCCAAGTTCATCTCAATGTCCTTGGCTCAACCCACCAACACATCAAAATCATCATACTCGGTGGCCAGCACATACATCTTTACCTCCGTTACAAGACCATAACGAAACCTTTCGCACCTCTCCCGTTCATCAAGAATAAGCTCAGGTGCATACTGACTGAGTCGCACAAACTGCACCTCATACTCAGCCACTGTCATACTCCCCTGGGTAAGAGTCATGAACTCACGTTTCTTCTCATCAAGATATCTCACACCAAGATATCTCCTCTTGAACACATTCTGGAAGAATGTCCAAGTCACATCAACTTCAGCCATTCCAGCTATAGTGGTCGTCCACCACGTATACGCGTCGTCCTGCAGCAAGGACTCAACACAACCCAGCTTTTGCACATCCGTGCAACTCATCTGTCCCAAGATTCGCTTGGTACTCTCTAGCCAAGCTTCAGAACTCTCAGCAGACATACCCCTGAACTCAGTCCCACCAA
This sequence comes from Hibiscus tridactylites, assembly GCA_958450335.1. Lineage (NCBI taxonomy): Eukaryota > Viridiplantae > Streptophyta > Magnoliopsida > Malvales > Malvaceae > Hibiscus > Hibiscus tridactylites. Next base: position 21,896,984 of record OY288284.1, on the reverse strand, counting down.
GACTGCGCAGACGCTCCAAAGGTAGTCTAACTCCAGCATCTCCCTGATGCCCAGCTCCTTGAGCTCCAGCTACTGCTGCTCGAAAAGCACCCGCAATAGCTTGTACCAACATAGACATATCAGACATAGCTTGCCCCTGACCAACCTCTGGTCCAGCAGCTCCAGCACCAGTTGCTGCAGCTCCAGCTCTTTCTCTCTCCGCACCACCACCACCAGGTGGAGGAGGAGGTAACACAGCACTACCCGCATTCTCTTCATTCTCATTCCCATCCGGGGTCGTAGCTCTCATGCTACTCCTTAACTCTCTACGTGGTGCCATACTTTTACCATGCAATAACAATACAAATAAAACAAAGTCAGGCCCAGCAAGGTAAGCAATCCAAGTATTCAAGCTCAATTTCTTTCAAAATCAACATCATTTCATTAGCTTTTATTTGGCAATGGGTACCCACAACATGCTACAACACAGCATACATCTCAATTGCATCCAAATCACAAGCCACTAAACATGCTTCTAAACAACAAGCATACAAGGCATACATACTTCAATCATGCACACATTCATTCCCAATTACTCGAAAACCTGGCTCTGATACCACCAAATGTAACCCCCTTAACCCGGCCTAGACGATTGACCCGAATTAAGAAAGTCACACGGGGAAAACCAAAGTCAACCCGAAAGTCAACCTTGATTAATGACCCTTTTTTTTCTTTTTAATCTTGTCTAGATGCACATTAGCCCTAATTGTGACCACACAAACATCATACTCAAAGATCACAAACATCAGAGATCAAACAGGGACCCAAATGAACAAATTACAACTTTAGGGACCAAATTGTAATTTCAGATAAATATGAGGACTTAACCCAAATTAAAGTTACAAGCTTGTAATTAATCAGGTTTCATGCTTCACTGTGAAATTTCAGCTCAAAAGGACTTCCCAAACTCATACAATTGCACAAACAAGATTCAGGACCAAAATGCAAACAATTCAAAACATATAACTGCCAATGTCAGCCTCCAACGGTCGCCCGTTCCGGAACAAGTAGAACCCGTTTCGAAACACGGGCCGTTCCGCAACGCGTACCGCAACACGGGCTGGCAGTAGCCAAACCGTTTCAGAACGGTCCCTCCCGTTTCGGACGCCTGGGTTTGTTTAGGGCACCTGTTCCAAAACGGGTGGCACTGTTCCGAAACGCCCTGCACAGATTGCCCCAAAATGCATCCCTAAACATGCAATTAAACATCCAATCATGATCCAAACGCTACCAAACTTTACCAGCATGCAATTCAACATATATAAGACATACTTGCATCAACAATTCATCAAAACAACATCATATGCAAAAAGCCCCAAATCTTTAGGCATGCTTCCTACACAAGCAAACCATACAAGCATAAACTTCCAACTCAAGCATATAAAGGCCAAACACAAAATCCAGCATTCTCAACACCATTCAACATACTTAGGGAGTTCCAAACATCTCCCAAAACATACACATTGGTCCCCCATTGCCAAATTACCAAAAGCTAGAAATGCACTTATAAAACCTTCCATACTTTGAGCTTTACTTTCACTTGAATGCTTGCCCTCCTTGCTGCCCTCAAAGAGCTCTAATGTTCTGCATTATTGAATTAAGAAAACGAAAGAGAGCGTAAGCAAAAGCTTAGTGAGGAATGCTCATAAACCATTCAATAATGCATTTATAAAACATTTATAAATCATGCTTCAAATCATCAATTGCACATGCTCAAAAGCATACTTTAAACAAGCAACTCATGCTTCATATCATAACATGTCATATTGGCCACAAGTGATAAGTTCCATTTCTTTAAAAACAAGTTCATCAACTTTCACCCCAAGGACTTTTAAACACCTTGGCCCCAAGGACTTTTAAACACCTTGGCCATGGACTTTTAAACACCATGAAAGAGGACCACACAAGGACTTTTAACCACCTTTGTGTCCACATCAAGTTTCACCCCAAGGACTTTTAAACACCTTGGCCCCAAGGACTTTTAAACACCTTGGCCCCATGGACTTTTAAACACCATGGAAAGGATCACACAAGGACTTTTAACCACCTTTGTGTCCATACAAGAACCATCCAAGGACTTTTAACCACCTTGATGTTCTTAAGTAAACAAGGCTCACTCAAGGACTTTTAACCACCTTAGTGACCTTAACCTTTTCAAAACATCACTTGCCAATATACATCATTATCATCAATTTATCCACTGTTTTAAAGCATTAAACCAAGCCATATTCATCATGCATTTAAAAGCATCAAACCACATTTAATCAATGTACAAAAACAAGGAACTCTTACCTTGAGCTTCCTTCAACATATGGCTTACAAAATCAGCAAATACCATGCTAAATCATGCTTTCAAAACAGTATTTAAATCATGCAATAAACCACATTGCATCACAACAAAATCATGGCCACCACTAGAGAGTACTTTCCGAAAACTTACACTTGAGCTTAGCAAAGTTGTTTAGACTTAAACTAAGCTCCCAAGACATTGGTTTCAAAGCCGAAAACCATTTTCACTCACCGATTCCACTTCGCCTCTTGCCGAAGCACCAATTCAAGCTTCCGGATCAACAATTCTTGGATCCAAAGATGCCTCCCCTGTTTTAACACATCAAAGCAAAGGATTAATGCATCATCATGCATTAATAGCTTCAATGAAAGCACCTAAACTCGCTGCTCTCATCCACACTCCATTTTCGGCCACCAAACACAACCGAAAATGCATCCAAACCTCTTCTCAACAAAGCCCAACCATAAACCATCAACACTAAACATCTTTCAACATCATTCAACATCTAAAAAGAACCTACAAACATCCTTATACCTCCAGCAACAACAGATCCACAAGATCACCTCAAAAACAACCAAGAAACACAAGCTAAACTTAGGAAACTCAACCTATCCGGGATTGCATTAATCAAAACTCAATTCCTTATCAATTTAGTGTCCAAATATCATCAAAAACACACCTCAAATCACAGATTTATCAGATCAAACGAAAATCACCAAAAATCACCAAATCTTGCATTATAAGCCAAGATTCAATTCACAACTCAAAAGCCTTTAATAAAACATCAATTAAGGATTGAAAACTTAGGAATTTCAGTAAAGAACTGATAGTTTAGAGGAGAAGGACGTTCTTACCTCCAAACTTGAGTTTCTCCTCTTTAGAGCCAAAAAGCTTGAAAATCCAAATAGCAAATTGTAAGGTTTTGTTGTAGAGATGATTAGGAATCCAAAGAGAATTGAAAAGATAGATTTGAGTGACAAAATCAGAAAGAAATCTCTGGAGAGAAAGTGTTTGGGTTGAGAGAAAATGAGAGAAAAGGAAAATTGGAAGAAAATGGAAAGTTGGTTATAAAATGGTAAAATGATTTCCCTCCACTTTTCTTAAGCTTTAAAATCAGAATTATTCATTAAAATATCTTAGAAAAATCTGGAGAAACTACTTTTGGAATAATAGCTCCTTAAAGATTCAAAGTTTAAACCCTTTCTAAAACAGTCACCAAACTTTCGAAAATTACATTTTGGTCACTAGCCAAAATGTCACCCTTCCAAAACTCATTTTCCAAAATTGATTTCACAGTTCACTTAATTATATTAAAAGATGGTTTTAGAATATTTTTCCATATTTTTAATGCAACCCGAACTAGGCTTTCCTAATTTCACCTCTTTAGATTCGAACAGCACTTTGACCAAACCGGTCAACGCCCAAAACTACTAAGCCCAAAACCGGGGCGTTACAAAGAGAATAAAAAATAGAGCTTTAGTCTGATATGGGTTTTATACTCATTCAAAATTTTAAAAACGGGTAAATTACGTCAGAAACCCCTCCGTGTCGGGCTAATTACGTGAGAGGCCATTCCGCATGGGGAAAATCTCATCCCTGCTCCTTCAAAGTTTCATCCGCTTTTTAATTTGATCCCTAATTAATAACTAAAGCATATTATTAATAGATTAATTACCCTCTAACCCCCGAATTAATTTGCATGTTTCATATTTGCATCTTGTCCTTATTTTATTCCATTTCAGTCCATTATTTCTTCCCTTTTAATTATTGCACATATCTTTTATTTATTTTAATTTTGCCTCTTTAATTTCCATTTTATTTAATTTCTGCATTTTTTATTTCATTTAATTTCAATTTTGCCCCTTTATTCTCATTTAATCGCACCGCATAATTTATGTTTGGTATTATGTTCTATGCTATTACTCATATAGTATACAGTTATATATGTACGTGTTATTTTATTCAATCGCATGTTTTATTTTACCCTTGCATGCTTTATATGTATATATGATCTACCATATTTTTTTCTTCCATTTTAATGTATATATATTTGTAAACTAATTTGATTTTATTCGATAATTATATTTTTGGTAATATTTTAATATTTATCTTATATATATATATGGTATCATTTTATCTATTATATGTAAACTAGTTATACCAAGGTATATGCATGTTTAATTCTTTTTTACGTGTGTGCGTGCGTGCGTGCGTGTGTGTGTATGTGTGAGCGCGCGTGTGTGTAAGTTTTCATATTGTTTTATATATACTACCCTACTGTATATGTGGAATATATGTGTTATATGCCATTGTTAGATTCATTATTGTATCCTTGGATATATATATAGTTGTTTTGTTATTTATTCGAGCTTATATTTACGTTAGCATCCGTATTTGGTCATGCATATTTATTTGACATATTTAATTGTTGATTTTAGTACTCAGAGTCTCGATATTCTAGTGGGAGTGTCGTCCCAAACATTTAGGTGTCATCTGCTTTGGTATCGTGGACTGCAAGTGCGGTTGTCTGTTTTGTATGATCATGTATTCATGCAATTGGAAATTATTAATTAAATGGGGCCGAGTTTATAAATTTTTCTAACAAATATATTACGAACCGTTAGGTACCAATTTTGGGCGCTATAGGGGTCTTAATCCTTCCCCACGCGTAACTAACTCCCGAACCAATATGTTTTTAATTCTCTGGTTTTATTTTACGGTGTCCGGTCTACCCTTTTTTTGAATGATCGGTGGCGACTCCCAATATTTTATTCAAAAACTAGCATTTCTAAAAAAAAGAATAAATTTTCCTCTTAAGATTAATTGTCTTTAAAAATTAAATTGCAAAACATATCATAAAGACATTTTGTAAGGGAAGCCTAAGTGGGAAATTGAAAACCCATAGTACAAATCAACGTTTCGAAACCACATTAGATAGTTGTTTACATACACGTCTAAGTAACGGAAATTGAAAACCCAAGAGCTATCGAAACCAACATTGTGATAAACATGTAGCAAAACCAATACATTTCGTAGTAAAATGTGTACATACACATCAAAGTAGGGGTTTCGAAACCACCATTGTTGTTTTAGAACCACTTTGGCAGTATGCCATTAAATCCATGTATACACAAGTAGTTTCGAAACCAATTATTGGGGTTTCGAAACCACCCCTACAACACTTGTAGTTGAAAAGGTTTTCGGGTAGGAAGTTGTGTATATACAAAAATCCTTAGCCATGGTTCAACTCCCTTGGCCTTTGCTGTAGCCCTATAAGAAATTCGGTACATACCGTTTATCTTACAAAACTTATACTAAATCCGGTACATCACGTAGTAAAATGTGTACATACATGTCAAAGTAGGGGTTTCGAGACCTCCATTATGGTTTCGAAACCACATTGGTTGTATGCCATTAAATCCATGTCTACCCAGAGGTATTTAAACAAAAAATTGAGGTTTCGAAACCACCCTTACAACACTTGTAGTGGAAAAGGTTTTCTAGTAGGAAGTTGTGTATATACACAAATCCGTAGCCGTGGCTCAGCTCCCTTGGCCTTTGTTGTAGCCCTGTAAGAAATTTGGTACATACCGTTTATCTTACAAAACTTGTACTAAATTCGGTACATCACGTAGTAAAATGTGTACATACATGTCAAAGTAGGGTTTCGAAACCTCCATTTTGGTGTCGGAACCACTTTGGCAGTATGCCATTAAATCCATGTCTACCCAAGAGGTATCGAAACTAACAATTGAGGTTTCGAAACCACCCCTACAACACTTGTAGTAGAAAAGATTTTCGGGTAGGAAGTTGTGTGTATACACAAATCCTTAGCCATGGTTCATCTCCCTTGGCCTTTGGTGTATCCTTGTAAGAAATTTGGGACATAACGTTTATCTTACAAAACCTTTACTAAACCCTGTACATCACGTAGTAAATGTGTACATACATGTCAATGTAGGGGTTCCGAAACCTCCATTGTGGTTTCGGAACCACTTTGGCAGTATGCCATTAAATACATATCTACCCAAGAGGTATCGAAACCAACAATTGAGGTTTCGAAACCACCCCTACAACACTTGTAGTAGAAAAGGTTTTCGAGTAGGAAGTTGTGTATATACACAAATCCTTAGCCAAGGTTCAGCTCCATTGCCTTTGGTGTAGTCCTGTAAGAAATTCGGTACATATCGTTTATCTTAGAAAACATGTACTAGATCTAGTACATCACGTAGTAGAATGTGTACATACATGTCAAAGTAGGGTTTCGAAACCAACATTTGCACTTTCGAAACCACCACTACAACACTTGTAGTAGAAAAGGTTTTCGGGTAGGAAGTTGTGTAAGAATGTTGGTACATATCGTTTTTCCTACTACTAGTGTAAGATTTTGAGTACATTTTGTACTAATTTGTGTATATACACAAATCCTTACAATTTGTGAAGCAAATTATATTTTATCATAGGAAATTGCATATGTACACAAATTCTTACACTAAATTGAGCCCTTTCGGCCTTTGGTAAAATTTTGTAAGAATTTCGGTACATACCATTTTTCCTACTACTATTGTAAGGTTTTGAGTACATTTTGTACTAATTAGTGTATATACACAAATCCTTACAGTTTATGTAGCAAATTATGTTTTCTCATAGGAAATTGCGTATGTACACAAATTCTTACACTAAGTTGAGCCCTTTTGGCCTTTGGTGAAATTTTGTAAGAATTTCGGTACATACCCTTTTTCCTACAACTATTGTACGGTTTTCAGTACATTTTGTACTAATTTGATTATGTATACACAAATCTTAATAATTTGTGTAGCAAATTATGTTTTCTCGTAGGAAATTGCGTGTATACACAAATTCTTACACTAAGTTGAGCCCTTTTGGCCTTTGGTGAAATTTTGTAAGAATTTCGGTACATATTATTTTTCCTACTACTATTGTAAGGTTTTGAGTACATTTTATACTAATTTGTGTATATACATACACAAATCCTTACATTTTGTGTAGAAAATTATGTTTTCTCGTAGGAAATTGCGTATGTGCACAAATTCTTACACTAAGTTGAGCCCTTTTGGCCTTTGGTGATATTTTGTAAGAATTTCGGTACACACCATTTTCCCTCATACTACTTTAAGGTTTTGAGTAAATTTTGTACTAATTTGTGTATATACACAATTTCTTACACGTTGAGCCCTTTTGGCCTTTGGTGAAGTTTTGTAAGAATATCGGTACATACCGTTTTTCCTACTACTATTGTTAGGTTTTGAATACATTTTGTACTAATTTGTGTATATACACAAATCCTTGCAGTTTGCGTAGCAAATTATGTTTTTTCGTAGGAAATTGCGTATGTACACAAATTCTTACACTTAGTTAAGCCCTTTTGGCCTTAGGTAAAATTTTGTAAAAATTTCGGTACTTACCGTTTTTCTTACTACTATTGTAAGGTTTTGAGTACATTTTGTACTAATTTGTGTATACATACAAATCCTTGCAATTTGTGTAGCAAATTATGTTTTCTCGTAGGAAATTGCGTATGTACACAAATTCTTACACTAAGTTGAGCCCTTTTGGCCTTTGGTGAAATTTTGTAAGAATGTTGGTACATATCGTTTTTCCTACAACTATTTTAAGGACTTGAGTACATTTTGTACTAATTTGTGTATATACACAAATCCTTACAGTTTGTGTAGCAAATTATATTTTCTCGTAGGAAATTGCGTATGTACACAAATTCTTACACTAAGTTGAGCCCTTTCTGCCTTTGGTGAAATTTTGTAAGAATTTCGAAACATACCGTTTTTCCTACTACTATTCTAAGGTTTTGAGTACATTTTGTACTAATTAGTGTATATACACAAATACTTACAGTTTGTGTAGCAAATTATGTTGTCTCATAGGAAATTACGTATGTACACAAATTCTTACACTAAGTTGAGCCCTTTTGGCCTTTGTTGAAATTTTGTAAGAATTTCGGCGCATACCGTTTTTCCTACAACTATTGTAAGGTTTTCAGTAAATTTTGTACTAATTTGTGTATATACACAAATCCTAATAGTTTGTGTAGCAAATTATGTTTTCTCGTAGGAAATTGCGTATATACACAAATTCTTACACTAAGTTGAGCCCTTTTGGCCTTTGGGGATATTTTGTAAGAATTTTGGTACATACCGTTTTTCCTACTACTATTATAAGGTTTTGAGTACATTTTATACTAATTTGTGCATATACACAAACCCTTACATTTTGTGTAGAAAATTATATTTTCTCGTAGGAAATTGATTATGTGCACAAATTCTTACACTAAGTTGAGCCATTTTGGCCTTTGGTGAAATTTTGTAAGAATTTCGGTACATATCGTTTTCCCTCCTACTATTGTAAGGTTTTGAGTACATTTTGTACCAATTTGTGTCTATACAGAAATTCTTACACTTAGTTTAGCCCTTTTGGCCTTTGGTGAAATTATGTAAGAATTTCGGTACATATCGTTTTTCCTACTACTATTGTAAGGTTTTGAGCACATTTTGTACTAATTTGTGTATATACACAAATCCTTGCAGTTTGTGTAGCAAATTATGTGTTTTCGTAGAAAATTGCGTATGTACACAAATTCTTAGACTTAGTTAAGCCCTTTTGGCCTTTGGTAAATTTTTGTAAAAATTTTGGTACATACCGTTTTTCTTACTACTATTGTAAGGTTTTGAGTACATTTTGTACTAATTTGTGTATTTACACAAATCCTTACAGTTTGTGTAGCAAATTATATTTTCTCGTAGGAAATTGCGTATGTACACAAATTCTTACACTAAGTTGAGCCCTTTCGGCCTTTGGTGAAATTTTGTAAGAATTTCGATACATACCGTTTTTCCTACAACTATTGTAAGGTTTTGAGTACATTTTGTACTAATTAGTTTATATACACAAATCCTTACAGTTTGTGTAGTAAATTATATTTTCTCATAGGAAATTACGTATGTACACAAATTCTTACACTAAGTTGAGCCTTTTTGGCCTTTGGTGAAATTTTATAAGAATTTCTGTACATACCGTTTTTCTTACAACTATTGTAAGGTTTTCAGTACATTTTGTACTAATTTTTGTATATACACAAATCCTAATAGTTTGTGTAGCAAATTATGTTTTCTCGTAGGAAATTGCATACATACACAAATTCTTACACAAAGTTGAGCCCTTTTGGCCTTCGGGAAATTTTGTAACAATTTTGGTACATACCGTTTTTCCCACTACTATTGTAAGGTTTTGAGTACATTTTATACTAATTTGTGTATATACACAAATCCTTACATTTTGTGTAGAAAATTATGTTTTCTCGTAGGAAATTGCGTATGTGCACATATTCGTACACTAAGTTGAGCCTTTTGGCCTTTGGTGAAATTTTGTAAGAATTTCGGTACATACCGTTTCCCCTCCTACTGTTGTAAGGTTTTGAGTACATTTTGTACTAATTTGTGTATATACACAAATTCTTACACTTAGTTGAGCCCTTTTGGCCTTTGGTGAATTTTTTAAGAATTCCGGTACATATCGTTTTTCCTACTACTATTGTAAGGTTTTGAGTACATTTTGTACTAATTTGTGTATATACACAAATCCTTGCAGTTTGTGTAGCAAATTATGTTTTTTCGTAGAAAATTGCGTCTGTACACAAATTCTTACACTTAGTTAAGCCCTTTTGGCCTTTGGTAAAATTTTGTAAAAATTTCAGTACATACCGTTTTTCTTACTACTATTGAAAGGTTTTGAGTATTTTTTTGTACTAGTTTGTGTATATACACAAATCCTTGCAATTTGTGTAGCAAATTATGTTTTCTCGTAGGAAATTTCGCATGTACACAAATTCTTACACTAAGTTGAGCCTTTTTGGCCTTTGGTGAAATTTTGTAAGAATTTCGATACATATCGTTTTTCCTACAACTATTGTAAGGTTTTCAGTACATTTTGTACTAATTTGTGTATATTCACAAATCCTTACAGTTTGTGTAGCAAATTATGTTTTCTCGTAGGAAATTGCGCATGTACACAAATTCTTACACTAAGTTGAACTCTTTTGGCCTTTGGTGAAATTTTGTAAGAATTTCTATACATACTGTTTTTCCTACTACTATTATAAGATTTTGAGTACATTTTGTACTAATTCTTGTATATATACAAATCCTCACAGTTTGTGTAGCAAATTATGTTTCTCGTAGGAAATTGCGTATGTACACAAATTCTTACACTAAGTTGAGCCCTTTTGGCCTTTGATGAAATTTCGTAAGAATTTCGGTAAATACCGTTTTTCCTACTACTATTGTAAGGTTTTGAGTACATTTTGTACTAATTTGTGTATATACGCAAATCTTTACAGTTTGTGTGGTAAATTATGTTTTCTCGTGGGAAATTACGTATGTACACAAATTATTACACTTAGTTGAGCCCTTTTGGACTTTGGTGAAATTTTATAAGTATTTCGATACATACCGTTTTTCGTACTACTATTGTAAGGTTTTAAGTACATTTTGTACTAATTTGTGTATATACACAAATTCTTACAGTTTATGAAGTAAATTATGTTTTCTTATAGGAAATTGCGTATGTACACAAAATCTTACACGTAGTTGAGTTCTTTTGGTATTTGGTGAAATTTTGTAAGAATTTCGGTACATGTCGTTTTTGCTACTACTATTATAAGGTTTTGAGTACATTTTGTACTAATTTTTGTATATACACAAATCCTTACACTTTTGAAGCAAGTTATCTTTTCTCGTAGGAAATTGTGTATATGCACAATTCCTTACGTTGTAACATTTTATGTTTATACCCTTTCTCTTGCAGCTTTTGTAATGGATTATGTATGTACCAAAATTCTTGCGTTGTAACAGATTATCTATATACCATTTTTACTACAGTTTTGTAATGATTTATGTACAAGCTTCGTAAAAAATTATGTACAAATTTTTACCCGATCAACCGGTATGTCGTCATTTAGCCTTAATTTAAGCGTGGTTCCCTAGAACTTCCCCGAAAATAAAGGAAAAACATACAAACAAAAGTAATAAAAGAAAAATATTATAAATTATACAAATGGCTAGAATTTTCCAACATGACAGATCTGACAAAAAATATAATGTTTGTCGTCATTATTATATACTCCCTCCGTCCCATAATTTGTGTCCCTTTTAAAATTTCAAATTGTCCTAATTAAAATGTCTTATTGAAAAAGTCAACATAAAATAACACTTAAATTTCCTTTTTTACCCTTTATCATACTTCAATCTACAAATTATTTTCAGAAAAATAAAATTTCAAGTTTTCTTCCGTCTATCAATATCCCTTTTAAAGCTAAATTTTTATATTACCATAAAATCAGGGAATTTAATGGATGCTGCCAAATTATTCATATACATTCTAAACATGAACGATGAGTTTTTAAGTTCATTTTTGTTCAATGATACATATTTTATGGTTTATATTGAGGATACTGCCTAATCAAATGGATTCAATTTTTTTTCAAAAGAAAATAGTTTTCATTACAATTTCATTATAACAGTTACACAATAACCATTTTACATTCATCTACTGATAACTTCAACACCAACACCATTATATTTACTTGAGTTATAACTCAAATTTACAAAAAGAATATTTGATAACAAAAATTCACAAAATATTTTATAACAGCACCTATAAAACTAAGATACTTACTACATTTGGTGTTGAAGTTGAATTGGCATAAGAGCTTCCTGTACAACATCTTGATCACAATGGAATTGGATGAGAAATTTACCATTTCTTTCCAACCTTTTCTTACCTATATGTGGCAACTTATAATTATTCACTCCTTTAACTTTCATAATTTCAATCATGCATGATTGTAATGTTAAAAAAACATCGTTCAAACTTTCTACTAGTAATTCATCAAATGATTTCTCTACAGCCATCACCAATTCATCAATTGTTGATGGAGATTCTTGATGCTGTAAAGATTGCATTGCTCTAAAGTATCCAAGATTCAACACATTCAAATCAAGACTGTTTGGAGGTTGAAAAAAAGTTAAAAATTAAAGTCACCCAAACTTGCAGCTTGTAAGAATTGTTCATCATCAATGTCAATATGAGGCTTTGCATTATCTTGTTGAATAAAAATGTTCTTGTCTCTAGAACTAGGCCATTTAGCTCTAATAGCTGGTAGAACCTTATTAATCAAGCATGACCTTGTTACATCTTTAGTCATCGATAATATAGGTTTAGTCTCTAAGGTTTCAGCTTGTCTATTTTTGCTATTTCACCTTGCTGGTTCTTTAAATACAAATGGAAAAGTTCATATTTTTCTAGAAAACATACAATTGGAAAATTCGTCAAAACAAGGTCTAGCCACTATAGCCAAAAACATCACTTTGGTGATAAACTGTTTGCTTTTACAACTGCGAAATGGCTCAACTTCATGTGGATGAAGATAGTATCGCTTTGATGTTTTTGACAAATAAAACCATTTTTTATCGATGTGAACAATATTAAACATGTCAATAAATAAAGAACTTGTGGTGAGGGTACCTGATTGGAGCATTGATAATCGAAACTGTAATCTGGCTCTTTTGTTTGCATCAGTCAAATAGGGCTTTATAGCATTAGTATGTGGCTTGATCAAACCTTCCCTAATTCGACGATGAAGAGTAGACTTTGACATATCTAAAGCTTTAGCCATTGAATGAATTTTTGTTTTTCTACGAAGTAGAACTTCTAAGATACGATCCATATTCAAAGAAACCCTCCTCTTTGTAAAAAGTCCTTCAATGATACAAACTACCAACATCAACCACTATGCCTTGCTCCATGACCTTTTTACTTTATTTCACAACCTACTCACAGTTTTTGTTGACACTAAAAACATGACTACAATTTGACGTATTGAGCCTTTTGGTAGCTTGCTATTGTTGTTGTGTTTTAACAGAGTTTTAAATAAAGCTTGACGTTGCTATTTACTCAATTGTTAATTTGACTGTCTACTAGGAGTATTTGTTGTTACCAGAAAAGACTCCATTGTGGTATGTGTATTTTCAAGATCCATCATGAAAAAGAAAAAGATTAACCATTAGTTCAAAGCAAAAAAAAAAGAGAGAGAATAAAAAATATTGGTTAAAAGAAATAACAAGTAAATGAAGAATATTGGTTGAAGAAAGAATGATATTTTAAATTTATTAAGAGTAAAATTTTGGTGTATAAATAATGAAAATGATTTAGTGGGAGCTAAAATTTTGATTAAAATTTAGAGTGCTTATTTTGGCTAACTTTTTTACATTAAAAATTAAAACAAAATTTAACTGAATATAATTTGGCGCAATCTACTTAATTGGGTTAAAACATATTTGACATTTAAGGGTGATTTTGTCTTTTGTCATTTGATTTATTTTTTATAATTTCACATGTGGTTAAATAGATCTCCCAAAACTGTGTTTGGTCAAAAAGAGACAAAAATTTTTGGGAGGGAGTATTTATTTATTTTGATATGATTGTCTTGCATAATCAACCAAACACAATGAAAATTCTGGAGGTCACCCGAGTTACCCCATCCTCTAACTCACCAGAATCAACCACCGAATTGTGTCTTCCCCTCACTTTCTTCGACCTTTTCTGGTTCAAACTTCCACCTGTTGAGCGGCTCTTCTTTTACCAACTCAACGAGTTAACCCCTGCTGGTTTCAACTCAGTTATCCTCCCAAAACTCAAGCACTCACTTTCCCTCACACTCCTCCATTACCTCCCCCTCGCCGGCAACCTCAAGTGGCCACCAGGCCAACCTAAACCCGTCGTTTTATACACTCCAAACGACGGCGTTCCCCTCACGGTTGCGGAATCTAATGCCGACTTTAATCTCCTTTCTGGGAATGGAATCCATGACGCTGTCGAGTTGCATCCTCTCAAACCCGAGCTGATAACTTCAAATGTTTCAGCATCAACTGTAGCATTGCAAATAACCCTTTTCCCAAATATGGGGTTTTGCATTGGAATCACAGCCCACCATGCTGTTCTCGATGGCAAAACCACAACCATGTTCATCAAATCTTGGGCTTATGTATGTAACCAAGCCAACAAAGACAACTCACCCTTGCCACCCGAGCTGACCCCGTTTTTCGACAGATCTGTTCTCAAAGGTCCCGACGGACTCGACATGTTATATCTGAACCAGTGGGTAGCTATGACCGGGAAAACCCTCAAAATCACGACGAGTGCAGGAGGAGCGCCGGATCTAGTTCGAGCCACGTTTGAGATTACTCGAGATGATCTCAAGAAATTAAGAGAAAGGGTATTGTGTACAGTACCTGCAGATAGTGGTAAACAACTTCACCTATCAACGTTTGTGCTTACATATGCTTATGTAGCAACTTGCTTGGTGAAAGCCAGAGGAGGAGACGGCGACCGAGGTGTTTTTCTCGGATTCGTAGTCGATTGCAGGCGGCGGTTAGACCCTCCAGTCCCAGAAAAGTACTTTGGGAACTGTAATAAAGGTAAAATGGAAGTCGCAGAAGCAAGAGATTTGTTGGGTGAAAATGGGTTTGTTTATGCTGTTCAAAAGGTTAGTGGGATGGTGAAAGCTATAATGGAGAGAGGGGTTCTTGAAGGAATCGAAAAGAGCCTGTCAGATGTGTTCGATCTTCTTAAGGAAATGGAAAAGATTCAGATCATTAGTGTTGCAGGGTCACCTATATTTGGTGTTTATGGATCAGATTTCGGATGGGGGAAACCCCTGAAGGTGGCGATTGTTTCCATTGATCAGCATGAAGCCTTTTCCATGGCGGAAAGCAGAGATGGGAGCAGGGGAGTGGAGGTAGGTTTGGCTTTGAAAAACCATGAGATGGAGACTTTTTCTTCCTTGTTTAACTCAATTCGTATTCGTAATAATGAGTTTTTATTTTAACTTGTCTTGTTCAGCATTAGTCAATAATGAGAATTATCAACTCTTTTCTCTCTCTTTTTTTTTATATAGGAATCATCAACTCTTGTTGTTTCATATTTTATATAGGTTAAATTAGACTCACGATATGTTTCTTCTAAACCAATAGCTCATTAACATATTATTATTGGTATAATAATATTTTTAATTCTTATATATTTTAATTTAAAATAACCCAATAATTGTTCTAAATGAGTTTAATAAGCTCTTTTTCTCTCTTAGCACTTTCTCTCTCTATTCTTGTAGCACAGATCTTTCTTTAGATCTAGTTTTTTTCTCTTAATTCTCTATCAATTTTTTTTCTTTTGAATTTAGTACATCACTTCTATGACAAATGTGAGTGATGATCTAGCGAGTCTGACCATTGATGGTGATGAAGACGATGGCTTCCAATTTGAGCCTGAGGACGTTGATTCTTCTTTATCGTATGCATTGTTTTGTGGGGAGATTTCTTACGTCAAGCGTCATTAATGTTACCTCTATGAAAGCAACCCCGACTAATGTTTGGCGACCGGTAGGACGTATAGCTATATCTGATATCGGGGACTGTATGTTTCTTTTTCACCTTTTCAATTCTGGTGATGCGAATCGAATTGACAAAAGTGGACTGTGGTACTTCAATAATCATCTTCTTATTATGCATAGGCTTGAGCAAAATGAAGATCCACTGTTAGTTCCGTTATTTCAAGTTTTGTATTGGATCCTCATCCATGATGTACCCATGGCTATATTTCTGAAAAAGTGGCCAAGTTTATTGGGAACTTCATTGGCTTTTTCTTGAAATATGATTCTTCTGCAGTGGCTCTAGGTTACAAGCGAATTATGAGTATTCAAGTTCGTTTTCGATTGCAGGGTTCCGTTAAAAACGAAGGAAGAAATTGGTGCTTAGTGGTGGTAAAGCACATTATGTCCGGTTTGAGTATGAAAAGTTAACCCTTTTCTGTTTTGTGTGTGGCTTACTGGACATGGCAAAAAATTTTGTCTTATCCGAGTGACAAACGACGATAAAGATAATGTTCTGGGCTGGGATGCCTCCCTAAGAGCTCCATTACGACGAGCGGTTTCGGCGTCTAGCCCTTGGCTCCGGAAAAAGCCCTTCAATCATGTCTATTTTTTAGGGATTAATGAGATAAACTTAAATCTTGGGATAAGGTCAAAAGCTGATCATCTTTATCCCAGGGCGCCAATTTAGCGATGCGGAATCCTCATTTGAATAATGGTGGCAGGAATGGGTCATCCAGTTTTGTTATGAGCTGCCACCTATCTGGGCTATGAAGATGATATTCACTTTTTAGAACAAGTTGAAGGCTCTAAACGTCCCCGTGTTCAGCTCCCCCCACTAAGATTTTTTGATCCAACAGATTCGAATGGTGCTCTTACTCTTACATCGGCAGGCCTCAGTCAGTAGGCCAGCCGGACGCAATGAAAACATTAAGCTGGAATGTACGTAGTCTGAGGAAGCTACGGGCAACTCGACGCCTCAGAAATAAGCTGAGGGAAGTTCACCCCCATATTTTGTTTCTTATGGAGACAAAACTTTCTAATATTAAGATGGCTCGTGTTCAACGTCAGTGTGGTTTCTTGCAAGGTTTCGACGTTAGTGCTAATGGTACTTGTGGAAGCCTATCTTTAGCTTGGATATGTGATATTTTTGTTTTTTAAGAAGTTTTTCTACTTTTCATATTGATGCTATGTAACACCCGGGTTTAAGGGTCGGGTGAAAATAATATTTTAATATTATTTCGGGTTTGGTTTTATAATTAAAATAATCTTTGGGCCTCGTATTTTCAAACAAATGATTTTATGTTGGGCTTATGTTAAATCAAGCCCAAAAAGTCATGGATGTCATGCTATTGGAATTTTCCCTTTTCATTAAGGGTAAATGAGTCTTTTGGGTTTAAAACAAAAGAATTAAAATACCAAAAATTCACTTATCTTCTCCCTCCCTCCGTGAAACTCACGACAAAACCCCTCTCCCTCCTTGAGTTACTATTCCATTCCATAGCTCACTCATTCTTGAAGATTTTTCAAAGAGACAAGGAACTTGGTTGGTGAAGCTTCGGGAACGAATCCGGAGAGTTCGGAGTCTTGAGCTTGGTCTTCGGTCTTCACTTGGGTAACAACGGTGAGTAGATTTGCTAATCCTTGAATTGGGCACAATATGGAACCTTTGGGGTTTGGGTGGGACCTCGAGGGTTCACCTAAACCCGAGTGTAAGCTTCTCTACTCTTATGTTTGTTGTGATAGGATGGATGACTATGTGTTATGATTATCATGTACATTTTAAGTTGTTAATGTGTAGTCGAGTGGAAGTCGTGCCTCACGTGATTGTAGTTTAAACTACGGTGATGTGTAGTCCCACCGGTAGTGACTAGTAGGAGAGTACTTTGACGTGTAGTCCCATTGGAAATCTACTAGTCGAAACGGTGACGTGTAGTCCCACCGTGTGTGTATGTTGGTTGTGCTTGTGCAAACCATGCTTTGTTGAGATAGTCATTCGTGCATCCATTGTTTTACCTACATACGAAAAGTATTTTGAAAACTGCATGTTGCGGATTTGTAGAGCTCCTCTCACTAAGCTAGTAGCTTACGCTCTCTTTTGTTTCCAACATGCAGATCGTTAGAGTTCGGGAGGCAAGCGGGCAAGGGAAGAGCTTTGGAGTTCTTGAGCTAGCACAAGTATGATTTGTGTTTTGTAATAATGCCTAAACAATGGGGTATAGAGTTGTAGGAGTTGGTGTCAAACTCCTTAGGCGATTTATGTTAATTTAAGCATGTTAAAATTATGGATGTGTATGCTTTTGTTTCATGGATTGAGGGTCATGCTTGTCTTGTTGCTTAGTTGTATGTGCTTATGTGTGCATGATCTTAGCCTATGCATGCTCTATGTTTGGTTGTCTTGTGTAGGATGCCTTGTGATTGCTAGCATGCCATCATTGTGGAATTGCATGAAATCCTTGACTTGTATGGTCCTTGTTAGATTCAATGCCTCGCACGCTAATTCTTGGTGGTAGATTGATGTGTGTATGCTTGAATGAGTCTAGGGAAGTCTCATCTTATGCCTTGTGTGTTTGAGCATGTCTTGCCTTAGGACCCATGCCTCTAGATCATGCTTGGATGAGTTGTGTGTCTCTTGGGGTCGTTTAGAGCCCTTGGTGTGGTTGGGAATTGTCTAAGGCTGTTTTTGAGGTTTGCAGACAGCCCGCGTTTCGAAACGGGCTGAGCCATTTCGGTACGGGCAAGGCTTCAGGGACTCCGTATCGAAACGAGTTTCGATACGGTTGGCCACTGAGAGCCCCTGTTCCGATACGAGTTTCGGAACACTTTGACTACTGGAAATATGAGAAATTGCCGATATGAAGGGGTTTCGAAACGAGTTTAGGGGTTTCGAAACGGTCAATATCTCGTTGACCACAAGAAGTTGACCGTTGAGGGTGTTTCGAAACGGTTGACCTACGTTCCGATACGGCCTCCTTGTGTGGACTTGGGGCAGTTGACCAAGTCAAGGCGTTTCGATACACCTCAAGGGTGTTTCGAAACGACCTGCCTAATGAATTAAAATTTGGACTGTTTAATTGTCGTTTGTGCCCAGATGCATGTCTCCCTCATTTATTCCGTGGTTGTGATCATATAGGATTTAAATGTGCCTCTAGAGAAGATTAAATTTAAAAGAAATTTTTAGGGTTGCTAACCGAAGGGGAACCTTAACGGGTTTCGCTTCGGTTTTCCCCGTGTGGCCTACTCGGACCGGTCATCCAGCCAGACCGGGACGAGGGGGTTACATTTGTTGGTATCAGAGCCTAAGGTTTCCGAGACCTTGGGCAAGTAAGCGAAGTGAGTTAAGGTATTATGGGTGTTTTGTCATGTACGTCTAAATTTTGTTGCTAGCACGGTGTATGATTATATGTTGTGATGACTCGTTTGATGCTTGAGAGTAAGTCCAAAGTCCCCATTGTTAGGCGTTGTTGTAAAAAAATAAAAAAAGAAATTGTTTTGGTTTAACGAGCTTGAGAACCGGAGTCCCTGCCCTTTTGCTAACCTAACGTTTCCTTTGTTGTTGTGTGTTTGCTGTTTTAGATTATTTATAACTGCTATGGTGAGACCAAGGGGACAGCCTAGAGCGGGTGACCAGGCACCCGAGAATGCGCCTCCTGCTCTTCATGCTCCCGATGGTAATGGGGAAAACGTTGGAGGCGATGGTAATGGGCCTCAGGGTGAGGCTAATGTGGGAGGTAATGGGGCTCAAGCGGGCCAAGGTCAGGCGGGCCCGTGTGTGGCTCATTTGATTCAGACCATAGCCGGAGCTCTTCAGACAGCTTTGGCCGGTATGCAAGCTGCAGCACCACCTCATGGTGCGGGGACAGGATTACCCCTAGAGAGGCTTCGTAACTTAGGGGCAGTTGAGTTTCGGGGACTATCTCCGGAAGGTTCGGAAGGATGGCTCGAGAGTACTACTCGCATCTTGGGTCAGATGGAGTGTTCAAATGCCCGTAAGTTGGGATGCATCGTCTCTTTGCTCCAAGGAGACGCTTATACTTGGTGGACCACTGTTATTTCTGGTATGGCCGAGGCGGATGTCACATGGGAGTTCTTCAGAAATGCCTTCAAGAGGAAGTACCTTGGAGTTCGGTACTTGGATGAAAAGAAAAGAGAGTTCATGGCTTTGGTTCAAGGAAATAGGACAGTGTCTGAGTATGAGGTCCAGTTTGTGAGGTTGGGCTAGTACGCGCCAGAGTTGGACTTTGGAAATAGGAAGTACCCATTACTTCTCTTCCAAATGACTTTCAAAACCCTTCTAATGACCCAAGCCTTTTCAAGTTCAATGCCAACTGGACTTTGGAAGACGACTGTGAACCACTTATACGCTTCTTTTGGGAGGCAATTGTTATGGATCTCTCATTGAAGTTGGCAGCTTTGGAATCTGAATTAAACCGTTGGCAGCATGACAACAAGGTTTCTCGCCGAAGCATCACTTGTAAACTTCGTGATAAACTTAAAGCCAAATCTGATTATGACCCAGATGATGAGGTACTTGCTGAGCTAATGCATGTCAAGATTGCACTGAATTTAGAAGCCGATAAAGAGGAGTTGTACTGGGAACAAAGAGTCCGGGTTAATTGGCTGCGCCATGGTGACCGTAATATCACATTCTTCCACAAATGGGCCTCTTATAGAAAAAAAACACCGTTAATAAACTCCTTAATGATGCTGGTCTTTGGGTCACTAATGACAACGCTATGGCTTCTCTTGCTGTAAATTTCTTCAAAAATCTATTTACGAGGTCCACTACTTTAGATGCTAGGTCTATATGCGACTGTATACAGCCTGTTGTTACAGAAGAAATGAACAAATGACTTCTAGATTCTTTTTGAAAAGAATAAATCTTTGAAGCTTTTAAAAGTATGACCCCTTTAAAAGCTTCAGGCAGTGATATGTATCCTGCTCTTTTTTACCAGCACTATTGGCATATTGTTGGGGATGCGATTTCTAATTTTTGCCCCACCATCCTAAAAAACAATGGCGATATTTCCCCTATTAATAGTGCTAGTATAGTACTCATCCCTAAAGTTGATAGTTCATCAACTATGGCTCAGTTTCGCCCAATAAGCCTTTGCAACATTCTTTACAAGACCATTGTTAAACCTATTGTTAATAGGCTTTATACCTTGCTGCACCTTTGTATTGATGAGACTCAGGGAGATTTTGTTGTTGGGAGACACATTACCGATAATTTATTACTTGCCTATAAGGTTCTCCGCTCGTTGAAATTGAGAAGAGTTGGTAAAAAAGGCTCGTTCGCTTTGAAATTGGACATGAGCAAAGAATATGATAGAGTTGAATGGTCATTTATTCAGAATATGATGCTCACTTTGAAATTGAGAAGTGTGTGTCAATTGTTTCTTACAACGTGATCTTTAATGATATTATTGGGAAAATTTTCAGCCCACTCGAGGCCTACGACAAGGCGATCCTTTGAGCCCCTATCTTTTCTTGTTTTGTGTTGAAGGATTATATGCTCTTTTAAAATCGACTAAATCATTCAAGCAGCTTGAGGGTGTTAAGGTGGATCGACAAGGGGTTACCCTCACCCATCTTTTTTTTTGTAGATGACTGCATCCTCTTTGGAGATGCCACTCCCACTGGGGCAGCGATGATTAAAGATTTATTATAGATTTATGAAGAGGCATCTGGGCAAAAAATTAACTTTGATAAATCACTCATCTATTTCAGTAACAACCTATATCAGAATGATAAATACTCTTTTGGAGGTTTTTTTTGGGGTACGTATTTCAAACAACCCTGAGAAATATCTTAGTCTACCGACCATGATTGGAAGGAATAAACGTGAAGCTTTTGCTGGGCTCAAAGACAAAACAAACAAAAGAGTTGACAACTAGAGTACTTGTTTCCTCTCTAAGGGTGGGAAGGAGGTCTTTATTAAATTGATACTTCAAGCAATCCATGTTTATGCTATGTAGTGTCCTCTTTTCTTTGTCCTTCTACCATGATTTGGGGGCTATTTACAATAAGTTCTGGTGGCACAACACTAGTACAAAGAAGGGAATTCACTGGTCACCATTGACTGATCTATGCGCATCAAAGTCAATGAGAGGAATGGGCTTTCGAAACCTTGCTAAATTCAATATAGCCATTCTAGCTAAACAAGGTTGGTACATTTTGACGAATCTAGAATGTCTCCTTGCTAAGGTTATTAAAGGTCGTTATTTCCTTAATGTCTCCTTCATGCACTCTGCTTTAGGGTCCAATCCCCCCTATACATGGAAGAGCATCTGGGCTTCTAGAGGATTGTTGGAAAAGGGCACTAGTTGGATGAATTGTGATGGCAATTCAGTTAACATCTGGAATGATGTTTGTATTCCACATTCGAGTAATGACAGAATCATAACTGACTCTATTTCTACCCACTACAGTTGGGTAACAGACTTAATTGATAAGCACAATAGAACTTGGAAGGAAGACATGATTCACATATTATTCACGTGTGATTAGGCAGAGCAAATCTTAGGTATACAACTCTCTCTAGAATCTAGACCAGATGTACTTCGTTGGAGGTATGTCAGTTCCGGATCCTACAATGTAAAAAGTGGCTACAAACTCCTGATGGGCGTGGATAATTTCTCGATTAGTGGCCTCTCGGAGATGCAACAACATTCAGCCAAGGTGTTTGGTAAAGTATGATCTTCTTCTGCCCCTTCTAAAATTCAGATTGCATGCTGGAAATTCTTTAGAAATTTTCTTCCAACTGCTGCGAATTTATCAAACATACATTTTCCTGTCAACATAGATTGTCTGCTGTGTAGCAGTTCCCCTGAATCTGTACAACACATCTTGGAGTGCCCGTTTTTTATACAGGTCTTATCTGAATCATCATACGAGATGCTCAAATGATTATGGCTTCGAGATCTTACTCGAATCAACACGTTCCCAACCCTGAGGTGGCCGAAGCTTTGGCTTGCCGACATGCTGTGACCTTGACGAGAGAACTGGATTTCCGGCGAGTTATCTTTGAAGGGGATTTCCTGTCCATTATCAAGAAAATGCCAGCCTCTACTTTTGATAGATCGATAATTGGCCCTATTGTTCACGATGCCAAAGTAATTTGCAATAGGTTCATGGACTTATCTTTCCAGCATGTCAACCGGAGCTCAAATTCGACAACAAATCTTATGGCCAAGGAAAGGTGACGGTTTGACTCCATAAGAGTGTGGATTGAAGAAGCCCCTGAAATAGTTGAAGCGGAAGCTCATAGTGATCGGACTCGAGCTGGTTTGACAGATTAACTCTTTTTCTCTCTTGACCGGAGATTATTTCATTTATCTCTATTTGCTTTATCATACATCTGCATGCAACATGATCTACCTTGCTCTGGGTGTCAGAGTTTAAACACAGATATTTGAAGCTGATCGTTTGATTTCATTTGTGATGGTTCTGGAGCATTCTTCTTTATGTTTTCTTTTATTGGTTTTTAAGTTATGTTTTTATTTGTGTTGTATGTTCGGTTTTTTTTTCTTTTTGTCTTTTATTTGTACATTAGTTTTGGTCTTTAGCTGCTTGTAACCATCTTTTTAATTAATGTGATCATCATTTTATTCAAAAAAAATAACCCAATAAATTTAATCTTTTATACATATAATTGTATTAATTTAACCTTCATTTTACAATACAGCCGAAGCTAGTGAACTCCTCAAATCAAAGTAGAATTAATTCAATAATTATATTTTATCATAAAACAACAAAAGGTTACTATTAAATATTATTATACTATAAAAATAATATAATTTTACTGAGTTAAGAACTTGTAATTTAGAAGAGTAGATATTAAAATATTAAGAGTTGAATTAAATTGTTTTAAAGTTGAATTTTTGCAATAAAACAAAAATCATTTACTATCTCAGCAATTTGAAAAAGAAAACAAGAATACTTATCCTACAACATATAAGTTATATTCTGACAGGACACCAACATGAACACCGTACTCTTTTGTTTACTACCTCTACAGTGTACGGTGTACCCCCAGTAACTCATGTTTGCAACTTGATATCCCGCTTAGCTGTTTCTATGCAACAGAAATCAGCCAGTTGTGGCTCCTTATATACACGTGTCACAGGCCCACATGGATGATGAAGTAAACGTAAAAAAGGTGAATATTCGATCGTGTCTGAGTTAAAAAGATTTTAATCATATGTGTATAAACTAAATCAACTTAGACGATAAGAGAAACAATCGGATCCTCAACGATGGAACGAGACATGTTTGAAAGTGTTCCTCGAGGCTTTGCATTGCCATCACAAGCTCTGCTTAAGAAATCTTGGATCCCAGTTTGGCCAATGTCATCCTCAGTTGCAGCCATACTAGATAATTGGGTACCAAGATTTTCTTCATAGGAACCCACGATATGTTTCACTGCAGCAAATCCCCCATGACATACCAGCTGGATCGATTTGGTATTGGTGAAAAAGCCGACTGCCGGGGAGGGACCTTTGTTTGAGTGGACTGGCAAATTAACTCCGAGCACAAATCTCATTGGATGTTTAGCAAAGTTTATGAAGCATGGTACGAACCAAGAACCCAAATTATCGGATAGAAATGGTACGAACCTTGGTGTTTTCCCAGTAATTTTGGTTGTGCAAAAGGGTACCAAATAGTTATCTCATTTGCCCAAGAAATGGATGAGCATCAAAATAATCTAATACCGATTCCAGTAGGTCCTGTGTCTGAACCAATTGTAGTCAGGCAAACCTTGGATAGGACCCATTGCAGCAATTGCAATATCCTGCCAAAACCAAACACAAAGTAAGTAGCTGCAAGGATGGGAGATAGACCACAAACAAGCAACTCAAATGATGGAAATTGTGCTAGAGGAACATCATCATTGATTATTCTCACCTGATTTTGTACAATAAAACATTACAAGGCATAACACATTGAATGTCATTATTGAATAAGAAGTTTCAAATGTTACTCAAGTAATGGCACCCCACCTCAGAACCAGTAAAAGCGGCTGGTTCTTTCACAAGTAGCTGAAAAGCAGTGGTTGGATCAGATGATAACTTGGTAAAAAACTTCTTTACTTGCTCAACAACTTCCTCGTGCTTAACAGCTCCAGATGCGGCAATGACCTGTAAAAGTTGCCAAATAACACATGTATATACCAAGTACCAACAACTCTTGCACATATGAAATAATTGGAATAGTTCATTAGTTCTAAGGACTTGATCATATATTATTAAATGGATACATTGATACACAATAAATTCATGGTTCTAAGGACACGCCTACCATTCTCGTAGCAGTGTAGTGTGTCTGAATATATTTCTCCAGATCCCCTTTGGCTATTGTCCTAATATTATCGGCATGTCCCAAAATAGTTCTGCCAAGAGGAGTGTATTGGAAAGCAGTTGAATGCAAATGGTCAAAAATAACTTCTTCTGTTTGACCCTCAACCTACAAAATTCCCCAAGATTATAGCCTTCGTATGAATAATAAACATATAACTAAATAGAAAGAAGTGCACTTGTTAAGAGAGATGCCTCTATTCATACAAACTAGAGATGCATATGGGAATATTCACAATTAAATTGGTGCTAAGAAGATTGTAAGTATGCTTTAATAGAGATGCTACAACTCGTTATGTGGAAACGACATGATAGTGATACCTCATTTTGACGAGACGTGTATCGCATGGCTAGAAGGCTCCATCATGACAATATAGAAAATAAAGGTAAAATCTTTCTCAGCATTCATGAGGTACTATGAAACCAGGTGATTTAAGCATTAAATTATCGACTTCGAATCAAAAGAGTAATTTGCAACTGTTATATTAACTAGTGATTGTCGGCTTATTTCATAAGTTGTGAATCACCTAACGTCGATCAAACACCACCTTGATTACTAGTGAGAACCACCACCGCATTGTTGAGTCATGAACAATTCACAAATTACACTTAAGGTGGATGATGTCCTCTTAAATAATCGTGTGCCTATGGCTTGTAATGCAGAATAGTCTGATCACGAGTATGGAACGTGTGTTAGAGTATTGTTTATAAGTCTTGAATATGGGCCAGTTGGAAAAATAAGTTGGTTAGCCCAAGTTTGTTATATATGTTTGTTCTGTTAAAACAGAATTGTTAGTATCGGGTTCTATATAAAGCCCAACTCTCATGATAAGTTGTAAGCCAAAAATTATTCATTTGTGAAATGAAAAACAGATTACTTCTCTTCTTTCTTTTCTACTGTTCTCGACCTTTCGTTTCTTTCTCTCTGTTTCCCCCATTTATGATTACATTAGGGTTTAACTTTCTTCTCAAATTACTTCTTTTTTTGAGTTTCTAGCATGGTATTAGAGCCTTTTATGGCGTTTGATTCGTGATTTTCAGCCGATTGATGTTGTATTGATGTTTCACGGTGGTTCGCTTCTTCGATTCTGGGAAAGAGGACGTTTTGCGGTGATTTCGTTCGATGTTCTTTCTCTCTGGACATGTGCAGATTTTCTAGTTCGTGCTCCTCTAGTGAGATTGTTCTATTTTTCTATTATGATTATGGATTTGTTGCATCTGAAGATTGGTTCATATCTCTGCTGAATCTCTTTTGAGTATAGATTTGATGTGCTGTTATAGTTGTGTTTCTATCGTATGTATGCTCTATTATTTGATGAATCTACTGTGATCTTCTTGATCTCTTCTGTCTATTCTCCTGAATCTGTCTTTCTGGTCTTCTGCTGTATTTTACTCATGTTATCGTATTTGTGGCCTGATTTCTAATCTCGTGTCTATTACATTCCTTGTTGTTGCTTGATCCATGGCTTTTCCCGAGGGCGTTACTAATCACGAGTCTAATACTTCTGAGTCTACTACTCAGGCTCTGAGCGAGAGCAATAGCGCTCCTCGTCTATTCTCTACAAAAAAAGATTAATGTTGTGTTAGATGACAACAATTACCTTATGTGGCACCAGCAGGTGTTCTTAACGATTAAGACACATATGCTTTTGAAATTCATAGATAGTAAAGTTACTAAACCTCCTGAATATATTACTAAAGAAAACCAGATTCTTATAAACCCTGAGTTTGAGGCATTCGAAGAGCAAGATGGTGCTCTTGCTACATGGTTTTTGTCTACTGTGAGTGAAATTGTCCTTACTCAATTGATTGACATGAATACTGCTTCTGAAATTTGGAATTCTTTACATAGGATCTATAGTGGAAAAACTACATCTAGGCTCATGTACTTTAGGAGACTTTTGCATACTCAAAACAAAGGTGATCTTAGTATGATAGAATTCTTGCTTAAAGTTAAAAGCATAAGAGATAATCTGGCTAGTTGTGGGGAAGTCATTTCTGTGTATGAACATGTTACAACCATTCTGAATGGTCTCCCTCCAGAATTTGAATCCGTTATCACTGTCTTAACTGCTGGTTCTACTACTTTCACTGTTAATCATGCTACTTCTCTTCTTCTTGATGCTGATGCTCGCCAATCTAATTTGTATCATGCTATTTCGGCTTGTGCTCATCATACTACTTTTCAAAACCCTGCTCATACTGTTACTTCTAATGACACTGGACACTCTAACATTGTATCTACACCTCTTGTTAATGTGGCTACTGGAAATATTGTAGGATATACTCAGCATGCTAATACTAGTCAAGATTTCAATAACACTAGGTTTAGAGGAAGTTTTGATAACTATAGGGGTAGAGGAAGGGGTAGGTCCGGAAGACCTCAATGTCAGCTCTGTTTTCGTCTGGGGTATCTTGTTGAGAGATGCTATTCCAAATTTGATCTGAATTATAAGAATGAATCATCTAGAAGAACTCAAGGTGCTAGTGATCAGACCTATACTCCTCAGGTTCACACTGTGTCAACTGCTTCTCCATTCCCTACAGTGTATTACCCCTCTGATTCTTTTGCTGGTCTTCCTTCTTCATCAGTTTATGCCATTTCTCCCTCTGCACACCACCCATATTCCTTGTCCTCTGTCTCACATCCTGTTTTGCCTTATTCAAGAGCACCATCTCCTATTGTCGTTCAATCTGCCCCTCCTACTACTTCCTCTGCTCTTGTGTACTCTCCTAGTGTTTCTTCAACACCTCCTCTTACTGGTCTTGTCTATGGTCAACCTCAGTATGTACCTTCTGCTGCAGCTGCTTTCACTACTACTGCACCTGTCTATCCTCAAGCACATTTAGCTACGCCAGAGGTTCTTGAGGATAACACTTGGTTTTCAGATTTAGGGGCTACACATCATATCACTAATGATGTGAGTATCCTGCAGGCAGACACTATGTGTTCTACCTCTGGCAATGTTCACGTTGGCAATGGTAATGCCCTTCCTATTAAGTGTTCTGGTCAATCTAGTTTACTTACCACTCACAAGCAATTTTGTGTAAAGAATGTTTTATTTGTCCCTACCATTACTAAAAATTTGATCTCTGTTTCTAAGTTTACCCAGGACAATGATGTCTCCATAGAGTTCTTTCCTTCTTTCTTTCAAATCAAGAATCTTCATACTGGAGCTGTGGTGGACAAGGGAATTCAGCAAGATGTGCTATATAAACTTGATACCCTTAGTTTTTTTTCTTCTGCTAATAATTGTTCTGTTAATAATAATTGTTTGTCAGCTACTGCAAAAAGTAGAATCTATTGATTTGTGGCACTGTAGATTAGGGCATCCTTGTCAGGATGCTCTCTCTACAGTTCTTAAAAGTTGTAATATTTCTGTTTCTAAGAATAAAGATAAGGTTGTTTGTCAAGCTTGTCAGCTTGGTGAATCTCACAAGTTACCCTTTTCTCCTTCTGTTTATGTCTACTCTATTCCTCTTGAATTAGTTATAGCAGATGTGTGGGGTCCAACTCTCATGTCCTCTAATTCTTTTCGTTATTATGTTGCTTTCACTGATGCAAGTACAAGGTTTACTTGGGTTTACTTTTTTTAAATATAAATTTGATGTTAAACCTGCTTTTATATAGTTTCATACATAGTGCGAGAGACAATTGGGTGTTAAGCTCAAGGTGCTATAATCAGATGGTGGTGGGGAGTTTATTGCTCTACAGTCTTATCTTATCAGTCAAGGCAATCTTCATAGGAAGTCTTGCACTCATACTTCAGAGCAGAATGGCCTGGTGGAAAGGAAGCATAGGCATATAGTAGAAGTGGGTCTTTCCATGTTAGCTTAGGTTGCATTGCCACTTCAATACTGGTATGATGCCTTCTCTACTGCTATTTTTCTTATCAATAGACTACTTACTGTTGCTCTTCAAGGGATGACACCCTATGAAAATCTTTTTCATTAAAAAAATGATTACTATTCTTTAAAAGTTTTTGGTTGTCTCTGTTACCCTTGTTTAAGGCCTTACAATAAAAATAAACTTCAGTTTAGGTCTACACCCTGTGTATTTCTTGGATATTCCTCAGCTCATAAATGATATAAATGTTTAGACTTAAATGGTAGAATGTACATTTCTAGGCATGTTCACTTTGATGAGTCTGTCTATCCTTATAAGTCTAGGTCTACAAATCAAACTATTATAAATTCTGGAGTGTTGTTTCCTTCCTCTTCTTGTCTTCATCTTCTTCTAAAGGCTCTAAATCTACTTCTCTGCCTTTTCCTGTTGTGAGCTTTCCATATACAATTTCTTCTTCTTTCCCCGTTCACCCCACTGTTTCTTCTTCATCTTTACAGAACACGAATTTACCTACATCACAATCTCTTCCTTCTACTCCACTATTGCCATCTCCATCACTCAGAGCAAGTCCACCTCCAATGCTATCCCTCACTTCTACCTCACCATTGTCATCTCCACCACAAAGAGCAAGTCCACCTCCATTGTCATCTTTCACTTCTACTCCACCATTGTCATCTTCACCACAAAGAGTAAGTCTACCTCCATTCCCATCTTTCACTTCTACTTCACCATTGTCATCACCATTACAAAGAGCAAGTCCACTTCCATTGTCATCTTTCACTTCTACTCCATCATTTTCATCATCACCACAAAGAGAAAGTCCACCTCCATTGCCATCTTTCACTTCTACTCCGCCATTGTCATCACCATTACAAAGAGCAAGTCCACCTACATTGCCATCTCAACCTTCTATACCACTCTTCACCTCCATTGTTCAAAACTCTCATCCTATGATTACAAGAGGAAAGGCTGTCATTGTTAAGCCTCGAGTGTTTTTCACTCAAGTTGAAGACAGTGAACCTGAAGATGTCTTCACAGCCTTGTCTCTTCTTGGTTGGAGGGAAGCAGTCTTTGATGAGTATAATGCTCTTCAAAAGAATGGTACGTGGGATTTGCAGCCCTAACCACAAGATAGGAAACCAGTGGGCTGTAAGTGGCTTTTTAGAGTAAAAAAGAAACATTTAGCCCTGTTGTTCGTGTATCTACTATACGAATTGTCTTGGCTGTTGCTGTTCTAAATAATTGGGTTGTTACATAAGTAGATATCAATAATGCTTTTCTGAATGGCACTCTTACTAAAGAGATCTACATGTCTTAGCCCCTGGGTTTGTACAAGCTGGGAAAAATGGTGAAAAACTTGTCCGTAAGCTCAGGAAGGCTTTGTATGGACTCAAACAACCTCCTCACGCCTGGTTTGATACTTTGAGGGCTTTTCTTGTTAACGATCTAGGATTTGTTCCTTCTAAAATTGATACTTCTCTTTATGTTCGAAACACCACTTCTTCTTCTTTATTGTTGATGGTGTAT
Organism: Hibiscus tridactylites; assembly: GCA_958450335.1. Lineage (NCBI taxonomy): Eukaryota > Viridiplantae > Streptophyta > Magnoliopsida > Malvales > Malvaceae > Hibiscus > Hibiscus tridactylites. Next base: position 21,866,469 of record OY288284.1, on the reverse strand, counting down.
GTTGATGATATAATCATCACTGGCAGTCAACTTCTTGAAGTAGATGAGGTAGTACAAAGGGTTAATGCCGCCTTCTCATTAAAGGATATGTGAGAACTTGAGTGTTTTTTGGGGATGGAAATCATACAGCGTGCTAAAGGCCTGTTACTAAGCCAGAAAAAATATGTTTCAGACTTGCTTGTCAAGGTAAATATGCTTGGTTCAACTCCTACACCTACCACAATGACTGTCACTGCTAAATACACTTCTGATACTGAGCAGGAATTTGGTGATGCTCATTTTTATAGAAGCATTATTGGTGGTCTACAATATGTCTGTTTGATTAGACACGACATTGCTTTTGCTGTTAATAGTGTCAGTCAACACATGAATAAGCCTCTTATGATACATTGGAAAGCTGTTAAGCGCATTCTCAGGTATCTCTGTGGTACTCTTGATTATCTACTCTACTTTCAACCTACTGCTACTATCACTCTGACTTGTTATGTTGATGTTGACTGGGCCTCCTCTTTAGAGGATAGGAGGTCCACCACTGGATACTGTATTTTCCTTGGTCCTAATCCTGTTAGTTGGTGCTAGATGAAGCAAGTCATGGTCTCTCGTTCATCTTCAGAGGTCGAGTATCGCAGTGTTGCCAACTCTGTTTCTGAATTACTCTTGGTAGAGCATCTACTGCAAGAAATTGGAGTCCAATATGTGGGGAAACCGATTGTCTGGTGTGATAATTCCTCTGCTGTTTCAATGTCAGCTAATCCAACTCATCATGCTAGGATCAAGCATGTGGAAATTGAGCTTCATTTTGCCCGAGAAAAGGTGTTGGCAGGACATCTTGTGGTGAATCATCTACCAGCTTCGGAGAAAATTGCTGACATTCTTACCAAGCAAATTCCTTCAACTTATGCTTGCTAGCATGCGTCACAGGCTTGGTGTGGTATCGTTCAGGAAGCAAGAGGGAGCCGAAAGAATGTTAGAGTAATGTTTATAAGTCTTGAATATGGGCCAGCTGGCAAAATAAGTTGGTTAGCCCAAGTTTGTTATATCTGTTTGTTCTATTAAAACATAATTGTTGGTATTGGGTTCTATATAAAGGCCAACTCACATGATAGGTTGTAAGCAAAAAATTATTCATTTTTGAAATGAAAAACTGACTGCTTCTCTGCAACCCCCTTAGCCCGGCCTAGACGCTTGACCCGAACTACGGAGATTACACGGGGAAAACCAAAGTCAACCCGAAAGTCAACCTTGATTAACGACCCTTTTTCATTTTAATCTTGTACTCACGAATCATGGAAGAGAAAGGCACAACGATCGAAAAACATTTAGGGACTCAATTGCACATATTACGCATTTGGAGACCAAAATGTAATTTTTAGAAACTATAAGGACTTTGTAGATTTTAGGTTTACCAATATGTAACTAATCATGTTACATGCTCCTCTGTCAAATTTCAGCTTAAAAAGACATCCCAAGCTAAAGCAGTTGCATCCACAACATTCAGGACCAAAATGTAAAACATGAAAGCATCAAGCAATTCAAAACAATGTCCAACGGTTATCTGTATCGGATCACCCACCCTTCGTACTGAAACGCCCGTATCAAAACGGTGTTGACCGTTTCGGTACTCGGGTATGTTCCGAGACCGGTATCGAAACATGCTTCACAAGTAGCCAAAATATTTCGAAACAGCCTCATCTGTTCCGAACTACCATAGCCATTACAGGCCCTCGTTTCGGAACAGGTGCAGGTGTTTCAATACACTTTGCCCAGTGACAATAGAAAATGCTGGTTTTTCACCTTTTAAACCAAATAAACATGTCTCAAAGAGCATTAAATCATACCAACAACTCATTTTGATACCAAGGAACATATTTAAGACCCCTAAGCTAGAGCGTGGCATCAAACACAAAAACTCACAATCTATAGGCATGCTCCCTAGTCTCAAGACCAATATAAGCAACCAAACCTCAAACCAAACATTTAGGACCATTTACAACCCATAAATGCCATCACAAACATGCCACAAACTTAGGGAGTTGAAACACATCTCCCAAATACAACCTTGAGGTCCCATTGCCAATATCAAAACTAAAGTGTATAAAAACATCACCATACATGCGCTTTGCACTTCCTTGGATGTTCTTAACCTTCTTGATGCCCGAAAACACCTCAATTATCTGCATTATTGGTAAAAGAGAGCGTAAGCACAATTGCTTAGTGAGGCATGCTCTAAAGAAAACCAACACAATAATGCATTTCTTGAAAACACTTTCTCAAAAGCTTTTTCTACAACATGCTCATTGTACCTCATGCTTGAAAACCATTTCAAAGCAAAAGCCTCATTGAAAAGACATGTACCTCAATTCTATCTCATGCATTTAAACCAATGCAAATCTCATAGCAAGGCCATGCACAAGCTTGTAAAACCAAAGCATTTCATATACAAATCTCATATGCATTTCTCATAGCATAAATCATCTCAACAATAGGTACATGTGAATCAAAAGCATTTTCATATATTATATTGGCATTTCACATCTCATTACTACTCGGATATGCGGACATCATTCTCAAACTGTAACCCCCTTAACCCGGCCTAGACGGTTGACCCGAATTAAGAAAGTCACACGGGGAAAACCAAAGTCAACCCGAAAGTCAACCTTGATTAACGACCCTTTTTTTTTTCTTTTTAATCTTGTCTAGATGCACATTAGCCCTAATTGTGATCACACAAACATCATACCAAAAGTTCATAAACATCAGAGATCAAACAGGGACCCAATTGAACAAATTACAACTTTAGGGACCAAATTGTAAATTCTGATAAATATGAGGACTTAACCCAAATTAAAGTTACCAGCTTGTAATTAATCAGGTTTCATGCTTCACTGTGAAATTTCAGCTCAAAAGGACTTCCCAAACTCATACAATTGCACAAACAAGATTCGGGACCAGAACGCAAACAATTCAAAACATATAACCGCCGGTGTCAGCCCCCAACGGTCACCCGTTCCGGAACACGCAGAACCCGTTTCGAAACACGGGCCGTTCCGCAACGCGTACCGCAACACGGGCTGGCAGAGGCCAAACCGTTTCGGAACGGTCCCTCCCGTTTCGGACGCCTGGGCTTGTTTAAGGCACCGGTTCCGAAACGGGTGGCTCTGTTCCGAAACGCCCTGCACAGATTTGCCCAAATTGCACTCTTAAACATGCAATTAAACGTTCAAACATGCTCCAAATGCTACCAAACTTTACCAGCATGCAATTCAACATATATAAGACATACCTGCATCATCAATTCATCAAAATAACATCATAAGCAAAAAGCCCCAATCTATAGGCATGCTTCCTACACAAGCAAGCCTTTCAAGCATAAACTTCCAATTCAAGCATATAAAAGCCAAACATTTAAACCAGCATTCTCAACATCAATCAACATACTTAGGGAGTTCAAAACCTCTCCCAAAACATGTACATTGGTCCCCCATTGCCAAATTACCAAAAGCTAAATGAACTTAGGAAAACCTTCCATACTTTGAGCTTAATCACCACTTGATTGCTTGCCTTCCTTGCTGCCCTCAAATCCTCTTAATGTTCTGCATTATTGATTTAGAAAACGAAAGAGAGCGTAAGCAAAAGCTTAGTGAGGAATGCTCAATTAAAACCATTCAATAATGCATTTATAAAACATTTATGAATCATACTTCAAATCAACATTTGCACATGCTCAAAAGCATACTTAAAACAAGCATCTCATGCTTCATAACATAACATGTCATATTGGCTCAAGTGATAGATTCCATTTCATTAAAACAAGTTCATCAACTTCCCAAGGACTTTTAAACACCTTGGCCCCAAGGACTTTTAAACACCTTGGCCATGGACTTTTAAACACCATGAAAGAGGACCACACAAGGACTTTTAACCACCTTTGTGTCCGTATCAAGTATCACCCCAAGGACTTTTAAACACCTTGGCCCCAAGGACTTTTAAACACCTTGGCCCCATGGACTTTTAAACACCATGGAAAGGATCACCTAAGGACTTTTAACCACCTTAGTGTCCGCAACAAGAACCATCCAGGGACTTTTAACCACCTTGATGTTCTTAAGTAACAAGGCTCACTCAAGGACTTTTAACCACCTTAGTGACCTTAACCTTTTCAAAACATCACTTGCCAATATACATCATTTTCATCATTAAATCCACTGTTTTAAAGCATTAAACCAAGCCATGTTCATCATGCATTTAAAAGCATCAATTCACATTTACTCAATGTACAAAAGCAAGGAACTCCTACCTAGAGTTTCCTTCAACATATGGCTTACAACATCAGCAAACACCATGCTAAAACATGCTTTCAAAACAGTAATTAAAACATGCAATAAACCATTTTGCATCACAACAAAATCATGGCCACCACTAGAGAGTAATTCCGAAAACTTACACTTGAGCTTAGCAAAGTTGTTTAGACTTAAACTAAGCTCCCAAGACATAGGTCTCAAAGCCAAAAACCATTTTTCACTCACGCACTCACCGATTTCCACTTTGCTTCAAGCCAAAGCACCAAATCAAGCTTCCGGATCAACAATTCTTGGATCCAAAGATGCCTCCCCTGTTTTAACACATCAAAGCAGAGGATTAATGCATCATCATGCATTAATAGCTTCAATGAAAGCACCTAAACTCGCTGCTCTCATCCACACTCCATTTTTGGCCACCAAACACAACCGAAAATGCATCCAAACCACTTCTCAACAAAGCCCAGCCATAAACCATCAACACTAAACAACTTTCAACATCATATAACATCTAAAAACAACCTATTAACATCCTTATACCTCCAGCAACATCAGATCCACAAGATCACCTCAAAAACAACCTTGAATCACAAGCTAAACTTAGGAAACTCAACCTACCCGGGATTGCATTAATCAAAACTCAATTCCTTATCAATTTAGAGTTCATTTAACATCAAAAACACATCTCAAATCACAGATTAATCAGATCTAACGAAAATCATCAAAAATCATCAAATCTTGCATTATAAGCCAAGATCCATTTCACCACTTAAAAAAAACCTTTAATTAAACATCAAATAAGGATTGAAAACTTAGGAATTTCAGTAAAGAACTGATAGTTTAGAGGAGAAGGACGTTCTTACCTCCAAACTTGAGTTTCTCCTCTTTTTGGAATCAAAAACCTTGTTGAAACAAGTAGCAAATGATGAGGTTTTGTAGATATGTTGATTAGGAATCAAAAGAGAGTTGAAAGGAGGGATTTAGGTGAGAAAATCAGATCAAATTCTCTGGAAAAGAAGTGTTTGGGTTGAGAGAAAATGAGAGAAAGAAAATTGAGAAAAGTTGGTTACAAAATCCAAAATAGCCAAATGGCTTTCCCTCCACTTTTAATATCATTTAAAATCAGAATTTAGTCTTAAAATCTCTTAGAAAAATCTGGAGAAACTCTCTTTGGGTAAATAGCTCCTTAAAGATTCAAAGTTTCAACCCTTTATAAAACAGCCACAAAACTTTCGAAAATTACATTTTGGTCACTAGCCAAAATGTCACCCTTCCGAAACTCATTTTCCAAAATTGATTTCACAGTTCACTTAATTATATTAAAAGATGATTTTAGAACATTTTTCCACATTTTTAATGCAACCCGAACTAGGCTTTCCTAAATTCACCCTTTTAGATTCGAACAACACTTTGACCAAACCGGTCAACGCCCAAGACTTCTAAGCCCAAAACCGGGGCGTTACACAAACCACTAGACGCTTCCGGTGGAATCTCACATCACCGTACTCACTTGTCTAGTAACATAGTTTTGGTGGAATCTCACATCACCGTACTCACATGGCAGAATCTCTCGTCGCCACAAAGCTTGGGTATTTCACCAAGTCCTACTCGATGGAATGCCCATCATCGGTTCTCTCCCTTTGGATTAAACCAAAGAGCACGTACAAATTTTTAGTTTATAGTGCACTCTCATCCTATTGATCGATCAATTATATTCAGTAAGTATCTCATCTTCTATGCCAATATAGTATGTCAAAATATCATCTCACCTACTATTTTTCATGCAACATTTCTCAAATCTTTCTCACCTTATTTCAAACCATAACATTTGCTATGCTTTAAATCAAAAGCTCAAATCTCAACAATGAAGCATGTTATTTCATGAAATCATTTCAAGCATCATCTCATGCTACAAATCATGCATAAAAACAGTAGGAATTTATCTATCTCAAACCATGAGAATGTAAAAGCATTTTATCGGCAACCACCACATTTAAGAGAGAAATCTAGCCAATACTTACTTCCGGACTTAGGAAGGTGTTTCAAACCTTTCCTAAATCCCCAAACCTTGATTCTTTGTCCCTCAAGGACTTCTAAAACCATACGCACTCACCGATTACGTTTCGCTTGCTTGCCGAAACGCTAACTAAGCTCCCAGATCAACACCAAAGGCGTCCGAAGATGTCTCCCCTATTTATAACACATAAGAGTAGAGGATTAATGCATCATCATGCATTGAAATCATCAGCCACACACCTAAACTCACTGCTCTTCTCAAAAACCACATTTCGGCTACCAAACACAACCGAAATCATCTCCAAACTCTTCCAAAACAAATCCCAACCAAGACCTACCACTTCTAATCATTTCTAAACATCAATCAACATAAAAAATCACCACAAACTCGTCCTTATACCTCCAACTATGATAGAACACCAAAACCACCCCAAAAACCACCATTCTAGCATACAAAACTTAGGAATCCAAGCCTATTCGGGATTTGTTTGATAAAACCTCATTTATAACATCAATTAACATCCAAAATACATTAGAAAACAATCTCAAAACAGAGCCTAACCATCAACCACGAAAATCATCAAGATCTCTCCAAAAACCTTGAGTTTTAATACAATTTATTGTTTCTAACATTAATACAACTCAAAAATCATTAACAAAGGATTGATAACTTGAGAATTTCAGTAAAGAACTGATCATTAGAGAAGGACGAAGCTTACCTCTAATGGCTGATTTCTCCTTGAATTGGGCAAGTTTTCTTGAAAATCCAATGTAAAAACAAGAGGTTTTGATGAGGAAAAGATTAGGAATCAAAAGGAGATTGAAATCTCATCAAAAGGAATGAAAATCAAAGGATAATTTCAGGAGGAAATGTGTTTGGCTGAAAAGAAATTGAGAGAAAATGAAATGAGAGAAAATTGATGAAAGGTAGTTATGAAAAGTCAAATGTAGTTTCCTTTTAATTAATCTTTATTTTCCTTGAATTAAAACATTAATAAAATCACCCAAATTAAGAAGAAATTTAATTAAAATCATTTTGGTAAAATTAGCTCCTTAAAGATTCAAAGTTTCAATCCTTTACAAAACAGTCACTATTCAACTTTTGCAAAAACTGCGATTTGGTCACTACACCGAAATGTAGTATTTCCAAACCTTATTTTGTAAAATTGATTACACCATACTCATTCATATAATAAATGAGGATTATTAGATATTTTTCCATATTTTTAAAGCATCCCAAACTAGGTGTTCCCTAAACCTCCCTTTAAGACTGGAACCGTCCCCGACCGGTCCGATTCAAACTCTAAAACATCTAGGCCCAACTTTGGGGTGTTACATTCTCTTCTTTCTTTTCTGTTGTTCTCGAAATTTTGTTTCTTTCTCTCTGTTTCCCCCTTTTATGATTACATTAGGGTTTAGCTTTTCCTTCAGATTTCTTCTTCATCTTCTCAAATTACTTCTTTTTTCTGAGTTTCTAGCAACGCGTACAATGATATTTGTCAAATTTTGGGTTGAGGACATGGATCATGTAATTCGAGGTTGTCGGTTTGCCCATAATCTTTTGACTTGATTGGTCAAAACTGAGCATTTAGGAGTTTTCTTGTCTCTCCCTTTTCAAGAATTGACGATGATGAATCTCTACGGTTCAACGGTTACCCCAATCAATGATAGAAATTGCTCGATCCTCTTCTCCATAGTTTGTTGGAAAATTTGGAAATCTAGATATAGCCTTGTATTTTATGAGAATTTTTTGGATCGAGAGGATCTCATGCTCTCTTGTCAATGAATGGTATCTAAAATCTTTGTAACTAGGATGCCCTCAAGTTGTGTCCTCAGGGATGATCCTGGTGATTGGATTTTTGCATTTCCCGTACCCTGGGTAGCTGTCCTATTATTATTGTCTAACTTTGGGAGGTTCATGATGCATCTCAATGTCTCTATATTATCATGTATTATCGACTTTGATGGAACATGGGAAAATCTCTACCTCTAGTTAAGTTTGCTTACAACAACAGTTACCAAGCATCCATTCAAATGGCCCCGTATGAAGCATTGTATGGTAGACGGTGCAGGACTCCATTATGTTGGCCGGAGCTTGGTGAGGGCAAGATGTTAGGACATGACTTGCTTTGAGAAACCGAAGAGCGAGTCGCTATCATTCTGATCATTTAAAGGCAGATTTTTATCCACAAAAGGCTTACGCTGACCATAAAAGAAGATACATTGAGTACGGAGTTGGTGAGAAAGCCTTCCTCAAAGTGTCACCGTGGAAGAAAGTCTTAAGATTTGGCAAAAGGGAAAATGGAGTCCCCGATTCATTGGACCCTTTGAAATCATTGAAAGAGTTGGCCCAGTGGCATATCGACTATTGCTACCCTAAGAATTGACTAAAATCCGCAATGTTTTTCATGTATCAATGCTCCGAAAGTATCATTTTGATCCTTCACACATTGTGGAACCTGAATCTGTAGAACTTCGACCGAATCTGTCTTATGAGGAGGAACCGGTTCACATTCTTGATAGAGAAGTCAAGAGACTTCGCAACAAAACAATATTGTTTGTTAAAGTGCTCTAGAGGAGCCATATCGTTGAAGAAGCCACTTGGGAACCTGAAGAGACCATGAAACAACAATATCTGCATCTCTTTGGTTTAGGTAAAATTTGAGGACGAATTTTCTTAAGGGGAGAGAGTTGTACCACCCCGAAATTTGGTCTAGTCAGAATTTAGATCCAGTGATCGGAAATTTTTACATTGATAAAGGCTAAATATTGTACCGACTAGTAAATTATTGATATCAAACCCTAATTGAGTTAAAAATTTCGTTATCGGACTCTATTGGAATATTATTGAACCTATATAGTGACTAAATTGAAGGAAATGCAAGTTGGGGAGCAAAACCATAGTAAGGTGGGAATTGAGGGACTAATCTTGCGATTAGCCCCTCCTCAATTAAAAGTTACCTACATGGATTTGTCTGAGAGCTTTCTTTCAAGTGAAGGAAAGCTATATAGCCTAAAATATATGTTGTAAAACAAAAGAAGCAAAAGGGAGAGAAGCTTACCCGAGAACCCCTAAGCAAACATCTTCATCTTCTTCCTTGAAGCAAGCACCTCCATTGGAGGAAGTTTTGAACTTCACATTTTCTTCGATTTATCGATATCGAATCGTTACTATCGATAGACTAGGTATGATCCTCAATTGGTTATTAAATTCCATGGATATTTTGAGTTTAATATTAAGCAAGAGTTTTGACCATCCATGGATATTCCATTGTTAGTGTTTATATTGAAGTCGAATATCGATTTTTATATTGTTGTATTGATTTTGATATCAAAGTATCGATCCTAATAGTTTTCTATTAACTTCCTAGCTCAAGAAGTGGAGAAAGAGGTTTCATCGTCTCCATCTTAAGCTAGGAGCAAGGGGATTGCTATCTGAGAGCCTTGAAAGCTTCGAGTTGCTAAGGTGAGTGTAGTCGTAGTCTCGAGTTTAGGCGAAAGGCCTTCCCGAATCATTATTTAATGATTTAGTTTTCATCGCTAACATTGTTGGTGAAGAAATTGCATTGAATGGTTAATCGAACACTTTGGTAAGTGTCAGTAAGTTGTAATTGAGTATTGAACATAGTCATTGTTATTGTCATTGTGCATTGTGATTGATATAGCCATTGTCATCAAAATATTGTATAGAAATCATTGGACATTGATATTGACATTGGATTATAATATATTGAAGATGAGATACACATTTACTTGTCTTTGGTAACATTGAAATCATCGGACATTGGAATATTATTGATCATTGAAATGGATATGAACATTAGATCCTTATATTTGAATAGACATTGGATACAATTGGCATGCCATAGAATTCATGAGCTTAGTGTACGGGTGGACTACAGTCCTAAGGCTACGACCTATATTGATTTGGCAAGGCAGAAGGATGTGTATTGATATTGGTCATATTGGCGAGGCGGAGGGATCAGATCATTCATTGATTTAGCGAGGCGTAGGAATTCACATATCCATTATCTTGATTCAATACAAGGATTAATGATGAAATGAAAATGCTAAACATTGTATATTGATGCATAGCTTGATATTGATAAGCATGAGATTATTGCATATTGATATTTGATATAATGTTGTTCATATTGTTTATGACTACCTTACTAGGCAATGTATGCCTAACGTGTCTCATCTCATGTTTTTTTCAGGTTAAAAAGGATCGTGTGTTAGAGTATTGGATTGGCAAGCAAGACAAGTCGCTACGAGCCTCATGTGTTTTTGACTTATGAACTCCTAGGAAGGTGGAAAAGTAGTTGAACTAGTCATTTGTGCCTATTTTGATGTGTTGGTATAATGCTTAAATTGTAATTTGGTATGTGGCCCTAAATGGCCTTTTTGTTGACTTAAAGTAGTATAAAAATGCATAGTTGGCTCAAAAAGGTAAAAAAAATAGTAAATGGATTCGTGTGGTCATGCAATTTGTCATGCTAGTAGTTTATACCATTGAAAGGTTGTGTGTAAAGTTTCGTTGCATTTGGACATCATTCGGTAGGTTAAATCAAATGAAAACCAGCAAAAATCTATCATAACGGGTCATGCCGTATCGATACGGGTATGCAATATTGGACCTAAGGATGAGGGCATATCAAAACGGAATTGAGCCGTTTCGAAACATTTTGCCACTGGAATCCCTCGTTTATACGAGTTTATAGCGTACCGAAACGGGTCAAAGTCAAAGGAGGTCAACCTGTTTCGATATATGTCATGCCTATATCGATACGGTCTAAAGGATAAAGTCAACATAAGTTGAACATCGTTCACCCGTTTCGAAACAACTTAGGATGTTTCGATACGGGGCTAGTTAAGTTAGAGTCTCATTGAACATATCACCAATTGTTTTTTACAGTTTGGTCACTGAATATTGTAAGGTTAAATTGAATGAGTTAATGACCTCCAAATTGTATGAAATTTTTGAGGAATGACATGAAGGTAGTGAATTTCAATGTGGTAAGATTAATTGCATCGAAAGACTTCTAGTTTGTCAAAGTTACATATTGGTCCATAATTTTTGTAATAGTTGTGATTTGGTCCTTGGATAATTAATCATTGCTTAATGGAGTAAATTAGACCGAGTTAATTGGTTGGGAATGATTCAATGTATGACATGGATTGAAATTTTTAAAAATAAAACGAAATTTTATTGCACTAGTATCTATATTGATCCTCGGTTTCACCTTTCGGCCCAATTCTCGACCAGACCGGGAAGGGGGTGTTACACCTTGTTTCTTAGAACTTTAAGCTACCAAATTCCCACCAAGAAATATACAATGTCCTCTAGTTATTCTTTTATCATCAGGATTTGTCCCCCAATCCGAATTTGTGTAACCAACTATGGTAGTGGGAGAGGTCGATGTACAAAAGAACAATTTATGATCAATGGTACTGATAACTGCATAAATATCCTTGTTTTCATACCTTTTTACTATGGAATTTGCATGTTCTTGAGTTCATATCATAGCATTTAGGTTGCATTTTTTCTTCTTCTGGGTGCATCTTTATCATTGCTGGTTGTTGGTCCATATCGAGGGATACTGCTTGGAGGGTTGGTTTTTGGGTTTATGGTGTGCATGAAAGGAGTCATGAGAGGAAGTCGGTATCAGGAATTGCTATAGCCTGATGGAAGTGGATATTGGCCAGCATGTGAGCTGCAGAAGCACGTGAACACGCAGAAAGGACGACTTGACAAGTGCAGTAGCCGGTACCCACCTGTAGACTGTCCTCCTTGTCCCCTCGTAGCAGACCTTGTCGGAGGATATTTCTTGGGATAATGAAGGAATCTTTAGGGCACAAAACCCTATAGAGCCTCCACTATAAATAGAGGGAGAGAAGCTTGGAGAAAATAGAGACAAGTAACGCAAAAAAGAGGCGAAAGATAGAGAAAAGAAGAGGGAAGTTTTCACCTTTATCTTCTCCAGCTTGGCATCCTCCATCGTTGAAGCTCCAAGGAGTGGCCTCACCGGCCTTGAGAGAGGCGGTGGGCCTAATATAGTCGGGAAGTCCATGGCAGAGAAGGAGTTCACCTTCTTTCCATCGCTATAGCATTTCCTTTTCATATCTTTATATTTGGCGATGTTGTTGCAATGATACGTTGGATGATATTGCCTAGCCATGAACTGTTTTAGGTGGCTTGGCTTTGATGGATGATTTTATTTTATGTGTTTTTAATGCATGCTTTAGCTTTTTCAGTGTTTATCATGTTCTATGCTTTGCTTATGCATTTCTCATTTCCTTAAGGTTGTAAGAGACCTCGAGAGTTGGTTGTTCTTTAAGTGTGTGTTGGGGTTAGTAATCGAGATAGCTAGCCTTAGAACCCTCATAAGCAATGGATTGACTGTTGAGAGGCAGACTCTAACCTACCTTAGAGAAAAGTGATAGGTTTCAAGGGCTAAAAAGGATAGGTCGTGAAGGGTAGGGGAGTGTTAAGAGTTTACGCCGAGAGGTATGGCTGTAGCATTTCCAACTCCCAGTTTCCCGGCTAGAGATAGTTTAGGAACACCTTTAGCAAATCCCGCCTAGCATAGAAGATAGTTGAGAGGCTTTAGCGTTGTTAAGGATCTTAGGTTAGGTTGTCCATAATTCTCAGCCAGTCATTCCGTAGTGAGTTTCCCATACGAAAGGGGACCTGTTTATTATATATGTTATCTCATCGTTCTCTGCTTTATTTTCCTTCAGCATTATTTTACACCATCTCTTTTACTATATCATTGTCATCTGCAAAAAGTTCAACCTTTATTGTTACAGCAAATCGTGAATACATCCAATCCATGTGGAGATGATACTCACTCATCACTTTATTACTTGTTCGACGCGTATACTTGCATCATTTATAGTCACTGCACAAACACAACAAGTTTTTGGCACCGATGCTGGGGATTGGTAGTTGGTTGTTTACGGTTTTTTTGTTTATATTGTCTGTTCTTTTTGTTTTTGTACATACTTATCTAGGATTTTTCATTTTTATTTTCAGGTGTCTTGCTAGTGCATGACCAGAAGGCGACCTAGAGGACCCCTACAATCACCTATTTCTGAGGTCGAGCATTTCTTGAGACTTAGGAGATGTGTTCGAAGAGAAGAGACTAGAAACATGAATCAAGAGGTACCACAACCTCAGGTTAACGAAGATGCTATGGCAAATGGCCAGGGAGAAGCAGCTCGACCACGAGCCATTAGAGATCATTTAACTCCTATTTTGGATGATCTTTATCCCAAAATAGTAGCTCCAGAAATTCAGGCAACCCAGTTCGAGCTTAAACCTGTTATGTTTAACATGTTGAACACTATTGGTCAGTTTGGAGGTATGCGTCACGAAGATGCAAGACAACATATCCACGCTTTCTTTGAAGTTTGTGACTCGTTCATCCAGCAAGGGGTGCACGAGGATGTGCTAAAGCTTAAACTGTTTCCATATTCTTTACGTGATCGTTCTAGAGCATGGCTAAGTGGAGTGCTAGCTGGATCAATGGAGACTTGGACATATCTATGCAAAAGTTTTCTACTACAGTATAATCCACCAAATAGAAACACTCAGTTGAGAAATTGTATTGTTTCTTTTCGTCAAGCTGATTACGAGTCTATGTATGAGTGTTGGGATCGATTCAAGGGATTATTGAGGAAGTGCACAAATCATGGTTTTCATGACTGGACCCAAGTGGTTATGTTCTACAATGGAGTGAAAGCTCCTACAAGGATGATGCTAGATGCTTCAGGAAATGGACCTTTGTTAGACAAATCACTAGAGGAAGCATTCAACATTCTTGATAGGGTAGCCAACAATGATTACTAGTTTCCGACCACAAGGCTTGGAACGGGAGGATAACCCAAGTAGCTCGAGACAGTGAAGCTGATAACTCGGTAGCCACCCAGTTAGCTGCTATCACCAATATGCTAAAGAACCTCCAACGTCCCAACGAAATCAAGGAAGTGAAATCCGCAACCTCATGTCTCAGATGCGATGGAAATCACCATTTGAGTGAATGCCCTGACAATCAAGAGACAACCAACTATGTGGGGGAATTATAACCGCAACAACAATCCATACTCTAATACCTACAATCAAGGGCACAACAATTCTGCATCCGAATTTCAGTTGGGGTATTCAAGGGCACAACAATTATGCTCAGTCAGCGCCACAACAAAATCTGATCGAAGCACCATCTTCTAACCAGATATGCCATGGCAAGGTCACAAGGGATCATCATCTTCATCTAACATTTCACTAGAGACTACATTCAAAGAATTTATGGCTATGACAAAAGATTTCATGGGAACCACGAAAGTTTTGCTACAGGATCATGCAACAAACATTAAAAATAAAGGATCCTTATTGCAAAGCCATAGTTCCTCCGGGCCTTAGAAACACAAGTTGGTTAGAAAGCTCAAACCCTGCATGCGCTACCACAAGGAAGTCTGCCTAGTGACATTGAAGCCACTAAGCAACATAGCAAGGAGCAATGTAGTGCACTCACATTAAGGAGTGTCAAGGAAATTAGCAAGGAAGACAAGTTTGGGGGAAAAGAGAAGGATGAATCTCAGCCCAACTTGCCTCAAGAAGAAGATAACTCACAAGATCCTCCAGTTGAAGAAAAGGGTGAGGATGTCATAGCAAAAGAAAAGCCAGAAGAGGAGCCTACTTTTGCTACAACAAAAGATGCGACTCCACTAGTCAAGACAAATGAAGTTAGACCCCCACCTCCTTTTCCTCAACGATTCAAGAAGCAGAAAGAAGACCTTCAATTCCAGAAGTTCGTAGATATCTTGGACAAACTACATATCCATGTCCCACTTCTGGAGGCCATTGATTAGATGCCAACATATGTCAAGTTCCTCAATGATATAGTTACGAAAAAGAGGAAGGTCGAGAAGCAAGAGACTGTCGCTATAGCAGAAAGAATGTTATTCTATGTGGATCAAGCTACCACCTAAGAGGAAGGACCCAAGTAGTTTTTCCATCCCATGTTCTATTGGCAACGAGTTTGTTGGATGAGCACTTTGCGGTTTGGGATCAAGTGTCAACCTGATGCCTAAGTCTATTTTTCTGAAACTGGGGATTCGTGAGGTACAACCCGCCAAGGTTGTGCTACAGCTAGCCGATCATTCTCATGTTCGTTCAGAAGGAAAAATTGAAGATGTCGTGGTAAAAGTGGACCGATTTATCTTTCTAGTCGATTTCTTAATCCTCGACTGCGAAGTTGACAACAATACACCCATCATCTTGGGTAGGCCATTTTTAGCCACCGATAGAGCTTTGATTGATTATGAGAAGGGTGAATTCACGATGCGTGTGGCTGATCAGACATTCACTATCAATATTCAAGACACCCTCAAGTATGCAGACAACCCAGGAGTATGCCAATATGTAGATGCTACAACACAAAATGTGATTGATCAGTTTTGCTGTAGCAATGAGATGCAAATGGAAGAATTTGAAACACTCTGCAAGGATGATGATTCAAACCTATAAGAGCTCTCAAAGGAACTGGAGCAGTATAGTCGACTCGAGGCTAGACCAGGTACGCATTTTGAACCCCTTGATTTTTCAGAATTTGCACCTCCTAAACCTTCCTTTGAGCATGCACCTACTCTAGAACTAAAAACTTTGCCATCACATCTTAAATTTGTTTACTTAGGGAGCAATGAAACTTTTCATGTGATAATCTCACCAGTCTCACACCTAAGCAAGAAACTAGTTTAGTAAATATGTTGTTACAACATAAAAATGTGCTAGGGTGGACTATGGCTGATTTGAAGGGTATAAGCCCTGCTATATGTATGCACAGAATTTTGCTTGACGATTGTCACAACAATTCTGTTGAGCCCCAGAGAAGATTAAACCCAATCATGAAGAATGTGGTGATGAAAGAGATAATCAAGTGGCTTGATGTTGGAGTAATCTACTCGATATTCGATAGCTCATGGGTCAGCCCGGTGTAATGTGTGCCGAAAAAATGAGGTGTTATCGTGGTAAGCAACGAGGAGAATGAGCTATTGCCTACTAGAACCGTCACGGGGTGGAGGATTTGCATGGAATATTTGAAGCTCAACAAGGCAACCAAGAAGGACCATTTTCCCCTCCCATTCATTGATCAGATGTTGGATCGACTAGCGGGCAAGGCATTCTACTGTTTCCTCGATGGATATTCTAGGTACAATCAGATTGCTATAGCACCTGAAGACCAAGAGAAGACGACTTTCACATGCCCTTATGGAACTTATGCTTTATGGAGAATGCCCTTTGATCTCTGCAATGCTCCAGTAACTTTTCAAAGATGTATGCTTGCTATTTTTTTAGACATGGTCGAAGACTTTTTAGAAATTTTCATGGATGGCCTTTCAGTTTCCGGAAATAACTTCAACACATGCTTGGGCAATCTTGCCAAGGTTCTAAAGAGGTATGAGGAAGCCGACTTGGTGTTCAATAGGGAAAAATGCCATTTCATGGTGACGAAAGGAACGGTCTTAAGCCACATTATTTCAAAGCAAGGGATAGAAGTTGACAAAGCAAAGGTCGAGGTCATTGAGAAACTGCATCCTCCTCCTACTGTCAAGGGAGTGAGAAGCTTCCTAGGGCATGATGGCTTCTATCAGAGATTCATCAAAGATTTTTTGAAGATCTCAAAGCCGCTTTGGAATTTGCTACAGCAAAATCAACCATTTGTGTTTGACAAAGATTACCATAGCGCATTTCAAGAACTGAAGGAGAAGCTTATCTCAGCACCTGTTGTCATTCAACCTGATTGGAACGAGCCATTTGAGCTGATGTGTGATGCAAGTGACTACGCCGTCAGTGCAACACTTGGACAACGCCGAGGTAAACTCTTTCATGGTATTTATTATGCTAGTCGCACTTTGAATGATGCACAAATCAATTACACCACTACTAAGAAAGAATTGTTTCCTGTAGTATTTGCTTTTGATAAGTTTAGGTCATACTTGATGTGCAGTAAGGTTATAGTTCATACCAATCATTCAGCCATTAAGTACTTAGTGACTAAAATGGATGCTAAACCTAGACTTATTAGGTGGATACTCTTGCTGCAAGAATTTGACTTAGAGGTTAGAGATAGAAAAGGTTGTGAGAACTAGGTAGCTGATCATTTATCTAGGTTAGAAAATGCTATCACACAGGGTAGTGAAATTGAGATTAAGGAGGAATTCCCTGGTGAGAAACTGTTAGCTGCTACAGAAATTCTGTGGTATGCTGATATTGTTAACTATCTTGTTAGTGGTATTTTGCCTCCTGATTTATCTAGCCAGAGACTCAAGAAATTCAGACATGATGCAAGATTCTACTCTTGGGATGAACCATACTTGTTCAAGAAATGTCCCGATAAAATTATAAGGAGATGTGTTCCAGCAGAAGAATACCATAGCATTTTGTACCATTGTCACTCATCACCGTGTGGAGGGCATTTTGGTGGTGCTAGAACTGCAACAAAAGTTCTTCAAGCAGGATTCTATTGGCCTACACTTTTCAAGGATGCACACGAGTTCTACAAGACTTGTGATCGATGCCAAAGAACAGGGAACATCTCCAGGAGGAATGAAATGCCACTGCAAAATATTCTGGAGGTTGAAATATTTTACATATAATTGACTTCATGGGTCTGTTTCCTGCATCATATGATGACTTATATATTTCGCTAGCAGCCGACTATGTGTAAAAATGGGTGGAGGCTGTTGCCACCCCAAGGAATGATTCCAAGACGGTCATGAAGTTCCTTTACAAGAACATCTTCAGGAGGTTTGGAGCACCCAGAGCCATCATAAGTGATGAAGGAACTCACTTTGACAACAAGCTTATTGCTAAAGCATTACATCGATATGGAGTCAGGCACAAGATTGCTACAACATTTCATCCGCAAACAAATGGACAAGATGAAGTTTCCAATTGAGAAATCAAGCAAATCTTGGAGAAGGTGGTCAATCCCAAGAGAAAAGATTGGTCCCCCAAGTTGGATGAAGCACTATGGGCATATAGGAAAGCCTTCAAGACGCCTTTGGGCATGTCACCCTTCAAGCTCGTATTTGGCAAGGAGTGTCATTTGCTCGTTGAGCTTGAACACAAAGCTTATTGGGCAATCAAGAAACTCAACATGGATGCCCAACTAGCTGGTGAAAGAAGGTTGCTAGAGCTTAACGAGCTAAAAGAATTTAGAGCCCACGCATATGAGAATGCTCACATTTATAAGGAGAAAACTAACAAGTGGCAGGACAAAAACATTTTGCCAAGGCATTTCTCAGAAGGTCAACAAATGCTTCTCTACAACTCCAGGGTAAAGCTTTTTTCCTGGAAAGCTAAAATCGAGGTGGTCAGGGCCATTCATCATACACAAGGTGTAACCTCATGGCGCATTGGATATCAAGAAGCTAGACGGCGATGAAGTCTTCAAAGTCAATGGCCAATGCCTGAAGGTGTACAGTGGAGCCCCTATCCTCAGAGACAAGTTACACCTGGATCTTTACGATCCTTGAAAGTTTTCCCCTCTAAACCCTATCTTTTATGCTATAGCATATTTATAAATAAAGCTTTTGTTTTTAGTTTAGTTTTTTGTTATATTTGTCTTTATCTTCCCACGTGACCATTGTATAAGACTTTCTCTTTCCTAGTACGATGTAATTTACAGAGGCAGGAGAGCGTGCTTTCTACATGGTACTAGCAAAAGGGAGAAAGACATGGAGTTTGTTTTTATCCAATTTTGGAAGTATGAAACAAAGGGGGAAGAAAGAGAAAAATGAGAGTTTTACCTGAAAAAGTGGGAAGGATGAATTAAAAAAGAGAGAAAAAATAAAAAGCAAGAGAGAGAATATTCACCTATTTAATGAGGAGAAACCCTAGCCACATAAACCCATATTCTCTCTCCAGCCGTCAGCTATCACATTAACTCTAAATTTTTTCTCTCTCCCTTAAAGCCGACACACGTCCCCATCACCTCCGCTCTACCATTAATTCTTCAGTTTTCCCACCTTTTTCAGCTCCCCATATTTTCCTCATCATCATCAACCGTCCCTTCACTTTCTTTATCATCTTCAACACTCAAACTTCTTCTTCTTCACTCTATCTCTTCGATTTTCTCCCAACCACATCAAACAGCCTTCACCATTTTTTTCACATATTCACTCCTCCACTATTTTCAACAAAAACCCCATGGCTCGTTGTTAGAACGCCTCTGAAACTTTCGATCGTCCTAAAAAACAACCAGTCCTGGAAATTTCTAAGTTTCTTGACGAAGGAACAAAGGAGAGATGGACAAAACTCAAAGATAGGAATGTTCTTCCGGAACTAGGGTTTAAATACCCTAAAGACGAGGAAGATTAGTTCGATCAGGCTATTATGGAAGTCATTGGCAAGCATGAATGGAAAACCTTCGCTGCTCACCCTAAGGAGATCTGTACTCACATGTAAAAGAGTTCTACGCACACCTCACAAGTCCAACACAGTCTACGGTTTATGTGCGAGGAAAGGAGATAAAGTTTACTGCCGCAGTAATTAACAAGTTCTATGGGCTAAAGCACATTGTAGACCGCCACACCTCTTTTGTGATGACAATGGATGCGCAGACACAACGCGAGGTGCTAGAGGATATCTGTTTTGAGGGAACGGTGCTGGACAACAACAGTTCAGTCAAGAGAGGACGCCTCAATCCTGAGACCAAGGTATGGAACCATTTTGTGAGACATAAGCTTATGCCTACACTACACACTGCCACCGTACACATCTCTAGACTTTTTCTTATCCACTCGATAATACATGGTAGATGCATTGACATATGAAAGATAATAGTGGATGAGGTATATGCCATCACCGGGCGTACTTCATGTATGCTATCACCGCGATAGTGCCATAGCATCATGATTAAGTAAACTCCTACCAGACCAGAACGTGTCATTTCCACTGTTCCCCACGGAGCTACTGCAGGCACCCACCACTGCTACAACAAGCACAATGTCTCCTCGTGACCCTAGCTCCGTCCAACCTACTGCCAAGAAGAAGACTCTGAGAAAGAATACGCCTACGACTTCGACTGACTAGCCAGAAAAAGAAACTCACGTGATTCCACCCACTATAGAAAAGACCGACCCAGTAGCCACCACGACAGAGAAAAGGAAACGAACCAGGAAGGCAACTAATCCAACACTGTCACGACCAGAAACCCCACCTTTTGAGCCAAAGCATATACCTAGTGATCCTGAGGAAACCCCTCAGAAGGAGGCTACTACAGCACAAACACCTGAGCCGACGTCAGCACAACCCGAGGATGCTACAACATCCCAACCAAAGACACGCATCAAACATACTAATGGACGTAGCAGGCCCTCATCTAGTGCTCAGTTAGTATCTTCGGAGAGTGTGGACGATGTAGCAGATCCCCACCACTACTCATCTGAAACATCAATGGACAATACCAGCAGCACAACCTAGCCTCCACACCCAGGAGGTAACTAACTTTTTTCTTTTTATTTATCATTTCATTTTTATGTCATTGCATATAGAATAACTCATGCATTGAGGTCACTGCATCCCTTAAGTTTGGGGGTGTTAGTGTTCATAAGTAGTATTTTCGCTTTAGCATGTGCATAGCTGGAAAGAATAAAATTTTTACTATGGCATTCTATTTAGTTTAGAGACAGCCTATGAGTGTATTTATGATGTCTAACGACAAAATCTTAAAGGCTTGAACTAAGTTTAGAGAAAACACAACTAGTTGAGATATGTAGAACTGCCCTTAGGATCTAGTTGTTAAATTTTTTTTACACAGCTCCTTTCTTTCTATAAATAAGTTCGTTAGAAAAATTTTCAAGAAGAACCCTAGTGAACTCTAATATGTAAACTCTAGAGAGCTTAAGAAGAACTAGACTTCCCTGTGCTTAAACAAATAAATAAATGCTACGACATATCTGTAGAAGGAGACTCTGCTTTGCTATAGCATAATGTTAATATATATATATATATATATATATATATATATATATATATAAAGTTTTGCTATAGCATATGAGTGAATGAAAGTTGTCACAAGACGACTTTGCCTACTAGCTCGTCGAGGGTGAGAGGTTTGCTCTCTGCTCATCTAGAGTTAAGGACGGTTGGTGTGATGAGCTGACATCCTTCATAGCAGAAAAACTTACATCTTTGGGAGTCTAGAAATTTAAAAGAGAACTAGAGAACATAACTAGGGTATAATTAGGAAGCTTCCTTGAAAATTTGTCTCATCAGCTTAAGTATAGGAGGAAGGCAGCCGCGCACACACACACACAACTTAATCTTAAGGAATGTTCTAAGGATCTCGCTTCTAGTTGTTTATATTTAATTGCCTAAATTATTTCTGAGGACTGAAATATTGCCATAGCAAACCTCTAGGTTAAATCTTTGCCATAGTAATTCTTTTATTTTTTCCTACTCATTGCTTGAGGACAAGCAATAGCTTAAGTTTAGGGGTGTGATAACTGCATAAATATCCTTGTTTTCATACCTTTTTGCTATAGCATTTGCTTGTTCTTGAGTTCATACCATAGCATTTAGATTGCATTTAGGTTGCATTTTTTTCTTCTTCTGGTTGCATCTTTATCCTTGCTAGTTGTTGGTCCATATCGAGGGATACTGCTCAGAGGGTTGGTTTTTGGGTTTGTGGTGTGCAGGAAAGGAGTCATGAGAAGAAGCCGGTACCAGGAATTGCTATAGCCTGATGGAAGTGGATATTGGCTAGCACGTGAGATGCACATGAGCTGTAGAAGCACGCAAACACGTAGAAAGGATGACCTAAAAAGTGCAGCAGCCTGTACCCACCTGCAGACTGTCCTCCTTATCCCCTCGTTGAAGACCTTGTCGGAGGATATTCCGTGGGACAATCAAGAAATCTTTAGGGTACAAAACCGTAGAGAGCCTCCACTATAACTAGAGGGAGAGAAGCTTGGAGAAAATAGAGGCAAGTGACGCAAAAGAGAGGCGAAAGAGAGAGAAAAGGAGAGGGAAGTTTTCACCTTCATCTTCTCCAGCTCGGTGTCCTCCATCGTTGAAGCTCCAAGGAGTGGCTCACCAGCCTCGAGAGAGGCGGTGGGCCTAAGACAGTCGGGTAGTCGATGGCGGAGAGGGAGTTCACCTTTCTTTCTGTCGCTATAGCATTTCCTTTTCATATCTTTATATTTGGCGATGTTGTCGCAATGATACGTTGGATGATATTGCCCATCCATGAACTGTTTTAGGTGGTTTGGGTTTGATGGATGATTATTTTTTTAGTGTTTTTAATGCATGCTTAAGCTTTTTTAGTGTTTATCGTGTTCTATGCTTTGCTTATGCATTTCTCATTTCCTTAAAGTTGTAAGAGCCCTCGAGAGTTGGCAGTTCTTTAAGTGTGTGTTGGGGTTAGTAATTTAGAGAACTAGACTTAGAACCCTCATAAGAAATGGAGTGTTAAGAGTTTACGCCGAGAGGTATGGCTGTAGCATTTTTGACTTCCAGTTTCCTGGCTAGAGATAGTTTAGGAACACCTTTAACAAATCTCGCCTAGCATAGAATATAACTGAGAGGCTTTAGTGTCGTTAAAGAGCTTAGGTTAGGTTGTCCATCATTTCCATCCAGTCATTCCGTAGTGAGTTTCACATACGAAAGGGGACATGTTTATCACATATGTTATCTCATCTTTCTCTACTTTATTTTGCTTCAGCATTATTTTACACCATCTCTTTCACTATAGCATTGTCATCTGCAAAAAGTTCAACCTTTATTGTTACAGCAAACCGTGAATACCTCCAATCCCTGTGGAGACGATACTCACTCATCACTTTATTACTCGTTCGACGTGTATACTTGCACCATTTTCGTATCATTTATAGTCACTGCACGAACGCAACAGGTAACTTTAAGATACCTAACAATCCTTCGAACAACTTTCCAGTGTTTATCCAACGAGGCTTGCATAAATTGACTGACTTTATTCACAGAGAACTGAATGTCTGGTCTGGTGGTGCAGATCTGTTGAAGAATCCCAACAACTTGCCTATATAAAGTGTCTTCAAGACACGGATCTCCATCGGTAGCAGAAAGATGTGGAGTAGTCACCATAGGTGTAGGAGATGGTGAGTCATCCATTATTTTTGTTTTTTTTTTCGCAACTCAGAAATATGCTTCCTTTGACTAAGTATCACACCTTTTCTACATGTTGAATACTCATACCAAGGAAAAAATTAAGCTAACCCAATTCTTTCAAAGAGAAGACATAATTTATGGCTTTGATAATTTTATTCACCTCTTCTGCATTGTTACCAGTTGCAATAATATCATCCACAAAAACCATAATAAAGATTTTGTTGCCATCAGTTTGTCTAAAATAAAGTGAAGAATCGGCTAAAGAAGCAGTAAACCCTAGGCCATGCACAAGATGATCTCGAAATTTATCAAACCATGCTCTTGTCGCTTGTTTAAACCCATATAAAGACATCCTAAGTCAACAAACCAATTGATTTCCTGCAGCATCTACTTGTTAAAAGCCAGGAGGTTGTTTCATGTATACTTCTTTAGATAAATCTCCATTTAAAAATGCATTGTGTACATCTATCTATCTAATAACCCATCCATTACTAAGTGCAATGCTTAACATAATTCTGACTGTTACAAGCTTTTAGCATTGGTTTGGGGTTAGTAGAACATAAACTAGAGATCTAAGTTTTCGGGAGCGGTTTAGGGAAAACGTAGTTCGGGATATGATAAAATTATGGGAAAATTTCCTAAAATCTTTTAAACACATGTAAAAAGGTTTGGTAAAGTCAATTTTAGAAAATAGATTTTGGAAGATTTAGATTTCTAAATGAAAATAGTTTTAAAATGCATTGAGTTGGCACCAAAAGAACTGGTTAGTCACATACCAACATCTAACAACTCAACAGGCAAATCAAGTGCTTGTGCATGCTCACGCAATATGTATGAATGAGTAGAACCAGAATCAATCAAAGAAAGTAATGACAAGGATTGCAAAGTAAAAGTACCCGTGATTACATCTGTGTCATTCCTTCCTCACGGTGTGCATACACCCTAGCCTATTCACCTCGCTCAGGATGAACAACAACCACATGCGCAACATTCCTCTGACCATCATCTCTACGCTGAAAGTTACCACGACCGCGCCCACGACCTCTTTGTGGCTTAGCAGCTCGCACCGGAGCTAGTCCATCTCTAACGGGTTGTGGACAATCACGCTTCATATGTCCTCGTAATCCACAGTTCCAGCACGTACCAAAATTGCCCCAACATTCTCTCGTATGCCTCCTAGTGCACCGGTTACAATCTGGTGTACGAACAAAAGCAATTTGCCCTTGATAACCTCGACCAGGGTTACCACCACCTCACCTTGGTTCAGGCTGATACCTTCTATCCTTATGCTTCTTATAGCGATCCATTCCAACATTAAACTCAGTCAGTCTCTTCCCAGAGCTAGATCCTCCTGAACGAGCAACCAAACCCAAATTATGTTCTATGTCCTTAGCTCGAGTGACAAAGACATCAAAATCAATGTAGTCTGAAGCCAACATGTACGCCTTAACATCCTTCACAAGCCCGTAGCGAAAACGATTGCACCTCATACGTTCATCAGGAACCAGCTCATGAGCATACTGGCTCAACCGAACAAACTGAACATCATATTCGAAACCAGACATGTTTCCTTGCACCAAAGACAACAACTCTTGCTTCTTCTCATCAAGATAGCGAACACCCAAATACTTTCTCTTAAAAGCATTTCCAAAGAACTCCCAATTTACATCAGCAAGTTCCATACCCATAGTGATGGTCATCCACCACGTATAAGCATCCCCGTATAGCAAAGAGACAACACAACCCAACTTTTGCACATCATTACAACTCATCTGACCCAGAATCCTTCGGGTGCTCTCAAACCATGCCTCAGAACTCTTAGGAGATATACCTCGGAACTCAGTTCCACCCAAACTACGCAATCGCTCCGAAGGTAATCCAGCATTAGGACCTAGCTGAGGTGCGGCCACATGCATACTGTAGAGCGTTTTCGTGTTCTCTATTTATGAGCGCAAGTGCACACTTTTGTCAAGTTATAGTATAAAAGATATCATCTCCCACAGGGATTGGAGCAGCTACTATGAGTGTTTTCCTGCACAAGGAAATAGTAAATGCACAATTAAATTTCTGAATAATAAAAACATAAAAATAAAAAACTCAAATAAATTAAGATAGTGATAGGGAGAGATAAGGTTGATAGATCGGGTCAAGTAGTTGCAGCTCAATAGTGTGTAGACTGCGTTCTAAAGCCTAAGTGTGTTTTGCGCTGACACGATCTGCTGCCTCGGTGGGTAATAGCAGATTGAGTTACGCTGCCACAACGGAACTCAACGCTTGCAACTTTCACTGTCTTAGCAGGTGAGATGGAAGGAAGTCCCAGCGGCAAGTCTAGCAGATACTCCAAGTTCGGCAGAGCAATTCTGAAGTGATCATTTCTATGTCTAGGCAAGGATTCTGTCACCACGTGATGTAGGCAATACCTACCAATCTTAGCGTAATCCTAACACAAGCAGTCAACGTTTGGTTGCTTTTTTTAGCCGCTGAAATTTTAACTTATGTCTAAGACGAATTAGTCAACACCTCGACATGATGAGACCATGCTTAATTCTTTCGTGAGTTTGACACTCTCATGCCCAAAAAATGGATTTCCTCAACTGGACTTTTGGAACTAATTGAAGGAGTAAGGAACATGAACTAAGAAAACTTGAGATTATTTTATTGAAAACACACTTAAATTATTACAACCGTTTCTCACAACTACTTTACATACAAAAACTTAAACCCTAAGAGAGAATTGGGTCACGACCTCGAATACCCCCACTTAATCTATCTATCTACCTCTCCGCTATGCCCCTATACCCTCACATACATGGGAATATATAGGGCTTGGCCTAAGTTTGAGTCCTCCATGGAGTAGAAGTCCTTAAAGTAGCTTTACATTAAATGTTGACTCCTTTTTGACTTAAATGTGGACTCTTTGGATGTTGCCTTCTCCAGCAAGTAAGGATAAGTCATCTTACTTATCAATCTTTAATCCGCTCTTAGGCCGCTACAAGCTTCAAAAAATTTCAAGGCTAGGCTCAGGAAATTGACCTCTTTCAATCACAACCCATCTTGGCTAAGTCGGTTTAACTCCAGCCTGGGCGGTAGTTCGCGGCAATGCTGCTGCGGCGGCACCTGGAACTACTTTAATACAACTCATTTTGCTCCCTGCTTTCCTATCTTCTCCTCCTCTACATAGCTACAACAGTTGAAAATGAAAACTAAACTAAAACAATATCTTTTCTTAACCAAACATAGAATATTCAATAAAAGCATGGTAAAAGAGAAAATATTGTTATTATGCATGCAATGCATCTAAATATGCCTAAATGAGCTTAAGAACAACAATAATAAGAGCATGAATGTGTACAAAATATAGAACTTGTGGACACTCTATACACCCCAAACTCGAACTATTGCTTGTCCTCAAGCAATGCAACCTAAATAGTAAACCTGCCCCATGCACAATTTAACATAAACATAGCCTTTAATTTGATTTCTTACCTCAAGGCCGCGGCACCTATTTAATGTTAGTGGTAGGGAATGGCATGAAATAACTTAGAATTTAATTTTTCTCTGTGTTTATGCTAAACATGCTGAGTATACTAAGTAAACAAAGAATGCTAAAAATAACTAAATTCCGAAAAAGGATATGAGTTGCTGCCTTGGCAGCACAGCTAAGCACTTCTTTTTCTCCTTTTCTAATCATGACCTTAAGGGCTTCAGCTCATCACAACTATTCTCTGGGTCTGAAGCTAAAATAGGTGCACTCTACGAAACTTCGAACCTTTTGAATAAAGTCATCGCATGAAGGCTTTCATTCACTCTTGCTAATTTATCTGTGACTTCATTTAATTTCATATACTTGGACTTTGATAGCAACGAAGTGTCCTTGCTCATGATCCTTCCTAGAGCCTGTTTCGGGCACCTCTAGGGTATTAAGCTTCCTTCTTAGAGCATGTTTTGGGCACCTCTAGGGTATTAACCATCTTTGTGTTGCTGCCCTGTGCTAACATGTATCTAATTAAGGAATTTTCATTAAATAAAGCAGGCAATGCTAAACTTAGAATTCAAGCAAAACTCAGCATTTAACATATAATGTAAGAATAATTGGCAAAAAATAAAAAAATTCTAAGTATTTTTCATGCTTCTTCCCAAGGTTAAGTTAAATTTTAAGTATGGTGCGAAAATAAGTAATCAGCTAACTATCATAAGGACAAGTTTTTAAACTAAGAATTTCTATTTCATTAAGTGCTAGGGCAGAATTTACATATGCTTCTATATGCTGCTAAATGCGACTAAAGAAAACAAAGAGAAGTAACCCCCCCCCCCCCAAACTCAAGGTTTGCATTGTCCTTAATGCCTTACAAAATAAAAAAACAGAAAATAAAACATAAAAAGAAAAAGAAAATAGAGAATTAAAAAAACATAAAAAGAGAAAAAACAAAATAAAGAAAAAGGTGTTATAGAATGGGGGAATTCCCCTCTGTTGCTGCTGTGTCGGAAGAGGATTCTAAGGAGGCATGCATGAAGAGGCGGCATGTGGCGGAAGGTTTGGCGGCTGGGCTTTTCTTCTTGCCACGTGGCGATTGGATGCGACTGGGAGTGGGTCGTTTAGATGGTGCTTCAAGCTCAGGTTCAGACCCTCCACCTTGAGGCTCGGTTGCATCAGCGTGCTGCTTTATTTTTCTTGCTGCCTTTGCCGGTTCATCGTCATAGGAGTCATATATCTCCATGTCTGAGTCTTCGGCTTCTTTGGCAGCTGCCTCCTTTGCTGCTGGGGAAGCGGCGGTAGTCTCCTCCTCTTTCTCCGAATCTGACGAGGAGGTGAGATTGTACGGTAGGATGGGAGTGGGCGATGTCCTTCTCTTGGGGTGGATGTGGAGCCTTTCGCTGTCGGCAGTGGCTGGAGTGGTAGCTGGTCTAGGTGTGATCTAGGTTGGTTTAGAGGTTGCTAACTTCGATGGGAAGGCGGGAAACTTTGGGCCGTCGTCGTGGTATTTATCTAGCAAGTAGGCCACATAGGCCTCTTGCAGCTCCGTAATATATTTTGTAAATATTACCTACTTGTGCTCAATTCTTTGGTAGCTTACTATGAAGAAACGCAGAAGGGGAATCACGGCGGAGGAAAGGGCAGCATCAGTACTACCCGCTGCGACTTGGGTGGTGGCAGGATCGGATGGCGGCTAGGCGGTTGTCGGCGTTTTCGTCTCTGGCTCCTGCATCATCTGGAGGCGCGCCTTCCTTGTCCACCCTTCTTTGGCGGCTATAATGGTATCTTTGGGTTGTGGCGGCACACGGAAGTTGGCGCAGAGGCCTGTGATTAGTGCGGGGAATACGAGGGGTCCCTTGGAGTTGGGCGTGTCTGCGTGGGCATAAATTTCTTCAAGAATAACCTCTCCAACGTTGATCGGCCGCCCCTTCATTATGCTATGGATGAGGGCCAGCCATGGCCTGTTGACTGTAGATCTGTGCGAAGTGGGCATTAGGCGGCGTTGGACGAAGTTACTCCAAAGAATTGCCTCTGGCAGCAGATCGCGACGGTTGACTGAACCGTTATTCTTGTCGGTTAGCCACTTGGCGTTGGGCTGGCAAATATCTCTTTTGATCTTTTCGTAATCTGCTACCGTTAAATACGACCTCCATTCTTCATGTGGATTCCCTCTGATTTCTATCCCATAGAAGTTGTTGATTGTTGCCGCTGTGAGCTTAACACCCTCGTCGCGGACGTAAACAAAAGGATTTCTCGGGGTAGGCTTGTGAGCAGAAAACTCTCGCACTAGATTGTTGTTTATCTCTTCTGGTTCTCATGTGAAAATGTGCCATCCTAGGGTGTGGACCCTTTCGAATACGGTGGGCTCGAGGCCAAGATCCCAATCTTGCCTTGTGTATTAGTAGCCTATCTCTTTCCATAGTTGCCCGATTAGCGTAGTATTGCCGGTAGGTTGTCGCTACATCAGCATTCAAGAACCTCTGGAAGGTTGGCTTGGAGGTTGAGGCGATTTGTTTTGATGTTGCCATTGTTGTGAGAACGGTTGTGTATCCTAAGGTAAAGAAAGAAAATGCATGAAAGTAAAGCAAACGAAATCTTGAAAGCAAAGATGACAAGAATTGAGAGTAAAAGAGAGAGCAAAGTGAAGAATGAGGAGAGAATAGTTGGCCTTATATAGCCGCTACTCTCCGCTGCCTTGGCGGGTACACTGCCAACGAGTGGCAATGATTGCGGCGCGATTTATGCGGTTCTAGCCGTTACGCAGATAGCCGTTCTGCTAGCTGTTGCAAATATAGTCGTTGCGGCTAGCCGTTACGAAGCTGCTAGTCGTTATACTAATCTGCCTTGGGCTGCCTCGGCCGATGGGTTGGGCCTCTCCTTTATTCTTTTATCATTCTTGGTCTTGCCTTGATTCCTTACCTGAAATAAATTAAATGTAAAAATTAAATAAAAATAACTAAAAATTGAATCTAATCCTATTGCATAAAAGTAAAAAAATAAAAATTAGGTTATGTTGGGTTGAGTTGTGCATCTCCCTAACATAACCACTTCCTTAGGGTTTTGCGTTTGGCTTTTCGTCCAAGTATGTCCTCCCTCTCCTCAGGTGGGTGTTGACTGCCATCTTTTCCGCCCTGGTAGGACATACACCAAAGACAAACAAGAGGCATTTTTTTGAAAATAAAATAAATAGAAATTTAAGTACAAAAAATAAAATAGAAGTGCGGAAATTCAAACGCAGTTGTTGTTGCCAATCCTCGGCAATGACGCCAAAAACTTGTAGAGCGTTTTGGTATTCCCTATTTATAAGCGCAAGTGCACACTCTTGTCAAGTTATAGTATACAAGATATCGTCTCCCACAGGGATTGGGGCATCTATTGTGAGTGTTTTCATGCACAAGGAAATAGTAAATGCACAATTAAATTTCTGAATAATAAAAACATTAGAATAAAAACACAGATAAATTAAGATAGTGATAGGGAGAGATAAGGTTGATAGATCGGGTCAGGTAGTTGCAGCTCAGTAGTGTGTAGATTGTGTTTTAAAGCCTAAGTGTGTTTTGCGTTGTCACGATCTACTGTCTTGACGGGTAATGGCGGATTGAGGTGGGGGAAACTTTCACTGCCACATTGAAACTCTGCGCTCGCAACTTTCGCTGTTTCGGCAGGTGAGATGGAAGTACGTCTCAGCGGCAAGTCTGACAGATACTCCAAGTTGGACAGAGCAATTCTGAAGTGATTCTTCCTATGTCTAGGCAACGATTCTGTCACCACGTGATGTAGGCAATACCTAGGAATCTCAGCATAAACATAACACATGCAATCGACGTTTGATTGCTCCTTTTAGCCGTTGAAATTCTAAATTATGTCTAAGCTGAATTAGTCAACACCTCGACATGATAAGATCGTGCTTAATTGTTTCGTGAGTTTGACACTCTTGTGTCTGACAAATGGATTTCCTCAACTGGACTTTTGGAACTAATTGAAGAAGTGAAAAACATGAACTAAGCAAACTTGAGAGTATTTTATTGAAAACACACTTAAACTATTACAATCGTTTCTCACAACTACTTTACATACAAAAACATAAATCCTAAGAGAGAATTGGGTCGCGATCTCCAATACCCCCACTTAATCTATCTATCTACCTCTCTGCTATGCCCCTATACCCTCACTTACATGGGTATATATATGGCTTGGCCTATGTTTGGGTCCTCCTTGGAGTAGAAGTCCTTAAAGTAGCTTTACACTAAATGTTAACTCCTTTTTGACTTAAATGTGGACTCTTTGGACGTTGCTTTCTCTAGCAAGTGAGGATAAGTCATCTTACTTATCAATCTTTAATCAGCTCTTCAAGCTGCTATAGGCTTCAAAAAATTGCAAGGCCGGGCTCATTGGGCTCAGGAAATTGTCCTCTCTCAATCACAACCCATCTTTGTTAAGTCGGTTTAACTCTTGCCTGGGCAGCAGTTGGAGGTAATACTGATGCGGCAATATCCTCAGCGGCACCTGGAACTACTTCAGTACAGCTCCTTTTGCTCCCCGCTTTCCTGTCCTCTCCTCCTCTACATAGCTACAAGACCTGAAAATAAAAACTAAACTAAAACAATATCTTTTCTTAACCAAACATAGAATATTCAATAAAAGCATGGTAAAAGAGCAAATATTGTTATTATGAATGCAATGCATCTAAATATGCCTAAATGAGCTTAAGAACAACAATAATAAGGGTATGGATGTGTACAAAATATAGAACTTGTGGACACTCTACACATACCCGCAATTACTACCTGAAAAGCCCCAGCTATGGCCTGAATCAACGGTGTCATATCAGCAGATGCTTGCCCTTGCGCTGCTTGAGATCCAACACCAGCTCCCGCTCCCACTCTATTTTAAAACCATTTCTCGTTTAGAAATCTCTATCTCATCATGCTCATTCTATCTCATTCTTGAAACCATTTTCAAAGCAAAATCCACAACATTTAAACCACATGCACCATCTATCTCCTGCACTAATCCAAAATGGAAAGTCTCAAGGGAAAGCCTTACATGCTTGTTTCATCAAAAGCATTTCTCAAAACATAATCTCATATGCATCTCATTTTATAAAAGCATTTATATCAAGGTACATGTGAATCTTATAATCAAACTCATATATTGGCATTTTAGCAACATTTCTCGGATATGCGGATAGCTTGACTAAAATGTCAAGTCCTACCCCGGTGGAATCTCACATCACCAGACTCTCATGGCGGCATCTCTCATCGCCACAAAGCTTGGGTGTTTCACCAAGACCTACCGTGGTGGAATCTCTCATGACCACACTCACACTTTGGAACGGGATGGCACTACCCCCATTGACCGAACCAAAGAGCACGTACGAATTTTGTATATGTGCACTTCTTATCCTATTTGGTCGACCAATTAAATTCGGTAACAATATTCTCATATCATGACAATATACAACATTTTAACATCATTTCACTTAATGGTTTCAACGCATCATTACAAAACATTCTCACCCCATTTCATTAAGCATATAAAAGCATAACATTTTCTCAACACATTTTATCTCTTCAAAATCATTATTCTATCTCATGGGATCACATAAACCACCAAATCCTTTCTCAATACATGCATAAAACAGTAAGTTCATATCTATCTTCAAAACATTAGCATGATCATTAAATCAATGGGATAAAAACCGAGAAACAAGAGCGAAACAACTGAAACTTACTTTCGAGTTTAGATTAGTGTTTCAAACTCAATCTAAATTCTCAAATCTTGCTTTCAAGTCCTTGACAATACTTTAAAACCAATTCCACTCACCGATTACGCCTCGCTTGCTTTGCCGAAGCGAAATCAAGCTTCCGAAGCTTCCAAAACTTCACCAATTGTGTCTGATACAAACTCTCTTGTTTTTGCCACACAAAAATAGATGATTTATGCATCTCAATGCATTAAAATCACCAGCAACGAATGTTATCTCGCCGCACTGCCCAAAACACCAAAACACCTTTCCGAAACAACCAAAAACACTTTCGATTACTCTCTAAACTCAGCCCAGCCAAAATTTAACACTTCCATCGAATTATAATAATCAATTAACATCTAAAAACAACCTAATTGCATCCATAAACCTCTAGCAACACCAAAACCACATTAACAAGCCAAAAACCCAAATCTAACAACCTAAACAATTAGAGATCCAATCTATTTCGGGATTGTTATGATAAAACCTTTATTTCAGCATCATTTAACATCCAAATATTGATTAAAATCAATCCCAAATAACCCAAAACAATACCCATTCGAAAATCTTGAGAAATCATCATTTATATCTAGATTTACCAATTTTCATCAATTAAAACTCAAAACATTGTTATTAAACATATTTAGAGAGCCAAAGACTTGAGAATTTCATTAAATAACCTTTATTAGAGGATATGAACGAAATTTACCTCTAGCCTTTTCCTTTTCCTTCAAATGACAAGATTTTGTAGAAATTCTTCAAGATTGCACCAAGATAAATGGAAGGAAAACCAAGGAAATCATTTGAAAACAAACAAGAGGTAGAAAGATGGAAATCTCTGAAGTTTTGGAGAGAAAAAGAAGTGCTTGGTTGTTTGGAAAAATGAGAGAAATGAAAGTTACGTCAAATAGCCTTTTGAAAAAATGAACCTGGTGGAAAAAGATAAGGAAACTGCTTCTTCAAGTCATCCTTCCTTTCCCACCTGGCTTCCTCAACAACAAGATGTCGCCACAATACCTTGACCAACTCAATGGTCTTACCACGAAGAACCTTGATGTCTGAATCCAAGATCTCGACTGGTTCTTCGTCATAGTATAAATTTGGATTCAACTCAATCTCTTCAACATGCATAACATGAGACAGATTCGTTATATACTTACGAAGCATGGATACATGGAAAACATCATGTATCTTCTCCAACTCAGAAGGCAACCTCAACCTATAAGCAACATGCCCAACATGCTCTAGCACCTCATATGGTCCAATAAACCTCGGACTCAACTTGCCCTTCCGACCAAACCTCATCACCTTCTTCCAAGGTGAAACTTTCAGAAACACTTTATCTCCTACAACATACTCAACCTTCTTATGCTTCAAATCTACGTAAGACTTTTTCCGATCCGAAGCCGCTTTCAACCTTTCACTAATAAGCTTCACCTTTTCTGTAGTGCCCTTAAGCACATTACGCAAAGAGACCAACTTTTGCCCTGCTTCCGCCCATCATAGAGGCGTTCTACACTTCCTTCCATACACGTCTTCATAAGGAGTCATTTGAATGCTCGCCTGATAACTGTTATTGTAAGCAAACTCCACTAAAGGTAGTTGTTTCTCCCAAGAACTTTAGAAATAGATGATGCAACACATCAACATGTCTTCCAACACTTGGATAAATCTCTCAGACTAACCATCCGTTTGGGGATGATACGAAGTACTAAAATTCAAACGTGTACCCAACACTTGATGTAGACACTCCCAAAACCATGCTATAAAACGCGGATCTCGATAAAAAACGATGAATTTAGGCACTCCATGCAACCTCACAATCTCAGAGATGTACAAATTCGCCAACTTATCCAACATATACGTAGTATGCACCGCCAAGAAATGTGCACACTTCGTAAAATGATCAACAATCACCAAAATTTAATTCTTCTTGGACGGTATTAAAGGCAAACCCGTCACGAAATCCATGTGGATTTTCTCTCATTACCATTTCAAAATCTTCAAGGGTTGCAACAATCTAGAAGGAAACTGATAAAATTAGCCACGTTGACAAACCATGCACTTACTAATAAAATCAGCCACATCTTTCGTCAAACCAACACCCAATAGTACTCATCCTTTAACCCATGATACATCTTTGTACTACTAGGATGCATAGCAAAAGGACTACTATGTGCTTCAGTTAAAATAGTGCGCCTCAATTCAACATCCTTCGACACAACTATTCAACTTTTAAAACACAAAACACCATCATCATTGAAACAATAGTCTGTTGGACTTCCTTCCGTAATGTCCTAAACATGCAGTACCGATAAATCATTTAACAGTTGCTTCTCCTTAATCAACTCTACCAATGAGGGTTTCACTTGCAACTCAACCACTAAACCATCATCTCGTGATATACTCAACCGAGAAAACATCACCCTCAACTCTACAGCCACCTTCCTGCTCAAAGCATCAGCTACAACATTAGATGTTGCGTTCAAAAGTGATGCGCAATTTGCGTGCAAGTATACCTGGTGCCAAGTTATAGTATTTAAGATATTGTCTCCACAGGGATTGTGACAACCTTCAGAATTAACTATTTTGCACAGGAAAAAAGTAAAAACACAAATATTGAGAGTGGGTTGATTAAAACTAAGAGTAAAAGTAAATAAAATAAATTGAGAATTTAGAGAGAGAGAATGGGCCAGTATTGGATGTTTCATAGTGTAGAGATTTGATGTACTCTTCCGACACAATTTTATAGATCAACTTAATAACTTTTGGTAGCCGCCCACGACTATGCCTCGGTGGGCGCCCGCCTTGGTAGAGACCAACATGGCTGCCTGGGTTGTTAAGCGATGATTCAAGGTTCGGCAAGGCTCCCTTCTATGACTCTCTCTTCTCTCGAAGCTTGAAGTACTATTAGCGAACACGTCTTGGATAATACCTCCCGACGTGAATCTAAGGGTGAACACCAAACGATTATGAAACCTCTCTTAGCAGCCGAACTTCTAAAGTTATCCCTAAGCCAAAGTAGCTTTACCCTATGGTTGGATAAAACCGTGTTTACTCGTTTCGTGAGTTCAACTCTCCCGATATTGAATAAATAGATTATTACCCTCTTCTCTCCCGATAAAGATTGCAACAATGAAGAACCAAGAGTAAACAAACCTTGAATTTTAATGCAAAACTAAAATCCTAAACGAATACAACAAGACTCTCACAACTACTACACAACCAACCCTTAACCCTAGAGAAGGTTTAGAACATGGTGGGTTTTGACGACACTAGGGTTTCGACAAGAAGGAGTTTCTCTCTAATCTCAAATGTGTTCTATCCTTCAAGTCGATTACATATATATAGGGGAGGAGCCTAGGCTTAAGTCGGTTTAGGATAGGAATACTAGTTAAAGTAGGATTACAACTCATTAAAAGACCATTAAATACTCATAAATTCTCGTATGACTTTTCTTTGTCTATTGGGCTCCAATGCACGTGCAAGTGGTCTCTAAAAATCGAGCTTGATAAGCTCTTTCTATCGCATACAACTTTGCATTTTCCACTCTTCCTTGAGTTACTGCCTTGGCGGCACACTGTTGACTGCCTCAGCGGAGGTGTGGATTAATGTGCTAGGGTTGGCATAGCTCTTCAGTCTGGTCCTTTCCTCCATTATCAGCTCTCCAACAACTCACTAGATGATCAAATAGCTTCCTCCATCAGTTTCCAGCTTCTCCTCTTATGCCCTCTTTGCTTCCTCGGCATGGTCTGTCTAGGCATCAGGCTCGGCGATTGGTTTCTGCCCATGGGCAGCAGGCTCGGCGGCAGGTTTCTGCCCATGGGTGGCAGGTTTCCTTGGCGGCACGCTCAGAGATAGTTTTCCTGCATGCACAAAAATACATACCAAAACAACACCTTTTCCACAAAATACACTAAAATATGTAATCAAGCTTAATTGTGAAGGAAATTATGCATGAATGCCTACTTATGTAACTAAAATGTGCCTAAGTCTAACAATAATATGAGTAAAAATGGTAAATCAAGTAAGACTTTTAGTCACTTAACACACCCCCAAACTCAAACTATTGATTGTCCTCAAGCAATGCAAACACATAATTATTCACCAAATCTCTAAATCTCGTAAAAACAACTTTATAACTTGGTTAACCCTTAACCACCATGCACTTGCAAGTATGATCATCAACACTTCGAATGACAAAAGACTTACTAGGAACCAAACTATAATACTAGTGAGTGTGTGCATGCTTTGTAAAGTCAAATGATTTTTCGGAATTCCTTGTGATCAACTAGGCTTTAGTAACATTTTATAACTAGAGCCAGTTTCGGACACCTCTAGTGAATTCTTCTTTCCTTTTCTTCTTTCTTTTTTTTTCTTTTTTTCTTTATTTTCACAAGATTACTAGGGCCAAGTTTTAGGCTTCTCTATGAAATTTGAAGAATTCAAGCAAGTATACTAGAGCCAGTTTCGGGCACCTCTAGTACACAATCAATCAATTTTTTTGCACTTAAAGCCTAGGTTCAATGTTGAATTCCTTCAATCATTCAAGCTACAAATGGTGTTTTTAAGTTTAGCATCACAATAAAGCTCTAAGTAATTCTAAAATCATGCTAAAGTCGACGTCACAGCAGACAATTGCCGCGGCGGGTAAAGAATGACCAAGTCGAAAGAAATTTTTACTTCGATTTAAATCAAGGGTAAATAAATAGGGGCTTACATATGCAATTAAGGATACACAACTTAAGCTTTTACATATGCAAAATCTAGGATGAATGCATATAACAAACTAAGGCAATTAAAACTAAGGACTATTTCCCCCCAAACTCGAGAGGAGCATTGTCCTCAATGAATGAGAAAAAAATACAAATGAATTAGTCGGAAAGGTCGTCACCTTGCATGATGAATTTCCTTCGAGCCACATGCAATTGTTACCTTGGCATCTCTAGGCAGTTGTAGTTGCAGTTGTTGTGGCGTCGATTTGGGTTGCCAGGGCGGGTGACAGTGGGTAAGTATTTCAGCAGGAAATATGGGGAACGGGACTGCACTATCAGGGAACATCTCTAGGTGGATTTCCATGATGGAAGTGGGGAGGGCCCTAGTGTATTGCATAAATCGGAGCTGCTGCCTTTCCATCCTATTGAGTTGGTTCCGGAGATGATGGAGGAGTACTGCTGGTATTGGGGTATGTTTGGCAGCTTCAATACTGCTGAGCGGCGGGAGTTGGGTGGCAGCATTAGTACTGTCGAGTTGCAAACATCCGTCGATGATGTTGCTCAACTGCCTCTATCAAAATTCTCTGAAAGGCTGGTTGGTTGCTGGTTGTGGCCATTGATAGGTTGTGAGACAGTTGAATTTTATTTTCAAGAAGAAGAATAAAAAAGGCCAAAAAATTTGAGAGATTGCAAGATCAAAGAGAATTCAAGAAATAGCAAGGAGGTGAAAGTGATTGTGGATGGATGCAATTGGAGAGTTTAAATAGCTATTGGGAAAGGCTGTCGTCTCAGCATTAAATCTTGTCTGTTGGCAGGTTTCTGCCCATTGCCGGGTTGGTGGGTGGGTAAATGTTAGGTTGTTGTTGGGCTTGGGTAGATGGGTTCACTCCTTGGACTCTTGATTCTTGAACTCCACCCTAAAACAAAAACAAAATAAAATAATAAAATGCATAAAGAAATAAAAACTGAAATTTTAAAAATTCTAAGTCTACGAAAGCATAAAAAATGTGGAAGATAAAAAACAAATTATGTTACTCTAGGAATGCATTGGCATGCATCTCCTAAAGTAATTACTCCCTTGTATATTCGAACTTGAGGGGGTCGTTTTCGATACTTCTTGTAATCCACTCGCACCCTCCATCGAGTGACTATTTTGCCCAAAAAAGGGTGGACCACTGTGTTTGCAACTACTTGCTTTTGCATTATCATGGTAGAGGTTTCTTTCTTCCTTGTCCCCTTGTAGTCCATGTGTACCTTCCACCTTGCCGTTTTTCCTGGAGACATGAATATGTGATTAGAAAAAAATTGTATCAATATCCAACCATGTACTTACTTTATTCTCGTTGAAGTTCGTTATGGTGGAAAGTAGCCTTTGTTGCTGAGGCAACTGCTGCGGCAACCAGTTGTTATGGCAATCTTTTGTCATAATGCGGTGCAGGTCAAGGGAAAACCCAATTTTATGAAGAGCTTTGTGAACACCATTTTCTTTAGGTCTCTCAACCATCTCCATCAGTAGAGATTCTGTTGGCTTCAACTCTATCGGTGTTCGTTCCTCAGGAAATACATGCAATGGAAATTCTGATTTTTAAAAGAATTCAAAAGGTTCAAATATTTTCAGCTCATTCTCTGTTAGCAAAGTATTTCCATTGTGTTGCTCCTTTGTGTGGTCGCTCAGTTTCCTAAGCAAAGGTAGATGAGAGAAATCTACAGATTCCTCAGCTGCCGAGGCATTGCTCTGTTTAGGTTCCTCAATCCTTGATAGGGTAATATGTTGCATAGGCTCATCAATGTGTTCTTCGTATTGCTCCGTGTCTTCTTGCCTTGGGATGTCAGTGTCCATGGGACATAGTTGTTGGTGATAAATGGTTGCCGAGGCATCATGTTCATCAATGGTATTAATGGGGGCTGAATTGCTCAAAAGTGCGTCCACCTTGGCGATTCTTGCGTTCATAAAAGCTGACAATTCTTGAGTTAATGCCATGAAAGCTTGAAGTGTGTCTTCCAATGAGTTTGATTGCTCTTGAGGAGGACTACATTCTCAGGGCATGTCTGCTGCTACGACAGCAAAATTATCATGGTAGGAAAAATTTTGAGCTTGTTGATCGTACCATGAAGAATTTTGTTGTTGGTCCCATCTCGGTTCGTCCATGTATTCATCGAAAAGATGAGGGCAACTTTCGAACTCATGATTTCCTTCACAAAAATTGTAGGAATTTTCTAACATCAACACTCGAATGGTTTTATTAACATGTTGATACCCTTGAACTTGTATTGCACCTGGAAAATTTTTTTTCAAAAGAAAAACTGAATAAAATAATGCAAGAAAATAAAGATAAGTGCATAAAAATAAAAACAAAAGTTGTATGTCAATCCCCGGCTACGGCGCCAAAAACTTGTTGCGTGAAAAAGTGATGCGCAATTTGCGTGCACGTATACACGTTGCCAAGTTATAGTATTTAAGATATCGTCTCCACAAGGATTGTGAAAACCTTCAGAATTCACTTTTCTGCACAGGGGAAAAGTAAAAGCTCAAATATTGAGAGTTGGGTTGGTTAAAACTAAGATTAAAGCAAATAAAATAAATTGAGAATTTAGAGTGAGAGAATGGGCTGGTATTGGATGTTTCGTAGTGTGGGGATTTGATGGACTGTCTCGGTACAGTTTTGCAGATCAATTTAACAACTTTTGGTAGCCGCCCACGACTATGCCTCGGCGGGCACCCGCCTCGGTAGAGACCAATGTGGCTTCTTGGGACGTTAAGCGATGGTTCAAGGTTCGGCAAGGCTCCCTTCTATGACTCTCTCTTCTCCCAAATCTTGAAGTACTATTGGCGAACACGTCTTGGATGATACCTTCCGGTGTGAATCTAAGGCTGAACACCAACCAATTATGAAACCTCTCTTAGCCGCTGAACTTCTAAACTTATCCCTATGCCGAAGTAGCTTTACCCTATGGTTGGATAAAACCGTGTTTACTTGTTTCGTGAGTTTAACTCTCACGATATTGAACAAATAGATTTCTGCCCTCTTCTCTCCTGATAAAGATTGCAACAATGAAGAACCAAGAGTAAACAATCCTTGAACTTTATTGCAAAACTGAAATCCTAAATGAATACAACAAGACTCTCACAACTACTACACAACCAACCCTTAGCCCTAGGGAAGGTTTAGAACATGGTGGGTTTGGATGACACTAGGGTTTCGACAAGAAGGAGTTTCTATCTAATCTCAATTGTGTTCTCTTCTTCAAGTCGATTACATATATATAGGGGAGGAGCCTAAACCTAAGTCAGTTTAGGGTATGAATACTAGTTAAAGTAGGATTACAACTCACTAAAAGATCATTAAATACTCATAAATTCCCGTTTGACTTTTCTTCAACTTGATTTTTGACCTGGCTTTTCTTTGTCTGATGTGCTCCAATGCACGTGCAAGTGGTCTCTAAAAATTGGGCTTGATGAGCTCTTTCTATCGCATACCACTTTGCATTTTCCACTCTTCCTCAAGTTGATGCCTCGGCGAAGGTGTACATTGGTGTGCAGGGGTTGGCACAGCTCTTCATTTTTGTCCTTTCCTCCTCTATCGGCTCTCGAACAGCTCACCAGATGATCCAATAGCTTCCTCCATAAGTTTCTAGCTTCTATTTTTCTGCTCTCTTTGCTGCCTCGGCATGGTGTGTCTGAGCATCAGGCTCGGCGGTTGGTTTCTGCCCATGGGCGGCATGCTCGTTGACAGTTTTCCTGCATGCACCAAAATACATTCCAAAACAACACATTTTCCACAGAATACACTAAAATATGTAATCAAGCTTAATGGTGAAGGAAATTATGCATGAATGCCTAATTATGCAACTAAAATGTGCCTAAGTCTAACAATAATATGAGTAAAAAGGGTAAATAAAATAAGACTTTTTGAAACTTTACATTAGCCTTCCCTGGACGGTACTCGATCGTCAAGTTGTAATCTTTAAGCAACTCAAGCCACCTTCATTGTCTAAGATTCAACTCTTTTTGCGTCAACAAATACTTCAAAATCTTATGATCGGTCCATTCAAACTTCATTCAACTTCTCGAAAGCTTGTTGTCTAACGTCCATCCACTCAAACTTAACATCTTTTTGCAGCAACTTCGACAAAGGAGCAACAATCTTTGAAAAACCATACACGAACCTAAGATAATATCCCGCCAAACCAAGGAAACCACGCACCTCATAGACTGACTTGGGTGACTTCCAATTCATCACCGCCCCAACCTTCTGAGGATCGACTCGAATCCCTTCGGCCGAAACTACATGTCCAAGGAAAACAACTTCCTTATGCCAAAACTCGCACTTGCTCAACTTAGCATAAAGCTGATTCTCCAGTAAGATTTGCAACACAATCCGCAAATGTTTATCATGATCATCCTCGGTACGAGAGTACACGAGAATATCATCGATAAACACCACCACAAACCTATCCAAGAACTCAATAAACACGTGATTCACCAAGTCCATGAATGCAGCAGAGGCATTTGCCAAACCAAAAGGCTTACCAAGAACTCATAATGTTCGTACCTCGTACGAAAAGATGCTGTAACCCCCTTAGCCCGGTCTAGACGTTTAACTCGAACTATGAAGATTACACGGGGAAAACCAAAGTCAACCCGAAAGTCAACCTTGATTTATGACCCTTTTTTCTTTTTATCTTATCTAGATGCTCATTATTATCCTATGTGTTCAGCAAGACACTCAGAAGAAAATGGCTCAGCGATCGGAGTTTGATTAGTGGTTCAATTGCATACATTGACTTTTAGGGACTATACTGTAATTTCCATAAAATACAGGGACTTCAAAGATTTTAAAGTTACCAATTTTTAGTTAGTCATGTAACATGCCAACCAGCCAAATTTCAACTCAAACGGTCCATCCAAACTCATTCAATTAAGCATTCCAAATACAGGGACCAAAACATAAGAAATAGAAACTTGAAATAGTTCAAAATTCAAAACCCAACGACTAGGAGTTTCGAGACAGATAGCCCTGTACCGAAATGGTCATTTCAAAACAGGGTTGACCGTTTCGATGCTCGGGTACATTCCGAGACCCGTATCGAAACACCCTCCTCCAGTAGCAAAATTGTTTCGATACGACCCCACTCGTTCCGAAACCTCTTAGCCATTTCAGGGTTCTGTTCTGAAATAGGCAAGGGCGTTCCGAAACGCCTTGCCTTGCAACAACAGATTTTGCTGGTTTCAGGTCTTTTCGTACACAAAACATTTCCGATACATGCCACAACATACACACAGCTCACATATGCATCAAGGACCATGTTTATGAATAATTAACTAGAACATAGGATCACACACTCGATCATAGGTACTAAAGGCATGCTTCCTAGTCCACCAAAACCACAACAAGCTATAACAACAACCAAACCAAAATCCAAACATCAAAGGCCATTTACAACTCAAGTATAAGCAATCTAACATGCTCAAAGTAAAGGGAAACATCCTCAACCATTTCGAAGTATAAATCCCACTCATTGCCTTTTATTACACCGGAGTAAAGCCACATACTTTGCAAGATTAAAAGCTTGGATTCCTCTTGCTTATTTGCTGCCTCAAAAGCCTAGTTTTCTGCATTGATGAAACAAAAGAGCGTAAGGACAAGCTCAGTGAAGACCGCTATGCAACATTCATCAATACACTTCACATTATAGGTAAAACCAACAATTTACAACTCATGTCCTTTCATAAAACATGACTTCACAAGACATCAATGCACTTTATAAACACATGATCATATGCATCACTCTAAAACAACAAATAAACCATTGCTAATGCTTTACCAAGCATCTCGTGCATCCTTGCATCATTTACAAGCATCTTATGCTTCACATTATTCATTTACATTATATTGGCTCGCAAGTGATAATCCATAAACAATTTCAACACAAGACACAATCGGATACGCGGATTAAAAGCGTTGTCCCTCACGCTTCATACAAACTACCGGACTACACAAGGTGGAGATTAATGGCACAATCAACACCCCTCAACACCCGTGATGGAGATTAATGGCACAATCACAACCCCTCAACATCACTCATCGGTAGTTGTATAATTCCTCTAACGAGAGTATGGGACACATACACAAGACTCACACACGGGACTAACCATTCACCGTTGTGATCTTAACCTCAATCGTTAGGGTACTTGCATGGAGATTACGACACAATCACAACCCCTCGATATCTAAGGCGACTTTATTCACGGTGCACCCAATCCTATAGCCGGCTAACTATATCCGATTAAAGTAACCAAAAACCATTTTCATCACTTGCCAATATAATCATTTAACAACATTAATCCACTATATACAAGCATAACCACAATGCCATTTCCACAAGCATCACATGCTTAATATCATATGCATTCAACACATGCAAACCAAGGATCACTTACCTAGTGCATCCTTAACATAATGGCATTAAAATCCAACATTAAAACATGCTTAAACATGCTTAAAAATAGTAAACAATCCACACTCAACTCGAGTGCAAATTCATCAACCAAAGCACATTTCCAAGAGAGGGATTTCCGAAGACCACGCTCAAAGCGTTACAAAGCAAAAAATTGCATTTCCACTCACCGATACGCGAAGCCTTGCTTGCCGACACGAAAATTACCCCTCCGGAGCCTCCAAAATCACCTCGTTTGCTTCCGGGTCAAGATCCCCTTGTTTACACATCATCAAAACAGAGATCTAAATGCATTAAAATG
Organism: Hibiscus tridactylites; assembly: GCA_958450335.1. NCBI lineage: Eukaryota > Viridiplantae > Streptophyta > Magnoliopsida > Malvales > Malvaceae > Hibiscus > Hibiscus tridactylites. The sequence goes on along the minus strand of OY288284.1, from coordinate 21,822,304 downwards.
CATTCTAACACCAGCAACAATTCACAAACTTGTTGCTCACCCAAATTATTCCAAAATACCCATCCAAAAAAACCAAAAACTCAATCGATTGCTTCCTAAACCAAGCCCAGCCAACATGCATTACTTCCAAAGCATTATCAACGTCAAAACATATCTAATAAACAACCTAACTCACCCTTATACCTCCAGCAAGCAAGATTCCACCAATTCACCCCAAAATCTCACTTAAACTACCAAGAAACTCAAGGATCTCAAGGATTTCGGGATCTAGGTTATCAACACCTCCTTTTAACATATAAATCAACTTAAAACTCAATTAAAATCAACACAAAACAGAGCCTAACTCAACAAGTCCGAAAATCAAGATTTCAATCATGTTTTTACAAGATTTTGATCCCCAATCAAAACTATAACGAAAACTCAACCAAAAATAGTATTTTGAAGCCAAATATCTTGGGAATTTCAATAAAGAACTTAGATTAGAGGTTGAGAATAGGATTTACCTCCAATCCTTAGCAAAATCTTGAAGAATTAGAAAAGATCCCTTGAAAATGGTTTAGAAAATGTTGAGAGAGATTTTGGAAGAAAGAATTCTGAGAAAAGATGAGAGAAATAGTGTTTGGCTGAAAATGAGAAAGAGTTGGTAGTTACGTAATTAGAAATCTCACTTTAACTAACTTTATTAATTAATTAATATAAACTCAATTAAATCCTTTTAATTAAAAGCCTTTTAAAACACATGTCATATTGAGAAAAGGTCAAATTGACTTAAAGCCCCTAAAGATTCTAAGATTTTTGCTTCCACATTAAAAATCACATTTTTCCCAGTTTTGAAACTTTACAATTTGGTCACTACTCAAAATATCCCATTTCCGAAATCCATTTTGTAAAGTTGACTTGACCAACTTCTTAAACATATTTTTAAAGGATTTTAGCAATTTTTATCACAATTTTATCCTATCCCAATCCTTGATTTCCTTAAATCACCTTACATGATTCGAACCGCTCTCGACCGGTCCGATCCGATGTCTAAAACATCTAGTCCCAAAACCAGTGCATTACAACTCTCCCTCACTTAGGAAATTTCGTCCTCGAAATCCTTACCTGATGGAAAGAGATGCGGAAACGGCCTCGGCATGTCCGCCTTGCTTTCCCACGTGGCCTCCTCAACTCCTCGGTGTCGCCACAACACCTTCACAAGTTCTATCGTCTTGCCACGAAGAACTTTGCTACTCACGTCCAGAACCTTCACCGGTTCCTCATCATACGATAGATCCAGATTCAACTTTATATCCTCAACATGCATCACATACGAAGGATCCGATCTGTATTTCCGTAACATGGAGACATGAAACACACCATGTATCTTCTCCAACTCTGCAAGCAATCTAAACCCATATGCCACAGGACCAATACGCTCCACAATCTTGTAAGGTCCAATGAACCTTGGGCTAAGTTTACCCTTACGCCCAAATCTCATCACCTTCTTCCAAGGTGATACTTTCAAGAACATACGTTGGCCAACCGCGAACTCAATTTCCTTAAGCTTCAAGTCCGCGTAAAACTTTTACCTATCCGATGCCGCCCTTATACGCTCACAAATGAGCTTCTTTTTCTCGGTGGTTCCCTTACACATAGATGGTATTGAAATCAACTTTTGCCCAGCTTCTGCTCAACAGAGAGGGGTTCTACATCTTCTCCCATACAAAGCCTTGTATAGAGCCATTTGAATACTTGCCTGGTAACTATTATTGTACCCAAACTCAACCAACGGCAAGTGCTTCTCCCAAGAACCCTGAAAAGCTATCACACAACACCTCAACATGTCCTCAAGCACTTGGATCACACGTTCTGAGTGTCCATCCGTCTGAGGATGATAAGAAGTACTGAAATTCAACCGTGTACCCAAAGCTTGATGCAAACATTCCCAAAATCGTATTGTGAACCACAGATCTCTATCCGACACAATGGAATTTCGCACACCGTGCAACCGCACAATCTCAGCTATGTACAGCTCAGCCAACTTATCCAAGGTATACGTAGTATGCATAGGCAGAAAATGTGCACACTTGGTAATCCGATCAAAAATCACCCAAACTGAATTCTTCTTTAACGGTGACAAAGGCAATCCAGACACAAAATCCATGGTGATTCTCTCCCATTTCCATTTCTGGGATTCTCAAAGGCTTCAATAACCCAGAAGGAACCTGATGCTCAGCCTTCACTCGCTGACACACCATGCACTTACTAACAAACTGAGCCACATCCTTTTTCAACCCCACCCAGTAGTACTCGTCTTTCAGGTCACAATACATCTTTGTACTACCAAGATGCATAGCAAAAGGACTACTATTAGCTTCAGTCAGAATAGTGTGTCTTAACTCAGCATCATTTGGCACTACTAGTCGACTCTCAAAGCACAGAACACCATCTTCACTAAAGCTTAAATCCGAAGGTCTACCCTCCGCAATGTCCTGAACATGCGAAACAAGAGAATCATCAAGCAACTGCTTATCTTTGATCAATTGTATCAGGGATGGTTTCACTTGCAATTCCGCAATAAGACCACCATCACGTGATATGCTCAAGCGAGCAAACATCGCTCTCAACTCCACCGCCACTTTCCGACTCAAAGCATCGGCTACAACATTAGCCTTACCCGGGTGATACTTAATTGTCAGGTCATAATATTTAAGCAACTCTACCCAGCGATGTTGCCTAAGATTCAACTTCTTTTGAGACATGAGATACTTCAAGCTCTTATTGTATGTAAACACAACACACTTCTCCCCATACAGGTAATGCCTCTAAATTTTCAAGGCAAACACCACAGCCGCAAGCTCAAGATCTTGAGTAGAATAGTTGCGCTCATGCACCTTCAACTGCCTAGATGCATAGGCCACTACCTTACCCTCCTGCATCAACACGCAGCCCAACCCAACAATGGACGCATCAGTATAGACCATAAACTCCTTACCAGACTCAGGTTGAATCAGAATAAGAGCTTGCATCAAAAGCTTCTTTCAGCATCTCAAAAGCTTGTTGTCTTGCATTCGTCCACTCAAAGCGAACATTCTTTTGCAACAACTTGGTCAAAGGCGATGCTATCTTTGAGAAACCCTCGACAAATCTACAATAGTACCCAACCAATCCAAGGAAACTCCGTACCTCTGTCACTGACTTAGGCACTTTCCAACTCATCACAGCTTCTACCTTGTGTGGATCAACGCGAATACCCTCAGTTGATACAACGTGCCCGAGGAAGACCACCTCCTTAAGCCAAAACTCACACTTATTCAACTTGGCATACAACTTATTTTCCAACAACGCTTGCAAAACAATTCTCAAGTGTCTATCATGATCCTCCTCGGTACGCGAATACACAAAGATATCATCGATAAACACCACCAAAAATTGATCCAGGAATTCATGGAATACACGATTCATCATGTCGATGAAAGAAGCATGTGTGTTGGTCAAACTAAACGGCATCACCAAAAATTCATAATGTCCATACCTCGTGCGAAAAGTTGTCTTAGGTACGTCCATATCCTTCACCTTCAGCTGATAATACCCTGATCTCAAGTCTATCTTAGAAAACACTGAGGCTCCCCGAAACTGATCAAAGAGATCATCAATTCTAGGCAATGGATACTTGTTCTTGATCGTCAACTTGTTCAGTTGCCGATAATTTATACACATCTGCATTGTCCCATCTTTCTTCTTTACAAACAAGACCGGTGCACCCAAAGGTGACACACTCGGCCGGATGAAACCTCAGTCCAACAACTCCTGCAATTGCGTTTTAAACTCTTTTAACTCTTTGGGTGTCATGCGATAGGGAGCAATGGACACCGGAGTAGTATTCTCGTACAACTCTATACCAAACTCAACTTCCCTATTTAGTGGCAATCCAGGCAATTCTTCCGGAAAGACACCCGGAAAACCGCGAACAGTTCGGATGTCCTGCACACGCACATCCTTGGTGCCAGGATTCATCATATAGGTAAGGTAAGACTCGCAACCCAACCTCATCATACGGTTTGCTTCCAAAGTCAAAATCACATTCCACTAGAATTCCATGTTCTCGCCTACTACCACTACTTCATAATCATCGGCTAACTTTAAGGTGACTCGCTTGACCTAAAAGTCAACCATCGCTCTATGCTCCAACAACCAATCCATGCCAAGGATTACATCAAATCCGTAGAAAGGTAACTCCATCAGATCCACAAGAAAAACATCACTTTGAACAAAAAAAGGACATCTCCTATACAACTTCCAAGTGACTACAGTCCCACCAAAAGAACTAATCACTTGCATCCCTACTTCAAGCATCTCAACAGGTATATCAAGAAAATGTGCATGCTCACTCAAGTTATAAGAATGCGTGGATCCAGAATCAATCAATGCCAGCAAAGATAAAGACTGAAGAGCAAAGGTACCTACGATGACATCAGTATCATTGCGCTCCTCGCGCTGAGCATATACCCTCGCTGGTCCACCTCCCTCAGGTCGAACACCTACAACATGAGCAATACCTCGCTGCCCCTCATCTTTCCTCTGAAAGTTCCCACGGCTGCGCCCACGGTCTCGCTGAGGTGCAGCTACCACAGGAGCAAGTCCCTGGCCACCACCAGCCAACAAGGGACACTCCCTCCTCATGTGATCCGTCGAACCACAATTCCAACAAGAATTCCTTGTCACCACAACAGGAGCCTGAGCCTCTCTAGCCGCCTGAGGACAATCTCGCCTCAGATGATCCCTGGAACCACAAGTCCAGCATGTATGCTACTTAGATCTCACACGACCTCCCTAAGCCTGACCACCTCGACCCGGAGCACCACGCCTTCCCTCAGGATGATGTCTCCTATCCCGCCCTCTTTTGTTCCGTCCACCTTCGAAACTCTACTCATCTGCCCTCTTACAAGAGCTAGAACCAACACCTCGAGAGGACAATCCCAAGTTCTGCTCAATGTCCTTCGCTCGGCAAACAAGCACATCAAAATCAGTGTAGTCTACAGCCAGCATATACGTCTTAACTTCCTGTACCAACTCGTACCGGAAGCGATCACATCGGTGCCTCTTTTGTCCCGTTTCTTTTCATCCAAGTATCTCACCCTTAGATACTTCCTCTTGAAGGCACATCTGAAAAACTCCCAATCAACCTCATTGGGTTCCATACCAACCGTGGTAGTCGTCCACCAGCTATAGGTATCACCTTGCAACAAGGATACTACGCATCCCAGCTTGCGTACATCATTACAGCCCATCTGATCCATGATACGGATCGTACTCGCTAACCAGGCCTCAGACACCGTAGGAGACATACCAAAGAACTCTACGGCTCCTAAGCTCCTCAACCTTTCCAACAGTAAGCCTGTTTGCCCAGCTGCAGGGGCCTGAACATGCGCTCCGGCAACAACAACATGAAACACTTCGGTGATCGCCTGAACTAATGGCGCCAAACCACCCAAACCAAGACCAGCAGGTCCTTGCTGCACCTGCTCCTCACCTCCAAGTGGTGGCGGAGGAGGTAGATTTCCACCATGAGGGACATCAGCCCCTTGTTCACCCTGCTTAGCTGCAGGTATTATCATATTGGACCTCAACTCCCTTCTAGGTCCCATTGTGCTATTTTAAACAAAACACAACAACAAAAGCAAATCAAACCATTTAGGCCAGCTGCAAGCAAAAATCCGTGTTTACAAAACATTTGATTAGTGGAATAAGGCAATGGGTACCCCAATTTCCCCTCAACACAGCATAGCATACATGGAACATCATGCTCAACATGCTTTTCATCATCCAAAATTAGCACATAACATCATTGCATCATCGCCACTCAATCACATTCATTCTACATGCAATTCGCATAGATCAAGCATAGCATAAACTTCAAAATTCAACCAATCGCATGCTTTTCAAACATCATACTTCAACACATGAAAATTTTCACATGCCAACATTCCCAATTCTTTCGTAACCATGCTCTGATACCAACAAATGTAACCCCCTTAGCCCGGTCTAGACGTTTAACCCGAACTACAAAAATTACACGGGGAAAACAAAGTCAACCCAAAACTCAACCTTGATTTACGACCCTTTTTTTCTTTTTATCTTATCTAGATGCTCATTATTATCCTATGTGTTCTGCAAGACAATCAGAAGAAAACGACTCAGCGATCGGAGTTCGATTAATGGTTCAATTGCATACATTTGACTTTTAGGGACTAAACTGTAATTTCCATAAAATACAGGGACTTCTAAGATTTTAAAGTTACCAATTTTTATTAGTCATGTAACATGCCAACCAGTCAAATTTCAACTCAAACAGTCCATCCAAACTTATTCAATTAAGCAATCCAAATAAATGGACCAAAATGTAATAAACATAAACTTGAAACAGAAACTTGAAACAGTTCAAAATTCAAAACCCAACGGCTAGGCATTTCGATACGGATAGCCCTGTACCGAAACGGTCATTTCGAAACAGTGTTCACCATTTCGATGCTCGAGTACGTTCCGAGATCCGTATCGAAACACCCTTCTCTAGTAGCAAAAATGTTTCGATACGACCCCACCCATTCCAAAACCTCTTAGCCATTTGAGGGTTCTGTTCCGAAACAGGCAAGGGCGTTCTGAAATGCGTTACCCTGCAACAACAAATTTTGCTGGTTTTTCATGTCTTTTCGTATCCGAAACATTTCCAAGACATGCCACAACATACACACAACTCACATATGCATCAAGGACCATGTCTATGAATCATAAACTAGAACATAGCCTCACACATGCGATCATAGGTACTAAAGGTATGCTTCCTAGTCCACCAAAACCACAACAAGCTATAACAACAATCAAACAAAAATCCAAACATCAAAGGCCATTTACAACTCAAGTATAAGCAATCTAACATGCTCAAAGTAAAGGGAAACATCCTCAACCATTCCAAAGTATAAATCCCACCCATTGCCTTTTATTACACCAGAGTAAAGCCACATACTTTGCAAGATTAAAAGCTTGGATTCCTCTTGATTACTTGCTTCTTCGAAAGCCTAGTTTTCCGCATTGATGAAACAAAAGAGCGTAAATACAAGCATAGTGAGAACCGCTATGCAACATTCATCAATACACTTCACATTATAGGCAAAACCACCAGTTCACAACTCATGCCTTTTCATAAAACATGCCTTCACAAGACGTCAATGCACTTTATAAACACATGATCATATGCATCACTCTAAAACAGCAAATAAACCATTGTTCATGCTTTACCAAGCATCTTGTGCATCCTTGCATCATTTACAAGCATCTCATGCTTCACATTATTCATTTACATTATATTGGCTTGCAAGTGATAATCCATAAACCATTTCAACACAAGACACAATCAGATACGCGAATTACAAGCGTTGTCCCTCACGCTTCATACAAACTACCAGACTACACAAGGTGGAGACTAATGGCAAATCACAACCCCTCAACACCCGTGATGAAGATTAATGGCACAATCACAACCCCTCAACATCACTCATCGGTAGTTGTATAACTCCTCTAACGAGAGTATGGGACACATACACAAGACTCACACACGGGACTAACCATTCACCGTTGTGATCTTAACCTCAATCATTAGGGTACTTGGATGGAGATTATGGCACAATCACAACCCCAAGACATCCAAGGCGACTTTATTCACGGTGCACCCAATCCTATAGCCAGCTAACTATATTCGATTAAAGTAACCAAAAACCATTTTCATCACTTGCCAATATAATCATTTAACCACATTAATCCATTGTTTACAAGCATAACCACAATGCCATTTCCACAAGCATCACATGCTTAATATCATATGCATTCAACACATGCAAACCAAGGATCACTTACCTAGTGCATCCTTAACATAATGGCATTAAAATCCAGCATTAAACCATGCTTAAACATGCTTAAAAACAGTAAACAATCCACACTCAACTCAAATGCAAATTCGTCAAACAAAGCACATTTGCAAGAGAGGGATTTCCGAATCACTTACACTTGAGCTTAACTAAGTGTATCAAACTTACACTAAGTTCCCAAGACCACGCTCAAAGCGTTACAAAGCAGGAAATTGCATTTCCACTCACCGATACGCGAAGCCTTGCTCGCCGACACGAAAATTACAACTCTAAAGCCTCCAAAATCACCTCGTTTGCTTCCGGATCAAGATCCCCTGTTTTCACATCATCAAAACAGATATCTAAATGCATTAAAATGCATTCTAACACCAGCAACAATTCACAAACTCGTTGCTCACCCAAACTATACCAAAATACCCATCCAAAACAACCGAAAACTCAATCGATTGCTTCCTAAACCAAGCCCAGCCAACATTCATTACTTCCAAAGCATTATCAACATCAAAAAATATCTAATAAACAACCTAACTCACCCTTATACCTCCAACAAGCAAGATTCCACCATTTCACCCCAAAATCTCACTTAAAACTACCAAGAAACTCAAGGATCTCAGGGATTTCGGGATCTAGGTTATCAACACCTCCTTTTAACATATAAATCAACTTAAAACTCAATTAAAATCAACACAAAACAGAGCCTAACTCAACAAGTCCGAAAATCAAGATTTCAATCATGTTTTTACAAGATTTTGATCCCTAATCAAAACTATAATGAAAACTCAACCAAAAATAGTATTTAAAAGCTAAATATCTTGGGAATTTCAATAAAGAACTTAGATTAGAGGTTGAGAACAAGATTTACCTCCAATCCTTGCTTCTCTCAATGAATGACAAGTTTTCCTTAGCAAAATCTTGAAAATTAGAAAAGATCTCTTGAAAATGGTTTAGAAAATGTTGAGAGAGATTTTGGAAGAAAGAATTCTGAGAAAAGATTAGAGAATTAGTGTTAGGATGAAAATGAGAAAGAGTTGGTAGTTACGTAAATAGAAATCTCACTTTAACTATTTTTTTAATTAATTAATATAAACCCAATTAAATGCTTTTAATTAAAAGCCTTTTAAAACACATGTCATATTGAGAAAAGGTCAAATTAACTTAAAGCCCCCTAACGATTCTAAGATTTTGGCTTCCACATTAAAAATCACATTTTTCACAGTTTTCAAACTTTACAATTTGGTCACTACTCAAAACGTCCTATTTCCGAAATACAGATTGTAAAATTGACTTGACCAACCTCTTAAACATATGTTTAAAGGATTTTAGCAATTTTTATCACAATTTTATCCTATCTCGATCCTTGATTTCCTTAAATCACCTTACGCGATTCAAACCGCTCTCGACTGGTCCGATCCGATGTCTAAAACATCTAGGCCCAAAACCAGGGCATTCAGCTGTCTTAGGCACATCCACATCCTTCACCTTCAATTTGTAATACCCAGATCTTAGATCAATCTTAGAAAACACTGATGCGCCTCGAAACTAATCAAACAAGTCATCAATCCTTGGCAAAGGATACTTGTTCTTACAGGTGAATTTGTTCAATTGATGATAATCTATACACATTCTCATCTAGCCATCTTTTTTCTTCACGAATAAGACTGGTGCGCCCCAAGGTGAAACGCTAGGCCTAATGAAACCTCGATCAAGCAAATCCTGAATTTGTGTCTTCAACTCCTTCAATTCTTTCGGTGTCATCCGATAAGGAGCAATAGACACTGGAGTGGTATACTCATACAACTCAATGTAAAACTCAACCTCTCTACTTGGTGGCAAACCATGCAACTCTTCCGGAAAGACACCTGGAAACTGACATACCGTGCATATGTCTTGTACTCGCACTTCCTTCGTACTGGGATTCATCACGTAAGCCAGAAAAGCTTCACACCCCAAACGCATCAACCAACTCGCTTCAAGAGCCGAAACTACATTAGACAAGAATTTCACATTCTCGCCTACTACTACCAATTCGGAGTCATCGGCAAGTTTCAACGAAACTCACTTAGCCTCAAAATCAACCGCAACTCTATGCTTTGTCAACTAATTTATACCAAGAATCACATCAAAACCATAGAAAGGCAACTCCATAAGACCAACCTCAAACACATGACCTTGAATAGTAAAAGGAAACCTCATATACAATTTCCTTGTAACTATCGTTTCACCAAAAGAACTGGTTATTCGCATACCAACATCTAACAACTCAATAGGAAAATCAAGCGCTTGTGCATGCTCACGCAATATGTATGAATGAGTAGAACCAGAATCAATCAAAGAAAGTAATGACAAAGATTGCAAAGTAAAAGTACCTGCGATTACATCTATATCATTCCTTCCCTCACGGTGTGCATACACCCTAGCTTATCCACCTCCCTCAAGATGAACAACAACCACATACACAACATTCCTCTGACCATCATCTCTATGCTGAAAGTTACCACGGCCGCGCCTACGGCCTCTCTATGGCTCAGCAGCTCGCACTGGAGCTTATCCATGTCTAACGGGTTGTGGACAATCATGCTTCATATGTCCTCGTGATCCATAGTTCTAGTACGTACCCAAATTGCCCCAACATTCTCTTCTGTGCCTCCTATCGCATCGGTTACAATCTAGTGTACGAACAAAAGCATTTTGCCCTTGATGACCTCGACTAGGGTTACCACCACCCCCCTTGGTTCAGGCTGATACTTCTTATCTCTATGCTTCTTATAGCGATCCTTGCCAACATCCAACTCGGTCGATCTCTTCCCAAAGCTAGATCCTCCTGAACGAGCAACCAAACCCAAATTATGTTCTATGTCCTTAGCTCGAGTGACCAAGACATCAAAATTAGTGTAGTCTGAAGCCAACATATACGTCTTAATATTCTTCACAAGCCCGTAGCAAAAATGATCACACCTCATACGTTATGCGTTCATCAGGAAGTGGCTTAGGAGCATACTGGCTCAACTGAACAAACTAAACCTCATATTAGGAAACAAACATGTTTCCTTGCACCAAAGACATAAACTCTCTCTTCTTCTCATCAAGATAGCAAACACCCAAAAACTTTCTCTTGAAAGAATTTCCAAAGAACTCCCAATTTATATCAACGGGTTCCATACCCGCAGTGATGGTCATCCACCACGTATAAGCATCTTCGTGTAGCAACTCATCTGACCCAAAATCCTTCGGGTGCTCTCAAACCAAGCCTCAGAACCCTCAAGAGATAGACCTCGGAACTCAGCTCCACCCAAACTACACAATCGCTCCAAAGGTAATCCAACATTAACACATGGCTGAGGTGCGACCACATACATACCCAATATCGTTGTCTGAAAAGCCCCAGCTATGGCTTGAATCAACGGTGTCATATCATCAACAACTTGCCCTTGCAATGCTTTAGGTCCAACACCAGCTCCCGCTCTCGCTCCATCACCAATAGGAGGAGGAGGAGGAGGCAAATTCTCAACATTCTTATGAATCTCATTCTCAACCACGTTACACACATTGCCTCTATGCTTTCTTCTCGGTCCTATTATCAAAATAATATAGCTAAAAAGAATGCAATAATAAAAACAATCAAATTAGCCAAAGAAAGAATCCAAGGTGCTCAAGTTTTGCTTTTCAAAACCAAAATTCTCTTTACATTAGTAATTATATGGCAATGGGTACCCATAACCTCTCCCCCAACAGCTTTTACCAATTCTGCATGCTTCACAAAAAACGAACTCTTTATTGCAATTAGAAATTTTACAAGATTTGATGAAATTCGAAAGAACTTCTCTAGAGGGATGACTTAATCTCCTATGCCAAACCTCAGCACTAACACTAACATCAAAACATTTAGAAGACTCATTACCTATACAAGAAGATTTACTAGTTACTTTACAAGATGAAGAAGCATTATCAGAACTAGAAATATCATAGACAACATGAGCACAATCTTCAACAATATTAGAATTAGACAATTGTTCTTCAACTGGAAAATTCAAAGCATCAAGAGAAGTGAATTTGTAAAGCCCATCAGTTTGGAAACCTTGAAGAATCGGTTGTTGTGTTACCAAATCCTTCACAACACAAGAATCAGGGAAAAATTCAATCGAAACATGATTATCTTGAGTAAATCTAGAAACTGAAAGCAAGTTTTTCTTAATTAAAGGAACATGAAGCAGATTATTTAAAATCAAAGGCCTAGAACTGGAATCTAAAGATGTTGATCCAATCCTGAAAATAGGAACAATCATGCCATTTGCAACAAAGACCTTACCTGAGTCATAATAAGGCATTGAGTCATAAATTATATATGCATTGAGTGTGAGATGAGAAGTAGCCCCTGAATCTGGTACCATGCTGCATCACCATAGGCTGAGTTAAAACCATCAGAGATTGTCGCTACAGTAGCAACAACCCTTTCAGAATTAGGTTTGGGGTCATCAAACCCTTGTTCTTCCGTTGTATCTTCGAAAAAAATAACACAGATTCGTAGAGACTCCATTGTTAAAACCTTCAAATGACTGATCAAATCTAAAGTAGCATCGATTGGCTAAATCACCAATCTTTCCACAGATTTGACATTGTTGGCAAGACCGACCATAGCTTCGTTCACCACGACCGCGGAAAGATCCTCCTCTATTAGAAGAATAAACATGGTGTTTTGTGTTTTAAGAGTCAAATAGTTGTGCCGGAGGATGTTGAGCTAAGGCGCACTATTCTGACTGAGGCTCATAGGAGCCCTTTTTCTATGCATCTTGGTAGTACAAAGATGTATCGTGGGTTGAAGGATGAGTACTTTTGGGTTGGTTTAAAGAGAGACATTGCTGATTTTATTAGTTAGTGCATGGTTTGTCAACGAGTAAAAGATGAGCATCAATTTGCTTATGGATTGTTGCAACCTTTGAAGATTCCAGAATGGAAATGAGAGGGGATCACTATGAATTTCGCGATGGGTTTGCCTCTGACACCGTCCAAAAAAATTTCATTTTGGTGATTGTTTATCGTTTTATGAAGTTTGCAAATTTCTTGGTGGTGCATACTACGTATATGTTAGACAAGTTGCCGAATTTGTACATCTCAGAGATTGTGAGGTTACATGGAGTGCCTAATTCCATTGTTTCGGATCGAGATCTAGGTTTCACAACAAGGTTTTGGGAGTGTCTTCATAAAGCGTTGGGCACACTTTTGAATTTTAGTACATCGTATCATCCTCGGACGGATGGTTAGTCCGAACGAGTCATCCAAGTGTTAGAGGATATGTTGAGATGTTGCATTACTGATTTCCAAGGTTCTTAGGAGAAACAATTGTCTTTGGTGGAGTTTGCTTACAATAACAGTTATCAAGCGAGTATTCAAATGGCTCCTTATGAGGCCTTGTATGGAAGGAAGTGTAGAACGCCTCTTTGTTGGGCGAAAGCAGGGCAGAAGTTGGTTTCTTTGCCTAATGTTCTTAAGGGCGCTACGAAAAAAGTGAAGCTCATTAATGAGAGGTTGAAAGTGGCTTTGGATCGGCAAAAGTTTTATGCAGATTTGAAGCGTAAGAAGATTGAGTATGATGTGGGAGATAAGGCATTTCTAAAGGTTTCACCTTGGAAAAAGGTGACGAGATTTGGTCGGAAAGGTAAGTTGAGTCTAAGGTTTATTGGACCGTATGAGGTGCTAGAACGTGTTGGACCTGTTGCTTGTAGGTTAAGGTTGCCTTCCGTGTTAGAGAAGATACATGATGTTTTCCATGTATCCATGCTTTGTAAGTATAGATCGGATCCATCTCATGCTATGCATGTTGAAGAGATTGAGTTGAATCTGGATTTGTCCTATGATGAAGAACTAGTTGAGATATTTGATTCGGACAACAAGGTTCTTCGTGGTAAGACAATTGAGTTGGTCAAGGTCTTGTGGAGACATCATGGTGTTGAAGAAGCCACGTGGGAAAGAAAGGATGACATGAAGAAGCAGTTTCCTCATCTTTTTCCTCCAGGTAAAAATTTTAAGGACAAAATTTCCTAAGTGAGGGAGAGTTGTAACACCCAAATTTTGGGCCTAGAAGAATTTGAGGTCAATTCGAGGTTCGTAGAGCGTAGACTAGAGATTTGGGTTTTCATGAGTGGTTTAGGGAAATTAAGGTTCAGGTTAAGATACAAATATGAAAAAATTCTTAAAATCGTTATTAATTATATAAATTATTTTGGTAAAATCAATTTTAATAAAAAGATTTTGGAAGTACGACATTTTGAGTTAGTGACCAAAATGCGATTTTTGCAAATTTGTTTTAGTGACTGTTTTGTAAAAGGATTGCAACATTGAATCTTTAAGGAGCTAATTTACCTAATTGTTTTTATCAGATTTCTCTCTTAATTTGGGACATTTTAAAAAGGTTTTTATTAAAGATTGAAAGGTTTAATAAAGGAGAATTATTTTTTCATTAAAACTTATTTTACGTCATTTTCTCTCACTCTATTTTCTCTCAAAGATTTTCTTCAGCCCAACACTCTCCCTTTTCAAGAAACTTGAGGTAATGCTCTTGATTTGCTGAGTTTATGATTTCAAAAGGATTCTTCAATCTTGATTTACAAATCCTTATAATTTTCCTTTAATTTTTCAATCACATCACATCCAATTGAGAGAGATTTCACCCATTAGAGGGGAGAATTCATCGAACGAGATTGGTGAATTTCTGGGAGCTCCGAAAGCTTGATTACGCTTCGGCAAAGCGAGCGTGGCGTTGTCGGTGAGTGGAATTGGTTTTAAAAGTCTTTCAAGGACTTGAAAACAAAGTTTGGGGGTTTAGGTTAAGTTTGAAACACTAACCTAAATCCCGAAGTAAGTATGAGATGTTTCGCTCTCGTTTCTCACTTTATCCCAATGGTTTTATGATCATGCTTTTGTTTTGAAGATAGATTTATACCTATTATTTTATGCATGTTTTGAGAAATTAAATGATGATTTCAATGATCCAAAGAGATAGAACTATTTGTGAAAATGTTATGCATTGTACATGCTTTTGAAATGGGATGAGAATGTTTTAGATTGATGCATTGTGAAGCAGTAGTGTAGAGCGTTTTAGTGTTCTCTAGATATGAGCACAAGTGCACACTCATGTCAAGTAATATTATAAAAGATATCGTCTCCCACAGGGATTGGACAACATAACTCGATTCGATGTTCTTGCACAAGAAAGGTAAATGCACAAATACGTTGAGTTGTTTAGGATTAAAATAAAATAAAACACAAGTAAATAAAAGGGAAGAAATTAGATTGATAGAATGGAAAAGGTTATGCTGCTGCTTAGTGTGAAACTATGTTGAATAGGACAAGTTGCTTTGCGCTGCCAGACTCTGCTGCCTCGGTGAGGGATGGCAGTTAGGCTACTGAGATGCTCTCGCTGCCTCGGCAAGGGAATGGACTTGTGTCTCGGCGGCAAACTCAGTAGAACTACAAGGTTCGGTAGAACGCTTCGAAAGTGATTCCGCTTATGTCTAAGTCAGAATGTTGTTGATGCCCACTGCAGATAATACCAGTTGCGACGTGAATCATGCAAAGACAACAATGTTAATTCGCCCTCTTTTATCCACCTTAAACCCTAACCTATGTCTAGGCTGGATTGATCAACATCGTCTATAGATGAGATCGTACTTACTCCTTTGGTGAGTTCGACTCTCTCGATACCGAACAAATGGATAGTAATCAACTAATTTTTTTGCCTTAATTGAAAACTATGAAGCACATGGAATAAGAAAACCTTGAAGCTTTATTGCAAAAACAAATTTAAAATCTTAAACAACTATTCTCACACTAATTACAACATAACCCAAACCCAAAGAGAGTTTTAGAACATAATGGAGGCAAGAAAACCTAAACTATGCCTAAGAGAAAACCTAAGTTAGTTTTAAAGTGCAATTACAATGAGTATATATAGGCATTAGCTAGGTCTAGTCCTTCTTGGAGTAGAAGTCCTCAAAGTAGCTTTTTGCATTAAATGCAACTCTAAATGTCGACATCTTTGAGTTGAATGTTGACTTAATCATGTTGCCTTGCTCCGCAAGTAAGCTCGAGTTCCTCTTTCGGCGGGTTTGCCTGCTGCTACAGTCATCGGAAAATTGAGTGGACAACATCGTTAAGATCAGGATTTTCTACTCTACAGATCGCACTCCAGTTCTCAAATCTCTCATCTTGCTATTTTGGGCGGTAGGTATGGCGGCGGCAGCTACTGTCTCTGTCTGGAACTGCATCAGTACGGATCCTTAGTCTGCTGCCTCAGCATCATGTCCTTAGCTCCTCTCTCCTTCTGTCATCCTCTAGTACCTGAAACTAAAACTAAACTAAAACAATACCTTTTACTTACCAAATAACAGAAAATCAATACAAAGCATGGCAGAGTAAAGAATACTGTAAAATGCAATGCATGAACCTAATTATGCCTAAAATGTACTCAAAAACAGCAATAATATGAGATGGAATGTGCGTGAAATATAGAACTCATGGACACTTTACACACCCCAAACTCGAACTTCTGCTTGTCCTCAAGCAATGCAACCTAAACATACTTGCCCTTTAAACTAACCAAAAAGAAATTTTTTGTTTTAAACTTGATTTAGCACCTCAAGGCCGTGGCACCTGTCATTAGATTAGTGAGAGGGGAATAACATGAATTACCTCAGAATTAAACTATAATATGCCAGTGAAGTGTGTGCAAAAACTTTGAACAAGCTGAATATGAAGAACATTCTAAGTAAACAGAGATGTTGTCATGATATACAAGGTTGCTGCCGAGACAACATATACAAGCACAAATTAGATTTGTGGGCTTCAACTAATCACAACTACTCTTCTAGGTCTGAAATTAAGATATGAGCAAACTACAAAACCCCTAACCTATGGAGTAGAGTCATCCCTTGAAGACTTTCATTCACTCATGCTAATTTGTCTGTCACTTCAAAAATTTTAGATTTGTGGACTTTGATAGCAGTGGGGTGTCCTCACACATGATTCTTCCTAGAGCCAGTTTCAGGCAACTCTAGGGATAGACAACATAATTTTTTTCTTTTGCATGTCTTGGCAGTGCTTTTGTTTCATTGTTTTATTTATGTTTGTTGTATGTCGCGGCAGCTTCCTGCAACCATGTTAGAATTTTACAAATAATTCCAACATGCAATGTTTACCATAAATTCTAACAAATCTAGCAAGTAACAATAATGTTTTAATTTTTTGGCAATTATAGAAAAATACTAAGTTTACTTCATGCTTTTCCCCAAAATTAAGTTTTTTTTAACTTGGTGCGAAAATTTAAAGTCGACTATCCTATCATAGGCACAAGTTCTAACAAAAAAATTTCAATTATTTTTTCTAAGGCAAGTACATTATGAAATCTAATATGCACTAAAGTATGCCTAAACTTGATGAGTTCTAAACCCCCCTAAACTCAAGATGAGCATTGCCCTAAATGCACAAAATAAAAATATCAAATAAAAACAAAAAATAAAACAGAGAAAAAATACAATTGATATAAAAACGGAAAAATAAAGTAAGGAGAAGAAAAAAACTAGAAGTTGGCAGATGGTTGGGAGGAGGCTTGGGTCTTTGCTGTTGAGAAGGAGGAGGAGGAGTGGATGATAAGGCGGGGGCCGGCAGATGGCAGTTGTGGATCTTCTTACTTATAATATCCCCAACATTGATGGGCTGGTTCACCATGATGTTGTGAATGAGTGCAAGGCACGACTAGTCGACAGTTGAGTTGTGTGAGGTGGGCAGCAGGTGGCGGCGTTGGACAGAGCCACCATGCTTTCCTACCAAATACGGCATGTTGGGCTTGCACAACTTGGCCTTGAGTCTGTCGTAGTCGACAACCATCAGTGATTGCCTCCATTCCTCGCGAGGGTTGTCGTCCATCTCTAGGCCGTAAAAGCTGTTGATTACGACATCATTCAGCTTGACAGGCTCCCCTCGAACATAGACGAACGGCAGCTCTTGGCAGGGATGATGTGCATAGAACTCTCTGACCAAAGTGATGTTGGCCATCTCCAGCTACCGTGCAAATATTTCCCATCCCTTGTTGTGGATGGTCTCAAACAAGGCGGGCTCTAAGCCAAGGTCCCATGTTAGCTTCGTGTAGTGGAAACCTTGCTCCTCCCAAACTGCTTGTTTGGCAAATTGATCTTTGTATCTCTTCTCATCTGCCTTGGAGCAAAATTGTTGGAAGGTGGGTTTAGGTGCTGATGTTGAAGCCATGTGTGAGACGATTGGAATATAACTGAAACTTGAAAAAAAGGTAATTAGCTAGAGAGTAGTGGATGCAAGAATAAGATAGCAAGGAGGTGAAAGTAAAGTGAATGAATGAAATGAGCGAGGTTTAAATAGAGGTTGCCAAGAGATGTCGGGGCGGCATTAAATGTCCGACGGTCAAGTTGTCTCGCGCACGTTAAGAGATTTCTGCCCGTTATTTTTGTAGCCGTTGGCAGCTAGCTGCTAGAGGGCAACTAGCCGTTATGCGCTGTCTACGCTGGGCCGCCCTTGGCGGGATAGTAGGCGGGCTCCTTGTTGGGCCTTCTTCTTGATCCAGCTCTTTTATTCCTAAAGCCTGAAATAAAAATAAAGATAATTAAATACTAAAAATAAATTCTTAAAAATAAAAATGTGAATAAATTTAACTAGTTTAAAATCTAATCCTAAGATAAATAAATTGCAATAAATTAAATTCTATTCCTAAAACATAAAAGTAAAAATAAAGAAACTAAAAATAATTAAGTTATGTTGGGAGTGCATTTGGGTGCATCTCCCAAACATAACCAGTTCTTGAGGTGGTGTTTCTTGTCCTTCTCTCCTAGGTGGTCCTCTTGTTCTTTAAGGTGGTGTGCTATTGGGTCCTTCAGCTTGCCCTTCGGTCTACCGTGGCAGCTGCTGCCTTGACATGTCTCTATGCTGATTTTGGCTTTCTGAGCATCAGGGCATCATTCCTTTTCCTTTTCTGAGAGTTGTAACACATTTAACTTAATGCTCTGATTGTCTACCCTCATGGTCAGCTCCTCATATTCCACATCTATTAGAGTTCTGTCCGTGGCCAAAAATGGTCGCCCAAGGATGATGGGGGCATTTTTATCGGCCTCACAGTCTAGGATGAGGAAATTAGCTGGAAGAATAAGGTTGCCCACTCGAACTAGGATGTCTTCGATATTGCCCTCTGATTGTACAAATGAATGAACAGCAAGTTTCAACATCATGGAGGTAGGTTTGGCTTGCCCAATTCCTAGTTTGTCGAAGACTACCTTGGGCATCAAATTTATTCTGGCTCCTAAGTCGCACAGGGCTTTTGTTTCGTGTTTGTCGCCTATTCTGCATGGTATAACAAAGCTACCTGGATTTGTTTGATTGGACGGTAACTTGTTATGTAGCATGGCTATGCACTCCTCAGTTACAACAACTGTTTCAAACTCCCCAATTCACTTCCTCTTAGAAACCATATCCCTGAGGTATTTGGCATAGTTGGGCATGTTCTGAATGGCTTCTATGAGCGGTATGTTTATGTGCACCTGCTTTAGAATATCCAAGAATTTCCTGAACCGGTGCTCCTGTTTCTGTTGCTTTAGCCTTTGGGGGAAAGGTTTTAGCAAGCGGATGTCCTCTATACGTTCTCTGCATGAAAACTTTATCTATGGAGGATCATCCATTTCAAGACTACTGTCAGGCTCAACGGTCGGGGAAGCTGGTGTTAATGTTGTCGTGGCAGGTAGTTCTCTTTGTGCTGGTTGTTTCTCTTCTTGCTTTTCCACTTTGGGCTCATTCAACTGTTTCCAACTCCTGGTTGATATGGCTTTGCACTGCTCATATGTGGGCTTAGCTGCTGCCTCTGAACTGCTAGATGTTGCACCCATTGTCCTGCTGCTATAGATCGTAGTGAATTGCCCAAACTGGGTTTCCATGTTCTTTATTGTAGCCTCATGGTTGTTCATCCCCATCTCTGTCATGTCCATAAATGACTCAGTTTTATCAATAAACTTATTTGTACGAGCAATAAATTCACTAGTGTTAAACATAAAAGTTTGAAGGGTTGCTTCTAGTGAATTATTGTTTTGTGGTTGCTGAGCTTGTTGTCTGGACTGGTTTTGCTGATAACCTCCTTGCTGCTGTTTTGGATTGGGAGCAATTTTAGGATTGCTCCAAGAGAAATTTGGATGATTCTTCCAAACAGGGTTGTACATATTCCTGTTGGGCCTACAGTTCCTCTCGTATCCTCCCATGAAATTGGCAGATGTAGAACATTCAGAGGAATCATGGTTGCCCCCACACTCATCACATAATGCTTATACAACCTTTGCCTCAAATACTTTCCGAGTGGGTTTCACAATGTTTGTTACCAGCTCTGTCATCTTGTTGAGGCGGGCATTGACAGATTCTGAGGCTTCCACTTCGTTCACAACTGTTGGCCGCCTAACGCCGCTTCGGCGGGCTGTTGGGTACATATAGTTGTTTTTTGCGGCTTGGTTTAGGATTCGCAGTACCTCCTCTAGTGGTCTGTCGAGGATGAATCTGTTGGCTGAGGCATCAATCATCATTCGAGTTAGGTAGTTCACCTCGTTGTAGAACATTGACACTTGTGTCCAAGCCGGGAAACTATAGAGCGGGCAATTGTTAAGCATCTGTTGGTACCGTTCTCATGCTTCATACATTGGCTCATCATCCCCTTGTCGGAAGGCTGTGATCTCGTTTCTCAATCTGTCTGTGACATTGGAAGGGCTCAAACGATCTAGGAAAACCTTACACAGCTCTGTCCATGTGTTGAATAACCCTACTGGCTCGTTGTTCAACCACTACTTTGCCCTATCCCTCAGGGAATAGGGGAATAATCTCATCCTTAGCACATCTTGGTGGACTCCGTATATTTTGAATGCTATGCATATGTCCAGGAATCTTCTTAAGTGCTGTCAAGCATCTTCGATGGCAGTCCCACTAAATTGCCCCAACGTGTTGATCATGTTAAACATTACGGGCTTCAGCTGAAAGTGTGTAACACCCCAATTTTGGGCTTAGAAGTTTTGGGTTTGAACCGGACCGGTCGGATTTTCGGTTCGAATATAAAAGGTGGTTTTAAGGAAAGCCTAGTTTGGGATGCACTAAAAATATGGGAAAATATCTAAAACTCCTCTTTTAATATATATAAGAGGGTGGTGAAATCAATTTTACAAAATGAGGTTTGGAAATATGACATTTTGAGTTAGTGACTAAAATGTAATTTTTGAAAAGTTCGTGACTGTTTTAAAAGGATTGAAACTTTGAATCTTTAAGGAGCTAATTTACCCAAGGGAGGATTTCTCCAGATTTTTCTAGATTTTTAAAGATTCATTTAATGTTTAATTAATGAAAAGAAAAGAGGGAAAAAGATATTTTTAGTTTCATAACTAACTTTTACCAAAAATTTCCCATTTCATTTTCTCTCAAAATTCCCTCAGCCAAACACATTTCCACAACAACTTTTCCTTTGATTTTCACACCTAAAGTTGAGATTTCAATTCCTAAATGATTCCTAATCATTTCTACTTCAAATCCTCACCATTTGCTTAATGAATTTTCAAGGATTTTGGCTCTAAACAAGGAGAAATCCACATTTAGAGGTATGAACGTCCTTCTCCTCTAAATACTCAGTTCTTTACTGAAATTCCCAAGTTCTCAATCCTTAAATTAAGTTTTATTAAAGGTTTTAATGTTGTGATCTTGATTTTGGCTTAAAATGCAAGATTTGGATTTAATTTTGAAGAAATTCGTATTGGATGATTGGGCTCTGTTTTGAGATTTCTTTTTTATGTATTTTGGATGTCTAAATGATGTGTGATTGAGGTTTAATCAATGCAATCCCGAATAGGTTGATTTTTCTAAGTTTTTACTTGTGAAAATGGTGGTTTTTGGGGTGATCTTGGTGTTTTGCTAATGCTGGAGGTATGAGGACGTGTTTGGGATCATTTTGGATGTTAATTGATGTTTAAAAATGGTTAGAAGTGAAGGATCTTGGCTGAGTTAAGTTTTGGAAGTGTTTGGATGTGATTTCGGTTGTGTTTGGTAGCCGAAATGTTGGGTTTATGAAGAGCAGCGAGTTTAGGTGTGTTGCTGGTGTTTTTAAGGCATGATGATGCATTAATCCTCTGTTGTTATGTGCTTGAAATAGGGGAGAATGATCCGTGAGCAATAGAGGTGGCGTTGAAGGTTTTGGATGCTTGGAAGGCTTGTTGGCTAGGCTAGTTTTGTGTATCGGTGAGTGAAGTTGGGTTTTCAGCTTTGAAACCAATGTTTGAAGGTTTTGGGAGCTTAGTTTAAGTCTAAACAACTTAGCTAAGCTCAAGAGTAAGTAAATGGAATTTCTCTCTTGGTTTGTGTTATGAATTGTTTTTTAAAGCACTTGTGATTGTTGGATGCAATGCATGTGATTTGCATGTTTAAATTCTGTTTTGAAAGCATATTTTAGCATGGATTAATGATGGTTTTGAAAGTCATGTGTGAAGGATGCTCAAGGTAAGAGATCCTTGGTTTTGTACATTGGAATTGTGGAATTGATGCATAGTGTTGCATGTTTTTTAATGGCTTTGTTTAATGCTTCAAAACAGTGAAGTGATGATGGTAATTGGTGGTTTTGGCATTTTGGTTATGCTTGTAAAACAATGGATTAATGTGGTAAAATGGTTATATTGGCAAGTGATGTAAGTGGTTCTTGGTTACTTTAATCGGATATAGTTAGCCGGCTATAGGATTGGGTGCACCGTGAATTGAGTCGCCTTGGATGTCGAGGGGGTTGTAATTGTACCGTAAACTCCATCCAAGAATCCTAGCGATTGAGGAAATTGGTGTCACCACGATGGAGGTTGGCTCTCGTGGGTGGGCTTGGTTTAGTGCCACCACGATGGAGGATGGCTCTCGTGGGTGGGCTTGGTTAAGTGCCACCACGATGGAGGATGGCTCTCGTGGGTGAACCTTGTTAAAGTCACCACGATGGGGGGTGGCTCTCGTGGGTGGACTTTGTTAAGCGTCACAACGGTGGAGGGTTGCTCCCGTGTGTGAGCTTGGTTAAGGTGATTACACTGGTTGTGGTAGCTTCCATGTGTAAGCCTTGTGATATGTCTCGGCTCTCGCTAGTGTGTTATACAACTTCCGATGAGTGATGTTGAGGGGTTGTGATTGTACCGTTAAACTCCATCACGGGTGTTGAAGGGGTTGTGATTGTACCGGTAAACTCCACCTTGTGTTGTTCGAAAGTGTGTATGGAGCGTGTGGGACAACGCTTGTAATCCACGTATCCGATTGTGTCTTGTGTTATGATAGTTTGTGAATTATCACTTGGAAGCCAATATAATGTTCTTGAATGTAATGAAGCATGAGATGCTTGAAATGATGCAAGGTTGCATGGAAAGTGTGTAATGTACCAAGAATGCATGTATTTACTTGTTAGCTTGAATAAGTGTTTATCTTATATTAAGAATGGTGCCTATGTGCATGGGAATCTCTTTAGTGCATTGAAGTCTTGTGAAGGCTTGTTTTAAAAGGCATGCAATGCAAATGTTGATTTTGTGGTTCATGTATTGCATTTGTTTAATGCATGAGATAGATTGAAGGAGTAAGTGGGTTTCAAAGGTTTCTTGCTTTGAGATGATTTTCAAGAATGAGAAAAGTATAATGTGATGTGGAAGTGTTTTCCAAGGAATTTGTATTTAACTTTGCATATGATGTTCATGCATGAAAAGGTTAAAGTGATGTTTTGCAAGGATGTGCTTTGAAGTGAGTTACTTAGCTTTTCTAAGCTAAGGGTTGGTTTTCATGTTTGCGCAGTGCATGATTTAAAGCATGTTGTTTAAAAAGGGGTTTTCAAACACTGCTTTGGTTTATCGAAATGTGTTTACTTTTTAAAGAGGTTTTATGACTCGCTGCATTGATGGTGCTTTGGTTTTGAGCATTCCTCACTAAGCATTATGTGCTTACGCTCCTTTTTGTCCATCAATGCAGATATTTGAAGTTGGGACAGCAAGAAGCAAGGGATTCAAGGAGAGCTCCACTTGAGATGTATGTCTCGGTTAATAGCTATAGATAATAAAGGCAATGGGGGGAGAGTCATTTATGTTGATGTTTAATGAGATTGTGTATGTTGAGCAAGTTCGGTTTATGATTTGAACTATGTGGTTTAACGCTTGCAACGTTTGAATCTTCTTATTCATAAGTCGTTATGTTATGCTTCTTGTTTCAAAAGCATGTTTAAGTGTTGGATGTGTTGATAGAGTTGGTACACCTAGGGGTGGTTTTGTATCTAGATTTTAATGCAATTTGGTAGTTATGATGCTTGGCATGTTGTTGCTTTGTTGAGGATTGATTTGGAGCATGTTCGATGGGGTTTAAATGTATTAAAACAGGCTTATCTGTTGTTTCTGGGCAGGGTGTTTCGAAACACCCTTGCCTGTTTCGAAACAGGTGCTTGATTTGGCCTGGGTGTTTAGAAACGGGTAGAGGTGTTTCGAAACACTTTGGCTACTGCCAAGCCCCGTTTCTGAACGGGCTAACCCCGTTTCGGAACACTTGACCGTTGGACACTAATTTGAATGGTTTTGAGGTTTGCAAGCTTTACGTTTTAGTCCTGATTTTTGTATGTGCAATTGCTTGAGTTCGAGATGTCCGTTTAAGGTGAAATTTAGCAGAGAGGCATGAAACATGACTAATTTCAAAATGGTAACTTAAAAATTGGTAAAGTTCTCTCAATTTTCAGAATTTACAAATTGGTCCCTAAATTCGTATTTTGTGCTATTGGGTCCCTTATTGTTATCTGATTGCTATGATTTTTGAGTATGCTTATCTCAAGAGTATGCCTAGGTTTAATGTGCATCTAGACAAGTTTAAAAAGAAAAAAAGGGTCGTTAATCAAGGTTGACTTTCGGGTTGACTTTGGTTTTCCCCGTGTAATCTTCGTAGTCCGGGTCAACCGTCTAGGCCGGGCTAAGGGGGTTACAAAGTGATTCGCCTCAATCTCAGGTTCTGTCACTGTCGGATCGAACCCTCTAAAGTCATGTTCCAAGTAATACCTGGTGGTTCGAACATATTGCGACTGTCTGGGAAGATTTTGAGGGTGCTGCGTAGGTGGATATTGCTGCTGTTCTCTGGGCGACGAGTCTTGCTGCCCATCCCTGCCATTCTGAGTATTGTTGGAAGAGTTGTCGTTTATTACTTCCATGCTTTTCTCTCTTATTTAGTTTTCCCAATGGCTTTTTTGATCTCCTTTTTGAGTTCTCTTGCTTTTCATTCGATATCATCAACGTAAATGATTTCGCCTTTTGGGTTTGCCCTAGTCATGCACTTAGCAAAGGAACTGTAAAATTCTTTTTTTTATTAAAAATAAAATTAATAAAAACTAAATATTAAATGCAAATAAATAAAGGTGCACAAATTTAAAAACGAATTTCGATGTTACAAATCCCCTGCAACGGCGCCAAAAACTTGTAGAGCGTTTGAGTGTTCTCTAGTTTTGAGCGCAAGTGCACACTCTTGTCAAGTAATAGTATAAAAGATATCGTCTCCCACAAGGATTAGACAGCTTAACTCGATTCGTTGTTCTTGCACAAGAAAAGTAAATTCACAAATAAGTTGGGTTGTTTAGGATTAAAATAAAATAAAACACTAGTAATTAAAAGGGAAGAAATTAGATTGATTGAATGGGCAGGGTTATGCTGTGTGAAACTGCGTTGAATAAGACAAGTTGCTTTGCGGTGCTAGACTCTGCTGCCTCGGCGGGGGATGGCAGTTAGGCTGTTGAGATGCTCTCGCTGCCTCGGCAGGGGAATGGACTTGTGTCTCGGCGGAAAACTCGGTAGAACTACAAGGTTCGGCAGAACGCTTCAAAAGTGATTCCGCTTATGTCTAAGTCAGAATGTTGTTGATGTCCACTGCAGATAATACCAGTCTCGACGTGAATCATGCAAAGACAACAATGTTAATTCGTCTTCTTTTAGTCGCCTTAAACCCTAACCCATGTCTAGGCTGGATTGATCAACATCGTCTGTATATGAGATCGTACCTACTCCTTTCGTGAGTTCGACTCTCTTGATACCAAAAAATGGATAGTAATCAACTAATCTTTCGCCTTAATTGAAAACTATGAAGCACATGGAATAAGCAAACCTTGAATAAGCACATGGACTTGTATCTCGGCGGCAAACTCGGTAGAACTACAAGGTTCGGCATAACGCTTCAAAAGTGATTCCGCTTATGTCTAAGTCAGAATGTTGTTGATGTCCACTGCAGATAATACCAGTCACGGCGTGAATCATGCAAAGACAGCAATGTTAATTCGTCTTCTTTTAGTCGCCTTAAACCCTAACCTATGTCTAGGTTGGATTGATCAACATCGTCTATAGATGAGATCGTACCTACTCCTTTCGTGAGTTCGACTCTCTTGATACTGAACAAATGGATAGTAATCAACTAATCTTTCGCCTTAATTGAAAACTATGAAGCACATGGAATAAGCAAACCTTGAAGCTTAATTGTAAAAACAAACTTAAAATCCTAAACAACCGTTCTCACATTAATTACAACATAACCCAAACCCAATTAGTGTTTTAGAACATAATGGAGGCAAGAAAACCTAAACTATGACTAAGGGAAAACCTAAGTTAGTTTTGAAGTATAATTACAATGAGTATATATAGGCCTTGGCTAGGTCTTGTCCTTCTTGGAGTAGAAGTCCTCAAAGTAGCTTTTTGCATTAAATGCAACTCTAAATGCTGACATCTTTGAGTTGAATGTGGACTTAATCATGTTTCCTTGCTCCGCAAGTAAGCTCGAGTTCCTCCTTCGGTGGCTCTGCCTGCTGCTACAGTCATCAGAAAATTGAGTGGACATCATCGTTAAGATCAGAATTTTCTGCTCTACAGATCGCACTCTAGTTCTCTTATCTCTCGTCTTGTTGTCTTGGGCGGTAGGTACGGCAGCGGCAGCTACTTGGCAGCTACTGTCTCTGCCTGGAACTGCATCAGTACAGCTCCTTAGTCTGCTGCCTCAGCATCATGTCCTTAGCTCCTCTCTCCTTCTATAACCCCCTCGACCCGGCCTAGCCGCCAGACCTCATCGAATGGGTTACACGGGGAAAATCGAAGTGAAACCCGTTAAGGCTCCACTCCGATTAGCAACCCTAGAAAATTTTCTTTTAAAGTTATCTTGTATAGATGTTTAACTATATCCTATGTGAGAGGACACGTAGCCGAAACACATATGGATACGAAACACGTGAAGCAGACAATTAAACCAACCCCTTTTAACTTTTACAACAGGCTGTATCGATACGCTAGAGGACCATATCGATACGCCTGGACCTGGTCAACACCCCAAAGTCAATCCAGGGAGACCGTAATGATACACTCTCAACGGTCAACTTTCCAAGTTCAAACTACAAAGACCGTACCGATACCCTCACGACCCGTACCGATACGCCAAAAGCTCTTTGGAAATATGAGAAATTGACGAGATTGTACTCACAATCTCCATGCAAGGCGTGTACTCACAATGCAAGTATAACACAAGACATAAGTCTCAACATGCATAACAGTGCAATTCAACCCATAACAACATAGCATGTTCAAACTTGCATTCAAGAATCGTAACACACAATTTAATTGCATAAACCTTTAAAACTTACTCTCGAGCTTGGATTGGCTTTTCAAGCTAAACCCAAACTCCCAAAACACTTCCTTAATCACGTTAAGGCTTTTAAAATCAATCCACTCACCGATGAAACTCAACACAAGCCGAAAATGTCGATCAAGCCTCCAAGTTCCCCAGAATTGATCCCGGTGCTTCTCCAACATTTTCCCTTGCTTCTAATCAACCAAAAACAGTACATTGCACGTCAAAACATCCACAAAATCACTGCCACAAATCAGATTACAACCCAAGACAAATTTCACTACATTTCCAAACCAAGAACTAACTCAAACTCTTCATTTTCGGACCTGAACACAACCCAGCAGTTACCCATCAATTTCATCATCCAAATCATCACTAAACATGTCCAAAACAGCCCCCAAGTGTAACCATACCATCAGCCCAACTTTCCCCTCACATAACTACCTCAAAACTCAAGATTTTCACTTCTAAACTCACCCACTAATACCATTCCGGGATTTCATTAAAACTTCACCATTTTAACATTTGTTAAGCTTAAAAGCAAGTTTATAACACATATGAACTTTACAAATTAAGAACTCAACGAAAAACCAACAAAGTTTCCATCTTTAATTTAAAACTTTGAACACTTGAAACAACTCAAAAATGGGTTTTATGGAAATCCAAGACCATGAAAATGTTGAGGATGAAGAGAAGAAGTCAAAAATGTTATTACCTTGATAAAATCTCTTGAAATCGTTGTGGAAGATGATAGAACAGTGTTTGGGTTGGGGGAAGGGGTTTAGAATGTGAAAACTCAAAATAGAGAAGATGATTGCTTTGAAAAACCCCTTTTTTATTCCTTTTTATGAAAAATCCCCCTTTTGCCCTTTTTTATTTTAAAACTCTCTTTGGTGCATTAAAAATAGTTTATCTCCAATTTAATTTAACCCATCTCGTTTTAACTAACTCGATATCTCTCGACCCTAAACTCAGGGCGTTGCACCTTTTGTCAGCCTTAGTACCTGAAACTAAAAGTAAACTAAAACAATACCTTTTCCTTACCAAATAACAGAAAATCAATAAAAAGCATGGCAGAGTATAGAATAGTGTAAAATGCAATGCATGAACCTAATTATGCCTAAAATGTACTAAAAACAACAATAATATGAGATAGAATGTGCATGAAATATAGATCTTATGGACACTTTATAAGTAGATAATGATGTTTAAAATAAATATATTGGCATGAGATGAGATTATTGTTACCGGATATAATTGGTAGACCAATAGAATGAGAAGTGCACTATAAAATACAAAATTTGTACATGCTCTTTGGTTCGGGCAATGGGGGTAGTGTCATCCCGTTCCAAAGTGAGAG
Source organism: Hibiscus tridactylites (assembly GCA_958450335.1). Lineage (NCBI taxonomy): Eukaryota > Viridiplantae > Streptophyta > Magnoliopsida > Malvales > Malvaceae > Hibiscus > Hibiscus tridactylites. The sequence goes on along the minus strand of OY288284.1, from coordinate 21,793,372 downwards.
TCTCATGATGTGAGATTCCATCGTGGTAGGTCTTGGTGAAATACCCAAGCTTTGTGGCGATGAGAGACGCCGTCATGAGAGTCCAGTGATGTGAGATTCCACCAGGGTGGCACTTGACATTTAGTCAAGCTATCTGCATATCCGAGTAATGTTGCTAAAATGGCAATATATGAGATTGAATATGAGACGCACATGTACCTTAATTATAAATGATTTTATGCATTGTGTTTTTGCATATGAGAATATGATTTGAGAAGTTCTTTAAAAAATCTAAGCATGTAAGGTTGTTCACCACGACCGCGAAAAGATCATCCTCTATTGAAAAAATAAACCATGGAACCTTGCGGCCGAAACCCTTTTCCAGAAAACGCTCTCTAAAAATTAGGAGTTGTAACATTGAAGGCGTTATTATGATCATTAGGGTAATTAGGGTAAAACTGATTAGAGCCAAGCCTATATTATCAAACGGGCTTTGCCTATTCTCTCGTGTTAGACCTTGAGCCATATGAACCATAGCCCCTTGATTCCGGAACTCTAGTTGGTGAGACTCTGTGTCAAGAAGAACACTAGTAACCCCATCAAGATGGTAAGGTTGTTGGCTCAAGGTAGTGACGACCACCATCGGCTCAAACTCCGGCAAAAGACCAGAATAAATCACATAGTTGTGCATCGTCTCTGTCAAAGGATTGCCACAAGCTGCAAGACTATCACACACCATTTGAATCTGAGCAAGATACTCACGCATGGTTTGGTCACGCATGCGAATGTTCTTCAAAGAACAGTGAAGATGCATAACGCGAGTGTGACAGAGAAGATGTGTTGAATCTTCCCCCAAATGTCAAGCGTCGTTTTACAGTTGACCAGGGCTGACAAGATTGAAGAACCAATAGAAGAAAGTAACCACGAGCATAGTGCAGTATCTTCCTGTTTGTACAGAACATAATCTGGATTAGGAAACATAGTGCCTCCTGCACCATGAACTTGCTGAGCCGAGAAAACCAACGACCCATCAACATGCTTTGTAAGAGCCAAACTCTCGATAGCAAAGAGAACATGTTGCTTCCAAAGCAAATAATTGGTGTCATCAAGACAGATGGTGATAGTTTTGTTGGTGAACGGTTTCGAAGAGTTTTCTGCCATTGAAACCTCTGACACCATAAAGGATTTTTGAACAAAAGAATGAAAGAAACCTCAAGCTTAAACTTTTTTTCATTATCCTTTGATAGTCGATATATATACAAATAGAGAGACACTCCTAAACTTGATAACAGACGCTCCTAATCTTGATAACAAACTAACTGTAAACTGATTACAGCTCATCACAACTTTACAAGATAAGGTATAATACCTAACAAGTTTAATTGATTCTAAGATAGAACCTCTAACATGCTTCATCGCCATGTGTTTTGTTTTTCCAATTGACTATACTTTAGGTTTGTATAGACTGAGGGGGAAGGTCTGCCTGCGGTGATTTTCTTAGCTTAATTTTTATCACTGACACGGTGTCGTATTGTGGTGAATGAGATTCATTCTTCTTAATATACTACTATGCCCTTTTGCTCTAAACTTGGTTTGCAATAACTAAGTGTTTGGGGGTAAAATATTACTACAACTAACTATTATTTGAAAATTTGTAATTAAATAATTCTTTAAATTTAAATAACATTTCGAGTGAATCAATATTTAAAATTTTTATAATTAAGTTTGAAAAAATTTGGTTTGTTTGGTTCTAAAAAATATTTTTTATTTTCAGTTTTTCAAAAACTAGAAAACACATTTGGTTCATAAAAATGAAAATTTATTTTCAAAAATAAAAATAGTGAAAATGTGTTAAATATCTATTTTTTTAAATAAAAACAAATAAATAGTTACTCATTAAATAATTATTATGATGATGCTAATTATTATATTTAAATTTATGAGACAATAATGAATTACTATAGCCCTGTTTGGCAAATAGCGGATAGCTGATAGTGGATTACATAAGCTGATAGCTGATTACATTAGTTGATTTGACTAGCAAATTGTATTAGCTAGTTGTTTGATTAAATTCAATATTTGTTTAAATAGCTATTAGTTATTAATATTTTGTAAATCAATTAGATTATGATATATATATATATATTAATTTATTGTTTATATAATTATTTTTAATATAATTTAATTAATTATTAAATTTAAATACAAATATAAATGTTTGTGAGTAAAAAAGAAAAAAATATTAGTTTATACATGTCACAATGTAAATATGTGAGGGTGAAGAATTAAAATAGAAAAAAGTTAAATTTAGGTTATTTAGAGATTTTTTGTAATTGTTGGTAAAATGGTCTGTATAACTCTTATATCAAAACCTCTAATTTCAATCAAAAAGCTCATATTAGTAGCTTTTTCAAAATTGGAGGTTTCAACCCAATCTGCTATTTACCAAACATTTAAATTAGCGAATTTGACCGGTCAAACATCTAATTTTAGCTCAAACCGCTATTTACCAAACATGGCCTATATATTTTGAGAGGACTAAACAATAATTTTGTCATTGTACCTACTTATAATTTTTCAAATTTTTGGGTTGTTACCCACCCATATTTCCAAGTTCCACCCATGTTCATTTCATAAAACTTTAAATAAAGATCATTGTTAATTTGATTATTGTTAATTTTATAACGATGAATTTATTATATAAAACTTTATTTTATTTTGGCTAAAGAGGTTATTTTGTCCCCGAGTTTGACCCAAATTAGCAATGTTGTCCATCGCGCGGAAACACGTTCAATTAGGTCCTTTAGTTCGCACATTGCAGCAAATTAGCCTCTTGACAAACGTTGACCGATGTAACCGTTAATTTGGCTGTTAACTTTTAACGCGTCAGCCGTTTTCGCTGATGTGGCTAGGTGTTGACGTGACAAAAAATAAATAAAATTTTTATTTTATCTTATTTTTCATACTAAATTTCAATCAATCGGATAATGACACGTGACATCATCTAATTGGCTTTTAAAGTAAAAAGTTAGAATAACTCTTGATTTGAAAGGATCGAGAATCAAACTCCTAACATAAGGGAGAAAAGCTCAATATTTTACCACCAAATCAATCTCTATTCATTGTCAATAAACACCAAATGTAGTATATATTTTCGTCCAAATAACATGGCTGCTCATCATCTTCTTCACCCCTGGTTATTCAAATTTGATAGCAGTAATTTCTCCGTTGTTGAAGATCCAAACAGAACACACTTAGCGTAGCGAACGAGACCGATCAAGGAAACAATATCCGATTTGGATTTTTCATTGATTTGGTTCTGGATTTCTTGTTGGAGAGACTCGATTTCTTCTTTACAACTTGAACTGTCGTGTAACCCTAAATTTTCCACGATCTTTGTGAGCTTTAAATGATCTGGGACAATCTCTTTCTTAATCAAATCGAGCAAAGCTAAGACGTCTCCCTTAAGAAAATCATCTTTGGAATCTACCAATGGTTTTGATTTGGAGCATTTTTTCTTATCAAAACGACGAGTTCCTCCACGTCTTGACTCAGATCAAATTCTTGGACAGGAAAAATGTCGAGGAGAGTTGATAATTCAAGGGTAAGCTCGTGGAAACTGTTGGCCAGATGTGGGATTTGCATGAGCAGCCACATCTTGCTTCCATTGGGACAATCTTCGATCAAAGCTTTGATTCTCTGTAAAACAATGTACATTTCTTGGAAACATAGGAGGGCTGAAGAAGAAAAGACAATAGAAATTGAGTCTCGAAGAAGCTCCTCGAATACAATTGCAAGAAGCTTGGACTTGTTTATGATGAAAAGTGATTTTCCTATTAGAAGCCATTGAAGAGGTTTAAGGCTGAGATTTCTTGAGACAGAAAGAAGAGAAAAGTGGGCTAATGGAGATGAAATTTGGTAGCTTTCTGTGTCAAGTACTTGAATTGAAGAAGAAGAAGAAGAAGAAGATATAGTAGTAGTTAATTACAATTTTGTTTTCTTAATTTGAATGACCAGGGGTGAAGAAGAAGATGAGCAGCTGTGTTATTTGAATGAGTATATATTACATCCGGTGTTTATTACCATCGAATAGAGGTTGGTTTGGTGGTAAAGCATTGAGTTTTTCTCCCTTAGTTCATGAGTTTGATTCTCGGACCTTTTAAATCAAGAGTTATTTTAACTTTTTACCTTAAAGTCAATCAGATGATGCCACGTGTTATCATCCGATTGATTAAAAATTAATATAAAAATAAGATTAAAATTAAAAATTTTTATTTTTTTGTCACGTCAGCATCTAGCCATGATTTTGACTTCTCAACGCTGACATAGCATGCCACATCAGCAAAGAGGGCTGACGCGTTAAAAGTTAACGACCAAATTAACGGTTCCGTCAGTCAACGTTAGTCAAGGGGCTAATTTGCTGCAATGTGCGAACTGAAGCACCTAATTGAACGCATTTTCACGCAAGGGGCAACATTGCTAATTTGAGTCGAATTCGGGGGCAAAATAACCCCTTTAGCCTTTTATTTTTTTTTTATTTCTATAGGCTTATGGTTAAACATATTTAGCCGGTTGGCCAAATTGTTTATCTTTATTGCCTCATATTTCATATTTCTTTAGGTTGAGGGTTCTAGACTCACTATGAGTCCTTCCTCAACGTCATCAAGCTGCTGCACATCGGAAGAGGAAGACGACATAACCATGTTAGGAGTCTATAATCATGTTTACTTCATTGCTTTTTTACATCGGATGCTCAGGGAAGGACTTATAGCTTTGCCAAAACATACTATGAAAAAAAACTTGGTGTTCAAAACCATACTTTGAATTGTCTTGTTCATGTTTTGTGCTTCAAACCGTAACAAATTCATGTTGCAAAATGCTCAGACTCTAAGAAATCTTCTGCAAGGCCTTAAAAGAATGAGACATTTCATTTCCACCAAAGAAATTGACAACTGCAACTAAATTGGTTGCTCAAGTACACAATCTTCAGAGGACTTTCACAGGGGGAGTAGGATTGACATTATTTGGTAACTTAAATAACAAATGAAAAAATCACTCAACAAAAAAAAACCCTATATTTCTCTTGCTTCATTGCCTTGGAACATGTCATTCCATGACATGCATTTTATCTTCTTATGATGTGGAATGTGGAACTTTGGCTCCCTTGGTATGGTTGGATTCTTTGATGACCTTGAACATAACCAAAAACACACACCACATTAGTACAACCGAATAAACAATATGAATGAACTTTCGAACTGTGTCTCATACTCTTCATTTTATTTAGCATCCGTGTACATATTTAAACAAGGTTACGGGCATGGTCCTTGAAGCCTGAATAACTTACCGTATTCGACTCTCATCCTTGAGTCCGTATAACATAGCTTTTGAAGCCTGAATCAAATAAAATTTTTGATAAATTTGAAGCTAAACCAAGGTAAAATCTTTTACCTTCTAGGGATAAAAGGTCTGTCAAAGTAAGGCATAGGCTGTGCTTTTGGGACGAGCTCCTTCCTAAGCCTCTTTATCTCTTCTTCTTCTGCCATCTGCAATAGCAAAAAATAGATTTAGATTATTAAAGTCAAAAACCTTCAATCATGCATATATATATATGTGTGTGTGTACTTTCCATTTTATATTGCTCTATTAGACTCATCTTCTTCCTAAGCCTCATTTACCTTTTGCTGTCTCTCCCTTTCCATTTTATATTGCTCTATTAGACTCATCTTCTCAGCCATCTGGAAACAAACAAGAAAAGAATGACTTTCCAAACCTGTTATCTTATATATGTAGTTCAAATTAGACGCACAGTATAGCACTTCAGAACATCAATGCCACCAAAATATATGCTACCAATCAGACCGTAGTAATTAAAATGAACCTGGTGATCAAACTCCGCACGATCCACCGCACGTGCATCACTATGGAGTCTTAGGTCTACTGGTGTTGTGCCCTCTTTAACAGGAGGTTTGATCAAGACCTGCATTAAACACAGTTGAACTGATGAGGAAAACCCGTGCGACTGATACTATTTTCAATTAATTTGAACTGTATAGAATCATGGACCTCTGGTACATCGGTTGTCCATGGGAGGCCTTGAGCAATCGGAATCCGCTGCTTCTCTTGCTCTGTCATTATTTCTTGGATCTTCTTCATGAACTCTTCTTCCTTCGCCTTACCTCTTTGCTGTCATAGTAGTAACAAGTAATTGAATATTATAACATGAATCACTTCAAATAAAGATGGATACATGATCTATGAACAGAAACTCCTAGTCAAAATGACGCTGTACCTACCTCAGTTCTTAGCTTGAATGGCTTTAGGGAAGTGGGTTTGAGCTGCTTTTTCCATCTCCTCCCACCAACTGTCCCGACGGAGTCAGAGCTCTAAAATGCAATACAAAATTCATAAGCCAAAATGCAGAAAATAAAACATTTATATTTGCATATGTTTCTATCTGTGATCCATGTTCTAAGTATAGACCATTATAGTTATACCTATGTTTATAAACAATTTTAAGGAAACCTAATGATTCATTTACAAGCAGTTTAGTTCAATGTTACAATTGCTATTTTGCAATTTCCAATCTTTACTATAAGTAAACAATGCTTTTGTGACCTTAAATCCTGCCTTATAAACATAACATCTTAGTTAAGTGAAATTTCAACCTCATTTGAAGTTCAATATGCTAGCTAAGTGAATGGTTACTTACATTTCTTCGGCTTCTTCGACCTCCATTTGAAGTTCTGCTTGAAACACTGCAAATCAAAGGAACAATGTAACAGAGAACCAATAACCAATCAAATTATAAATATAAAAAGAAGCAGCAGTTGCTTCTCTGACCTTCCTTGGCTACTATCCCACGAAGAAGAAACTGAGAAACGCGGATCCAAACCAAGATTCTCAGCAGTCAAAACATAATCTGATGGACAAAATGATGTCTCAGCCTCACCATCGGTCACGTTTGTTGGTTGCAATCCAGGTAACGCCCATTTCAGTGGCTTCTTCTTGTTATTATTATAATTATCAATCTTCTCTTCTTTCGGTTCCTTTTCATCTTCTCCTTCCCTATCTGTCCCCTTTCGATCCGGTAACGAAAGAAGCCTCTCAAAGGCCTTAACCAGATGCAGAACTTTCCCACATTCAGGCACACTATTCCTTGCTTCTTCCATCAACTTATCTCTCCTCCTCTTAATAATAATAGTAGAACTGCCTGCTTCACTCGAGTTTTCGATCTCGTCAATCTCTTGATTATCTGACCCATACCCTTCAACCAAATCACCCGTCTCTTTAGCCTCTTCTTCAGCTTCAGTTTCAGCTTTGTTCTTGAAAAACTCTTCTTGAGATGCTCTCAGATTCTCATAAGCAACGCATAAACATTTCTTCGAATTCCCACCAATCTGCTCTTTGCATTTGCAATTAACCCCATCCTTCGTTGGATTTGAATCGGACTTTACTTTCTTCGAGTTCTTCTTGGCCACCACAAACTTCCTTTCCCTAAGCTTGTTACCCGGTGAATAGATGATTGGATTCTTGGAAGAGTGTTTCAGGGATTTTGAAGATTTTGTTAATGGAGAATTTGAATTATAAATATTTGGATTTGAATTCTCAGAAAGTTTCGAATCCTTTGGGGTTTTCGACCGAGAACAACCTTCTGGGTCTTTCACAGGAGTCCCCAGTTTTGAATTCTTCGCAACCTCCATTGAGGAAAAACTGAGGAAATCTTTCAAGCAATGGACCGAAAATTAAAAATAAAAACTGGGTATTGGTTTATGGTTGATGAGGGAAAAGGAGAATTCCAGGGAAGTGAGAGAAAATCCGTGGAGACTTTGATTTTGATGAAAGAAGTGAATGTGAAGAATCAAAGAAAAGAAGAAAAATATGAACGTTGGAAGCCTGGCGACACTCTGTGTAACGGCTAGTTTTGGGGGATTATTTGGAGACCGTAGGATTAGTTGTTTGAAAAATGTGGATTTTATTTATAAACCGTTAGATTAAGAGAAACAATTGGGATTTGCTTTGATTAGTAACCGTTATGGAGGGGGGGGGGGGGCGAAGACCGGAATGGATCATATAGATACGAAAACACCCTTGATTGTTTTGGAAAATTACAATGGAATCCTTTTGGGTTGGATTTGTATTTTGGTCCATGATAGATCCAGACTTGAAGTTTTTAGTAGGGATGTAAAAATAAGTAATCGAATGGGTTTCAGTTCGGGTCAAATCAGATACATGTCATTTCAGGTAGATTTGATGCTTTGACTCGACATGGGTTGAGTGCGGGTCAATTTCAGGTCGGGTTCAATTCAAGTCGGATAATTTTAGGTTGGGTTAATTTGAGTTTCGAATTCGTATTAAGTTTGAGTTCGGTACAAATAGTCGATAGACTTTGGATTGGGTCATTTCGAGTGAATTATTTAATGTCTTTCACGAACACGAATCACATTAAAAATAAATATTAGAGGCTAGAATGAACAAAAATATCATCATATTTAAATATTGGACTAAATTACAAAAAATAGAAATAATTAAGGATCAATTTCGACTAAAAATAAAATATTAGGGACTAGAGTGAATAAAAATACCAACATATTAAAAATTTTGGACTAAATTACAAAAATATAAAATAAATAGGGGTTAATTTTGGTTAAAAGCAAAATTTTAGGGACTAACATGAACAAAAATATCATCATATTAAAAATATTGGACTAAATTACTAAAAAATGAATAACGGTTAGTTTCTACAAAAAAAAAATTTAGGTACTAAAATAAACAAAAATATTATTGGACTAAATTACCAAAATAAAAATATATATAGGTCCAATTTAGCTAAAAATAAAGTTTTAGAACTAGAATAAACAAAAATATCATCATATTGGTCAATTAGTTTCTCACATTATAATATAATAAATTTGTAATGTCTTAAATACTTCATTTTTCTCTTGAAAATCATCAAATCATAGACTTTCTCAATTACAGGTCAGGTAAAATATCAAGCCAGATCAATATCAGTTCAGGTCAACAACAGGTATGGTTCAAAACAAGTCGAGTCAATTAACAAGTCGGGTAAAATCGGATCTCAGATCGTTTCAGTCGGGTTATATCGATTATTTGTCAGGTTAGTCTCAAGTTCGGGTTCATATTAGTCGGGTGCAAGTCGGGATCGGTTATTACAATATCAGGTCCAACTCGGGTTCGAGTTAACAACAGCCGGTTACAGATCAATTTCAGGTCATCACTTCCTCGGGTCAAAACAAGTTCTGACACGAGCAGGTTTTAGTCGAGTTTTTGGGCCGGGTTAGCTTTTTATATCCTTAGTTTTTAGCAATGGGTAAAAAAATTAAATGGTCAATTGAATTTCAAATTGGTTGATATATATAAATATATATATGGGATATGATCCGGTTACACAGTGTAAATTTTTTTAAGTTTTAAATGTTTTTTGGGTCGTTGGTTGAGTGAAACGGATAGCTGAGATTAACAATTGAATATGTGAAGATTATCACTTGAAAAAAAAAATTAAGGAGTTAATCTCACCCATCCATTTTTCCTTATCCAACTTTCTAAAAAATGTGTAAAACTTAAAAAAAATTACACTATGTAAGTGGATCCTAACCCTATATATTGTATCAATGTGATTATTTTTTATTTAGAGTTTGAAAGAATTATAGGTAATTTTGATAGGATTAATATCCTATACACTGGCGGTGGAAAGTTTTTATTTCCACAAGCGCTTCAATTATAGGGTTTAGGGTTAATGTTTATGGTTTAGAGTTTAGGGGTTTTAGTGTAAAGGTTTAGAATTTAGGATTTATGTTTAGAATTTAGAAATTAGGGTTAGAATTTAGGGTTTAGGGTTAGGGTTTAGTTTTAGGGTAATATGGGTGGGGATTTAGGTTTTAACCTATAAACCCTAAATTTTAACCCTACTCAAAATTCTATCAACAATCCCTAAATTCAAAACTACTACACTTATACCCCTAAATTTTAAACCCTAAACGAAGTCCTTAACCCCTAAAACTAAGGCGCTTGTGTAAAAAAGTTTCCACAAGCGCTTGTGTATAGAACAATTACCCATTTTGATATTGTATTAATGTGATTTTCATGCCATGTTTAATCGTTTCAAATGACTGAATTCACTAACTAAATTATGGGTTTGACTCCACTCCATCACGTTTAATCACCATTCCTTTCTATCAGACTTCACAACTTGATTTTCCAATTTAATGTATATTTAATATATGAGTTCTACACATTTGAATGTAGACAATCTATTAAATATTAATAGATGAAAAAATAACGGATTGGATCCTAAACAGTCAATTATACATTTAAAATAAATATTACATATTATTCTAAAAAAAGTATTACATATTGAATATGTAATTTTGATATTAATTAAGTATTAAATATATTAATTAGTTGATATGGATATTATTTGCACGTTCTTTAATAAGGTTCTAAAATATTAAAAGTTTAAGACTCTGTTTGAATGGGAAATTCTAGGAAAAGATCTCTTAAAAAAGGTTAAAAAGGACGAGTACATTAATACTTACAAAAAATCGTAAGAATTTGTATATATCTATCGAAATTTTTACAAAAGTGGTAAGAATTTATGTACATACACAAATCCTTACCACTTTTGTGTACATACATAAATCCATACAAAAATAATAAGTATTTGTGTACATATACCGAGTTCGCGATTTTTGTAAGGATTTGTGTACAATCGTTTTTAGCCTCTTTTTAAGAGGTCGTCTTTTAAAATTTCCCTGTTTGAATGGACAATGAGATTTTTTATCGAAGACGGTAAGATTAAACTATATAATTTAATTGAAATGCAAAAAACTATGTTAATAACATCTATAACAAATAGAATCTAATGTCAACCGTCTCTAGAGCAGTTGGTTAAGAGCTCTTAGTTGACACTTTTTCTTTTAAGTTATGGGTTTAAAACTCATTACAACAAATTTTTTATTCTTTCTCTTCCTAAATAGGAATTGTTAATAAAAAACAAATAGTGCAGTTAGAAATAGCCATGAAATCTTGAATTGACTGAGGTTATAAGGAGGAAAGACAACTTTCGTTCTCATGCATGCATGCATCTACCATTTGTGGGGCAAGATTTTCTGACGACTTCATCGTCTTGAAGTTTCGAAAACTTCAAAAAACACTATAAAACCGTCCTTATTTGGTGAAAAATACTAAAATCATTCACCCTACCTCATAAAATAAAATTTCCCACAACATTATTGTTGCGTGTAAAAGTGTCTATCACAATGTAGTGCAAGTGTACACGACGCAAGTAGTAAAGTGATATAGAAGTATCGGATATCGTCTCCACAGGGACTGGGCTAATAGCTTCACCTTGGATTACTGCACGAGAAGAAAAAGAATAGTTTAAATTGTTGTCACGAAAATAATAAAGAGAACTGGAATTTAAGATTAAAGGAATCAAGATAGAGAGAATGGGCCGGTATTGAATTGCTCAATAGTGTAGGTATTGTGAAGTCTGGAATATCTGTTCTATCGTCGTCCCTGTCGCGACAGCACCTGTCGCGGCAGCAGTCTGTTGTTAGTCGCGGCAGCGATTACACAACTCTGTACTTCAAGCTTGGCAAGAATCCCTGTGATGCCTTGGCCTATCCCTAGGTCCAAGTCTGTCGATGAACATGTCTTTGATGATACCTCCCGGCATGAATCGAAGGATGAACACCGATGTTGTTGAATTCTTCCTTAGCCACTTAACCTCGTCCTATCCCTAAGTCCGAGATAGTTCAACCATAAACTGGAGAACCCGCACTTATTCCTTTCGTATACTTAACTCTCCCGATATTAAGTAAATAGATAATCTCACAATGCTCTCCCGATACTCTTGCAAGATGTTGAAAACCAGAATAAGCAAACTTGAAGTTTATTTTATTGAACAGAAAATTCCTAAAACAAATGCAATCCTTGCAAATACTTTATAAATCAACCCGTGGCCCTAGGGGGAATTTAGAACATGATGAGAAGGGGAAAACGGCTAGGGTTTTGGGAAGAAGGCTAGAGATCAAGATATCATTCCCTAGGTCGAATTACATGCCTTTATATAGGCCTTGGGTTCAAGTTTTCTAATATGGCAAGAATACAAGTTTAAACTAAAGTAAAACTCTATTAAAGACTAAATCTTCAGAGAATATATCTTTAATTCGTCCTTCCTTCTTACTTGGAGTTTCTTCCTTGAACCTTGGACTTGGCCTTCATTCTGATCTAGGGCTTGGAAAAATATAAGGGTGCTCCATGACATACGGGCTTAATTTTCTCTTTCTGTCGAGGCCCACTTTGCTTCTTCTCTTCACCACTGTTGTCGTCCTTGGCTGCCACGGCAGCGGCCATGGCAGCATCGTCCTCTTCGTCTGCACATCTAGTTCCAGCTCTGCTTCTCCATCTGCTACGACAGCTACCTGCAAAAGCAACCAATTTCAGTAGAAAGTATGCCATTTAATAGATTTGTGATGTATAAATGCAATCTAACCTAAATACAATGAATTATGGTTGAATGCAGCATAAATATGGGTTAAATAGGGGTTAAAATATAGAACTTTTACACACTCAACACACCCCCAAACTCAAGTTTTTGCTTGCCCTCAAGCAATTCAGACCTAAAAGAAAAAACAAGTGTTTTTTTTGTTTGGCTTAAAACAATGAACTTTGACTTACCTATCATTCATTCCCTATTGTGAGCAACACCTTGTCGGGTAATTCAGGATTCATCTAGAACCTTGCTATAATTCTCGTGTAGTGTGTGCATGCTTGTGAACAATTATATGCCAAGACTACCTTAGTTTCACTAGAATAGTTAAGCCTCTAACTTGAATTTTTATGCCAAATTTCATCTTTTTGGAGGCAATTCTTAGGCTCCTTTAGTTTTTATGCAGACTCGATTCTATTTTCTCAAGTTTAAGTTTGACTAGAGCCGGTTTCGGGCACCTCTAGCTAACTTCCTAGAGCCGGTTTCGGGCACCTCTAGGTATATTGAGTCTATTTTTCTTAACTTCTTTTCCGAGAGCCAGTGTTAGGAACCTCTAGGGGCAACTCAAGTGTTAAGCTTTCTATTCTAGTTTACTAGTAGAGTTCCAGGCAATATAAAAGTCACAAATGGTGTTTAAGTTTCAGAACTATAGTAAGGCTCTAAACTGCTCCTAGAACTATCCTAAAGCCACTGCCACGACAGAGGCTGTCACAGCAGGTAAGTTCAGTTCAAAGACCTAAGCCAATTTTTTAAGCAAAAATAAACTAAGTAAAAGTCACAATTTTTAAACTTAATAAGACTCTATTAATGGAGGGATGCCACCCCCAAACTCGAGGGTTGCATTGCCCTCAATTCAAATGACAAATGAGATAAACAAAATACCTCACAAAATATAAAAAAAAGGCAGACAACAAAATAAGATAAGAGACTTAAAATTTAGGCGCTGTCGTCGCCGCTGCTGCTGAGCTGGATCTGCCGACGGGCAGTGACCTTCTTGGCTGGTTCTGGCTGGCGGATCGAAGAGGCAGATGTATTCTTTGTTTTGGCCTCCCTTGGAGGTTGAATACGGGTAGGGGGGATATGAGGAGGTTTCTCCACTACCTGAACCTCGGAGCTGCTACTACTGTCACTGTTGCTGCCACTGTCTTCTTTTTCCTTGTCTGCTACCATTTTCTGCCGCTTCTCTAGTGTAAACACCTTGGACAAATTCCTCTTGATAGAGGGTTCACCGTCGGATTCCTCCCAAACTGAGGAAGAGGAGAAACCTGCTATATAGGCGTCCAGTTCAGCCGAAGGCATCTTTCGCTTGGTTCCTCTAGCAGATGTGTCGGTTGTGCAGCTGCCGCCTGCAGCTGTTGTGGCAGGTGTCGGTGTGGACGCAGCAGATGGTGTTTTGGGCGTGGTAGCAGGTATAGGGGTATGTGTAGGGGTGGGGGCAGCAAAGTATTGATTGGGGAAAGTAGGAAACACATCATCAGGGAAATTAAGAGAGGTGTGAATAAAGTGTACCGTTGCGGTGGTAAAGTCACGGTTGAAGCTCATGAGGCCGAACTATCGTTCCTCCAGTTTTTGTATGGCTGCAAGGATCTGGGAGGAAGTGTCGGCTGGAGGTGCTGCTGCTGTAGGCTGCCTGGTTTCTATGGCAGCAGGCTCGGTGTCTGTGGGTTTTGTCGGGTCTGCTACTGTGGCAGTAGGGTCGAAAGACGATAGGGGCGTGGCAGCAGTGAGCTCCATCAGGCTAAGTATGTTTCTCTTTGTCCAGCCCTTCCCTTGGACTCGTAAATCTTCGACAGCTTCCGGTACATGATGGCTGTGACAGAGGGTGGTGATGAGATAAGGGTAGAAGAGTGGTCCGAATGTTCGGTATGCGCATTCCAATATGCCCTCTCGGACATATCTGCCAACATTAATCGGCCTCTCATGTAATATGGAATGGATGAGGGCTAACCTGGGTTGGTCGACTGTTGTATTGTGAGAGGAGGGCATAATCCGCTTTTTGATGAAGGCATTCTCAAGTCTGGCCTCCGGGGTGAGTTGGACTCTCTTCACCGTCCTTGGGTTTTTCAGATAAGTGTTCCACTAGGTACCCTCGTCCGTGAGTTCTGCCATCACAACATCATAGTCGGCAGGCCCTAGACTCTCGAGAAATTGTTTATTACCATCTTCGTTTCTGCCCACATAGAACTCGTGGAGTGTGTTGATGTACTCGGGCTCGAAGGGCACCTCTTTCCCTCTTACTGTGACTGCTGTCGCGTTCCTGCTGCCGGTGGCAGCATAAAACTCCCGGACGAGAGTCACGTTCATCTCTTCGGGTTGCTCCGCGAATATCTGCCACTCCAGGGCTCTAATTTTTCTGGCTATGAATGGCTGCAGCCTCGGGTTCCCTATTTTCGAAGTGTAAATAAAACCCTTCTCCTCCCACATATCACGGATCTAGAAGGATCATGGAGTTGATGTTGTCGGGGCAGATCCAGAGGCAGAGCTTCGGCGGGTGTTTCTAGAAGACATGTTGCAAGGATTGTGTAAGCAAGTAAGAATTCTAGAGAAAACAAGTAGAAGTGAGTGAAAATGAATAGTAAAACGGGGTTTATGTAATGGAGAGTTTGCTGCCCGTTGGAGCTGTAACGGCAGGCGCGAATAACGGGGCCAGCTGTTATGTGGTTTCTGACACGTCTGTCACGTGTTTTCGTGTCTGCTGCGCGTCTGTTACGCGTTTGTGTATCTGCCGCGACAGCGTGTCGACAGGCTGGATTTTCCACTTCTGTCGCGGCAGCTGTAACGGGAGGCTCCAAAGTTGGGCTTTTTGGTCTGATGGAAATATGGTGGGCTGAATTCACTTCTCCTCTTCTCCTTGTCTCATTTATTTCCTAAAAAAATAAAAACGTTATTTCCTAAAAATAAAATAATTATAATTACCTAATAAATATATAAATAAAAATAAATATAAATAAAATTAGGTTAAATTAGGGATGCTAGAAGGGGCATCTCCTAAAGTAACCACTTCCTCCATTCTTGGGGCTTCAGTCCCCTAATAATGCTTCAATCTTTGTCCATTGACTTGGAATGGGCCAGACTATCTAGATTTCAGCTTCCCTGGGAAGAGTTTCAACCTAGGGTTGAACAACAACACAAGCTGCCCTGGGCAGAACTGTCGTGGCAGCAACTTCTTGTCATGCCACTTCTTGGTCTTGTCTTTATAGATTTTTGCGTTGTCATAGGCCATTGTCCGAATTTCTTCAATTTCATTCAGATCGAGTAGCCTTTTCTGTCCTGCTTTTTTTAAGTCCATATTAACTACCTTGATGGCCCAGTATACTCTGTGCTCAATCTCAACAGGTAAATGACATGTTTTCCCATAAATCACCCGATAGGGTGACATTCCCAATGGAGTTTTGAACGCTGTCTTGTAGGCCCATAATGCATCATTGAGGTGTAGAGACCAGTCCTTCCTAGTTGGCTTAACCATCTTTTCAAGAATGTTCTTAACCTCTCTATTGGATATTTCACCCTGTCCATTGGTTTGAGGGTGGTATGCTGTTGCGATCCGATGTTTGACACCATACTTCTTCAAGGCAGCAGCTATAACCCTATTATCAAAATACCTCCCTTCATCACTGATGATCGCCTTAGGGATGTCGAATCTGGAAAAAATGTTTTATGCAAAAACCTCTGAACCGTCTTGGAATCGTTTTTTTGAGTAGCGATTGCTTCAACCCATTTGGACACATAGTCCACTGCCAGGAGGATATATAAGTTCCCACATGAAGTTGGGAATGGTCCCATAAAATCTATCTCCCAAACGTCGAAGATCTCGACTTCAAGAATATTTTGCAGCGGCATCTCATGTCTCCTTGAAATGTTTCCAGTCCGTTGACACTTGTCACAGTTTTTGCAGAATGTTTGGGCATCCTTGAACAGTGACGACTAATAAAATCCTGACTGCAAAACCTTGGCAGCAATTTTGTAACCTCCTAAGTGTCCTCCATATTGTGAAGCATGACAGTGATGTAATATAGCTTCATGTTCATCCTGTGGTTCACATCTCCTTATAACCTGATCTACACAATATTTGAAAAGAAGAGGTTCGTCCCAATAATAATGCTTAACATCATTTTGGAACCTCTTCCTAGCTTGATAATTAAGGCCAGAAGGAGTTATTCCGCTAACTAAAAAATTAACGAAATCAGCATACCAGGGGAGTTCAGAAAACTTACCTGCCGCCATGGCTGTCGCGACAGTGCTTGTGGTAGCAAAAAGCTGCTTGTCAGGGAAGGTCTCCAGTATGTGTGTCTCGTCTGCTGGGAAACTCTTTTCCCTTCTCTAACCTTGACAAGTGATCTGCAACTTGATTCTCTGTCCCCTTTTTGTCCTTGATTTCAATGTCGAACTCTTGCAGTAGCAGAATCCAACATATTAGTCTAGGCTTTGCATCCTTTTTGGTGAACAGATACTTCAATCCAGAGTGGCCTGTGTGGACGATGACCTTCGTTCCAAGTATATAAGAACAGAACTTGTTAATAGAGAATACCACAGCTAATAGTTCCTTTTCTGTGGTAGTGTAGTTCACTTGGGGGTCGTTTAGTGTTTTGCTGGCATAGTATATGACATTAAAGAGCTTGTCTTTTCTCTGCCCAAGTGCTGCTCTAACGGCATAGTCACTAGCATCACACATGATCTCGAATGGCAGTTTCCAATCTGGTGGATTTACTATTGGGGTTGTTACCAGCTTTTCTTTCAGAATCTTGAATGCTTCAGTACATTCAGTGTTGAAGTCGAAGGGACGGTTCTGCTCCAGAAGATGGCATAAGGGTTTGGTGATATTTGAAAAGTTCGCGATAAACCTCCGATAAAAACCAGCATGCCCTAAGAAACTTCTGTTTCCTTTGACTATGGTGGGTGGTGGCAGTTTTTCGATTACCTCGATCTTAGCTCTGTCGACTTCTATGCCGCGGCAGCTAATTTTATGGCCAAGCACTATCCCTTCATCCACCATGAAGTGACACTTTTCCCAGTTCAATACCAAGTTTGCTTTTTCACATCTCTCGAGCACCTTCTATAGGTTGCCTAGGCAGCTTTCAAAGTTATCTCCAAAGACTAAAAAATCATCCATAAATATCTCTAGGAAATCCTCCACCATATCGGAGAATATTGCCATCATGTAGCTTTGAAAGGTGGCTGGTGCATTACAAAGTCCAAATGGCATCCTCCGAAATGCATAAGTGTCCTAAGGGCATGTGAACGTCGTCTTTTCTTGATCTTCCGGTGCGATGGCTATTTGATTATAACCTGAGTAACCATCAAGAAAACAATAGTAAGGCTTACCCACTAATCTATCAAGCATTTGATCAATAAAGGGAAAGTGGTCCTTCCGGGTAGCTTTGTTAAGCTTCCGGTAGTCCATACAAACCCTCCAACCGGTCATAGTCCTGGTTGGGATTAGCTCGTTTTTTTCGTTGGTTACCACGGTTATTCCTCCCTTCTTGGGAACGCACTGCACCGGGCTCACCCACTTGCTATCCGAGATGGCATAGATTATTCCAGCATCTAGCCATTTTATGATCTCTTTACGCACCACCTCTCGCATAGCATCGTTCAGACGTCTTTGTGCATCAATGGTCGGCTTATGATCATCCTCAAAGAGAATTTTATACATGCATAGTGCCGGACTGATGCCTTGGATATCAGCTATCGTCCATCCAATAGCCTTCTTGTGCTGTTGCAGCATCCTTATTAACTGCTGTTCATGTTCCTGATCAACTTGGAAGAGATGATTATGGGTAACGTATCATTTAAACCAAGGAAAACATATTTTAGCTGCACTAGCAGGGGCTTAAGATCTAGAACAGGGGGCTCAACAGTTGATGGCTTTTGAATTATATGGTTATCCGAGGTGTAGTTTAAGGGCTCGAATAACTTACCTGGACGATTGCCTATCCAATTTACCTCCTCTTGATCTTCAGTATCAGATGTATCAGATTCTGAGGAGCTGCTGTCGTCGGTGATGTCGTGACAGTCTTCTAAATGGCTGCTGAGGCAGTGGCCAATTTTGATGTCGTGGTAGCCCGACCTGATGCAGGGTTGGTCAAGGATAACTTCAGTGATAGCCTTGCACTCTTCTTCTGCATCAGCATGTTTCATTGCTTGGAGAACATTCGGCTTGATTTCTTGATCGTTCACTCTCATTGTGAGTTCTCCTTTTTCCACATCAATCAATGATCTTCCTATGGCTAAGAAGGGTCGCCCCAGGATGATTGGTACGTTTTCATCTGCTTCACAATCTAAGACAAGAAAGTCAACAGGAAAAATAAATTTATCCACCCTTACCAGAATATCTTCAATTTTTCCTTCTGGATGAACGTAAGAGCGGTCTGCCAGCTGTAGTAATACTGTTGTGGGCCGAGCTTTTCCAATACCTAATTTCTGTAAAACAGATTTGGGCATTAAATTTATACTAGCACCAAGATCACAAAGTGCCTTACCCACAAATTTGTCTCCGATTATGCATGGTATGATGAAGCTAACATGATCCTTCTTTTTCTGGGGTGGATGCTTGTGCAGAATACTCATGCATCCTTCTGTCATCTAAACCGTTTCGAATTCCACAAGTCTGGATTTCTTTGACCTGACATCCTTGAGAAATTTGGCATAACTAGGTATCTCCTTTATAGCATCCAACAGTGGAATATTGATATGGACCTACTTAAAAATATCATAAATCTTCTTAAGCTGTGATTCCTGTTTCAATTTCTGTAACCGCTGAGGAAAAGGAGGTGGAGGACGATAATCAACAATACATCCTTCCCACTGCATTCAGATCTGAGGAGGTTTAGGTTCTTCATCTTTCTCCTCTATCCCTTCTGCTGTCGTGAAAGGTTTATCGGCAGCAGGCTGCTTGTCGCCTGTCGGGGCAGCTTCCTCGACAGTTGACTCCAAGGCTGGTTCTTTAACTGATTTAGCTTCCTTCTCTGGCCTTGGTAATTTGTTCCCACTTCTAGTAGTGATGGCTTTACATTGCTCATGTGTGGGTTGTCTAGCGTTTTCAATATCGCTAGGAAATCCTTCATTCTGCCTCAGTTTAATATGCTGGGAAACCTGACCCATCTGTGTCTCCAATGATTTCAGAGTAGCTTCATGATTGGTCATCCGCATATCTGTTTTATCCATGAATGTTTCCATCTTCTTGACAAAGTGATTCATGTTCTCAATGTAGGTTCCTGTTTGAGACATAAATGTAGCCAAAGTCTGTTCCAGTATACTAGTTGTGGCAGCTGGTGGTTGCTGCTGCTGCTGCTGCGGTGCTGTCGAGTCAGTAATCTAGGTCCCCCTGGTTCTGAGTATTCTGTGCTTGAGGATTCAGGGCATTATTAGGATTGCTCCAAGAGAACTTGGGATCCTTTCTCCAGTTGGGATTGTAGTTGTTGGAGTTATAGTTCTACTTATTGTAGTTCCTAACAAACATCCCTTCTTCTAACTGTAATGGACATTCCTCCGAACTGTGATTTCCATCGCAAGTTTCGCATACCTCTTCAGCAGAGTAGACAGGCTGTGAATCTTCTTTCAAGAGCTTTTTCATTGCCTTATTGAGATATACCACCTGTGATTTTAACAAACTGTTGGCCTCATAATCTTTTACAGCTAGAACTCGTTTACCCCCTCTTCTTGCTGTAGGAAACTGTTCCTCATTTCTCGCCAAATTTTTCAATACTGCCATTGCCTCATCTGGGTCTTTGTCCAGCAATAATCCATTCGCTGCTGAGTCAATTCTTATACGAGTTTGTGCATTGGCTTCGTGCATCGGGCAGTTCCTTAGAAGAGTGGTAAATCTGTCCCTGGCTTCGTGCATTGGCTCGTCATCTTCCTGTTGAAAAGTAGCAATTTCGTTACGTAATCGCTCAGATAAGTGTGAAGGATTAAAACGAGGCAAAAATTCACGAGTTAAATCTGCCCAAGTTTGTATTGAACCCGACGTTAGTTTATTCCACCAAGTCTTTGCCTTGTCCCTCAATGAATGAGGAAATAACCGAAGCCTCAGTATCTCTGGATTAACTCCTGGTAGTCTAAACGAACCACAGATTTCCTGGAACATTTTCAGATGCTCCCTAGCATCCTCTGTAGCAGCACCACTAAATTGGCCAGCGTTGTTAATCATGCTGAACATAACAGGTTTTAGCTCAAAGTTGTCAACATCTACGTCTGGCAGGGTTTTTTCTAGTTCTACATGATCATTGAGCATGTAGTCTCGGCATGACTGGCGTGCGGAAGCGGCAGGAGGATCGGTAGGTTGACCGTTTCTTCCATCTCTGGCAGGATTGTTATTATCCTGAGGATTCTCTTGGTTGTTCCTTCTTTCTTCACGTCTTTCGTTCACCATTGCTTCGAGTTGCTCCTCCAGGTATTCGTTCTTTTCAACGAGGTAACAAGCTCTTTTCTTGAGATTGAACGTTCGTTCGGGTTCAGGATCTAACTGGTACTCAGGTTCCTTTCCTCGTTGAGATCTGCGCATACGCAAACAAAAGACCTTGTGAAAGGTATAGGTTGAACAATCCAAGTAAAAACAGAAAAGTAAAGGAAGTGCAGTAAAAGATAGGGTAAAGATATGTTGCTAGTCCCCGGCAACGGTGCCAAAAACTTGTTGCGTGTAAAAGTGTTTATCACAATGTAGTGCAAGTGTACACGACACAAGTAGTAAAGTGATACAGAAGTTGTAACCCCCTTAGCTCGGCCTAGACGGTTGACCCGAACTACGAAGATTGCACGGGGAAAACCATAGTCAACCCGAAAGTCAACCTTGAATCACGACCCTTTTTTTCTTTTTAATCTTGTCTAGATACACATTAACCCTAAGTGAGTACTCACAAATCATATTTGAGAAAGGCACATTGATCGGATAACATATAGGGATTCAATTGCAAGAAATACACTTTTAGGGACCAAAATGTAAATTTTGGAAAATAAAAGAACTTTGAGGATTTTAGTTTTACCAAACCTTAATTAATCATATTACAAGCCTCTCTGCCAAATTTCAGCTTAAAAAGACATCTCAAACTCAAGCAATTGCGATTACAACTTTCAGGACTAAAATATAAAGCATGCAAACTTCAAGGCAATTCAAATCTGTGTCCAACGGTCACGCGTTTCGAAACACTGACAACCGTATAGAAACACCCGTGTTGTACACCCGTATCGAAACGGTGTTGACCGTTTCGATACACGGGTATGTTCCGAAACCAGTTCCGAAACAGGCACTTCCAGTAGCCAAAGTGTTTCGAAACACTTCTAGCCGTTTTGAAACACCCAAGCCATTTCTGGCACTCGTTTCGAAACAGCCAAGGGTGTTTCGATACACCCTTAACCCAAGAACATAGCTATATCAACATATGAGAAGAAGACCCAAATATTGCAAAACGGTCATCAACAAGTATTAAACCATAAACCGAACTTGGTCAAGGTAAACAATCTCATTACACAACAACATAAAAGGTTCCCCCCATTGCCTTTATTATCAATAGCTATAAACCAAACATACGTCTCAAGTGGAGCTCTTCTTGAATCCCTTGCTTCTTGCTGTCCCAACTTCAAATATCTGCATTGATGGACAAAAAGGAGCGTAAGCACATAATGCTTAGTGAGGAATGCTCAAAACCAATCCACCATCAATGCAGCAAATCATAAAACCTTCTTTAAATGAAGATACAATTCAATAAACCAAAGCATTGTTTGAAAACCTCCTTTGAAACCACATTGCTTTAAATCATGCATTGCTCAACATGAAAACCAACCTTTAACTTTGAAAAGTTAAACAACTCACCCCAAAAAACATTCTTGCTAATACTATCATTTAAACCTTTCTATGCATGGACACTTCATGCAAAGTTTAACCCAATTTCCTTGGGAATCACTTCCACTTCACACTATACTTTTCTCATGCTTGATGATCATTTCAAAGCAAAATGCTTTCTTGAAAACCATATGTTCCTTCTATCTATCTCATGCACTCAACAAATGCAAAACTCATGATCTACAAAAGCAACATTTTGCACTACGTGCCTTTTTAAAACAAGCGTTCACAAGACTTCAATGCACTTTTGAGATTCTATGCACATATGCACCATTCACAATAGAAGATATGCTTTTGCTCATGCTTAACAAGTATCACATGCATTGTTGCATCATTTACATGTTTCTCATGCAACCTTGCATCATTTTCAAGCATCTCTCGCTTCATTTCATTCAAATACATTATATTGGCTTTCAAGTGATAGGTCACAAATCATTTCAACACAAGACACAATCTGATACGCGGATTACAAGCGTCGTCCCACACGTTTCATACACACTACCGAACTACACAAGGTTCACACTCAAGAGCAATCCCTCCATTAATGTGACACACGTGGTGGAGTATAACGGTACAATCTCAACCCCTCCACACCACTCATCGGTAGTTGTATAATTCCACTAACGAGAGTAAGGGACACATAATACAAGATCCACACGCGGAATTTACAACCACCGTTGTGAACTTACCTCGGTCGTTAGGGTACTTGGATGGAGTTTACGGCACAATCACAACCCCTCAACATCCAAGGTGACTTTACTTACGGTGCACCCAATCCTATAGTCGGCTAACTATATCCGATTCAAGTACTTTAAAACCATTTCATCACTTGCCAATATACATCAAATACCATCATCAATTCACTATTTTAAAGCATTAATCAAAGCCACATATCATCATGCATCTTCATGCATCATAACCATATTAATAACATGTCAAACCAAGGATCTCTTACCTTGAGCATCCTTCAATACATGACTTTCAAAACCAGCATTAATCATGCTAAAACATGCTTTCAAAATAGTAATTAAACATGTATTTCATAACCAATGCATCAAACCATAACCTAGCACATCCGAGGGAGTTTTTCCGGAAACTTACTCTTGAGCTTAGCTAAGTTGTTTAGACTTAAACTAAGCTCCCAAAACCTCCAAATAATCGTTTCAAAGCTGGAAAACTATCTCCACTCACCGATACACAAAACTATGCTAGCCGACAAGCCTCCCAAGCATCCGAAACTTCCAACGCCACCTCTATCGCTTCCGGATCATTCTCCCCTATTTTAAACACATAACAATAGAGGATTAATGCATCACCATGCATTAAAATCACCAGCAACACAACCCAACTCAATGCTCTACCCAAGAACCTCATTTCAACTACCAAAAACAACCGAAATCACCTCCAAACTCTCCAAAAACAAAGCCCAGCCAAGATCTATCAATTCTAAACATTTCTAAACATCAAAAAGCAACATAAACATGACCTTATACCTCCAGCAACAGCAGATCACCAAAACCACCCCAAAAACCACCATTATAGCAAGCAAAACTTAGGAAAACTAACCTATTCGGGATTAGATTGATAAAACCTCATTTGTAACATCAATTAACATCCAAAATACATTAGAAAACAACATCAAAACAGAGCCTAACCAAGATCCACGAAAATCTCCAAGATCTTTTCCAAAATCTTAAGTTTTAAGCCAAAATCTTGTTTCCAACACTGAAACCATTCATAAACTTTAATAAAAGATTGACAATTTGGGAATTTCAGTAAAGAACTGAGTACTTAGAGGAGAAGAACAAGCTTACCTCTAAATGATGATTTCTCCTTGATTTGGGCAAGTTTCCTTGAAAATTCAATATAGAAATCAAGTGGATTTGATGAAGAATTAATTAAGAATCAAAGAGGAATTGAAATCTCATCAAATGCAGTGTAAAATCAAAGTAAATTTTCTGGAGAAAATGTGTTTGGATGATAGGATTTTGAGAGAAAAAAGAATGAGAGAAAATTAGAGAAAGGTAGTTATGAAAATCAAAAAGTAGTTTTCACCTTTCTTTTATTTAATTAAATCATTAATTAAATCACCCAAATTAAGGAAAAATATGGAGAAAAACATTTTGGGTAAATTAGCTCCTTAAAGATTCAAAGTTTCAATCCTTTACAAAACAGTCACTACTAAACTTTGCAAAAATCGCAATTTGGTCACTACACCGAAATGTAGTATTCCCAAACCTTATTTTGTAAAATTGATTTCACCACTCTCTTATATATATTAAATGAGGATTTTTAGATATTTTTCTATATTTTTAAAGCATCCCGAACTAGGCGTTCCCTAAAACCTCCTTCTATATTCGAACCATTTCTCAGTCCGGTCCAGTTCAGACCCTAAACATTCAGAATACTATTGATGCCTGCTGCAGATAATACTCGTCGGTGTGAATCTTACAATGAACAATAACCTTTGGTTCGTCCTCTTTTAGCCGCCTTAAACCCTAACCTATGTCTAGGCTAGATTGATTAACATCTGGTATTGATGAGATTGTGCTTACTTCTTTTGCGAGTTTGACTCTCTCGATGCCAAACAAATGGATTTCTCACAATCGATATTTTGACTCAATTGAAAACAATGAAGAACATGAAATAAGCAAACCTTGAATTTATTGCAATAACAAACATAAACCTAAACAATCGTTCTCACAACTACTTTACAACACAACCAGAACCCTAGAGAATTTAGAACATAATGGCGGCAAGAAAACACAAGAGAAGCTAAGCTATGCCAAGATATCTTGATTAAAAAATATGATGGGGTATATATAGGGCATAACCTAGGTTAAGTCCTCCTTGGAGTAGAAGTCTTCTTTATGATAAAGTAGCTTTTGCATTGAATACATCCTTTAATTTTGAATTCTTTGACTTCAATTTGGACTCCTCTTGTCGTTGCCTTATACCGCAAGCAAGCCTTGGTCTTCTCCTTTGGCGGCTTTGTCCGCTGTTTTCGGCATCAGTAAATTGCGTGGATGGGCTCATTGGACTCAGAAAATTATGCTCTTCCAATCGCACTCCAATTCACCAATTCCTCAAGTTGCTGCCCTGAGCGGCAGATATGGCGACGGTAGCTACTCGGCAGCGTCTCTCTCTGCGTTGAAGTGATTCAGTACAGCTCCTTGGTTTGCTGCCTCAGCATCAGCTCCTCAGCTTTCTTCTCTTCTTGACAGCTTCTAGCACCTGAAACTAAAACTAAACTGAAATAATATGTTTTTCACCAAATCAAAGATATTTAACAAGAACAAGGCAAAGCAAAGAATGCTGTAAATAATGCATGCATGCACCTAAATATGCCTAAAATGCACCTAAGGACAGTAATAATATGAGATGAAATGTGCATAAATTATTGGACTTATGAGCACTTTACACTTGTAGATTCTAGCATCTCATAGGCTTGTTTCCTAAATTCTTCCAACTCATTTAGGTCCAGTAATCTTTTTTCTCCAGCAACTCTCCATGATATGTAATGTGTTCTGATGGCCAAAAGGCTTTATGTTCCAGTTTTACTGCCAGATGGCATGGTTTTCCAAAAACAAGTCTAAATGATGAAGTACCCAAAGGAGTTTTAAAGGCAGTCCTATAAGCCCACAAGGACTTATCTAGAATCAAGGACCAGTCTTTCCTTGATGGGTATACAATCTTCTCAAAAATATTTTTGATCTCCTTGTTTTAAATTCCAGCTTGTTGATTTGTTTGTGGAATATATGTTATGGCAATCCTCTACTGAATTCCATACCTGCACAAAGCTTTAGAAATTAGATTGCATTTAAAATGGGTACCCTCATCATGAATAATCACTCTAGGAGCACCAAATCGAATAAAATGTGTTTGTGCGAGAACTTGGCAACAACCTTAGCATCGTTTGTTGGTAGGGCAACTACCTCTATCCATTTTGATACATAATCAATGACCACAAGAATATATATATATATATATATATATATATATATATATATATATATATATATTACCAAATGATGGAGGAAAGGGACCCATAAAGTCTATCCCCCATACATCAAATAAGTCCACATGCATAATGTTTTGGAGCGGCAATTGGTGTGGGCATAGTTGTATCCCTCAGTTCGTAAGCATCGATCACATGCCTTGGCATAGTTGTGGGCATCATTGTATAGCGTGGGCCAAAAGAATCCTGACTGCAATACCTTGGCGGCAGTCTTAATCCTGGCAAAGTGTCCTTCATATGGTGCGACATGGCATAAGTGCAATATGTTGTGTTGCTCTTCCTTTGGTACACATCGATAGATCACTTGGTCGGCACATTGCTTGAGCAATATTGGCTCATCACAATAATATTGTCGAACATCTCGCAGAAAATGTTTCCTGACATTATATGCCAAGTCAAGTGGAAGAATATTGCTTACCAAGTAGTTGACTATGTCAGCATACAAAGGCACGGCATTAACTGTAAGCAAATACTTGTCTAGGTATTCATCTCTTATGGTAGCGGTCTTACCATCTTCAAGGTGATGCTCTAGGCGTGATAGGTGATCAGCTACCAAATTTTCACTGCCCTTCTTGTCTCTAATCTGGAGGTCAAATTCCTATAGAAGAAGCGTCCATCGGATCAACCTGGGTTTGGCATCCTTCTTTGTCAAGAGGTACTTCAGTGCCGAATGATTTGTATACACCACAACTTTGTTACCAACAAAATAAGATCTAAATTTATCAAAAGCAAATACAACTACAAGAAATTCTTTCTCAGTTGTGGAGTAGTTAAGTTGAGCTCCATTTAAAGTTCGACTGGCATAGTAAATGGTATGTAAAACTTTGCCACGTCGTTGTCCTAACACTACTCCGATGGCATAGTCACTGGAACCACACATGAGATCGAATGGCTCATTCTAATATGGTGCCTCAACTATATGGGCATTAATCAACTCCTCTTTAAGTTCCTAAAACGCTCTCAAACAAGCATCATCAAATGAAAAAGTGGTTTTTTGTTCCAATAACAAGTATAAAGGTTTAGAAATTTTAGAAAAATCTTTAATGAAGTGTCAGTAAAAACCTGCATGTCCTAAAAAACTTCTTATACCTTTTACACTTGTAGGAGGTTGCAATTGCTTAATTACCTCATATTTTGCTTGATCAACCTCTAATCCTCTCTTGGTTACCTTGTGCCCAAGAACAATGCCCTCTTACACCATGCAGTGGCATTTTTCCCAATTCAAGAATAGGTTTGTCTCAAAGCATCTCCTAAAAACTTGCTCCAAACTTTGAAGGCATTCATCAAATGTTTTGCCAAACACCGAGAAATCATCCATGAATACTTCCAAGTTATGCTCAATCATGTTAGGAAAAATGACCATCATACAACGTTGAAAACGTTGTTGGGGCATTACAACCCGAATGGTATTCTTCTAAAGGAATATGTCCTATATAGACATGTGAAGGTGGTCTTCTCTTGATCATCAGGGATGATGGCAATCTGGTTATAACCTAAATAGCCATCCAAAACACAATAAAAAGCTTTACCTACCATCATATCTAACATTTGGTCGATTAAAGGCAATGGGAAGTGATCCTTTCGCATGGCATTGTTTAGCTTTCTGTAGTCCATGCACACTCTCCATCCTGTGACAGTCCTAGATGGAATCGATTCATCCTTTTTGTTTTGTACCACTGTCATGCCACCCTTCTTTGGCACGCATTGTACTAGGGTAACCCGCAAGCTATCGGAAATAGGGTAAATTATCCTGGCATCAAGCCATTTGATAATCTTCTTCTTCACTACTTCTTTCATGCTCGGATTCAGCCTTCTCTAGCCTTCAATGGTCTTGTCGTGGTACTCCTCCAAGATAATCTTATGCATACAAATGGTTGGGCTTATACCTCGGATAATGGCCAAGGTCCAACTCAAAGCTTGCTTATATTTGCTTAATATTTCTAGCAATCTTCCCTCCTGATCATTGTTGAGATCAGCAACAATGATTACTAGCAAAGTAGAGTTTTTACCTAGATAAGCTTACTTGAGGTGGTCTATCAATGGTTTCAGGTCCAATACT
Source organism: Hibiscus tridactylites (assembly GCA_958450335.1). Taxonomy (NCBI): domain Eukaryota; kingdom Viridiplantae; phylum Streptophyta; class Magnoliopsida; order Malvales; family Malvaceae; genus Hibiscus; species Hibiscus tridactylites. The sequence goes on along the minus strand of OY288284.1, from coordinate 21,764,964 downwards.
GGTGGCTCCTCAATTTATGGTTTTGGTGCCTTGATTTCTCTGCCGGTCAACTCTAGTGGCTCAAAGTAACTCACATCTTCAGCCTCCAAGGCTGGTCTTCAGGTTCTTCACCTGTTTCATCATTGCCAACAAGTTCGTTGACATCATCATCTGTGTCTTGGCACAATTGTGCCACGTTCAAAGTAAAAATGGACTTTATCATCTCATTGGTTCGGTATTCACCAGGTTCATCTGCGCATTTAAGAGCTTGAAACACATTAAATGTAACATGTTAATCATTCATAGGCATAGTAAGTTCACCCTTATGAACATCAATCAAAGCCCTACTTGTGGCAAGGAATGGTCTACCCAAAATAATTGGGACATCAATATCCGCCTCATAATCTAAAATGATAAAATCAGCTGGGAAAATGAATTTGTCTATCTTTACCAACACAACCCCAATCTTACCCTTAGGATGTACAAAGGATTTGTCTGCCAGCTGAAGTATCATCGTGGTAGGTCCTTCTTCTATACCTTTCCCATGTGCCTTTCACATGAATCCGTTACCAATGGTGCAGAGAATAGTAAAACTTCCAGGATCTTTCAGCTTCGGGGGCAATTGATTGAGTATCATGGCATTGCATCCTTTAGTGAGAGCTACGGTCTCAAAATCTCCCAACTTTCTCTTTTTGAACTAAATGTCCTTCATGAATTTGACATAGTTGGGCATTTGCTCAAGAGACTCTACCAATTGTATGTTGATTTACAATTGTTTAAGAACTTCTAAGAAGCACTTAAATTGCTGGTCGTGCTCATGCTTTTGAAGCCTTGCTGGAAGTGGTGGTGGTGGATAAGCAAATGTCGGCTCCACTGACTTTGCCAAGGTAGTGCTAGCATCTGACTCATGTCTGACATTGGTATGCTATTTGGCATTAGGTATATGTGTTGGCATCAGAATGTTGTCTGGCATCATGTATGGCATCATCATTTATTGCTTCTTTCTTCTCTACTTCTTTGGGATCATTTGTTGGCATTAGTTTTTCCGTTTGGCAAATACTTGATTGCTTGGCAGCCATCTCTATCTCACATTTCTTGGCACTCTGAAGAGTTAGCTTTGCATTTCTCATTGTCTTTATACCGAGCATCCACTGTATCACTTGGCAACGCTCCCTGGGGTCGATTGCTGAGTTCATTGGCAATCTACCCAAGCTAAACCTCCAAGTTTCTCATTGATTCTACCAAACTTTGTATTGTTGCATCATTCCTCTCCATGAACTCTGTGAGAGTGTTTCATTGGTTATATCTCTGCCCTTGCTAAAAATTGTTTTGGGCTTTTTGTGGTATGTCATTCTGATTGAATGCTGGCATGTCATTGTTATTATGCTTTTGGGCATTGTTGTTCTGACGTTGGGCATTGTAATAGTTACCTCTTTAATTTCCCAAAGCTAAATTTGTGTGTTGTCTCCATCCTTCATTGTAAGTATTGATGTTAGAATTATAGTAACGACAAAATTTAGCAATAGAATTTACCGACTCATTGTTGGCAGGGCAATCATCCGTGTGATGATCTTCTCCACATATTGTGCAAAATGGTTCTAATGCCTTGACTTCTCAGGAATCATTACTCTTTTGCAAAGTTTTCACTATTATAGTAAGATTGGAAATTTCAGCATTAATGGATGTCAGTGCATCTAGCTCATATTTTCCAGCTGATTTCATGTCGGTCCCTAGTCTGGCAGTGGGATACTCAAAATCGTTGGCAGCAATCCTCTCAAGGATGCTAACTGCTTCTGTGTAATTCTTGTTCAAAAGTGAATCATTTGCCGAAGAATCAACAACTGCCTGGCATGGGCATTAAGTACATTGTAGAAGGTCTCTATTTGGGTCCAATTGGGAAGCCCATGCATAGGACACCTCCTCAACAAGTCTTTGAATCTCTCCCAAGCATCATATAAAGCCTCTTCATCTACCTGCCTATACGCCGTGATCTTGTTTCTCAGCCTAGCATTAAGCTTAGGTGGTTGGTATCGCAATAAAAACTACTAGCATAGATCTGCCCATGTTGTCAATGATACATATGGCAAAGAACTTAGCCTTATCTTAGCTCTGTCTCTAAGGGAAAATGTGAACAATTTCAGTTTCACTGTATCCTCTGGAACTCCAGGTTGCTGAAATAGTAGGCAAACTTCCATGAATTGCTTCAAGTATTACCTTGGATCTCTAGTGGGTGATCCATCGAACTAACCTAAATTCAAAAGAGTTTGATTCATTACCTGTTTAAGTTCAAAATTGGCAGCATTTACCTCTATGCTAACTAGGCTTGGCATCAAATTGTCAACATTTGGTGCCAAGTGCTCTCTAATAGGTCTCTCTATGGCATCATCTACTACGGGTGCGGTAGGGGCAGCCGATATCCCTCCATGTATAGGTGGATCTACTTGATTGTGTGGGACACCGTGTACTCCTCCATTACCATTCTGATCCATCTCTCTGATTTTCTTTTTCAATTTGTGGTAGGTTCATTCAATTTCAGGGTCAAAAGGCTGATAGTCCGTAGGGTGGTTGCTGTTCATACACCAAACTAAACAGATAAGTAAAATAAAACAAAAACAAGTAAAATTAAAACAAAAAACTTTATTGCAATTCTCGACAACGACGTCAAAAACTTGTAGACTTCTGTGAGTTCTTGGCAAAAGGGGTAGAAAATGTATTGGGAATGTATAAAAACAGTGCCAAGTAAGAGTCTTTTGCGTGCAAGTATACACGGTCTGCATGTAATATAGTAGTGAGTTGATTATCGTCTTCAAAGCGATTGGCCAAGAGTTTGAATGCTTTGAATGTTTACTAGTCAAGGGAATAGTGTTGTTTGATTTTGGAGTTGTTTGAAAATGAATTTATAGAAAAGAAAAGTAAACTAAAATAACATTGGCAAGCGGAGCGTAAAATAAGTGATAATCGTTGGCAAGAGATGCCTGGTTTTCACGCTATTCATGTCATGTCAGCCTTTAATAATGTACTGCCTTGGCATCATTTAACGAGCATATTCAAAGTTGGAAAATCCTCTTTAGATAGCCAATGCCTGAAATTAACCATGTAGAAACCCCTATATTTATATAGTGATGTTTTTCCATAAATCAATTTGATTAAGTCCCAATCAATACTCCTAAGGGGTAGATTCACTTAAGAAGTAAGCTCGTCTACTTGAACATCTTCTTTCGAAGCATCTCACCTCGGTATTTGGAAACAGATCGTCGCCCCTAAGTTTGTTAAGATATTAAGGTTCAATAAGCCAACAATGCCATCTTTCGCTTGGCACGATTTTAATAAAACATTGAAGAACATGCTAGATAGGAAATCAATGCTGAAGTTTTTTCAGTATTAAAAACTAAACATAAAAATAGTGTTCAGCGTAAACATCCCCCGCCAACTATTAAATTATTTCATGGTGAGGGTATCAAACAAAAAAACTTCATCATTTTGCAAACACGTCGTGATTTAAAAGAAAATAAAAACAACTAAACAAAGAGAATGAGCGAGAATGGGTCTCTCGATGTAGCCTTTCAAGGTCCAGGCTCTCGATCAATATGGTCGAACCATGTCTCCGTGGTGCAGCCGATCATTGATGGATCTCTCGATATCCCAATCGTCACTTCAAATACTTGCTTGATCGTTCTTTAAATAAGCATGCAAGGAAGACCTAGAATGAGCTCTTGGGTTTGAATTTTGAATGCTCAAGGGATAAGGGATGAGATCATCTTATCCAAAGTTTGAATTTGAGTTGATCAGGTTGGAGCTGACGTCATCTGTCGTCATTGCTTCACCAACCAAGCCTGACATCATTCTGCCAACCAAGCTTGGCACTATTTCTCCGCTATTTTTTACAGTTTGATCCAATTGCTATTTTCTTGCAGCCTGATATGGTCCTATTTTTTCAGGTTCAATAACTACTTGGCCATGCATCAAATTCCTCTTCTCTACCAACCGGGGCTTTGGCATTAATTGGTCCATTTGTGCCCACAACATCTCGGCATTCTCTCTAGCATCCCTTCCTGTGCTACTATGTTCTGCGAACCACTATGTTAAACTGTAAAAGTGCCAACATAACAACCCTTCACATTGGCATAGACAAAATTCCTAACTTCATATGCAAATGCATGAAATTAACAACTAAATGTACTCAAAAGCAAGCAAAGGAATTGTAAAATAGGCATAAAAATCAATATTTTTGAAGAGTTAACAAGCCTCTGACTATTTTTCTTTAAAAAAAAATTCATTAAGTCTTACATTTTTAAAATTTTAGTTAAACCCTTAAATTTTTAAGAAAAATTAAATTAAACGCTTCAAAATGTTTGAAAATTTTAATTTAGACATCTATTTTTTTTTGAAAATTTTAAATAGCCTTTTCAACATGTATTGTCAAGTTCCGCCATTATTGACCCAATTCATAGAAAATCAAATTGTGTTAAGATGATAAAAGACGGCTCTTTAGCTTGACTAACTCGAAAAAATTTCACTCAATTCATCGAATACTTACCCCTAATAAAAAGCATTCAAATTCGATCGTGATAATAATAATAATTATTTTCATTCCTGAATTCCAACCAATCTCAATCCATCTAAAAAGTCCATTTTTATTGTATAACTTTTTATTAAATAATAATTATCAACTAATGAAGTTGATAGATTTTTATATTTCAGATTTGGTATAATGGTACCAAATCCATGATAGTATGGTATCCAAAACACTTTTTATTAAATAATAATTCTAAAAGTTGTATTAGATTTATATAAAAGGTATTAAAAAGGAATAAATGGATGATGTGTGTTTAATTTACTAGTTCTGAAATTTAGAGAAGACACGACAGGCTACTTCCGATCTCCATCTCTTCTTTTAACAACTCGTGGCTTTTCGAATATACTCATATACTCAGTGTTTGGAATATTCGTGTCTGAGACTGAGCACGCCAGGTGTTTGTGTATTTGTCACAATTTGATTTCTCCACGTTTTGTGTTTCTTGGTGAACGGAAAGGAATTACCGAGGTATTGCAGGGAATAGAGGCCAGAGACTATAGACTTTGTTTGTTACTAATCTATCCCATCAGATTCATTGGAAAGGATTGTGGCAAGTCTGTGATTGTCATGGAATCATAGTCGATGTGTTTATTCCCCCACAAAGAGAACGAAGAATGGAGCTAGATATGGCTTTGTGAGAATGGAATCAGAAATAAATGCATATCGTGTGATAGTAAGATTTGATGGGTCATGGATTTATAGAGCACACATCAGAGTTTTGATGGTGAGAAAAGATAGGTGTGGGATGTTCTAGCGGAGAAAAAGGCATCAAGTTCCACAGAGCGTGTCTAGGCCGATTGGTAGAGAGAATACTGTGAATCCTGGGTCGTTCACAATGGGACCAATCCGGAAGCGTGTGGTTGGAGTGGTGGATGAAAACAATGCGAACATCGTACGATGTAGCGCATTCAGATGAAGCATACATACAACAACATTGGCAAAATTGTCTGGTGAGTTTACTAGAGCAAAATTACAAGGATTTTCTATTATGAGAATAACATGACCATTTTTTTCTGCTTTATGTTTAATAATGTTGAATCTCGAAGGAATTTGTTGGAATGAAGAGTTTTGTTGAAATGGTTTGAGACAGTCCAAGAATGGTTGTCAGATATAAAATTGGATAGAAGACATGTATGGCCTGACTGTAGGAGGATTTCTAACTCAAGCTTGGTCGAAGCTTGCGTTCAGAAATATTGCAGAGGTATGGGGATCCCTTCTGTATATTGATAAAGATACGTCTGCACCGACATCGTTTGAACAAGGTTGTATCCTGATCGAAACAAATGTGATGAGTAGAATTAAGGGTGTTGTGGAATTAATGGTGAATGAGAGGATATATCTGGTGCGTGTTCAAGAAACATAAAGCTTATTCCGGATTGTGCAGGGTGAAGAAGTGGAATTGGATGAGGATGAGAGTGTGGGTGAGGAAAACGCGGGAAAGGAAGAAGCTCAACATGATGTTAATGATCAAGTCTCTGAGATTGGGATTGAGAAGACACAGATCAAAACTGTCCAGGTGGTTGAAGAGGCATCAACCACGGATACGCTCATTGTCAATAAGTTGGTGAGGGATTCTAAGGGCACCATTGTGCTAGATTCTTTAGCGGACGTGGCACACATGCTTAAGCAGGATCTCTTGGAGGTAATGCGATGCCTTGACTTGAGAGTTCTAGATTGCAGCGAGAGCGCTACAGATGGTCTACATCGAGAAAATTGACAATTTTTAACAGTGTCGGTTGAAGTGCCAACATGGTTGTGGGATGAGAACTTGGCCATTGTAGATCGAGCGGTGGATGACATAAATATGGGAATGAACATTGAGGAGATGGAACGACAACCAAGCATGGATATTGAACAAGTCGAGAGGCATGTGTGTAGTGATTGACATACAGATAACGCCTTGCTTAATAAGGCGTCGGATACAGAAGTGATAGAGTATAATGTGACCTTGCACAAGGTTAGAAGTGTATCAAATGTGGTCCTTAGTTTCATGCAGCCAAAAGAAAGGATTGAGGTAGAGAATAAATTGAAGAAAAAGTGTAGAGGGAGACCACAAAAAATCAAAAAGAATTTAAAGGTGTTGCAAATGGATCTCTTTTTTATTATGACTTCATTAACCGAAAAAAGACTATCTTGATAGAAGAAAAGGAAACAATTGAGTTGGGCAAACTCATTGAGGCATGTACAGTGGGTAATGAAGAAGTAATCATGAAGGATATCGTGCGTCTCATCGAAGCGCACGACCATGCCCAATAAATGAGTCTTATGTTGTCGTTTGTTATGGGAATGATCATTTATGTGCAGTGTGTGGTGGTGGATGCAGGTACATGTTCACATTCACTCTTGCTTGTTACTTCTTAGATGTAGTATTTGGAGTTTGTGGTCTTTATCGAGAAGCATATGATATATTGGATGCTTTGGCCAAAGGTGGTGTCGCGACTTGGTGCCAAGATAGTGTTGAGTAGTCTTTTGAGCTTGTTTTTATGGTGTCTTGGGTTAGGCGTTTTATCTTTTCTTGTATTTTTTCGCACTTGGTGTGCGGGTTGTGTTTTTCGATTTCGTGTTTGCTCGTTTTATATACTTTCAGAGTCACTATTTTCCTCTGACTAGATTTATGGAGAATTTAATGAGGCCTCTATTAGTATTTTTGTATGATTTGTGTTTAATTAAAATCATACTTGTCAGTAAAAAAGACGAATAAAACCATTATATGTTTGAGTTTTACTAGTCAGAAACCATTTAAAATAGTCCCCCGAATAAGACATTTTAACTATTAGATCACCTCCCTTATCCTTTTTGTATATGATCATCTAGACAAGAAGTTGTTCAGTTTATAGAACAAATATTGAAATACAAAGTGAAGAAGAAACCAATCATTTTAATGACAAATCAAAAACTTTAGTCATAGCTTAAAAGAATATAGAGTTTTATGCAACATTAGTAGTCTCAAAATCTAACATCATAAGTGTTGTAATGAGTATTCTACTTTTGGTTATTTAAGTATTGACAAAGCCATTCTGAATTTTAAGTGACATTTTATGAATAGAAATGTTGCCACCAATCTAGGCAAAACTAAATCAATATAACTTTTTTAGAAATTGTGCAGAAAAACAACACAATTAAGATTATGTAGAAAAATACCTTCTTTCAGCTTATGTATGATAAAACTCGCGTCCTACCAAAAGCGAGTTTCAAACTCGACAATCACCTATCCGTTCTCTCTCTTTCTACTTGTTAAGATCTTCAGTTCCTAAATCCCTTTAATAAAGAAAGGAAATACCGAAACAGAACAAGGGAATCCCAAGCTCCAACACTCGAAAAGAAAAACTACACAACAACAAGGCAATGGGGCCTACAAAGCCCCACTCAAAACACCAATTATGAAACCCCTTCTCTCCCACTTCACACCTCGGAACGCACCGTTCTTATAGAGAGAAAGGCGCTTTCACATCTTCTTATCTTTCTATTTATATAGTTAAGTAGCGTAGCAAAAAGCCCCAAATCCTTGATTTGGCTAGGAAAGACTGCACTGCTTTGGGCCCAGGAAGCGAAGGGAATGAGCTCGGCTGCAAGCGAAGATGGCACATCACAACCCGGATACTTGAAGCCACCCGGTATTCTGTACTTTCGCTACAGGAATTATGTTTCCGCGTAACATTACACACGTGTATACGCGCACACACGCGCGCGAGCCAACATTAACTCAGAGGCTACTAAAACGAGCTATATCCCCTGTTTAAGCTACATTGCGGGTGTTTGCCTATGTGAAGCTTACCCATGCCATAAAGCTACCTATTTTGCATACCAATCCGCGAGGTTTTGTATCGGACCACCATATGGGCTAATTCCTCATGCTTGCCCGAAAAGTCACTGAAGTTGCGATACATTTCCTCTTTCTGCCGGAAGAAAACAACGACACGAGATTCTTTCCGGCGTGCTGCTCGAAGCTCCTTCCCAGTGAACTGAACAAGCCATACCTAGAGGAGTTTAGGGATTGCAAGCTTGGGATTACAACGAGATACCAGGACTTTTTAGGCCGTTCATCGAGCCTCCACTTTCTTGTACTTTCTGACTAAAGGCGAGCTACTTTTTAGAATTCTCTAATTAACTAAGCTCTTTCCTTAGATGGAGTTCCCCCTATGACAGAAATGCTTGCCCCTGGAGACATGGTAAAAGCACAGTAAAGAAAGATAAATTGATAAAATAGCGGGGCAGATAACGTTCTTACTCAGTATGTTATTCCCCACGCGAACTACATCATACCGGAGGAATCATTCGCATGACAAATAACTACAAAAGTGGGCCGGGCCGGCTTGGAAGCAAGCTACCTGTCGCCTATCTCACCCCCCTTTCTTATTATTAGTAAGATAGGCCTAGGGAAGAGAAAAACTTAAGTCATTCCTATAAGCCGGAGAGGTTTAAAGAAGGGGTAGACCTTGCACCTTAAAACCAGGAGGCCTGATTAATCCCTTATAGGTGCTATTTTTAACTAAACGCGAGTTCTATGTTGAGTGGCTAGGTAAGAAAGAAATTTAACTTACCACGTTTTTTTTCACAGAACTCGTTTAATTAAAAGCGAGTTTAAAATTCGCTTTTGGTGTTTGGCTTACGTGGACTAAAAGTGAGAATTTTTTTATATAATCTTCTTTTAGGGTTGTTTTTTTAGATAATTCTCGAAAAGGGAATATTCATTTAATTTTACCGTTAACTTACACCTAGCGATAGTTTTTTGAACATATAATTTAGGTACGATGTCTACACTACTCAAACCCCTTTTTTGTTCGTAAATAGGAGAAAATTGAATGCTTAAGTATATTTAATCTCACGTCCTCTAACGTATTGTACCAGCGACAAAATCAATCGAACTAAACTCAATCAATCAATATTCTAAATTATTTAAATTAATTATATTAAATTTAAATATTAGTATTAAATCTCAAATTTGAATGTAATAAAAACTATAATTTAACCTAAATTTAATTTTTTAAAAGATATCTTGTATAAGAAAAAAATATGCCATTTCTTCAATCCCAAGTCGTTGAAGAGGAAAGAACATGTCATTATATAATAGAAATATACAAATGAGACATGGTTTTGTTAAGAAATGCCCATTTTTGTAATTTCGTTTCAGTTGACAAGAATTTCAGTCGGTAAATCACATTACATGTTCACCCTCCGTTGTTTATTGTCAGAAACCGGGATTCTCGGGAAAATGAGAAGGGTAAATTTGGAATTGAAATTAGTATAAAAAAACAACCCCGCTCTTCTGATTTCATGTCGTTAAAGCAGAGCAGCTCTCCTCTTCTCTTTCTCTGAACATAAACTGTTTCTATTTGAGGAGAAATTCTTGAGGTAACGAATCCAAGTCATTCCATTTTTAATCAATTTTCTCTTCTTTGGTTTGAGTTTTCACTTTTGTGATTTGGGTTTCTTTCATGTTCTTGACAGAGTTTTTTGTTGCTTGAAAAATATGAGCTTTTTAAAATTGTTTCTTCTTGATCTGCTTTTGCATTTGACAAGATTCAGAATTTCTTTACTTTTCTCACCTTGATTTTTCATGTATTAAACTGGGTAGTTGTTTGTTTCGCTATGGAAATGTTATATCGATGTTCAACTAGACCCTTTCAAATTTTGAATCTTTTTGAGTGGTAGCTCTTGATCTGAGTCTCTATTCCACAACATTCAAAACCTCATGCCACTTTACATTGTTTTTTCATGAATTGAAACGTTTAGTTTCCATATTTCTAGAATGAACTCGTTTTGATTGGTTTTACAAAACAGATCTGCTCACCGACTTTGTCTCTTTCGGTTTATCTGAATAGAATCAAGCTAATTGTCTATGGAACTTGAACTACAACTTTGAATCAAGCTAATTGTCTATGGATCTGAATAGAATTGTTTTGATTTCCATTTGCCTGTGTTTTGAATTTTGGTTCTAACCATTTATTATTTGCCGGTTAATATGTAAGTTTGTAAGTCAAATAGTAGTCGGTGCTGCGATGCCTTGGTCAGATCTGAGAGTATATTTTTCCTGTAAATACAGTTTTCTATTCCATGCTGAGAATTCGTGTATGCATGTTTGTTCACAGACTTTCCTCATACAAATATGGATATTGATGTATTCACAATGACATTCTTGTTAAGTTTCTTCTGGATTTACCGTTTGATTTGTGCTTTCGAGATGATTCGAGTAATGTTTTTCACTATTCTGTTTTCGTCTTCTATTTGGATACTTCTCTTTGTTTAGGTAATAGTATAAGAACAAAATGGTGAAGATCTGTTGCATTGGAGCCGGTTATGTTGGTGGGCCAACAATGGCTGTCATTGCACTTAAATGTCCATCTATTGAAGTGGCTGTTGTTGATATCTCTGTTCCTCGGATTAATGCATGGAACAGCGATCAGCTTCCGATCTATGAGCCTGGTCTTGATGATGTTGTGAAGCAGTGTCGTGGAAAGAACCTTTTCTTCAGCACCGATGTAGAGAAACATGTGCGTGAGGCTGATATAGTCTTTGTTTCTGTCAACACTCCGACCAAGACCCGAGGGCTTGGAGCTGGCAAGGCTGCAGACCTTACATATTGGGAAAGTGCTGCTCGCATGATTGCTGATGTATCGAAATCTGACAAGATTGTGGTTGAGAAATCAACAGTCCCTGTCAAAACTGCTGAGGCAATTGAAAAGATTCTCACCCACAACAGCAAGGGAATCAAATTCCAAATTCTTTCGAACCCGGAGTTTCTTGCAGAGGGAACTGCGATTCAAGATCTTTTTAACCCTGACCGTGTTCTTATCGGAGGCCGGGAGACCCCAGAAGGGAACAAGGCTGTCCAAGCATTGAAGGATGTTTATGCTCACTGGGTCCCGGAAGACCGAATTCTCACCACCAATCTTTGGTCTGCAGAGCTTTCCAAGCTTGCTGCCAATGCTTTCTTGGCTCAGAGGATCTCTTCTGTAAATGCCATGTCTGCTCTTTGTGAGGCAACCGGGGCTGATGTTACACAAGTGTCATATGCTGTTGGTAAGGATACAAGGATTGGACCCAAGTTTTTGAATGCTAGTGTTGGTTTCGGTGGATCCTGCTTCCAGAAGGACATTCTGAATCTGGTTTACATCTGTGAGTGCAATGGCCTTCCAGAGGTGGCTGAGTATTGGAGACAGGTCATTAAAATTAATGACTATCAGAAGAACCGTTTTGTTAACCGTGTTGTTTCCTCGATGTTTAACACGGTTTCAAACAAGAAGATTGCTATTTTAGGGTTTGCTTTCAAGAAGGATACCGGTGATACTAGGGAGACCCCAGCCATTGACGTATGCAAGGGGCTTTTGGGAGACAAAGCTCGGTTGAGCATATACGACCCACAGGTCACGGAGGACCAGATCCAGAGGGACCTTACCATGAACAAGTTTGACTGGGACCATCCCCTTCACTTGCAGCCAATGAGTCCCACAACTGTGAAGCAAGTCACTTGTGTTTGGGATGCTTACGAGGCAACAAAAGATGCTCATGGAATTTGCATCCTGACCGAGTGGGATGAATTCAAGACTCTTGACTTCAAGAGGATATATGACAACATGCAAAAGCCAGCTTTCGTGTTTGATGGCCGGAACATTGTGAATGCGGAGCAGCTGAGGGAGATCGGTTTCATTGTCTACTCGATTGGTAAGCCACTGGATGCATGGCTGAAGGACATGCCTGCAGTGGCATAAAATGTGACGCATACAAGGGTCATAGATGCTTATGTTCCGTATCGACGGATTAAAGTTTGAGGCTGTCAGTTCGATTCTTCACTACCAATTTTTTTCTTTTCAACAAGTTTTATCGCTTCCTTGTTTTCCCTTCACCATGGTAGCCAGCAGAGTTGGGATTTTACCATCATGATGGTGAAGGCAGTAAACAGCTCTTTGTTGCACCATACATTTATATTGAATAATATTTACCATCTTTCTGTTGTTTGTTAGAAAACTTAATTATTGTTGGATTTAATCTTGTGTCATCTGTCGAATGGTGAAATTTCATAAACAATGTATCTTTAGTGCAATGATTTTACTTAGACACAAATGAGTTGCTAATGTATGGGACTATTGACAGAAGCTTCAAAGTTTCTCCTTTCCTCTGAGAATCTTTTGTTTCATGGTGGAAGGAAGTGCACTGCACTCGAAAGTCCAATGTTTTTCTTTTCTTTTTAGTATTTTAGTGTGATTAAATGATAGTATATCACATGACTGTATCGAAAACATAATTATATTGTGCATATTATGTTGTTAGAACCTGAGTAACCAATGTTATTTAAAGTAAAACCTATCTTGGTTTGGGTTAATATCGGATCTAATATTATTTACTACATTAGTGCACCCAATGTATGTTACAAATTTTCATATATCCAATGCCCATCTCTAATTATGTATGAAAGTGGCAGACATTTATGAAGGTTCCTAATTAACCCTTTCATGTGTAAAGATGCAATTGAATTTAACAACTAAGCTCCATGTGGGATGTGGCGTAATACTAGAACGTGATTCAAAGTGGTGAAGGAAAAAAATATATATTCAAACTCAAGCACCCATTAATTAAAGAAAATATTGTAAATAAAATAACGAAAAACAATAATAAGAACAAAAAACAAAGAGATGAGAGAAAAAAAGGAGATTTGTATTTATTATGAATATTCAATTTCAAGTGTGTACAATGTTTTCATCAAATCATTTATTTATAGGCATAAGAAGTACATAATACATGAAACTCTAATTAAAGAAAAATATATTTCTACCAATGAAGTAAATCAAATCTCTTAGATAAAGTTCTTATCATGATAAGCATCCACATAGATAAATATTTATAACACTTCCCATTGGATGTCTATGAAGACAATGCATCTCATTAAAACCTCACTAAGATAAAAACTCACTGGGAAAAAAATTTTAGTGAAGGAAAAATAGTACACACATCTTTGATACGCATAACATATTGTCTCATTAAAAAATCTTACCAAGAAAACACATTGGGACAAAATTTTGGTTAAGGGAAAAAGAGTGCAATACGTATTTACTTCCCCTTATGAAAATATCACATAAGATATTTGAATCTTCATAATTCAATCTTGAATACTATTTTTCTAAAGATCGTGAGAGATGGAAATTTGGAATAATATGTTTCATTTTGCCATTTTTGATGTATCAACATTTAAATTGAGATATAAATTTTGCATTATCTCAACATAAAATAACTTGTATCTTATCTCGTGAAAGTAAATCGCATATCTTCTTAATATGCTGAACCAATAGTCTTAGCCAAATACATTTTTGGCTTGCCTCATGCATAACAATGATTTCTAACTGATTTGAAGAGACATCGATTAATGTTTGAAGATCATCTAAAGGTAATGATCTTTGTACCGTTTTAATGGTATTTCTGGACCAACTAATATATGGTGCTTATAGACCAATGATTCATTTATCTTTATTTCGAAGATAAATTTATTCACATCCAACAAACTTACAATCATTCGGGTACTAATAGACATGCTTTATCCATATTGAATGTTATTTAAGATTCTTTCAGCTTATGTCTATTCGTAGACAAAAACGTAAATTTAAGTGGTCGATCTTTAGGTCAAGACAAAACTCTATCTCAAGATTCTTTACTCAAATACTTCCATTAAATGCTTCGAAGGCTCTTCACGAGTTTCCAATTTGAAGCTCTTCAGGAGTTCCAATGATATTCAAATTATCATAATGAATCTTAATCCAAACTCCTTTATAAAATATATAAGGAAATTTGATCATTCTTATAGTATTTCCTCAATTAGTACTCACTAAAGCGATTATACCAAATGCACCAAAATATAAATATTCAAGGGGACATATCTGAATAAATTTCCTCGAAAATTTCCAAATGCTTATAGCATTTTAAATCCTTCAAGGATAACTTCTCTTATATATGGATCCACAAAATAATAGACGCATATAAAGTATTTTATAACTGCCAAATTAATTGCATCCACCACGAAGTAATTATAAATTCTAGATAATTCAAGCCGTGTTATATTTCACGACTACTTATTTGTACCCCACTTACATTACACATTTAGGTGTTTGGATTACTGGCCCAAAAACTTCACTTTTGGAAGTTGAAAGTGTCTTTCTATATTGGCCAATCATTTTAATATCTATATATATATATTTCTATACAAAATCTTCATTTTATTTCTTTATTTCTATTGAAGTATTCTATGTAAAATTGTTGTCGACAACTTTTTCTATTTCATTTCCATTCTCTTCGCGTAGTGACATAACTTATCGAGAACTCTTTTCAATTTTTATTTTAGGTACCTGAAACTCTTCTAGAGTTTTATTATTAGTTATGTATTGGGTCTCTTTAGGAGCATCTGCCTCCAATATATGATCATCTTATATTACTTTTCATTTACGAGAATTTTGACCATTGGAACCAGTTTCAACTATCATGCTTCAAGCATGATTGACATCCATTCGCTCTAACATGTAATTCAAATTTTATAGTATTTTAGCTGGTATATGAGACTTGATTACTCTCATTAGGCAAATAAATATGTCTAACAGTTGATGCGGAGTTCGTATCTTCAACCGAATTGTTTGCCAAGTGGTGCAGAAGATGTAATTAGGGTGATGGTGGTGGAAGCCAAAATTATGAGAAATAGACACACGAATTTAGAGTGGTTCGACTTTCTAACCAAAGCCTACATCCACTACCTTAGCTTTCCATTAAGGATTTCAACAAATTCACTAATGAATTTCTTCCCCTTTTTTAGGCTTAGGAGGAAACCCTTACACACTCAAAGCTTTCTATCCCAAAGCTTGAGTAAAACTCTCTTTATAAGAGAAAAACAAAGCAAACTTGTGAAATCCTCACAAGGTAGACTGTTTGCACTCTTAAGCACTCAACCAATCCTAAACACTTGAGCAAATATTACAATGTAAGCTCACAAGTGTTGTCTATACAAGAATGAGAAATTTAAGAATGAAGACATATTTTGATCAAATGATTGTTGACTTGAGGATCATTAGTTGCTTCAGATCCTTCTTGAGGTCTTTTAAACTCCCAATTGAGTTCTATTCGTTGGAGACCGTTGGGATTGAATTGGAGCCGTTGGAGCCTTTATTTCCCACAATAAATGCAATTCTGGAGCAGTCCTACGCGGGTAACCGTATTGGTACAGATTTTTTTAGAACTACCAATTGAAGTCTGATGCAACTTTGCGTATCAATATGGCTTGGTGTGTATCAGTACCTGAGATCTATACGCCTTTGTACTGTATCGATACGAGGTTCGCTAAGCTACAAAGAACTAGCCGTTGGGGTTGTTGAAAATAGACATTGGGCATTTAAAACATAGGGTATCAGTACACCACATAGCATACCGGTACATACACCTAAGCTGTACCGGTATGATTTTTGGCTACTGGAAAAATACGGCAGCTGAAACCCTAAAAGGTATCGATATAGTGTATATCGTATCGGTACGGTCGTATTGAAAACTTGAGTTTGGCTACTTAAAAATGTATTAAACACTTCCAAAACCTTATGAAAAAATCTCAAAATTATTTTCAAGTTTTTTGGACTTCATTTTTTTAAATCTTTTCAATTTAATCTAAAACTATTTTTCAATTATTATATCAAAACAAATACCATAACAATTGACATATAATGACATGAATTATCTTATGAACTTTTGGTTCATATACGAAGATATAGATAATGATAATTCATTTTTCTTCTTTATCCAACTGATTATTCTCTCCCCCTAATGTTAAGAAAAATCATCTCATAAAAGGAAACTCATACTTAATATATATTCTCAACTCGTTTTATTTACCCATTTTGTGAATTGTGGTGGAGCAATTCAACTATATATCACACATTCAAAAATTATAAAATGAGAAATGTATGGCTTATGACCAAACACCAATCATAACGAGGAGTGTATTATAGCTCGTTGACTTGATGCGTATAAGTGCTGATATATAGATAATAAATGTTTTGTTTTCATAGTTTAGCTATTACATAAGAGACATCCAATTAAAATTTTTCTAAATTGTTTTTTTCATAATCAATAGGCTTTGTAACAGTTATTTCAACTAATATTGCCTAAAATATAAACCCATTGGATTTTGCAAGAGGAATAGTCTAATTGCATAATCTGAATCTTTTTCTAATCAATCTCACAAACTTCTGGTTGTAAGTTGATAATACATACGTAGATGCATGTACTAAAATCATATATTAACTTTCCACATTTGTGGATATGTGGGCCTATATTTCATTCAGATATCCAAGACATGTAGTCTCAACTTTAGTATAAAAACTTTAAGTACTTTTGGTCAGTGGGATCTTAACCACTTCCTTAGAGAACAAGCAACACAAGAACTTCGTGTTGTTTTAGTATGTGAAATTTAATCAATTCTTTTGAGAACAAGAACCACAAGAACTTCAGGTTCTTTTAATAAATCTGCATTATAAACTCAATAATTCTCGCATCATTATTGATCAGGTCTAACCGATCATGTGAACTATATATATATATATTTATGAATTTGTAAACTTATGGTTTACCAAAACATGTGATTCAATCTCACTCGTACATGTCTAATATGAATTTTGTAATACAAGTTTCTTTGAAACATGATAATACATTATCCACCAAAATTATTCCTTTGAATATGAACATATTTAGCTCTTTCGGAGCTTTCTGTGAAAATTATTCTTTTGGTAACAATATAGCTCTTCTAGAGCTTTCAATTGATTTTTTCGCTACCGAAACTTATATTCACATTAGCTTATTTCATATGTCAATTGATAACATATGTTATCTATAATTTCCAAAAAGATTATTTTGAGAACTCTTATTGCTCTCTTAAAATTTCCACTTTTGGTGGTGAATATTATTATTACCTTTAGCGGTAAGCATTGCGATATTCACAATTATGCACCTTTCATAATGTGCTTTATCTCAATAACTTATTGCTCTTTTGGAGCATCAATGTTTTTAGTACTTTGAGATATATTACTCACATTTTTCCTTGCATTTAAATGGGAAAAATATTTCTTATGCTTCTACTAAGCATTAATCGTCACCATAAATTGTATTCGATAAGTAACCATGTAAAAAATAAATATATAAAATATAAAACTTAAATAATTATATTGTAAAGTAAATAAACATAGAGTAAAATAAAATAAAAGATCAATAATTCTCTTTTAGGTTATGAGAATAATTAGAAGACGATTTATTCCCTTCATGGGTTATTAGGAAATCAACAATGTTCAAACGAGTTGGACAATATCATCTTCGTCATTTTCACAAACAAATTTGCTTCTATTTTATTTCCTTTATCATTCAATGATTGTTGATTTTTTCAGCGTACGACAAGTACAAGACCAATGATTTGTAACATTACATTGGTAATAAAAAGATTTCACTTTCTTAAAATGACCTTTATCACTCTTGGCATCCTTATAACTCTACTTTTGGTAGGTATAAACATACTTAAAATAATCATATTGTCTATGTTTATGTTAATGACTTCAATCGTGACCACAACTACTAATGTGATTTTTATTCTTCCTGTAACCCCCTTAGCCCGGCCTAGATGGTTGACCCGAACTACGAAGATTACACGGGGAAAACCAAAGTCAACCCGAAAGTCAACCTTGATTCACGACCCTTTTTTTTCTTTTAAATCTTGTCTAGATACAAATTAGCCCTAAGTGAGTACTCACAAATCATATTTGAGAAAGGCACAGCGATCGGATAACATATAGGGATTTAATTGCAAGAAAAAGACTTTTAGGGACCAAAATGTAAATTTTGGAAAATAAAAGGACTTTGAAGATTTTAGTTTTACCAAACCTTAATTAACCATAGTACAAGCCTCTCTGCCAAAATTCAGCTTAAAAAACATCTCAAGCTCAAGCAATTGCAATTACAATTTTCAGGACTATAATGTAAAGAATGCAGAATCTGTGTCCAACGATCACCCGTTTCGAAACACTGGCACCCGTATAGAAACACCCGTGTCGTACGCCCGTATCAAAATGGTCAACACCGTTTCGATATGCGGGTATGTTCTGAAACCAGTTCCGAAACAGGCTCTTCCAGTAGCCAAAGTGTTTCGAAACACTTCTAGCCGTTTCGAAACGCCCAAGCCATTTCAAGCACCCGTTCCGAAACAGCCAAGGGTGTTTCGATACACCCTGCCCAGAAACAACAGAAAATTCTAGTTTTTCACTTCAAAACACCATCAAACATAAATGAAACCATTCCAAAACATATCATTAACATGATAAGCATTATAACTATCAAATTGCAACAAAGACTAGATACATCACAAGCATTAAGCACACCTACTCATTCATCACATTCAACACAAGATCTTACCTTAACCCAAGAACATAGCTATATCAACATATAAGAGGAAGATCCAAATATTGCAAAATGATCATCAACAAGTATTAAACCATAAACCGAACATGGTCAAGATAAACAATCTCATTACACAACAACATAAAAGGGTTCCCCCCCATTGCCTTTATTATCTATAACTATAAACCAAAAAATACTTCTCAAGTGGAGCTCTTCTTGAATCTCTTGCTTCTTGCTGTCCCAACTTCAAATATCTGCATTGACGGACAAACAGGAGCGTAAGCATATAATGCTTAGTGAGGAATGCTCAAAACCAAAACACTATCAATGCAGCGAATCATAAAACCTTCTTTAAATGTAGATACAATTCAATAAACCAAAGCATTGTTTGAAAACCTCCTTTGAAACCACATTGCTTTAAATCATGCATTGCTCAACATGAAAACCGACCTTTAACTTTGAAAAGCTAAACAACTCACCCCAAACAACATTCTTGCAAATACTATCATTTAAACCTTTCTATGCATGGACACTTCATGCAAAGTTTAACCCAATTTCCTTGGAAATCACTTCCACTTCACACTATACTTTTCTCATGCTTGATGATCATTTCAAAGAAAAATGCTTTTTGAAAACCATATGTTCCTTCTATCTATCTCATGCATTCAACAAATGCAAAACTCGTGATCTACAAAAGCATCATTTTGCATTACGTGCCTTTTTAAAACAAGCCTTCACAAGACTTCAATGCACTTTTGAGATTCTATGCACATATGCACCATTCACAATAGAAAATATACTTTTGCTCATGCTTAACAAGTATCACATGCATTCTTGCATCATTTACATATTTCCCATGCAACCTTGCATCAGTTTCAAGCATCTATTGCTTCATTTCATTCAAGTACATTATATTGGCTTTCAAGATAGTTCACAAACCATTTCAACACAAGACACAATCGGATACGCGGATTACAAGCGTTGTCCCACACGCTTCATACACACTACCTGACTACACAATGATCACACTCAAGAGCAATCCCTCCATTGATGTAACACCCGTGGTGGAGTATAACGGTACAATCTCAACCCCTCCACACCACTCATCGGTAGTTGTATAATTCCACTAACGAGAGTAAGGGACACATAATACAAGATCCACACACGGAATTTACAACCACCGTTGTGATCTTACCTCCATCGTTAGGGTACTTGGATGGAGTTTACGGTACAATCACAACCCCTCAACATCCAAGGCGACTTTACTTACGGTGCACCCAATCCTATAGCCGGCTAACTATATCAGATTCAAGTACTTTAAAACCATTTCATCACTTGCCAATATACATCAAATACCATCATCAATTCACTGTTTTAAAGCATTAATCAAGCCACTTATCATCATGCATCTCCATGCATCATAACCATATTAATAACATGTCAAACCAAGGGTCTCTTACCTTGAGCATCCTTCAATACATGGCTTTCAAAACCAGCATTAATCATGCTAAAGCATGCTTTCAAAACAGTAATTAAACATGCATTTCATAACCAATGCATCAAACCATAACCTAGCACATCCGAGGGAGTTTTTCCGGAAACTTACTCTTGAGCTTAGCTAAGTTGTTTAGAATTAAACTAAGCTCCCAAAACCTCCAAATAATCGTTTCAAAGCTAGAAAACTATCTCCACTCACCGATACACAATACTATGCTAGCCGACAAGCCTCCCAAGTGTCCGAAACCTCCAACGCCACCTCTATCGCTTTCGAATCCCTCTCCCCTATTTTAAACACATAACAACAGAGGATTAATGCATCACCATGCATTAAAATCACCAGCAACACAACCCAACTCGCTGCTCTACCCAAGAACCTCATTTTGGCTACCAAAAACAACAGAAATCACCTCCAAACTCTCCCAAAACAAAGCCCAGCCAAGATCTATCAATTCTAAACATTTCTAAACATCAATTAACATAAAAAAGAAACATAAACATGACCTTATACCTCCAGCAACAACAGATCACCAAAACCACCTCAAAAACCACCATTCTAGCAAGCAAAACTTAGGAAAACAAACCTATTCGGGATTTGATTGATAAAACCTCATTTGTAACATCAATTAACATCCAAAATACACTAGAAAACAACCTCAAAACAGAGCCTAACCAAGATCCATGAAAATCTCCAAGATCTCTTCCAAAATCTTGAGTTTTAAGACAAAATCTCATTTCCAACACTAAAACCATTCATAAAACTTTAATAAAGGATTGACAACTTGGGAATTTCAGTAAAGAACTGAGTATTTAGAGGAGAAGAACAAGCTTACCTCTAAATGATGATTTTTCCTTGATTTGGGCAAGTTTCCTTCAAAATTCAATGTAGAAATCAAGTGGATTTGATGAGGAATTAATTAAGAATCAAAGAGGAATTGAAATCTCATTAAATGAAGTGTAAGATCAAAGTAAATTTGCTGGAGAAAATGTGTTTGGATGATAGGATTTTGAGAGAAAAAGGAATGAGAGGAAATTAGAGAAAGTTAGTTATGAAAATCAAAAAGTAGTTTTCACCTTTCTTTTATTTAATTAAATCATTAATTAAACCACCCAAATTAAGGAAAAATCTGGAGAAAAACATTTTGGGTAAAATAGCTCCTTAAAGATTCAAAGTTTCTATCCTTTACAAAACAGTCACTATTTCACTTTTGCAAAAACTGCGATTTGGTCACTACACCGAAATGTAGTATTTCCAAACTTCATTTTGTAAAATTGATTTCACCATTCTCTTTTACATAATAAATGAGGATTTTTAGATATTTTTCTATATTTTTAAAATATCCCGAACTAGATGTTCCCTAAAACTCCCTTTTAGATTCGAACCGATTTTCAGACCGATCCAGTTTAGACCTTAAACTTCTAAGCCCAAATTTGGGGTGTTACAACTCTCCCCCTCTTAGGAAATTTCGTCCTCGAAATTTCAACCTGCGAAAAGAGCACGATACCAAACCTCCCAAAGCATCACACAATGTAACACAAGAGACTTAACCACCACTAAAACATCCTCAAATCAAACTCACACTATACCGAAATCCAACACCACTATTTACGGTTCAAGGCTTCTAGAACACTCGGTTATTAACCTCAGCTTAACTTTTCACACTTTCGAACTGTGCACAGCCCCAACAACCTGAAGAACTCTCAAATCTTTACAATATACTTCGCCTTATCTCATAACTCCCTCAACAAAACTCGCACATACGGTGACACCAACTCATCCATTCTTCAGCCACCATGTGACCCACAACCTACTCTACTTCCAAAACCTTTTGCAAAACCGCTCAACCCCTTTCAAAGATTACCACAGCAAGCAAAAATTTCTTAAGCAACAACTGCTTACTCAAACTTCTCAATGTATTGATAACATTCCTTCACATCCGCCATTATCACCACCATAACAACTCACCAAAACTACTCACACAACATTGAAAACCCATGCCACAAGACTCCAACCTTAACTCCACTAGCTGTTCCACTTACCCCCAACTGACTTAAGAAAGATTTACTTATACACAACTAACAAACCACTTCTCACAAGAACCCGGCCAACCAACAATGGCCCTTGAACTTACATTGCCTTTCCACTTCAAGCTTTGACCATAACACTAACCTTACCTGGACACCACCCACTCCATACAAACATATTAAGATTATGAAACCTCTACTCCTCCCAAGCCAAACCTTATCTACAACTCCCAACACAACCTCCTCCCAACTCCTCGAAGGTTGCTACGAACCATCACCTACGTAAACAACCCTCCTATTGCAAACATCAACGCCAAGACTGTAACACCCCCTTCCCGGCCTGGTAGAGAACCGGGTCGGAGAGCGCTACCGAAAAACATAACGGAGATCGAAGATATAAAATTTTAACCAATATTTTAACCGGGTTGGAGACATAAATCTTAAACCTTTTTAACCAATATTTTAGTGCCAATTATGTCAATTTTATTATTAACTTAAAAATCATTATAGGTTTAAAACCTTATACAAAACATAGGCAACATATACACTATAGTAGAGCCACAAGACTAGTATAATTGCTTTAACTACTTTGCCACCATACTAGGAGTTCATAAGGACAAAACACATTACTCTTTACTTGTAGTGACTTGCCGATCCTTTGACTGCTCCGATCTCGGACCGAACACTTGTTAGCCTGAAATGTTATGTAAATGAATGCATTAGACTTACATAGTCTAAGTGAGGTAGCCAATAACAATGAATGAGCATGTTACGCAATGCCGCATACTTCAATAGCACATTTAACATAAACAATTTATAAACATATTATAAATGAAAGGCATGTTATCCAATCATAACAAAAGCAATATCAATAATCAATATTTTCTCTTGGACCGATTCAACAGTATTTGGATACGTGAATTCCACCACATCACCAACAATAATAGCCATGTCATAATCCCTCCTCCGCACCAATTGACCAACACACAACACATCCCTCCTCCGCACCAATGGCCGAAGCCCAATACCCGTACCAATGAGCTCATGAATTCTATGGCATGCCAATTGTATCCAATACTCTCGAATCCAAGGTTCAATACTCAATAGTTCAACAACGATATTTCAATAGCAATATTTACACATCAATATCAATAATAGTAATTCAATAGCGGTAGACATATATCAAAGTTTCACTAGCAATATTTAATGCTCGATATGCAATACTTAATCAAACTTACCAAGTAAAGCTTTCAATATGATTTTTATGCAATGACCTTCAATAAAATGGTTAATAAATCAATAAACAATGATTCGAGATGGCACCTAGCCAACTCTCGAGACTCTGACTACACTCACCTCGATATTAGAGTTCCCTTATAACATCACCTTTTCCCTTGATTGACGGTCGTCCTTTATCGACTTCTTAAACCTGACGTTACCAGAGATTCGATATTACTATATCGAAAATATCGGACCACCAATCTAATACTGAACCACCTAAGTATTTTTCTATCTTTACTTCTCTGAATCCCGCTATATTTTTTTCTTACCAAATGCGCCAATCACCCCTATTTATACTCGGTTAAACACCATCCCCAATTTTTTTATTCTCTAAATGGCCCCTCAAATGAGTGACATGTGTGGCTTACTCACCCACACTTTGTCCGAGTAATCCCACTTACGTGGGCTTAATTTTCCCTGGCCATGTTTGTGGCAATTGCCACACTCACCAAGAATCGGCCAAATGGCCTTTGACGTGTGCTTTGTGTGGGCAATTCCTTCAATTCGAAGGAATTGCCATGACTATTATATCTTTTAACTTTTTTCTTTTTTTTCTTTAGACTCTATTGCATACTTAATAGTCTTGTTAGGCTTGAGTTTGATTTTCATCAAGGTTATGCTTTTTTTATCGAGTCCACGAAGATATAGCTTCTTTTTCAAATGGTTTACCCAGGTTTGATGTTCAGCTAACCAATCAAGACCTACGATAAGATCAGACTCACGAAAAGGCAAGTCCATCAAATCTGTCGGAAATAGGATCCCTTGGGCCCTCAGAGAACAAGCTTTATAAATCAAATGTATAACCACACTACCTCCTAGTGGGTTAGAGACGACTACCTCAAAAGTGACAGGTTTGAATACTAAGGTATACTTTCCAATAAATGGTTCACTAATAAAGGATTGCGTAGAACTAAGGTGTGGTTTTTTTGTGATATGTCTATCGTTGGGCGCAAATATTCCTAAACTTAATCAAACATAAAAGGTTAAATCGCGTTGGTTGCAAGTCACGAACAACATATACAAATAAACTCCTAGGTGGCATATGCAGACACAGACACATAACGGATGCCTGGTTAGTCCTAGAATCGACTAAACCTAGGCTTTGATACCACAAATGTAATACCCCCTTCCCGGCATGGTAGAGAACCGGGTCGGAGAGCGCTACCGAAAAACATAACGGAGATCGAAGATATAAAATTTTAACCAATATTTTAACCGGGTCGGAGACATAAATCTTAAACCTTTTTAACCAATATTTTAGTGCCAATTATGTCAATTTTATTATTAACTTAAAAATCATTATAGGTTTAAAACCTTATACAAAACATAGGCAACATATACACTATAGTAGAGCCACAAGACTAGTATAATTACTTTAACTACTTTGCCACCATACTAGGAGTTCAGGGCAGAAAATAACATACATGTAATTCGTAAGAGTGACTTGCAACCGCAACAACACGATCGAAGGTCATTTTTAGGGTATAATACCCTTATACAATTGTAACACCCCTATTTATACCCCAAGTGCCAGCCCTTCATTTAAATCTTCAAGCTCTACGTATTTGGGGAGCCGTGGCCATTTTTAGGGTATAATACCCTTATGGTTCAGCCACGTGGAGAAGGGCATGGCCACCTTGTGCCGCATGTCCACAATCGTGGGAATTGCCCACGACAATTCCTTCAATTTCAAGGAATTGGATGTGGGGCCCATAACCTTTTTTAATAATAATAATAATAATAATAATAAATTAACCCAAATAATATTTATTAATTCAGATAAGATCAAATAACCTATAGAACCGATATAAAATACTCAGTCATCAGAACCTAATTTCGACTAGACCGGTTTTTGGGATGTGACAACTCTCTCCCCCTTTAAAGAAAATTCGTCCTCGAATTTTCTCCGACAAAAATATGCTCATCTATATGAGCCTGACTGAATTTAGACATCTAAAAATAAAGATATCAGATTAGCCGGCAAGTCACAATACTCAATAAATAACTCCTAGGTGGCAAAGTAACATAACAAACGTACTGAAGTTTAGTCCAGAACCGACTAAACTCTAGCTCTGATACCACAATTGTAACACCCCTATTTATACCCCAAGTGCCAGCCCTTCATTTCAATCTTCAAGCTCCACGTATTTGGGGAGCCGTGGCCATTTTTAGGGTATAATACCTTTATGGTTCAGCCACGTGGAGAAGGGCATGGCCACCTTGTGCCGCATGTCCATACTCGTGGGAATTGCCCACGGCAATTCCTTCAATTTGAAGGAATTGGCTGTGGGGCCCATAACCTTTTTAATAATAATAATAATAATAATAATAATAATAATAATAATAATAATAATAATAAATTAACCCAAATAATATTTATTAATTCAGATAAGATCGAATAACCTATATAACCGATATAAAATACTCAGTCATCAGAACCTAATTTCGACTAGACCGGTTTTTGGGATGTGACAAAGACGCCTCAACACTCCGGAAACACATCCACTAGCCTACAACATCATTTAACACAAAGAAACTACCACACCTATTAGCTATTCACAACCACCTCGACCGATTCTAACTTCAATCGATAACCTCCTTACCACCACACCGCTAAACTCTTTAAGCACCAAAACACCTTCCTTCTGCCAACATGCTAGATCACATCTACCACTACCAACAACATGTTTACTATCTTCTACTACTTCTAGCATTCACCTAACACCAAAACAACACTTATAACCCACCATCCAACCTAATCCTACCACAACACTAACGGACCTAACTAGCTATTAGCAAGTGTGAACGTTCGTATGCATGGTCACCAACATGCCCTATCAATGCCTGTGTACATGTATGCAAAACCTCTAATGTCATGTCGCATGTATGCATGTACCAACATATATATATATATATATATAATATAACAAATGGTTTTAACTGTGCATGTATGTCGGTCCACACTGACCAACAACATCCTCAGGATCCGCCTAAGAACAACCTCTTACCTCACTTCTAACTTTTCCAGCTCTACCATTCTAACAATTTGCTAGCTACAAAATACTCCACTAATACCCTCTCCACACTAAAATTGTCTTCCCAAAACAACATCGGGTACTACCCAACCTTGCTAGCCATAAAACTTACCCACTACACAAGGAAAACCAACCCAGAACCAAACAAAGATAACTAGGGCAAAGATTACTTAACAAAGTTACCTGTAATCACCTCATTGCCCCGGAGCTCCAACAGACAAACTCTCTTCCCCGCAAAACCATTATTCTTTGGCCTCACCGCCGCAGCACCAACCAATACCTTAAAGTCATCACCGTCTCCCTGCTGTAAAGAACCTTGACTACCCCGAGCTAACTCCAAACAATTTCGTCTCAAATGTCCAACAGACCCACAATTCCAACAAGATCCATCCTCCAAACACCTCACACCTTTCTGCCTTTCTTGCCACCTCCGAACTCTATCTCAGCCGCGCTCACGACCCTTCTAAGACCCTTTTGCACCCACTGAAGCTGATCTCACCACTTGAGGACAATTCCGCTTCACATGCTCTATAGAACCACAATTCCAACCAACTCCCACACCCAAACAAACTCCAACATGACGCCTTCTACAATGGTTACACATCGGCAACCGAGCTACCACTCCTTGGTCATATTGTACTTGACCCACATCAGCACCACCACAAAAACCTTGATTTAGGCAAACCCTTCTGTCGCGTAACCTCTTACACTGACCACTCTCAAGGTCGGTACTCACAGCTCTTTTGCTTATACTTCTCCCACCATCATAATCTGGAGCCACACCCCTACGTTGCCTAACCCCTGGAAACTTCTCCCCAAGGTATCTTCTATTAAAGGCAGACACAAAGAACTCCCAATCTATATCGTGGATATTCGTTGCCACCGCCATAGATGTCCACCAAGCACAAGCATCCTCCAACATTAACAAGACAACACTTCCCAGCTTACAGGCGTTGTCGCACCCTTCCTGATCCAAAATCAGAATTATATTGGCTAACCAAGCCTCGAACGCCTCAGGTGTTGAACCATGATACTCCACAGCTCCCAAATCATATAAACGTTGTTTTGACAAACTCGCATGTCCCACAGTCGGCACGTCTACATGCCTCACTTTCACCACGACCTGAGATGTTCCCGACACCTCTTGAACCACAGGTGATGAATCCTTCATCACAAAACCAGCTTTCTCCTCATGCCCTACTACCTCAACTCCAGGCACTGTCGACCGAAGTGGTACACTCCCACCAAAAAGTGTATTCAACCCCTTAACAACCTGCTCTAAGGCAACAACCATCGTACCCAACTGCCATTCTCTCACTGATCCCATTGTGCTATTAATAACAAAGCAGTGATAACAAAACAAACAAAACGATCAGGCCAGCTTCAAGCAAGGATTCAAGACTCCAACTCCAACATAACACAATAGCTATAATAATAAGGCAATGGGTATCCCGAATTCTCCCCTTTTATACGACAGAACAATCAATAAAAACATTGATATCACAAACATCGGGCATATCAATCAGCAAACTTCAATCATGCTCTCATCAAACAACATTCACCCTCAACAGCATAACATCAACATATCATACCATCACATTTTCATTATTCAGAAAATCAACTCACAACACCAACATATCACCAACACATGTTCACATTAGCTTACAGAATCATTGTAACAACAAAGCACGATAAAAACATTAACAATTCGCTCAGAAACGTATTTTTCAACCAACTTTCAACCACACATCAGAATAAACATCTAACACTTACCATAAACTTACCATCAGCCCCAAATATTCGCAACTTAGATCTGATACCAACAAATGTAACCCCCTTAGTCCGGCCTAGACGGTTGACCCGAACTACGAAGATTACACGGGGAAAACCAAAGTCAACCTGAAAGTCAACCTTGATTCACGACCCCTTTTTTCTTTTAAATCTTGTCTAGATACAAATTAGCTCTAAGTGAGTACTAACAAATCATATTTGAGAAAGGCACAGCGATCAGA
This sequence comes from Hibiscus tridactylites, assembly GCA_958450335.1. Classification (NCBI taxonomy): domain Eukaryota; kingdom Viridiplantae; phylum Streptophyta; class Magnoliopsida; order Malvales; family Malvaceae; genus Hibiscus; species Hibiscus tridactylites. Next base: position 21,736,159 of record OY288284.1, on the reverse strand, counting down.
TAACATATAGGGATTCAATTGCAAGAAAAAGACTTTTAGGGACCAAAATGTATGTTTTGGAAAATAAAAGGACTTTGAAGATTTTAGTTTTACCAAACCTTAATTAACCATGTCACAAGCCTCTCTGCCAAATTTCAGCTTAAAAAGACATCTCAAGCTCAAGCAATTGCAATTACAATTTTTCAGGACTAAAATGTAAAGCATGCAGAATCTGTGTCCAACGGTCACCCGTTTCGAAACACTGACACCCGTATAGAAACACCCGTGTCGTACGCCCGTATCGAAACGGTCAACATCGTTTCAATACACGGGTATGTTCTGAAACCAGTTCTGAAATAGGCTCTTCCAGTAGCCAAAGTGTTTCGAAACACTTCTAGCCGTTTCGAAACGCCCAAGCCATTTCAAGCACCCGTTCCGAAACAGCCAAGGGTGTTTCGATACACCCTGCCCAGAAACAGCAGAAACTTCCAGTTTTTCACTTCAAAACACCATCAAACATAAATGAAACCATTCCAAAACATATCATTAACATGATAAGCATTATAACTATCAAATTGCAACAACGACTAGATACATCACAAGCATTAAGCACACCTACTCATTCAACACATTCAACACAAGATCTTACCTTAACCCAAGAACATAGCTATATCAACATATAAGAGGAAGATCCAAATATTGCAAAATGATCATCGACAAGTATTAAACCATAAACCGAACATGGTCAAGATAAACAATCTCATTACACAACAACATAAAAGGGTTCCCCCCCATTGCCTTTATTATCTATAGCTATAAACCAAAACATACTTCTCAAGTGGAGCTCTTCTTGAATCTCTTGCTCCTTGCTGTCCCAACTTCAAATATATGCATTGATGGACAAACAGGAGCGTAAGCATATAATGCTTAGTGAGGAATGCTCTAAACCAAAACACAATCAATGCAGCGAATCATAAAACCTTCTTTAAATGTAGATACAATTCAATAAACCACGTTTGAAAACCTCCTTTGAAACCACATTGCTTTAAATAATGCATTGCTCAACATGAAAACCAACCTTTAACTTTGAAAAGCTAAACAACTCACCCCAAACAACATTCTTGCAAATACTATCATTTAAACCTTTCTATGCATGGACACTTCATGCCAAGTTTAACCCAATTTCCTTGGAAATCACTTCCACTTCACACTATACTTTTCTCATGTTTGATGACCATTTCAAAGAAAAATGCTTTTTGAAAACCATATGTTCCTTCTATCTATCTCATGCATTCAACAAATGCAAAACTCATGATATACAAAAGCAACATTTTGCATTACGTGCTTTTTTAAAACAAGCCTTCACAAGACTTCAATGCACTTTTGAGATTCTATGCACATATGCACCATTCACAATAGAAAATATACTTTTGCTCATGCTTAACAAGTATCACATGCATTCTTGCATCATTTACATATTTCCCATGCAACCTTGCATCATTTTCAATCATCTCTCGCTTCATTTCATTCAAGTACATTATATTGGCTTTCAAGATAGTTCACAAACCATTTCAACACAAGACACAATCGGATACGCAGATTACAAGCGTTGTCCCACACGCTTCATACACACTACCGGACTACACAAGGTTCACACTCATTGATGTGACACCCGTGGTGGAGAATAACGGTACAATCTCAACCCCTCCACACCACTCATCGGTAGTTGTATAATTCCACTAACGAGAGTAAGAGACACATAATACAAGATCCACACACGGAATTTACAACCACCGTTGTGATCTTACCTCCATCGTTTGGGTACTTGGATGGAGTTTACGGTACAATCACAACCCCTCAACATCCAAGGCGACTTTACTTACGGTGCACCCAATCCTATAGCCGGCTAACTATATCCGATTCAAGTACTTTAAAACCATTTCATCACTTGCCAATATACATCAAATACCATCATCAATTCATTGTTTTAAAGCATTAATCAAGCCACTTATCATCATGCATCTCCATGCATCATAACCATATTAATAACATGTCAAACCAAAGATCTCTTACCTTGAGCATCCTTCAATACATGGCTTTCAAAACATGCATTAATCATGCTAAAACATGCTTTCAAAACAGTAATTAAACATGCATTTCATAACCAATGCATCAAACCATAACCTAGCACATACTAGGGAGTTTTTCTGGAAACTTACTCTTGAGCTTAGCTAAGTTGTTTAGACTTAAACTAAGCTCCCAAAACCTCCAAATAATCGTTTCAAAGCTGGAAAACTATCTCTACTCACCGATACACAATACTATGCTAGCCGACAAGCCTCCCAAGCGTCCGAAACCTCCAACGCCACCTCTATCGCTTCCGAATCCTTCTCCCCTGTTTTAAACACATAACAACAGAGGATTAATGCATCACCATGCATTAAAATCACCAGCAACACAACCCAACTCGCCGCTCTACCCAAGAACCTCATTTCGGCTACCAAAAACAACCGAATTCACCTCCAAACTCTCCCAAAACAAAGCCCAGCCAAGATCTATCAATTCTAAATATTTCTAAACATCAATTAACATCAAAAAGCAACATAAACATGACCTTATACCTCCAACAACAGCAGATCACCAAACCCCCCCCCAAAAAAAACCACCATTCTAGCAAGCAAAACTTAGGAAAACAAACCTATTCGGGATTTGATTGATAAAACCTCATTTGTAACATCAATTAACATCCAAAATACACTAGAAAACAACCACAAAACAGAGCCTAACCAAGATCCACGAAAATCTCCAAGATCTCTTCCAAAATCTTGAGTTTTAAGCCAAAATCTTGTTTCCAACACTAAAACCATTCATAACACTTTAATAAAGGATTGACAACTTGAGAATTTCAGTAAAGAACTGAGTATTTAGAGGAGAAGAACAAGCTTACCTCTAAATGATGATTTCTCCTTGATTTGGGCAAGTTTCTTTGAAAATTCAATGTAAAAATCAAGTGGATTTGATGAGGAATTAATTAAGAATCAAAGAGGAATTGAAATCTCATCAAATGAAGTGTAAAATCAAAGTAAATTTGCTGGAGAAAGTGTGTTTGGATGATAGGATTTTGAGAGAAAAAGGAATGAGAGGAAATTAGACAAAGTTGGTTATGAAAATCAAAAGTAGTTTTCACCTTTCTTTTATTTAATTAAATCATTAATTAAATCATCCAAATTAAGGAAAAATATGGAGAAAAACATTTTGGGTAAATTAGCTCCTTAAAGATTCAAAGTTTCAATCCTTTACAAAACAGTCACTATTTCACTTTTGCAAAAACTGTGATTTGGTCACTACACCGAAATGTACTATTTCCAAACTTCATTTTGTAAAATTGATTTCACCATTCTCTTTTACATAATAAATGAGGATTTTTAGATATTTTTCTATATTTTTAAAATATCCCGAACTAGATGTTCCCTAAAACTCCCTTTTAGATTCGAACCGATTTCCAGACCGATCCGGTTCAGACCCTAAACTTCTAAGTCCAAATTTGGGGTGTTACACTTCTCATTATATAATCTCACATTCACTTCAGGGAATGGAGTGGAACCAATGGACCTTTAAAACCCTTTTCACGATATTGTGTCTGAAGACAACATTATTTGCGTTAAAAATGGAGTATGTTTATTAACATATCCTCATCATTAATACCCTGACCGCATAACTTCAGTTTTGAAGTAATTTGGATCATATTGGACTTATGTCACTAATTGAATAGTGATTTACAATGTTTGCATTCACTTTAGGGAATGAAACAGATCCAATAATCTTATGAAATAAATATGATGCTTGCATTCTCTTCAGGAAATGCCTCCCATAAAAAATTTTATCAAGAAGAATTTTTGCAACCTAAACTTTGGGAGAATTCAAGTCAGGTTTTACGAAGTAAAAAAAATATTACTTTAGAGCAAATATAGACTTTATAACAGTCTTCTTGTAGATTCAAAATTACCATGATTTATCGCACTTTAAAATTTAGTTTAAAGAATAAAAATAAAAATAGAGTTTAACGATATCGATTTTGCTTTCGAGGACAATGGAGACATAGAAAATGGTCAAAACATCTTCTAATAATCTCTTTATGTCGCGTCTCTTTTCATGACATTTAAACATATCATATAAAACGCAAAACAAGGTTAAAAGATAACTCTTATCAATAAAATAAAATAGACAAATGTTAATATTTAATTATGAACAAAAGAAATAAGAAATCTCAAAATTGAATTTTTAGAGATGTATAGTGACTGAAACAAATAAATTAAAAACTTTAGAAATCATGTCATAATTCTTTATTTTTCATAACAATAGGTGCATATTGTCACGGACCGCCAGCCCACGACCGAGCCAGTTCAGCACTGGGGTTCATCCAGCACACCCCAGGGTGCATTCTGCCCGCACCAGGGTGCAACCAGCACGCACCAGGGGCCCTAGGGGCTTGATTCTGCACCATGAGGGCCTGTTTCAGCACCATGGGTCTGCCCGACCGAGCCCAGAGGGTCTAGTCCGAGTTTGGAATAAGTCGTTGCTATTTTAAGCCATGTAATCTTATTTTTACTCATTTATTTTAATAATTTCATGGCTCCCCTTGTTTTTAGGGATTTAGATATTTTGGGGCGATCTGAGCCGTCTATGTAATTCATTTCAGACCGTTAGATGTACGGGGCATCATGTATAAATAGAGGTTATTCCCTCCCCATTTACTCACTTCATCATTGTGGAATACAACTAGCATTACAACACTTGCTTCTTGTGTGTTGTCATTTCCTTTTCGATGTCTATATTTCATTTCCGTAAGCAATTAAGCTTAAGTGCTTAATTGTTTCAGGCTTACTTAGTCGCAAAAGTGTTAGGAAGCGAGCTAAGGCCGCACGATCGAGTTAGCGAGAGTCTACTAACGTGACAAGTGGCATCAGAGCGAGTTTGATCGGGAGAAATGGCACCACAGAACTCCGGTGAAGTCCAAACAGGTGAGGGAGTTGCCGGTCGCAATGGCGACAAGAAGCGAGGTGGTTCCAAGGATAAAAATGTAGCCTTAGAGAAGAGGGTCGCAAGTCCTAACGATTCCGGGAGAGAAGTCGAGGAGACCCGAGGTGACGTGGAGTCACGTTATGATCTGATTAGGTCCATTGAAGGGAAGATCAGAGATGAGGTGGAGAACCTCTTAGGGGAGTTGTACGACAAGTTAGATGCTCGAGACAACTCTCTAGAAGTCGAGTTAATCTCCATGAAGGAAGAGATGAAAGATCTCAAGAATGAGCTTCGAATTTATCAAGCAGCATTGAAGAGTGGGATGGTTGCCGAAGTTGTAGCACCCAAGCCGAAAGTCGACGCCCCATGTCCCAGCAAGTTCAGTGGGTCGAGGGTAGCCCAAGATGTAGACAATTTCATCTGGGGCCTTGAACAATATTTTCGTGTGACGAGTATCGATGACGATACAACGAAGATAAACACTGCTTCTGTTTATCTTACTAATGTTGCTCTTTTATGGTGGCAACGCAGATGTGACGAGGAAGAAGACATCACAATTCCTTTCCAGACATGGAAGGATTTCATGTTTGAGTTCAAGGAGCATTTCTATCCGAAGAATGCTCAACAAGAGGCATTGTTGAAGATGCGTTAGTTAAAGCATGACGGGACCATCACAGAGTATGTAAGGAAGTCCACAGAACATAAGCTTCAGCTCACGAGTTTGAGTGAAGATGAAGGCTATTTTGACTTCACGAACGGACTCCAGAAGTGGGTCATGATGGAGTTAGAGCGAAGGGAGGTCACAAGTCTCTCCAAAGCACTAACCGTGGCAGAGTCTCTTGCTCAATATGAGAAGAAGAAGTCTGAGCCGTCCAAACCAAAGCCAAGGGGCAATTGGGGAGGAGACAAGGACAAGGCAACAAAGAACTGGTCCGGAAGGCCTTCAGGTGGAAAAGTGAGGCCATGCGAGTGGAAGGGTCGCATGCCATGGGAAAATAACCGAAGGAAGAACAATGAGAACTTCCAGTGTTTCCCTTGCGGGGGTAGGCACCTACAAAAGTATTGCCCACAAAATGTAAAGATTGCCACCGTGCAAGAGAAAGAGTCCGATGAGACTCTGAAGCTTGGATCCATCCTCAGTTGCATGGATTCCAAGAAAGGCAACAAGAAGAAGGGGTTGATGTTTGTAGACATCATTGTTGCTGGCCATAAGATGAGTGCATTAGTTGATAGGGGTGCCTCTGAGTTGTTCTTGTCCGAACAAGCAGCGAAGAAACTTGGCCTTTGTGTTGAGAAGGCGAGTGGGTTCATCAAAACTGTTAATTCTAAAGAAGCTCTGATTGTCGGCATAGCAAAAGGAGTCAAGCTCGACATTGGAGGTTGGACAGGTAAGGAAGCCATCAAGGTAATTCCTCTTGATGATTTTGATTTTGTTATTGGGCTTAGCTTCCTTGATAAGATTAATGCATTTCCCGTCCCATTTGCCGATTGTTTGTGCATCCTGGATTCGAAGCACCAATGCATTGTTCCGGCAAGCCGAGAGGCCGGAGTTGGGGCGAAATTACTTTCTGCCATTCAGTTTTCGAAGGGGGTGCGCAAGGAGGAACCCACCTTTCTAGCAGCATTGGTCGAGGATGAACCTGTTTTGACCAAGAAGGTCCCCGATGAGGTGGGACGAGTGTTGGCAGATTTCTGTGATGTAATGCCAGCAGAATTGCCGAAGAGTCTACCGCCAAAGAGGGAAGTAGACCACAGAGTTGAGCTTGTGCCCAATGCGGAGCAACAGCCAAGGCCCCTTACCGAATGGCTCCGCCTGAGTTGGAGGAGTTGCGTAGACAGTTGAAAGAACTCCTCGAGGCAGGGTACATCCGACCTTCGAAGGCACCCTATGGTGCTCCAGTGTTATTTCAGAAAAAGCACGATGGGTCCCTCAGAATGTGCATTGATTACCGAGCTTTGAACAAGTTCACGGTGAAGAACAAGTATCCGATCCCACTTATTGCAGACTTGTTCGACCAACTTGGTGGTGCAAGGTGGTTCACCAAGTTGGACTTGAGATCCGGGTATTGGCAAGTCAGGATAGCCGCAGGGGATGAGCCGAAGACTGCTTGTGTTACCCGTTATGGTTCATATGAATTCCTAGTGATGCCGTTCGGCCTCACGAATGCTCCAGCCACCTTTTGCACACTTATGAACAAGGTACTACAACCATTTCTAGATCATTTCGTTGTGGTTTACCTTGAAGATATTGTTATCTATAGCAAATCTTTTATGGAGCATGTTGAGCACTTGAGACAGGTGTTCGAAGTATTGCGACAGAACGAGCTCTATGTGAAAGAAGAGAAGTGCTCGTTCGCTCAGAAGGAAGTTCCTTTCCTTGGCCATATCGTTGGTGGGGGCAAAATTCGAATGGATGGAGCCAAGGTCCGAGCAATTGATGAGTGGAAGCCACCAACTAAAGTGACCGAGCTGCGGTCATTCCTTGGACTCGCGAATTATTACAGACGGTTCGTGAAAAGTTATTCGAAGATTGCCGCACCCTTGACTGAGCTATTGAAGAAGGACAAGGAGTAGGTTTGGGGCATCGAGTGTCAGAATGCCTTTGTAGAGTTGAAGAAGGCCATGGTGAGTGAACTAGTTTTGGTGTTGCCTGATTACACCAAGCCATTTGAAGTCTACACAGATGCATCAGACGTTGCCATTGGAGGGGTCTTGATGCAAGAGAGACATCCGGTTGCATATGAAAGCTGGAAGCTCAATGAGACCGAGAGGAAGTACATGGTCCATGAGAAGGAGATGACGACAGTAGTACATTGCTTGCGCACTTGGCGACATTATCTTTTGGGGTCGAGGTTTGTCGTGTTTACAGATAAAGTTGCAAATAGTTATTTTCTGACCCAGAAGAAGCTTTCTCCCAAGCAAGCCCGTTGGCAGGAATTTTTAGCAGAGTTTGATTTTTCCTTGGAGTACAAGCTAGGGAAGGCGAATTCCGTTGCCGATGCATTAAGCCGGAGGTACAACATCGAGACAGTTAGCCTGCCTGTGGGAAGCTTGTTAGAGCGCATCAAAGAGGGGTTGCCTCATGACCCAACAACCAGAATGTTGATAGATCATGTCAAAGAGGGCAGAACCAGGAAATTTTGGCTCGAGGGGGACTTGTTATATGCCCAAGGCCGCCGCCTTTATTTGCCTCAGTTTGGTGAGTTGCGAAAGGAGATCATGAAGGAGTGTCATGATTCGATGTGGGCAGGACATCCAGGCATTACTCGAACCATAACCCTCATTTCCCGAGACTACCATTGGCCTCACATGGGTACAGACATTGAAGCCTATGTGAAAACTTGCCTTGTGTGCCAACAAGAGAAGATAGAGATGAAGAAGCCCGCGGGACTTTTGCAGCCTTTGTCGATACTCGACCGACCATGGGAGAGTATTTCTTTAGATTTCATTGTTGGTTTACCTTGTACTGACAGGTTGTCGAGTATCATGGTGGTCGTGGACAGGTTCTCGAAGTATGGGACATTCATCCCAGCTTCCAAGGTGTGCCCAGCCAAGGAAGCAACCTGACTTTTCCTGAAGCACGTGGTGAAATATTGGGGCGTGCCAAAGACCATCATCAGTGACCGGGACACACGGTTCACAGGGCGGTTTTAGACTGAGATGTTCAAGCTTATGGGATCGAGCTTGAACTTTTCGATGAGTGTTCACCCACAGACAGACGGACAGACCGAGAGTGTGAATGCACTTTTGGAGATTTACTTGAGGCACTATGTGAGTGCCACGCAGCGGAATTGGCCCAAACTGTTAGACGTGGCTCAGTTCTCTTATAATTTGCAACGGAGCGAAGCCACAAGTCAGAGTCCGTTCGAGATAGTGATAGGGTAGCAACCGCTCACACCCAACGCGGTCGCTACAAAGTATGATGGGCCTAATCCAGCAGCACACGACTATGCCAAGGAGTGGTAAGAACATCAGGAGTTAGCCCGAGCTTGTTTGCACAAGGCGGGGAAGAGGACCAAGAAATGGGCAGATCGAAAGCGCAAAGATGTGAACTTTCAAGTTGGCGACCTTGTCCTAGCCAAGTTGACCGGGATTTTGCGCAACCCAACCGTGCACAAAGGGCTTGTGCGAAGATACGAGGGTCCGTTAAGAGTTTTGAAGAGGATCGGCACCATGGCATACTGACTAGCTACCATCATCCATCTGAGCTCATCCAGTGTTCCATGTCAGCCTACTTAAGCCATTCCACCAAGATGAGGAGGATCCAGATCGAGGCAAGTCACACCGAGCACCAGTCGGAGTGAAAGTTTCTTATGAGAACCAATTCGAAGAGATCCAAGCCGAAAGAGTGATTCGTCGACCAGGTCACCGGCTGAGGCATGAGTATTTTGTTCTTTGGAAGGGACTTCCCGACAGTGAGGGAAGTTGGGAACTAGCTGAGGACCTTTGACAGTTCAAGCAGCAAGTGGAGCAGTATCATGCCGACCGCGCAACGAGGGTGCCACTAGCTCAAGTGGGGGAGAATGTCACGGACCGCCAGCCCATGACCGAGCCAGTTCAGCACTGGGGTTCGTCCAGCACACCCCAGGGTGCATTCTACCCGCACCAGGGTGCAGCCAGCATGCACCAGGGGCCTGTGTCAGCACCATGGGTCTGCCCGACCGAGCCCAGGAGGGTCCAGTCCGAGTTTGGAATAAGTCATTGTTATTTTAAGCCATGCAATCTTATTTTTACTCATTTATTTTAATAATTTCATGGCTCCCCTTGTTTTTATGGATTTAGAGATTTTTGGGGCGATCTGAGCCGTCCATGTAATTCATTTCAGACCATTAGATGTACGGGGCTTCATGTATAAATAGAGGTTATCCCCTCCTCATTTACTCACTTCATCATTGTGGAATACAACTAGCATTCCAACACTTGCTTCTTGTGTGTTGTCATTTCCTTTCCGTTGTCTATCTTTCATTTCCGCAAGGAATTAAGCCTAAGTGCTTAATTGTTTCAGGCTTACTTAGTCGCAAAAGTGTTAGGAAGTGAGCTAAGGCCGCACGATCGAGTTAGCGAGAGTCTACCGACGTGACAATATGCACAACATTGACGTGTTTTTTTTCTAAAATAAGCTTAATTCAATCATACTTACCAAACCGATATACAAACTCCATATTTACTATGTCGTTCGATTTTTTTGGTTTTATTAGCAACGATTAGATAATGTATAAGATATTTAGTGCTTTAAAACTTAAATAAAGCTATCAAGTAAAATACCATTTCTAAATAGCATGCAACAACCATTGATGTAGTACATCGTAGCCCCGGATACATAAGAAAGCAACACACGTCCCTCTTTCCTTCAATATCGTATTGGAATCTTTTTTGAGAACCATCAATAAGAATTAGGATAATTGGACAAGCTTGTGTCGATAACATGGTGTGAATAAAGTAAAAGAGAACAATAATAAAAACAAAGAAAAAAGAGATGAGAGAAAGATAGAGATTTGTATTTATTCTGAATATTCAAGTGTGTACAATGTTTTAATCAAATTATCTATTTATAGGCATAAGAAGTATATAATACATAAAATTCTAATTAATAAAGATAATATTTCTAGTAATAAAATAAATCAAATCTCCTAAATAAAATTCTTATCATAATAGACATCTACATATAAAAATATTTATAAAACACCATTTTTCAAAAAATAATTATTTGACTCCCACGTCGGCTTGGATATGATTTCTACTTTAGAAAATAATTATATAATTAATAAAAATAATTCTATTTTAATCTAATTATAAAAACGTATAGATACATTTAATAGGTTAACTTTAGTCAAATATTTCCAATCATACAAATTCATTTTCTTCACTCTCTTGTTTAATAATAATAATAATAATAATAATACCCACAAGTGTTGGGTGCATTGGTAAGGTACGTTGCACTCATAAGGTGAGGAAGTGAGTTATAATCTTAGAGATGACATTGTTTGGAGGGACAACATTGCACCCCGAACATGTACCATAAATTGGACATGTATAATAATAATAATAATAATAATTCAAATTTATTAAATAATCTGTACAATATTAAGAGAATTGTTATGAATATTTTTTATGGTGGCTATCCATATATTAAAGGAGACTTTAATGTACTTTATTATAATGGTTTAATACCCATTGTAATTAGAGTTTTCATCTTATGCTTATAAATATAGAGTCTGAAAAAAGTATTGCACACAATTTTACATTGAGAATATAATACATGTCTCTATCTTTGTCTCTCATCTTTATTCTTGTCTATCTCTCTTGTTTATCTTTACTTTATTTAAAACACATTATCCGCACAATGGTCTAACCGACTGAGATTCTCACCATTCGAATTCCGAAGAAATTACCAGAAAGAATTTAATTTTAGGGTGCTCTGAAGATAAGTTCATCTCCTTATTCTTTTCGTTTATTAATTTCCTTTGTCATGATCTTTTAATTTAAATTTTTAGAATTAGCGTAACCAGGGGTGGCGGTAATTTCACTCAACTAATACTTTTATAATTGTTATTCACTAATTAGCTTTCGCATGAATTTTTAAGAAAAAAGGGAGCTCATGATTGTAATTCCTCATAAATTCATCAGAGAATCGTGACGACCCTTTCATCACAAAGCATGATCATCATCATTGTACCATTCTCTGTATCATTCGGGAATTGAACCCGGATCTGTACCTGGTTCTTCATAAAACAATAGAAAACATGATGATTTAGTAATTTCACCTATTACTTATTTAGTTTGGTAATTGTTTGAAAACTCATGACTTGACTGAAGATAAAATTTTAAGAGTTGCGTTTTTTACAATTAATGTTTATTTGGTTAGATTTGTTCAATTTTCTTAAGTGAATGAAAACATGTTTATTTTTTTATCGGCAAATGCATGATTTTATTAAGTATCAATCATACATATATACACATCATCGGCCTCGTTAAAAACCTCCTTACACCTAGTCGGAGGAAAAGAATGCCCGTGCGTGTGGCGATAAACCAAAACCAACAAAGCATAACCCCAAGCTCATCCTAATTTCAGCCAAACCCACTTGGTACGCGAGACCCCACCCTTTGCCAATGCATCCACGACACAATTGGCCTCTCTAAAAATATTAGTAAAACACACACTTTGTAGTATATCACACGCCTCATCAATTTGGTTAAACCAACGCCATAACCTCCAAAGCCGTCGTTCCATACCTAACACCCAAGATACGACCACTTTTGAGTCTGATTCAATCACCACTGACGACACCTCATTCCAGTTAATTTCCTGGAGCATCCTCAACGCGTAAGCAATTGCATGTAGTTCGGCTTCGTTTGACTCTGCAACACCAATCGACCCTGAGAAGAAAGCCACTATCCGACTACTCCAATCTCGAAGAACGCCCCCGCATCCAGCCTCACTCGGCTTACCCCGAGCTGCCCCATCCACGTTGAATTTCCACATCCCCGGTGGAGGCGGCATCCACTCCACACCCCCCCTCCGATCGTTCACTTTCGCCAAAGGCGATGCTCGACACAAATGTGGGTTCTCCCACCATATAGCTTCGCTAAAGCAATCCGAGCCGAATCGGGCACAGGTCTAATAAAAGGAACGTAACTGCACCAAGAAAAATACCGCTTGACTCGTAGACCTTCGATCCTGAAACATGAGTTCTTTCTGTACAAGCCACAATGACCACAACACACCCGCGTATCCAATAATCCACCACAAGCGAGTTTCGCCTCCAAAAAACGAAAGCAGAACTGATAAATAAACTCTCCAATTCTCCAAGGTCTTACGATTGACACCTTCCACCACCCGAAAAATGAATTCCATACACTCCCCGCAAGATCGCAATGCCCGAAAATATGGTCTGCATTATCTTCACCCACCCCACATCATCAACACCCGATCAAATCCTCCAACAGCGGAATGCCACGCTCCACCAACATCTGCAAAGTAGGCAGCCGGCCCATCAAAATAAACCAAATGAAGCATTGTATTTTCGGCAGCAGAGGCAAACTCCACACCATGGTAACATCGGAGGCATCTGGTAACCCAAACGAGGACATCAACTTGTGCAGAGCACCCACTGAGAACTGCCCAGCCGTATCGTGAATCCAAACCAGCTTGTCCACTGCTTGACTACTATGAGAGAAACCAGCAACGCACGATTGCAACTCACGCAATTGGCTTAACTCGAATGTGCGCAGCGGTCGTCTAAAACAACCATTCCACTCACCACTCGACAATACCAAATAATCACACACACGCGCCATATTATCGGTTGCCAAACTAAATAACCGCAGGAATACGTTCTTCAGAGGCTCCGCAAGACACCGACAATCTCTCCAAAACAAAATACAAGTACCATCACCCAACAACAAAGAAAATTGGGAACCATTTAAGAACCGATCAACATACTCATCATTTTGGACCGCCACGATTTGCTTCCACATTGCCGACATGCGTGACTGTCCTCTAGAATTAAATCACCACGACATAACATCCTCACCATACTTTGCAACAATTATTGATTTCCATAGCGACCCCTCCGTTCGAGCATAACGCCACACCCATTTGGCTAGCAATGCTAAGTTCCTAGTATGTAGATTCACCACGCCAAGGCCCCCAAAACGCTTCGGCTGACACACCACATTCCAGCTCACCCTAGTAAGCTTTGATCGCTCCTTCTTACTGCCCCAAAGAAAATTCCTACGTATACGATCAATTTTCAGAATAATCCGCTTCGGAATTAAGAACACCCCCATATAATACACCGACAACGCTGATAAGACCGTATTCACCAAGATCAATCTTCCCGCGAAAGACAACGAGTCCCTCTTCCACCCTGATAACCGCTTTCGGAACCGCTGAACCAAAGGATTCCAAACCTCCAATCCCCGTGGAGGTACCCCTAGCTGAATTCCCAAGTAATTAATAGGAAGGGATCCGCTTTGGCAACCCATAATTTCCATAATATTCGCTAATATCAACTCATCAATCCCAATTCCAAAGATACATGACTTCTCATAATTTATTTGAAGCCCAGATGTATATTCAAAACAAGTGAGAACCCTCTTCAAATTACGTGCGAACTCCATCTCACCTTGGATAAAAAGAACCGTGTCATCCGCAAACTGGAGATGCGATATAAATACCTCCCTTGCCATTTGAACTCCCTTGATCAGCCCCAGCTGCTTGGCATTAAGTAGAAATTAGTGGAGTAATTCTGCCACCATCACAAATAGGAGAGGGGAAAGCGGATCTCCTTGACGCAGGTCCCTCCTCATCGGGAATTCTTTTGTCGAACTGCCATTAACAAGAGCCGACAGACGCGCAGATTCAACACACTCCCTTATCCAGTTACACCACCACTTCCCGAATCCCATCCGACGCATAGTTCTACCCAAACAATCCCAGCTGATACAGTCATAAGCCTTGGCGAAGTCCAGTTTTAAGATCACTCCACCAGTAGCATATCGACACGTCTTCTTTGAATGAATTACTTCGTTAGCCAAAAGGATCTCATCCAATATTTGTCGCCCACTAAGAAACGTAGCTTGCACATCACTAATTAACGTTGTCAGCACTGTCTCTAACCTCTTCGCCAAGCACTTCACTATTATTTTATATATCGAATTTAACAAGAAAATTGGGCAATAATCCCCAATCTATCTCGGGCTATCCCTCTTGCTATCAATACAACAAATGTTGAGTTAACTCCTTGAGGCAATCGCCCCGACTTGAAGAACTCCTCCATAAATCGCAGTAGATCTGCTTTGAGAAATGCCCACCCCTTCTTGAAAAATTCGAATGTGAACCCATCCAGTCCTGGAGCCTTCGCCCCCTCACAACTCCAAATTGCTGATTTTATTTCATCCTTAGTAAAAGCCCTCTCAAGCGACTCACATTGCTCAAACGATAGTTGTGCAAAATTCACCTCCGGTAGTAAGGTTCCCGCAACCAAAGGTCTATCAAAATGCTTCTTAAAATCCCATCGTATTAAGAATTTTAGTCTCTCCGGCATGGTAACCCAACAACCATT
This sequence comes from Hibiscus tridactylites, assembly GCA_958450335.1. Lineage (NCBI taxonomy): Eukaryota > Viridiplantae > Streptophyta > Magnoliopsida > Malvales > Malvaceae > Hibiscus > Hibiscus tridactylites. The sequence continues at coordinate 21,721,091 of OY288284.1, read as the reverse complement.
AAAATGCATACCCGAGATCATATTTTGCATGCTTCTAATCTTCGCCGCTCTATGAAAGAAACTAGTATTACGATCACCCTCGGCCAACCAAGACACTCTGGATTTTTGTCGCCACAACGATTCCCGCAACTGCGCCACCTTTCACAACTTCGAGTATATCTCCCGACGTTCCAACAACTCTGTCGTGGTTCCCTCCCCATCACCTATTTGCGCATCATGCCTCTCAATGTCTTTTACCAACTCGAGATATTGTTTGTCAATGAGACCAAAACACTGTCGATTCCACCCTTTGAGCATACCTTTCAATTTCTTCAATTTATGAGTAATCGATGGTAACCTCTCCACCTCCGTCAAACGCTTCCATTCATTTTCCAGCAAAAGAAGATAATTTTGCCAAGCGTTGAAAAATCTAAATGGCTTCGGACCACTATCAAATACATCACTCACCAACACAATAGGCAAATGATCCGAGAGCTCTTTTGGGAGATTCACCACCACAAGGGAGGCAAAGCGCTGTATCCAACCATTCGACGCCAAGAATCTGTCCAATCTACTACATTTTCTACCCGGACCAAACCATGTAAACCTTTTCCCCTGCATCGACACACCTAGTAGAACCGCTCTTTCAATAAAGTCACAGAAAGCATCGATACCTCGAATTAAATTCGCGCATCCGAGCCTCTCCGCTGGTTTCATCACCATGTTGAAGTCACCCTAAAACACCAATTCAATTGTCGCGCTATCACAACAACCAAAATTTCCTCCTAATAATCACGCTGATCAGGTAGTGTACATGGCGCGTAGATGCCTACAAACCCGTATGGCCAGTCCTCACGAACCCATCTACCCCCAATCACCACCATGTTCTTCCTAGTCCCTATCGTGGTAGCCTTAAACCCCATAGAGTCCCAAATTGCCAATACCCCTCCCGACTTTCCATCCGACGGTGCAAATACGAAAGCAAATGAATCTGTGTACCACAATTGTCGGGCCAACCTCTCTGTTACAATTTCCATTTTGGTCTCTTGGAGAAGAGCCAAAACACATCTTTGTTTTCGTAGAACTCGCTGAATGCACCTTCTTTTCGATGCCGCTCCTATCCCCCTGACATTCCATGACAACACTTTCATCCTTCGTTGCTAGACTTTCGTTTCGCGCGCTTCAATTATGCGCGCGATATCCTTCACAATCGCCTCCTCCCTTCCCTTGGTTACAACCCCAATCAATATCCCCAAATCTACAGTCTCTCGAGCCTCCCTTAATATTGCTTGTTTGCGATACACAAAGTCTGAACGGAGAGGGATCCGCTTGCAATAACATGCTTTAATCATATGCACCCAACACATGCAAGTCAAGGATTACTTACCTTATGCATCTTTAACATAATGGCATTAATAACCAACATTAAACCATGTCCAAACATGCTTAAAAACAGTAATTTAAACACAATCATCCCAAGTGCATTTAAAAACCAAAGCATAGCCCAACCAAGAGAGAAATTCCATTTACTTACTCTTGAGCTTAGCTAAGTTGTTTAGACTTAAACTAAGCTCCCAAATCCTCATACAAAATGTTTCAAAGCTGGAAAACTCTTTACCACTCACCGATACACAAACTATGCTAGCCGACAAGCCTTCCAAGCATCTGAAACCTCCAACGCCACCTCTATTGCTTCCGGATCATTCTCCCTTGTTTTAAACACATAACAACAGAGGATTAATGCATCATTATGCATTAAAATCACCAGCAACACACCTAAACTCGCTGCTCTACAAAAATCCAACATTTCGGCTACCAAACACAACCGAAAACACCTTCAAACTCTTCCAAAACATAACTCAGCCAAGATCCATCACTTCCAACCATTTCTAAACATTAATTAACATCCAAAATGATCCCAAACTCGTCCTTATACCTCCAGCATTAACAGAACACCAAAATCACCCTAAAAACCACCATTTTCACAAGTAAAAACTTAGGAAAATCAACCTATTCGGGATTGCATTGATTAAACCTCCATTTCACATTTAAACATCCAAAATACATCAAAAAGATATCTCAAAACAGAGCCCAATCATCTATTACGAATTTCTTCAAAATTAAATCCAAATCTTGTATTTTAAGCCAAAATCAAGATCACAACATTAAAACCTTTAATAAAACTCAATTTAAGGATTGAGAACTTGGGAATTTCAGTAAAGAGCTGAGTATTTAGAGGAGAAGGACGTTCATACCTCTAAATGGTGGATTTCTCCTTGTTTAGAGCCAAAATCCTTGAAAATTCATTAAGCAAATGGTGAGGATTTGATGTAGAAATGATTAGGAATAATTTGGGGATTGAAAACTCTTCTTTAGGTGTGAAAATCAAAAGGAAAGTTGCTGTGGAAAAGTGTTTGGCTGAGGGAATTTTGAGAGAAAATGAAATGGGAAAATTTTGGTAAAAGTTAGTTATGAAACTAAAATATCACTTTTACCTCTTTTCTTTTTTATTAATTAAACACTAAATGAGTCTTAAAAATTAAGAAAAATCTGGAGAAATCCTCCCTTGGGTAAATTAGCTCCTTAAAGATTCAAAGTTTCAATCCTTTTAAAACAGTCATGAACTTTTTAAAAATTACATTTTAGTCACTAACTTGAAATGTCATATTTCCAAACCTCATTTTGTAAAATTGATTTCACCACTCTCTTATATATAATAAAAGAGGATTTTTTAGATATTTTTCCATATTTTTAATGCATCCCGAACTAGGCTTTCCCTAAAACCACCTTTTATATTCAAACCGAAAATCCGACCGGTCCGGTTCAAACCCAAAACTTCTAAGCCCAAAATTGGGGTGTTACAGATTGTTCGACGGCTCACCCTACATCGGAACCCAAAGTCTTCTGTTTCCAATCCGCATTCCTCCCTTCGCGTTTTGCCATTGATACCCTAATTTTCGAGCCATTCAACCAAAATCCATCGAATCTGCCAATAACCCTATCGGCATCCTCTTGAGATCCCATCCGCACGAATCTGAATCTTGTTCCATCCCTCGTTCGCTTCTTTGGGACGAAAACATCGACTACTACCCCATAACGATCAAACACCTGCCAGACACCTTTCCAATGGAGCTGATCCGGTAGATTGGCAACGAATAACGTCCATACCCTTCTTCCTTGGGTTCCCTCTCGCCCTTCGCTTTCCACTCTCATTTTTTTTAAACATGTTTAATTTAATTGTATGATTGTTACAAAGTTTATATTTGCTCGAAAGTAATATTTTTTTTTGCATTGAAAAACTCGAGAATCGACTTCTCCCAATTTCAAGTTACGAAAAATAGTCTTGATACAAAAACATTTATAGGAGGCATTTCTTGAAGTTAATGTAAGCATGATGTTTATTTCATGCAATTATTGGATATGTTTCATTCCCTGAAGTGAATGCAAAACATGATAATTCACTATGGTTAGTGAATAAAACTCATCTATGTGAATGTTTCAAATTGAATTGAACTTTTGTGGTCAGAGTATCACTAATAAGGATATGTTAGAAAAACATACTCCACTTTTTCACGCAAACAATGTTGTCCTGTAGGCACAATATCGTGAAAAAGGTCTGAAAGACCTACTGGCTCTGCTCCATTTCCTGAAGTGAATACAACATTTTATAATGGATAAAATAAATGTCACATTAACAATTGTGGTCATGATTGAGGCCATGAACATAAACATGGACAAGATGATTATTTTAAGAATGCTTATACTCACCAGATGTGTGATTATAAAGATAACAAAAGTATATTACAGAAGTGAAATCTTTATGTTATCATTGTGATGGTACAAACAATTGCTCTTATACTTGTCATGCGCTGAAGCATTATGACCTTTTCCACAATCATGAATGATAAAGGAAAGAAACTATTGATAAATTTTGTTTACAAAAATGACGAAAATAATTATGTCGTTGTTGGTCCAACTCACTTGGACGTTGTTGATTTTCTCATAACCCCCGAAGGGAATAATTCACATTTTGTTTTAATTCCTTATAACCTATAAAGGGAATAATTGATCTTTTAATTTATTTTGTTTTATTTTTATTTACTTTATGGAATAATTATTTATGTTTTATATTATATATTGTAATATTTATTTATTTTCTTTAACATGATTACTTATTAAATATAATTTATGGTGACGATTTATGCTTAGTATAAGTATAAGAAATGTTTTTACATTTAAATACAAGGAAAAATTGTGAGTACTATATTTCAATGTACTAAAAATATCATTGCCTCAGAAGAGCAATAAGTTATTGAGACACCATTTTTTATCGATAATCAATTTGATACAAAAAGGTATATGTTATATTCAATATTTTTCATTCCTCGAAGCAAAGGGAACAAAGCACATATTGAAAGGTGCATAATTGTGCATATTTTTCCCACTTAAAAATGCAAGGGAATAATGCGAGTACTATATCTGAAAGTACTAATATCATAGAAGGCTCCGAAAGAGCAAATATATTATTGCCAAATGGAAATGAATACCATAATCATAATGTGTTATACTCTCCAAAGTTACAAAGAAACTTAATGAGTTTTAAAGATATTCAAAAAATGGAGATCATAATGAGACTGTTAGTGAAGGAGATGGTGAATATTTGCAAATTACAAGTATAAGTCAAGGCAATAAGAAAATCTTGAAAAAATTACATGCACTATCATTCGGATTGTACTACACAAGGATTAGTACAAATTGAAGCTCATGCTATTGCGAACCAGAAATTTACTAATAATTTTATTATTCGGCATGACCAGTTAGACCATCATGGTTCAATTATGATGCGGAAAATTGTTGAAACTTCTTGTGGTCATTCACTGAAGAACTAACAGATTCTTCAAAGAAATATTTTTCATGTGATGCTTACATAATCTAACCATCAGCCCTCAAGTTCTTATCCAAAACAGCCCCAAAAACCCATTTTAAAGCACTCTAAAACCCCACTTAAACCCAAATCCGAAAATTAGTTTAAAACCATTCAAAATTTATATATCTTGGACCATTTGGGTTACTAAAAACTTATCTAACTTCAAAGAATCAAAACCTCGATCAAAAGTCAATAAAGTTTGGATTTTTATTCTTTGAACTCAAAAACTTAAAACACAAAACAATGGGTTTCATTGAAAACTAAGAACATGAGTAGTAAGGGGAAGCTGAGGACAACTCAAAAACGTAATTACCTTTCAAAAATCTTCAAGAATGAAGCAAGGAGGAAATGGAATAGTAAACTTCCATGGAGAGAAGAAGAGTGTCGTTGGTTTGAAAGTGGGTGGGGAAGAAGATGAGCAAATAGGCATCTTCATTTGTTTTATTTTATTTTTTTAAAGCCAAAAGTCACTTTTACCCTTAATGAAAATGGGTTATTACCATAGTGAAATATCCATGGCTATTTAGGTTTAATTTAAAACAAGCCCAACATAAATTTATTTGTTTTGAAAATACAAGGCCCAAAATTATATTTTAATAATTTAATTTCACCCGACCCCCAAACCCAGGTGTTACAACTCTCCCCCAGTTAAGGGATTTCGTCCCCGAAATTACATGTCAGAAACAAGTACGGAAACTGCTCAAGCATATCCGCTTTCCTCTCCCACGTGGCCTCTTCCACACCTCTATGTCGCCACAACACCTTGACCAACTCTATGGTCTTGCCACGCAACACCTTGCTATCCGAAGCAAGTATCTCAACCGGTTCTTCATTGTAAGGCAAATCTGGATTCAGTTCTATCTCCTCAACGGGCATAACATGAGACGGGTCCGATCTATATCTCCTAAGCATCGACTCATGGAATACATCGTGGATCTTCTCTAACTCTGAAGGCAATCTCAAACGGTAAGCTATTGGCCCAATTCGCTCAACTATCTCATACGGACCGATAAACCTCGGACTCAACTTGCCTTTCTGGCAAAATCGCTTTACCTTCTTCCACGGAGACACTTTCAGAAACACTTTCTCACCCACTGAAAACTCAATCTCTTTTCTCTTCAAATCTACGTAAGATTTCGGACGATCGAAAGCTGCTTTCAGACAGTCACAAATCAACTTCACTTTGTCGGTAGTCCCCTTAAGCAAATCCGGCATAGGTAACAATTTTTGACCCGTTTCGACCCAACAGATCGGAGTCCTACATCGCCTACCATACAATGCCTCATAAGGAGCCATCTGGATACTAGCCTGGTAACTGTTGTTGTAAGCAAACTCGACTAAGGGTAAATGCTTCTCCCAAGAACCCTGGAAGTCAATCACACAACAACAGAGCATATCCTCTAATACATGTATCACTCGCTCTGACTGACCATTTGACTTCGGATGATATGAAGTACTAAAATGCAAACGACTACCTAGGGCACTATGCAAACAACTCCAAAACCTCGAGGTGAATCTCGGATCTCTGTCTGATACAATAGACTTCGGAACTCTATGCAATCTCACAATCTCGCAAATGTACAAATCTGCCAACTTGTCTAGAGAATCTATGGTGTTCACTGCTAAGAAATGACAACACTTAGTGAATCTATCCACAATCACCCAAACTAAGTTCTTCTTCGAAGGAGACAACGGTAACCCTGATACGAAGTCCATAGTGATTCTTTCCCACTTCCATTCCAGAATTTTCAAAGGTTGTAACAAACCTGAAGGAACCTGATGTTCTGCCTTTACCCTCTGACAAATCATGCAACGACTCAGAAACTCGGCTACATCCTTCTTCAATCCAACCCAGAAATAATCACTCTTCAGATCTCGGTACATCTTAGTACTGCTCGGATGCATAGAAAAATGACTCGAATGTGCTTCGCTCAGAATCATACGTCTCAACTCAACATCTTCAAGTACAACCACTCTGTCTCTGAAACACAACACATTCTCATCACTGAAACTGTACTCTGTCGGTCTACCTTCTGCAATGTCCTGAACATGCGAAGCTAATGATACGTCTTTCAACGGTTTCTCTCTGATCATATGAATCAACGAATGCTTCACTTGCAACTCTGTAATCAAACCACCATCCCCTGATACACTCAGCCTAGCAAACATAGCTCGCAACTCAACTGCAACTTTTCTGCTCTACGCATCGGCCACCACATTTGCTTTACCCGGATGGTACTCAATAGTCAAATCATAGTCTTTCAACAGATCAAGCCACCTTCTCTGTCCCAAGTTCAGCTCTCTCTGAGTCATCAGATACTTCAAGCTTTTATGATCAGTGTAAACCGTGCACTTCTCACCATACAAGTAGTGACGCCAAATCTTCAGCGCAAACACAACTGCTACTAACTCAATGTCGTGCGTATGGTAGTTCTTCTCGTGCACCTTCAACTGTCTCAAAGCGTAAGCAACAACTCTCCTTTCTTGCATCAGAACACAACCTAAACCTACGTAGGAAGCATCACTATAGATTACGAACTCTTTCCCTGAAACTGGCTGTACCAACACTAGAGCATTCGTCAAAGCTTCTTTTAATTTCTCAAATGCCTTCTGTCTCGCATCTGACCACTCAAACATCACTCATTTTTGCAACAATTTAGTCAACGGAGCAGCTACTCTAGAGAAACCATCAACGAACCTCCTATAGTAACCAGCTAGTCCTAGGAAACTCCTAATCTCGGTCACTGACTTAGGTTGTTTCCACTCAACAATGGCTTCAATCTTCGTCGGATCAACACGAATACCTTCAGCTGACACAACATGGCCAAGGAACACAACCTCTCTGATCCAGAACTCACATTTACTCAACTTAGCATACAACTGATTACTCATTAATCTCTGCAAAACAAGTCTCAAGTGCTCATCATGTTCTTTTTCTGATCTCGAGTACACAAGGATGTCGTCTATGAAAACAACTACAAATCGGTCTAGATAGTCTCGGAAAACTCTGTTCATCATGTCCATAAAAGCTGATGGTGCATTCGTGAGCCCAAACGGCATCACAAGAAACTCATAATGACCGTATCTAGTCCTAAAAGTTGTATTCGGAACATCACACTCCTTTACCTTCAACTGATAGTACCCTAACCTCAAATCTATCTTCGAAAACACTAGGGCACCTCTCAACTGATCAAACAGGTCATCTATACGTGGCAACGGATACTTGTTCTTCACTGTCAACTGGTTCAACTACCTATATTTGATACACATCCTCATACTGCCATCCTTCTTCTTCACAAACAACACGGGAGCACCCCAAGGCGAACTACTAGGCCTAATAAAACCTCGGTCTAACAACTCCTGAAGCTGACTTTTCAACTCCTTCAACTCTTTCGGAGCCATACGGTACGGAGCAATAGAAACTAGAGTAGACCCTGAAACAGTCTCAATCACAAACTCTACATCTATGTCAGGAGGCAAACCCGGTAACTCTTCTGGAAACACATCCGGATAATTACAAACTATCCTGATATCTTTCGGTCTAACCTCTCTCATATTCGGATTCATCACGTACCCTAAATAAGTCCCACAACCGGAGTCCATCAACCTATGAGCCTCTAAAGCCGACACAACATTCGACAAGAACTTAACGTTCTCGCCTACTACCACTACCTCGTAGTCATCAAAAAGCTTCAACGAAATTCTCTTTGTCTCAAAATTTACACTAGCTCTGTGCTCAACCAACCAATCCATACCCAAAATAATATCAAAACCATAGAACGGAAGCTCCATCATATCAACAGGAAATATATGACCCTGAATCTTCAACGGACACCTCATATACATCCGTCTAACTATAACTGTCTCACCGAAGGAACTAGTCACATGCATCCCTATGTCTAAAATCTCAACAGGTATGTCTAACTTCTTTGCATGCTCACTCAAAATATAAGAATGCGTGGAACCCGAATCGACTAAGGAAATCAAAGACATGGACTGTAACTCGAAATTACCTGCTATCACATTTGTGTCATTCAATGCCTCTCTCTGTGAGTAGACTCTAGCTGGTCCACCGGCCTCTGGCTGAACTGCCACTACATGAGCAAGATTCCTCGGTGCCTCTATCCTAGGTGCATCAGCCATCGGCTGAAAATAACCACGACCGCGCCCACGACCTCTCGGATAGTCGATCGCTCTCGCAGGAGCTTGTGTCTGAATCGGTGCCTGTGCCAGCTGATACGAACACTCTCTCCTGAAGTGGTCTCTCGATCCATAGTTCTAGCAAGCATGATAGTTTCCCAACACTCTCCTGAATGTTGTCTCTCACATCGGGCACACTCGGGCAAACGCTCTCCAGCTCTCTGGCCCTGATGGCCTCTACCATGGTGGCCACCGCCACGCCTTTGATCAAACTGATGCCCACTGCCCCGATGCCTCTTGGCATCACCACGATCAAAGTTGTTGTGCCTCTTCACTGAACTGAATCCTCTTGAATGCTTGGTCAGCCCCAAGCTATGTTCGATGTCCTTGGACCTAGCGATCAAGACATCAAAGTTAGATTAATCTGTAGCCAAGGTGTACCTCTTGACCTCTTCATGAAGTCCATACCTGAACCGATCACAACGGTCCCTCTCAGTAGGAACCAACTCCGGAGCATACTAACTCAATCGGACGAAGCGGATCTCGTAATCTGTCACTGAGGTGTCTCCCTGAACAAGAGCCATGAACTCCCTCTTCTCCTCATCTAAATATCTTGGGCCCAAATACCTCTTTCTGAAAGCAGTCTCAAAGAAATTCCAACTGATCTCGGCCTCAGGCACACCGGTAGTAATGGTGACCCACCAGGTGTAGGCATCACCCTAGAGTAACGAAACTACACAGCCCAACTTACGAGCCCCAACACATCCCATCTGAGCCAAAATACGAACAGTCTTCTCAAGCCACAACTCTGATCTCTCAGGCGTAGATCCCCTGAAATCATCTGCTCCAAGGCTACGAAGCCTCTCTAAGGGTAAGCTAGCATCATCTCCTCTCGGCTGTGTTGCGGCCTGAGTTCCGGCAATTGCAGCCTAAAACGCTCCCGCTATAGTATGAACTAGCGGAGCCATGTCTATCCCTGCAGGACCTTGGCCACCCTGGCGAACCTGAGGTCCCGCTCCCTCAGCTCCGACCTCACCTTCCACATCAGGCTGAGAAGGTGGTGGTGGTGGAGGAGCTCCGACTCCAACAGTAGGCTCTTCCACAAGAGCCTCTACCCCAACCACCAGCTCATTAACAAAAGCCACAACACGGGGTTCTTGACGAACCAACCGGGGTCTACCTTTAGGCCTCGACATAACAGCTCATAGATAACAACTACTACTACAACAACAACAACAACATACAAAATAGGGTTAGCAAGGGCAAGGGTCCAAGTGGCTCAAGTATGTTTCCCTCACTTAAAAATATCTTTTTCCGATGAAATAGAACCAATGGGACTCTACTCATCATGCTTCAAACAACACACACATAAGATCAATTAAGCAAACATCAAAGCATACTTGATAAGCAAGCAAACATCGTGCGATTACAATACAAGAATTCAACTTACCTCACTTACCTGCCCGAGGTCTCGGAAACCTCAGGCTCTGATACCAACAAGTGTAACCCCCTCGTCCCAGCCTGGGCGACTAATCGGTCCGAGTGGGTCACACGGGGAAAATCGAGGCGAAACTCGTTAAACCTCCACTTCGGTTAACGACCCTAGAAAACTTTCTTTTATTTATTATCTTGTCTAGAGGCTTTTGGTACATCCTATGTAAAACAACGACAGCGGAAGCAACAAGCGAGGCGAAACAATCAAACATCAATTTAAAAACAACCTATTTTAGCTTATACAGCAGACTGTATCGATACACTCAAAGAGGGTATCGATACGCCTTGACTAGGTCAACTGACCATAGTCAACTCGAGGAGACCGTATCGGTACACTGATTGACCGTACCGATACGCCCTCAACGGTCAACTTCTCGTGGTCAACGCTACAAAGACCGTATCGATACACTTAAGCATGTTCCAATACCCTCAATTTCTCGTCAAAATCTCAGATTTCCAGTAGCGAAAATGGTATTAGTACGTCTTCCCGAGTATCAATACGCTTGGCCTGAAACAAGAAGGTTGTATCGATACGGGCCCAACCGTATCGATACCCCTGACTCGATCACACAGATTTTTGTTGGTTAAAACACAAGGCTACCCCAAAGACGCCAAACTAGGACCTCCAAACATGCATGCATAAACTCTAGAGGCATACACCCTATTGCAGGCATGATCGATACACAACATACATGAATAGGGCATACATTTTAAGGAATCAAGCATTCACCTAAAGAGACATACATTGCATATCAAGGTTTTCATGCCTTAGAACAAAACATACACAAAAGCATAAGATAAAGGCACAAGGCCAACATACATGCCAAGCAAGCCACAACCAAAACACCAACATACTAAAGGAGTCTAATCAAGCTCCTTAACACAAGCAACATACACAAATCCCCATTGCTTGTCCATTACATCTTTTAACTTAAAAGTTCATACTTGAAGATAGCAAAAAGCACACTTGAAGGCCCTTCTCCTTGCACAAGCAACCCACAAACTAAGGATCTGCATTGTCGAACAAAAGAGAGCGTAAGCGTAAATCTTAGTGAGGGTAAGCTCATAAAACAAACCTCGACAATGCAGGGTCCAAGCACGCAACAAAACCAAGGATGAATGCATGTTTCCTTACCTTCGGAACCACAAGAATCAAATATGTGAAATGCATGATCATAACATCAATTATCATGCCATGCTCAACATGTCCACAATTCAACCATATGGAAACACATTTAACAAATCGTGTTGGCACCTAGCTATGACCCGAATACGCGGATAACAACCGTTGGAACTCACATCCAACAACTCCACCATTACATTACCTCTCGGTGGGATTACACTCATCACCGATTCTCGCGGAGGGGATTCCACTCATCCTCGCGCCCCATCGATAGGATTCCACTCATCACCGACTAAAACATACATGAATATTTCTGGGCGTATCCGTACTCCATCTTGGTGACTACCATCACCAAGACCACGCGCACATTTCGACACTCGTGTGCACACTAACGTCCTAATGATCGATCATTTGTACCCCAAGCATACTAGTGCCAATACTAACTCACCACAAGATCATCATAATACATTATTCTTACCATTTCTCGTGCCTAGCACGTAGCCACCATGATTTACCATCATGCACTCACATTTCATCCAACACATGCATATACCAATGCATAAATGAATCGTCATGCCTCATCACAACACATATGCATAAATGCATAGCAACATCATTCACATTATATACATGAGGCATAACACAACATTTAGAAGTTCAACCAAAGTCTTCTAAACTAAAGCTTGAGATTAGACTACCAATCTAATCCAAACCCTAAGTGGGTTTACCAAGCCCGACCTAGGTCTACATGCTCAAACCAACATTTGAAAACCAATTTAAAATCGAAGAACCACTCACCGGACTTTCCAAACACAAGAAAACAACCGATCAAGCTCCCAACGGTTTCGGATTCGAATGTGAGGCTTCACCAACACAAACTCAAACCACTGCTGTAAACTCAGAACACCAATCAAGCTCAAATTCAAGCCAAGAACATTCTCAAAACCCACATTTTCGTGCAGCCACAAAACCCAGCAAGGAACTCCCATTTCCAACATCAAATTCAACATCCAACACTCCCAAAGAACCCTTTAAACATAATCTAACCATCAGCCCTCAAGTTCTTATCCAAAACAGCCCCAAAAACCCATTTTAAAGCACTCTAAAACCCCACTTAAACCCAAATCAGAAAATCAGTTTAAAAGCATTCAGAATTTAGATATGTTGGACCATTTGGGTTACTAAACACTTATCTAACTTCAAAGAATCAAAACCTCGATCGGAAGTTAATAAAGTTTGGATTTTTATTCTTTGAACTCAAAAACACAAAACACAAAACAATGGGTTTCATTGAAAACTAAGAACATGAGTAGTAAGAGGAAGATGAGGACAACTCAAAAACGTAATTACCTTTCAAAAATCTTCAAGAATGAAGCAAGGAGGGAATGGAATAGTAAACTTCCATGGAGAGAAAAAAGAGTGTCGTTGGTTTGAAAGTGGGTGGGGAAGAAGATGAGCAAATATGCATCTTCATTTGTTTTGTTTTATTTTTTTTAAAAGCCAAAAGTCGCTTTTACCCTTAATGAAAATGGGTTATTACCATAGTTAAAAATCCATGGCTATTTGGGTTTAATTTAAAACAAGCCCAACATAAATTTATTTGTTTTGAAAATACAAGGCCCAAAATTATATTTTAATAATTTAATTTCACCCGACCCTCAAACCCGGGTGTTACACCGGGCAAGCACTGCCGCGGCAGTGAAGGAAAAGAAGGAACGGTGTAGAACAATCTCTCTACGGTCCAGATCAAGCCTGATGTGTATGTCAGTATCTACTGAAGGAAGGTGAACCATGAAATAGAGCCCTGCTGGGCGAAAAAGACAAACATACCATTGTCGAGGCAATAGCCAAGCCACTGCCGAGGCAATGCACAGACACAATTGACAAGGAGATAATATGCAAAGTGGTATGGGTTTTGAAGAGCATGAAAAGCTGAATTTTTCTATGTATTTTGCATGAATATCAGACTGCGTGAAGATCATGAAAATGCTAAAGGAAGGTCAAGAGAAGATTCTACGCAAGTGGGAGGATTTTAAGGAAGAATGGCATAATACTTAAAAGAATATCTTTTCTTTTAATGTATTTAATTCTAACTTGACTTCCTCCTCAAGAAGGACTTGAACTTGACCTCCTCTATAAATAAGAAGCCAAAGCTGGACATCAAGAGGAAACGAAGTAATCGATAGTTGAGAGACTTTTTAGTGAGCTTACATCGATATCATGTTCTAATTTCTTCTTAGGTTTTAGATTGTATTGTTTAGTAGTTGTGAGAAAACGGTTGGATTTTATTTAAGTTTTTGTTAATGCAATTTTAATTCAAGGTTTGCTTATTTTTGGTGTTCATGTTTTCTTGCAATTGAATCGGGAGAGGGAATTGCGGTTGCATCTATTTGTCTAATATCGGGAGAGTTAGACTCACGAAACGGATATGCATGGTTTTCATCCCAATTGGTGAAAACTAACTCTGCTTAGGGATAAGTTCGAGTTTCAACGGCTAAAAGAAGCGGAAGATTGGTTGGTGTTCATCCTTGGTTCACGCTGGGAGGTATTATCAAGGCCTACACATCAACAATGTTTTGACTTAAGGATAAGGAGGAGCCACTGAAGGACCCTTTGTCGAACCTTGACGTTGTTGGTTGCTGCCCAAGCAAGGGATTACCGAGGCAATTACTTAACATGTTGCCGTTGCAGTAGCTTTGATCATTGCCGAGGCAATTTGGTGTTCGTTGCATTAAAAAACGAGACAGTTCCAATTGGTTTCTACACTACGACGCAATATAATCTTGACCATTCTCTCATCTTGATTACTTAACTCTTTAATTTTATTTCTTTTTAGTGCGAGACAATAAACTTTGGAAGTCACACCAATCCCTATAGATATGATACTCAATACTCATCCCTTTATTACTTGAGACATGTATACTTGCACAATTGCGAGGCACTTTACACACGCAACAATAAGCCCTTGAACTTTTGGGAGAAAATCAATTAAGCTTCTAAACTTTTTTGTACTCATTTAAGCCCTCATACTCTAACATTTCATCAATCCACCCCTTTGACCAACGTTGATAGTTAAATCTAATATTTTTTTTGGATCAGTTGGTACAATGTGTCACGTGACAATAATATCTAAAAAACGTTTAAAATTGATGGTCAAAATTGGTTAAATGGCTTAATTAATTCAATATATTGGTTCGTGGGCATAATTAAGTGAAAAAAATTCAGGGGCTTAATTGATTTCTTTTTGCAAAAGTTCAAGAGCATATGATACCTTAAGCCTATTCTTTTTTATGCATTCATAGCCGCATCTAGGTCTGTGCATGAGGGACACCTACCTAGGGGCCATATTTTAGAAGTTCAAATACTTATTATTGGGGGTCCAATTTACAAGCAAATTAATTAATTTATGTTTTTCTCTTAAAATTCAATTTTATTCAATACTTGTTATTAGGAGCTCAATTTACAAACATATTAATTTATTTTTGTCTACTCTTAAAATTCATTTTTTTTCAATATTTGTTATTAGCGGTCTAATTTACAAGCAAATTAATTTATTTTTTCTGCTCTTAAAATTCATTGTATTTTCAATACTTGTTATTGGGGCCTGGGGGCTCAATTTACAAGCAAATTAAATTATTTTTGTCTGCGATTATTTTTGAAAGGGTAAATTCAATTTTGTTAATAATAAACCGACTTAAATATGCACCTCATTAAAAAAACATCCCTAAACTTAAATGTAAGAAAAACAAGTATAACATCTCTAAGTATAAAGTACAGTGGTCAAGCACACCTTATCGATACCTGCTAAAACGTCAAAACATCACTAGCAACAACAAGCCAATTCCCTACGATAACATGACTAATCTGATATCCTTCTTCTGAACCATTTCGAAGATCACTTTTAACCTGCATAACAACTTGACCCGCCATTGTACCAATGTGAAGCGAGACTGACACTATTGTTTATATGCCTTTATACTTGTTTAGCTCGAGAAATGCCTCGTTTTGCTAGATTATCTACAAAGGCATTATCCTCTCTTGGGGTTAGAATTACTTGCCAGACCAAACTCGCAGCAGACTTTGGATGATGTCTTTGAACGCCATTGGGGAGAGATGGACATTGTTAATCCAGTATACAATGTTGCTGCTATCGCACTCAATAGTAAGGATTTAAACAGGTCGGCCGCTTCTTTGATTGCTAATAACTCCACCGTTGGAGCATCAATAATACCAACATTCTTCGACAACAAACATCAAATCTTTCCTTCGTGATTTCTTAACACTCCCCATATGCCCGCAACTCCAAAACTTCCAAACACGACTCCATCAATGTTGATTTTGAGTGATCCACGATTAGAAGGTGACCACCTTTTTGTTGAAACTTGAGAGGAACTAGTGAGACTGACCTTAGAACAGAACTGCAGCCCAGAATGCTCGAAATCGTAGGGAATTGAGAGGGCCATTTGGCAGAACCCCGCCTACATACGCTTAGGACCGGGAGCTGCAACAAGCGATTGCTGTCGTTGTTATGTATTTGAAAACAACTTCATTTCGGTAATGCCACAATGCCCATATTACACTGAAGAATATCATCATCCATAGGGATTGTTCCTTAAAACCAACAGAGCATTGCTCCCGCATAAGCATCAAGCTTTTAGGATTGTTTGACATTATGGAGTTGAGACCCCACAACCTACACCACTTCTGCCATATTTTTCGGGAGACAGAACGAACATGAAAGGTTATTTAGATTCGAAACTTCATTTTTAGAAAGTTTACTCTTAAAATTTATTTATATTTAACTATTTATCGTTAGGACCCAATTTACAAGCAAATTTATTTTTTTTACTCTTAAAATTCATTTATTTCACAATACTTGTTATTAGGGCTCAATTTTCCCAATCCTTGTTATTAAAGGTATAATTTATAAGCAAATTATTTTTTTGTCTAATCTGAAATTTTATTATTTTTCAATAATTATTATTAGGATATGATTTTTAGGCTCGCCCTAAGGCCACCAAAATCTCAAAAAACGGACTTGAATACATATTTAAGAATTCATAGTTAGGGCAATCAAATCAATTCTTAAATATAAAATATAAAATAAATAAATAAAAAATAGAGAAAAATAATTTTATTTCAAAGTTAATTGGTAAATTTTAATTAAAATTAAGTATAAAATATTTAACATGTATTCTCATAATACATTGTTAAAAAGAATAAAAAATAACTTATTCATGATATTTAAAAAACATGGTTAATAAAAAGTAAACTTGCATGTACAGATATATTTTTAAAAATATATGTTTTTTTAATATTAAAAAATATATGTTTAACCTATGTTAATATTAGATTGGATGAGTCTACCACGTGCGACGAACACCGATGAACACCACTAATGATGAACACCGATGAACACCATTAAATTAATTAATAAAGATTTAAAATTTTAAGGACCCATCATACAATTAATAATTATTTTTAAAAATTCAATTAAATTATTTTTTATATATATTAAAATTTTATTTTTTAATAAAGGTAAACTATATATTTAGTACCTCACCTATTTTCGTATTTCTATTGAACCCTCATTATTTAAATATTATTTCAATTTGACCCTATTCTTTATAAAAAAATAATTTAACCCCTAATCCTCAACCTAAAACACTAAACTATTAAACTTTAAACCCTTAAACTCTTAAACCTATACCCTAAATTATATACCATTAAAAATAATTTCATCATCATCGATTCAATTCAATTCAATGAATTGTTGAATTTTCCTAAAAAATTAATTAAATTATTTTTTATATATGGTGAAATTATTTCACCCTAAACCTATACCCTAAACCTTAAATCCCGAGATAACCATCATCGAAACAACATTGTCGTCTTTGAATACCCACAAGCTAAAATCGGTGACCGAGGCAAACGAAGACGCCATGGAAGCACCAGAAAAAGCAAGGTTCTGCAGAGCGAATATCAAGAAATTAACACACAGTGGGCCTGCTAACATCAGCTGCTTCTTCATCTCTGCAAGGATTTCATTTTTGTCAAATCTCGGTTGAGAATTTACCAATGGTGATTCAAGCTGCACCCTTTGCTCATCGAGATCCTCCATTTTTTTTATGGAGCAAGGGATGAAAACTGGTGAAATTATTTCGATGTTTTGAATGGTTACTGTACTGGATTGATCCATCAGTTGTGCCAAGAAATAATTTTACCATATATAAAAAATAATTTAATTAATTTTTTAGGAGAATTCAACGATTCATTGAATTAAATTGAATCGATGATGATGAAATTATTTTTAATGGTATATGATTTAGTGTATAGATTTAATGGTTTAAGGTTTAATAGTTTAGGGCTTTAGGTTGAAGGTTAAGGGTTAAATTATTTTTTTATAAAGAATAGGGTCCAATTGAAATAATATTTAGATAATGAGGGTTCAATAGAAATACGAAAATAGGTGAGGTACTAAATATATAATTTACCCTTATTAAAAAAATAAAATTTTAATATATATATAAAATAATTTAATTAAATTTTTAAAAATAATTATTAATTGTATGATGGGTCCTTAAAATTTTAAATCTTTATTAATTAATTTAATGGTGTTCATCGGTGTTCATCATTAGTGGTGTTCATCGGTGTTCGTCGCACATTGTAGAATTTTCCTATTAGATTATAACGAATTTTATAAATTTATTTTAAGTAACTACATTACTTAAATTAAATTTATAAATAACTAAATTTTTATTATTGTAATTAAATACTATTGAATAAAAATAATACAAATAAATTGAATAATAAATAATTGATCAAGGGTAAATTCGACATAAAAATCTTAAGAAGAAACATCTTATGAAGCTATATTTCAGGTGTCAAACAGTTCCTGGATCAGCCAACTGTAAGTATCCACGTGGCAAGTAAATAGACAATCATATCCTAAATTTCTTACATCAATTTCGTCAGAGATATCCTAATCCCCGAATCCCAGAGTGGCATCCTCCGTAATTTTCCGAAAGATTCTAACCTCTTTTTGTAATGTTCATTAATCTCCACCCTTGCCGTATCGCCGATCCAATTCCTATAAATCAACTTTTCCCCCAGCTTTACCAACGTCGCGGTCGCGGTCGCAAATTCAAATCCATTTTCTTTCTCATCTTTGCATTTTCTTCTTCTTTTAAGTTGGTTCTTTCCGTGTTAATTGGTTTTTATCCTCTTTCGTTTGATCCTAATTTCACCCTCTCCCGATTTTTGAATTCAATTCTAGGGTTAGGGCTTTTTATGTTCATCGATTTCCAAAAGGGGCTTCTTTGATCTATCGAATTTGACCTTGGATTTTGCTTTTCCCTTATTCCACTTATTTTGGGTCGGTCGATTTTTTCGTAATTTTCTTAAATATCGAAACTTTTGTAGGGGTTGTTTTATTAAAAAGAAAAAAAGGTTCTGTTTTATTTTCCATTGTAAAATATTATAAATAGAAAAATTGCAATTATTTATCTTTATTTCTTGTAAATAATTATCATTTTTAATCTATAAAATCGTATTTCTCATTTCCTGCATCTGTTGAATTCCTCAATTGATTGGTCAACTAAGTTTCAGGTATGAACAAGCTCATACAGCTCAGTTACGTAGAATATAGACCTGAACATTTTAATTTTTTTTACTTTAATTGATAATTTTAAATGTTTGCTTTTAGTTAATTCTGTAAATGCTAGTTCATTAGTTCTTAATTCTGTAAATAGCGTAGCAGTTGCTCGGCAGTTACTCTGATAGTTGAAAGTTGTAGTGATGGCAAAAATGCTAGTTCATTAGTTCTTAATATTTGAGTGTTTGTTGTTTTCTGTTAACTAGGCATGCTCTCCTCTTTCCTGCTTTAATATTTGTTCAATCCTAGCTTCCTCTTCTTGTTGAAAAAAAGATGCACTATTGTTTATCGTTCGACTTTGGTTTGAATGTTGGTTGACCATCTTCCTTTTTCTGTTCAATTCCTCCCTGTCCCTCCGGTGCATTATCTTTTATTGTCTAAAGTATGGCTACTTTTTACTGGCAGCCTAAAATGATTCATAAGCGTCCTTACGTGGATGACCCTCAAGAGGTTGCGCGCAAGCAACCAAGGCAATGGGTAGATACCGTCGAATTAGCTCCAGATCCTCAAATTTCTGGTAATACAATGTTTTGTGGACCTTGTGGCTTGCCTTGTACTGTAAAAATTGTTGCATTGTCTGGACCTGTGACTTGTTATACTGTACGTGATATCATCAACAAGCACAGATATACAAATATTCATCTTTCCAATTGCCAAACTAAAAAGGTTGATTTTCCTTTAGTTCGTCAATTAAACATGTGGAAGGGTGCATTTGATGAACTTGCTTCTTGTTCTTATTATTAATTTGGTTGACATGCAGAAAGCCTTTTTAGGATGAACTACTTAGGCTTTTGCAGATATTTCAATTTATAGAAAGCATTTTGGTATCCATTTCTTTATATTCTATCGATATTGTACGGTGGTAGACTAATTGCTTGCATATGGTTCCTTTATCGCATCTAAATATGTGCATAAGCTTTATTACCATATTTCGCCAGTCAAATTAAATTCTTCAGTAAGCTACTGTATCTGATAGCTCCAATTTGAATAAGGTAAATGGGAGGACATTTACAGTAATTGCCAAGATAAAGGTAGTTTCGCTGAAGATCAACGGAACAAAGTTTTAACCGGAACCAATAACGAATATGAAAGTAGTACCTCTGGTTGTGTTTCTCATTTTTGGTGGGTAAACAGCACTGGGATAGACGCAAATGCTGATCCAGAGGTGGCAGTTCATCTTCCATTGTTTCCAGAATATTTTGCATTTGGGCACCAAATTCAGGATTTTCTTCATTCTAATGAGATCTATCAGTCTATTCTTTCTCCTCGAATGCTAGTTTCTATTGGACCAGAACATCAAGCCGATATTCCTCAATGGAGCCAACAGGATCTGAAGAACTCTTCAGATTTTCTAGATACATCAGATCTTCAAGTTGCCCGTGGATCATCATGTGCAGGCCTTACGGAAAATGATGATTACAGGAATAAGATGATAGGTAACTGTGTCGTTGCAATGCCTGATGCTGAAGCAACTGCAAAGTTCCAGTGTGAAGATGCGAGACACAGAACTGAGTGTGATTGCCTTGATCAGGGTTCTATCAGATGCGTTCGACAACATGTAATGGAAGCAAGAGAGAAACTAAGAGAGAATCTCGGCCAGGAAATATTTAGGGAGATGGGTCTCTGTGATATGGGGGAGGAAGTTGCTAAAAGATGGACCGAAGAGGAAGAAGTGGCATTTCATAATGTTGTCTTCTCCAACCCTGTGTCAATGGGTAAGAATTTCTGGGATCATCTCTCTGCAGTTCTCCCTTCCCGTGCAAAGGAGGACTTCATTAGTTATTATTTTAATGTCTTTGTGCTCAGAAAGCGGGCTCAGCAGAACCACATTGACCCCGTAAATATTGATAGTGATGATGACGAGTGGCAGACTACTGAATATGGAGTTGAAGCAGAGGACGACGACTCTGTTGTGGAATCTCCAGTTGGTCAAGGAACTGCTGCACATTTTGAACATAGCCATGGGGACATTGAGGATGGGATTGATTCTTCTGAAAATGTTGCTGGTGATATCTGTACTAATGAAGATGAAATATCAGGACAGCAAGTTGAAAGTTTCATCAGTAATTATAATAGCAATGACTTTGAGCTATTGAGTAATATTCAGGGGAATAACGAAGATGATTATGATATCCAGGACGACTCATGCACATCATACGAGTATCAGAGGGAGAATGTTGATTGTTGTGGTGATGGATGCAAATCAACCCAGTCAAGACCGACATGAAAGGGTTGACAAAGAGAAGGCTGGAGAACAGGATTCTTGCAATCAAAGCACTTGGATGTTAATACCATAGTTAAGGACTTTGATTTTTTGGTCCTGCACTGGTAGAATGTGAGTGCTTAGTTCCAAGAAATTCTGAAAAATTCAAGCTGGATTGGTTTGGTGGGATATATGGAGGATGGAGTGGCCACTCCCACTAATATCAAATGGATTCTATTCTAGTAAAATATTGGCTTAGGGTTTGTTTCAGTGCACGTCTGCTGATTTTATGCATCTTACACCAGCAAATGAATTTATTTTATTCTAGTTTTTGGTGTAGGGTTGCATGGTTTGTATCAAATGAATTCATTTTACAAGCTGAATATTCTTTCTCTGGACTGAGACATTTTGCGTAGAAAATTAACTTGTGATCCGAAACATGATTTAATTCCAATTGCATTTAAAAAAGATTATAGATAAATTCAGTTCGCTACAGTCAGCTTTTCTTTTCTTCTTCTTCGGTCAAAGTACAAGATCCTTGGTGTTACAACATTCTTTATCCAATCATCCATTCGACACGAAATCATAAAACAAAGCTTCTTTTCTTTTTTCTTTTTTAGTTTTCTCGTAACAAAAACCTAGTAGAACCACTATATTGATTGAGAAGTTCTACTAATAGTAGCCACCTCATTCAAGAATTCTTTCCTAGGAAGTTATTGGTCATCTTCCTGATCTAACAGTAAGAATATGGATGTGGACCTCCAGAACCATATGCTTTAATGAAATCATAAATGTTTTCTTTTACCTTTCCTGAGATTTCCAGTTATATAAAAAAATACAAACAAATTATAAATTTGATTTATTGTAAAATATTTTTATTTCTATATTTCAATACGTTTTAGTAAAATATGGTTCAATTAAATAATTTATTTTAACATAATTTTAAAATCAATAAATTAAAACGAGATTAAAAAAATTTGAGGGGCCAAAATAAGATTTAAAATGTTGAAAGGATCTTAGAACTTATTTTATCTTTTCCTAAAAAAAACTCTTCAACCTTCTACAGTCGAAAAAAGTTTGTTGGTTAGAGCTCAAGGGTTTTTTTTTTTGGGCCCCAGCGATGTTATGCCCATAGTCAAACCGACAAATTTGTTATTACATCTTGGAAAATATAAATCTAAATGTGTTTAGTGCGTAATAAAATTTAATATAGTATGAAAAATAAAACACAAGTAACCTATCAGACATAACAAACCTAGGTTTCCAAGATGTTTTATACATTATAGTATTTTTTTCTGTCTCTTTGACACGAATTTTTTACTTCTTAGCATGTCCTCTGTTTCATAGCACGAATCCTTGTCTCTACTTATTTATTTATCGTAATAGAACCTGCAATGGAAGATAATCTCGCTAAACTTTCGATTGAGGATGAGGAAGATTGTAAGATTCAGGTTGAAGTTGATACTATAGAGACTGACATTTCCTTTTAAGAATTGTTTTGTGGGTCAATTTTTTTTAACGAGTGTTATTCATTTTCAATCTATGCGTACTACTCTTGCAAATGTTTTGCGTCCACTTGGAGGTATTTCTATTTCAGAATTGGAAGAGAGCCGTTATCTTTTTCGATTTTATCATAGAGTGGATGTTGATAGGGTGGAGACAGGCGGTCCATGAAATTTTAACTTTCACCTATTGATTATGCATCAGTTAAAACTTAGGGAGGCTCCATTATTGGTCCCTCTAACTTCTGTTTTGTTTTGGATATTGGTTAATTAAGTGCCACCACGGTATATGACCGAGGGCGTGGCTAGGCAATTAGGAAATTTCCTTGGTTCATTCATTGACTATGACTCGAACAATGTTGGCCTCAGATATAAAAGAATTATGTGTTTGCGGGCGGTGATTGATGTTTGAAAGCCTTTAAAGGGGAGAAAAAAGCTGGCGGTGCGTACTGCTGATGGAGTTAATGTTCAGTTCGAATACGAAAAATTTTCTTTATTTTGTTTCATTTGTGGTAAAATGGGACATGGGAGAGCTTTAGCCCAATTCGAATGACAATAGATCAGTCTGAAATTGTGTTTGGATGGGACCTGAGTCTTCGGGCTCCGACACAACGTATGGTGGCGACACCGATTAGCATATGGTTAAGAGAGGAAGTTGTGCCTGGGTCGTCGAGTAATGTGCCTCTTCCTATAAATCCCCAAAATTCTAGGGATGTGTGGTTGCCTCAAACCTCAATCCTCACTAAGGATTTTGGTTTTGGTGAAAAACATATTGTTGTGGCAAAAATATCGGGTGAAACCTCATCCAAAAGTTCACCAGTTAAAAACCAATGGGTAGTGGACTCGGTTATTGCAGCCCAAATTAATGATGGCAATAGTTCAAGATTTGATATTATTATGACCCATGAAGATGATGAAGCTATAGAAACATTACCATATGGGCTTAAGCGACCAAGAATAAGCTCTTCTACATCAGGAGTTTTTGTACAAGATTCGAATGTTGTCGTTAATACAGGATCAGCAAGCCACACCTAGTGTGCCAGCCGGGACCAATGAAGCTTTTTAGTTGGAACGTATGTGGCTTGAGAAAGTCTCGGACGACTTGCTGTCTCAGGAATGTGCTTACGAACCTCAACCCTTCTGTAATTTTTTTGATTGAAACAAAATTACAGGATAATAAAATGGCTAGATTTCGTAGTTATTGTGGCTTCCCTAATGGTATTTATTTTAGCGCTCGTGGTAGAAGTGATGGACTTTTATTGGGATGGAAGTCAAATTGTACAGTTCCTCTTCGTTCTTTTTCTGATAGACACATTGATTTTATTTTTCTGACGACTCTGACAGTAATGTATGGAGATGTACGAGTTTATACGGTGCTCCTAAAGAACAGAATAAGGGAGATTCGTGGAACCTTCTACGCAGATTAAACGATTCTCCTACTTTCCAATGGTTAGTGAATGGTGATTTCAATGAATTACTTTTTGCTGATGAAAAAAGTGGTGGCAGAGTGAGAAGTTAACAGAAAATGGACATGTTTGCTAATACTTCATCAGACTACTCTTTGGAAGATATGGGTTACTCTGGTGCATGGTTTACGTTAGAGAAAGGTCGCTTTGAAAATAATAATATACGACAGCGTTTTGATAGAGGGGTTGCTAATGAAAGCTGGTGGGAGTTGTTTCCACATTTTAATGTCATTCATCTATCGCATGTGTTCTCAGATCATTGCCCATTGTTTTTTAACACAGACAATCGGAATACATCCTCTATTTGTACATCTCTTTTCCGATTTGAGGCCTCATGGCTATTAGAGGATTCTTGTGAAGAGGAGGTAAAAGGTTATGGCAGAGTAGTGAAGGGGTTCTGACAGATCGTTTGTGCTATCTTAGTCATGGACTGAAAAGGTGGTTTAAGCGAATAAAAAGAGAGAAGAAAGTCACTGTTAATGACATCCGAAGAAGACTTCGATAACTGAATGATGCAGCTCCAACTGATGACACCCTTGGATAAATTTGCGAGGTAAAATTGGTTCTAAATTTAGAAGCAGACCGTGAAGAATTATACTGGAGTAGAGAGCTCGAGCCAATTGGTTGCGCTTTGGGGACAAAAAGACTAATTTCTTTCACCAACATGCCTCCCACAGACGCAGGAAAAACAGAATCCAGTCCTTAGATAAAGAAAATGGAGATTTTATTACTGACGTTATAAAACAATTATTATTGCTTCTGATTACTTTAGAGATTTATTTTCTTTATCTAGTATTTTAGATGCTTATGACATTCTGACAGGAATCACACCAAGCATTTCTTTGGATATGAATAATGATCTTTTGAGGGATTATTTTAAGGAAGAAATTTATCAGATTGTCCGGGCTATAGATCCTCTCAAAGCGTCCGAAGAAGATGGGCTTGGAGCAGTGTTTTATCAGTGTTTTTGGCACATTGTTGGGGATGATGTTGCAACATTTTGTATTGGCAGGATCCATGACAATCACTCGATGCAAGATATCAACTCCACTCACATAGTCTGGATTCCAAAAGTCTATGATGCAAAGCAAATGTCTCAATTCTGACCAATTTCTCTTTGTAATGTTATGTATAAAGTCATCTCTAAGATGATTGCAAATCAAATGCATTCAGTTCTACTTTTTTGCATAGATGAGGCTCAAAGTGCCTTCTTGCTGAGATATCTTATCACTGACAATATCATAACTACTTATGAGATTTTACATTCTCTGAAAGCTAGAAGAGTTGGACGGAAAAGAAATTTTGCACTCAAGCTAGATATGAGAATGGCTTATGATCGAGTAGAATGGAGGTTTTTTTTGAGAAAATAACGCATCGAATGGGATTTACAGAAAAATGGGTGACAAACATACTTCGATGTATTTCCTCAGTGACTTATTCAGTAGTTGCTAACGACCGTGTGGGAGAGGTTTTCAATCTAAGTTGAGGCTTGAGACAAGGGGATCCCATCATCCCTTACTTGCTTCTCATATGCAGTGAAGGCCTTTCCTTGTTGCTATGTCAGTCCTTATCTCATAATATCTCTTTTGGTGTTCGGATAAATAGGTGTGCCCCTTTGATTTCTCATTTGCTTTTTGTAGACAATAGTATTTTGTTTGGGGATGCTATTGCTAGGGAAGTTATGAATATACATAATATTTTGAACAAGTACTCAACCTACTCGGGTCAAATGATCAACTTTGAGAAGTCAAGTTTGTTTTTCAGTTCAAATGTTGTTGACAACAACAAACAAGATGTTTATCGGATTCTTAGAATTTCTAGGCAGACTAGCCCAGAAAAGTACTTAGGGCTACCATCCATGATTGGTCGAGATAAGAAGCATGCTCTAGCAAGTATAAAGGCTAGGTGTTTAAAGCAGATTCAAAATAGAAGTGTCAAAAACCTTTTGAATGGAGGTAAGGAAGCCATAATCAAAAGTGTGTTGCAATCCATTCCAGTCTTTGCTATCTCATGCTTTCTTTTCCCAAAGACTTTTTGCAATAAAATGGAGGCAATCTTAGCACGTTATTGGTGGCAAAAATCCAATGAAAAGAAAGGGATTCACTGGTGCAAATGGGAATATCTATGAAAACTAAAAGGTGATGGGGCTTAGGCTTTAAGGATATGGGCAAATTTAATATTTCCTTACTTGCAAAACAAGGCTGGAGGCTCAACCAGAACCCTAAATCCCTGGTGGCCAGACTTTTGAAATCAGAGTATTATTATTCATATGACTTCATGCACTCTAATCTAGGCTCTAATCCTTTATACATATAAAAGAGTATTTGAAGCTCTAGAGGACTGCTGGAACTTGGCTTGGGTTATCTAATCGGAGATCGAAATTCCATAGATATATGGAATGATTATTGGCTGCATATTCAACCTCAAAGGAAAGTTTCTTCTGAGCCTGTTGTAGAGCGTTTGGTTGTTCTCTAAATACGAGCGCAACTGCACACTCCTGTCATGTTATAGTATAAAAGATATCGTCTCCCACAGGGATTGGACAGCTTACTTGAATTGTAATTCCTGCACGAAGAAAAGTAAATGCACAAATAAGATTTAGTTTATAAAAGAATTAAAAGTAAATAAAACACAATTAATTGAGGAAAAGATCAGAGCGATAGGATGGGTCAGATTATGCTGCTCCCTAGTGTGAAACTGCGTTGAATAGGTTAAGTTGCTTTGCGCTGCCAGACTTTGCTGCCTCGGCGGGGGATGGCAGATTGGCTGCTTTGACGCTTTCGCTGCCTCGGCAGTGGAACAGATGATTGGCTCGGCGGCAAACTCGTCAGACCTTCAAGTCTCGGCAGAACGCTTCGATATTGAGCCCGCTTATGTCTAAGTCAGAATATTGTTGTTGCCAATTGCAGATAATACTCGTCACGACGTGATTCTTGCAAAGACAACAACCTTGGTTTGTCCTCTTTTAGCCGCCTTAAACTCGCACCTATGTCTAGGCCAAATTGATCAACACTTGATTAGGATGAGGATTGTAACACCTCAATTTTGGGCTTAGAAGTTTAGGGTCTAAACCAGACCGATTTGATTTTCGGTTCGAATATAAAAGGTGGTTTTAGGGAAAGCCTAGTTCGAGATGCTTTAAAAATATGGAAAAATATCTAAAAATCCTTTTTTAATATATATGAGAGAGTGGTGAAATCAATTTTACAAAATAAGTTTTGGAAGTGCGACATTTTGAAATAGTGACTAAAATGCGATTTTTGAAAAGTTTAGTGGTGACTGTTTTGTAAGGATTGAAACTTTGAATCTTTAAGGAGCTAATTTACCCAAGAAAGATTTCTCCAGATATTTCTTAGATTTAAATGGTTTAATTAATGTTTAATTAATTAAAGGAAAAGTTGAAAACCAATTTTTAGATTTTCATAACTAACTTTTGTTAAAACTTTCTCATCTCATTTTCTCTCAAAATTCCCTCAACCAAACACAATTCTCCAGCAGTTTTTTCATTTATTTTCAAAGCAATTGATGAGATTTCAATCAACAATTAATTCCTAATCCTTTCTACATTAAATCCTCTTGATTTGCTTATTGGATTTTCAAGAAAATTGGCTCTAATCAATGAGAAATCTAAATTTAGAGGTAAGGTTGTTCTTCTCCTCTAAATACTCAGTTCTTTACTGAAAATCTCAAGTTCTCAATCCTTAAATTAAGTTTTATAAAAGGTTTTAATGTTGTGATCTTGATTTTGGCTTAAAACTCAAGATTTGGAAGAAATCTTGAAGAAATTCGTGGTGATTGTTTGGGCGCTGTTTTGAGATGGTTTCTAAATGTATTTTGGATGTTTAATGATGTGTAATTGAGGTTTGATCAATGCAATCCCGAATAGGTTGAATTTCCTAAGTTTTTGCTTATGAAAATGGTGGTTTTTGGGGTGATCTTAGTGTTCTGTTATAGCTGGAGGTATAAGGACGAGTTTAGGTTCATTTTGGATGTTGATTGATGTTTAGGAATGGTTAGAAGTGATGGATCTTGGCTGGGTTATGTTGCGGAGGAGTTTGGAAGTGATTTCGGTTGTGTTTGGTAGCCGAAATGTTAGATTTGGTTAGAGCAGCGAGTTTAGGTGTGATGGCTGAAGATTTTAATGCATGATGATGCATTAATCCTCTGCTTTGATGTGTTTAAAACAGGGGAGGCATCTTCGGATACTTGTGGTATTGATCCGGACGCTTGAACGGTGTTTCGGCAAGCTTGCGAAACGGAATTGGTGAGTGAAGTTGGGTTTTCAGCTTTGAAACCACTGTTTGAAGGTTTTGGGAGCTTAGTTTAAGTCTAAGCAACTTAACTAAGCTCATGAGTAAGTTTTCGAGTAAACTCTCTTGTAAGAGCCATGGTGTGGTTCGATGCATTTATTGATAAATTGCATGTTTAAATTCTGTTTTGAAAGCATGTTTTAGCATGGTTAGTGCTGGTTTTGAAAGCCATGTGATGAAGGATGCTCAAGGTAAGAGATCCTTGGTTTGATAATTGTGAATGTGGTTTTGATGCATAATGATGCATGATGGTTTAATGGCTTTGATTAATGCTTTAAAACAATGGATTATTGATGATAAATGATGTATATTGGCAAGTGTTGTGTTGGTTTTAAAGTACTTGAATCAGATATAGTTAGCCGGCTATAGGATTGGGTGCACTGTGAATAAAGTCGCCTTGGATGTTGAGGGGTTGTAATTGTACCGTAAACTCCATCCAAGTACACTAACGAGATGGTTAAGATCACAATGGTGGTTAAAAGTCCATGTGTGGATCTTGTGTTGAGTGTCCAGTGTTCTCGTTAGTGATGTTATACAACTACCGATGAGTGATGTTGAGGGGTTGTGATTGTACCGTTAAACTCCATCACGAGTGTTGAGGGGTTGTGATTGTACCGATAAACTCCACCTTGTGTGTTCGGTAGTGTGTATGAAGCGTAAGGGACAACGATTGTAATCCGCGTATCCGATTGTGTTTTGTGTTGTAAATGGTTATGGATTATCACTTGAAAGCCAATATGACATGTTGTATCTAATGAAGCATGAGATGCTTGATATGAATGCAAGGTTGCATGAATAATGTTGATTATGTGATGGAAAGCTTTGTAGAAAATGTTTTATAAAATGCATTATTGTGTTGTTTCTTTAGAGCATGCCTCACTAAGCAATTGTGCTTACGCTCTCTCTCTTGAACCAATAATGCAGATAATTGAGGTGTTTGAGGTCAGCAATGAGGCTAAGAATCCAAGGGAAAGCTAAGCTCATGTATGGTGATGTTTTCACAACATTATTAGTTTTTGATATTTGGCAATTGGAACCTAGGATGTGATTGGGAGATGTTTTGGACTCCCTAGTTGTGGCATGATGCCTTAAATGATTTGGATTTGTAAATGGCTATTTTGATGCTTGTTTGGTGCTTTGATGATTGTTTGGCTTTGAGATATTAGGATGCATGCCTATAGACTTGTGGATTTCCTTGATTGATGCCATGAATGTGTTTTGATGTTGCGAACATGTACCTTATATGTATGTTGATTTGTTGGCATGATTAGAAAGTCACTAGGATGTGTTTGAGTGGTTTAATGTATGTAAAACCAGAAAATTATGCAAATTCTCGGCAATCCGTATCGGAACGGGCACTAGTGTTTCGAAACGGGGGCCTGTAATGGCCTTCGAGTATCGAAACGGATAGAGGCCGTTCCGAAACGTTTTGGCCACCGCCAGGCCATGTTTTGATACAGGTCTCAGAACGAACCCGAGTTTCAGAACAGTCAACCCCGTTTCGAAATAGGTGACCGTTGGGCACTGAATTGAATGGTTTTAAGGTTTGCAAGCTTTACGTTTTGTCCTGAAAATTGTATTTGCAATTGGTTGAGTTTGAGATGTTCGTTTAAGGTGAAATTTAACAGAAAAGTATGTAATATGATTAATTAAGTATTGGTAACCTTAAAATCAATTAAGTCCTCCATCTTTCCAGAATTTACATTTTGGTCCCTAATATTTGTGATTTGTGCAATTGAGTCCCTTAATGTAATTTGATCGCTATGCTTTTCTCGTATGCGTTTCTCAAGAGTACGCTTAGGGTTAATATGCATCTAGACAAGTTTAAAAAGAAAAAAAAGGGTCGTTAATCAAGGTTGACTTTCGGGTTGACTTTGGTTTTCCCTGTGTAATCTTCGTAGATCGGGTCAACCGTCTAGGCCGGGCTAAGGGGGTTACATTTGGTGGTATCAGAGCTGAGTTCTCGAATAAATGGGAATGGTTATGTGGGTGATGTATGTATGATTGCATGATATGCCTTTTAAATGAAACTATGATGTGTGAGTTGTAAGTATGTTGCAATTGTGATGTTATGCTGTGTTGAAGCATGTTAGAGGAACCCATTGCCATATCAAAACTAATGAAAGGAATTGTTTTTGAAAAATGAGCTTGAGTGCTTGGATTACTTACCTTGTTGAGCCTAATTATGTTTATTGCATTTGTGTCATTGCATTGTTTTAGTGAATGGGACCTCGTAGAGAGACGAGAATTAATACGCGAGCTATGGCTCAGAACGAAAATGAGGACAATGCTGATAATGTTGTGGATTTACCTCCTCATCCTGGTGGTGGACCGCCCGGTGGTGGTGGTGCTGGAGGTGATGGAGCTGGTGTTGGTGCTGGTGCTGGGGTCGCTGCACCTGATGTTGTGCAGGGGCAAGCTGCTCCTGACATGACAGTTTTGATACAAGCTATTGCTGGAGCCTTTCAGGTGACAGTACCTGGAGCTCACGGAGCTGCGCATCAGGGAGATGCTGGTGTGAGATTACCTCTAGAACGTCTTCGCAGTCTGGGAGGGACTGAGTTCAGAGGTTTATCTGTTGAGGGTTCCGAATCCTGGTTGGAAAGTACCAAGAGGATTTTGGGACAAATGAACTGCAATGATGTGCAGAAGTTAGGTTGCGTGGTATCGCTGTTACATGATGATGCGTATACCTGGTGGACGACCACTGTCTCCGGAATGGAGGAAGTTGATGTGACTTGGACGTTCTTTCTGAACGCGTTCAAGCGAATGTATCTAGGTGTGCGATACCTGGATGAAAAGAAAAGAGAGTTCATGTCTCTTACACAAGGAAGCATGACGGTAGCTGAGTACGAGATCCAGTTTGTCCGTCTCAGTCAGTACGCACTTGAGCTTATCCCTGATGAGCGGGAGCGGTATGAGCGTTTCCGATATGGTTTGGTGAAGGACATAAAGACCTTTATGCTTGTTGCTGAGTACATGGATTTTGATGTACTGGTGAGTAGGGAAAAGGACATTGAGCATAACCTGGGTTTGTCTTCTAGAGGCGCTGGTTCTGGCTCGGGTAAGAGAGCTGCTGAGTATAGTTCCGGTGGTGGACGGAACAAGAGAGGACGAGATAGGAGGTATCAGTCTTCTGCTAGGCGTGGTAGTGGAGGGCATGGTGCGCCTGTTCAGGGAGACAGGGCGAGAGCTGATCAGAACACGTGCTGGGCGTGTGGATCGCGTGGTCATTTGAGGCGTGATTGTCCTCGGGCAGCGAGAGAGCTGCAAGCTCCTGTGGCAGTGACTGGTAATTCGTGCTGGAATTGTGGTTCGGTAGACCACATGAGGAGGGAGTGTCCTTTGTTGGCCGGTGGTGGTCAGGGACGTGCTCTTGGAGTTATTGCACCACAGAGAGGTCATGGGCGCGGTCGTGGTAACTTCCAGCGCAGAGATGATGGTGGGAAGAATATGGCACTTGTGGTGGCTGTCCAACCTGAGGGTGGAGTCCAGGCTCGAGTGTATGCTCAGCGAGAGGGGAGGAATGACACGGATGTGATCGCAGGTACCTTCACTTTGCAATCCTTGTCATTACTTTCCTTGATTGATTCTGGATCTACACACTCAAACATATTGCGTGAACATGCTCAATTGCTTGGTTTTCCTGTTGAGTCTTTGGATGTTGGTATGCATGTAACTAGTTCCTTTGGTGAGACCGTTGTGACACGAAAGTTGTATAGAAGATGTCCCTTGGTTGTGCAAAACCATGTTTTTCATGTTGATCTCATGGAATTGCCATTCTATGGTTTTGATGTAATCCTTGGTATGGATTGACTTGTTGAACATCGAGCTGTGGTGGATTTTGAGAACAAGCGAGTTTCGTTGAAGCTAGCGGATGATTATGAGGTAGTGGTGGTTGGTGAGAATGTGAAGTTTCTTGCCAATGTGGTGTCTACATTGGAAGCAAGCCAAATGCTGAGGCAATGTTGTGAAGCTTATCTAGTCTTTGTGATGAATCCTAGCTCTAAGGAGTTGCGAGTCCAAGATATCAGGACTGTGCGAGAGTTTTCTGGTGTGTTTCCGGAGGAGTTGCCTGGGTTGCCTCCTAATCGAGAAGTGGAGTTTGGAATTGAGCTGTATGAAAACACAACTCCAGTGTCCATTACACCTTATCGAATGGCACCTAAGGAGTTAAAGGAGCTGAAGACGCAACTTCAGGAGTTGCTTGATCGTGGTTTCATTCGGCCGAGTGTGTCACCTTGGGGTGCACCGGTCTTGTTTGTGAAGAAAAAGGATGGCACTATGAGAATGTGCATCGATTACCGTTAGCTAAACAAGTTGAATATCAAGAATCGGTATCCATTGCCGAGGATTGATGATTTTTTTGATCAATTTCGGGGAGCAGCCGTGTTCTCTAAGATTGACTTAAGGTCAGGGTATTACCAGTTAAAGGTGAAGGATGTGGATGTGCCAAAAACAGCCTTTAGAACGAGGTATGGGCATTATGAGTTCCTTGTGATGCCGTTTGGTTTGACGAATGCTCCTGCAGCTTTTATGGACATGATGAATAGAGTGTTCCATGAATATTTGGACAAGTTTGTTGTGGTGTTCATTGATGATATTCTGGTGTACTCTCGTACTGAGGAAGAGCATGAGGGGCATTTGAGGATTGTGTTGCAGGCTCTGTTGGAGAACCAACTTTATGCTAAGCTAAGCAAGTGTGAGTTCTGGCTCAGGGAAGTTGTGTTCCTTGGTCATGTGGTTTCTGCTGAGGGGATTCGTGTTGATCCTCAGAAGATTGAGGCAGTGATGAATTGGAAGCCTCCTAAGTCTGTTCATGAAGTCCCTAGTTTCCTTGGTTTGGCGGGATACTATCGGAGGTTCGTGGATGGATTTTCAAAGATTGTTGCACCTTTGACGAAGTTGTTGCAGAAGGATGTCAAGTATGAGTGGACGGAAGCGAGACAGTAGGCTTTTGAGAAGCTTAAGGCAGCTTTGACGCAAGCTCCTATCTTGGTTCAACCTGAATCAGGGAAAGAGTTTGTGGTGTACAGTGACGCATCCTACGTTGGTCTGGGGTGTGTGTTGATGCAAGAGGGTAAGGTGGTGGCTTATGCATCGCAACAGTTGAAGGTGCATGAGCGCAATTATCCTACGCATGACATTGAGTTAGCTGCGGTGGTTTTTGCTTTGAAAATTTGGAGACATTACCTGTATGGTGAAAAGTGTACGGTGTACATGGATCACAAGAGTTTGAAGTATCTGATATCTCAGAAAGAGTTGAATCTTAGGCAACGACATTGGGTGGAGTTGCTTAAAGATTACGATCTGACGATCGAGTACCATTCGGGAAAAGCTAATGTTGTAGCGGATGCCTTGAGTAGGAAAGTGGCAGTGGAGTTGAGGGCTATGTTTGCCAGCTTGAGCATTTCGCGAGATGGCGGTCTTGTGGCTGAATTGCAAGTGAAACCATCCTTGGTTCAGTTGATAAAGGATAAGCAGCTGTTGGATTATTCCTTGGTGCCACATGTTCAGGATATTGCTAAGGATAGGCCATCGGATTTCTGCTTTAATGATGATGGAGTTCTATGTTTTGGGAGTCGGATAGTAGTGCCCAATGATGCTGAGTTGAGGCGTTCTATTCTGACTGAAGCTCATAGTAGTCCTTTTGCTATGCACCCTGGTAGTACTAAGATGTATCGTGATCTTAGAGATGAGTATTATTGGGTGGGTTTGAAGAAAGATGTTGCTGAGTATGTGAGCAAGTGCATGGTTTGCCAGCGGGTTAAGGCTGAGCATCAATTTCCTTCTGGGTTGTTGCAACCGTTGAGGATTCCTGAGTGGAAGTGGGAAAGGATTACCATGGACTTTGTTTTTGGTTTGCCTTTGTCGCCATCGAAGAAGAATTCGGTGTGGGTGATTGTGGATTGCCTTACGAAGTGTGCTCATTTCTTACCTGTGCATA
The DNA here is from genome assembly GCA_958450335.1 of Hibiscus tridactylites. NCBI lineage: Eukaryota > Viridiplantae > Streptophyta > Magnoliopsida > Malvales > Malvaceae > Hibiscus > Hibiscus tridactylites. The sequence goes on along the minus strand of OY288284.1, from coordinate 21,686,346 downwards.
CTACGTACACATTAGATAAGCTTGCAGAGCTGTACATTGCTGAGATTGTGCGTCTGCATGGTGTGCCAAAGTCTATAGTGTTGGATCGAGATCCGAGGTTTACATCGCGTTTTTGGGAATGTTTACATCAAGCTTTGGGTACACGGCTGAATTTCAGTACTTCTTATCATCCACAGTCGGATGGACAGTCTGAGCGTGTTATCCAAGTGCTGGAAGATATGTTGAGGTGCTGTGTGATTGAGTTTCAAGGCTCTTGGGAGAAGCATTTGCCTTTGGTGGAGTTTGTTTATAACAATAGCTACCAGGCAAGTATTCAAATGGCACCTTATGAAGCCTTGTACGGGAGGAAGTGCAGAACTCTTCTTTGTTGGGCTGAAACAGGTCAGAAGTTGGTTTCAATGCCAGCTTTGTTGAAAGGAACCACCAAGAAGGTGAAGCTCATTTGTGAGCGATTGAAGCCAGCTTCTGATCGACAGAAGTCTTATGCGGATTTGAAGCGTTAGGAGATTGAGTATGCGGTAGGTGACCATATGTTTTTGAAGGTTTCTCCTTGGAAGAAGGTGATGAGGTTTGGTCGAAAGGGTAAGTTGAGCCCTAGGTACATTGGACCATACAAGGTGATTGAGCGTGTGGGTCCTGTTGCGTACAAGTTGAGGTTGTCGCAAGAGTTGGAAAAGATTCATGATGTGTTTCATGTCTCTATGCTTCGAAGGTATAGATCACATCCTTCGCATGTTATACCTGTGGAGGAAGTGGAGTTGAATCCAGACTTGACCTATGATGAGGAGCCAGTGGAAATTCTGGATTCAGACAATAAGGTTCTTCGAGGCAAGACCATTGATTTGGTAAAGGTGTTGTGGAAGCATCGTGGTGTTGAGGAAGCCACGTGGGAAAGAAAGGATGACATGAAGAAGCGGTTTCCGTATCTCTTTCCTCTAGGTAAATTTCGAGGAAGAAATTTCTTAAGGGGGGGAGAGTTGTAACACCCCAATTTTGGGCTTAGAAGTTTAGGGTCTGAACCAGATCAGTCTGATTTTCGGTTCGAATATAAAAGGTGGTTTTAGGGAAAGCCTAGTTCGGGATGCTTTAAAAATATGGAAAAATATCTAAAAATCCTCTTTTAATATATATGAGAGAGTGGTGAAATCAATTTTACAAAATAAGGTTTGGAAGTGCGACATTTTGAAATAGTGACTAAAATGCGATTTTTGAAAAGTTCAGTGGTGACTGTTTTGTAAGGATTGAAACTTTGAATCTTTAAGGAGCTAATTTACCCAGCAAAGATTTCTCCAGATTTTTCTTAGATTTAAATGGTTTAATTAATGTTTAATTAATTAAAGGAAAAGTGGAAAACCAATTTTTAGATTTTCATAACTAACTTTTGTTAAAACTTTCTCATCTCATTTTCTCTCAAAATTCCCTCATCCAAACACAATTCTCCAACAGCTTTTTCACTGATTTTCAAAGCAATTGATGAGATTTCAATCAATAATTAATTCCTAATCCTTTCTACATTAAATCCTCTTGATTTGCTTATTGGATTTTCAAGAAAATTGGCTCTAACCAAGGAGAAATCTACATTTAGAGGTAAGGTTGTTCTTCTCCTCTAAATCCTTAATGTTGTGATCTTGATTTTGGCTTAAAACTCAAGATTTGGAAGAAATCTTGAAGAAATTCGTGGTGATTGTTTGGGCTCTGTTTTGAGATGGTTTTTAAATGTATTTTGGATGTTTAATGATGTGTAATTGAGGTTTGATCAATGCAATCCCGAATAGGTTGAATTTCCTAAGTTTTTGCTTATGAAAATGGTGGTTTTTGGGGTGATCTTCGTGTTCTATTATTGCTGGAGGTATAAGGACGAGTTTAGGTTCATTTTGGATGTTAATTGATGATTAGGAATGGTTAGAAGTGATGGATCTTGGTTGGGTTATGTTGTGGAGGAGTTTGGAAGTGATTTCGGTTGTGTTTGGTAGCCGAAATGTTAGATTTGGTTAGAGCAGCGAGTTTAAGTGTGATGGCTGAAGATTTTAATGCATGATGATGCATTAATCCTCTGCTTTGATTTGTTTAAAACAGGGGAGGCATCTTCGGATACTTGTGGTGTTGATCCGGAGGCTTGAACGGCGTTTCGGCAAGCTTGCGAAACGGAATTGGAGAGTGAAGTTGGGTTTTCAGCTTTGAAACCAATGTTTGAAGGTTTTGGGAGCTTAGTTTAAGTCTAAGAAACTTAACTAAGTTCAAAAGTAAGTTTTCGGGAAAACTCTCTTGTAAGAGCCATGGTGTGGTTCGATGCATTTATTGATAAATTGCATGTTTAAATTCTATTTTGAAAGCATGTTTTAGCATGGTTAGTGCTGGTTTTGAAAGCCATGTGATGAAGGATGCTCAAGGTAAGAGATCCTTGGTTTGATAATTGTGAATGTGGTTTTGATGCATAATGATGCATGATGGTTTAATGGCTTTGATTAATGCTTTAAAACAGTGGATTATTGATGATAAATGATGTATATTGGCAAGTGATGTGTTGGTTTTAAAGTACTTGAATCAGATATAGTTAGCCGGCTATAGGATTGGGTGCACCGTGAATAAAGTCGCCTTGGATGTTGAGGGGTTGTAATTGTACCGTAAACTCCATCCAAGTACACTACCGAGATGGTTAAGATCACAATGGTGGTTAAAAGTCCATCACGGGTGTTGAGGGGTTGTGATTGTACAAGTAAACTCCACCTTGTGTGTTCGGTAGTGTGTATGAAGTGTAAGGGACAACGCTTGTAATCCGCGTATCCGATTGTGTTTTGTGTTGTAAATGGTTATGGATTATCACTTGAAAGCCAATATCACATGTTGTATCGAATGAAGCATGAGATGCTTGATATGTATGCAAGGTTGCATGAATAATGTTGATTATGTGATGGAAAGCTTTGTAGAAAATGTTTTATAAAATGCATTATTGTGGTTTTTCTTTAGAGCATGCCTCACTAAGCAATTGTGCTTACGCTCTCTCTCTTGAACCAATAATGCAGATAATTGAGGTGTTTGAGGGCAGCAAGGAGGCTAAGAATCCAAGGGAAAGCTAAGCTCATGTATGGTGATGTTTTCACAACATTATTAGTTTTTGATATTTGGGAATGGGAACCTAGGATGTGATTTGGGAGATGTTTTGGACTCCCTAGTTGTGGCATGATGCCTTAAATGATTTGGATTTGTAAATGGCCATTTTGATGCTTGTTTGGTGCTTTGATGGTTGTTTGGCTTTGAGATATTAGGATGCATGCCTATAGACTTGTGGATTTCCTTGATTGATGCCATGAATGTGTTTTGATGTTGCGAACATGTACCTTATATGTATGTTGATTTGTTGGCATGATTAGGAAGTCATTAGGATGTGTTTGAGTGGTTTAATGGATGTAACACCAGCAAATTATGCAACTTCTGGGCAATCCGTATCGGAACGGGCACTAGCGTTTCGAAACGGGGGCCTGTAATGGCCTTCGAGTATCGAATCGGATAGAGGTCGTTCCGAAACGTTTTGGCCACTACCAGGCCCTGTTTCGATACAGGTCTTGGAACGAACCCAAGTTTCGGAACGGTCAACCTCGTTTCGAAATAGGTGACCGCTGGGCACTGAATTGAATGGTTTTAAGGTTTGCAAGCTTTACGTTTTAGTCCTGAAAACTGTATTTGCAATTGCTTGAGTTTGAGATGTCCGTTTAAGGTGAAACTTGACAGAAAAGCAAGTAATATGATTAATTAAGTATTGGTAACCTTAAAATCAATTAAGTCCTCCATCTTTCTAGAATTTACATTTTGGTCCCTAATATTTGTGATTTGTGCAATTGAGTCCCTTAATGTAATTTGATCGCTATGCTTTTCTCGTATGCATTTCTCAAGAGTACACTTAGGGTTAATTTGCATCTAGACAAGTTTAGAAAGAAAAAAAGGGTCGTTAATCAAGGTTGACTTTTGGGTTGACTTTGGTTTTCCCTGTGTAATCTTCGTAGTTCAGGTCAACCGTCTAGGCCGGGCTAATGGGGTTACAAGGATCGTACTTATCCCTTTCGCGAGTTCGACTCTCTCGATACCGAACAAATAGATAGTTAACAACTAATCTTTCGAACTTAATTGAAAACTATGAAGAGCATGGAATAAGCAAATCTTGAAAGTTTTATTGCAAAAACAAACTTAATACCTAAACAACCGTTCTCACACTAGTTTACAACATAACCCAAACCCAAAAGAGAATTTAGAACATAATGGCGGCAATAAAACCTAAACTATGCCTAAGGGAAAACCTAAGTTGTCTTGAAGTACAAAATACATCGAGTATATATAGGCATTAGCTAGGTCAAGTCCTCCTTGAAGTAGAAGTCTTCAAAGTAGCTTTTTGCATTGAACGCAACCTTTAATTTTGACTTCTTTGAGTTGAATGTGGTCTCCTTCACGTTGCCTTGCTTCGCAAGTTATCTCGAACTCCTCCTTTGGTGGCTCTGTCCGTTGCTCCAAGCGTCAGAAAATTGAGTGGATGACATCGTTGGAATCAAGATTTTCTGCTCTACAAATCGCACTCCAATTCTCCAATTCCTCAGCTTGCTACCCTGGGCAGCAGGTACAACGACGAAAGGTACTTGGCAACAACTTTCTCTGCTTGGATATGCATCAGTACAGCTCCCTGGTTTGCTGCCTCAACATCCTCTCCTAAGCTCCTCTCTCCTTCTGCCAGCTTCTAGTACCTGAAACTAAACTAAACGAAAACAATATATTTTCCTTACAAAATAAAAGATAATCAGTAAAAAGCATGGCAAAGCAAAGAATACTGTAAAATGCATTGCATACACGTAATTATGCCTAAAATGTTCTTAAAAATAGCAATAATATGAGATGAAATATGCACAAAATATAGAACTTGTGGACAACTTACACACTCCCAAACTCGAACTATTGATTGTCCTCAAGTAATGCAAACCTAAACATACTTGCCCTTTGAACTAATCAGAAAGAAAAAATTTGTATTAAACTTGATTGAACACCTCAAGGCCATGGCACCTACATTATATTAGTGAAAGGAGAAGATCATAAATTACCTCAAAATTAAACTACAATGCCAGTGCAGTGTGCAGAAACTGTGTACATGCTGAATCTGAAGAACATTCTAAATAAACAAAGATGCTATCATGGTATATAAGGTTGCTGCTGAGGCAGCATAAGTAAGAACATTTATTTAATCATGGCAATGAGGGCTTCATCTTATCACAACTACTCTTCTAGGTCTGAAATTAAGATAGGAGCAAACTACAAAACCCCGAACCCATTGAGTAGAGTCATCCCTTGAAAGCTTTCATTCACTCATGCTAATTTGTCCGTCACTTAAAGGATTTTTAGATTCATGGACTTTGATAGCAGCGAAGTGTCATTGCACATGATTCTTCCTAGAGCCGGTTTCGGGCACCTCTAGGAAAAGACAATAAAAATATTTATTTATTTTTTTTCTGCCGTGACAATGTTGTTCTTTTTCTGTTTGTTGCCTGCCACAGCAACTTCCTGCAACCGTGTTAGAATTTCACAAATAATTCAAGCATGCAATGTTCATAAAAAATTCAAACAAATTCAGCAAGTAACAATAGTGTTTTTAATTTTTGGAATTAACAGAAAAATTCTAAGTTTACTTCATGCTTTCTCCAAAATTAAGTTCTTTTTATTATGGTGCGAAAAATTTAAAGTCGGTTATCCTATCATAGGCACAAGTTCAAACACAATTTTTCTTTTGATTAATTTTTAAGGCAAGTACATTATCCAACCTATATGCACTAGAATATGCCTAAACAAAACGAGTGCTACCCCCCAAACTCGAGAGAAGCATTGTCCTCAATGCATGAGAAAAATAAAAGAGTTAGTCGGAAAGGTCGTCACTTTGCATGATGAATTTCCTTTGAGCCATGTTTGCTTGTGTGGTTATCGAATGTGTGTATCTGCTAGTTGAACCACCTGCAGTCGTTACCTTGGCATCCCTGGGAAGTTGTAGTTGCAGTTGTTGTGGCATCGATCTGGGTTGCCAGGGTGGGTGATGCCGGGTAAGTATTTCAGCAAGAAATATAGGGAACCAGACTGCATTGTCAGGGAACATCCCTGGTGTATTGCATGAATCGGAGCTGCTGCCTTTCCATCCTATTGAGCTGGTTCCGTAGATGATGGAGGAGTACTGCTGGTATTGGGGTTTGTTTGGCAGCTTTAGTACTGCCGAGCGGCGGGAGATGGGCGGCAACATCAGTACTGCCGGGTAGCGGGAGCTGGGTGGCAGTATCAGTACTACCGGGTGTTGCCAGTGTAGTTGGCTGGGCGGCAGCATCAGTACTGTCGGGTGGCAAACTTTCATCGATGATGTTGTTCGACTGCCTTTGTTGAAATTCTCTGAAAGGCTGGTTGGTTGCTAGTTGTGGCCATTGATAGGTTGTGAGACGGTTGAATTTTATTTGCAAGATGAGAAAAACAAAACAAAATAATAAAATGCATAAAGAAATAAAAACTGAAAATTTAAAAATTCTAAGTATATGAAAGCATAAAAAATTTGGAAGATAAAAATAAAAATTATGTTACTCTAGGAGTGCATTGGCATGCATCTCCTAAAGTAACTACTCCCTTGTCGATTTGAGCTTAAGAGGGTCGTTTCCGGTACTTCTTGTAATCCACCCGCGCCCTCCACCGAGTGATTATTCTCATGGTGGAGGAGTCATTCTTCCTCGTTCCCTTGTAGTCCATGTGAACCTTCCTCCTTGTTTCTATTACTAAAGGCATGAACACGTGATTAGGAAAAATTATATCACTATCTAACCATGTACGTACCTCATCTTTGTCGAAGTTCGTTATGGTGGAAAGTTGCTTTTGCTGCCGAGGCAGCTGCTACGACAACCAGTTGTTACGATAGTCTTCTGTCATGATGCTATGCAGGTCAAGGAAAAACTCAATTTTCGGAAGAGCTTCATGACTCCCAACACTGTTTTCTTTATGCCCCTCGAAAATCTCCATCAGTGGAGATTTTAATGGCTTTAAATCTTCCAGCATCAACTCCATTCGATATATATAGTACATAGTTGTCGAGGCTTCTGTCGAGGCGGGTATCGTAGTCGAGGCTTCTATCATGGCGGGCCTATTTGCCGAAGCATGTGATGTTGTCGTGGCATCATCAATTCCTTTGTCGGCCTCACAAGGTGTTGCTGTAGCATTGCTTTGTTCAGGTATTGTCCTTTCACTGCTCAGTTCGTCTCTTGGGCAGGGTTCTAGGTAGTTGCCAAAACAGTTGTCAATCTTGTTGTTTAGGCAGTGTTTTTCATCTTCTTGGCTTGGAGGTTCTAATTGTTCCTCACACATCAGAGATCTTTCTTCGCATTTCTCTTCATCCTCTTGTCCTGGGACATTCGCATCCCTTAGATTTAATTGTTGGGGATCACTAGTTGTTGAGGCAGAAGTTGATGAGACATCGTGTTCAGGTTCATCTATGGCAATAATGAGGACTGAATTGCTCAGAAGTGCATCCATCTTAGCGATGTTGGCACCCATAGCTGTTGACACTTTATGCGTGAGAGCAAGGAAAGTTTGAAGTGTGTCGCCCAAGGATTTTGATTGCTCTTGAGGATAACTATATTGTCAGGGCATGTTGATTTCTGTAGCAAAACTATTATGGTAATTTTTTTGAGATTCTTGATTATACCATGAAAAATCTTGTTGCTGTGGTGGCAATGCAGCAGCTGCATTTGTTGTTTGCTTTCAGACATCTTCTTTCGAGTGGATTTTCTCAACATGCCTACTGCAAAAAGATGAGGGCAACTTTCAAACGCATGATTGCCTTCACAATAATCGCAAGAACTTCCACACATGTTGATGCCCTTGACTTGTAGTGCACCAGAATATTCTTTTTTTTTCTGAATAATAAAAAAACTGAAATTACATGTAATAAAATAAGGGTGCTAGAAAATAAAGACAAATTTACTGTTTCCAATCCCCGGAAACGACGCCAAAAACTTGTAGTGCATTTGGGTTTTCTCTAAATACGAGCGCTAGTGCATACTACTGTCATGTTATAGTATAAAAGATATCGTCTCCCACAGGGATTGGACAACTTACTCGAATTGTAATTCCTGCACGAAGAAAGTAAATGCATAAATAAGATTTAGTTTGTAAAAGAATTGAAAGTAAACAAAACACAAGTAATTGAGGAAAAAATTAGAGTGATAGGATGGGTCAGATTATACTGCTCCATATTGTGAAATTGCGTTGAATAGGTTAAGTTGCTTTGCGCTGCCAGACTTTGCTGCCTCAGTGGGGGATGGCAGATTGGCTACTTTGACGCTTTCGCTGCCTCGACAGTGGAACGAACGATTGGCTCAGTGGAAAACTTGGCAAACCTCTAAGGCTTAGCAGAATGCTTAGATATTGATCCCGCTTATGTCTAAGTTAGAATACTGATGTTTCCAATTGTAGATAATACCTACCACACCGTTAATCTTGCAAAGACAGTAGCCTTGGTTCGTCCTCTTTTAGCCGCCTTAAACTCGCACCTATGTCTAGGCCAAATTGATCAACACCTGATTAGGATGAGGATCATACTTATCCCTTTCGTGAGTTGGACTCTCTCGATAGTGAACAAATGGATAGTTAACAACTAATATTTTGAACTTAATTAAAAACTATGAAGAGCATGAATTAAGCAAACCTTGAAAGTTTTATTGCAAAAACAAACTTAATACCTAAACAACCATTCTCACACTAGTTTACAACATAACCCAAACTCAAAAGGGAATTTAGAACATAATGGAGGCAAGAAAACCTACACTATGCCTAAGGGAAAACCTAAATTTTCTTGAAGTACAAAATACATCGAGTATATATAGGCATTAGCTAGGTTAAGTCCTCCTTAGAGTAGAAGTCTTCAAAGTAGCTTTTTGCATTGAATGCAACCTTTAATTTTGACTTCTTTGAGTTGAATGTGGACTCCTTCACGTTGCCTTGCTCCACAAGTTATCTAGAACTCCTCTTTCGGCGGCTCTGTCTGTTGCTCCAGGCGTCAGAAAATTGAGTGGATGGCATCGTTGGAATCAGGATTTTCTACTCTACAGATCACTCTCCAATTCTCCAATTCCTCAGCTTGTTGCCCTAGGCGGCAGGTACGGCGGAGGCAAGTACTCGGCAACAACTTTCTTTGCTTGGATCTGCATCAGTACAACTCCTTAGTTTCCTGCCTCAGCATCCTCTCTTCAGCTCCTCTCTCCTTCTGCCAGCTTTTAGTACCTGAAACTAAACTAAACTAAAACAATATCTTTTCATTACCAAATAAAAGATAATAAATAAAAAGCATGGAAAAGTAAAAAATGCTGCAAAATGCAATGCATGCACCTAATTATTCCTAAAATGTACTTAGAACCACAATAATATGAGATGAAATGTGCATAAAATATAGAACTGATGGACACTTTACACATGTGCAAGGCTTGGAGCGATTTTCTCAACTAATGTCTACTGATGGACATTACTGGAATGAGGATTTAATTTTCTCTCTCTTCAATACTGAAGACTTTGTGTCCATTCTGTCCATTCGGCTATCATCTACTAGACATAGAGATAAGCTTAGATGGACTGGTGAACTTTCACGTACTTATATTGTGCGGAGTTGCTATAGATTATTAATTTCTTATGATGATGTGTTGCCAGCTTTGCAAACGTTTTATCATGCTCTATGGAATATGAAATGCCCATCGAAGGTGAAGATTTTAATATGGAAGTTTTCATGGAATTATGTGCTTACAATGCAGAACCTTTATATGAAGAAAATTTTTCATGATCCATTATGCCTTATATGTTACATTCATAATGAAGATAACTCCCATGTCAGTTATGGAAGTTATTATGTGCAGCAGGTATGGAGTACTATGGGTTTTTAGTGGCCAATTTAGATATCACATGGGGATTTTTCTAGTTGGCTCAAATGGATGATGGATATTTATGATTCTAAGCAACACTTTGTAATATTTATATCAATTTGGGCAATATGGTTTGCAAGAAATAGATTGATACATAAAAACTGGGTTCAATCAATACTTGAAATTATTGTCTTCATCAAGGGTTATGTTTAGGAGCTCAATTCTATGCCAGTAAGCCTCTCTCACCCGAATATCAGAGCTAATGTCAGATGGTGTCCTCCTTCTCAGCCACAAGTGAAGATCAATGTTGATGTAGAATTTTCCCTTACAGAAACAAATGAATTCCAAGCTTGGTAATCAGGGATAATGAATGATATATCTTGGGGTCTACTTACCGAATTAATTTCAATATCAACTCAATTTTCGAGGCTAAGGCTTTGGCTTTTCTCCAGGGGCTTCAATTTGGGGAAGATATTGGCTGCACTGACATTGTTATGGACAATGATTCAAGATATGTGATACCAAAATTGAATTCCACAAGTGGTGATTTATCTGTTACTAGGCCAATTATAGCTGATGCGAAATCAATTTCAAGGAGATTTAGAATAAGTACCTTTACCTTTGTGGGGAGGAATGGTAACCAAGTGGCGCATGCGATGGAAATGGTGGGAAAAGCAACGATCGAAGATGAGTTTTGAATCGAGGATTCTCCTCCCTCAGTGCTCACAATGGCAGCTGCAAATCGACATTGGATTGGCCCTCCTTAGAGTCTTCTCATTTCTGGGCACAAGTTTGCCTTTTTTTTCTCTTGGTTCGAGCTTCTAATTGTCTTGATGATGGGTAACCAAGGGTCGTAAATCACCTGAGCTTTTTAATATTTACTTTTGTTTTTAATTGGGTTTTGTTGAGTGGATCATTCGAATCAAAATTGGCCAAGAGGGGGTGAATTGACTTTTTAAAATTGATGGGAGCAAATTGAAAATGTGAAAGTTAAAGAAAAGACAATTTATAGTGGTTCAAGCTTAGAAGAAGCTCTACATCTACTACTTTAGCTCCCACTAAAGATTTTCAACTAATTTCACTAGAAATTCTTCCCCTTTTCTCGGATTAGGAGGAAACCTTACAAACCGGTTAATCTTTCTACCCAAACATTAACCAAGACTCTCTCACAAGGTTGATGTAACACCCCTCACCCGATTTAGTCGTAAACTAGCTAAGGAATGCTACTCAAGCAACAAATAACCCGAATAATTAAAACTTTTGCCTAACTTACCATATTTGATAAGTTAGACTTCTAAACATAATAACATATTCAACATAACTCATTAACAAGATTCATTCATCAACAAAACTTAACATTCATCCTTGAATTCTATGTGTACAATCTAAACAACATAAATCAAACATCCTAGATCACTACCCCTTTACAATCATGGCATTCGAAAAATAATTAGGCAGCATGATCTACAATTCCTTAAAATTCGAACCATAGGTGCTTTATACTCGAGATGTTAAACACTTAATCCATGATTTATACATGTGAATCATTTAACAAGGACACACAAATTTATTTCCCCTAAGCACTAAGAATTCAAATCAATATTGCAACATCATGATCATCCCCTTTACAAATCAAATTATACATATATACATCAAGGAATGATACACTAGCACTTATCAATCCACTTCTCAAGGCAGCAACCAAACATTAAACATCAAGACTTTCTAACACCTGTTCAAGCATATGAACAACTAGTAGTCACCCTAGACAGGTAATCAAGGCATGTATCATCATTCAACCCTTTCCAAGCTTTTAAGACATGTAAGTATTACCGTAGCAACCAACCATGATTATCTCATATCATCAAAAAATACCTAGATCAACTAGGCTACCAACCAAGTCATGTTATCAAGTTATACAAACCTTAACATCTTAATATATACATAGCCAAACATAGGCTCAAAATGCATGAACATGTCAACTATATACAAGACTTTGGCCACCAACTAGGAGTCTACAAAAGAACATTATCATACTTGATGCTTTAGCTTGTCTTGCCTTGCCTCTAATCGAGCTAGTTTGCAATCTACGAACCTGTAGTTTTGGGAAGAATGAATCGAGATTGATAAGTACGATTAAGTACTTAATGAGGTAGCAACCTAAGCTAGGCTAGTATGTTCATTTAACAAGTGTATTTTAGATCAAGGAAAGCCTAGCTAGGTTCAAGAACCAAGCTTGTTCAAAGCTTGTATTCGAATGATCATGTTTTATCATATTTCCATATCATTTCATTTAAGTTATTCTAACAGTTTAAACATGGCAAATCAAGGTCACAAGAGTACACAAATCAATATGATTTTTCAACCAATCAACTACATATTATCATCAAGAAGTCAAGTGAATAGCATTCCATCAATTTTCATGTAACATGATATCATGTAAGCAAGCATAACAAGATCATTTCCATTTCTTGTAAACACAAATTCATATCATCAAGCTTTCTTATTCAATTTCAAGTTTAAGCCTTGATTTATAGTCGAGTCTAGGTAATCGAGTCACCAACCAAATTGCGGCCAAATCAAGTATTAGGTCATATACACAAGTAGCTTACTAATCGAATAATCAAGACATATGTGTAGGCAAGTTCATCGTGCTTACTATGTGAATCAAGAACCAAGTATTCTAAGTAGGCATAAATATCGTATTTCATGTAACATCAAGTAACAAGCAGGATCATTATCAAGGGTTAAGGATATTTAGTAAACTCTATCACCAATTAACAAGCATTCTCATCACTAGGAGCATAGGGCATTCAAGCATTCAAACAAGGAGCATGGATCATATAGACATGAATCAAACAAGGCATAAGCATATTCCTTCAAGGATTGACTTGAACAACGTGGTGTTTACTTGAGGAGGTGGCATTCAAATTTTAAGGCAAGCACGAGAACATTTGAATAACATGCAAACATAGTAAACATGATTCCGTCATCAAGCAATATTCAGGAATATGGTCCCATTTATTTCAACAAAGCAAGCACTAACATTTGATCAATACTAGAAGGTAGGCAACCAGTCAAGAAACAAGCACATGGCATTTAAATCAAGGGCATGTTCAAGAATGGCATGTTTAGGATCAATATAGCAAATCTATATAGCATTTCATTTTCTTGGCAAGGAAGCATGTCTTTGATCAACATGACATAAACAAGACATGATCATGGGCATATTACATACCTTTAATCAATAACATGGATTGATGAACAAGGTAACAATTGTTTCTATTAACATACTAGTCAACATGATGATATTTTAATCAACAAGACAAGTTCACAGTAGCATTCAATTAACATGAATTTAATAGGCATATTATGATTTAATAAGTAAGAACAAAATATCACTTGGTTGAGACAAGGAAACATAGTTAAATTACAAGACATCTAGCAAGCATGACGAGGTTCATATTACTTTCATTTATTTATTAACATGTTAGCATTCGAATCAATACGAACATGTAGGCATTCAATCAAGATAGCACGATGGCATCTTACTAGATAAGGCATACTAATATTCAAGTTTGCATATCATGCAATTCAAGCATTCAAGATTATATGTCAAGAAAATTCAAGTATTCAAGTAAGCTTTAAGCTTCATTTATTTCTCATTTGATTGCTTTAGTTTATGCCTATGATATTTCTTGTTTTCTTTCTTTAATTTGAGCCTTTAACTTTTAGATGTCTTTTACTTGTTCGCCTTGGATCATGGATTTAATCTTGAATAACTTGTTTTGAATTTAACCATTAGGTCCAAGAAATACTTAGCTCAAAGCACAAAGCTAAGGCTAGTATTGAAACATGTCAAGCCTAACTTCAATCTATCCAACCAACTGTCACCAATCTCCGTACAACTCCCCTGTTACCTCCTACTGTCGCCAATAACAAGTTTACATGTAATTGGGGCGTCCTCCAAGCCGTAGCTCATGGACCGTAGTCCCAAGATAGACCAAGTATCACACTCCAGATCCAAGGACTTCCGTTGAAAGGGGCTTAGACAACTTATCTTATTCAAGAACCAATTCAAACAAGTTATAGCAATATCATACTTTAGCCCTTCTGTAATGCTTCGATTTTGGGCTTAGGAGTTTTGATGATGGTATCAGAGTTGGCCGAATCTGTTTTTGGTGTTTAGGTAGTTTGGGGTGAGTTCAGGGAAGCTGCCCTCGAGTGTTCTTAAAAATGTGGAAATAATTTCTAAAATCCTTATATATTATATATATTTTGTGTGCGAAATCAATTTTGGGAAATGATGTCCGAAATTATGACATTTTGGTCTAGTGACTAAAATGCGAATTTTCAAAATTGTTTTAGTGACCGTTTTGTAAAAGAATCAAAACATTGAATCTTTAAGGAGCTAATTAGCCAAGTCTAATTTCAGACTTTTCTCTTATTTATTTTATTCCTAAAAGTGATTTTAAAAGGATTTTTAATTCATATTTTAAAAGGTTTTTTTATAACATTTCAAGTTTTAACGTTAAAAAATTCCAAAAGGCTTTTCTTCATTCTCTTTTCAACCAAACACCATTTTAGCAGCAAGTTTCACAGGTAAACGTCCTTTTAAGTTGATTTCTAACCACCAAAGTCTTTCCTTATGATTTTCTTCTAAAACCCAATTGCTTTCTCTTAGATTTCTTAACCTTTTCTTCAAAATCAAGGGAAAACTCTACCATTAGAGGTGAGCTGCATTTTTCTCCTCTAATGTAAGATGCTTTATTGATATTCCCATGTTATTGATTCTTTTATTGCTTTAGATTAAAGGTTTTGCAAATATATTTTTGACTAAGAGAGAAATCAAGCTATAAATGGTTGTTTAGTGAGTTTTATTGTTGGATCAGGTTTTGTTGGGTTTTAGATTGTTGTGGGTAATGTTTTTGATGTTGAATTATGTTGAGAGAATTGGTTAATCAAAAGAATCCCGTATTTGGTTATGCTGGTGAAGGTTCAAATTGATATTTTTCGGTTTTTGGCTTGGATTTGTGAGAAATCAGTAGCTGGTGGTTATATGATGATGGGCTAATGTTTTTGGATGCTAATAGATGTATTTATGATGATAATTTTGCTGGGTTTTGGTTGGAGATTGTTTGGGTTTATTATTTCGATGTTTTCGGCTTATTTTAGATATGTTTTGATGGTCGATTATTTCTAGATGATGAGTCTCTGTTTTCCAAAAAGTTTTTGGGTTGAAATAAAGTCTAATGCTCTATTTTGTAATGGTTAGAAATAGTTGTTTTGGTTTCAGAATCATCAGACACATTTTTGGGTGATCCGGCGGCTTAGATCGTTGTTTCGGCTTGAGTTTATGGTTTGCTGGTGAGTGGAAATACTTTTAAAGCCTTAACGTGGTTAAAGACATGTTTTAAATGGTTTGGATTGTGTCTGAGAGACCAATCTAAGCTCAAGTGTAAGTTTGGGTGTTTTTGCCCTTGTTTTCACCTTGTTTTTTATTGTTTTGATTTAAGATGAAGATGATGATGCGATAGAATGGATGATTATGATGAATTCCACTGTTTTCATGCATAATGAGTTGATTTAAATGTTGTTGTATGAAATCTCATGAGTTGATGTCATGATTTCAAAGTTACGAAATTATGTTGAGAAATGCCTTGCATTGTACATGCTTTGAAATGATATATTGTGATCATGTTTATGCTTTGACATTAATGAATGGTTATGGAGGTAAATTGTATATTGGCAAGTGATGGTTATGTATATCGGATATGTTGATCGATCAATAGGATGTGGAAAGCTCTATAATACAAAACTCGTGTGTGTGGTATCCTTCGGTTCCACAATAGGGGTAGTGCTATTGTGATGCGAGTGGTAGGGGTAGTGCTATCACCAACGGGCTCTGCGGGTAGTAGAATCCCGGCCGAAGTGAGTTTTATGCATCGCTAATGCATGTGACTTGAAGGCGGTAGTGCCATCAAGGTGTCTGTATATCCGATTTGAGAGTGATAGGGGTAGTGCTATCACCTTGGGCTCTACGGGTAGTGGCATCCTAGATTCACTTGTGGCCAATATACATGTGTTGTTCTCATTATGTTTATGCTATGTTTTGGCATGATGTTTGATCTTGAATTGGTAAGTTATGTTTTGACATGATCAGTAATGCATGGTTTGTACGAGTTGGTAAGCTATGGTTATTTTTGCATCGGTAATGCATGAATTGTAGTATTGTGGTTTTATCTTGTGGATATCCCATGTGTTGTAATTCTAGCTTTTTTATTGTTTTATTTTAAGGAACAAATTATATGTTTTAAAAATTGCATTGTTGTTGCTTTGGTTTTGAGAACCGCTCACTAAGCTCTCTAGCTTACACTCTCTCTTCCAACAATGTAGATCGCTAAACCTTTCGGGACAGCAAGGGAGCAAGGGAGGTGTCCAAGAGTCCAAATTTTAGCTCGAGTATGGTTTCTTGCAATAGTAGTGTAGTAGCAATGAGGCTAGACCTTTATGAGTGTTGGGAACATTTGTGGAACTCCCTTTTTGTTGAGACAAGTTTGTTATGTTCCTTTGAAGTTGTGTGAAGTTTGGTTTCAGTGTTTTTAAGCTCAACTTATGTTTTGACCTTTTATGCAATTATGGATCTTCATATGTTTCGTTCTTGTAAAATCAAAGTGTTGAAATGCTCTTGTTTGATGTTTTAAGTTCCTTTGCCTGTGAAATGCATATTTTGTAAACCCTTTGCTGTTACTATTGTTGTTGGAATGGTTTCGGTAAGCTTCGGAGATTCCTAAGACCCTTTTTGAACCAAACTGTGCATAAGAGTTCGAAAACGGGCTCGACCATATCGAAACGGGCATGAAATATGCCTAGCTGTTTCGAAACGCCCCTTGGTGTTTCAAAATAGTTTGCCTCTGAATAATATGGTTTTGAAGGCCTGTTTCGAAACGAGAAGTAGTGTTTCAAAACGCCTGGCAGTTAAGTCAGTTAAAGGCATCTCCCAAGTTCTATTTTCTTGCGTTTTGGTCCCCGATTGATGTTTTGTCAACTGTATGAGTTTGGGTGGTCGTTTCATGCTGCATTTTGGCATACATGTATGAAAATTGACCAATTGCAAGATGGTAACCTTAATTTCATATTAGGTCCCTGTTTTATGTTATAATTGCATTTTGGTCCCTGTATGCTTGTTTGTCGGTTTGAAGTTCGTTTTATCGTGTTTGTATCCGCTGCGAGTATTCCTCACCTAAGTTTTAATAAGTGCATCTAGAAAAGATAACTTTAAAAGCTTGTTCCTCTTTTAGGATTGTTAATCGAAGAGAAATCTTTGGGTCTTTCTGTAACGCCCCGGTTTTGGGCTCAGAAGTTTTGGGGTGTTGACCGGTTCGGTCAAAGTGCTGATCGAATATATAAGAGTGAATTTAGGAAAGCCTAGTTCGGGTTGCATTAAAAATATGGAAAAATGTTCTAAAATCATATTTTAATATATATAAGTGAACTGTGAAATCAATTTTGGAAAATGAGGTTCGGAAGGTTGACATTTTGGCTAGTGACCAAAATGTAATTTTTGAAAGTTGCGGGACAGTTTTATAAAGGATTGAAACTTTGAATCTTTAAGGAGCTATTATTCCAAAAAGGGTTTCTCCAGATTTTTCTAAGATATTTTAAGTCTAAAATCTGATTTTAAAGATTAAGGAAAGAGAGGGAAATCATTTTTAACCAATTTCCAACTAATTTTCCATTTTCTCTCAAATTCTCTTTTCTCTCATTTTCTCTCTACCCAAACAAGATTCTCCAGATTTCTTTCTCTGATTTTGACATCTACATCTCTCATTTCAACTCTCATTTGATTCCTAATCATCTCATCATCAAAACCTCTCAATTTACAAGTTGGTTCATCAAGCTTTTTGGCTCTAAAATGGAGAAATTCAAGTTTGGAGGTAAGAACGTCCTTCTCCTCTAAACTATCAGTTCTTTACTGAAATTCCTAAGTTCTCAATCCTTGATTTATGTTTTATTAAAGGCTTTTCAATTGAGATCTTGATTTTTTTGGCTAAAATGCAAGATTTGATGATTTTGGTGAAAATTTCGTGTGATCTGTTTAAGCAGGGTTTTGAGGTGTTAAATTGATGTTAAATGAATGCTAAAATGATTAGAAGTTGAGGTTTAATCAATGCAATCCCGGATAGGTTGAATTTCCTAAGTTTGGCTTGAGTTTTTGGTTGTTTTTGGAGTGTTTTTGGTGATCTGTTATACCTGGAGGTATAAGGACGTGGTTGTGATCATTTTGCATGTTATTTGATGTATAAAAATGGTTAGAAGTGATGGATCTTGGCTGGGTTAAGTTTTGGAAGTGTTTGGAGGTGATTTCGGTTGTGTTTGGTAGCCAAATTGTTAGATTTGTGATGAGCAGCGAGTTGTGTTGATGTTGCTGGTGTTTTAATGCATATGGATGCATTAATGTTCTGTTTTTATGTGCTTGAAACAGGGGAGGTTGATCCTTGAGCTTTGGAGGTGTTTTCGGGAGGTTTCGGAAGCTTGGAAAGCTTGTTGGCTAGGCTTGTTTGGTAATCGGTGAGTGAAGTTGGGATTTCAGCTTTTGAAACAAGGTTTGAAGGTTTTTGGGAGCTTAGTTTAAGTCTAAACAACTTTGCTAAGCTCAAGAGTAAGTGGATGAGTTTTTGCTCTTGGATTGTGTATGTTTTGGCTTTAAAAATCAAAAGTGGATGATGATTGATATGCATGTGATTTGCATGGTTAAACTCTGTTTTGTAAGCATGTTTTAGCATGGTTTAATGCTGGTTTTGAAAGTCAATTGAAAAGGGTGCTCAAGGTAAGAGATCCTTGGTTTAGTGCAATGAAAATGTGGTTTTGATGCATAGTGTTGCATGTTGTTCATTGGCTTTGTATGATGCTTAAAAACAGTGAGTTGATGATGATTAATGATGATAATTGTTACCTTGTGCATATTGTTTATGCATGTGAATCATTGAGCTAATGATGTGACGGTTTTGCATTATGTGTATGCATGTGAATCATTGAGCTAATGATGAGATGGCCTTGCATTTTGTTTATGCATGTGGAATATTTGATAATATGGTAAGATGGTTATATTGGCAAGTGATGCGAAAGGTTCTTGGTTCATTGATCGGGTATAATTAGCCGGCTATAGGATTGGGTGCACCGTGAATAAAGTCGCCTTGAAGGCGGAGTGGTCAAGTGTGGACCGGTTAGACTCCCCTCAAGTATTCCTAACGAGATGAGGTCATAGTGGAGGTTGTTGCCCACTCGAGGACCTGAGTTGTTAAGGTCATAATGGAGGTTGTTGCCCATTCGAGGACCTTGGTTAAGTAAAGGTTATAAGGTGGTTAAAAGTCCTTATGTGAGAACCTTGTACTTGTTAAGATCACAATGGCAATGGTTAAGTCCATGTGTGGATCTTGTGTGTGATGTCCCGGATCTCGTTAGATGATGTCTACAACTACCAATCGGTTATGCAAAGGTTGTATGGTGGTTGAAAGTCCATACGGGAAGACCTTGTGCATGTCAAGGGTGTATGGTGGTTGAAAGTCCATACATGGTAACCTTGAGGAAAAGCTAAGGTTGTATGGTGTTTAAAAGTCCATACATGGGAACCTTAGGTTGTTAAGGTCAAATGGAGGTTGTTGCCCATTTGGAAGACCTTGGATTGGGTAGTGTGTAGGAAGCGTTGGGACACGCTTGTAATCCGCGTATCCGATCGAATCGATAAGTTGGAAAGTGAATGTGGTTGATCACTTGGATGCCAATGTAATGTTCTTAATCATAGTGAAGCATGAGATGCTTGAAATGATGCATTGTTGCATGAAAGGTGTATAATGCTAGTGATGGCATGTTTACTTGTAAGTTGATCAAGTGTTGATAATCATTTGATAAATGATGTATGAGAGCATGAGTTGCCTATGTTGCATTGGAGTCTTGTATGACTTGTTGTTTAAGGCATGTGATGATGATGTTATGGTTTTATGTTGCCTTGATTAAATGCATGAAATGGTTTGATTGAACTATGATTTTAAATGGTTTCTTGCTTGATGTGGTTTTCAAGTTAAAGAAAGGTATGTTGTGAAAAGGATGTGTTTTCCATGGTTTTGATTAAGCTTGGCATATAGTGTTTATGCATGGTTTTGAGCTTGATGTTGAAAAGAGTTTTCGAACATGGTTTTGGAAAGCAAATCGGGTTGGTTTTAATGTGTTTTAAAGACCCGTTGCATTGATGGTGTTTTGGTTTTGAGCATTCCTCACTAAGCATTATGTGCTTACGCTCCTTTTTGTCCATCAATGCAGATTCTTGAAGTTTGGACAGCAAGGAGCAAGGGATTCAAGGTGGACTCCAATGGAGATGTATGTCTCGGTGAATAGCTATAGTTAATAAGGGCAATGGGGTAGAATCTCTCGGATTGTTGTTATTGTGATCGTATATGTTGATCATGAATGTTAAAGGCTGTTGTTAATGTTGTTGAACATGAATTGGCTTAATTGAGATTGAATTGAAAGGTTTGTGCTTAAATGGTTGCTTGTGTAGGAAGCATGCCTATAGATTTGGGGCTTTCCGTATGTGATAGTTATTTGTTGAATTGTTGATGCAAGTATGTCTCTTTTATGTTGAATTGCATGTTGGCAAAGTTTGGTGGCTTTTGGAGCATGTTTGATTGATCAATTGTGTGTTTGAGTGAGCAAAATGCAACATTCTGGGCTAGGCGTTTCGGAACAGGCAACACCGTTTCGGAACGGGTGCCCTGCATGAACCCAGGCGTCCGAAACGGGTGTCACCGTTCCGAAACGGAAAGCATTCTGCCAGACCCCCGTTGCGGAACGCGTTGCGGAATGGCCCGTGTTTCGGAACGGCCTTGGCCTGTTTCGGAACGGGTGACCGTTGGGGGCTGACATGGGCGGTTAAATGTTTCAAAATGTTTGCATTTTGGTCCTGATTCTTGTTTGTGCAATTGTATGAGTTCGGGATGTCCGTTTGAGCTGAAATTTGGCAGAGAAGCATGAAACATGATTAATTTTAAGTTGGTAACTTAAAATCTGGTTAAGTCCTTAAAGTTTTCAGAAATTACAATTTGGTCCCTAAAGTTGTAATTTGTTCAATTGGGTCCCTGTTTGATCTCTGATGTTTGTGATCTTTGAGCATGGTGTTTGTGTGATCACATCTAAGGTTAATGTGCATCTAGACAAGATTAAAAAGAAAAAAAAAGGGTTGTTAATCAAGGTTGACTTTTGGGTTGACTTTGGTTTTCCCCGTGTAATCTTCGTAGTTCGGGTCAACCGTCCAGGCCGGGCTACGGGGGTTACATTTGGTGGTATCAGAGCTGAGTTGCGAAGGTTGGGGAAAACGGTAAGTTGTTGTGATGTGTGTGTTTGATGTTTACCCTGTTGTATGGTTGAAAGCTGGTTGAAGCATGTGTTTCTGTATATGCTGTTGATGTTTTGAGCATGTTGCTGATGTATGCAAGCATGATTTGTGGTTATGAATCTTGGTTGAGTTCATGTGGATATGTGTTGATGCTATGAGCTGATGCTATGCATGATGAATGTGTTTTGAGCATGTTATGTTGCTAATGTGCTGGTGCTATTGGATGTTGTTTGGTGAAAGCATGATCAAGGTATGTTGTTGATATGCTTGATGTTGTGATAGTCATGTTGTGTTGGCTGTTATGTCATGTAAAGGGGGAGGATTCGGGATACCCATTGCCTTATTAATATAGCTATTGTGTTATTTTGGAGTTGGAGTTTGAATCCTTGCTTAATGCTGGTCTAACAGGTTTTGTTTGTTTGTTGTGATTGTATGTTGTTTGTTGTTAGTGGTATGGCAAAGATGATGAAAGAATGGAGGATGAGTGAAATGGTTGCTGCCTTGGGGCAGGTTGTTAAGTCAAAGGATTCACCCTTTTGTAAAGGTGTTTTGTCTCAGTCTTCTGTGCCTAGTGTTGAGATGGTAAGGCAAGGGAAGGAAGCTGGTTCCGGGATGGAAAGTTCTTTGTCTGTTGATCAGGAGGTGTTGGAAACATCTCAGGCTACGGTTGAGGTAGAGTCAGTGGATGTGCTGGCTAGATGTGTGGGTTTGCCGAAGCAGCATTTGTTTGATTTGGGTGCTGAGGAGTACCATGGTTCTTCCCCGGAGATGTTTGAGGCTTGGTTGGCCAATGTGGTTCTGATTTTGAATCAGGAAGGTTGTGATTGTGTCTGTAAGCTGGGGAGTGTTGTTTCTTTGATGCTGGAGGATGCTTGTGCTTGGTGGGCATCTGTGGCTGTGGCGTCACATATTCCTGATATTGATTGGGATTTCTTCGTATCTGCTTTCTATGAAAGGTATCTTGGAAGGGAATTTCCAAGGGTTGGGCAAGGTGCGGCTAATGTTGTTGGTGAGCAAGTGTTGCTTGAGCAAGGAGTGGAAGCTCAGTCATCTGTGTGTGACCGTTGTAAAAGGCAACATGTTGGAAATTGTTGGGGCGCAGGTGTTTGCTGGAGATGTGGTTCTAAGTTGCATGTTAGGCGTGATTGTCCTCATGGAGTGAAGTCAGCTTTGGTGTTAGCCAAAGGATCTTTGAAAGGTCGTGAGCACGGCCGAGGCGAGGTTCAGAAGTGGCAGAAAAAGCAGAAGGTTGTGAAGAGTGTGGGAAATGAAGTTTGCTGGAAATGTGGGTCTGCTGGACACATGAAGCGTGATTGCTTGATGTTGGCGCGGAACAGTCAAGGTTCCTTATTGCAAGGAGTTGGTGGTGACCCTGGTGTGTTAGCTGGTGCTGCAGGGGTGCGACAGAAGGATGTTGGTTCCGCAAGGAAGAGAGCTCGTTCGATGAAGCTTCAGGGTGGTGTTGTGTTTTCAGGTAACCTTGTTAAGTGATCTTTGCTTTAGTTGCCTTAGTTTGGTTTCTGTTGGTTTTTCCTTGCGTAGTAAGTTTAGTCTTGTTGCTAGCATGTTTGGGGTAATGATAGTTGTGGTTTGGTAATATCTTGGATGTGAAGAAGGCTTGGGTAAGTATCTTGTGGTTAATGGTTGTTGGTATGATGGAGTTAGATAAGTTAAAGGTGAGTAAGGGGTTGTTCTTAGACAGATTTTGAGGATGTCATTGGAGGGTGTGAACTGGCATTCATGCACAGTTTAAATCATTGTTATATACTATATTATATATGTTGGTCCATGCATACATGTGGCATGACATTAGAGGTTTTGCATACATGTACATCAGGCATTGATAGGGCATGTAGGTGATCATGCATACGATGTTCACGCTCGCTAATAACTAATCGAATCTGTTAGTGTTGTGGTTGGATTAAGTGGAATGATGGGTTGTAGAGGTTGTTTGGTGCTGAGTGAGAATGGAATGGCTTGTTGGTAGAAGGATAGTGTTTGATGCTCTGAGAGTTTAGCGGTTTGGTGGTGAAGGGTATCTGTTTGAGGTTAGTATCTGCTAAGTGGTTTGTTTAGTTTAAAGGAAGTGGTAGTTCCTTGGTGTTAAGTGTTGTTGCAGCTGAGGTTGTTTAGCTTTTAAGTTGTTGTGAAGGGTTGTGTTGGTTCTTAGCAATCTTTGAAGAGTTCTGAAGTTGTTATGTGTGTTTTGGTTAAGTAGTGTTCTGGTAATGCAAGTGTTCTGGTTGAAGTTTGTAGTGAAAGGGTTGTGAAAGATCGAAGGTTTTTGTTGGTTGTTGGGTTTTTGTGTGAGCAGTGGTTGGCTAGTATGGTTAAGAAGTTTTGTTTGAAGTCTGTTGATGGTATGTGGAACGGCTGAAGGTTTCAAGTTGAGGTTGTGATGTGATTTTGGTTTTTGGTGCTGGTGAGCTGTTATGGTAATGTTTTTGACGGATGTGAAGGGTGGTCAGCTTCGTTGAAGAGCTTGAGTAAACAGTTGATGTTTAAGGATTTTTGCTTGTTGGGAAAATCTTTGGAAGAGGTTTGGGAATCGCAAGAGTTTTAGAGACTGGGAGATTGCCTAGTGGTTGAGTTGGTTTGGTTGTTGTCTTTGTGTAGGCAAGTCTTGGAAGATGTGTATTACAGTGTTGTTTGCTGTAAGAGTTGAAGTTTTCAGGTTGATGTTGAGATTGTGCATAATCTGGTTGTGTGGAAGGTTGGGTTGTGGTTACCCTTGAGAGTGTGGATTTGTGAACAGTGAGTGGTGGAAGTTTTGTGTGGAAAGTGATCAGTGGTGTTGGTTAAGGCTTTTGTGTTGTCTTGTGTGTGTTGCTTGAAAAGGTTGTTGTTCTCTTTTCGCCGGTTGAAATTTCGAGGACGAAATTTCCTAAGGGGGGGAGAGTTGTAACGCCCCGGTTTTGGGCTCAGAAGTTTTGGGGTGTTGACCGGTTCGGTCAAAGTGCTGATCGAATATATAAGAGTGAATTTAGGAAAGCCTAGTTCGGGTTGCATTAAAAATATGGAAAAATGTTCTAAAATCATATTTTAATATATATAAGTGAACTGTGAAATCAATTTTGGAAAATGAGGTTCGGAAGGTTGACATTTTGGCTAGTGACCAAAATGTAATTTTTGAAAGTTGCGGGACAGTTTTATAAAGGATTGAAACTTTGAATCTTTAAGGAGCTATTATTCCAAAAAGGGTTTCTCCAGATTTTTCTAAGATATTTTAAGTCTAAAATCTGATTTTAAAGATTAAGGAAAGAGAGGGAAATCATTTTTAACCAATTTCCAACTAATTTTCCATTTTCTCTCAAATTCTCTTTTCTCTCATTTTCTCTCTACCCAAACAAGATTCTCCAGATTTCTTTCTCTGATTTTGACATCTACATCTCTCATTTCAACTCTCATTTGATTCCTAATCATCTCATCATCAAAACCTCTCAATTTACAAGTTGGTTCATCAAGCTTTTTGGCTCTAAAATGGAGAAATTCAAGTTTGGAGGTAAGAACGTCCTTCTCCTCTAAACTATCAGTTCTTTACTGAAATTCCTAAGTTCTCAATCCTTGATTTATGTTTTATTAAAGGCTTTTCAATTGAGATCTTGATTTTTTTGGCTAAAATGCAAGATTTGATGATTTTGGTGAAAATTTCGTGTGATCTGTTTAAGCAGGGTTTTGAGGTGTTAAATTGATGTTAAATGAATGCTAAAATGATTAGAAGTTGAGGTTTAATCAATGCAATCCCGGATAGGTTGAATTTCCTAAGTTTGGCTTGAGTTTTTGGTTGTTTTTGGAGTGTTTTTGGTGATCTGTTATACCTGGAGGTATAAGGACGTGGTTGTGATCATTTTGCATGTTATTTGATGTATAAAAATGGTTAGAAGTGATGGATCTTGGCTGGGTTAAGTTTTGGAAGTGTTTGGAGGTGATTTCGGTTGTGTTTGGTAGCCAAATTGTTAGATTTGTGATGAGCAGCGAGTTGTGTTGATGTTGCTGGTGTTTTAATGCATATGGATGCATTAATGTTCTGTTTTTATGTGCTTGAAACAGGGGAGGTTGATCCTTGAGCTTTGGAGGTGTTTTCGGGAGGTTTCGGAAGCTTGGAAAGCTTGTTGGCTAGGCTTGTTTGGTAATCGGTGAGTGAAGTTGGGATTTCAGCTTTTGAAACAAGGTTTGAAGGTTTTTGGGAGCTTAGTTTAAGTCTAAACAACTTTGCTAAGCTCAAGAGTAAGTGGATGAGTTTTTGCTCTTGGATTGTGTATGTTTTGGCTTTAAAAATCAAAAGTGGATGATGATTGATATGCATGTGATTTGCATGGTTAAACTCTGTTTTGTAAGCATGTTTTAGCATGGTTTAATGCTGGTTTTGAAAGTCAATTGAAAAGGGTGCTCAAGGTAAGAGATCCTTGGTTTAGTGCAATGAAAATGTGGTTTTGATGCATAGTGTTGCATGTTGTTCATTGGCTTTGTATGATGCTTAAAAACAGTGAGTTGATGATGATTAATGATGATAATTGTTACCTTGTGCATATTGTTTATGCATGTGAATCATTGAGCTAATGATGTGACGGTTTTGCATTATGTGTATGCATGTGAATCATTGAGCTAATGATGAGATGGCCTTGCATTTTGTTTATGCATGTGGAATATTTGATAATATGGTAAGATGGTTATATTGGCAAGTGATGCGAAAGGTTCTTGGTTCATTGATCGGGTATAATTAGCCGGCTATAGGATTGGGTGCACCGTGAATAAAGTCGCCTTGAAGGCGGAGTGGTCAAGTGTGGACCGGTTAGACTCCCCTCAAGTATTCCTAACGAGATGAGGTCATAGTGGAGGTTGTTGCCCACTCGAGGACCTGAGTTGTTAAGGTCATAATGGAGGTTGTTGCCCATTCGAGGACCTTGGTTAAGTAAAGGTTATAAGGTGGTTAAAAGTCCTTATGTGAGAACCTTGTACTTGTTAAGATCACAATGGCAATGGTTAAGTCCATGTGTGGATCTTGTGTGTGATGTCCTGGATCTCGTTAGATGATGTCTACAACTACCAATCGGTTATGCAAAGGTTGTATGGTGGTTGAAAGTCCATACGGGAAGACCTTGTGCATGTCAAGGGTGTATGGTGGTTGAAAGTCCATACATGGTAACCTTGAGGAAAAGCTAAGGTTGTATGGTGTTTAAAAGTCCATACATGGGAACCTTAGGTTGTTAAGGTCAAATGGAGGTTGTTGCCCATTTGGAAGACCTTGGATTGGGTAGTGTGTAGGAAGCGTTGGGACACGCTTGTAATCCGCGTATCCGATCGAATCGATAAGTTGGAAAGTGAATGTGGTTGATCACTTAGATGCCAATGTAATGTTCTTAATCATAGTGAAGCATGAGATGCTTGAAATGATGCATGGTTGCATGTGAAGCATGAGATGCTTGAAATGATGCATTGTTGCATGAAAGGTGTATAATGCTAGTGATGGCATGTTTACTTGTAAGTTGATCAAGTGTTGATAATCATTTGATAAATGATGTATGAGAGCATGAGTTGCCTATGTTGCATTGGAGTCTTGTATGACTTGTTGTTTAAGGCATGTGATGATGATGTTATGGTTTTATGTTGCCTTGATTAAATGCATGAAATGGTTTGATTGAACTATGATTTTAAATGGTTTCTTGCTTGATGTGGTTTTCAAGTTAAAGAAAGGTATGTTGTGAAAAGGATGTGTTTTCCATGGTTTTGATTAAGCTTGGCATATAGTGTTTATGCATGGTTTTGAGCTTGATGTTGAAAAGAGTTTTCGAACATGGTTTTGGAAAGCAAATCGGGTTGGTTTTAATGTGTTTTAAAGACCCGCTGCATTGATGGTGTTTTGGTTTTGAGCATTCCTCACTAAGCATTATGTGCTTACGCTCCTTTTTGTCCATCAATGCAGATTCTTGAAGTTTGGACAGCAAGGAGCAAGGGATTCAAGGTGGACTCCAATGGAGATGTATGTCTCGGTGAATAGCTATAGTTAATAAGGGCAATGGGGTAGAATCTCTCGGATTGTTGTTATTGTGATCGTATATGTTGATCATGAATGTTAAAGGCTGTTGTTAATGTTGTTGAACATGAATTGGCTTAATTGAGGTTGAATTGAAAGGTTTGTGCTTAAATGGTTGCTTGTGTAGGAAGCATGCCTATAGATTTGGGGCTTTCCGTATGTGATAGTTATTTGTTGAATTGTTGATGCAAGTATGTCTCTTTTATGTTGAATTGCATGTTGGCAAAGTTTGGTGGCTTTTGGAGCATGTTTGATTGATCAATTGTGTGTTTGAGTGAGCAAAATGCAACATTCTGGGCTAGGCGTTTCGGAACAGGCAACACCGTTTCGGAACGGGTGCCCTGCATGAACCCAGGCGTCCGAAACGGGTGTCACCGTTCCGAAACGGAAAGCATTCTGCCAGACCCCCGTTGCGGAACGCGTTGCGGAATGGCCCGTGTTTCGGAACGGCCTTGGCCTGTTTCGGAACGGGTGACCGTTGGGGGCTGACATGGGCGGTTAAATGTTTCAAAATGTTTGCATTTTGGTCCTGATTCTTGTTTGTGCAATTGTATGAGTTCGGGATGTCCGTTTGAGCTGAAATTTGGCAGAGAAGCATGAAACATGATTAATTTTAAGTTGGTAACTTAAAATCTGGTTAAGTCCTTAAAGTTTTCAGAAATTACAATTTGGTCCCTAAAGTTGTAATTTGTTCAATTGGGTCCCTGTTTGATCTCTGATGTTTGTGATCTTTGAGCATGGTGTTTGTGTGATCACATCTAAGGTTAATGTGCATCTAGACAAGATTAAAAAGAAAAAAAAAGGGTTGTTAATCAAGGTTGACTTTCGGGTTGACTTTGGTTTTCCCCGTGTAATCTTCGTAGTTCGGGTCAACCGTCCAGGCCGGGCTACGGGGGTTACACTTTCTTCGATTAGTCCCGTGTGACCGCCTAAGGTTGGTCTGGTGGCTAGGCCGGGCTAAGAGAGTTACATCTATTGGTATCAGAGCCTAGGTTTATCGAGCAACCGGGAAGGTAAGTGAGGTAAGTATGATTTGGTTGTTTGCTGTTTGCGTTGTTCGATGTTTGTTAGTGCGTTTGGAGTCTTTATGTTGTGTAGGTTGTGGTTAAAGGTACCCATTGCAATACACTATTGTGAAATGTGGCTTTTGAAATAAGAACTTGAGTATCTTAGACCCTTGCCATTGCTGACCCAAATCATTTCTGTTGTTTATTGTTGTGTCTCTAGATTGTTATCTTTGGTGTGGTAAGATGAGACCGAGGCGTGGACCTACAGTTGGTAGTGCTGGTAGTGGGAATGTTGAGGATATGCGAGAGTAGAACTTGCCTCCTCCTCCACCGGGCAGTGGTATGGCTGATAATAGAGGTGTCAGACCTCATGGAGGCCACGGTCAGGCTGGTGTTGATATGACTCCTTTGATACAAGCTATAGCCAGAGTAGTTCAGACAACATTAACTGGGTATCAGGCTGCAGTTGCACCACCTCAGGGTGAGAGAAGTGGTTTACCTCTCGAGAGACTTCATAGTTTAGGCGGAGTTGAGTTCTGTGGTTTATTGCTTGAGGGTTCTGAGGCTTGGCTTGAGAGTATTGTTCGTATCTTGGGTCAGATGGAGTGCACTGATGCACGGAAGTTAGGATATGTCGTTTCTTAGCTACAGGGTGATGCATATGCTTGGTGGACCACTGTTACTACGTGTATGCCTACAACTGATGTTACTTGGGATTTCTTCCGAACTGCATTCCAGAAGAAATATCTTGGTCTTAGATATCATGATGAGAAGAAGAGGGAGTTTATGGCACTGGTTTAGGGTAGTATGATAGTATCAGAGTATGAGGTGCAGTTCGTTCAGTTGAGTCAGTACGCCTCAGAGTTGGTTCCCACTGAGAGGGAACGGTGTGAATGGTTTCATTATGGCTTGATCAATGATGTGAATACCTACATGTTAGCTTCAAATTACACGGACTTTGATGTTTTGGTGACTAGGGCCAAAGGTATCGAGCAGAGCTTGGGCTTAGCATCTCGAGGCAGTGGGTCCAGTTCGATGAAAAGGCATACTGAGTGGGACAGAGATCGTGCCAAGAGGCACAAGGATAGGAAGCATTAGGGTGTTCATAGGCAAGATGGTGGTAACCCAGGACATGGCCATTAGGGCCAAGGAGTTGCTAATCTACTCCCCAAGTGTGTTAAATGTGGGAGACGACATTCTGGAGAGTGTTGGGGTACTTATGGTACATGTTGGAATTGTGGATCTCGAGAACATCTAAAGCGAGATTGTCTACACCCAATCAGAGATGGTCAGGCTCCTGTACGAGCTGTCGTGCATCAGAGAGGTCGTGGGCGCGACTGAGGAAACTTCCAGCCTAGGAACGAAGGTCAGAGAAACATAGCACACTTTGTCGCGGTTCAGCCTGAGGGAGGTGGACTAGCTAGAGTTTATGCGCAACGCAAGGGTAGGAACGACACAGATGTGATTGCAGGTAATTTTATGTTACAGTCGTTGAAATTGCTCTCTTTGATTGATTCCGGTTCTACGCATTCCTATATTTTGATTGAGCATGCCAAGTTGCTAGACATGCTGTGTGAAATCTTGGATGTGGGTATGAATGTTACTAGCTCTTTCGGCGAAACAGTTGTGGTTAGAAAGATATATCGAAGATGCCCGCTAATGGTTCAAGGTCATGTGTTTCCGGTGGATATGATGGAATTGCCATTCTATGGATTTGATGTGATTTTAGGTATGGATTGGCTCGTTGAGCACAAAGTTGGGGTATACTTTGAGACAAAACGAGTATCATTGAAGCTATCCAACGATTACGAGGTAGTGGTAGTTGGCGAGAATGTTAAGTTCTTGTCTAATGTTGTTTCAGTGTTAGAAGCTCCGAAATTGTTGGACCAGGGTTGTCATGCATATTTCGCTTATGTAATGAATCTGAACATGAGTGAAGCACGACCGAAAGACATTACAACAGTTTGTGATTTTCCCGATGTATTTTCGGAAGAATTGCATGGCGTACCACCCGATCAAAAGGTTGAGTTTGCTATTGAGACATATGTTGATTCTGCTCTCGTATCCATTGCTCGTACCGAATGGCTCTAAAAGAATTGAGAGAGTTGAAAACACAGCTTCAGGAATTGTTAGACCAAGGATTCATTCGTCCGAATATTTCGCAGTAGGGTGCACCAGTTTTGTTTGTTAAAAAGAAAGATGGTAGTATGAGAATGTGTATAGACTATCGACAGTTGAACAAGCTGACATTGAAGAATAAGTATCCTTTACCGAGGATTGGCGATTTGTTTGATTAGTTGCGAGATGCATCAGTATTTTCTAAGATAGATTTGAGATCCGATTATTATCAGCTAAAGGTAAAAGAGGCAGATATATCGAAGATAGCTTTTCGCACTCGTTATGGCCATTATGAATTCTTAGTGATGCCCTTTGGTCTGACTAACGCGCCAGCTGCTTTTATGGATATGATGAACCGAATATTCCAAGAGTATTTAGATCAGTTTGTTGTAGTGTTCATTGATGATATTCTTATATATTCTCGCACCTAGGAAGATCATGATAAGTATTTGCAGTTAGTCTTACAAACTTTGCTAGATAATCAGTTATATGCCAAGTTGAGCAAATGTGAATTTTGGATTAGGGAAATAGTTTTCCTAGGACATGTGGTGTCATCCGAGGGAATTAAAGTGGATCCTAAGAAGATTGAAGCAATTTTGAGTTGGAAGCAACTGAGATCGGTAACTGAAAGCCGCAGTTTCTTAGGTTTGGCTGGTTATTATCGATGTTTCGTAAAAGGCTTTTCTAAAGTTGCTGCTCCTTTGACCAAGTTGTTGCAAAAGGATGTTCGTTTCGAGTGGACAGAATCAAGACAACAATCCTTTGAAAAATTGAAAGAAGCTTTGACGAAAGCTCCTATTTTAGTGCAACCAGTGACAGGGAAGGAGTACATGATCTATAGTGATGCATCATATGTTGGTCTAGGTTGTATGCTGATACAAGAAGGAAGAGTAGTAGTGTATGCATCGAGACAGTTGAAGACACATGAGTGCAATTATCCGACTCATGATATAGAGTTGGCCGCAATTGTGTTTGCTTTGAAGGTTTGGAGACATTACCTTTATGGTGAGAAGTGTACAATATATACGGATCACAAGAGTTTGAAATAATTGGTGACACATAGAGAATTGAATCTCAGACATCGAAGATGGCTAGAATCTTTGAAAGACTACGACCTTGCGATTGAATACCATCTAGGGAAAGCCAATGTAGTGGTTGATGCTTTGAGTAGAAAGGTGGCAGTTTCAGTTGCGAGAAATGTTTGCTAGACTGAGTTTACCTCATGATGGTGGATTAGTGGTCGAACTTGTAACCCCTTTTGCCCGGTCTAGACGGATGACCTGAACCAAGGAGCTTACAAGGGGAAAACCGAAGCCAACTTGTTAAAGCCAACTTCGATTAGCGACCTTTTTTCTTTTTATCTTTTCTAGATGCAATTTAGATCCTATGTGATTATCAAAGATTATAGGAAGATACAACACAACGATCATATATCGTTTAGGGGTTCAATTACACAATTTAAGCTTTAAGGGATCAAAGTGTAATTTTCATAAAATACATGGACATTTCAGATTTTAAAGTTACCAATACTCGATTAGTCATATTTCATGCTTCTCTGCAAAATTTCATCACAATCAGACTATCCAAACTCAACTAATTGCTAACATAAAGACCAAGGACTAAAATGTAATGTTCAGAACTCTAAAAGATGCTTTTAACAGATTTTAACGGTCGCGTATCGGTACACCTAGAGGCCGTACCGATACGCGGGAAGGAAGTGACCAAATTTGGGAGAATGGTATCAATACACTTCCCCGAGTATCAATACGCCCTTCATACTCTGCCCACGCGTACCGATATGCTCCTCATTCGTATCGATACCCCTCGACCATTTGGCACAAATTTGGCTTATGCGTATCTATACACAAGCCCCAGTATCGATACGCTTACCAAGAGCATCCCAATTTTAGCCCCAAACTCACATCTAGCAAACTCCAATCATCACCAAAACATATAGACATGCTATAAACATCAGAACTAACTCAGAAGCATTCAATTCTAAGCACAAGGCAAGCATTTGGCATAGCATCACAAGATCACATGGTATATAAAAGAGCATGCTTAAGCCAAAAGCCATAAACATCCCAAAAGGCAATATAAAGCAACAAGACAATTATAAAGGCCTTCTACAAACCAAAAAGAGCACACACAACTTCCAACAACACAAGGGAGTCCAAAACACATCTCCCAAAACAATCCGTTAAATCTCATTGCCATATATCATTACTAAGGAAAATGTAAAACATCATACTTGAGTTTATCTACTCCTTGGATTCCTTTAAGCCTCCTTGCTGCCCAAAAACTCTCAATTATCTGCATTGTTGGTAAAAGGAGATCGTAAGCACAATAGCTTAGTGAGGCATGCTCTAAAAACACCAACACAACAATGCAAGCTTTTGAAACATAAACTTGTAATCCATTTCTAAAACCATGCTCTTTCTATCTCATGCTTGAAGTCCATTTTAAAGCAAAACATCATTTGAAAACCACATGTACCATCTATCTATCTCATGCATTCCACCAATGCAAAACTCATGACAAAGCCACACATGCTTGATATACAAAAGAATTTCATAATCTCAAAATCTCATATGCATTTCTCAAAGCATAAAATCATTTCAAACATTGGTACATGTGAATCATAGCTCATTCTCATATATTCGCATTTCATTTACTATCTTTAGTCGGATATACGAATTAGCCTGACGTAAAGTCAAGTCCTACCCCGGTGGAATCTCGCATCACCGGACTCTCATGGGGGTATCTATCTTCGCCACAAAGCTTGGGTGTTTCACCAAGACCTACCCCAATGGTATCTCTCCTCATCGGACTCTCACTTTGGATCAGGATGGCACTACCCCCATTGCCCGACTCCAAAGAGCACGTATGAATTTTTGTTTAGAGTGCAGTTTACATCCTATTGGTCGACAAATTATATCTGGTAACATCTCATTAATTATGTCAATATATTATATTAAAATCATCATCTCACCTACTGTTTTGATGCAACATTTCTAAACCAATCTCATCCCATTTCAAAATCAAGGTCCGTGTATATCATTTAATAAAAATCTCAAAACCCTTTGTAATATTGCTCAATATCATGGGATCAATATAAAACATCATCCCATGTCATAAATCATGCATAAAACAGTAGTAATTTATCTTTCTCAAATCAAGAGCATGTCAAAAGCATTTGGGGCATCATCCACATTTCAAGAGCAAATCTAAACATACTTACTTCCGGACTTAGGATGATGTTTCAAACCACTCCTAAATCCCCAAAACTTGTTTCCTTGTCCTTCAAGAACTTCTAAAACCATTTTCAATCACTGATGACATTTCACTTGCTTGCTGAAACGATTTCTAAACTCCCGGTACTTCCAGATCAACACCAAACTCATCCGATGAAGTCTCTCATGTCCATCACACATAAGAGCAGAGAATTAATGCATCACCATGCACTAAAAACACCAGCCACTCAATCCAACCTGATGCCTCACTCAAAACTAGCATTTCGGCTATCTGAAACAACCGAAAACACTTCCAAACTTCCACCAATCAAAACCCAGCCAAGATCTATCAATTCTAACCTTTCCTAAACTTCAATTACCATAAAAAATCAACATAAAAACGACCTTATACCTCCAGCAACGCTAGAACATCAAAACACCTCAAAAACCAAAAATCTAACATCTTAAACTTAGGGACCCAAGCCTATTCGGGATTTATTTGTTAAAACCCTATTCTCAACATCAAATAACATCCAAAATATGCTGAAAATCAACCTCAAATCAAATCATTACATAGAAATGCGAAAATCACCAAGATCTAATCAAGAATCTTGAATTTAACAACTATTTCTTGTTTATAACACTAAAACAACTCAAAAACCATTAACAAAGGATTGATAACTTGGAAATTTTAGTATAGAACTGATCATTAGAGGAGAAGGACAAAGCTTGCCTCTAATGGTTGATCTCTCTTCAATTAGGGCAAGTTTTCTTGAAAAATTCAAAGCAAAAACAATGTGGTTTGATGAAACAAAGTTGGAGAATCATTTAGGGAATGAAATCTCAGAAATCAAAGTGAAAATCAAAGGTTCTTTGATGAGAGAAAAGTGTTTGGCTGAAAAGAAGTTGAGAGAAAATGAGAATAGAAAAACTATCATGAAATTAGTTACGAAAAGTCAACTTTTGGTTTCCTTTTTAACTCCCTTTATTTCTTTTATAAAATCATTTATTAAAAGCTCCCAAATTAAAGAGAAATCTAATGAAAATAAATGGTAAAAATAGCTCCTTAAAGATTCAAAGTTTCAATCCTTTACAAAACAGTCACTAGCCAACTTTTGCAAAAGCTACATTCTGGTCACTATACCAAAATGTAATATTTCCAAAACTCATTCTGTAAAATTGCTTCCACCATAATCATTTACATATTAAATAATGATTTTTAGATACTTTTCCATATTTTTAAAACATCCCGGACTAGGTTTTCCCTGAACCAACCTCAAGGATTCAAATCGTTCCCGACTAGCCCGATCCAACGTCTAAAACATCTAGGCCCAAATCCAGGGCGTTACAGAACTACAAGTGAAACCTTCGTTGATTCAGATTATTAGAGAGAAACAGTTGCAAGATAGTACGTTAGCATCTCATGTTCAGGATATTGCGGAAGATAAACCGACATATTTCAATTTCACTACCGAGGGTGTTCTATGTTTCAAAAATAGGATAGTGGTACCGGATGACATTGAGTTGAGACATACCATTATGATCGAAGCACATAGTAGTCCTTTGGCTATGCATCCGAGTAGTACAAAGATGTTACGTGGTTTAAAAGATGAATACTATTAGATTGAGTTGAAGAAAGATGTGGTCGAGTATGTGAGTAAATGTATGGTTTATCAGCGTGTAAAGGCTGAACATCAGTTACCTTCAGGTTTGATGCAACCGTTGATAATTCCAGAATGGAAGTGGGAAAGAATTACCATGGGTTTTGTATCAGGTTTGTAACCCCCTTGACCCGACCTGGCCAATAGACCGAACCGAACGGATCACACGGGGAATATTGAAGTAAACCGGGAAAGTTTACCTCAATAAGCGACTCTATTTTTCTTTTCTTTTAATCTTGTCTAGATGCAATTTAGGTTCCTATGTATACGCACATAAGCAACAGTTTCAAAAACAACACAATCACTTTTCGATTAAAGCCAATTAAGGTTTAGGGACCATTTTGAATTTTTTATAAATTACAAGGGTTATTAGCAAATTCGAGCTACAATCCTTTAATTAGATTCATTACATACTTCTCGGTGAAATTTAAGCTAAAAAGGACATTTACAACTCATTCAATTGCATGCAAGGAAAACAGGGGCCAAAATGAAAGAAATAGAACCCAGGACAATTCAAATACATATCCAACGATCAAGTGTTTCGAAACTGAATGCCCCGTATCAAAACGGTCGTTTTGAAACATGGCTGACCATTTTGATATGCATGTTCGTTTCAAAACCCCTAGAGACATGTTTCAGTATGATGGTTCACAGAGGCAAAATGTTCCGGAACGAGCCTCACCGTTCCGAAACACCAAGGCCATTACAGGCCACTGTTCCAAAACAGGTAAGGGCGTTCCAAAACGCCTGGGCCTGTAACTTTCCAAAAAGCTGGTTTTAATCAGTTTTACCCTCTAAAATCATCCCAAAACATGCCCTAACAAGCAACATCATAGCATCATTCTCGCAAGCTACGGAACTATAGGTATGCTTCCTAGGTGTTAAAAGCACCAAAAGGATAAAATCCAAATACAAGCATAAAATCAAACTCAAAGGCCAATTACAAAACTAAATATGATTCTCAAACTTGCATGAAACCAAAAAATACCAAACTAACAACATTCAAAGCATTGGACACCCCCATTGCCCTTTTTACACTAGTTCAAAAGCATGACATACTTTTAGTAAAATGTCTTGGTGTGATCCCTCGAAGACGCCGCCTCCAAAAGCCTAATTATCTGCATTGATGAAAAAAGAGAGCATAAGCATACAAGCTTAGTGAGGAATGCTCAACTTCATTTATTTATTTTACTCCACCTTCTTGTTATCTTACTCTTGCATCCACTGCTCTCACTTTATTTTCCCTCAAGTTTTAGTAAACTTCAACCGAATCACATGGCTTCAACATCGACACCCAAACCCACATTCCAACGCTTTTTCTCTCGCGAGGACGAAAAGGGATATCGAACATAGTTCGCAAAATAGGCCATATGGGTGGAGCAAGGCTTTCACTATACAAGACAGACAAGAGATCTCGGCCTAAAACCAAATCTGTTCGAAACCATCCACAGCAAGAGATGGGAAATATTCCCACGACAACCGGAGATAGCCAACATCACCATGGTTTGAGAGTTCTATGCTCACCATTCTCGCCTGGAGATGTCGATCATGTTCGTCAGAGGGGAACCTGTCATGCTCAACGCTGCCGTGATCAACAGTTTCTATGGCTTGGATATGAACGACAACCCTCACGAGGAGTGGAGGCAGTCACTGACGACTGTCGATGATGAGAAACTCAAGGCCAAACTGTGCAAGCCCAACACGATGTGGTTGGCAAGAAATCATGGAGGATCTGTCCAACGCCGCCATCTGTTGCCCACCTCCCACAACTCCACCATTGACCAGTCGCGTCTTGCACTCATCTACAACATCATGACGAACAGGCCCATCAACGTGGGGGAAATTATCTGCAAAGAGATCCACGTATGCTTCTGAAAGACGAAGACAGACTATATTTCACGTCACTCATCACCTTCCTTTGTGCTAATTTTAATGTCTCGACCGACCCTAAAGATGAGATGATGACAGCCAAAGAATGGTGGACCAGAATAGTCCGCCTGCAGATGATGCAGTACCCGGAGACAGAGCCCATAACGCCCAGCCAGCTCTCTGCCGCCCAGCCTGCCACTCTAGCCGCCCTCGGCTGTACTGAAGCTGCCCCAACCAATGAAGTCCTCACGCTGCTGCACACCCTCATCGACAGCACCAAGCGCATCGAGCAGCAACAACTGACTTTCATGAAATATGTTGGGGAGGTCCAAGAAGCCTTGTGGCTTATTTCATGGACAAGTATCCCGATGACGACCCTAACTTGCCACCTCACCCGACAGATCTAGTTGCCGCAGCTGCCCCGGAACAAGGAATTCCATCAATCGCCGCTGCCTGCCACGCCGCCTTCTGGAGACAGATGTCGTCTCTGACGCACTACCCGTCATACTCAGCCACCTCTTCTTCCATCATAGTGGCAGACCCCCACGAGAGGCATCATCAACACCATTCACCTCCTTGCACAACAGCAACAATGGCAAATACCTCCTCATCAGAAGAGATTGAGCAGCAGTCATCAGCACCAGCAACAGTAGTCGTAGCAGCAGCAACCATCCCAATGGCGATAGACCCTCTGGCAGCACCAACGGAGGAAGGAAATAGAAAGAGAAAGCGGTACATCATAGCTGCCGAGCCTATGGACGACGAGACATAGTTAGAAGAGAGTGAAGCACCTCTTCTCGCTCCCCGTGCCGAACCTCATGAAGAGCCTCGTCCCACGCCCAAGAACGTCCAGCCGCCGCGGACAGCAAAAATCTCACCTGCTAAGTCGGCCGCCAAGACATCTGTCGGCTGCCGCTTCATTATCCAAACCTCTTTCTCCTCCTCAGCAACAAAGACTCAAGCCTCCTTTCAACCCTCAGCCAATTTCTAGTTTTTCCCCTTTCTCTTTTTATTTTATTTTTCTATATATATATATATATATATATATATATATATATATATATATATATATATATATATATATATATATATCACTTGTACTTTTCTGCTTTTATCATTTTCTGTTTTATTTTGTGCATTGAGGGTAATGCCCATCTCAAGTTTGGGGGGGGGGGGATAGCTCTCACATCTTGTGTCTAGGCATACTTAGTAGCATATAGGTTGCATTGTACTTGTCTTAGTGTTAATCGGAACATAAAATTTTGTTATATAACTTCTGCCTATGATAATTAGCTGATTACTTATTTTTGCACCAATAAATAAATTGAACTTAATATGAGAAAAGCATGCAAAATGACTTAGAATTTTTTTAATTGCCAAAACTATCAAACACTGTTGTTACTCGCTGGATTTGCTAGAATATGTAATGAACACTACCTGCTTTGTTTTTAGAATTCTTTGCAAAGTTCTAACAATGGTTGCAGGTAGCCGTCGAGGTATAAAAAGAAAACAGAAAAATACAGCACTGCCACGAAAGTCGAGAGAAAAACAAAGAAACATTGATGTTTTACCCTAGAGGTGCCCGCAACAGGCTCTAGGAAGAATCATGTGCGAGGAAACTCCGCTGCTATCAAAGTCCATGAATCTGAAAGTTTTGAAGTGACGGACAAATTAGCATGAGTGAATGAAAGTCTTCACGGGATAACTCTACTCCATGGATTCGGGGTTTTGTAGTTTGCTACTATCTTAATTTCAGACCTAGAAGAGTAGTTGTGATAAGATGAAGCCCTCATTGCCATGATTAAATATTGTGCTTAATTGTGTTGTCTCGACAGCAGCCTTATGTATCATAACAACATCTTTGTTTATCTAGTTATTCTACATATTCAGCCTGTACACAGTCCTACACACACTGCACTGGACTTAGAAATTAATTCTGAGTTATTTTCTTGCTAAGTTCCTTTCACTAATTTAATATAGGTGCCACGGCCTTAAGGTATGAAATCAAGTTGAAAATAGGTTTTTCTTTTTGGTTAATATAAGGGCAAGTATGTTTAGGTTGAATTGCTTAAGGACAAGCAATAGTTCAAGTTTGGGGGTGTGTAAAGTGTCTACAAGTTCTATATTTCATGCACATTCCATCTCATATCATTGGTGCTTTTGAGTACATTTTAGACATAATTAGGACCATGCATTGCATGTTACAGTATTTCTTTACTTTACCATTTTTTTCTAGATTATCCTTTGTTTGGTAAAGAAAATGTACTGTTTTAGTGTACTTTGGTTTTAGGTACTAGAGGCTGACAGAGGGAAAGAGGAGCTGAAGATGTGATGCTGAGGCAGCAAACCAGGGAACTGTACTGATGCAGTTCCAGACAGTGAAAGCATATGCGAGTAGCTGCCACCGCCCACCGTGCCGCCCAAGACAACAGACTATGGAGTTGGAGAACCATAGTGTGATTTGTAGAGCAGAAAATATTGATTCTATCGATGTTGTCCACTCAATTTTCTGACGTCTATAGCAGCGGGCAGAGCCGCCGAAGGTGAATCTCGAGATTGCTTGCGGAACAAGGAAACATGATAAAGTCCACATTCAACTCAAAGAAGTCAGAGTTTAAAGTCACCATTAATGTGAAAAGCTACTTTGAAGACTTCTACTTCAAGAAGGACTAGACCTAGCCAATGCTTATATATACCCATTGTAATTCTAGTTCAAAATAGCATAGATTTTCCTTAGGCACAATTTAGGTTTTCTTGCTGCCAGCATGTTCTAAATTTCTCCTTGGGTTTGGGTTATGTTGTAATTAGTTGTGAGAACGGTTGCTTAGGACTTCAAGTTTGTTTTTGCAAATAAAATTACAAGGTTTACTTATTCCATGTTCTTCATAGTTTTCAATTAAGGCGAAAGTTTAGTTGAATTCTATCCATTTCTTCGGTATCGAGAGAGTCGAACTATAACGTCCTAGTTTTGGTCCTAGATGTTTTAGATGTTGAATCGAGATGGTCGGGAACGGTTCGAACCCTTGAGGTTGGTTTAGGGAACACCAAGTTCGGGATGTTTTAAAAATATGGAAAAATATCTAAAATCCTCATTTATTATATAATTGATTATGGTGAAAATTTTTTTACAAAATGTAATTTGGAAATATTACATTTTGGTATAGTGACCAAAATACAATTTTTGCAAAAGTTGACTAGTGACTGTTTTGTAAAGGATTCAAACTTTGAATCTTTAAGGAGCTAATTTTACCAATTGTTTTTTTATCAGATTTCACTTTAATTGGGAGCTTTTAATAATGTTTTAATTAATGAAATAAAAGGGAGTTAAAAAGGAAAATTAAAGTTGACTTTTCATAACTAATTTCACGATAGTTTTCTCTTTTTATTTTATTTCAACTTCCAATAAGCTAAACACTTTTCTCTCATCAAATTTCATTTTGTTTGCTGAGATTTTATCTTTCCAAAAGACTTCTTATCTTTGTTTCATCAAATCTTTTTGATATTTTTCTTTGGATTTCAAGAAAACTTACCCAAATTGAAGAGAGATCAACTATTAGAGGTAAACTTCGTCCTTCTCCTCTAATGATCAATTCTTTACTGAAATTCCCAAGTTATCAATCCTTTTGTTGATGGTTTTTGAGTTGTTTTAATGTTCTAAACATGAAATAGTTGTTAAATTCAAGATTCTTGATGAGATCTTGGTGATTTTCGTATTTCTATGTTAAGCCCTCTTTTGAGGTTGATTTCTAACATTTTGGATGATATTTGATGTTGAGAATGATGTTTTAACAAATAAATCCCGAATAGGTTTGGATTCCTAAGTTTGTGATTCTAAATTTGTGTTTTTGAGGTGTTTATGGTGATATGCTATTGCTGGAGGTATAAGGTCGTGTATATGTTGATTTTTGATGTTGATTGAGGTTTAGGAAAGGTTAGAATTGATAGATATTGGTTGGGATTTGATTTGATAAAGTTTGGAGGTGATTTCGGTTATTTCGGATGGCCGAAATGCTAGTTTTGAGTAGAGCAACGAGCTACAATGAGTGGCTGGTGATTTTAATGCATGATAATGCATTCATCCTCTGATCTTATGTGTAATGAACATGGAAGACTTCATCGGACGCATTTGGTGTTGATCTGGAAGTGCCGGAAGCCTAAAACTCATTTCGGCAAGCAAGCGGAACGTTATCGGTGAGTGCAAATGGTTTTAGAAGTCCTTGAGGGATAATGAAACCAGGTTTGGGGATTTAGGTTCAATTTGAAACACCATCCTAAGTCTGGAAGTAAGTAATTTTAGAATTTCTCTCGAAAAGTGGTTGATGCCCTAAATGCTTTTGACATGCTCTTGTTTTGAGATAGGCAAATTCCTACTGTTTTATGTATGATTTATGACATGAAATGATGTTTCTTATTGATCCCATGAGATAGAATGACATTGCAAAGTATTTTGAGATTTTGATTGAATGCTATGCATGAGTTGTGGTTTTAAAATGGGATGGGATAGATTTGAGAAATATTGCATCAAAACAGTAGGTGAGATGATGATTTTAATGTGCACTATAAACTAAAAATTCATACGTGCTCTTTGGAGTCGGGCAATGGGGTTAGTGCCATCCTGATCCAAAGTGAGAATTTGATGATGAGAGATACCATCGAGGTAGGTTTTGGTGAAACACCCAAGCTATGTGGCGAAGAGAGATACTGCCATGAGAGTCTGGTGATGTGAGATTCCACCAGGGTAGGACTTGACTTATGTCAAGCTAATTCGCATATCCGTGTAAAGATAGAATATGAAATGCCAATATATGAGAATGTATTTGAGTCACATGTACCAATGTTGAAATGATTTTATGCTATGAGAAATGCATATGAGATTTTGAGATTTATGAAATGCTTTTGAGTGTCAAGCATGTGTGGCTTGGCCATGAGATTTGCATTGGTTGAATGCCTGAGATAGATAGATTGATGGTACATGTGATTTTCAAATGGTGATTTGCTTTGAAATGGTTTTCAAGCATGAGATAGAAAGAGCATGGTCTTTGAAATGGTTTTCAAGCATGAGATAGAAAGAGCATGGTCATAGTTCTAGTATGCGTATCGATACTCGGGCTTGCGTATAGATACACATATGCCAAAGTTGTGCTTTTCTGTACAAGGATTTCGGTACGGCGGGGAGTGTTTCGATACCGGCTTGAAGGGCGTACCGCTACGCGAGGGAGCGTATCAATACCCTTTCTACGACTTTGGTCACTGCCTTCCCACGTATCGATACGGTCCCTAGGCATTCCGATATGCGACCATTAATTCTGTTAATGGCATCATTTTAAGTTTGGAATTGTTGCATTTTAGTCCCTGCTTTTCATGTATGCAATTGGATGTGTTTGGTTAATTAGTTTGTGATGAAAATTTACAGAAAAGCATGAAAATATGTCTAATTGAATAAAGGTAACTTTAAAATCAGAGAAGTCCTTGTAATTTACAGAAATTACATTTTGGTCCGTAAACGTCTAGTGTGTGTAATTAAACCCCTAAACAAAATCCGATCATTGTACCGTTTCTTCCTATGCTCTTTGGTGATCACATAGAACTAAAGTTGCATTTAGAAAAGATAAAAAAAGAGAAAAAAGGGTCATCAATCGGAGTCGGCATTAACGAGTTAGCTTCGGTTTTCCCCGTGTAATCACCTCGGTTCGGGTTAACCATCTAGATCGAGCTAAGGGGGTTACACGAACTCACAAAAGGAGTAAGTACAATTTCATCTATAGACTGTGCTATCAATCTGGCCTAGACATAGGTTAAGGGTTTAAGGCGGCTAAAAGAGGACGAATCAACATTGATGTCTTTTCATGATTCACGTCGCGACCGGTATTATCTGCAGTGGGCATCAACAAAACTGACTTAGACATAAGCGGACTCACTTTCGAAGCATTCTGTCGAGCCTTGTAGTTCTTCCGAGTTTGCCGCCGAGACACAATTCTATTCCCCTGTCGAGGCAGCGAGAGGGTATCAGCAGTCTACCTGCCATCCCCTACCGAGGCAGCAGAGTCTGGCAGTGCAAAACAACTTGTCCTATTCAACGCAGTCTCACACTAAGCAGCAACATAACCCTGCCCTTTCTATCAATCTGATCAATTCCCTTTTAATTACTTGTGTTTTTATTTTACTTCTCTTTTCAAACATTCAACTTAATTATGCATATACTTTTCTTATGCAAGAATAACAACTCGAATCAAGCTGTCCAATCCCTGTGGGAGACAATATCATTTATAATATTACTTGACGGGAGTGTGCACTTGCGCTCATAAATAGAGAACACCCAAACGCTCTACAAAATGTTATTGCTTCTTGGATTCCTGAGGAAACCAAGCTTTTGGAAGCTAACACTTATGGACCCAAAATGATTTGGGTACCAAAATGAAAGAACTAATCTTTGTTTGTAGGGGGAGCATTGTTATAAGGCCAAAGCTTCAAGTCAAAACACATGGTACCTTGGTAGTGGATGCTCAAGACACATGACCGAAGACAAGAGTAGATTCAAGGAGCTTAAGTCAAAGCATGGTGGAGTAGTGACATTTGGTTACAACTCCAAAAGTCATATTGATAGTATTCGCTCCATTGGTAATCTCTCAACTGTACTCATTGAAGATGTATTTCTTGTCAATGGTTTAAAACACAACTTGTTGAGCATTAGTCAATTGTGTGATAAATTAATGTTCTCTTTGATCAAAGTGGTTGTAAAATAACGAACATTAAAACAAATCAATTGATGCTCATAGGATATGCAATATCTATATGGTGCACTTAGATGAATTAAAAACATCCAATGCATGCTTAGTTGCATACGATGAACATGATTCATGGCTTTGGCGTAAGAAATTAGGACATCCTAGCATGAGTGTTTTAGAGAAATTAGTTTCCCTTATTCTAGTTAGAGGTTTACACAAACTTAAGTTCTCTAATGATAAAATATGTGATGCATGCTCTAAGGGTAAACAACATAGAACTTCATTTAAATTCATTAATGATGTTCCTACTAGTAGATACTTACAATTGATTCATATGGATCTTTTTGGGCCAATTAGAAGTATGAGCTTGGGTGGTAAATCATATACTTTTGTGCTTGTAGATTACTATTCTAGGTTTACTTGGGTTCTATTCTTAAGTACAAAAGATGAGACTTTAGAAAAATTCATCACATTTTCTA
Organism: Hibiscus tridactylites; assembly: GCA_958450335.1. NCBI lineage: Eukaryota > Viridiplantae > Streptophyta > Magnoliopsida > Malvales > Malvaceae > Hibiscus > Hibiscus tridactylites. Next base: position 21,641,920 of record OY288284.1, on the reverse strand, counting down.
AAATAACCCAAAATGATCTTGAGCCTAAAATTACTCACATTAGAAGTGATCATGGAATTGCGTTTCAAAACTTGGGTTTTGAAGAGTTTTTAAATGAAAATGAAATTAGCCATAATTTTTCAACACTCGCACTCCTCAACAAAATGGGGTAGTTGAGAGGAATATCAAAGTTTAGAAGAAATAGATAGAACCATGCCTTGCAAAAATGACTTACCTAAATATTTTTGGGTGGAAACCACAAATACCAATTGCTACATTAGAAATCATATAATGATTAGGCCTATTTTAAAGAAAACACAATATGAGATTTTAAAATCTATGAAGCCTAACATTAGTTATTTTCATCCATTTGGTTGCAAGTGTTTTGTTTTAAACAATGGTAAAGACATCTTAGGTAAATTTGATGCTAAAAGTGATGAAGTCATTTTCATATGATATTCTTTAAACTTTAAAGCTTATCTTGTATTTAATAAGAGAACTTTAGTAGTAGAAGAGTCTATGCATGTTGTTTTCGATGACAACCTCTTTCCGAGGAAGGATTCTTGTGATGATGATGATGTAGGAATCATTAAAGCCGTTTATGAAGGACAAACATCAAAGGTGGATGATATTCAAACCAAAGAAGATGAACCACAAGATCCACCTCTTGATGCCTTAAGGGGTTTGGCTCCTTAGGAAAATAAGGTTACATACCCAAGAGAGTTTAGCTATGTCGAGAGTGGTGAAATCTTGGGTGATCCATCCAAGAGGGTAATCACTCTCTCTTCTCTTAAATTAATGAACCATGTTGCATTTATTTCATGCATGGAGCCTAAAAATATCAAAGAAGCATTAAAAGATGATTTTTTGGATTTTGGCCATGCAAGAAGAACTTAATCAATTTGAGAGAAGTAAAGTATGTACATTAATTGATAGGCCTAGTAATCAATCTACTATAGGAACTAAATAAGCCTTTAGGAATAAACTAGATGAGAGTGGTAACATAGTGAGAAACAAGTCTAGGGTTGTTGCTCAAGGTTACACTCAAGAAGAGGGAATTGATTTTGATGAAACATATGCACTCGTAGCTAGAATGGAAGCTATTAGGATGCTTCTAGCGTTTGCATGTTACCATGATTTCAAGCTTTTTCAAATGGATGTAAAAAGTTCTTTTCTAAATGGTTTTATAAATGAAGGAGTGTATGTTGAACAATCACTGGGTTTTGAGGATCCTAAATTTCTAAAACATGTTTTTAAATTAACCAAAGCTCTTTATGGTTTAAAGCAAGCTCCTAGAGCTTGGTATGAAAGGCTTTCAAACTTTTTGATTGAAAAAGATTTTGAAAAAGGCAAGGTGGATACTACACTTTTTATAAAAAGATATTGTAATGACATCTTAGCAGTACAAATTTATGTTGATGATATCATTTTAGTTATACTAATGAATGTTATTGCAAATAATTTTCTAAGCTAATACAAGGTGAGTTCGAGATGAGCATGATGGGGGATCTCTCTGTAACGCCCCAGTTTTGGGCTTAGATGTTTTGGAAAGTCGGGTTGGGCCGGTGGAACCGGTGTCGGTTGTTCGAACCGTTAAAAGGAGGTTTAAGGAGATCGAGGTTTGAGATAGTGTAAAAATATGATAAAAATTCCTAAAATACTCTAAAGTGATGTTTAAGATGTTGGCCAAATCAATTATACAAAACGGGTTTTCTAAAGTGTACATTTTGGGTAGTGACCAAAATGTAAAGATTTAAAGGTTGAAAAATGTGTTTTTTAAGAAGAGTCAAAATCTTAGAATCTTTAGGGAGATACTTGGCATTTATGCCTTTTCCCTAATTTGGCATGTGTTTTAAATGTTATTAAAATTAAAAAGGCTTTTAATTAGGTTTAATTAAACAATTAGTTAATCGGTTAATGAAATTTTGACGAGCTTTTCATTTCTCTCTTTCACTTCAGCCAAACACTTCTCATTTTCTCTCAAATTTCCATGATTTTCTTTTCTCTCAAATCTTTTTTTTCTATTATTTCTCCATTGATTTCTTCCATTTTCCTTCCAGTTTCTTCAAGCAAATCTTGCCAAATTAGAGAAGAAGCAAAGATTTGAGGTAATTTTCGTGCTATCCCTCTAATCTACGTTTTTAATGAAATTCCAAAGATATTTGACTCTTTAATACTGATTTTGATTGAGGTTTTGTGGTTAGATGGATAAACACTTGAAATCTTGTTGAAAAATTAGTTTAAAATGTGATTTTCGGACATTGATTGATTTGGTTGGTTTTAGATTGTTTTTAAATGAGTTTTGAAAGGTTTTTGTTGTTGAAGTGGAGTCTTAATCATATAGATCCCGAAATCCTTGAGATCCTTAGTTTTTAAGATGTTTTTGGGTGAGTTTTTGAGGTGTTCTTGAGGACTTTGGGTTGCGGAAGGTATAAGGTGGGTTTTAGGTTATTTTTGGATGTTTATTAATGCTTAGAATATGTTGGATGAGTTGGGTAATGGCTAGGCTGAGGTTTGAGGTCAATCGATTGAGTTTTCGGTTGTTTCAGATGGGTGTTTTGATGCTTTAGAGCAGGGCTGCGGGATTTCTATTGAGTGCTGGAGTTTTGGATGCATTTTAATGCATTGAACCTCTGTTTTGATGTGTTGAAAATAGGGGATAGTAATCCGGAAGCAATTGAAGTATTTTTTGAGGCTTCGGAAGATCGGTAGTTACGTCGACAAGCTTGATTTCGCAAGTTGGTGAGTGCAACTTGGTTTTCCAGCGTGGAAACGTTTTAAAAAAGGTTTGGGGAACTTAGTAAGAGCTTGAAACGCTTTACTAAGTTCGGAAGTAAGTAGAGTGAAACTCTCTCTCGGATTGTGCTATTGTGAATTTTGAATGCACTTTGTTTTAATTGCATTTACCTACTATTTTAAAGCATGTTTTGAATATGTGAAATGAGGTTGATGATGCCATGTTGTTTAAGGATGCACTAGGTAAGTGATCCTTGTATGCATGTGTTGATGCATGAGGTTTGAAGCATGGTTTAATGCTTGATTTATGGCTTATCATGAATGCTTTGTAAAAATAGTGAGGTATGCATATGATATGGATTATATTGGCAACTGATGTTGTATAAAATGTTTTATAAATGAAATTGGATATAGTTCGCCTTGGATGTTGAGGGGTTGTGATTGTACCAAATGCTCCATCCAAGTACCCTAACGATTGAGGATTGTTTAAGGTTGCAACGGTTGAGGGTATCTCCCGGGTGCGAACCTTGTGTTTTGTTCCGTCTCTCATTAGTGGATTATACATCTACCGATGAGTGGTGTTGAGGGGTTGGGATTGTACCGAATACTCCACCAAGGGTGTCACAACGATGGAGGGTTGCTCTCGTGTGTGAGCCTTGTAATGCTGGTGGAGTGTATGAAGGGTGTGGGAAAACCCTTGGTAATCCGTGTATCCGATATATGTTTTTAAGATTGTTGTTTATCACTTGTGAGCCAATAAAATGAAATGAAACATTGTGGAAAATTTTGTTAATGCATAATTTGAAAGATGCATGTTTTGGTTTAAGCTTAGCATAAAAGTGATTATGCTTGGAAGGCTTGTATTATGAGTAGCAACGGTTTAATTGTTGGACTTATATGTATCATGTTACATGATTTTTATTTTGATGACTTTGAGGTTAAAGTGCATGTTTTGTCAAAGGAAGCTTGATGGTTTTGAAAAGAATGGAATATGGTTTTTTTGCATTGATGATGTTATTGGTTTGAGCAATCCTCTCTAAGCTTGTATGCTTATGCTCTCTTTGTTCATCAATGCAGCCAATTTAAACTTTGGAGGCAGCACTTGCAAGGGGATCGGTGGAAGACTTTGATTGAAGGTAAGTTTTGGTTTTGGACTAGTGAAATAAAGACAATGGGGGTGTCCGAAGCATTGATTGTTAATGATTTGTTAATTTTTGGTTTTGAGCAAGTTTGCGATGAATTTTTGGACTTGTAAATGGCCTTTGAGTTTTGGAATATGCTTGTTTTTGGATTTTAGCCTTTTGGTGCTTTTGACATCTATGAAGCATGCCTTTAGAGCTGTAGCTTCTGAGAATGATGTTATGGTGATGCTTGTGCTTCGTATATGTTGTCAACGATGTGTATTTAAGTTTTATGTATGTTAGGGCATGTGTCGGGATAATTTTGGAGGGTAAAAACTGATTTAAACAGCTTTTTGGAAAGTTGCAGGCCCAGGCGTTTCGGAACGCCCTTACCTATTTCGGAACAGTGGCCTGTAATGGCCTTAGAGTTTTGGAACGGTGAGGCTCGTTTAGGAACATTTTGTCTCTGTGAACCATCGTATCAAAACGTGTCTTGTGGGGTTTTGAAACGCACCCGCGTATCGAAACGGTCAACTATGTTTCGAAACGGCCGTTCCAATACAGGGCTTTATGTTCCGAAACTCTCGATCGTTGGAACTGAATTTTAATTGTCCTGAGTTCTGTTTCATGCATTTTGGTCCGTGTTTTCATTGCATGCAATTGATTGAGTTGTGAATGTCTTGTTGAGTTGAAATTTCACCGAGAAGTGTGTAATGAATCTAATTGAATATTGGTAACTTGAATTTGGTGAAATCTCTTGTAAATCATCATTTACAAAATGGTCCTTAATCCTTTATTGGTTCTAATTAATTGGCAATTATGTCGAAGTCCTATCCGCTGCTTGTGTACGAACACCTAGGAACCTAAATTGCGTCTAGACAAGACTAAAATGAAAAGAAAAAATTCGTTTATTAAGGTAAACCTTTCTCGTTTACTTCAATATTCCTCGTGTGATCCGTTCGGTTCGGTTTATCAGCCAGGCCGAGTCGAGGGGGTTACACTCTCATTATTTTTGGGTCTCCAAATCAAACAAAGGAAGGATGACACCTTCATCAATCAAGCAAAGTACGTGAATGAAATGCTCAAGAAGTTTGGCTTGGAGAATATGAAGCCTGAAGCCACTCCTATGAGCTCTTCTATAAAGCTTGACGAAGATGAAGGAGGTTAGTGTGTTGATCCTAAGCTTTATAGATCTATTATAGGTTCTTTGCTTTACCTTACCGCGAGAAGACTAGATATTATGCTTGGTGTTTGCTTCTGTGCTAGGTTCCAAGCTAATCCTAGAGAATCACACTTAGTAGCCATTAAGAGAATTTTTATATACCTTAAAGACACACCTAACTTAGGTCTTTGGTATCCTAAGGATTCTTCCTTGAACCTTCATGCTTATTCGGATGTGGATTATGGGGGATGCAAGATAAATAGGAAAAGTACCTCCGGAACATGTCAATTCTTAGGTAGTATGCTCGTATCTTGGTTCTCTAAGAAAAAATAGCGTAGCCTCATCTACCACCGAAGCGGAGTACATATCCTTGGGGAGTTGTTGTGCTCAAGTCCTTTGGATGAAGAAACAACTCTTAGATTATGGTGTTCAAGTAGATGCAATACCCCTTAGGTGTGACAACACTAGTGCCATTTGTCTCACTAAGAATCCTATCAAACACAATAGAACCAAACATATAGAAATAAGACATCATTTCATTAGAGACCATGATTTGAAAAATGATGTAGTTCTAAAATATGTTGATACCTTGAACCAATTAACGTATATAATAACCAAACCTTTAAATAAAGAGCATTTTTGGACCCTTAGGAGAGAGTTAGGTTTAACTTCCCTTTCTTGACCCTTTTAGGTCCCAAATAGTCAAAACATTTTCTTGAAATTTGTTGATATTCATGCTTATGTTAATTTACATCCTTTTGCTTCTATGCATGTTGCTAGGGGGAGTATGCATTAATTTTCGTCAATAATCTTGCTCGTATATCATTCACATGCATTTAGGGTCCTTCAAAGTTGAATATTTGGACTTAAAACTGTCAAAAATGCATTTTTTGGTAATGGCGTATCGATACGGCTACAAGCGTATCGATATGGGTTCATCAATAGGAACTGATATAGGTCAAACTGTATCAATACAGTCACGCGTATTGATACAATATTAAAATTTAATTTAAAATTAGGGCAAAGCGTATCGATACACTCTACAAGCGTATCGATACGATATTGGCGGAAAGCTTAAATTGGAGCTTTTTAATGAGAAACCACTTTTCATTAAAACCCCTTTTTACCCTAACAAAACCCTAGCCGCAAAACACTATAAAAACCCCTTCAATCTCTCCAATTTTTCACATCAAACTTAAAATTAATTGAGGGTTTTTCATCAACACATCAATGCTCAAGCTTTGCAAGAAATTTGTGCATCATTCATCCTTTGTTCATCCAAATTTCCTCATTCAAGGTATAAACCCTATTTTTTCTTCTTAATTTTCGTTCAATTTTAATGGTTGTATTTAATAGAATTTTCTATAAACATATACATATAGTATGGGTTTTCAAGTTTTTACAAAAATTCTTCAAAATCCGAAATTTTTTTATTCGAATATAAATTTATACCGTATATTTTTATAATCTGGGCCGCTTTCATTCCGGGCCACCAGTACAAAGGTTTAAGATCTTTGTACATTTTAACCGATCCAGAGTGGATCGAGAAAGAACTCTGATGGGCTTCTTGTAATATTTCTTCTTGTAATTCCTTGTTGTCAGGAACATAGAAATAATCTTAGTGAGTCGGAAATGATCTTTTGAAGTTCCGGGTCAACTTAGAAATAATCTTTTGAAGTTCCGGGTCAACTTGCTGAAGTTCCTTGATCCTTGTGATGAGGCTTGATTCAACTTGAAGTTCACACAGATTTAGTGAGTCAGAAAGTTGATAGCCAAGGAAGCTACGTGAAAACGATTCGAATAAATTACTTATTTTACAAGAAACTTTTTGACTAGATACTTATTACACAAGATATTATTCGAACACTTGCTTGTCTTGCAAGGTGTTGTTCGAATGGTTTCTTAAGGAACAAGAAAGAATACGTTTGAATATTTAAGGATTTGGAATGGCTTACCGAGAGTCAATTTTCGACTGAGAGCATCTGCTACCACGTTGGCTTTTCCGGGATGATAGTCGATGTCTAAATCATAATCCTTGAACAACTCCATCCACCTTCTTTGTCTCAATTTGAGATCCTTCTGAGTAAGGAGATACTACAGACTTTTGTGATCGGTAAACAAGTGACATTTTTCAACTTACAGATAGTGCCTCCAGATTTTGAGTGAAAATATGATGGCAGCAAGTTCAAGGTCGTGTGTCGGGTAATTGAGCTCGTGAGGTTTCAATTGACGGGATGCAAATGCCACTACATTATCACCTTGCATCAAAACACAATCAAATCCTGAATGGGAGGCGTCACTATAAACTGTGAATTCTTTGCCCGGCTCATGTTGGATCAATACTCGGGCATGAGTTAAGGCTTGCTTCAATTGGTCAAAGCTTCTTTGCTAATTTTCAAACCAATCAAACAGTTGATCCTTTCGGAGGAGCTTGCTTAGCGGTAAAGTGATCGTAGAGTAGCCTTTAACGAACCTTCAGTAATATCCTGCTAAACCGAGGAAACTACGAACCTCGCTATCATTCTTCAGAGGTCGCCAATCAAGTACAACTTGAATCATTTTAGGGACGACTTTGATTCCTTCGGCGGACATCACGTGGCCGAGGAAAGAAACTTCCAATAGCCCAAACTCGCACTTAGATAATTTGGCAAACAATTTGTGCTCTCAGAGAGTTTGTAGCACGATTCGGAGGTTTTCAACATGTTCCTCCTTATTTCGGGAATAGACAAGAATGACATCGATAAAAACAACAACAAACTTTTCGAGATAAGGTTTGAAAACTCAGTTCATCAAGTCCATAAATGCGGCAGGAGCATTCGTTAACCCAAAAGGCATAACGGGGAATTCATAGTGATTGTATCAAGTACAGAAAGCAGTTTTAGATACGTCTTCATCCTTCAGTTTCATCTGATAGTAGCCCGATAGGAGATCAATCTTAGAGAAAACTAATGCTTCCGGAAGTTGATCAAACATATCTTTAATTCTCGGTAGGGGATACTTGTTTTTGATAGTCACACGATTCAATTGACGATAGTCAATGCAAAGCCGTATCGAGCAATCCTTCTTTCTCACGAACAAAACCGGTGCACCCCAGGGAGATGTGCTCGGTTGTATGAAGCCCTTGTCCTTTAACTCTTGGAGCTACTTCTTTAATTCTTTTTATTCAACTGGTGCCATATAATAAGGTAAGATAGACAACGGGTTGGTTTTAGGTTGAATATCGATCCCAAACTCTACTTCACAAGTCGGAGCAAGACCACGAAGATCCTAGGGAATGACGTCAATGAATTCAGAAACAACAAGAATAGAAGGTAAGCCAAAGTCTGATAAGGTATGATAGACATTGGGCTGGTTTCATGTTCAGGGGGTTGAGCCGGTCTTTGGGGCTCAGTTTTCTTGGGAAGGTTCTGATCGACCCTTAAACTTCCTCCCTCATTTGATAAACCTCGCGGGCTTTCATCGTCTCGAGCTATTCTTGTTTCGGACATACTATCAATATTTAAACAAGATTAAAATTACGAAAGCACAATCACAAGAAATTTAATATAAGACTCCTAGGTGGCTTAATTTAAACCTATATGATGCATCACACGTTCGTATAAGCTTTAGGACCTATAACCTAAAGCTCTGATTACCATATTTTGTAACACAGTTCGACCGGGTTACGAGCGAGGAGCGTTATGACGCGCAGCGGACAGATTCAGAAAAACAATTCGTGTAAACAATATCTAATTTTAATAATACTTGACCAAAACAAAGTGGGCTAACAAAAACTTTTAACATACATATCACTAACATAGTAATAACAATATCAAAACACATACTTTCATTCAATAAACAAGATTATCCAATTTAAAGTCAATCATATAAGATAACTCAAGGAGATCATTCATGCTTTCATATAAACAATAAACAAGCATGTCAAACTTAATTACTAACATTATAGACATGCCTGATTTCAATTTCATACTAACACCCTATTCGAACAAACAAGGAATCCCATTAAATCAATATCATGGCATTCGAACTAAACATGATCATTCACTTTGCCTTTCAATGGAATTAAGCAAGATTGCATACATGTGAATTAATTACCAATTTGAACTTATTAAGATCATGCACTCGACACTCTTCTTTTACTACCATTAGAACATTACACACACGTATATATAGGAGACAATTTGAACTTCATAGCTATACACACAAGTCATAGTATTCAAAAGGAATTAACAAACAACAACCATATTTATATACATATAAAAAAGAGTCTTAGAAACTTTAAGCCATAGCTTCAAATAGACATTACATACCCCACCCTGAAACTCAAGTCCTATGTACAAACCATACTAAGTGTTCACATCTAACATAAAAATCAGCCATGATGCATGTGACACAACTCTAAAGTACATATCTATACCACCTTCTAGGAGTCTAAACAAAAGAACAATGTCATACATATTTCTTGGCTTGTGATTTTCTCCTGGATCAGTGTTGTTATAGCTTTTGATCAAGTAATTCTGTTGTTTGGGAAGAAGGAAACAAGAGAGTTATAAGTACTTTAAGTACTTAGTGAGGTAGTTCTTATATCTATTATTTATCCATTTGTTTCATTACGTGTTTTATATCCTTTAACCAAGATTATTATAACGCCCCAATTTTTGGGCCTAGATGTTTTGACGAGTCAGGTTGAACCGGTGGAACCGATGTCGGTTGTTTGAACCGTTAGAAAGTGGTTTAGGAAAATCAAGTTTTGGGATGGGATAAAAATATGATAAAAATTCTTAAAATCCTCTAAAATGATGTTTGAGAGGTCTGTCAAATCAATTTTACAAAACATGTTTTCTAAAGTGTACATTTTAGGTAGTGACCAAAATGTAAAGATTTAAAAGTTGGAAAAATGAGTTTTTCAAGAAGATTAAAAAATCTTAGAATCTTTAAGGAGCTACTTGGCAATTATGCCTTTTCCCTAATTTGGCATGTGTTTTAAATGTTTGTTAAATAATTAAAAAGGTTTTATTTAATTTATTAAGGAAAGTTAGTTAATCGGTTAATGAAATTTTTAACGAGCTTTTCATTTCTCACTTTCACCTCAGCCAAATGTTGAGTGCATAAATGTTCTATATTTTAGCCCTCATTTTCCCATATTATTGATGCACTCAAGCATGTTTAGTTGCATTTTAGGATAGATTTTACATAAACATCACAAATGGAAAATATTTCACAGAGCTGGAGCAAAGGAGAGAAGGAGACTGTCCATAACAATGCTGTCGTGACTGCTGCCGTGGCAGAGGAGGCGACAGTGAAGACCATGGTGATGAAAAAAATGCAAAGTGGAGTTCAATCGACAGAGAATTTAAAGCCTAATTTTAGTGGACCACTTGTATAACTGTCGGAGCCCAGAAGCACATTGAAGGTCTGGTCCTAAGTTTGAGGAAAAAGTCAAAGCAAGAAGAAATGACGAATTAAAAGACATCTACTCAGAGATTCAGTCTTTAATAGAGTTGTACTTTAATTCAAACTTGTATTCTTGGCCTTTAAGAAAACCCAGGACCAAGGCCTATATATATGCTTGTAATTCGATTAGGCAAAGGATATCAAGCTCCTAGCCGTCTTCCCCCAAAACCCTAGTCGTTTCTCTCTCTTCACAATGTTCTAAACTCCCCATAGGGCAAATGGTTGATCTTGTAAAGTAGTTGTAAGGATTTTATTGTTTTTAGGAATTTTCTGTTTAATTCAATAAAAGCTTCAAGTTTATTTACTCTGATTTCAACATCTCATAAGAGTTTCAGGAGAGCATTGTGAGGTTATCCATTTACTTAATATTGGGAGTGTTAAGTATACGAAAGGAGTAAATACGTGTTTTCCAGTTGATGGTTAAACCATCTTGGCCTAGGGATAGGTACAAGGTTAAGCAGCTAAGGAAGAATTCATAAACATCGGTGTTCATCCTTCGATTCACGCCGTGAGGTATCATCTAAGACGTGTTCATCGACAGAACTTGGGCCTAGGGATAGGACGAGTCACAATAGGGATTCTTGTTGAACTTGAAGTATAGAGTTGTTGATCGCTGTTGTGACATCGACAGACCTCTGCCGCGACAGGCACGACGACAGACGCAACAGAAAGCCCTCTAAACAGTGCAACACCTGCACTACTGAGATAATCAATACCAGCCTATTTTCTCAATCTGATTACTTTAGCTATTTTAGTTTATTTTCAAGATTACTCAAAACTCTTTATTAAATTCATCTCTTTTCTTGTGTAGGAAAATTAATTCTGAAGTTGTTCCAATCCCTGTGGAGATGATATCTTTTATACTATAACTTGACACAGGTGTACACTTGCGCTCCAATTGAATAAGACTATTTCACACGCATTAAGTTTTTGGCGCCATTACCGGGGACTGGCAACATACCTTTACCTTTAATTACTACATCCTTAAATTTTTGTTTTCTATTTTTAGTTGATTTATTTTCCCTTTGCTTTTCACAAAGTTCTTCTATTGCTTATGCGTAGATCGAGACGAGGTAAAGAATCTGAGTACGAATTAGATCCAGAAATCGAACGAACATATCATCTCAGGAACCAAGCCCGACTCTTGATAGAAAGAAACAAATATCTCGAGGAAAGATTGGAAGCAATGGTGAACGGAAGACAAGGCAATGGAGTGGATAATTTCAACAACAACAACAACCCTAGGGTTGATGTTGAACCTCCTAACGATGGCCAAAACAATCAGCCACCGCCTGATGCCCCAGCAGCACGACAGACTTGTCGAGAGTACATGGATAACGACCATGTTGAACTGGAAACTACGCTGCCAGATGTGGAAGCTGAACACTTTGAACTGATACATGTGATGTTCACCATGATAAATTCCGTTGGTCAATTTGGTGGTTCCGCTATTGAGGATGCGCGTGAACATCTGAAAATCTTCCAGAAGATCTATGGATCATTCAGACATCCAGGAATAAGCCCGGAAGTACTAAGACTCCGGCTATTTCCTCTTTCATTGAGATATAGAGCGAAAACCTGGTGGAACAAGTTAAAGTCGGGTTCAAAAATTGGTCCTTAAAGCAAAATTCCAAAGTATGATAACATGATAAATAATTACAATTAAATTTTTATAGGAACTTGAAAACTCGACTCGAATCGAAAAATTTCAAATAAAGTTTGAGTTCTAAAATATGACGCGTCAACTCGAATAACTCAAAATTTTTTGACTCGAATCGAAAAATTTCAAATAAAGTTTGAGTTCTAAAATATGACGCGTCAACTCAAATAACTCGAAATTTTTTGACTCGACTCGATCGAATGCTCATCTCTATCTTAAAATATGACGCAACTCAAATAACTTGAAATATTCGAATATTTTAAATAATTTTTTCTTTTAAATCGAATATTTTTTAAAATAGAATATTTAATATTTTCATATTTAAATCACATCGATTATTTAATAACAACTTTAAATATTCAATTTAAAAGAAAAAAATTGATTTAAAATATACAAATATTTAATTAAATTTTTATAGGAACTCGAAAATTCGACTTGACTCGAATCGAAAAAAGTTCAAATAAAGTTTGAGTTGTAAAATATGAACGCATAAACTCAAATAACTCGAAATTTTTGACTCGACTCGATCGAATTCTCACCTCTATCTTAAGATATGACGCATCAACTCGAATAACTCAAAATATTCGAATATTTTTAAATCATTTTTTCTTTTAAATCGAATATTTTTTTTAAATAGAATATTTAATATTTTCATATTTAAATCACATCGAATATTTAATAACTACTTTAAATATTCGATTTAAAAGAAAAAAATTGATCTAAAGTATTCTAATATTTAATTGAATTTTTATAGGAACTCGAAAACACGACTCGAATCGAAAAAAATTCCGATCGAACGCTCACCTCTATATTAAGATATGACGCGTCAACTCGAATAACTCGAAATATTTGAATATTTTAAATAATTTTTTCTTTTAAATCACATCAAATATTTAATAAATACTTTAAATATTCGATTTAATTTAAAAATATTTGACTTACAAGAAAAAATTGATTTAAAATATTCGAATATTTAATAAATATTTAAAGTGGTTATTAAATATTCGAATATTTGAAAGAAAAATATTTAAAATAGTTATTAAATATTCAAATATTTTAAATTATTTTTTCTTTTAAATCGAATATTTTTAAATTAAATTGAATATTTAAAGTACTTATTAAATATTCAATGTGATTTAAATATGAAAATATTAAATATTCTATTTTAAAAAATATTTGATTTAAAAGAAAAAATGATTTAAAATATTCAAATATTTCGAGTTAGTCGAGTTGACGCGTCATATCTTAAGATAGAGATCAGCGTTGGATCGAGTCGAGTCAAAAAATTTTGAGTTATTCGAGTTGACGCGTCAAATTTTACAACTCAAACTTTATTTGAATTTTTTTCTAATTCGAGTCGAGTTTTCGAGTTCCTATAAAAATTTAATTGTAATTATTTATTATGTTACCATACTTTGGAATTTTGCTTTAAAGACCAAATTGAAAAAATACGTAAATAACGAGGGCAAATTTAGTGAATTGTTTTGAATTAGGACTAAATTGATTGAATGTATAAATATGAAGGACTAAATATGTTATTATACCAAATTTTATAACAGTCACTTAACGGCATTTAACGTCTAGTTACTATTTTGTTATAAAACATAAAGTTTAATTGGCATTTTGTGATTTTTGAAAGTTTGATTATCATTTTATTTTTTTTACCAAAATTCAGTGGCCGTCTGTGTATTTAACCCTAAATTTTATATAAAAATATAAAAATAAATTTTATACCACTACGTAAACGTATTAAATTCTAATACCGTCTTTTCCAAATTTTGACACTCAATTGAATTTTCTTTTTAAATTCTGACATCTCGATTAAGTTTTTTATGGCTCCACCACTTGTAAACGTATTAAATATGTGTTTTTCATGTTTGAGTTACTGAATAATGCTTTATGTAATTACAAAAAAAAACTTTTTTTGTATAATTACATAAAAAAATTAGTACTAATAGTTTTTATAATTTTATAATACTTTATGTAATTTAACATGCTACTGCTAATCTCGTAGGTCCTTACATAACTTTATCCTAAAACTCCTTACCCTAGAACTCCACCGACTTGTTCATGGGTCAGCTGGCTTATCTGACTCGGTGTGTGGACAGATTTGAGTGAAACCATAAATTTTGTAGGAGTGGCTAAAAGGCAAGCGGCCTTGAGGCTAAATTTGCAGCATTGGGCGGAGGGCAATTAATGCAGGCCGGATGAATGCAGACTTTTGAGAATCAGTTATACCGTAATAGGCCTTGAGACTATACCAACTCTGCCTACCTTCATAAATAAACAGTGAACATTTAAAAGTGAATGCATGAAGTTACATTCAAGAGTTGGATGCCATAATAGGAGCCATCTGCCCTCGTTATAGGTCCCAGAAAAACATATCTGATAGAATGTAGAGCATGTCCGCATTTATATCTAAGACCTTTTTCTTTCCGACGTGGGATTAATGTCTTTGTCTCTTCCCAGATATTACAGTAGCGCAAGCACATGCTAGGGGTATTCATAACATAACTGCTAACCTGTTACAGGTTAGTAATGATACTCAGGGCTTGATTTAGTGTGTTAGTATCTTAATCTTGAACCTGTCTGATATATCACATAATGGTAATTAAATCCTGCATATGTCAATGTTAGTGTCTTAATCTTGAACCTGTCTCATATCTATATTATTCTTTATAAAAGATTTCTGACATATCAAACTAGATTTGCTTGTTTTATAGGTCAAAATTAATGTAATCTGATGATTTCTGATACTGAATTTTTCAGCTGCAATCCTCTATAAATCATGCATAGAAGCATCTTGCTAATTTAGGGTTGACTATACTGCAATCCTCTATGCTAATTTAGGTTAATGGACCATTGTTAGAGGTTACATACTCCTTTTACTAGGGTTTAACAGATCTTATTTAACACTGAATACTTGTATAACCACTCAAATTGGTGATTATGAATTGTCTGTTTGGTCCAAATGGTAAACAGGGCAATACATCTATCAAGTCACTGAATCAACTATATATGTTGTATCGTTGGACCAACTCTCACCACTTGAAGATCATTAAATTCTTTTTTTAAGATTTGAGAAAAGCAAGATGTCTTATACGGTAATGCTTGGTCTATAGATAGTACCATGTACAGCTAAAATGAAGAGTTAAAGATGGAGAGGAATGAGTACATAAGATCGCAATTCAGTTGTATTTCACAGGCTTCTTAATTTACAAGCTGTAATTAAGGCAAGTTTCATTCAAAGTTTTTATGCAACTATAGGCCAAAATTATTAGGAAAGAAGAAAGAGTGATGAATTTTTTAAGTACATTATGATCCTATCTGATGTTTCCCCCTTCATCCCAAAAATTATAAAACATTATCCGAAGTCCTAGTTCAACAACAGACGTCTACAATGCCCACCAGGGTGCACTTGTGGGTTTCCTGCTTCACCACTGATAACTTCACATATTAAGTCTTTGAAGATCAACCTCTCCATATCTAGAACCACACATGGAATTTTACTTCGGTATTCGGTCCACTCCGTTGATCCAAGTGTCAATTCTCTCCATAAGATGTTTTTCAGAGTGTCATCATCATCATCATCCAAGCTTATATTTGGTGCTGTTTGTATTTTGTCTATTTCTGAACATAAGTCTCTCACATGCTGCTGTCTTTTCCATCCTCTATCCTCTGCTGGTGAGAGCCACTGCTTGTAACAGCCTTCCTTCATAAATTTTCTGAGTAGGATTTCGTTAACTGCATCGAATATAAGCTTCCTGTGGTTCTTCTCAACGAGCTCTGACTGTTTGACCTTTCTGCCATTGTGCTTTCCCTCTAGAAGCCTAATGCTTGCCTTGGTTTTTTCTAGGGAAGCAAACAAGTTGGGATTGATCAGATGATCCGATGGATGATGGTGGTAGGCCATGAAGCTGGAGTCCAGTTCGTCGAGGAGACCTGATGCCAACAGTACTTCTACAATGTATTTATGGTCTGCATTTGGACTATTGCAAACAGGTACAATTTCATTGATAATTGACCACTCACGGATAGAATCCAAGTTCACAACTTTCTGAATCAAGTGTTGCGTGTTTTCTGCTTTCCCGGAATCTGTCTTGAACCTGAGACTGGTGGGGCTCCAGTCTGCTTCATCAGGGATAAGACCCTCATCATCTGCCATAAAAGAAAGTGATAAAAGACTTAATTTTATTAACTGCCCGAGCCGCTTGTAACAAATAGCAAGTGGCTTCCTTTAATAGGTATGCAAAATTCACAAGTTGTGTATGTTATGCTTTATATCTTGTGATACTAGTAAGTACGATCGAGTCATAAGGGATATAGGTGCTTCACCTTTAAAAACATTTGTTTTTTTCTTCACAGGAGATGGTGATTCGTCTCTATAAAATGTGGCGTCTAAAACGGAGACCGGACTAGGTTGTTCCGGCACAGTTCTTGGAGGTTCTGCTGCTGAATCACCTTTACTAGACCTTGCTGTTGTATTCTGAATGATAGAAATATAAGCTGTTTAGGAATGACCAAAGTACTAATATGAATGAAAAGGAAGGAAGAAAGCTTACATTCCGCCTATTTTCATGTTTTTGGGATCTGTCAGCACTTGAGACTTCAATGTCACCATAGGAGCCTGCACTCATTGAATTAGCATCTCCTTGCTGACTCGAATCTCTCATATCACTACTGATATCACTCAACTGGTCTTCCCTTCTCGGCAAATTGTGAGATTTAGACCTGGGTTTTCGATGTGGCAAGGCTGGTTCTGATTGTAGCCTGCTTGGTTGCCTTCTGCTTCTGCCCCGATCTGATGCTGGACTGGTGCAATGAGACTGCCTTTCCAATTCAAGCCTCTTCTTCTGCAGTTTAAGGCATGCGGTTTCTGAACTCATTGCCAGCTTAGGATTTTCTTGAGCAGTAGGAGACGGCTCTTTTGAAGTTTGGTTGAATTTTAGAGTTCTGGAAGTACCCTTAATCTTATCCATCAAATGGAGTCGACTGGGAGGCTCCCTAGGATAGTTAGGCCTTGGAGTCAAATCTTTATATGATCGCTTGTCAACCGTTCCGTTTCTGTTATCTGCAGGGGTGATTGAGCGAAGCTTTCTCAACCTGCGTACCGGTGAAGTACAATTGCTGGCATTTTCCATAATTTTGTCTGGTTTTACTACGGAGATAGGGGATTTAAGGCGTGTTGGAGAACTAGTTCCCTTAACTGTTGCTGAAACTGCATTGCTACATTGTAGCTTTCTCAAATTTGGTGCTTCTGAGCTCACACCAACGATGTTGTTTGTATGAGATACAAAATTTGAAGCTTGGCCTTCTTCTCTGGTCTCTAACATCTGTTTATGCTTCTGCATTGCTTCAAGTATTTGTTTAAGGGCTCTGAGATCCTTTCCCGACTTCTTGAACTCAAGTTCTGCCAACCTCTTCTCGATTTCTCCATAAACAGTTAGAGATGAGTTTCTGGCTTTCATTGGAGTTTCTCGACACCTCGAAACAGACGTTTGACCCTTGCTTTCATCCTGCTGCTTCCATGGTGCTGGTTCAATTGGACATTTAATTGCAGCCGGTTTCTTTGAGCTCGTATTAGTCCAATGGGGTGAGTTTGGTTCTGTTTTCGAACTTCTTGGCGAACCAGAAATCCATTTCTTCTTGTTCTCGTAAATTCTCGAGGAGTATGAGAGGGGATCATCTTTCAAGTCTTGACTAGTATTGATCGGTCGACTTTGGTTCGCATTGGTTAGCATGGGGCTTGGAAATGCTTCCAACCCCATTAACTTGGCTACAACACTAGACTGTCCATTGTAGCTTCCAGGTTCTTTTTGTTGGCTACTTTTCTGCTGCTCTCCTAGAATAGAATTCAATTTCACACCATCCATGGAACCCTTTATCGAGCTCTCCCTACTATCTAATGATAGCCTCGGGAGATCTTTGAGCTTAATGTTAAGTGCAACCTGCGAACCCCTCTCATCGTAAGAGAACCGACGAGCATCCCTTGGTGTGCATTCGTAGGACATTGCAGGAGCATCTCGAAGCTTAGGAAGGACCGGACTCGATTCATTGAAATTGATGTTCCTGGCCTTTGCAGGTTTCTGTGACAGCAAGGGCCTTGGCGAGTCTATGTATGTATATGTCCGATGGTGCCCTGCTCCCACTTTGGTAGCTGTTTTAACTGCTAATCCATTGATCTCTCTGTACATGGAGTCTTTGACCACATCACGGAGATCAAGGGAGTGTTGTCTTGAGTGCAAAGAAGCAATAGATTGACAATTGGATATTTCCATTCTTGCGGTCTCGGGGAAGGTGGTTTGGCTCGTTGACGACCGGTCGATTTGTGATGCTTTGCTGCAGTCAGCAGATGAAAAGCTAGATGAACAAGAGGAAGATGAAAACGAGGTTCTTGGTGATTCAAAGGAGAATCTTTGTTTATCCTTCACAGACTTGTTCATGTTATTTTCCCGGACCACCTGCAAAGTAAGCTCCATTAGCTTGAATTTATTTCTGTCAATTCCTCAACAAATCTAGTAAAGTGAAAGTTAAGTGATATTATTCCTTACTTGCATCTTTTCTGAAGCAATCTTGGGCTTTGTGCCATGCTTGCTATTTTGACCTACAGTAACATTGAATGTCAACCATGGAAGGTTGCAGAAATGGAAAATATATAAATATTAAAGGGGGGGAACAATTGAAACAACAAAGTTAATTATTGCATTAAAACAGTGAGGCATTGAAACAAAATTAACTTTTCCAGAATTGAAACAAGTTGATAAACTAAAAAACCAAGCTACATATTTAAGAATTGTGAAGTGAAGCCTTCTTCTTAAGTAATGCCTTCAATTCAATGGCTGTTGAAAGAAGATACTTAGCTTTAAAGCAGGTGTATCATCTACAATAATAGAGCATAGAGCTTTTGGAACCTTAGCTAATTTTTCTTGCAAAACTGAGATGAAGAAGAAATACCTGGGGGTGGAAGACTTTTGTGGTTGGGACTGTCAATGCGGCCGCGGCCAAGGAAATGGTGGCGGTCAAAGAGCTGAAACAGTCCATTCATGCACCCAATTTGCTTCTGCAGATCTGGATTTTCATCTGATAAGGAGTATATAAACTTTGCAGACATGTTCACTTTCTCTCCTCAACAACAAGAAAGAAAAGTAAAAGCTAAAACACAACTTTCTCAGCTTCCAAACAAATCAACGTCTCTTTTTTTACCCCTAAGAACAAACTTAAAATGTACACACACTATATATAGACATGTACTTGCACTGGAAGAAACCATGAAAAAGGGGAGTTCTAAGTATATCCTAGGTAGTCATCGGATGTTAACTCACTGAGATACTTGTTTTTTCCATAGCTGAGAATTTTCAGAGTAAAATAACAGGAAATGAGGGATAGATTTAAAGATGGAATGAACCCCACATTCCTATTGCAATGAGATAAAACGTTTTCTAGGCTCAGAAAAAGCCAAAAAGGAAGCAAAAGAGAAAGTGAAGAGGGGACCCAACAACAAAAATCACACCCCCAAGAAAGAGATGTTGGTTTTTGGTTTCCTGAGAAAAGAAAAAAGGAATAGTTTTGTGCTTTGGATCTCTCCTGTGAGAATATAGCAGGGGATGATGCTATGTTAGTGCTTTATGCTTTATAATGTATGTAGACCGTAGAGCCAGCCATGACAATGTGACAAAGAATTTGTAGCTGTATTGCCACCTTTAATATAATCTGTCATGGGAAGAATGAGAGATTGAATTGTCTAACCCCACTGCATATTCTTTTATTATTATTATTATTATTATTATTATTATTATTATTATTATTATTAATTTATAGTTTAACACGTACTTAAATTTGTTTGAACCGATATTAATCGTTTCGAATATATTAGATATGAATGGGAGGGAATTAAATAATTGGAGCTGAAAAAGAGAGTTGAAGTTGGAGTTTGTGGGTCAGAGGTGGGTTAGTAAATAAATAAATGTAGGAGTTCCATGTGGACAAAATAATGTGGGGGTGGGTCTGGGTGCAGTTGGATTGTGGACCTCTCCTCCTTCTGCATGTGGAGTCTGTCAGAGATTACCAACAAACTACAACTCATAATAACAAGAATTAGAAGAAGCCACCCTTTTTCCTAACCCTCAGCGTTTTTCTTTGGATTTTGACCTAACAAGGTACAATTACAGTACTTCCCTCCTAATTACTGATGTCGATGGGTAAAATTTGATTTGAAAAAATTGAATTATTTGACTGAACTCGATATTAAAATAATTAATTCGTAATTTTATAAACTAAAATTGGCTCAAAAAATTTATGTGAAGTTTGAGTTATAAAATAGAAATTAAAATTTTTAGTAATTAGTAGATCAATTTTTAATTTCGAGTTGAGTATCTCAATTCTGTCTGATATATATATATATATAATTAGGATCAGCTTATACAATGTAAAACTCTTTAAGTTTTACACGTTTTCTGGATCGTTAGATGGGGGGAATGGATGGCTCAGATTAACTCATTACTCTTTTTTTCAAGTGATAATCTTCACATATTTACTGTTAATCTCATCCCTTCGTTTCACTCATCCAACAGTCTAAAAAACGTGTAAAACTTAAAGAGTTTTACACTGTGTAAACGGATTCTATCTCATATATGAAAGAATATGAAGAATATATGTGTGTATTGTATATGGCTATAGAAAATTATTTAAATTGGAACTAATTATTACCATAACATTATAAATGATTACAATAAAATTTGAACAAAACTCGACTCGATTTTCACTCAACTGAACTCAAAAATTTTTAAATAAAGTTTAAGTTATAAAATATGACTCTTCAACTAGACAGACTATATTTTTTTTTTGACTTGACTCGGTTGAATGTCCACCACTGGATTCAATGGTGCATGTTTGTATGAAAGTGTTTAGGTGATGTTTCGTGAGTTTATCCTTGTGTTGTTATCTTTCAGACACATTGTTCTTTTTATTAATACAATTTTAAATTTAGCTGAGCGAAAACAAAAATTAAGAGGATGCCAATGGTACATATTATTTCTTTTATGTATGGTTGTATTTGGACAGCATAATGTGTCAGAATTTCAAAAATAAGAATTGAAGAGTGTATTGTAATTATGGAGCTTTAATTGCACTCTTTAATTCAAAATTAGAATTTGTTCAACTCAATGCCTCTTAAATATTAAGACAATAATATTGTCGACCGAATTAATACTCAATCGACATTTTATTATTGAAAATTTTTACAACGTTCAACAAACATCCTGAATACTGTTAAATTGATTAATAAAGATTAAAAATTTCAAGGATTCAACATATAATTATAAATTTTATTTTAAATAAAATTTTAATTAAATTAATTTCAATATATATATAATATTTTTAATTTTTTTTTAAAAATAATTGGATCAAATGTGAACTTTAATCAATTTAAAAATTAAAAATTCTAAACCCAAAATCTAAACACCAAATTTAAAACTACAAACTTTAAACCCTAAACTAAAAAACTACACCCCAAACCCAAAACCATAAACATTAAAACATTGTCCGAGAAAGAAACCAAGCTCAAGATAAGAAGAGAGATCGTAGCCCTTGGTGTCTAGCTTGGCAAGATGCATATTGCTGCTTAGGCAAGCAAGGACGAGAAGGAAGACAACACATCTTCAGGAAATACCACTCGTATGGAGAAACTTGAGCGGATTGAATATGAAAAACGAGCAGCAACATGTGAGGAAGCTGAAAAGTCTAAGCATGCGGCAAATGTTCTGATATGTACTTTGCAAATTTAATGTTTGTTAAACAATTCCCATCAATTTGTTTGTTCTGAATGCACATCTCAATTCGAATATTAGATTTAAGCTTTAGGTTTTTGAGTTTTGAGTTTAGGGTTCTGAGTTTAGGCTTTAAGGTTTATGATTTATGATTTAGGGTTTTAAGTTTAAGGTTTTGTGATTATGATTTAAGGCTTTTATTTTTTAAATTGACTAAGGTGTATTTGATCCAATCATTTTAAAAAAAAAATTAAAAAAATCTTATATACATAGAAAATAATTTAATTAAAATTTTATTTAAAATAAGATTTATAATTATACGTTAAGTTCTTGAGATTTTTAATCTCTATTAATCAATTTAATTGTGTTCAGCGATGTTCAACGTTAGTGATATTCAGCGGTATTCGTCGAATGCAATAAACTCATACTCCATCCGTCCCACTTAAGATGTCCATTGTTGGCTTTTCACGTAGTTTTAGGAAGAAAAAGTTTGTGTAAGAAATGTGATATAAATTAATTAAAAAGACAATTTTACCCTTAAAAGTTAAAGTTTGTTTTGTTGGAAAACTAAAAGAAAGGATAGAAAGGGAAATGCACCTTGTAAAAGTAGTTGATTTTTTCAATGAGATATTTTAAGTGAGACAATTTTAAAACACAAAAAAGACATTTTAAGCGGGACAGAAAAAATATTTTACTATATATTTAAACTCACCCGGTTTTGATTTTTACTTGACCTGAAAGTCAGATTAGATAAATCTTTTTCGAAAATAGAGTTTAAATAACGTAATAAGCGTAGCCGGATAATAGAAATTTCGGACAAAATAGCATCCATCACTCATATAAAGACGTCCATACCATTATATTGCACGTAAGATTCATGAAATTTCCCACTGAAATGATGTAGTCAGTAGCTGCTAAATATGCATGTGATTTTCTGGTTTTCGTACGTTTGATTGAACATAAACTGTGGTCTGAAAACATCGATATTAGATATTAGTTTCAGACAATGTGAGCACTTAATCCTATCACTGTCGGATGGCACTGGCTTTATATTCGAAATTTCAAGATGTAACCTTTGATGTGGTTGCGAATTAACATCATCCTATCTCTTATTAGGAAACATAATTACAAAACTTTTACAAAGTCATCTCAATTAGCTGGTTATAGACGTGGGCAACTAAAACGACCGCGCATGGCCTTAAGAGGAGGGGTCCAAAAATAAAGAGCAAATATTAATTAAATATTTATAAAATTTTATATTCGAAATTAACAACTTACGAACAGCTTACACCTTCCTTTAAACTAATTGTAAAATACAAACATTAATATATGATGAGGAGCCATTTAGAATTGAATATTTTTTTGTATATTGTCAATCGAGCCATTATTTCTTTGGATAAGAGATTTGAACAATATCAACTATATGAGAATGTTTTTAGCTTGTTGTTTCATTGTGCTAAATCGCTTTGATTGGACGATGTTAATCTCAAAACTCATTGTAATAATTTTATAAATGCTCTTAAAAAGGTTAGTTATCTGATGTTGATGGAAATGTGTTGGGATGATTAATGAGTAGTTCAAATGATCACTTTTTCATCTTTAATTATGCCTCTAATGGTTTGGTTATGATGTTGATTTGGACATTACTGTGTATTTTTCGTGCATGCCTTAAAATCTGGAAAATACATTGAAAAGACTCTAAATTCTGCAGTTTTGTTTTTTCTGGATTCATGGCCTAATTAGTGGGCATGAATCGGGGTATGAAAGTATGACTGGACGCCACTTCAACAACTTCTAGAAGATGCCACGTCAGCAACGACAATGTTAAAGGATGGCGTCAGCAGCAACGTTGGAAGATGACGTCAGCATCAGCAGTGATAGCTTATCAAGTTTATTTCGATTGCTTATCCGACAATATTTAAAATTTAAATTTGAGATTTATCTTTTGTATTTAATTTAAATATTTTAGGAATTATCTCTTATCACTTTAGAGGTCATTTTAGGGTTTTTAAAATACTATAAATACCCCTTTGGCGTGAACTCAAAAATCATCTCTTGTTCTTTGCTTGCTTTTACTCTTGAGTTTCATAAAAATTCACTTTCTTTTAAATTCTTTATTTTCTTTAGATTTTGTCTATTTTATTTCAAAAAATGGTAAGTATGATTTCTCCCATAATCATGCTTAGCTAAATTTTCTTAAAGCCGAGAGCTAATAATGAATCAATTTCATACGTGAGAATTGAAAAGTGCTTAATTCCCTTCGGGATACATTCTCGTTTTTATGGTTTATTAGTTTCGCAATCAGCCTTACTTATAAAATTAAAACGCTTTCAAATCAAAAAGAGCTCATTGGTTTAGATGTTATTTTAATATACAGTTGGGAGGAAGGATCGGCCTGTGACAATTCAACTTCCTATGAACACATGATACAAGGGTGTTGTTGAAGAAAACAACATTCCTCGTTCATTCGCGGATCTAGGATAATAGCAAGTATTTCTCTGCAATAGAAACAAACATGATGTTGAAGTTAGATATTTTAAATAGTAAAAAAATGAAAGAAAAAAAAATCAGAATTGGGAGAGAAGAAAGTTGCAGAAATTTTAGGATAATTTGAACGACGAAGATGAAATTCTTCAAGCATTCAACATCGGTAGCAACGTTCTTGGAATTTGACACGATGAACTCGAAAGAACCTGCATAATCTGTTATGCAAACCCGAATCGAAACTGTTCTTCGTAGTCGAAAAAGGTGAACAAACTCCAAGGAAGAACTCAAACAATCTGTTGAACGAACCCGAACCTTATCTTGAATTTGCTCGAATACGAACTTGGACCCTTCAATTATCGAACAATTGAGAACCCGAAGTATCAAAGAAAAAGTTTTAAAAAGAACCAAATTTGAGAGAAAATCTCACAAAATAATTTATTCATTCAAGTGTGTAACCTTTACTAAGTATAATTCGTTCTACATGTATAGGCACAAATGGAAGTTAACCGAATTCCAATTTGTGGCTGAAAATAGAGAAAAAAATTAAACAAATTAAAAGAAGAAACCACCAATTGAGGCGGCAGTGCACCATGGCCATCTATTTTGAATTGATGTGCGCCAATTTGAGAAAAAGGCACATGTAAAATGTGCAGCCACTTGAAATTCAAAGTGGAAACCAATTATTCTTATCCAATGTTGCCCGCGTCTTGTGAGATAAAAAGAAGTCTGCTGCCTTTGAATTAAATCACATGCAAATTTATGCATGCATTAAAATTCAAAGATAGAAGCTACTTGCTAATTCACGCATGGTTGCTTGACTCTTTGATATCTGAATGTGCATGGCTCACGCATGGGCTGCTGCACATATATGCAAAACATTATTATTAGTTACATTATCATATTATTCCAAACATATATATCATATTATATACGTATTTAAATATACCTAATAAGTAATATAACCTAAACACGTCATATCTCAATATGTAACACATTAAAAGGCTTACTATCTAAGGCACCGACATTATCAAATGATTTAGAAATATTAGCACAAGTAAAGAAAAGAGCTTCCCTGAAACGTTGCACCCTAGATCGTGTAATTGGTCCTAACGGTAAGACCTCTGGATCAGCAACATGTGTTGGTGAAGGTGTGCTCACATCATCCCCCCCTTCTTGAAAAGGATTTGTCCTCAAATCTGTAGAATCACCATAAAGGGGTTAAATCAGAAACATTAAATGTGGTACTTACATTATATTCACTCGGTAGATCCAACTTGTAGGCGTTGTCATTCACTTTCTCCAACACCTGAAAAGGACCATCTCCTCGCGATAACAGCTTGGACCGCCTTTGGGCTGTAAATCGTTCCTTTTGTAAATGAACCCAAACCCAATCACCAACATCGAAGGTGACTCGCTTCCTTCCTATGTTTGCTTGCTTTTCGTACTGCTGAGTCCTTCGTTCTAGGTTCTCCTTAACTTGTTGATGCAACTTCTTCACATAATCGGCTTTGCTTTGACCAACTCTGTTCGTCACCTGTTCCTGTGGCAAAGGCAACAAATCTAGAGGCGTAATAGGATTAAAACCATAAACAACCTCAAATGGTGACATTTTACTAGCATAATGTACAACATGATTATAAGCAAACTCAACATGTGGCAAACAATCTTCCCAAGTCCTAATATTCTTTTTAATGATGGAACGAAGTAAAGTAGATAAAACCCTGTTAACAACCTCAGTTTGTCCATCAGTCTGGGGATGGCAAGTAGTAGAAAACATGAGTTTCGTACCTAATTTGCTCCAAAGAGTCCTCCAGAAGTGACTCAAAAACTTCACATCCCTGTCAGAAACAATCGACCTGGGAATACCATGTAAACGTACAACATCCCTAAAGAATAAGTTAGCCACATTAACAGCATCATCAGTCTTATGGCATGTAATGAAATGTGCCATCTTAGAGAACCTATCAACCACAACAAATACACTATCTCTACCATTTCTAGTTCGAGGCAATCCCAAAACAAAATCCATCGAAATATCAGTCCAAGGGGAATCAGGAATAGGTAAAGGTAAGTACATACCATGTGGTGAAACCTTCGATTTCGCTTTTCTACAAGTCACACAACGTTCACAATACCTTTCAACATCTCTACGCATCTTCGGCTAAAACAAAAGTTCTTTCAAGGTATGTAACATCTTGGTGACTCCAAAATGACCCATCAATCCACCTTCGTGCGCCTCACAGATCAGAATATCACGCATCGAACCCTGGGGAATGCAAATCATATTTTCCTTGAAAAGATAGCCATCATGCTTGTAAAACTTTCCATCTGCACCTTTCGAACAAGCATTAAACTTATCTCTAAAATTAGGATCATCAGTGTATAAATCACGAATATATGCAAAACCAATCAGATGTGAATCAAGATAACTCAAAAGTGCATACCTACGTGACAATGAATCAGCAACGACATTTTCTTTCCCTTTCTTGTAACGAATGACATAAGGAAAAGATTCTAAGAATTCAACCCACTTAGCATGTCGTTTATTCAATTTATGCTGACCTGTGATGTAACGTAAAGCCTCGTGGTCGGTGTGGATCACAAACTCCTTAGGCAACAAGTAATGCTGCCATGTCTCCAATGCCCGAATCAGTGCATACATCTCTTTATCATAAACCGGATAGTTCAATGTAGCACCACTCGATTTCTCGCTAAAGTAAGCAACGAGCCTCTTTTCCTGCATCAAAACAGCACCTATACCAATTCCAGAAGCATCACATTCATTTTCAAACATTTTATCAAAATCAGGTAATGCTAACACAGGTGCTCTAGTCAAACAATCTTTAATTTTCAAAAAGGCATCTTCTTGTTCTTTACCCCATGAGAAGACTGAATTCTTCTTTATAATCCTGATTAAGGGGGCGGTAATAGAACTGAAGTTAGGAACAAACCGTCGATAAAAACTCGCTAAACCATGAAACGATCTAACCTGAGTAATCGATGTCGGTCGTGGCCATTCCTGAATTGCCTTTATCTTCTCAGGATCAACTTCAACTCCCTGAGAACAAACAATGTAACCAAGAAATGTGAGTTTGTCAGTACAAAATACACACTTCTCCATGTTACCAAACAATCTTTCTTCTCGCAAAACCTGCAGAACAGCTCGCAAATGTCCTACGTGATCCTATAAAGACTTGCTATAGATCAAGATATCATCAAAGTATACAACACAGAATTTACCAATGAAAGATCGCAGAACATGATTCATCAAACGCATAAAAGTACTAGGTGCATTAGTTAAACCAAAAGGCATTACTAACCATTCGTACAAACCTAGCTTTGTCTTGAAGGTTGTTTTCCACTCATCGCCTTCTCGCATGCGAGTCTGATGATAGCCGCTCCTTAAGTCAATTTTGGAGAAGATGACGGCTCCGCAAAGCTCGTCCAACATGTCATCAAGTCTTGGAATGGGATGATGATACTTAATTGTGATCTGGTTCACAGCTCGACAATCTACGCACATCCTCCAAGAACCATCTTTCTTCGGCACTAACACCACCGGAACAACACACGGACTCAAGCTCTCTCGAATGTAACCCTTGTCCATCAACTCAGTAATTTGCCTTTGAAGCTCTTTCGTCTCTTCAGGGTTGGTTCGATAAGCTGGCCGGTTTGGAATAGTAGCACATGGAATGAAATCAATCTGTTGCTCAATGCCATGAAGAGGTGGTAATCCCTTTGGTGTTTCAGATGGAAACACGTCTTCAAACTCCTGCAAAAGTGTCAAAATCGGTGAAGGTAGATCAGAAGGAAAATCTGTCAATAAACAATAATCTTTAAACATCAAAATAAGAACAGATTGTTGAGAGGAAAGACATTCCGTGATTTCGCTATTGCTCGCATACACGAACATCTTCTTCTTCTCTTTTACAGTCTCTTTACTCTTTTTCAAGCTTGCCTGATCTTCAAACACTTGAATCGGTGTCAAAGGAGCCAAAGTGATCTTCTTATCTGCATGCATAAAAGAGTAACAGTTTGTATAACCATAATGCATTACCTTCTTGTCATATTGCCAAGGGCGTCCCAAAAGAAGGTGAGTAGCATCCATCGTCACAACATCACAAAGGACCTCGTCCTTGTAGTTTCCAATTGAAAATGGTACAATAGCTTGTCTGGTCACTTTAAGCTCGCCACCATCATTCAACCATTGTAACTTATATGGATGAGGATGCTTTGTCGTTTTCAGACCTAACCTGTCAACCATCACTGAACTGGCAACATTAGTACAACTACCACTATCAATAATCACAACACATACCTTGTCTTGCACCTTGCATCGTGTGTGAAAGATATTCTCACGTTGTAGATCATCCGGTACCTGTTGCACATTCAAACTTCTTTTAATAACCAAAAGTTCCATTACCTTACCAGATTCAGGAACCTCTAGGTCGATCTCGTCTTCCTCTTCAGTAGGGAGATCATGCACTTCCTCCTCGGAATCTGACTCAATCTCACCATCATCTCGCATCAACATAACCCTCCGGTTAGGACATTGACTAGCAACATGTCCTCTTCCAAGGCACTTGAAACACTGGATATCTCGCGATCGTTCTTTTACCACCACTTGCTGTTTGCCACGCCCATTATCAGCAACGAGAGGCTTTGGTGTGCTGGATTCGCCTTGCTCTCGAATCCGAAGTGGCGTTTGCGGTGCTTGTTTCCTGGAATTGTTAGGAGTATATAATGGATTTGAAAAAGATTTAAAAGAAGGGTTACCTCAATTTGAAGACTTCCTGCGCTGCTGTCGTTCAATCTTTATTGCCATCTGCACCATGTCATCAACCTCGACATAATGCTGTAACTCAACAGCGTTGGCAATCTCGGTGTTCAACCCTACTAGAAAATGTGCCATGGTAGCTTCTCGATCTTCCTCGATATTTGCACGCATCATAGCCATTTCCATATCCTTGAAATAATCCTCAACGCTCCTATTTCCCTGTTTCAAATTTTGCAACTTTTGAAACAAATCATGATGATAGTGAATAGGGACAAACCTTTTACGCATTAGTCGCTTCATCTCGATCCATGTTGCAACTGGATCATCACCAGTACGTCTACGACTAAGCAGTAACTGGTCCCACCATATCAAGGCATAATCAACAAACTCTGTTGCTGCTAATCGAACCTTCTTCTGTTCCGAGTAATTATAACACTCGAAAATGTGCTCCACTTTGCTTTCCCAAGCCAAGTATGCATCAGGATCTGAGCGTCCTTGAAAAGAAGGAATAGCAACCTTAATGTTAGTCAAATTATCGTCTACCTGTTGCACACGTCCTTGTCTAGGAATATGCTGCCTCGGTGACCGTTCGTCTTCATTTTCGTTCAATACATCATTAACAGAGTTGGATCCTCCATCAAACCTATCCATCCTCGACTGTAATGGCTCTAAGGCGGTAGCCACTACTCGTTGCATCATTCTCTCTAAGGCTTGCATTTGAGGAATCAGTGGATCCTGTTCAATCGTGTGATCATCGGAACCTGCCATAATTAACAACAAAAACAAACAAACAAACAAACGGGTTAAAGGTTAGAAAAAAAAAGTAGTCCTCACCAATCACATAGCAAAAATCCTCACTAGTCACTCCAAAGAATTTGCACTCAAGAAAATAAGGAATTAACACTCAGCACTCGTGTTTCACTCGGGAGAATACTCGAATGGCTCTTTTTGTCTCCCCTTCTGTTCTCACACGCTCTGTTTGCCTTTTCCCTCAATCTCTCGTACTTAGTTCTTTAAAGAACCGATTCTGGTGTTCAGATTCTGCAAGTGTTGTCAAATTGAAAGAAAACGACGGGTGACGGGTGAATATTGTTAGAACAAAGATAAGGGTTAGGAGAAAAGAAAAAAAATGAAAGTTGAGAATTGGGCTGAAAAATAATAATAATATGAAATGAAAGAAAAGATGCTAAAAGAACAAGAATTTAGCAACTTACGCAGTAGAAATGCTTACCACCATCCTATCTCCGGAACAAACAAGAAAAGTTGATTTCGGGTGATTTTAAGGTATTTCAAGGTAAGATAAGCATATCCTTCATCATTTCACGTCCAAACAGCACATATTAACACAAAATACCCCAAATATTCGAAAATGGTTTTTTTTATTTTTTTTCGATTTTTTATGACTTTGACTTTATTGGTCAAACTTTGAATTTTGACTTTTTTTCAGAATTTTTTTTTTTGATTTTTTTTGGCTTTTGTATATATATTTTTTGATGTCTGGTAGTGCAGAAATTGCTAAAATCCGACCAAAGCTCTGATTACCATATGATACAAGGGTGTTGTTGAAGAAAACAACATTTCTCGTTCATTCGCGGATCTAGGATAATAGCAAGTATTTCTCTGCAATAGAAACAAACATGATGTTGAAGTTAGATATTTTAAATAGTAAAAAAATGAAAGAAAAAAAATTCAGAATTGGGAGAGAAGAAAGTTGCGGAAATTTTAGGATAATTTGAACGACGAAGATGAAATTCTTCAAGCATTCAACATCGGTAGCAACGTTCTTGGAATTTGACACGATGAACTCGAAAGAACCTACATAATCTGTTATGCAAACCCGAATCGAAACTGTTCTTCGTAGTCGAAAAAGGTGAACGAACTCCAAGGAAGAACTCGAACAATCTGTTGAACGAACCCGAACCTTATCTTGAATTTGCTCGAATACGAACTTGGACCCTTCAAAGAAAAAGTTCTAAAAAGAACCAAATTTGAGAGAAAATCTCACAAAATAATTTATTCATTCAAGTGTGTAACCTTTACTAAGTATAATTCGTTCTACATATATAGGCACAAATGGAAGTTAACCGAATTCCAATTTGTGGCTGAAAATAGAGAAAAAAAGAAAAAAATTAAACAAATTAAAAGAAGAAACCACCAATTGAGGCGGCAGTGCACCATGGCCATCTATTTTGAATTGATGTGCGCCAATTTGAGAAAAAGGCGCATGTAAAATGTGCAGCCACTTGAAATTCAAAGTGGAAACCAATTATTCTTATCCAATGTTGCCCGCGTCTTGTGAGATAAAAAGAAGTCTGCTGCCTTTGAATTAAATCACATGCAAATTTATGCATGCATTAAAATTCAAAGATGAAAGCTACTTGCTAATTCACGCATGGTTGCTTGACTCTTTGATATCCGAACGTGCATGGCTCACGCATGGGCTGCTGCACATATATGCAAAACATTATTATTAGTTACATTATCAAATTATTCCAAACATATATATCATATTATATACGTATTTAAATATACCTAATAAGTAATATAACCTAAACACGTCATATCTCAATATGCAACACATTAAAAGGCTTACTATCTAAGGCACCGACATTATCAAATGATTTAGAAATATTAGCACAAGTAAAGAAAAGAGCTTCCCTGAAACGTTGCACCCTAGATCGTGTAATTGGTCCTAACGGTAAGACCTCTGGATCAGCAACATGTGTTGGTGAAGGTGTGCTCACATCAACACACTTAGCGGTGGTTCGGTAAGGAAAATCGAGATCGGATTCGATTCTCGAAGAGACAACATAATCCGAGTCGGGCCTTTCCAGTACTTAATCTGATTGTTTTAACGACAATAGTTGTGGTTAATCCACTCAAGAATCATCTTTCGAAGATCGACTTAGGAAGATCAGTTACAAGAGAGAAAGACAAGTTACAATGGGTTGGGCCTTGTAGACTGTAACCGACATGAATCTCGGAGTAAAAATCCATTCCAATTATCGACGAAATTGAAACAAAGCTAGCTCGAGGCAACTTTATCATTATTATTTTTTTAATCAATTTTCATCTTCTCTATATTGACTGCTTTTGATTTACTTCATCTCAACCTCACCTATTCCCCCATTATATTTTATTTATTTGTGTTACAGCATCCTGGACTGAAATCAACGTGAAATTGCATCAAGAGTTCCAAATTATCTGTTGATCAACCCTCTTTATTATACTATTCCTTTATTTATTTATTTATTTTTGAAGAGGATTATTTTTTACGAGTAAAACGAAGCTTGTCAATAACCAATCAATGGTGAAAGGCTAAGAGGGCGGTGAATTGACAATTTAAAAATTGGTGAAAGCAAATAGAAAGATAAAAAATGGGACGCAAGAGATTTATTGTGGTTCAACCTTCTAACAAGGTTTACATCCACTACATTAGCCTCCCACTAAGGATTTTCTCAAATTCACTAAGAATTTCTCCCCTTTTTCTAGATTCAAGAGGAAAGCTTTACAACCTTAAAGCTTATACCCCAAAGCTTTGAGAAAACCCTCTCCTACAAGAGAAAAATAAATAGCAAACTAGAAAACCCTCACAAGGTACAATGTTTGCACAATTAAGTTAACTCAAACCCCCAAACTTGATAGCTAAGTTTTCAGTCATTCGCTTCATTTGTAACACCCGGGTTTAAGGGTCGGGTGAAAAATAATATTTTAATATTATTTTGGGTTCGGTTTTATAATTTAAATAATAAAATATTTAAACAGGCCTCAGGATTTCAAAATGGTTAAGGCTATGTTGGGCCTATCTCTTGGGTCCAAAATCCATGGACTTTAAGAGATGTGGGTTTTGGACTTTCTTTAAGGGCATAGTGGTAAAAATTATTTTGGGTGAATTTAAAATAAAACAAAAGATGAGCATGTGCTCATCTTCTTCCTCATTTCCAACTTTTCAAAACCAACAACAATGGAGAGTCTTTCTCTCCATCTCACCATTTCATCTCTTCCAACTTTATCTTTGGAGCTTTTCAAAAGGTAATTGTGTTTTTGACTTGGCCTTGGCTTTCTTTACATTTTGGTACCATTAGATTTCATAAAAACTGTAACGCCCCGGTTTTGGGCTTAGAAGTTTTGGCCGTTGACCGGTTCGGTCAAAGTGCTGTTCGAATCTAAAAGGGTGAAATTAGGAAAGCCTAGTTCGGGTTGCATTAAAAATATGGAAAAATGTTCTAAAATCATCTTTTAATATATATAAGTGAACTGTGAAATCAATTTTACAAAATGAGGTTTGGAAGGGTGACATTTTGGCTAGTGACCAAAATGTAATTTTTGAAAGTTGCGTGACTGTTTTAGAAAGGATTGAAACTTTGAATCTTTAAGGAGCTATTTACCCAAAGGGAGTTTCTCCAGATTTTTCTAAGATATTTTAAGGCTTAATTCTGATTTTAAAACATAAGAAAAGAGGAGGGAAACTATTTTGGCTATTTTGTAACTAATTTTCCTATTTTCTCAATTTTCCTTTCTCACATTTTCTCTCAACCCAAACACTTTCTTTCCAGAGAATTTCTTCTGATTTTGTCACCTAAATCTCTCCTTTCAACTCTCTTTTGATTCCTAATCATTACATCAACAAAACCTCACCATTTGCTACTTGATTCTTCAAGCTTTTTGGCTCTAAAAGAGGAGAAACTCAAGTTTGGAGGTAAGAACGTTCTTCTCCTCTAAACTATCAGTTCTTTACTGAAATTCCTAAGTTCTCAATCCTTAATTGATGTTTTATAAATGGCTTTTGAAGTTGTGAAATGGATCTTGGCTTAAAATGCAAGATTTGGTGATTTTTGATGGATTTTCGTTTGATCTGTTAAAGCAGTGATTTGAGATGTGTTTTTGATGATTAATGAATGTTAATTTGATAAGGAATTGAGTTTTGATTAATGCAATCCCGGATAGGTTGAATTTCCTAAGTTTAGCTTGTGATTCTTGATTGTTTTTGAGGTGATCTTGTGGATCTGATGTTGCTGGATGTATAAGGATGTTGTTAGGTTCTTTTTAGATGTTAAATGATGTTAAAGGATGTTTGGTTTTGATGGTTTATGGCTGGGCTTTGTTGAGAGGTGGTTTGGATGCATTTTCGGTTGTGTTTGGTGGCCGAAAATGGAGTGTGGATGAGAGCAGCGAGTTTAGGTGCTTTCATTGAAGCTATTAATGCATGATGATGCATTAATCCTCTGCTTTGATGTGTTTAAAACAGGGGAGTCATCTTTGGATCCAAGTGGTGGTGGTCCGGAGGCTTGATTTGTGCTTCGGCAAGAGGCGAAGTGGAATCGGTGAGTGAAATTGGGTTTTCGTCTTTGAAACCAATGTCTTGGGAGCTTAGTTTAAGTCTAAACAACTTTGCTAAGCTCAAGTGTAAGTTTTCGGAAAAACTCTTTAGTGGTGGCCATGGTTTGATTGTTGTGCAATGTGGTTTATTGCATGTTTTAAATTCTGTTTTGAAAGCATGTTTTAGCATGGTTAATGCTGTTTTTGTAAGCCATATGTTGAAGGAAGCTCAAGGTAAGAGTTCCTTGTTTTTGAGCATTGTTAAAATGTGGTTTGATGCTTATAAATGCATGATGTTTATGGCTTGGTTTAATGCTTTAAAACATTGGATGATTTGATGATAATGATGTATATTGGCAAGTGATGTTTTGAAAAGAAGGTTAAGGTCACTAAGGTGGTTAAAAGTCCTTGAGTGAGCCTTGTTACTTATGAACATCAAGGTGGTTAAAAGTCCTTGGATGGTTCTTGTTAAGGACACAAAGGTGTTTAAAAGTCCTTGTGTGGTCCTTGCCATGGTGTTTAAAAGTCCATGGGCCAAGGTGTTTAAAAGTCCTTGGGGCCAAGGTGGTTAAAAGTCCTTGGGGTGAAACTTGTAATGGACACAAAGGTGGTTAAAATTCCTTGTGTGGTCCTTTCCATGGTGTTTAAAAGTCCATGGGGCCAAGGTGTTTAAAAGTCCTTGGGGCCAAGGTGTTTAAAAGTCCTTGGGAAGAACACAAAGGTGGTTAAAAGTCCTTATGTGGTTCTTGAGAATTATAATATCACAATGGTGTTTAAAAGTCCATGTGTGAATATTATGTTGATCTTGTTTTAAAAGATGAAACTTATCACTTGTGGCCAATATGACATGAATTGATATGGAAGCATGTTTTGCTTGTTAAAGAATGCTATGAGCATGAATATATGATGTTTTGAAGTATGATTTATAAAGTGTTTTACAAATGCATTATTGAATGGTTTTCAAGAGCATTCCTCACTAAGCTTTTGCTTACGCTCTCTTTCGTTTTCTTAAACCAATAATGCAGATCATTAAGGTACTTTGAGGGCAACAAGGAAGGCAAGCAATCAAGTGGGATTAAGCTCAAAGTATGGAAAGGTTTTCTTAAACGTATTTTAGCTTTTGGTAATTTGGCAATGGGGGACCTATGTGTATGTTTTGGGAGATGTTTTGAACTCCCTAAGTATGTTAAATGCTGTTGAGAACATGCTGGATTGTAATTGGTCTTTATATGCTTGGTCTTGAAGGTTTATGCTTGAATGATTAGCTTGAGTAGGAAGCATGCTTTAAAATTGGGGCTTTTCTTATGTGTTGATATAATGATGAATTGTTGATGCAAATATGTCTCTTGGATGTTGAATTTCATGCTGGTAAAGTTTGGTAGCAATTGGAGCATGTATGGTTGATCAATTGCATGTTTTAGGAAGCCTTATGCTGCAATCTGTGCAGGGTGTTTCGGAACAGAGGCTACCGTTTCGGAACGGGTGCCTTGTATGAACCCAGGCGTCCGAAACGGTAGGCACCGTTCCGAAACGGAATGGCCACTGCCAGCCCGCGTTTCGGTACGCGTTGCGGAACGGCCCCGTGTTTCGGAACAGGCTCACCCTGTTTCGGAACAGCCGACCGTTGGGGGCTGACAATGGTAGTTAAATGTTTTGGAATGTTTGCATTTTGGTCCCGAATCTTGTTTGTGCAATTGTATGAGTTTGGAATGTCCTTTTGAGCTGAAATTTGGCAGAGAAGCATGAAACCTGACTAATTTCAAGATGGTAACTTTAATTTGGGTTAAAGCCTTATAATTTACAGAATTTACAATTTGGTCCCTAAAGTTGCAAATTGTTCAATTGGGTCCCTGTTTGATCTCTGATGGTTGTGATCTTTGAGTATGCTGTTTGTAAGATCATAACTAGGGTTAATGTGCATCTAGACAAGAGTAAAAAGAAAAAAAAGGGTCGTTAATCAAGGTTGACTTTCGGGTTGACTTTGGTTTTCCCCGTGTGACTTTCTTAATTCGGGTCAACCGTCTAGGCCGGGTTAAGGGGGTTACAAAAACTATGTATTTTGCATTTGAGTTTTTCAAAGTCTTAGGTTAAAGGTTGAAGCTTTATGATTATTTATCAAAGCTTTTGATTTATTATGGTTAGATATGTTGTTTGCTACCCATAAGACCCAACATAGATGATTTTTACACGATTTTATACATATTCCCGAATTTGGGTATAAATGGGTTTTTTGAAGGGTTTTGGGTGAGTTTTGGGGGTTGTTTTAGGTGAGAATTGATAGACTATTGGTAGTACTATGGTTGGGGGTTGATTTGGGATCATTTGTGGGTGCAATGGATGTTGGAAACATGGTTTTTGGACATGGTTTTGGGGCTGCCCGAGTTGGCTAAAAATGGGATTTGTTCATAGCTTGCAACATGGTAAATTGAATTTGAATTGTGTTCCGGGTTGGTCTTTTGATGTTGGGCTGATTTGGAATTGTTTGAAATGTGTTTGAGGTTGTTAGAAGCGGGAATTTGTGTTGGAGAAGCTTCAGGAAGAAATCCGAGATTGTGAGAGTGGTTGCTTACTTGGCTTGGAGCTTGGAAGCTTAGGTGAGTGGTTAAATATTTTTAAAATGGTTTTGAGTATTTGGTTCAAGTATGTGAACCTAGGATGGGCTTGGTAAACCCACCTAGAGTTGGGATAGAGTGGTAGCCTAATCCCAAGCTTTGATTAGAGACTTTGGTTGCACTCTTTAATGGTTGTATATGCTTCGTGTTAAATTGTGATGGTGTTGATTATGTATATATTGTATACATGTATGTTGAGGCATGTTGGATGCATTGTTATATGCATGTTGATGATAGATATGATATGGTTATACACATGTGCAAAATATGATGTGATATGGTTGTTAATGATGTAAATGTGGTGTTGTCATGTGAAATGAGATTATGAGGTGATTGCTTGATCCGAGGATCATAGTGAGTACATGCTAGGCATGGAAATGTGGTTTGTGCATGACGGTAAGTCATGGTGAGTACGTGCTAAGCACGGAAGTTGTTAATAAATGGTATTGTGGAATGTGTTAGTATTGGCACTAGTATGCTTGGGTACAAATGATCGATCATTAGGATGTTTAGTGTGCACACGTGACTCAAAATGTGCGCGTGGTCTTGATGATGGTAGTCATCAAGATGGAGTACGGGTTCGCCCGAAAATCTTCTTACTTATAATAGTCGGTGATGAGTGGAATCCCATCGACGGGCGTGAGGATGAGTGGAATCCCCTCCGCGTGAAATGAGGCGTGAGGATGAG
The DNA here is from genome assembly GCA_958450335.1 of Hibiscus tridactylites. NCBI lineage: Eukaryota > Viridiplantae > Streptophyta > Magnoliopsida > Malvales > Malvaceae > Hibiscus > Hibiscus tridactylites. Next base: position 21,604,161 of record OY288284.1, on the reverse strand, counting down.
TGGAATCCCCTCCGCGTGAACGGTGATGAGTGTAATCCCACCGACAGGTAATGGTTGTGTTGTTGGATGTAAGTTCCAACGGTTATCAGCGTATTCGAGTCATAGCTAGGTGCCAATACGAATTGTGGTTTATGTTTCCAATATGTGATTAATTGTGAACCAGTGTGATTTGGGATGTGTTGCTAACATGGTTAAATATATGTGATTACATATGTTATGGATTTAAACATGTTGAGCATGACATAATGTTGATTATATGTTCATGCATCATGTTCATTTTGGCCTTTGCGGATTGGAGGTAAGATCACGCATTTCATTTTGGAAATTGCTCGTGCTTGGACCCTGCATTGTCGAAGGTTTGTTTTATGAGCTTACCCTCACTAAGATTTTATGCTTACGCTCTCTTTTGTTCGACAATGCAGATCAATAGCTTGTGGGTGGCAAGGGCAAGGAAAGGTCTCCAAGTGTTGCTTACGGTTAGCTCAAGTATGATCTTTAAATTGTAGATTGTAATAGTCAAGCAATGGGTAGGTGTGGTTGATTTGTGCTATTGTCGGTTGTGTAGGAGCATGTTTAGACTCCCTATTTATGTTGTTTTTGATTGGTTTGTTGATGCCATGTTTGGATTGTGAACCATGTCTAAATTGCTTACCTTGTGTGTTGGTCATATGCCTTGTGAGAATGCCTAAGTGTATGGATGTTGAAGCATGAGATCTTAAGTGCTTGTATGTCCATATATGCATAAATTGCCCTTTTGTATGAATGCTATGTATGGATGTTTTACTATTCGTTTGATTGCTTCCTTTGGCTTTAGTATGATTGCTTAAATGTTGGTATGTGCATAGGAGAGTCCAAAAATGCATCTAGAGTCGTGTTTGGGGTCGTCAAGTTGATAATTGTGGAATTGCAGTGCAGGGCGTATCGATACGCCTGAGGGCCGTATCGATACGACCTTGCCCAAAAGCCACGATTTTTGGCCTGACGTACCGATACCTTGGGGGTACCGATACCCTCCAAAGTTACTGGAATTTGGAGAAGTGGGATGATAGTAGGGCGTACCGATACGGGGTTCACGCATATCGGTACGGTTCGACCTAGTTGACCAAGAGATGTTAACCAAGAAGGGCGTATCGATACGCTCGAGGGCTGTATCGATACTGTCTTCTTGTGTTGACCATAGAGTGTTGACTTTGGTCAAGGCGTATCGATACCCTTGACAGATGTATCGATACGGCCTGCTTAATTACAGAAAATGGGCTGTTTTAAAGGTGATGTCTCGAATGATCGTTTTTGTATTGTTCTTGTTTTCGCTGACGTGTTTCACATAGGATATGTAATACATTTAGACAAGATAAATAAAAGAAATTTTCTAGGGTTGCTAACCGAGGTGGGACCTTAACGGGTTTTGCGTCAGTTTTACTCGTGTGGCCCACTCGGACCGGTCATCCGGCCAGACCGGGACAAGGGGGTTACATCATTCCTCTTATTGTTTTTTAATTTTTTCAACAATGAATTTTTCCTGTTTAACGTGGAATGTTAAAGGTCTCGGTAGGCCAAAGAAACTTAGGGCAGTGGTGGGGGTAATTGGCTCGCAAAAAGTCAGGTTTATTTTTCTTCAAGAAACAAAGCTTCATATGCTCTAGCCTTCGGTAGTTAGAAGGTTAAAGGGTAAGAACATCATTTTTTCTCTATGGAGCGGAAGATCATTTAGGATCGAGCCAATTTCCTTATCGGGAAGCTAAGTATAAACAGAGAAAGGTGTGGTCTCCTAAATATCTAAGCCCCAAATGAGCCAGTAGAAAGAAATAAATTTTTTGACTCTCTCTTAGAATGCATCGAAGAACTCTCAGTCCCAAAATTATCGGCGGGGACTTTAACGCGGTATTATCTGCAGAGGAGAAGGTTGGAGTGGAGTTCAAATCTGGATCAAGCATATGCTTTTTTTTCCTTCATATAATGCAACAGGCTGGTCGATTTACCAATGGCAAGAAGGTCTTTCACATGGTTTCGAGGGGGTTCGAAAGTAGAAGCAGGCAAGCTTGACAAATTTATGTTGTCTCTTGAGTTTTTTGTGTGGTTTCCAAATGTGGTTTAGAGTTTGCTTTCCAGAGGACTTTATGATCATAAACCAATGACTCTTAAGGAGGCATTGGTTGCAAATGGTCCAACACCCTTCAAGTGGTTTTCTCACTAGGCTGAGGAACCGAAGTATGTTGAATTAGTTGAAACAATTATAACGAATGATAATCGGAAAAGTATGGGAGAAATGTCGAAGTCTATTAAAGAGGCTACAAAGGCGTGGGTAAAAGAGTTTCGAGAAAGAGTAGCTGAGATCGTATTGGGAGTTGAAAAGAGAATTGAAATCTTGGAGGAAGATCTGTGTAAGCAAGGACATGATCGGGCTAAGATTGAAGAAGCTAGAACTCTGAAAATGTCACTATGGACCAAACACAGAAGGGACGAGAGATAATGGGTTCAGAAATCAAGAATCAAATGGTTAAAGAAGGGTGATAAAAACACCAATTTTTTTCATCTTTTTGCTTCCATTAGACGCAACATAAACAATATAACATCGTTAAAAACTGGTGATGGCTGTGTGGAGGATCCAGAAAAAATTGCCCTAGCTTTTGAAGAACACTTCATGGATAACTATAATCAATTTCATACAATTCCCGTGAAATACTTTGGGGGTGACCTAAGCAAATTGAGTCTAGAGTCTGCTGAGAGATTAGAAGCTCCATTCAAAACAATGAAAATTTGGGCAGCAATACAGACAACGGATGGCAACCGAGCCCCTGGCCCTGATGGCTTTAACCTGGATTTTTATAAAAAAAATTTGGCCTTCACTGAAAGGGAAGATTCTGAATTTTTTCGATGAGTTCTACAGAGGGAGGCTGAAAGATAAGTCCTTGAACCATTCGTTTATTACACTTATTTCGAAAAAGTCACACCCTTCTACAATGGATGATTACAGACCCATCTCACTCGTAGGCAACGTATATAAAATCTTGGTTAGAGTTCTATCCAGAAGATTAGGTGATTGCATTTGGGAAGTGGTTGGCGAAACTCAGTTTGCCTTCACCCTTGGAAAGCAAATTGATGACTGCTCTTTAGTGGCAAATGAGGTGATTGATGATCTGAAGAAAAGCAAGAAAAAAGTTATCATTTTTAAAGCTGATTTCAGGAAAGCCTACGACACTGTGGACAGGGTTTTCCTTGACTATATTTTGAGCCGCATGGGTTTCGGGCAGAAATGGAGGCATTGGATCTTCTTGTGAATCTCAACTGCTTCAATATTAGTGTTGGTAAACAGAGTAGCAATGAAGAGGTTTGACATCAAGAGGGGACTGAGACAGGGGTGCCCATTATCGCTGATGCTTTCCAACATAATCGGAGAAGGCCTAAGTTCCCTTTTGAATAGAGCTATAGAAGTGAACGTTTTGGAAGGTGTTAAGGTGGGTAGAGTTGGGTTACCGATATTACACATGCAATTCGCAAATAATCTAATCCTGTTTTTGATGGCTGGTATAGAGAAAGTAGAATGCATCAAAAGGCTACTTCAGATTTTCGAGGTAGCATCCGAGTTGCAGTTAAACATGAAGAAAACTAGGATCTATGGAATTAACGTGGAACAAGAGTTGCTCTCATGGTGGATAGTGGAAATAAAATGCATCAAAGATTCCCTCCCATCAAGCTATCTTCGCATGCCATTAGGATATACAAGTAACTCGATAGAATTATAGAAGCCAATAGTCGAAAAAGTCCAGACTAAGCTAGAGGGATGGAAAGAGGAATTATTATCTATTGTTGGGCGTATCGCATTAGTGAAAGCAGTTCTAAGTAATCTGCTTGTTTATTATATGTCCGTATTCAGTTTGCCAGCTTTGGTTGGTGATAAATTAAACAAGCTGATTGCCAACTTTCTCTTGGGAGCAAATAAGGAAAGAGCTATACATTGGATTAAGTGGGAGAACCTAAGTAAACCTAAAGATTATGGTGGAGTGGGAATTGTCGATGTAAAATTAAAAAATAGTGCCATACTCAATAAATGGTTATGAAGATACAACGGTGAAGCAGGGAGTTTATGGAGAAGGGTGATAGAAGCAAAGTATGAACAATCACATAGCATATTGGTCCCAAAGCCGGGGAAAAGTATTAAGATGTCTTGGACCTGGAAAAATATTATCAAGCCGCTGTATAATCAAGATGACTTCTTTACAGAAAATCTTTGATATGTTTTGGGGCATGGCAAGTCCATTAGTTTTTGGGATGATCATTGGACTGGATTTCCATCACTTAAGACTGCCTTTTCCCGTATCTTTGCGCTCTCGGTGAAGAAAATATGGATGGTCTGCGAGTATGGTTCCAAAGAGTCGGGAGAGTGGAGGTGGAATATCATGATGAAAAAAAAGCTTTTTTGAGTGGGAGAAAGAATGGTGGGACTGCTTCATGAATACTTTGGGACGAGCTACTAAGGTTGGGGCTGATAAGAAAGGCCTTAGATAGGTAGGCACCTCAAGTGGTGTATATAAGCCTAAAGATCTCTGCAAACTGTCGGCTTCTAGGGGGTACGTAAGGACAGGCTATGGCACTAATTTGGTGTAATATCGCCCCCCAAAGTTGTAATATTCGTGTGGAGAGCAGTGCAAGGAAGGCTTCCAACCCATGATAAACTATCTAAAAGAGGTATCCATGTTTCAGCAAATTTGGTTTGTGTCCTATGCTCCAAAATCATGAATCTATTGATAATTTGCTATGTCACTGTGAGTTTCTATGGAGAATATGGCAAAGCTAGATACGTCTATGGAATTTAAATATTATAATACCACATAATTTTAATTCATTCTTGCGCATATGGGATCACCAACCTATAAGAACCGTGGTAAAACCTGTTTGGAGTATGGCTCTCTTTGGTATTGCATGGACAATATGGTGTTGTAGGAATGAGGTCATTTTCAATAATGCCACTTTTACAGAGAATCAAGTTTTTGAGCTAGCCCTCCTTCGAATAGGTTACTGGATCAAAAGCAAATGACCGTCCTCTTTCACATCATTTTTTGATTTATCCTCACATCCTTCCCTGTGCCTGGTCAAGTCCAGACAAGAATCGAGACTGGCCCTAGGCTTGTGGATAGTTCCTCCAAAAAAAGTGTTGAAATTTAATGTGACGCTTCTACAAAAGGAAGCTTTGGTGAAGCCGATATTGGGGGAATTCTAAGAGATTACAGAGGCACATATATAGCCAAGTTTTCCAAATCTTTTGGCCTATCAGATCCTACAGGGGATGAAATTTCTACAATTGAATAAGCATGCATCATTTTCTCTTCATCGAAGTGGGTGAAGCGTTATTCCTTAGTCATTGAGTCTGATAGTGTTATGGAAGTAAACTGGATCACAAATGCAGCCCATGTCCCTGTTGTTTTTGCAGACAAAATCAAGAAGTGCAGGCATTTTCGATCAACCTTCAACTGGGACTTCACTTTTGCTTTAAGGGAAGCTAACTGTTTTGCTCACAACCTGGTTGTTCAAGGTGTTCTTAGAGATAAGAACTTTCTGTGGTTTAATGAGAATTGTTTGAGTGGGGAGTCTGTGTAGTATGTGTTTCCTTTTTGTAGCCTGACTGATTTAGGCATGGGGCCTAACATTACTTGTAAGGTTTTCGTATAAGGTGAACCCTCTCCATATTTGTACTTCTTACTCAATTTATAATAATAGTTGGCACTATTTTCCCCGATTAGGCATTAGAGGGGGGTTTTAATGAGGCCATTTCCTTTCAAAAAAAGAATAAGAACAGTCAAGCGTGTTACAAGAATTTGATTCTATGAGCTCAAAATTGTTGGATATGAGCTTGAATGCTTTAGGCTTGATGAATAGTTGTTGTTGAAGCTTTGGAGACTTGTTTTTATGCCCCCTCATTGAATTTTAACCGTTTGGATAGCTGAGATCATAATTATAGCCGTTGGACTTTATTTTTCCCTTAATAAATGTAGTCTGCCAACTCTGGTATCTGTACTTAGGCTCGGATATCAGTACCTGCCAAAAGAAGAAAGAGTCGTTGTACAAAGGGATATCGATATGCGAAATGATGTATCGATATGAGGAGTTCATTTTATAAAGGTGTACCGGTACAGTTCGTACTGTATCAGTACCAATTTTGCTCACTAGAATCTGAAAAAGTTATGAATGAAAAATTGTATTGATACGCCTATATGGGCATCGGTATGCATTAACTAATTTTCAAAGTTATGATTCCAACAAACTATCAAGGCTATGATCGAATATTTATTACAAAATATTTGGAAAAACTTATTGCCTCGTACCGGTACGCACAAAGGTCGTACCGATACACAAAGGTAAAATTGATTCTCAGGATGAATGGTGTACGGATACAGGTACAGATGTATCGATACCTTATAACGATCAAGTATAAAAATGATTTCTAGTAGCTAAAAACAGTATCGATACGACCAAGGGTGTATCGATACTCCTGGACCAATTTTGGCTATTTGAGTACAAAAAACACTTAGAAAAATATTGGGGGTTTAAGTTTTTGACTTAGAAATTAGGGTAAAGTACACAAACGGTCACTGAACTTTGGTAAAAGAAACAAAATGGTAACCAAACTTTCAAAAATCACAACATGGCAATTAGAGTTTATGTTTTATAACAAAATGGTAACTGAACGTTAAGTCCCGTTAAGTGACTATTATAAAATTTGGTATAATAACACATTTAGTCCTTCATATTTATACATTCAATTAATTTAGTCCTAACTCGAAACAATTCACTAAATTTAGCCCTCGTTATTTACACATTCTTCCAGTTTGGTCCTTAAAGCAAAATTCCAAAGTATGATAGCATGATAAATAATTACAATGAAATTTTTATAGGAACTCGAAAACTTGACTCGACTCGAATCGAAAAAATTTCAAATAAAGATTAAGTTGTAAAATATGACGCGTCAACTCGAATAACTCAAAATTTTTTGACTCGACTCGATCGAACGCTCACCTCTATCTTAAGATATGACGCGTCAACTCGAAATATTCGAATATTTTAAATGATTTTTTTCTTTTAAATCGAATATTTTTTAAAATAGAATATTTAATATTTTCATATTTAAATCACATCGATTATTTAATAACTACTTTAAATATTGGATTTAATTTAAAAATATTCGATTTAAAAGAAAAAAAATTGATTAAAAATATTTGAATATTTAATTAAATATTTATAGGAACTCGAAAACTCGATTCGACTCGAATTAAAAAAAAATCAAATAAAGTTTAAGTTGTAAAATATGACACGTCAACTCGAATAACTCGAAATTTTTTGACTCGACTCGATCGAACGCTCACCTCTATCTTAAGATGTGATGCGTCAACTCGAATAACTCGAAATATTCGAATATTGTAAATCATTTTTTCTTTTAATAACTACTTTAAATATTTGATTTAATTTTAAAATATTCAATTTACAAGAAAAAATTGATTTAAAATATTCGAATATTTAAAGTAGTTAATAAATATTCGAATATTAAAAAGAATAATATTTAAAGTAGTTATTAAATTTCGAGGTGAGCGTACGATCGAGTCGAGTCAAAAAAATTTCGATTTATTCGAGTTGACATGTCATATTTTACAACTCAAAATTTATTTGAAATTTGTTCGCTTCGAGTCGAGTCAAGTCGAGTCGAGTTTTTGAGTTCCTATAATAATTTAATTAAATATTTGAATATTTTAAATAATTTTTTCTTTTAAATCAAATATTTTTAAATTAAATCGAATATTTAAAGTTGTTATTAAATAATTGATGTGATTTAAATATAAAAATATTAAATATTATATTTTAAAAAAATATTCGATTTAAATGAAAAAATTGATTTATAATATTCAAATATTTCGAGTTGGCGCGTCATATCTTAAGATAGTGGTGAGCGTTCGATCGAGTCGAGTAAAAAAATTTCGAGTTATTCAAGTTGACGCATCATATTTTACAACTCAAACTTTATTTGAAATTTTTTCGATTCGATTCGAGTTTTCGAGTTCCTATAAAAATTTAATTGTAATTATTTATCATGCTTCCATACTTTGGAATTTTGTTTTAAGGACCAAATTGAAAGAATGCGTAAATAACGAGGGCTAAATTTAGTGAATTGTTTCGAATTAGGACTAAATTAATTGAATGTATAAATATGAAGGACTAAATGTGTTATTATATCAAATTTTATAACATCCACTTAACGGGATTTAACGTCTAGTTACCATTTTGTTATAAAACATAAGGTTTAATTACCATTTTGTGATTTTTGAAAGTTTGGTTACCATTTTGTTTTTTTACCAAAGTTCAGTGACCGCTTGTGTACTTTACCCTAGAAATTATTTTGAGTTAGAATACTTGTCAATTGGTGAGTCTTTTTAAGTACTTAAAAATTTATCTCTTTTTACAAAATAGTCCTTGAAATTCCTTGTTATATCAAAACCAAATATATATTTTACAATTTCTCCTTTTTTGATATAACAAAACCAAAATAAAATTTTAAGTCTTTTAAAACTACCCCATTTCTTAGAGGCTAAAATATAGTTTATTTTTATTTATTTTTTGAAAATTTAAGATCTCATATTTCTTCCCTTTTTATTAGATCAAAATCAATAAGAGAAATAAAGGCAAGATATCAAGAAAGAATAAAACTCTAAGCATAATTAAACAACATAGAGATTATTAAATTGAAAGCATAATTCAAAGCAACATAGAAAATCCAACTTTAAACCTAAAAACATAATCTAAAGCAAATAGCAGAAAGTCATAGAAATTCAAATAAAGAACATAGGTGCATAAAACTCAAATCCTAATATGAAATGATATGATAGAGATGCAAAGCCTAAGAAGCGTCCTCATCTTCATCATCATCATCATCTTCATCTTCAATGCCATCATCACCAAGAGAATGACCATGTCATTCACCATGAAACACAGTAAGGGTCATGTCCATCGAAGCTCGACGGTTCTCAATAGAAGTCACTCGAGAATTCAAGGAATTGAAATGAGAATCGAGATTATCAAACCTTGTGTTTATCTTGGCAAAAGGAGTGTCCATAGTTGCAAACTTCCCATCAAGGTAGGCCATGAGAGCATCAAAGGAAGGTGGAGCAACCAGAATATTCGCCACGGGATCGGGTTGAGCATCACCGAGAAGATCCGCCATCCGAATCCATTCTCTATTGTAGATGGTAAACTTAGCTCGTCGGAGAGAATGATCATCGATAGGGTCAGTGAGAGGCAAACCAAGATCATAAGTGCAATCGATCCCAAGCTTGTGAAACATGTAACTCAAGGCGATGCCATAGGTGAAAGATGTGACAAGAGAGGTATGACGGTTTTGGATGAGAAAGACTAGCTCGGCGAACATGATTTTGTCTAGGTTAGGACGCTTACCCTCACGGGAACAATAAAGCCAAAAGTCATCGACTTGGCGAATGGTAGACCACTTACCACCGGATGGTCAAAACCACCAAGTGATGAGAAGGTGAAGGAAACATTCATGGGCATCAAGCACGGTTACGGAGCAACTATAGGTTTGACCAAAAGAGTCTTCATCATCTATACCCACATCATCCACACCCAAAAGCTCGGCTATATTTGTAGAATCAAGTTGGAATTTTTGACCCATAAGGTAAGACTCTAAGGCTACGACCTTGGTTTTGTCTTGGTTGTAAATATATCGGGCATTAGAGTAAAAAAGCAAGGAAATTTTTTTATAAAGAATGTCGGGTATGCTTAAAAGAGTCATGAACTTCCATTGCCTCATTAAATCAAGAAAACAAAAGTGAAATTCATTAGAAGTCATAAAAGGCATGGAAACAACATGCTCACGATGGATTTTAAAATTTTGGTATTGTTTAAAAGGATACATGGTGTGAGGATATCGAGGCTCATTAAAACAAAGAACAAAAATATGGTTTAGGTTTGATTTTGTACCATTGTTTTCGGGATTGGTTTCGGTAGGATTGATATAACTAGACTCGATTTCTTTTCTTGGTCTTTTCTTAGGAGGCATGATGCAAAATCTGAAAATTTCAAACCACAAAAAACTATGTATGCATAAACATCACATTCAATCCAATAAATCAATCCAATGATTAATGTATTATGAAAATCTATATTGCATAGTTTGAAAACATATACAAGTATAAAGAAAAACTTTAGTAAAGAGAAATGTTGAAAACAATAAAGAAAATATACGAGTATAATTTTATATTCGAAAAAATTCAATTTTGAAAACGATTTTGTAAAAAACTTGAAAAACAATGTTATATACATTCTAAATGTATATTTGAAACATAAACAATATACAAGTATTTGAAGCGATGATTTGCACAAAGCTTGATGATAATAACTTGGGTTTGTTGTTGAAAACAGAATCCCCCAAAGATTTTGATGTAATTTGATGAAAACGTCAGGGATTTGAAGGGTTTTTATAAGAGATGTCGACTAGGATTTTTAGAAAAAGAGTTAGGGTTTGAGTTAAATTAGAAAAACCTATTTAATACCCTATTTAAAGTTTCAGCGGCCACACGTATCAAAACCGTGTACCAATACGGTTTTAGCCATACCGATCCTTGATCCGTACCGGTACAGGTTCACCTGTACCGAAACGTTGCCCTTGATACTTGTATCGATACGATATACCCCGTATCGATACCCCTGACCAAATGTGACAAATTTGGTTGCAAGGGACCCAAAAATTTGATTTTACTCGAATCGATATGCATGATTATGATATGAGATCATCAGGAATGGGCAAAAACATATGCATACACCCCTAACAACATGAATAGATGCATATAGGTGCAAAAACACATAAACAAGCAAATCAACTAAATTCAAGCATATTTAAACACAAAAACAAGGCTCTAAGGTTCAATATAGGCTAGTAAGCCCTAACTCTCTCCTAAGAGTCCAAAAACGTTCTTTGTCTAAAGGCTTGGTAAATATATCCACTAATTGGTTCAAGGTGTCTACATACTCTAGAACTACATCATTTTCAAGACATGATCTCTAATGATATTATGTCTTATCTCTATGTGTTTGGTTCTAGAATGTTGGATTTTTTCAAGACATGATCTCTAATGAAATGATGTCTTATCTCTATGTGTTTGGTTCTAGAATGTTGGATGTGATTCTTAGTGAGACAAATGACACTAGTATTGTCACACTTTAAGGGAATGGTTCCTACATCAATTTTGTAATCTAAGAGTTGTTGCTTCATCCAAAGGACTTGAGCACAACAGCTATCGGTCGAAATATATTCTACCTCAGTGGTAGAGAGTGCTACACAATTTTGCTTCTTAGAAAACTATGAGATAAGCATACTACCTAGGAATTGACAAGTATTGGAGGTACTCTTTCTATCTATCTTACAACCTCTATAATTCGCATCTGAATAAGCATGCAAACTAAAGGAAGAGTCTCTAGGATACCAAAGGCCTAAACAATGTGTGTCTCTAAGGTATCTAAAGATTCTCTTAACAGCTTGTAAATGTGATTCTTTAGGACTAGCTTGAAATCTAGCATACAAGCAAACACTAAGCATGATATTCGGTCTAGTTGTAGTAAGATAAAGCAAAGAACCTATTATAGATCTATAAAACTTTAAATCAACACATTTACCTCATTCATCTTTGTCAAGCTTTGTTGAAGAGCTCATCGGTGTGGCTTGAGGTTTCACATTCTCAAATCCAAACTTCTTGAGCATGTACTTGATGTACTTAGCTTGATTAATGAAGATGTCATCCTTACTTTGTTTGATATGGAGTCCTAAAAAGAATGAGAGTTCCCCAATCATGCTCATTTCAAATTCACCTTGCATCAACTTAGCAAAATCTTGGCAAAGCAACTCATTAGTAGAACCGAAAATAATATCATCAACATAAATTTGAACTACTAAAATGTCTTTGCCTTTTCTTTTAATAAAAAGTATAGTATCAACCTTCCCTTTGTCAAAACCTTTTTCAGCTAAAAAACTTGACAATTTTTCATACCAAGCTCTAAGAGCTTGTTTCAAACCATATAAAGCTTAAAAACATGGTTTGGGTATTTTGGATCTTCAAAACCGGGTGGTTGTTCAACATAGAATTCTTCATTTAGAAAAGCATTTAAAAAATCACTTTTGACATCCGTTTGAAATAGCTTGAATTAATGATAAAATGCAAATGCAAGTAACATCCTAATAGCTTCCATTCTAGCTACGAGTGCATAAGTTTCATCAAAATCAATTCCTTCTTCTTCAGTGTAACCTTAAGCAACAAGTCTAGCCTTGTTTCTCACTATGTTACCACTCTCATCTAGTTTGTTTCTAAAAACCCATTTAGTTCCAATGGTAGATTTATTACTAGGCCTATTAACTAATGTCAAAACTTTACTCCTCTCAGTTTGATTTAACTCTTCTTGCATAACCATTATCCAATCATCATCATTTAATGCTTCTTTGATATTTTTAGGCTCAATGCATGGGATAAATTCAACAAAATTACAAGTGTTTCTAAGAGAAGATCTATTGGTAACCCATTTGGTTGGATCACCCTAAATCTCACCACCTTTGACATAGTTGAACTCCCTTGGGTAGGTCACCACCTTTTCATCTATAATCATGTCCTTCAAGGATTCTAGAGGTGGATCTTGTGGTTCTTCTTTTGATGGAACTTCACCTTGTGGTGCTTCTGGAAGAACCAGAGTGGAGCTACCTTAAAGAAATATTCTCAGAAATCCAAAAATGGCCAGATTCCTTTCAAATACTTGAAAGGTTAATTTGGCTGGAAGCTGCAAGGATTCTACTCCATTGATGGAACCATATAACACTGAAAAAGAATAGTAGAAAATTGGGGTACACTTGTTCCCTTAAGGGAAAATGAAACTCAACACCAAGATTGTGAGAAGGTAACAATGCTCATTTCTTTAAATTTGTGGCATAGAATCGATGAAGTTATAGATCTTGAGGTTGGAAGCAGTCTTTTTAAAGTTCGAGTAGTGGAAGTTAAACTCAGGGAATGTGCTGACGGAAATCAAAATGTGAAGGCAAAGGCCAAAGATGATGGGAAAACCCAACCATTAATCGGTGATAGTCTCTCGGTATCATCATCGGAAGTGGACCGATGTTTAATTCTGGGTAATCTCGATAGGGACAGAAGCTTCAAAGATGAAGAGGTAGTTAATATGCCCTGCATGGGAAATTCTGACTTTGACAACGCAAGCAAAGATTTCAGATATTGTTTTTGACACTTAGGTGAGTTGGACATAGTTGGCAGTCGCAAATGCAATTAGAATATTGAGGTGGGTATGAATAAGTTAAATACTTTAGAAGAGGAAGAGTTAGAAAATTTACACAAGATGGATCGAGGGATTTGGACTGACAGAGTTGGGCCTATTTGGGCTGATGTGGTTCAAAGTAATAAGGAAATAGTAAAGAAAGGGGTAAAGATGGACGAGACCATCCAAGTAGTTTCTCGGGCATTGGAGGACCTATTATCAATGGGCTTTAAGAAATATGATTTAAGCCCAACAAAAGAAGTGGAAAAAGGCTTAATGGAAGATGAGGCCTTGGAATGTATTGAAATGGTGCTGAATAAGGGATTTTAGAATGATAACTTCGACAAAAAGTTTGAGGGAACTGGTGTAGAAGGAGAGCAGGAATTCAAAGAAGAAGAGAAACTTGACAGGAGTGGGTCTATGCTTGATTTGTGTGAGCTTGAAAGAAGTACAAAGACGGGTAGGAGCAAGAGATATGACTCACTATGGGATTTTCAAGATAAAGCCCTCTCGAGTATTGAGAAGAAGAAAAAAGACTGGGGTCTCCACAGATTAAAAAAGAAGGAGAAGGAAGAGAATGCATCAGAACTTGAAGGTATGTCTTTATTTGACTCAGATTTACAAGTAAGGTGGGATAACGCAACAAAAGAAGCAAGGAAGGCAATTGTAAAACCTATGTTTGATTTTGATATAATTAGATCTTTAAGGATCAATTTGAAAAACTTAAAATTGTTTTTGTAAGTCCCTTAATAAGTTTTAAATCACCAACTCATTAAAACTGATTTGAAAAACTCAAACTCAAAATATTTTCTAAGTGTTCCAAGGCCAAACTATTGAAAAACGTTCATGTGTATCGATACACTTCCAAGCGTATCGATACCTTTTTACCAAAGTTGGCTACTGAAGGAACACGTATCGATACGGCAAACCCTCGTATCGATACGCCCCTGTGTTAAAGTCTAAAGAGTTTGAATGGCGTACCGATACGGTAAACCCTCGTATCGATACGGCCTTAATGAATTTTTAAATATAAGTCGGTTTAAATTTTGTGACCGTTGGTGTCAGTTGGTTGGTAACCAAATTTTAAATGGTCGTTGACCCGTATCGATACGCCAAACCCTCGTACCGATACGGATATCGACAGTTAGCTGTTGAGAAAAAGGTATCGATACGACCTTTAGCGTTTCGATACCCCGTACCGATACGCTTACACGCATATCGATACCCCTTATTTATTGCACACAACGACTCTTTCTTTTCTGAGACAGGTATCGATACACCTCCCCGCGTACCGATACACATAGCTGCAGAAGTGCATTTATGGTGGTAAGAGAGGGTTCCAACGACTCCATTTATGTTCCCAACTACCCAAACGGCTAGAAATCAATGAGGAGGTATAAAAGAGACATCCAAAAGCATCAGCAACAACTATTGATCATCAAGAAAACATCTATACATCAAATCCAAGCAATTGTGCAAAAATCTCATATTGTCTAGAAACCCCAATTGTAATTTTCATTCTTATCTTGTTCAATTGGGTTGAGTGCTTGTAATTGGGCTACAATTTGTATTGAGAGATACTCTATTAGCCAACAAATTCTTTGTTACCTTGTTGTGAGGATTGGGTTAAATTTTGGGTAGAAAATTTAACCGAAATTGTAAGGGTTGCCTCCTTAGCCTAGAAAAAGGGAAGAGCAATTAGTGGAATTGTTGCAAATCCTTAGTGAAGCTAAGGTAGTGGATGTAGAGTTCATTTGGAACTTGAACCACTCTAAAATCCCTTGTCAATCTTTTTAATTTGCAATTTCCACCACACAAACTTTAAATTTCCAATTCACCCCCTCTTGGTTCATATCAATCTTTCGATCCACTCAACAACAATCAAATTGGGAAAAAGCTAGGGGTCCAATTTAAGGGGAAAGAAGAAGAAGCAGTAAAAGAGATTGCAATTTTAAAGGAGGTTGACATGAGAAATAAGGAAAAATTGAAGTTCTAGTAAGCTCGATTGCATCATATTATGAGGATTATTTTGTGGAATATTAGGGGTATGGGGTCCATTGTGAAGAGAAATACGATGCGTAAGGTTTTTAGAAGTCAGAAGGTGGAGGTGGCTTTTTTTCAAGAAACCAAAAAGGATTCGATTAAAGAGAAGATTGTGAGGAAGCTTTGGATGGATGATGAGTTTGACTTTCATGTTTCACCAGCAATAAGAAGGGTAGGAGGAGTGCTAACAATATGGGACAAGTAAAGTGTTTTTTATAGGAAGGTCAACTATAAGAAGCAATTATATTTTATTGGAAGGGAAGTGGCTTCAAACGGGAGAGTCTATTAATTTACTGAATTTCTACGCTCCTTACGGTTGCACAGAACATAAATCCCTCTAGAAAGAGATTGAGGCAATAATAAGGACTATAAACTCACGATGGATAGTTGGTGGTGATTTTAATGTCGTTTGAAGTCAGAGTGAAAAGAGTGGTACAAGATTCAAGTACGTAGGGATGGAGTCCTTCAATGCTTTTATTGATAACTGTAAATTGGTGGATGTTCCTTTAGTGGGGGAAAATTCTACTTAGTTTGGTCCAAAAAATAAGAAGAGTAGACTAAATAGATTTTAAATCGATGAACAATGGTTTCTAGATAAAGCTGAGATCATGGTGTGGGGATTACCCAAATCGGTGTCCGACCATGTTCCAATTCTATTATCTGATGAGAAAACTGATTGGGGACTTAAGCAATTTAAATATATAAATGTCTGGTTCTCACAATCAGAATGCACTAAGGTGATTAAGGGGTGTTAGATGACATGGCAGAAAGGAACATTAAGGTCTCTACCAAACCTAGAAGGGTCAAGAGAGCCTTGAAAGATTGGAATTATGAGGTTTGTGGGGACTTTAATAAGATGATTAAGGAGCTGGAAAAAAGAATAAATGAAATTGGAGATTTTGGTAATGCTGGGGTTTGGACACAATGTTGCAGGAAGAATTGAAGCAATGCCAATGCCAAATGTGGTATTTTCTTAAAGTTTAGGAAGACCTATGGCATAAAAAGGCGAGAATTAAGTGGCTTATGCTTGGCGATGCAAATTCCTCATTTTTTCATCGTATTGTCAAAATCCGAAGTAAAAGAAGAATTATTCAAGGAGTGAATATTGGGGAAGAAGGTGTAAGGGATCTTAAGAAGTTAAAATAGAAGGTATACAACTTTTTTTAAAATCCATTTCAATTGGAAACCTCGAGAATGGAATGCTATTTTTGATATGGATTTCAAGCAACTGAAGGAAGAGGACAAGACGATTTTAGAGCTTCCATTTACAGTGGAAGAAATCAAGGAAGCAATTTGGGACTGTAATGACTCCAAGGCACCCAGACTAGATGGCTTCAACATGCTATTCTTCAAAAAAAATGTTGGGAGCTGTTGAAAAGAGACATACGATTAGAGCTGGATAATTTTTACAGAACTGGTAAGATGGGTAAAAATATAAACTCCTCATTTGTAGCTCTCATTCCGAAAAAGGACAATCCTCATGAAATTTCAGATTATAGGCTGATCAGTCTAGTGAGTTCCATATGCAAAATTATTGCCAAAGTTTTATAAAAAAGGCTTCGAAGAGAAATGGAAGACATTATAAGCGAAGCACGGTGTGCATTTTTAAAGGGAAGGAAAATCTTTGAGGAATTCCTTATTGCTAATGAAATAATACACATGATGCAGCAAGAACAGAATGGGCAAGGAGGTGTGGTACTGAAACTCGACTTTCCAAAATCATATGATTGTGTTGGATGAGATTTTCTTGACATGGTACAGCAACAAATGGGATTCAGAAAAAATAGAGAGGATGAGTGTGGGAATGCATCTCTACTGCCAAGGTTTTGATTTTGCTAAATGGCTCACCAACTAAAGAATTCTACATGTTGAAGGGGCTACGCCAAGGAGACCCTATTTCCCATTTGCTATTTATAATGGTGACTGAAGCACTCCACTTATTATTAGACAAGACAATGGAAGGAGGTGAGATAATAGGAATTCAAAATGTGTTGTTGGACAAGATGTTAACACATCTTCATTTTGCTAATGATACGATTTTATTTCTAAGAGCAGAGGTGTCTACTTTACACAATGTTAAAAGGGTATTGAGGTGCTTTGAACTGTCTTCAGGGCTTAGTATTAATTTTATGAAGTCGTTTTTGGTTGGAATTGGAATTGAAGAAGGATTGTTAATTGATTTGGCTCGGATATGTGGTTGTGTTACAGGATCCTTTCCTTTCCTTTATCTTGGTTTTCTTTGGGGGTTGATCAAAGGAAGATTGTGACTTGGGATCCTGGATCGATTTCGGTCTAAGCTTTCAGGATGGAAAAGCAATTCCTTGTCTTTTACTGGAAGAATCATATTAATCAATTCGGTTTTTTCTACTTTGCCATTATACTACATGTCATTATTTGCAATACTGGAATCTGTACTTCAAAGGATAGAAAAAATTTGGAGAAGGTTCCTATGGGGGTGTGATGGTAATTCAAAGGAGATGGCGAGAGTTAATTAGGTACGTGTATGCTTACCAAGGAAAAAAAGGAGGGGCTGGTGTAATCAACCTCGGGGCAAAATATAAGTCTCTCCTTTCTAAATGGGGATGATGGTTCGCAAACAAGAATAAAGCTTTATGACGAAAGATAATTCAGCACAAGTATGGAATTGAAGATACTGAATGGCAAGTCAACTTAAATTACCCAGTAAATGCGTCAAAAATCTGGAAAGGGATTTTAAAAAATTGGTCTTGCGAGAAGGTTAGTAGATAGATGAACTATTCTGCATTTCGATGACAGTTAGGTGAAGGTTGCACAACACTCTTTTGGGATGACTGTTGATGTGGGAATCTACCACTTTGTTCTAAGTACCCTCGGCTGTACAAGCTTGCTGCAAATAAACATAATCTAATTGATGCAATATTGGAGAATGAGAGGTGCAGGATATCCAATGGGAGAATTTTTTTACCAGGCCGTTGCTGGATAGGGAAGTTCTAGCCTTGGAGGAAATAAAGAGGGAGATTCAAAGCTTGAAGCTACGATTGGGAGTACCAGATAGCATAACATGGTCGACGGTTGTTAATTTTAACCTGTTAATAAAATTAATATTTGCCGAGCAAAAAAATTACATGTATTTCTAAGAGATGATCTGGTGGTTACCCCTTTAAATGGATCACCCAAAATCTCACCACCTTTGACACAGTTGCACTCCCTTGGGCAGGTCACCTCATTTTCCTCTATAGTCATGTCCTTCAAGGCTTCTATATGTGGATCTTGTGGTTCTTCTTTTGGTGGAACTTCATCTACCTTTTTTGATTGTCTTCCACCATCATTGGCATAAAAATTTTCTACATCATCATCATCATCACAAGTATCCTTCCTCGGAAGGAGGTTATCATCGAAAACCACATGTATTAACTCTTTAACTACTAAAGTTCTTTTGTTAAATACATGATAGCCTTTAGAGTTTAAAGAGTAACCTATAAAAATAGCTTTAACACTTTTGCATCAAATTTGTCAAAATTGTCTTTTCCATTGTTTAAAACAAAACATTTGCATCCAAAATGATAAAATTAGCTAGTGTTAGGCTTTTTTTTGAAAAGCTCATAAGACGTTTTCTTTAAAATAGGCCTAACCATTACTCGGTTGACAATATAACAAGCCGTATTATGGGCTTCCGCCCAAAAATACTTAGGCCAATTATTTTCACAAAGCATGGTTCTAACCATTTCTTCTAAAGTTCGATTTTTCCTACCAACAACTCCATTTTGTTGAGGTGTGCGAGGAGCAGAAAAATTATGGCTATTCCCATTTGAGTTACAAAACTCCTCAAAACCTAGATTTTGAAATTTGGTTCCATGGTCACTTTTAATATGAGAAATCGAGTAACCGACATCGTTTTGATTAGCTTTTGAAAACGTGATGATTTTTTCTAAAGCCTCATCTTTGGTACTTAAAAATAGAACCCAAGTAAATCTAGAGTAGTCATCAACTAAAACAAATTTATATGATTTTCCACCCAAACTCATTGTTCTAATAGGGTCGTAAAGATCAATGTGGATCAATTTTAAAACTCTACTGGTAGAAACATCATTAATAGGTTTAAAAGAAACACTTTTGTGTTTGCCTTTTGCACATGCATCACAAATTTTGTCATAAGAAGACTTTATTTTTGGAAAACGTCTAACTAGATCTTTTGATATCAAAATTTTCAAAACACTCATGCTAGCATGTCTTAGTTTTCTATGCCACAACCAAGAACCATGCTCATCTTTAGCAACAAAACATGCATTTGAAATATGAATGTCATCTAAATGCACCATGTATATGTTTCCTATGCGAGGACCAATAAGCACAATTTTGTTAGTTTCAATGTTGATAATTTTGCAACCATTTCAAAAAGAATATTGAAACCTTTATCATATAATTGGCATATGCTTAAGACCGTTAACATACAAGTATGGAAGTGTGATAATTTTGTTAGTATCGACTCGTGTCACCGATCATGTGTCTCGAGCATCCACTATCAAGGTACTATGAATTTACAGTTAAAGCTTTGGCCTTGTAGCAATGCTCCCCCTACAAACAAAGAATAACATCCTGATTTTTGGTACCCAAATTCTTTTGGGTCCATGAGTATTAGCTCCTAAAACCTTGGTTCCCTTGGGAATCCAAGAAGCAATAGCGCTAAAATCATTAGAAGTGACAAGTTCTTCAGGAACCCAAATACTTATAATCTTCTTACCATTTGAGGGCCTTTGGAAGCCTCTTTGTTTGTAGACACCAAAGTTCCTTTTCACATAGTTGAGTTTTGAAAAAGTTCATTTTCAAAATGAGAATTCCCAACTTCGTTTAAGGAAGCTGTGAACCACTTCCTTTTGGTGATCATCATGAACTTTAGAGAGAAGGTTATGCAAGTCTTGACTTTTCTTTTCAAAATCATTTTGTTTTGTTTGTAAATTCAAAACCTTCTTCTCAAGTTCCAATTTAGCTTTAGATAAAGAATCATTTTGGTTTTTCAAATTTGAAATTGTTTTCTTATTTTTCAAAAGTGATTCCTTATACTTCTCCACCAACTCATCATAAACCTTTGCAACTCATAATAAGCTTCTTGAAGCTCATCAAATGTAAAATCAAAGTTAGATGAGTTTGAGGTTACTTTAGGATCCTCCTCTAGTGCCATGGGACAAAGGTTGACTACTTCTTGCTCCTCCTCATCAGATGTGTCCTCATCACTCCAAGTAGCAACATGAGCCTTGAGCCTCTTCTTATTCTCGAAGCTCTTTTTCTTGAGTTTGGGACAGTCGAACTTGAGGTGTCCCGACTTTTTGCACTCATAGAAAACTATTTTATCATTTTCTTCCTCTTTGTTCTTTTTCTTGAAACCCTCCTTTCGATGGAGCTTCCTTCTACGGTTGGATTTCATGAATCGAGCGAATCTCTTGGATAGTATAGCCATTTCTTCATCTTTTTCCTCACTAGAATCACTCTTCTCTTGTGAAGCTTTGAGAGGAATTCTTATCTTCTTTTTCTCCACTCCCTTATTCTCCATCTTCTTCTCTTCTCTCTTATTTTTCTTCCATCTTTCTGTCTTATGACTCGGGAAGAGAATAGATAAGCTTCCGAACAATCTTGTCTTTCGGAATGACTTCTTCATATCCTTTAAGTCCATTGACGATGACGAAGAATCTATCAAACATCTTTGTGATGTCTTCATCTGGTTCCATCTTGAAGTTTTCGTAACTAAGATTTAGGAGTCTAATCTTGGTCTCCTTGACTTCGTTTGTGTCATCGTATGTAACTTCAAGCTTGTCCCATATCTCTTTTGCACTAGTGCAAGAAGACATCTTGGAATACTCATTCGGTCCAAGAGCGCAAAAGAGTATATGCATTGCTTTGTCGTTTACTTGCATCTTCCTCCGATCTTCATCGGTATACTCTTGCTTTGTCTTGGGGATGCGTCGTTCTTCTTCTTCCTTCATAGGAATGAATGGCCCTTCTTCTACTACATCCCACAAGAGGTAGTCATTGGACTTGATGAAAAGCCTTATCCTATTCTTCCAATAAGAATAGTTATCCTCATTGAAAAATGGCGCATTGTTGTTAGATTGAGACTCGTAGAGGTTGGTGTCAGAAGTAGAGGTCATGTCTTGATCAAAGATTAATTGAATCCCCTTAGGATCGACTTAAGAGGGTGTTAATCTTTCCAAAGAGTGTAGCTCTGATACCAATTGTTGGGATGATCAATCAATTGTGAAAGGCCAATACAGGGTGAACTGGCAATTTAAAATCGGTGAAAACAAATGGAAAGATAAAAAAAATGGGACACAAGAGATTTATAGTGGTTCAACCTTCTAACAAGATGTACATCCACTATCTTAGCTTTCCACTTGGGATTTTCCCAAATTCAATATGAATTTCTTCCCATTTTCTAGGTTCAAGAGGAAACCTTTACAACCTCAAAGCTTATACCCCAAAGCTTGGAGAAAACCCTTTCTCACAAGAGAAAAATAAATAGCAAACTAGAAAACCCTCACAAGGTACAATGTTTGCACAATTAAGTTCACCCAAACCCCAAAATTTGAATAAAATGATTACAATTAAGAACACTCAAGTGGGTTACAAGAATTTGACTCTATGAGCTCAAAATTGTTGGATATGTGCTTGAATGCTTTAGGCTTGATGAATAGTTGTTGTTGAAGCTTTGGAGACTTGTTTTTATATCCCCTCATTGAATTATAACCGTTTGGATAGCTGAGATCATAATTATAGCCGTTGGACTTCATTTTTCCCGCAATAAATGCATTCTACCAACCTTGGGTATCGGTACCTGCCATAAGAAGAAAGAGTTGTTGTACAAAGAGGTATCGATACGCGAAAAGCCGTATCGATACGAGGAGTTCATTTTATAAAGGCGTATAGGTATGGTCCGTACCGTATCGCTACCAGTTTTGCTCACTAGAATTTGAGAAAGTTGTGAATGAAAAATTGTATTGATACACCTATATGGGTATTGTTACGCATTAACTAATTTTCAAAGTTATGATTCCAATAATCTGACAAGGCCATGGTTGAATATTTATTACAATAGATTTGGAAAATCTTAGCACCCCGTACTGGTACGCACAAAGGCTGTACCGATACTCAAAGGTAATATTGGTTCTCTGGATGAATGACATACCAATACGGGTACACACATATCAATACCCTATAGCTATCAAGTATAAAAATGATTTTCAGTAGCTAAAAATCATATCGATACGACCAAGGGCATATCAATACTCCTGGACGAATTTTGGCTATATGAGTAAAAAAAAAACACTTTGAAAATATTTGAGGTTTATGTTTTTTACTTAGAAATTATTTTAAGTTTGAATACTTGTCAATTTGTGAGCCTTTTGAGTACTTAAAAATTTATCTCTTTTTATAAAATAATCCTTGAAATTCCTTGTTATATCAAAATCAAATATACGTTTTACAATATGTTTTATTTATTTAGCTGAAATTACTTAAAGAACTTTTACCTAAGAAAAAATAGGAGCAATATATTTATTAATATTTTAAAAAAGTTTTAATTGCTTTTCAAATATGAAAATTGCTTATAAAATCTTATCGACTATTCCTATTATTGTTGCTTATGCACAATAAAGTTTTTCAAAATTAAAGTTGATGGAGTCATACTTACGAACAACTATGTGACAAGAAAACTTAAATGGACTTGCTTTTATGATAATCGAGAGTGATACTTAGGAAGATGTTGATATTTAAAATATTGTAAATAATTTTGCTTCAAAATATGCAAAAAGAGCGGAACTTTTTGAGTGAAAATGTCAACTTTTTAGATGCTTATAAGTAAATTTTTGTTGTTCAATAGAATAATTAAACATTTTTTTTATATTAGGGTAGTTTTTTTAAATTATTTCTTACGAACTATAAATTATGGTCACTAATTTAATAACTTGCACAAGACCTTTAAATCTTTGAATCGCTTCTTATCTCAATCTATCTATATATGGAAGTGATGGTCCAATCCAACTCTTTAATTATTAACATCAAACTTTATTTTGACAAAACTTTAAGTAAAACATCAAATAAATTACTTTTACAAATTACTTTTATTTCAGTGAAAATAAATTGGAGTTCTTTATATACACACTTGATTATGTCGCATAAAATTTATATAAATTAAACAAATAATAATATTTTTTATATGAAAAGGTAATTTAACGTGGATAGCAAACGAATCAACATTTTAAAGCATGTTTAAAAATTGTTCACTTTCTCCCGCTGTCTCACAATTTTTTTTTCTGAAACGGTTATTTTTCCTTTAAAGTTCCTTAAGAAATTTTAAGTTTTTCAAGCCAATAATGGCGGCGTGACCGTCTACCGACGGTGATTACTTTTTTGTTTCTTTATTTTCTTTAATTTTGTTTGTTTTATTTTTGTTTTTCGTCGGTTATTTTGGCATGTTCTTCATATGCCGTTTGACACGTTTTTTATCTGCATCTATGGCACGCTGATATTGAAGACGTCTACAACCTAGTGTATATTACAGTTGAATCTTATCGAACGACATTGCATGAGTTGGTTGTTCGTGGAGATAAGCAAGTCATTTTCTCTCTTTTTGTTGATTGGAGTAATTCAATGATCTGCGCTCTTCCAATGAGTACTCCAAGATTTCACTATGATGATAGATTTGAAGAATACTGATGAAGATTTTATAAGAATATTTAAATTTGTTATTCATGTTTGCATACTCTTTGCTTTTCTATGTTTATTTTTATATTTTAGGGTATGCTTATCTCTGTATTTCTTCTTCTTATTTTAATGAAATCTAGTGTTTGATTAAAAAAATGTTACCCACAGGCAGAACTAACTAGGGCTAATGGAGGTCATGGCCTAAAAATATTAAAATTAAAACTAAATTTACTCAATTTCAATTTGAATGATATGGCATTATTTGATATAATGAGGTATATAGAATTATGCACCGTCAATACACCAAATACAATTTTTCTATAGCGAGTATTTTTCTATTTACAAGAAATGGAATTTAAATTTTCTATTAGTTAGTACAAACATGGGCGGAGCCGCCCTTTGAGTAAGAGTGTCAAATGACACTGAAAAATATTTTAAGAAAAAAATTATATATAAATTTAATATAAAATTAAATTATTATAATTTTAAAGGTATATTAACACCAATTTGAAAATAATTGACACCCTTCAAAGGAAATCGACACCACTTCAAAAAAAATTACACTTATTTTCACCAACTTAAAAGTTTTCTTTCATGAAAATTTTTAAATTTTGACAGCGTAAACAAAATTTTCTGCTCCACCCTTGAGTCCAAATTAACTGTGATTATATTAATAGGCATTACTAGCACACGTTGAGGAGTGGTTTTGGTTGCAGAATCATAGTATTCTATTCCATTCAGAAAAAAAAGGCGAAAATAATACAGAGTTAGAGGTTTATGATGAAATGGAAAGGATAAGGACATTGGACGCAAAACCACATGCATAAAGTTGGAGAATCACGTGAAGGATGATGCCTACACTTCATCATGCAGGGACCAAATAATAATTAAACTAAACTTTGAAGTTCAATTCAATCATTGATTTTAAGAGATAATACATTGTCTGGTGACTGCAATTTCCTGTATTATCAAGTTACGACCTTCCTTATACATGTAAAAATGCATACAAACTAAGACATCCCTACTCTAAAACTAGCTTCGCAAAGACCTTTATTGGCACATGAATGTACCCACTCAAAGCAGCCTTAAGCTTTTATAAATCATGTGAATCAATTTGGAGTGTAGCCATTATTTCAAGCAACCATTAATCTTAAATTCGAAATCCGCCATTTACCATTTCTTCTTCTATCTTCAACTTACAACCTCTTTTATACATGTAAAACAAGTTTCCAAGGCCAATCCAATCTTGATAGATTGAACCACGGTGTACTGGAAGCAAGGACGGCCGCAAAATTTTTCGTTAGGGGGTGTGAACTTTTATACTTTGTAAAATTACATGGGAAGTTGAAAATTTAAGGGGTGTGAGATTTGATTATCAATGTAAAATACAATGAAAATTTCTAAAATATATAAAAATATAAAAATTTTAGAGGATGCGACTGCCCCTAGCGTTCTCTCGGTCCATCTGAATGAAAAAAATGAAGAATGAAAATTTGAAAATAGCTCCAAAATAAAGTAATACTTTTGAGCAACCTAAAGAAAGGTTCATGCTAACATTCCAAGGTGTTTCATAAAAGAGGGGTGAGAATGGGATAGTTTGACCATTAAACAAGGGAAGGGTAGGGTTTATTTTATTGATGGTGGGGGATAAAGTCAAGATTCCATCTTGTTTCATTTCTCACATGACATCGGAAATCTTCAGAGATCTAACCTTGGAATGTAAGTATCCCAACAAATTGACGTTGAAATTTGGCAAATTCATGTTTCTTCCCAACTTCCTATAAGCATTGATGTAGTTTGTTTATGCTGGATTAAGGAAAGACATGTTCATTTGGTGAGCATTGCTTTGTGTACAAGAAAACATAATGGAAGGAGGTGGTCCTGTCAGAGATTTTCTCGAGCATGGCAAAATCAATTCAGATCAGTAAATGTTTTATAATTTTAGTAAAAATTGTTGTTGCAATGAATATTAAACAGAGTGCTGCAACAGTTTAAACAATCCCTTGAGTAATATTATAATTACTATTGTGTAAGTTGTCAATTCTGACTTGTATGTATAAGTTGAATGGAAAATTCCCAGCAAGTTACCGACAACTACTTAGTTTTAGATTCAAAACATAGTATTGAAACAATTGGATTAGGAAAAACACGTTCATAATGAATTTTTACAATACTCGATTAAAATTAATCAACCAGTGGAATGAATACCGGTGATTAAATTTAAAAAATTCCATCAAGTTGACTGGGTTGTTTCTTCGTACCAAAGCATAAAATATTTGATCATGAGTGATGTTGCTCAATTTTTACCACTGTTATTTAGGGATGTAACAATGAAGTTGAAGTTGATGGATTACGCAAGTCATTATCATAGTTTCGAAAGACATCATTTATATTTTATCATTTTTATATTTAAGATTTTTTTTATATAAAATTAACGTCTCTCGCATCTCTCAAGCGTGATACTATAATTTACCAAAAACACTAATATATAAGCATAAACTTGGTTATAAATGAAGATTCAGACGAGTCCGGGTCCCAAGAAGCATTCAACCTACTACGAGAATTAGTGATCTTTAATGCAGATTGGGGATTTCTTAATGAGAATGTTCAAGTTGCCGTAGGAAATGGAATTGACAGTTCATTAGCAGCAAGAGTTACCTACATTGCACATGCACTGCCTACTTTATCAAATCCGGTATGGTTAGGATACTCTAATCTTTCACAACTGAAATCAATTATACTATGCAAGAACAAATCCAACTGAACTTTCTTTGTTTTATTGAGTTATTAATGAAGATTTTTACTTGATTCATTATGCTTACCATATCACCATCAATCAAATATGGGTAGGATACTCTAATCTTTCACGATTAATCAATAGAAGATTCTTATTATTTGGTTAGTAGGTTCAATTTAGAGCTTTATGACAAAAATATGAGATAAATTTGGATTATAGTAAAACTAATTATTGTTTTCCATGATGTTATATTTTCATAAATTAAAAAAGATATTTTAACAACTGAATTTAAAAATGAAATTACATATGAAATTAAAGAATTGTTCCAGTGATAAAAAGAGACTCGAGTTCGAGTTGTTTGATTTGTAAGGTGTGAGGGAGTTTTATATTTTTTTTATTAGATAGAAAGATATTACATTCTCACACCGAGATTAGAACTCATACAAGATGGGACTAGAGATGACAATTTAATCTGAATTCTATTCGAATCCGATCCGAAGAAAAAAATCCGTTCCAAATCCGATTGTAAAAGTCCGAATTTGAATCCGAAAAAAGGGTCTGAGTCCTAATAGGAGGCAGATCAGATATGGATATTGTCATGATCCGATTCGAATCTGATCCAAATCCATGTCCGATCCGAGCCTGATCCATATTCGAGTTCGAATCAAAATATTTATAACTTTTAATTCCTTAAAACAAAATATCATTTATAATATTTACATTTAAATAATAAGACAACATGTATAAAGTAAAAAAAGTAACCTAAATACATTAATAGAAACATACATATATATTAGGTCTTGGAATAATGGTAATAACAAAATTAACTTACATATATATCCATATTAAAAGTGATAATAAAAATATAAATGTATTAAAAATGCAAGTTAAATAATAATAATATTTACTATGATTTATATCTATGAACTAAACTTAATATAGTGTAATATATCTACATATATCATATGCAATTATGCATATATACATAGATATGAAAAAAGAAATAAATGTAAGATAAAATTATAAACAAACAAATAAGAAAAAATACAATGGAAAAAAATAAATAAATGTAAATATTAATGAATTACTGAAATTAAGGAAATTAGTGAATAAAATAGTAAATGTTAATAAGAAGAAAAAATACGACAGAGAAATAAATAAATGTAAATATCAATGAATTACTGAAATTAAGAAAATTAGTGTAACCCCCTCGTCCCGATCCGGACGTTTGACCGATCCGAGTGGGCTACACGGGGAAAACTGAAGCGAAACCCGTTAAGGTTCCCCCTCGGTTAGCAACCCTAGGAAAATTTCTTTTATTTATCTTGTCTAAATGCATTACCATGTCCTATGTGAAACACACCAGCGGAAACACAAGCAACATAAACACGACCATCCAAAACAACACCTTTAAAATAGTCTATTTTTCATAATTAAGCAGGCCGTATCGATACTCTAAGAGAGGGTATCGATACGCCTTGACCAAGGTCAACCCCTTCAACCAACACAGGAAGACCGTATCGATACATCCCTTGAGCGTATCGATATGCCCATCTTGGTCAACATCTCGTGGTCAACGAGATGAACCCGTACCGATAGGCCTCAACACCATACCGATACGCCAAAAACTCACCAAAATCTCAGAATTTCAGTGAGCAAAAACCGTATCGATCCACCCCCGTGTATCGATACGCCCAGCCAAAACTGAGTCCTGCAGGCAAGACCGTATCGATACGGCCCTCAGGCGTACCGAAACACCCTGCACTGCAAGTCTCCTAAACTCAGCAAAACCACACAAGACTCGAACCTAGATGCGATTTAAGACCTCCCTAGACACATCCAAGCAATCATACAACATCTAATAACCAAATTCTAATCATACAAGGCATCCAACATGAACAAACATTAATCAATCAAGGAAATCATGCATTCATTCAAAAGAAGGCAAACAAGCACTTAAGGTCTCATGCTTCAACATCCAACCACTTAGGCATCCCCAAAAGGCACAAGGCCAACAAACATGGTAAGCAAAAAGGCATGGTTTTACAATCCAACATGGAATCAACAAGCCACAACAAAACAACATGATTAAGGAGTCTAAACATGCTCCTAAACAACCATTAATAGCACAAATACCATTGCTTAACTATTACATATCCAAAACATTAAAACTCATACTTGATAAACTCAAGCCAACAACCGCACTTGGAGGCCCTTCTCTTGCGCTAGCAACCCACGAACTAAGGATCTGCATTGCCGAACAAAAGAGAGCATAAGCATAAAGCTTAGTGAGGGTAAGCTCTTTAAAAACAAACCTCGACAATGCAGGGTCCAAGAACGATCTCAACCAAGGTAAATGCATGTTCTTACCTTCGAACCTTAAGAGCCAAAATGTCAATGATGCATGAACAAATATCCAATAATATGGCATGCTCAACAAGATCATTTCCACAACATATGTAAACACATATAATCATCCAATTAGGAAAACACATTCCACATCACATTGATACACATATCAATTTATATTGGCACCTAGCTATGACTCGAATACGCGGATAAACACGTTGGAACTCACATCCAACAACCACTTTACCTCACGGTGGGATTACACTCAACACCAATCTCGCAGAGGGGATTCCACTCATCCTCGCGCCCCGTCGATGGGATTACACTCATCACCGACTATCACAATATAAAGAAGAATTTCCGGGCGAACCCGTACTCCATCTTGATGACTATCATCATCAAGACCACACGCGCATTTGACTCTCGTGTGCACACTAACATCCTAATGATCGATCATTTGTACCCAAGCATACTAGTGCCAACATTTACTCAATCCACAATATCAATTACAACCAATTTCGTGCTTAGCACGTACTCACCATGATCACAATCATGAACAATCCACATGCATATCACAATGCATCTCAACCATGCCTCATCACAAATGTATAACATATTATACATAAATCATCATATCATAAATCATCACGAGGCATAAGCATCAATTAAAAGTTCAACCAATGTCTCTAATTTAAGCTTAGAATTAGGTTACCACCCTAATCCTAACTCTAGGTGGGTCTACCAAGCCCAACCTAGTCCACATGCTCGAACCAAACACTTAGAAAACACTTTGAAAACTTTAACCACTCACCTTCACTTGCAAGCTCAATTACCAAGCAAGCAATCACCTTCAAGCTTCCGGATTCACTCCCGAGGCTTCACCAACACACGTCCTTGTCTCTAAACAATCCCAACACAGTCCAAACAACTTCAAATCAGCCCAAGCATCAAAGTAGCTAACCCGGAATACAATTCAAACATCAAACACAACATTTCAAGCAATGAACAACCCTCAAAATTACCAAACTCGTGCAACCCATAAACCTCAATAAAAACTCATGTTTCCAACACTTTTAATACTCCCAAATGATACCAAAGCAACCCCCAACCATAGTACTAACCTCAGCCCACAAATTCCAATCTAAAACAACCCCAAAAACCACTTTAAAACCCTTCAAAAACCACTTGGAAACCCAAATCCAGGAATGAGCTTAAAACCATGTAAAATTTATATATGTTGAACCATTTGACTCATAGACTTCATATCTAACATCATTAAATCTAAATTTTAAGTTAAACACCATAAAGCTACAATTTTTAATCAAATCCACTAAAAACTCAAATTTCAAAACCTTGATGAAAATGAAAACTACTTGTACTTTTGAAGAGAGGAAGTTGAGGACAAGTCGAAAACAAAATTACCTTTCAAAACCGAGTTGAAATGAGGAAGCAAAGTGATGGAATAGTGGAAGGGGATGAGAGCTCTCTTTGACGTTGGGGTTGTTTTGAGAAGAAGGTGAATAGTGAAACTATTTGATAACATGGGATTTAAATTGAAAGTTGGGTTATTTACGAGATTGCCATTAATGAATGGCTATTTCCCCTTTTCTCAAAAATCCATCCAAATTGAATTTCATTTCAATTTAGTCCAACATAAAATTTTTGTTTTTGAAACAAGAGGTTGAAAAGATTATTTTAATTATAAACCGAACCTGAATTAATATTAAAATATTATTCTCACCCGACTCCTAAACCCGGGTGTTACAACTCTTCCCCACTTAAGGAATTTCGTCCCCGAAATTACCTGAAGGAAACAAGTATGGAAACTGCTCAAGCATATCGGCTTTCCTCTCCCACGTGGCCTCTTCCACACCTCTATGTCTCCACAACACCTTGACCAACTCTATGGTCTTGCCACGCAACACCTTGCTATCAGAAGCAAGTATCTCAACAGGCTCTTCATTATAAGATAAATCCGGATTCAACTCTATCTCATCGACATGCATAACATGAGAAGGATCTGACCTATATCTCCTAAGCATCGACACATGAAAGACATCATGGATCTTCTCTAACTTATAAGGCAATCTCAAACGGTAAGCTACTGGTCCAATCCGCTCAACTATCTCATACGAACCAATGAACCTCGGACTCAACTTGCCATTCCGGCCAAATCTCATCACCTTCCTCCACGGAGATACTTTCAGAAACACTTTCTCACCCACGGAGAACTCAATCTCTTTTCTCTTCAAATCCGCATAAGACTTCTGACAATCGGAAGCTGCTTTCAAACGGTCACAAATCAACTTTACTTTGTCGGTAGTCCCCTTAAGCAAATCCGGCATAGGTAACAATCTCTGACTCGTTTCAGCCCAACAAATCGGAGTCCTACATCGTCTACCATACAAGGCCTCATAGGGAGCCATCTGAATACTAGCCTGATAACTGTTGTTGTAAGCAAACTCGACTAAAGGCAAGTGCTTCTCCCAAGAACCTTGGAAGTCAATCACACAACAACGGAGCATATCCTCTAGAATCTAAATCACTCGCTCTGACTGTCCATCGGACTACGGATGATAAGAAGTACTGAAATGCAAACGGCTACCTAGAGCACTATGCAAACAACCCCAGAACCTCAAAGTAAATCTAGGATCTCTATCTGAAACAATAGACTTCGGAACTCCATGAAGTCTCACAATCTCACGAATGTACAAGTTTGCCAACTTGTCTAAAGAATCTGTAGTGTTCACTGCTAATAAGTGAGCACACTTAGTGAAACTATCAACAATCACCCAAACAGAATTCTTCTTCGAAGGAGACAACGGTAACCCCGACACGAAATCCATGGTGATCCTTTCCCATTTCCATTCCGGAATCTTCAAAGGTTGTAAAAAACCTGAAGGAACCTGATGTTCTGCCTTCACTCTCTGACAAACCATACAACGGCTCACATACTCGGCTACATCCTTCTTCAAACCAACCTAGTAGTAATCATTCTTCAAGTCGCGGTACATCTTGGTATTACCCGGATGCATAGAAAAAGGACTCGAATGTGCTTCACTCAGAATCTGACGTCTCAACTCAACATGTTCTGGTACAACAACTCTATATCTAAAGCACAACAAGTTCTCCCCACTGAAACTATACTCGGTCGGTCTACCTTCGGCTATGTCTTGAACATGAGGAACTAAAGACACATCTTGCAACTGCTTCTCTCTAATCAACTGAATCAAAGAAGGCTTCACTTGCAACTCGGTGATCAAACCACCATCATCGGATACACTCAATCTAGCAAACATAGCTCTCAACTCAACTACAACTTTTCTACTCAAAGCATCAGCTACTACATTTGCTTTACCCAGATGGTACTCAATGGTCAAATCATAGTCTTTTAATAACTCAAGCCATCTTCTCTGTCTCAAATTCAACTCTTTTTGTGTCATCAAATACTTCAAGCTTTTATGATCGGTGCAAACTATACACTTCTCACCATACAAGTAGTGACACCAAATCTTCAATGCAAAGACAACTACGGCTAGCTCTATATCATGAGTAGGATAGTTCTTCTCATGAACCTTCAACTGTCTAGAAACATAAGCAACAACTCTTCTTTCTTGCATCAAAACACAACCTAAACCTATGCAGGAAGCATCACTATAGATCACAAATTCTTTACCTGAAACTGGTTCCACTAAGACTTGAGCATTTGTCAAAGCTTCTTTCAATTTCTCGAAGGCCTTCTGTCTTGCATATGACCATTCAAACTTAACTCTTTTTTGCAACAATTTAGTCAAAGGAGCATCTACCCTAGAGAAACCATAAACAAATCTCCTATAGTAACCGGCTAATCCTAGGAAACTCCTAATCTCAGTCACAGATTTAGGTTGTTTCCACTCAACAATAACCTCAATCTTCGATGGATCAAAATGGATACCTTTGGCCGAAACAACATGGCCAAGAAATACAACCTCTCTAATCCAGAACTCACATTTTCTAAGCTTCGCATACAACTGATTGCTCAACAATCTATGTAACACAAATCTCAAGTGCTCATCATGCTCTTCTTCTGTCTTCGAGTAGACAAGAATATCATCTATAAAAACAACTACAAAACGGTCTAGATAATCTCTAAAAATTCTGTTCATCATATCCATGAATGATGCAGGTGCATTCGTGAGCCCAAACGGCATCACAAGGAACTCATAGTGACCATATCTAGTCCTAAAAGCTGTCTTCGGAACATCACACTCTTTCACTTTTAACTGATAGTATCCCGATCTCAAATCTATCTTCGAGAACACTGAAGCACCTCTCAACTGATCAAACAAATCATCTATACGAGGCAACGAATACTTGTTCTTCACAGTCAACTGATTCAACTGCCTGTAATCAATACACGTACGCATGCTACCGTCTTTCTTCTTCACAAACAACACAAGAGCACCCCAAGGAGAACTACTAGGCCTAATGAAACCACAGTCTAATAACTCTTGCAACTGACTCTTCAATTCTTTCAACTCTTTCGGAGCCATACGATACGGAGCTATCGAAACTGGAGTAGACCCTGAAACAGTCTCAATCACAAACTTAACATCTCTGTCAGGAGGTAAACCCGGCAACTCTTCAGGAAACACATCCGGAAAGTCACAAAATGTTCTAATATCTTTCGGTCTAGCCTCACTCATATTCAGATTCATCACATAAGCTAAGTAAGCCCCACATCCGGAATCCATCAACTTATGAGCCTCTAAAGCTGACACAACATTAGACAAGAACTTAATGTTCTCACCTACTACTACTACCTCGTAGTCATCAGAAAGTTTTAGAGAAATCCTCTTCGTCTCAAAATCCACACTAGCTCGGCGCTCAACTAAACAGTCCATACCCAGAATAATATCAAAGCCATAAAAGGGAAGTTCCATCATATCAACAGGAAACACATGACCCTGAATTTTCAGCGGACATCTCCTATACATACGTCTAACTACAACTGTCTCACCAAAGGAACTGGTCACATGCATACCTACATCTAAGATCTCAACAGGTATATCTAACTTCCGTGCATGCTCACTCAAAATGTAGGAATGTGTAGAACCCGAATCAACCAAAGAAAGCAAAGACATAGACTGTAACTCAAAATTATCTGCTATCACATCAGTGTCGTTCCCGGCCTCTCTCTGAGCATAAACTCTTGCTGGTCTACCTGCCTCTGGCCGCACTGCCACAACATGAGCAAGGTTCCTCTGAGCATCTACCCTAGGTGCATCAGCCCTAGGCTGGAAGTAGCCACGACCGCGCCCACGGCCTCTCTGATAATCATTCGCTCTCGCAGGAGCCTGAGCTATGTTCGGTGCCTGTGCCGCCTGATGCGGGCACTCCCTCCTGAAGTGGTCCCTCGAACCACAATTCCAACAAGCATGGAAGTTACCCCAACACTCACCAGAATGCTATCTCCCACAACGTGCACACTCGGGCAAACGCCCTGCACCTCTATGGCTCTGGTGGCCTCTACCATGGTGGCCACCGCCACGCCTATGGTCAAATTGTTGTCTGCCACCTCTATGCCTCTTGGCATCCCTACTGTCAAAGTTGTTATGTCTATTACCAGAACTAGAACCACCAGATCGTTTGGTCAAGCCCAAACCGTGCTCTAAGTCTTTGGCCCTCGCGATCAAGACATCAAAATATGTGTAGTTAGAAGCTAAAATGTACCTCTTGATCTCTTCATTCAACCTATAGCGGAAACAGTTACAACGTTCCACTTCAGTAGGAATCAACTCTGGAGCGTACTGACTCAAACGAACAAACCGGATCTCATAGTCAGTCACAGAAGCATCTCCCTAATCAAGGGCCATAAACTCTCGATTCTTCTCATCAAGATACCTCGGACCCAAATATCTCTTCCTGAATGCGGATTCAAAGAAATCCCAACCCCTCTCAGCCTCTGGAACTTCGGTAGTAATGGTGACCTACCAGGTGTAGGCATCACCCTGAAGCAAAGAGATTACACAGCCCAATCTACGCGCACCCACAAAACCCATCTGAGCTAAGATGCGAACAGTCTTCTCTAACCACAACTCAGACCTCTCCGGTGTAGATCCTCTGAACTCTTCAGCCCCTAAGCTACAGAGCCTCTCTAACGGTAGACTAGCATCGTCACCCCTAGGCTGAGCTGCAGCCTGAGCTCCTGCAACTGCGGCCTGAAACGTTCCCACTATTGCTTGTACAAGCGGAGTCATATCAATTCCGGTCGGACCTTGGCCACCCTGGCCACCCTAAGGTCCCTCTCCTTCAGCTCCATCCTCGCCCCCAACTCCAGGCGGAGGAGGTGGTGGAGGAGCTCCAACTCCAGCAGCAGGCTCCAATACATGGGCCTCAACTCTAGCCACCAGCTCATTAACAGGAGCAGTAACCCGTGGTTCCTGACAAACCACCCTCGGCCTACCTCTCGACCTAGACATCGCTCTCACAGATAATAACTACAACCACCACAACAAAACATACAAAACTGGGTTATTAAGGCAAGGCTTCCAAGTGCTCAAGTATGTTCCCTCACTTAAAAATTCCTTTTTTTCGATGTAATAGTAGCAATGGGACTCTAAACAACATGCTTTAAAACAAAACAACGAGCATACTTGTTACACAAGAAATCATGCTTACAAGGCAAGCAAACACCGTGCATATCAATCATAAAACACGACTTACCTCACTTACCTGCCCAAAGTCTCGGTAACCTTAGGCTCTGATACCAACAAATGTAACCCCTTCGTCCTGGTCCGGACGTTTGACCGATCCGAATGGGATACACGGGGAAAACCGAAGCGAAACCCGTTACGGTTCCCCCTCGGTTAGCAACCCTAGGAAAATTTCTTTTATTTATCTTGTCTAAATGCATTACCATGTCCTATGTGAAACACACCAGCGGAAACACAAGCAACATAAACACGACCATCCAAAACAATACCTTTAAAACAGTCCATTTTTCATAATTAAGCAGGCCGTATCGGTACTCTAAGAGAGGGTATCGATACGCCTTGACCAAGGTCAACCCCTTCAGTAAACACAGGAAGACCGTATCGATACAACCCTTGAGCGTATCAATACGCCCTTCTCGGTCAACATCTCGTGGTCAACGAGATGAACCCGTACCGATACGCCTCAACATCGTACCGATACGCCAAAAACTCACCAAAATCTCAGAATTCCAGTGAGTAAAAACCGTATCGATACACCCCCGTGTATCGATACGCCCAGCCAAAACTGAGTCCTGCAGGTAACACCGTACCGATACGGCCCTCAGGCGTACCGATATGCCCTGCACTGCAAGTCTCCTAAACTTAGCAAAACCACACAAGACTCGAACCTATATGCGATTTAAGATCTCCCTAGACACATCAAAGAAATCATACACCATCTAATAACCAAATTCTAATCATACAGGGCATCCAACATGAACAAACATTAATCAATCAAGGAAATCATGCATTCATTCAAAAGAAGGCAAACAAGCACTAAAGGTCTCATGCTTCAACATCCAACCACTTAGGCATCCCCAAAAGGCACAAGGCCAACAAACATGGTAAGCAAAAAGGCATGGTTTTACAATCCAACATGACATCAACAAGCCACACAAAAACAACATGATTAAGGAGTCTAAACATGCTCCTAAACAACCATTAATAGCACAAATCCCATTGCTTAACTATTACATATCCAAAACATTAAAACTCATACTTGATAAACTCAAGCCAACAACCGCACTTGGAGGCCCTTCTCTTGCGCTAGCAACCCACGAACTAAGGATATGCACTGCCGAACAAAAGAGAGCGTAAGCATAAAGCTTAGTGAGGGTAAGCTCTTTAAAAACAAACCTCGACAATGCAGGGTCCAAGCACGATCTCAACCAAGGTAAATGCATGTTCTTACCTTCGAACCTTAAGAGCCAAAATGTCAATGATGCATGAACAAATATCCAATAATATGTCATGTTCAACAAGCTCATTTCCACAACATATGTAAACACATATAATCATCCAATTAGGAAAACACATTTCACATCACATTGATACACATATCAATTTATATTGGCACCTAGCTATGACTCGGATACGCGGATAAACACGTTGGAACTCACATCCAACAACCACTTTACCTCATAGTGGGATTACACTCATCACCGGTCTCGCGGAGGGGATTCTACTCATCCTCACGCCCCGTCGATGGGATTACACTCATCACTGACTATCACAATATAAAGAAGAATTTCTAGGCGAACTCGTACTCCATCTTGATGACTATCATCATCAAGACCACGCGCGCATTTGACTCTCGTATGCACACTAACATCCTAATGATCGATCATTTGTACTCAAGCATACTAGTGCCAACATTTACTCAATCCACAATATCAATTACAACTAATTCCGTGTTTAGCACGTACTCACCATGATCACAATCATGAACAATCCACATGCATATCACAATGCATCTCAACCATGCCTCATCACAAATGTATAACACATTATACATAAATCACCATATCATAAATCATCACGAAGCATAAGCATCAATTAAAAGTTCAACCAATGTCTCTAATTTAAGCTTAGGATTAGGCTACCACCCTAATCCTAACTCTAGGTGGGTCTACCAAGCCCAACCTAGTCCACATGCTCGAACCAAACACTTTGAAAACTTTAACCACTCACCTTCACTTCCAAGCTCAATTACCAAGCAAGCAATCACCTTCAAGCTTCCGGATTCACTCTCGAGGCTTCACCAACACACGTCCTTGTCTCTAAACAATCCCAACACAATCCAAACAACTTCAAATCAGCCCAAGCATCAAAGTAGCTAACCTGGAATACAATTAAAACATCAAACAGAACATTTCAAGCCATGAACAACCCCCAAAATTACCAAACTCGTGCAACCCATAAACCTCAATCAAAACTCATGTTTCCAACACTTTTAATACTCCCAAATGATACCAAAACAACCCTCAACCTTAGTACTAACCTCAGCCAACAAATTCCAATCTAAAACAACCCCAAAAACCACTCTAAAACCCTTCAAAAACCCCTTGGAAACCCAAATCCGGGAATGAGCTTAAAACCATGTAAAATTTATATATGTTGAACCATTTGACTCATAAACTTCATATCTAACATCATTAAATCTAAATTTTAAGTTAAACACCATAAAACTACCATTTTTAATCAAATCCACTAAAAACTCAAATTTCAAAACCTTGATGAAAATGAAAACTACTTGTACTTTTGAAGAGAGGAAGTTGAGGACAAGTCGAAAACGAAATTACCTTTCAAAACCGAGTTGAAATGAGGAAGCAAAGTGATGGAATAGTGGAAGGGGATGAGAGCTCTCTTTGACGTTGGGTTTGTTTTGAGAAGAAGGTGAATAGTGAAACTATTTGATAAAAGGGGATTTAAATTGAAAGTTGGGCTATTTACGAGATTGCCATTAATGACTAGCTATTTCCCCTTTTCTCAAAAATCCATCCAAATTGAATTTCATTTCAATTTAGTCCAACATAAAATGTTTGTTTTTGAAACCCGAGGTCCAAAAGATTATTTTAATTATAAACCGAACTCGAAATAATATTAAAATATTTTTCTCACCCGACCCCTAAACCTGAGTGTTACAATTAGTGAATAAAATAGTAAATAATATGAAATTACAAGAGAAACTTAAGATGGAATATTATACTAAAATTATGAATTAAAATAGGAAGCAAATTAAAATCATAAATAATAAACACAAAAATGTAAATATAGTAAACAAACAAGAGACGAAAATGAATAAATACAGAATTAAAATAGCAAAAATTAAAAACGCAAGAAATTAAATATACAAAATTATGGACTGATTTGCATTAAAATAAAAATATTAAAGGGCCAAAACAAAATATACCCTAAAGACGCTGAAATTCGTGGATCTACCACTCGAATTGGGGTCAACACTAGGGATGACTATTTAATCTGAATCTGATCCAAAAATAATTTAATCTAAATCCGATTAAAAAACCGAATTCAAATCCGAAAAAATATCCGAGACCGATTATAATCGGATTTGGACTTGGACTCTACACAGTCTGATCCATTGTCATCCCTAAATAGAACAATATGAACTTCCTTAGTCACTAAACTAATTAATAAATTTAAGTGAGTTTTGTATCTTAACATCTCTTGCGAAATTATCTTTTTAATAGTGTAAGTTTTAACTAAAATATAGTATTACTTAGTAAAATCTATATAGTTTTAAAAATATTAACTTTTATTCTATTTGAGAAAAATTATTTTTTCGACAAATCCTAATTATGATAGAATCCATGACATAAAGAAATATGAGGGAATAGAAATGAACAACTTGGCCAACCGATTAAATATGCTTGCTCAAGAGAAATTATTAAATTTAAATTTAGTACTAGTTTTTAAAAATTATTTAATACTAACTGTTACTATCAAGGTATTTTTCATTCCTAACATGTCTCACATCGTATTAAGTAATGAAAATTTAATTTTAAGTAAAAACGATTTATTTTATCAATTTAATTTAATATTTTTAATTAA
The DNA here is from genome assembly GCA_958450335.1 of Hibiscus tridactylites. Taxonomy (NCBI): domain Eukaryota; kingdom Viridiplantae; phylum Streptophyta; class Magnoliopsida; order Malvales; family Malvaceae; genus Hibiscus; species Hibiscus tridactylites. Next base: position 21,564,468 of record OY288284.1, on the reverse strand, counting down.
TTAATTACATTCATAGACACTAATATTTTCCGATTTTTTTATAAGAGAAGATATATTAACACATGTCTCGTTAAAAACCTTCCTAATCTAATTGAAGGAAAAAAGTACACGGAAAAGTATTTACATGAGAAATATCGAAATGAACTCGGCAATTACAATCGTACAAAACAAAGGCAACCAGCAAAACTCAAATCTGTGAAGTTTTCGTTCTTACATTGATAGTAGCCTGACTTAAACTTGTAGAAGAAGATAGCTCCAAGTGCAACAGAGAAAAAATCTACAAAGGAGGTTCAAACAACTTAGCAATTCCAACCGCATTAACCTTTTATTTTAGATGTCTTTGGTTCAATCCTCTCCAAATAGATTTTTTTATTTATTTTGAATCTACATTTTCACAACAATTTTGGTCTGATAATTTAATGCCCGTGAAAATATTTTTAAAGGAAAATTTTATAATGAATGTCACACACCAAAGTATATCCTTAACTTTTATTATTATTTTATTTTAGATAAAAATCTTTTTAAATAAATGTGAGACTCATTAACTATTATTATTATTATTATTATTATTATTATTATTATTATTATTATTATTATTATTATTTTATTAATATGTAGGACTCATTAACTGCTTTTTATTATTTTTATTATTATTTTATTAATTCAGGTTAATATAAAACTATTCACGATAGATTTTCTGTGGAGCTTGAATTCCTCAACCGTTTTGCTTGTCAAGTGGTGGAGAAGTGCAAATTTGGGTGATGGTGGTGGAAGCAATAAAAGAAGAATGAACGCAAAGAGTTTAGAGTGGTTTGAGCTTCTAACCAAGCTCTACATCCACTACCTTACCTTCCCCACTAAGGATTTCAAACAAATTCACTTTTTAATTTCTTCCCCTTTTTTAAGCTAATGAGTCAACCCTTACACACTCAAAGCTTTCTATCTCACAAGTGAAATAAAATGCAAACTTGAAAACTTTCACAAGGTAGATTGTTTGCACATTTTAAGCACTCACCAAAACTTAAAACATTTGAGCAAATTATAACAAGTTAAACTCACAAGTGTTGTCTATGGAAGAATGTGAAAATTGAGCACTAAGACTCTTTTACAATCATAAGTGTGTTGGCTTTTTGATCATTAGTTGTTCCAAGTACTTGAAAGGTCCTTCTATCTTCTCAAATGTGATTCTAGCCGTTGGTGACCGTTGGGGATGCATTTGGAGTCGTTGGGGAGACTGATTTCCATGCCGTTTTCCACTTCTGGGCACTCTCGTACCAGTACGCGTGATGTCCGTGTAATACTCGTATTTTGTCCGGGTAACCATATATATACATATATTTCCTCATAGCAAACATAAATATAAATAAATAATAAAGTCCAATAAATAAAAAATATTCCATAAATAAAAACAGTCCAAGTGTCCATTCATAAGTTTTGAGTCCATCTTTTTTACAATAAAAGCCCATTTTGTAGCAAAGCCCAAATACCATTATTTCTCCAACCCAAATTACATCAGATTACACCAAACAAACACAAAATATTTGGTTTCCCACCTAAAAGAACCATGTGGCACTCCCTAATTGGCCCCTTTAATTTTCACATGGATCATGATTTTTTCCAGCCATTAGTTGGATCCAGCTGTAGCTTCACATCACCCTTACATCACTATCTGACATTCCTATAAATAGAGAGAGAAAAAAGTAAACAACAATCATTAATGACCACCATAATTACCTACCACTAATAATAATAATAATAATTAATAAAAGTGGATGAGAGAGAGTATACCCCTCGGGAATTGAATTGACTTGCTGGAGAAGGCCAAACGTTGTTGGGAGTAGAAGAGTCGTTGTGGGAACACAAACGGACACGGTGCAAGGCTGACGGAGCTCCCTCATCACTGCCGTTACAGAGGTATATCCCTCTTTGCTTCTTTAATTCTTGCAAAAACATAAATGTTTTCAAAATATAAAGAAAATGAAACTGAAAAAAACATGAGAGAGGTGGTCGAAAGTTCATTTGTGGGGGTCGAAGCTTAGGTTGTGGTGGAGTCTAAAATGAGTGGTCGGACTGGGTAGTTAGGTTTTAGGAGGGGAAGATTGGGAATCCTATCGCATTAGGGTTAGGTTTAGAATTTTTAGGTTCTGGAATGGAATTTGGGGGAGTTATTAGGGTTCCATTCGGCGGTCAAAAATCGCCTCATAGCGGCCGGCCGGAGGAATGCTGTTGCTGGAGTGGCGGTGCAGTGGCTGGAGCGGTGGCCGGCAAACACCTTTGCTCGATCGAATGTGGGTTTGGATGGATCAAACAGTGAAAAATGGAAGAACACACATGTGTTTAAGGAAGAACAATGCACTTAAATTGATTTTGTTCAAGTGTTTCTGGGAATTGTTGTTTGTGCTCAGAGAGAATAGGGAAGAGAGAGAGTGAACCAGGTTTAGTGAGAGAGAGTGAAATGAAGGAGAAAAGAATTTTAGGCTTCAAATGAGCCTCATATAGGAGCTGCTAAACGCAACATTTTGGTACCAGGTTAAGAACGACCCACGCATTTTCAAGTGAGTCGGATCTGGACCCGCGTGCCCCTATTTGGATACCCTTTGGTTTTGGCCTAAAAGTTTGCTTCTTTTTAATTTGGTCCTTAATTGAATGAAATTGAACCTTAAAATCGAAAAGTTGCTGATACACTACTTTCAAGGCAGTTTAACTAGTTCGGTGGCGTGATGGTACACACAATTGAGCCGTATGAACATTTGATCATGGAAGGATCTCTTGGGAGCTTTCTCAGAACATTACAAACACATGATGTAAATGATTCCCAATTGGGTTATGTTGCAAGGCATGGAACAGAGAAGTGATGAAACACTCCGACTGTATGCCGAGAGATGGAGGGATATAGCGGCCCAAGTGCAGCCCCCGTTGATGGAAAGTGAGGTTGCCCACATGTTTGTTCAAACTCTGAGAGGACCATTTTTTGCTGACATAGTAATGACTGGGAATTGATAGAGGCTGCAATTAAAAGTGGCAAGATCGAGAGTGGAGAGAGAACCCGAAGGAATTACAAGAGGAAGGATAATTAGGTGAATAATACGAGTGTATATGAGGCTCCTAAGAATGTAACCATCACTTCACCTGGAACAGCAGCGGGAAATTCACAAAATTCGAACAAGAAAGATTCTCGTGGCCCAAGAAATTACATGATGAATTTTATGCCAATACCAATGACGAATGATGAACTGTACCCACAGTTGTATATAGCGGATTTGGCAAGGCCATATTATTTGACCCCTCTGCAGCCTCCTTACCCTCGATGGTACAAACCTGATGCTCATTGTGAATTCCATGCCGGAATATCGGGGCATTCGATCGAGACCTGCACAACATTCAAAAAGGTAGTTCAAAATCTGATCAACAATAGGATTTTGAAGTTTGATGAGCCTAGTATTGCAGAAAATCCCTTGTCGAGCCATGGTGGACGAGGAGTGAATGTCATAGAGGAAGATGATAAAGCAAAGCGATTGAAGATTGATGTTTCAGAAATCAGATCCTCGTTGAGATGGGTATTTGAGCAGTTGTATAGTGCCAAGATGATAGGAATAGGCATGAAAGTAAAGGTGAAGGTGCAATATGATATGTACTATGAGTATCACCAGAAATGTGGCCACGAGATTTAATACTACTCAGAGTTCAAGAGTTTGGTATAGAATATGATGGATAATAAGGAAATTCAATTCTTATAGAAAACAAGAGTGAAGAAGGAAGTAGAGGTGTGTACATCCGAGTGTTCTGGAGCCAAATACAGAGTTCACAAGCCTTTGGTTGTTTCTGTTAGACCCAAGGTCGGGAGCTTGTCAAATGTAAAGCCGACATTGGCTCCAAAGGTTGTGATTTCATCTCTCGCGTCGTTTTCTTTCAAAAGCACCCACAAGGTTCCCTGGAATTATGCAACTAATGTGACTATGTCTGAGGAAGGAAAACCACAGGAAGAAATAAAGTCAACAAGTGAAATAAAGATAGTATCGAAAGAAAAGAAGGATGAACATCCTAGCACAGAAGCAGTGAATGAGGTGGGATATTTTACCCGTAGTGGTAGATGCTATTCTTCTCCTGAAATATCTAAGGAAGCAGAGAAGATTAAGGGAAAAGCTGTTGCAATTCCCGAGAAATTTTTTGGAGAAGATCTTGCTCGAAAAATAAATGAGCCGGTAATAGAGGAGCAAGCTCAAGAGTTTCTGAAATTTCTGAAACACAATGAATATAGTATAGTCGAGCAGTTGAAAAGGCAACAAGCAAGAATTTCTGTACTAGAGTTGTTGCTAAGCTTTGAGGGGCACCGCAATGCTCTAATAAAGACGCTAAATCAAACATATGTACCAAATGACATATTTGTAAACAAGTTGGACATGATGATGAGATTCTCGAGGGAGGAGTGGGATCTGTAAAGGCTTTAAACATCACTACGCACTGCAAGGGCTATGTCTTGCCAGGAGTCCTGATAGACAATGGATCAGCTCTGAATGTTTTGCCGATGGCAACTTTACAAAGGTTGTCGATCGGTGATTCACACATGAAGACATATAAGAACACCGTGAGGGCTTTTGATGCTACTACTCGAGACGTACTGGGGAAAATTGAAGTACCATTGTTAACTGGGCCAACATCGTACAATGTAGATTTCGTGGTGATGGGCATCAAACCCACATATAATTTGCCTATTGGGTAGATCTTGGATTCATTCAGCCTGTGTAGTCCCATCATCCCTGCATCAGAAGTTAAAGTTTGTGATAGAAGGGAAGCTAGTCAGCGTTGGGGCAGAAGAAGATATCATCGCTTCGGTAACCATTGATGCCTCATATACCGAAGCTAATGAAAATGCCATCGAATGTTCTTTTAGAGCTTGTGAATTTGTCAATGCAACTTTATTCGCTGAGTGTAAATCGTTTCATTGACCAAGGTTGTCGAATTGTACCAAGATAACTGTACGTGAAACACTTAGAAGGGTTGCAAAGACAGGAAAGGGACTGGGAAAGCATCATCAGGGGGCCTACGTCCAAAACCTGTTATCATGAAAAAGGACTACTTTGGACTTGGCTTCAAGCCTAGCATACAGAACAGGCTAAAAGATCTGAAAAGAAGAGAAGAACAAAGAAGGGCTCGCTTTTTGGGAACTGAAGCTCCTTCCAAGCCCGTGACCTCATTTGATTTGGCTAAGATCTTCAAGTCACGGGGATTTGAGAACATTGAGAAGCAGCTTGAAGAGGTCAATTGTGAAACTGCAAAGTTAAATGAGGAAGAAATTTTTGGTAATGATTTGGAAGGGCTTTTCGTCGGAAGAATCTTTGAGGGAGCTCAACCTCGAAGATTTTCCCATGCTTCCCTGGCAAAGTGCTAGGAAATTGGATAGTTGAGGAGCTTTCCTTAGTGTTTAAGAATAAAATAGAGTAAATACCATGAACAACTCTATACCTTTTCCCGCGGGTATAGGGAGTTATCTGTAGAGGGCCATCATATTAGTTCATTTTAATAAGGATGCTTTCATGTTGCCTTACAAATGACAAACATGTTTCTTGTTTTTTCGCATCCTTTACAAAATATATATTATTATTTTCTTTGCAGGTCTTCAACTATTGTCTGCATGAACAATCCTAAACCTAATCCTAGAGTAGATTATGAGTGGCTAGTGTGTCTAATGGAAGTCAATGAGGTCGAGGATGAAACAAAATGTGAAATCCCTGAAGAATTACAAAGGTTGGTGGAAAAAGAAGACAAGCAAATCCTACCTCATAAAGAGGAGTTAGAGATTCTCAACTTGGGAACAGATGAAATTAGGAGGGAAGTAAAAATAGGGACTACGTTCTCGCCAAAAGCGAAATAAGGGCTGGTTGATTTGTTGCGAGAGTTCAAAGATGTCTTCGCTTGTTCATACCAAGATATGCCAGGATTGAACATCGACATTGTAGTATATAAACTGCCCACAAAGCCAGAGTGTAAACCGGTTCAGTAGAAGCTTAGAAGACTGAGGCCGAAAATGGCACTAAAGATAAAAGAAGAGGTACAAAAACAGATTGATGCGGGTTTTCTTGGAGTGTCCCAATATTCGAAATGGGTGCCCAATATAGTCCCCATACCAAAGAAATATGGGAAGGTACACATGTGCGTGGATTACAGAGATCTGAATAGAGCCATCCCGAAGGATAATTTTCCTTTGCCGCACATAGACATCCTCGTTGATAATAGGTCGGGGCATTCATGGTTCTCCTTCATGGATGGATTCTCGGGGTATAACCAGATAAAGATGAACCGGAGGATATGTTCGAAACGACATTCCTAACCTTATGGGTCACATATTGTTACAAAGTGATACCTTTTTTGATTAAAGAATGTCGGGGCAACTTATTAGCGAGCAATGGTTACCTTGTTCCAAGACATGATGCACAAAGAAGTTGCGGTGTACGTGGATGATATGATCTCTAAATCTCATACTAAAGGGGAATATATTCAGAACCTAAGAAAGCTGTTTTTAAGGTTGAGAAAATACCAGCTGAAACTCAATCCTAATAAATGTACTTTTGGAGTAACATCATGAAAACTCCTAGGATTTGTCGTCAGTAGAAAAAGGATTGTAATAGATCTAGATAAAATGAAGACAATTCAAAACTTGCCACCACCTAGTTCACAAAAAGAAGTTCTTGGTTCCTCGGGAGATTGAATTATGTTTCTCGGTTTATTTCTCAATTGACTGATAAATGTGATTCAATCTTCAAATTGCTTAAAAAGAATAATCTAGGAGAATGGAATGAAGAATGCCAGGAAATGTTTGAAAAAATTAAGAAGTACCTGACAAAAACTCCGATACTAGTTGCACCGGTTCCTGACAGACCACTCATCCTTTACCTAACAGTTTATGAGAACTCAATGGGATCTGTGCTGGGGCAGCACGATGACACATGAAAGAAAGAAAGAGCTATTTACTACTTGAGCAAAAAGTTATAGAGTGTGAAGTACGATACCCATCAATTCAAAAGTTATGTTGTGCCTTGGTTTGGGTAACTCGTAGACTCAGACAGAATATGTTATACCACACTACTTGGTTAATTTCCCGCCTCGACCCATTAAAGTTTATGATGGAAGTGTCATCATTGACTGGAAGATTGGCACGTTGGAAAATGTTGTTTTCAGAGTTCGACATTTTATATGAGAGTCAGAAAGCAATAAAAGAAAGTGCTATAGCAGATTTCCTAGCAAGTTGTGCTTCGGAAGATTATGAGCCCCTAAATTTGATTTCCCAGATGAGGATGTAATGAATATCTCCACAACGGAAAATGGAATCCCAAATAATGAAACTTGGAAATTATATTTTGATGGAGCGTCTAATGTTCTAGGACGTGGAATTGGAGCAATATTGATTTCCCCAAATAATGTACACTATCCTTTCATAAGCAAGCTAGAATTTCTTTGTAGAAATAACATGGCAGAATATGAGGCTTCTTTTATGGGTTTGCATGTTGCCATCGAAAGAAAGATAGAGGTCTTGAAAGTATGCATGGATTGTAACCCCCTCGACCTGGTCTGGGTGAAAGACCGAACCGAACGGATCACACGGGGAATATTGAAGTAAATTGGGAGAATTACCTCACTAAACAACCTTATTTTTTATTTTATCTTGTCAAGATGCTCATTATGATCCTAAGTGCTTAATGTCGCTGCGGAACATTTTACAACTCGATCAGACATCGATTCGAGACTCAATTCCATTTAATTACATTTTAGGGACCATTTTGTAATTTCACCAAACTACATGAACTTCTTGACTTTTAAAGTTACCAACCTTTAATTAGTCACATTACATGCATTTCTGTCAAATCTCAGCTCAAAATAATCATACATGCTAATTTAATTGCATCCACAGTATTCAGGGACTAAAACGTAAAGATTCAGAACAAACAAAGATACTTTTAACTAACATAACTGTTGACCGTATCGATACCTTTAAGCCAGTATCGATACGCCCTCGACAATAAAGACTCCAAATTTAATGACAATGAGCACGTATCGATACCCTCTAGGACCGTACTAATACCCATTTTTCGAGTAGCTAAAGTCCGTATCGCTACACCCCCGTGTATTGATACGCCCCTTCATTTTCACTAAGATCGTATCGATACTATTTCCACCATACTGATACACTAAGCCTAAAATGGCTTACATGTATCAATACCGGTTCTCGTGTATCGATACGCCTGTACCAATAATGTCATCTTTTGCTGGTTTTACATACTTTAATCCATTCTAATGCATTCTGACATACTTCCAACAATCATACTGTTGTAACTAGATTTTAACTCCTTATATTATTATTATTATTATTATTATTATTATTATTATTATTATTATTATTATTATTATTATTATTATTATTATTTGTACTATTATTATTATAGTTAAAGCCAAAAAAATAATAAAATGTAAAACATAAAAGGAGCCCATTTGGATTAAATAAGGTGCCCATTAATAATAAGCCTACTATTTTAATATAAAAGCTCACTCAAAATATAATAAAGGAGCCCATTTTATTTCTTTTTTGTTAATGGCCCAAACTAACCCACTCGTCTTTTTTTTTTCAGGTTTAATATAGGCCATTAGATTTGGAGCAATAAAGATCAAAGGCCAAGATTAGATCAAGCAGAAATAAAAAAACAACAAAAAATAGTAAAAAAAGGAAAAATAGGGCTCACGCGCACGAACACGCTCCCAATTGGGAAGGGCCATATATTGTAACAAAGGTGTTTTCAGGCGGAGCATTGATCTTGGCCGAAATAGATGGAGAAGAGCTTCAAAACCCGGTGAACTCGAACTCAGTTAAGAAATATTATGCATAAATAAGAAAAAAAATAGAAAAAAAGAAAAAAAGATATAGTAGGGTTCAAAATGAAAATTCGTAAAGGGAGTTTTGAAACTAAAAGGGGGATCTGAGTTGAAAACCCGTAAATGGCGGCTCAATTAATTTGCAAGATAGTTTTCGGGGCTTCACAACTTTATGTGTCATACTCATCCTCAAAGACTCATTAGTAAAGGTGGCATTCAAGATTTCTTCTGGCGTTTTGATGGGAGAAGTTTGGACTGTTGATATATGAATACTTGTTTACCTTTCCTTTTTTTTTAAACTTTCTTGTGTTTGCCACAACATTAATAATTTTTTCCCATGGACATTTTTCTTTCTTTTCTTGTTTCCCTCCTTATTATCATTGGCATCTTGCTTTGAAATGAGAATTAATAGGTTTGACAATCACTTAGATATACAAAAGATAAGCAAAAAGGGGCAGCTGTTGTTACTAGATTTTCACTCATTATATTATTATTTGTTGAGAAATATTTTGATATAACAATTATGTGAAAAATGTTTTGGACTTGTTTAAAGATTTCAAAAATAATTCAAAAGTCCTTAAAACTTGAAAAATATGTTTAAAATGTTTTGACTTTGCACCTATATCGAATATACATTTTAAAGTTAAAAATTAGCCAAAATTAGGTTTTTAAGTGAAAGTTTCGAAACCATCTTTATAAGGTTTCGAAACCTTTTTGGGCAGAATGCCACTGTTTTTGAAACCTTAGCAAAGGTTTCGAAACCTTCATAAAGGTTTTGAAACCTTGGCCTTGTAACGGCTAGTTTTTACAAATTCTTCCTTAAGGTTTCGAAACCTCTAGTAAAGGTTTCGAAACCTCTGTGTAGGTGAGAATTTAATGCTCGACTTTATGACTTCCCAACGGCTCCAAAACATCTCCAACAGCCATAAATGGCTAGAATATCATTCCACACTATAAAAGCAACCTTGGGACACTTGAAGATGGTAAGAGACAATATCCAAGCTTCATGATCAAGAGAAATAGCATTTAAGTCTTTATTCTTCATTTCTCTTGTATATATTGTATAGAGAGTGTTTTTTATTGTTTTATTCTTTACACTCTTGTGAGCTTAATTCTTGTAAACACCCACCTTGTGAGGTTTTCATTGTTTACACAAACTACCTTGTAAAAGGGAGAGGTTCTAGTTTAGCCTAAGAAAAAAAACTAGAGTGGTTCTATCTTAGCCATTGAAAAGATAGGGTTGTAAGGTTATCCATTTGGCCTCAAAAGGAAGAATTCATATTAGTGAATTGGAAAATCCTTAGTGGTGTGCTAAGGTAGTGGATGTAGACTTTGGTTAGAAAGTTGAACCACTCTAAAATTATAGTGCAAATTGTCTATCATTTTTATCGGTTTTAGCCAATTCTTTCGGGAGTTCAATTCAACCCTCTTGACGGTTTTAGAAGATCGATTCGAGCGTGCTACAAGCCCAACATTATTATTATTATTATTATTATTATTATTATTATTATTATTATTATTATTATTATTATTATTATTATTATTATTATTATTATTATTATTATTATTATTATTATTATTATATTATTATTATTATTATTATTATTATTATTATTATTATTATTATAATTATAATTATTATTATTATGTGTACTACTATTATTATATTTAGAGCCAAAAATAATAATAAAATGCAAAACATAAAAGGAGCCCATTTAGTTTAAATAAGGTGCCGATTAACAATAAGCTTACTATTTTAATATAAAAGCTCAACCCAAAATATAATAAAGGAGCCCATTTTATTTCTTTTTTGTTAATGGCCCAAACTAACCTATTTTTTTTCCAGGTTTAATATAGGCCGTAAGATTTGAAGCAATAAGGATCAAAGGCCAAGATTAGTTCAAGCAAAAATAAAAAATAGCAAATAACAGTAAAAAAAGAGGAAAAGGGGGCTCACACTCGCGGCCACGCGCTCGAGCTGGCTCACAAAACCCTCATACCGAGCCGGCTGTCGGACTTTCGCCTGCCGTCTTTGGGCCACGACGATCAACGTGTCTTGTCTTCGCCGTTCCAACGGTGCCGGCGTCATTCGCCACCGAAATTTGCAAAAGATAAAAGAAAATGGTCAAAACCTAGGCTCGAATTAAGGGAGAAATTCGTCTCCAAATTCGGACCAAATCGGATGATTTTTTAGAGGCTTTGCCGAGAATCAAGCCCTCTGTTTGATTTTGGCTTCAATTCGGTGATTAAAATCCGAATTTTCCTTGATTTGCAAGTTCAAGTGGTAGTATAAATAGCCCCTAATACCCCTTTTTTCATCACCAATTGGAAGAAGAGAAAACACTTAGAAAATCATCCGAAAATTCCTTTGAAATTTCTGTAAATTTGCTGGAAAATTATTGAAGTGTGTTCAATCATTGGGATAGCTTTGAGTCAATTTTTGGTGACGATCGTAGTCGGCTTGTGTGGAGATTACTCGCAAATTCTTCGCTTCCGGTAAATTTCTTTTCTTGAATTGTTTATTTTTTTTTCTTTGTTGAATTTTTGTGCTTTTTCTTTTTTTAGGTTGAATTTTGGAATTGGGAGATCGAATTTAGTGTTCGGTAAAAGTTTAATTTGTGGTTTAATTTTTTATTTAGTTCAATCTTTCATGTTCTTACAAAAATGCAAAATCTTGGTTTTGGAGGTTTCAATCCATTTACATCCTTAAAAATTAAAATTTGAAGTTGTTGGAAGTTAAGTTTTTTTTTAAAAAAAAGTTTGAAATTTACTCTTTATTAAAAATTTAAAAATAGATGAATAAAAGTGGTTGAAAGTAAAGAAATTTTAAAATAAAGAAAACTTTGATTTTAAAATAAAGAGCTTAAAAGAAAACTTTGTCTCGTTCGTTTAAGTGGGGGGAACACACTTTGCTCATGTAAGAATATTGATTCTTCGCATGAGCCTAGCAAGTACCTTCGGGACTCATTCCCTTTGTCTTCATAAGGATATTGATTCTTCGAGAAGGCATCGGTGGTGAGTCTTCCCGAGTTGAGCTCGATTCATTTGAAGCATGTAATGAGTGAGAATCGAGGGCCTTCTTACCCTTAGTAGGGGACATTAAGAACAGCTCGGGTACCCTTTTAGAACCAAGCCAAGTTTGAGAATATAGAGCCTACCCCAATAGAGTCATGCGAAAAGCCTAGGGTGTTGAGTATGGTCAAAATCACTTCGCAAAAATAATCTGTGGAGACATGTCCTGGAATGTTGGAATGGCTGCCCAGAATTATTATGCAATCAAATTATTTTGGACCGCTTCTTTTTCCTTTCTTTCTTCTAATCTTTGTTCCCCAATCTTGTTTGTTTTGCATGTTCATCATTCCATATCTAGAAGGGGTTGATTTTTAAAATTTGCTCAAAGCAAACAACTCTCTTATGGACGGAAGGCTCTTAAAGAATGAGGATGAGAATGCAAAGGTACGTCTCTGGTCTGAGGTCAACCAAATAGCGTATGGAGACGGTTTGGTTGTTGGTCATGAGACAGAAACTTCAGAATACACCCACATTAGTGTCAAGCAGAACAATATACGAGAGCTATGAGAGATTTGGGACCATTTTGATTATAAGACCAAGCAATTGTTCTGTGAGTCCTATGGTGATGTAGCATATCTTCTATATGTAAGGGTAGATGAGCCATTTCTGAAGGCTTTGATCCAGTTTTAGAACCCCGAGTATTGTTGCTTTAACTTCAATGGAGAGGATATGATTCCTACATTTCGAGGAGTACTTGGCCCTGTTCAATATGCCCAAGGTGAAGGAGAATTGGGTGTATGAAAAGCCTCTTAAAAACAAGAACTCACACTCGAAACTTGCCACATTTGCTGAAATGAGCGATAAATGGATCGAGGGGTTGACACGAAAAAGAGAGGGAAGTTTTAATTTTCCCTGGTCATGCATTTGAAACATCATTTATGTTCATCCAGACATAGCAAAAAGAGTGGATCTCCTGGTTATCGCAATCTATGGCTTGGTAATTTTTCTGAAGGTGTTGGGAAACATTGACGTGGCTTTGTTAGATTTCTTTGAACAATTGAAGAGAAAAGTCAATCCAGTACCCGCAGTGTTAGTTGAAACTTTCATCTCGTTGAATGCTTGTCGAAAAATAGAGGGTGTGCGTTTCGGGGGATGTGCTCCTTTGCTTCAGGTTTGGGCCCTTAGCCATTTTTGGGAGTGTCTGACTTTGGTTTTACCGAATGTGTTCTTTCCGAACTTTTCTCCACTTCAGGAATTTTTGGCACAAGATTGGCCGAATGTCAAGAGAAGCAAGTGGGTAGACATCTTCAGGGACCGCCGTGACGAAGATATCAAATGGAGGGTTCCGTGGATGGGTCATGCCAAAGTGAGGTACATGTGCGAAGACTATAACTTCTTGATGCTGTTGGGATCATGGGGAGGAATTGGTTGTGCTCCCTTGTTAGTTTCACATCAGTATGCATCACGACAATTCATTCCATTCACCGTCGATCTTGGCACATCGGAGTTCGAGTTTTAAGAAGAATTCAGACAGAAGGTATGAAAAATTAGTGATTCATAGAAGAATTGTTACTATATGAAGTTGGAGTCCGAAAAACACTGCATGTACACCCCTGATTATGTATTTGGAGGCATAAAAGAATGAATGACAAGATCATGCTACCTACCCTTGGGCCTGCCAAATCTTTAGAAGAACATTTGAAGTTGGTTCCTTCTGAGGCCGACGTTCTGAGGGAAGAGTTAAGACGAGCTAAGTTTGAAATCGAAGCTCTCAAAGAACATAATCAACGAGACAAGTTTGAATCCAACCTTGACATAGAAAAGTACAAGGGAGAAGCCAACCGAGTACAAAGATGTACGTGGATTTAGAGGAAAAATATGAGATTCAAAGGGTTGAATTCCTCAAGTTTCAAGCTATCGTTTGATATGCTGACCTTAGAAAATACCCAGAATAGTGGAGGTATGAGATAGAGCAAGCTGTAGGAAAAGAGAAGGAATGCATCAAGAAGGAAATTGAAAAGTTCCGGCAAGCCTTGGCTGAAGATAGAAAGAAAAGGAAACAAGCAATGGAGAATGAGAAGGGCAAGCGGCTTCGAGAGAAAGAGAAGGAAAATTCGACTGCATGGAAAAGGAAGGCTCATGACAATAAGATGCGTCTGCTAGAGTTACAGTCAGCCTATGACGAAGCCTGTAAGAAGTTGAAGCAAAGTCAGACCTTTATCACTAAGTTAGAGGCCAAAACAGAGGACTTGAAGCAGACAATTCAAAAGATGCAAGATGACCAGACCTATGAGGAGCTTCAAGCTAGTTTGAGCGAGAATGATTTCTCGAAAGTGCGAGTTGAAGAAATGGATAACCTTCTCTAAGAGTACATAACAAAAATCTTAGTTCTTGAAGATGTTGCCGAAGGAGGAAATGATTACTGGTTCACTCGCCTTATAGATAATGCCTGAAGGTTTCGAGAACGAGATGAGTTTGATAGGATGGTGATGACACAAGTCCAGGATGTGGCCAAGCATGCGACAATATTGGCAACTGAAGCTGCAGCTCTTCGTCACTACATTAGGCCCATAAGAGAGGTTGGACCGAGGCTTATGTGGCTTATTGAAAAAGTCAAGGAGTTAGGAGTTCGTGCTGAGAAATATTTGTAATTTGAAGAATGATTTGATATAATAAAGAACTTCCTTATTCAATAAAGAGTTTTCTTTTATGAGCAAATTCTCTATGGAATTAATGGCCCTTCGACTGCATTCATGCATTTGCACTACTTTGTCTACTTTGTTATTATTATTAATTTTAAGTAATTAATAATATTTATATTAATATATTTTTTATTAATATATTTTTTTTTAATTACTTAAAATTATTAATAATAACAAATAATATAAATTAATAATAATTGATAATAGCTTGTAATTTGATTAATTGATAAGCATTTGAATTGTTGTATAATTTAGATTGTTAATTGGTTTAGTAGTGGAATTTGATTAAATCGCCCTAAACTGACCGTTTTTGTGAATTCATTTATGCATACATTCATTCATGATAAAAACTAACTTAATATAAAAATGACAGAACATCCAAAATAGCTAAAACAACTCATAAGTACAGTACATGTGCCCAAACTCGAGCCATGAACACTGAAGAAAGGTTGAAAGCTTTGGAGGCAAACCAAAAGAGCACTCAAGACAAGTTGGAGAAGATGGAGACTGACCAGAAAAAACAAATTGATTCGGTTCATCAAAGGACAATCAGTTCAATTGCTGCCATGCTAGGATTCAAGGTTCTAGATGCAGTTGAAAAGGTGGAAACACCAACACAATGCCACGATTTCCTAAAATGACCTTTGGAAAAGAGGTTGCTGCCAAAGCCAAAACCCCTGTCCACTTTGCTGAATCCTCTACTCGTATTCCAAATGGAGAAGCTAATAATTATGAGGTATCTAACTTCGATGAAATTGCTGAAAAGGTTAAGGCTGAGAAGAAGTGGGAAGACATGTATTAAAAGCTAAAAGGCATGATCAAATCCTTCTAGGACAGAGTTGTTCATGGCAGAATAGATGCCAAGGACCTGAGCTTGCTAACAAATTTGGTGGCGCCTCCAAAATTCAAGGTCCCATATTTTGAGAAATACAATGGAACTACATGTCCATCAGCACACTTAACCATGTATTGTAGGAAGATGTCAATGTATCTTGACAATGAGAAGCTACTCATTCATTGCTTCCAAGACAGTTTAGTGGGATCACCTGCGCGCTCGTATTCGCAACTGAGTCGGGTAAATATCAAATCATGGAAAGATATGTCCAGAGCCTTCAGTGAACAATACAAACATATCTCAGACATGGTTCCAACCCGTTTGGTCTTGCAAGGGATGGAGCAAAATCATCATGAGAGTTTCTGACAGTACGCACAAATATGGATGGACGTAGCGGCACAAGTACAACCGCCACTGCTAGAAAATGAAATTACCCCAATGTTCGTGGAAACACTGAAGGGTCCTTTCTATGATCGCATGCTCAATCATGCCAGAAAGAGCTTTGCGGACATGCTAATGAACGGAGAACTAATCCTAGCAGCCATGACGAGTGGAAAGTTGGATAGTGGAGAAACAAAAAACACATATGAAAAGAGAGATAATGAAGTCAATGCTACAAATGTCTACAACCCTAGCTATTCAACAGGCGTGGTGTTCAACAAGCCTAACACTTCAGTTGCAGCCCCGAAGGTTGCAAACTCCCTAAAAGGAGAGCGAAGATATCAAGGGAACTCAAGACCCTACTTTCCTCCCATCCCAATGATGTATGCAAAACTATTTGTTGAGTTGGTCAAATCACAGATGGTGCTGCCAAGACATGTTCCTCCGTTCTCACCCCCGTACCCGCCATGGTACGATGAGAAGGCCCAATGCGAATATCATGTAGGAGTAAAGGGGCATACCATTGAGAACTGCACTGTATTCAAAAGGGTGGTAGATGATTTAAGGAAATCGGGCATGCTGTCATTTGAAACATCTGAAGAAAAAAGAAATCCTCCGCCAAACCACTAGAAGGCCGGAATAAATGTAGTTATTGAGGAAGAAGCCAAAGCAATTAAGAAACATGTTGCTGAGGTAAAAGAATCTATGAAATGGTTATGGACCAAAATGGTGGAAGCTGGGATGCTGAACGGAAGATTTGAAGAAGTGAAGATTGAAGAATTGTATTGTGAATACCATCAGAAGGAAGGGCATGTAATTGAAAATTGCTTAGAGTTCAAGCAATTAGTGCATGCAAAAATTGACAATAAAGAGTTAAAATTCTTTGAACAAGGAAATGAAGAACAAAAGACAGAAGCGTGTGCGTCAGAGGGGTCACCTTCCAAAAAGATTTATACAAGAATGAAGCCCTTGGTGATCAAGACCAAGGAAAGAGTTAGTGAACTAGCTAGAGGTGTGACCCCACGATTGATTGTAAAGGCACTGATCCCATTCCCATATAAAGACAGTAGACAAGTTCCTTGGAACTATGCCTGCACAGTAACAGACCCAAAGAGCTTGACAACTGAAGGAGAAAGAAAAGAAGAACCCGTTAAAGAAGTTGGCCATTTCAAAAGAAGTGGAAGACTGTATTCCTTACCAGAAAATGAAGATAGAGACGCATCATAGAGGAAGTCTGCTAGTCAACCAGACAAGGAAGGGGAAAAATATTTCTTTAAATAGAAGCCACCAGTGATTCATGAGCCAGTGAAAGAATCAAAGGCCCAAGAGTTTCTGAAAATACTCAAGTACAGTGAGTACAATGTTGTGGAGCAGCTACATAAACTTTTGGCTCAAATTTCTATGCTGTCATTGCTATTGAGTTCCGAGAATCACTGGGACGCTTTATTTAAAGTTCTAAACAAGACGTTTGTGTCGAAGGAGATCACGACCGACAAGATGGACATGTTGGTCAATAACATTGCTATTAATAATTTCATATAATTCAATGATGAATAAATACCTGCGGAGGGAAGGGAATCATGCAAACCCCTCTATATTTCTACACGATGCAGGGGATATATGCTGCCAGGAGTCCTCATTGACAATTGGTCGGCTTTGAATGTTCTCCCTTTGAAAACGTTGAAAAACTTTCCTATTGATATTTCTCACATGAGAGCTTATCAAAATACAATACGAGCCTTTGACGGGACCCAAAGGGATGTGTTAAGGAAATTGAAGTTCCCTTACAAATTGGACTATCAACCTTTGAAGTAGACTTTGTGGTTATGGATATAAAGCCTAGTTATAGCCGCTTGCTTGGGCGTCCATGGATTTATACAGCAGGTGCGGTACCTTCTACCCTTCACCAGAAGTTGAAATTTGTGATTGACTGGCAGTTGGTCAGGGTTGGTGCAGAAGAGGAAATCATTGCATCAGTAGTCACTGATGCGCCATACATTAAGGTGGACGAGGGAGCGCTCGAGTGTCATTTCAGAACATTAGAGCTAGTCAATGCAACCTTTGTCATCGAAGGGAGTAAGGTGCCAGAACCAGAATTGTCAAGCTGCGCAAAGATGCAAGTAAAGCAAACACTAGGAAAAGGAGCTAAGGTAGGAATGAGATTTGGGAAGAATCATCAGGGAAGGTTGTACCCTGTGGATATCCCAGTAAAGAAGGAATGATTTTGCTTGGGCTTCAAGCCCACGAAATGGAAAAGAAAAGCAGAGTTCAGAAAACAACAAGAAAGAAGGAAGGCGAAGCTGAGGGGAGGGAGATCGAGTGGGAGCCAATGACATACCCACCCTTGAGTCGTACTTTCAGGATCGGAAGATTCCTAGACCCTAATGCCCGCTTTGATGAGGAGGAGAAAAGGAAGAATGAACTATGTGAGGCTTTTGAGAATTTGAGCATTAATGGTATCACAGACGAGAAAGAAGGGGAGAACAAATACCTATCCAAAATTTGCCCAGTGCTGAGCTGAACAACTGGATCGCTGAAGTAGTCCCTGAAGTTTTTAAGATCGCCTCAGCGTAAATCTCAAAACTATCTCTTTTACCCTTAGGCCCATGGGTAATTAGAGATCTTATTTAAAAGGGTCTATGTCAAAACTAAAATTCTTATTTCAATAAAAGATGCATATTTTCCAATAATTTTGTGTGGCAAACTTTCCTTCACGAAGCATAACAAAAAGCAAAAGATCATAAAATGAAAACCAAAAAGCAAAATTTAAAACGAATCATACCATTTCATCCATTCTTTCTTTCTTGGTATATATTCTTCGCTCTTTTTCATTGTAGGTTTTTAGATATCAATGGTACAAATGACTCTGAGTCAGACTCCGAAGTTAATTTTGAGTTTCCACTATGTTTGGAAAAAGTTGAGAATATTGATGATGGAGAAGAATATGACTTGCCCAATGATTTGCTCAGAATGGTAGAAGGAGAGGAAAAACAAATTCTACCCCACAAGGAAGAATTAGAGGTTTTAAATCTTGGTGCCGAAGAAGAGAAGCGTTGTAACCCCCTTAGCCCGGCCTAGACGGTTGACCCGAACTACGAAGATTACACGGGGAAAACCAAAGTCAACCCAAAAGTCAACCTTGATTAACGACCTTTTTTTCTTTTTAATCTTATCTAGATGCTCATTAACCTTAAGCGTACTCTTGAGAAAAACATACTTGAAAAGCACATCGATCGGAAAGAAATAAGGGACTCAATTGCACAACATACAAAAGTTAGGGACCAAATTGTAAATTCTGGAAAGATGAGGGACTTAGCTGATTTTTACATTACCAATATCAAATTAGTCATATTACATGCTTCCCTGTCAAATTTCACCTCAAACGGGCATCTCAAACTCAAGCAATTGCGTATACAAAGTTGAGGACTAAAATGTAAAGCTTGCAAACCTTTAACCATACAAATCAATGCCCAACGGTCTAGTGTTTCGGAACGGGGGTTGACCGTTCCGAAACGCGGGTTCGTTTCGAGACCAGTATCGAAACAGGGCTTGACAGTGGCCAATTCGTTTCGAAACGGCCTCTACCCGTTTTGAAACACGAAGGCCATTACAGGCCCCCGTTTCGAAACGCAGGTGCCCGTTCCGATACGAATTGCCCAGAATGTGCAGATTTTGCTGGTTTAACATACAATTAACCATTCAAACACATCCCTAAGACCTCCTAATTATGCCAACAAGTCATCATACATATTAGGTACACATTTGCATCATCAAAACTCATTCATGGCATCAATTAGGAAAAACCACAAATCTATAGGCATGCATCCTAATTTTGGAAACCAACCAATCACCAAAACATCAAAGTAAACACCAAATGGCCATTTACATGTCCAAAACATCATAGGCATCATGCCAAACTCAGGGAGTCCAAAACATCTCCCAACAACACAACCTAGGTTCCCATTGCCAAATACCAAAAGCTAATAATATTGTAAAAATAGTCACCATACATGAGCTTAGCCTTCCCTTGGATTCTTAGCCTCCTTGCTGCCCTTGAAGCACTTCAATTATCTGCATTATTGGTTCAAGAAAGAGAGCGTAAGCACAATTGCTTAGTGAGGCATGCTCTAAAGTAACAACACAATAATGCATTTTATAAAACACCTTTCACAAGGCCTTTTCACCACATAACCTCAATTCTCATGCAACAATGCATAAACAACAAGCATCTCATGCTTAGATAACATTAACATGTCATATTGGCTTCCAAGTGATAACCTTAACCATTTTCAACATAAAACACAATCAGATACGCGGATTACAAGCGTTGTCTCATACGCTTCATACACACTACCAAACACACAAGGTGGAGTTTACCGGTACAATCATAACCCCTCAACACCCGTGATGGAGTTTAACGGTACAATCACAACCCCTCCACATCACTCATTGGTAGTTGTATAACATCACTAACAAGAACACGGGACACTCAACACAAGATCCACACATGGACTTTTAACCACCATTGTGATCTTAAACATCTCGTTAGTGTACTTGGATGGAGTTTACGGTACAATTACAACCCCTCAACATCCAAGGCGACTTAATTCACGGTGCACCCAATCCTATAGCCGGCTAACTATATCCGATTCAAGTACTTTAAAACCACACATCACTTGCCAATATACATCATTTATCATCAATAATCCACTGTTTTAAAGCATTAATCAAAGCCATTAAACCATCATGCATCACTATGCATCAAACCACAATTACCAATATCAAACCAAGGATCTCTTACCTTGAGCATCCTTCAACACATGGCTTTCAAAACCAGCATTAGTCATGCTAAAACATGCTTTCAAAATAGAATTTAAACATGCAAATTAAACACATTGCATCCAACCACCTCATGGTTCATCAAAGAGAGAGTTTCTCCGAAAACTTACTCTTGAGCTTAGTTAAGTTGCTTAGACTTAAACTAAGCTCCCAAAACCTTCAAACATTGGTTACAAAGCTGTAAACCCAACTTCACTCACCGATTCCGTTTCGCAAGCTTGCCGGAATGCCGTTCAAGCCTCCGGATCAACACCACAAGGATCCGAAGATGTCTCCCCCGTTTTAAACACATCAAAGCAGAGGATTAATGCATCATCATGCATTAAAATCTTCAGCCATTACACCTAAACTCGCTGCTCTCACCAAATCTAACATTTCGGCTACCAAACACAACCGAAATCACACCCAAACTCATCCACAACATTACCCAGCCAAGATCCATCACTTCTAAACATTCTTAAACATCAATTAACATCCAAAAAGAGCCTAAACTCGTCCTTATACCTCCAGCTATAACAAAACACCAAATCACCCCAAAAACCACCATTTTCATAAGCAAAAACTTAGGAAAATCAACCTATTCGGGATTGCATTGATTAAACCTCAATTACACATCATTAAACATCCAAAATACATTAAAAAGGCATCTCAAAATAGAGCCCAAACATTCATCACAAATTTCTTCAAGATTTAATCCAAATCTCAAGTTTTAAGCCAAAATCAAGATCACAACATTAAAACCTTTTATAAAACTCAATTTAAGGATTGAGAACTTGGGAATTTCAGTTAAGAACTGAGTATTTAGAGGAGAAGAACGTTCATACCTCTAAATGTAGATTTCTCATTGATTAGAGCCAAAATCCTTGAAAATTCAATAAGCAAATAAAGAGGATTTGATGTAGAAAGGATTAGGAATCATTTGAGGATTGAAATCTCATCATTTGGTGTGAAAATCAAAAGAAATGTTGCTGTGGAAATGTGTTTGGCTGAGGGAATTTTGAGAGAAAATGAGATGAGAAAGTTTTAGCAAAAGTTAGTTATGAAAACTAAAATATGATTTCCCTCTTTTCTTTTAATTAACTAAACATTAAATGAGTCATTAAAATTAAGAAAAAATCTAGAGAAATCCTTCCTTGGGTAAATTAGCTCCTTGAAGATTCAAAGTTTCAATCCTTACAAAACAGTCACCACTGAACTTTTCAAAAATTACATTTTAGTCACTATTTCAAAATGTCACACTTCCAAACCTTATTTTGTAAAATTGATTTCACCACTCTCTTATATATATTAAAAGAGGATTTTTAGATATTTTTCCATATTTTTAATGCATCCCGAACTAGGCTTTCCCTAAAACCACCTTTTATATTCGAACCGAAAATCAGACCGGTCCGGTTCAGACCCTAAACCTCCAAACCCAAAATTGGGGTGTTACAAGCGTGAAGTGAAGATTGGTACCACCATCACGGTCAAGACGCGACAATGCTTGATTGAGCTTCTGCAAGAGTATAAAGACACTTTTGCCTGGTCGTATCATGATATGCATGGCCTTGATACAAATATTGTTATGCATCGGCTTCCTATAAGGGAGGGATGGAAGCCTGCAAAGCAAAAACTTAGAAGGATGAAGGCTGATACACTTCTAAAAATCAGAGATGAAGTAAAAAACCAATATAATGTAGGATTCCTCGAGGTGGCTAAATATTCAGAATGGGTAGCAAAAATTGTTCCAATCCCGAAGAAAGATGGAAAAGTAAGGATATGTGTCGACTATAGGGATCTTAATAGGGCAAGTCCTAAAGATAACTTTCCACTCCCACATATCGATACATTGGTAGACAATACAGCCGATCATTCCTTTTTCTCTTTTAGGGATGGATTTTCTGGATATAATCAAATCAAGATGTGCCTGGAAGATATGGAGAATATTACTTTTGTAACACTTTGGGGGAACTTTTTTGTTATAAAGTGATGCCCTTCAGATTGAAAAACACGGGGGCAACTTATCAAAGAGCTATGTATACTCTTTTTCATGACATGATGCACAAGGAGATAAAAGTTTATGTTGATGATATGATTGCCAAGTCCAGAACTGAGAAGGAGCATCTAATGATCCTGCGAAAGCTTTTACAAAGGTTGAGAAAGTTTCAGCTAAAACTTAATCCTGCCAACTGCACGTTCGAGGTTACTTCTGGAAAGTTGTTGGGCTTTGTGGTAAGCAGAAGAGGAATTGAGATTGATCTTGATAATTTAAAGGACATACAAGAGCTTCCACCACCCCAAACAAAGAAGCAAGTTCGAGGATTCTCGGGAAGGTTAAATTACATAGCTCGTTTCATCTCCCAATTAACAAATAAGTGTGATCCAATATTCAAGTTGCTTAGAAAGAATAATCCAAGGATATGGAATGAAGAATGCCAGGCAGCCATAGAAAAGATCATAGAGCAGTTAACTAACCCTCGAGTGTTAGTACCACCTGTCTCAGGAAAACTGTTAATACTCTATTTGATGGTGTATGAAAACTCAATGGGTTGCGTGTTGGGGCAGCATGATGAAACTGAAAGAAAGGAAAAAGTAATATTTTACTTGAGCAAAAAGTTCACCGACTGTGAAACAAGATGTACTCCAATTGAAAAACTATGTTGCGCTATGGTATGGGCTACTAAAAGGCTTAGGCAATATGCGTTGTATCATACCACATTGTTGATTTTGAAGCTGGATCCCCTAAAGTTTATGATGGAAGCCCCAGCCCTATCAGGAAGAATAACACTATGGAAAATGTTGCTCTCAGAATACGATATTCAGTATGTGAGTCAGAAAGTGGTGAAAGGAAGTGCCATAGCCGATTTTCTAGCAGGTCGTGCTCAGGATGATTATGAGGCATTAAATTTCAATTTCCCTGATGAGGATTTAGTGTGTATTTCAGAAAAAGATGAGCCACCAACAGAATCCTGGGTCATGAACTTTGATAGTGTTGTAAATGCTTTAGGACGAGGTATTGGGGTAGTTTTGGTTTCACTAGAAGGATATCATTACCTTTTCACTTGCCGTTTGAAATTCTTTTGCACCAATAACATGGCAGAGTAGGAGACATGCATATTAGGTCAAAGAGAGGCCATTGAAAGAAAGATATGAAATTTGAAGGTTTATGGGGACTCATCGCTTGTCATCTATCAAATTCGCGGTGAATAGGAAACAAAAGATGCCAAGTTGACAGAATATTAAAATTGGTCCTTTAGTTAACTAAAGAATTTGATGTGATCACTTTTAAGCATCTTCCGAGAGAAGACAACCAGATGGTCGATGCCTTAGCTACTTTAGCTGCCATGCTTAAGGCAAGTGAAGGCTCCAAGATGATGCCTATTGAGATGCAAATGTTAGAATCCCCAGCTCATTGTTACAACGTAGAGAAAGAGGCAGACGACTTGTTGTGGTACCATGACATCTTGTAGTACATATAGTTTCAGCAATACCCACTTAGGCTTCAGAGAATGAAAAGAAGATGATTAGGAAAATGACATCAGGATACATTCTTGATGGAGAAATCCTTTATAAAGGAAGTCGAGATCCAGTTCTTTTATGATGTATGGATGCAAAAGAAGCTCAGTCGATTCTAGAAGAGGTTCATGAGGAAGTATTTGGAACTCACCCTAGTGGCTTTACTATGGCAAGAAGAATTATACGTGTAACGCCCTGGTTTTGGGCCTAGATGTTTTAGACTTCGGATCAGACCGGTCGGAAGCGGTTCGAATTGTGTTAGGCGATTTAAGGAAATCAAGGATCGGGACAAGATAAAAATATGGTAAAAAATTCTAAAATCATGTTTTAGGGGTTGGTCAAATCAATTTTACAAAAAGAATTTCGAAAGTAGTACATTTTGGGTAGTGACCAAAATGTAAAGTTTCAAAACTGTGGAAAAATGCAATTTTAAAAAGAGGAGCCAAAATCTTAGAATCTTTAGGGAGCTTTATGGCAGTTTAGCCTTTCCTTAATATGACATGTGTTTTAAAAGGATTTTAAGTGATTAAATAAAAGGGTTTTATTTAATTAAAATTAATAAAAATAAGAAAATTGAGATTTCATTTGACGTACCTACCTTCCTCTTCTCATTTTCAGCAAAACACCATTCTAAATCATTTTCTCCAGAATTCTTTTCTCCCAAACACCCTCTCATTAATTTCCAAATCAATTTCAAGATTTCTCTTTAAGATTTTCAAGTTTTGTGAAGCTAAAACTTGTCATTCATTGAGGAAAGCAAGGATTGGAGGTAAATCTCGTTCTCAACCTTCAATCTAGGTTCTTTATTGAAATTCCCAAGATCTTTGGCTTCTAATTAATGTTTTTGGTTGAGTTTTCATTATAGTTTTGATTTGAGATCAAAATATTATAAAAATATGATTAAAAACTTGATTTTCGGATTTGTTTTGATAAGCTCTATTTTGGATTGATTTTAATTGAGTTTTGTGTTGATTAATATGTTGAAAAGAGATTTTGTTGATATAGATCCCAAAATCCGTGAGATCCTTGAGTTTCTTGATAGTTTTCGTTGAGTTTTTGGGGTGAAATGACGTAGTAATGCTTTCCGGATGTATAAGAATGGGTTTAGGATGTTTTTAGATGTGTTTTGATGTTTATAAATGGTTGAAAGTGATGTATGTTGGCTGGGCTTGGTTTAGGAAGCAATCGATTGAGTTTTCGGTTGTTTCGGATGGGTAAATTGGTGTAGTTTGGGTGAGCAACGAGTTTGTGTTTAGTTGCTAGTGTTGAAATGCATTTTAAGGCATTTGGATCTCTGTTTTGATGATGTGGAAACATGGGACCTTGATCCGGGAGCAAACGAGACGATTTTGGAGGCCCCGGAAGGGTGCTTTTCGTGTCGGCGAGCAAGACTTCGTATATCGGTGAGTGGAAATGGATTTTCCAGCTTTGTAACGCTTTGAGCATGGTCTTGGGAGCTTAGTATAAGTTTGAAACACTTAGCTAAGCTCAAGAGTAAGTGATTCAAAAGTCTCTCTCGAAAATATGCTATGTTTTGTTGGAAATGCACTTGAGTTGAATGTGATTTAATTACTGTTTCAAAGCATGTTTTAGAGTATTGAGGTCGCTGGTTTTAATGCCATTTTGTTAAGGAAGCACATGGTAAGTGATCCTTTGAATTATATGATTAGTGCATTTGATATTAAGCATGTTTATGCTTGTGAAAATGGCATTATGTTTATGCTTGTAAAACAGTGGAATATTGATGTTAAATGATTATATTGGCAAGTGATGGAAATGGTTTTTGGTTACTTTAATCGGATATAGTTAGCCGGCTATAGGATTGGGTGCACCGTGAATAAAGTCGCCTTTGATGTCGAGGGGTTGTAATTGTACCGTATACTCCATCCAAGTACCCTAACGATTGAGACTAAGATCACAACGGTTGAAGGTTTAATTCCGTTTGTAGATCTTGTGATATGTGTCTTGTGCTCTCGTTAGTGGAATTATACAACTACCGATAAGTGGTGTTGAGGGGTTGTGATTGTACCGTTATACTCCACCACGGCTGTCACAACGATGGAGGGTTGCTCTCGTGTGTGAGCATTGTGTAGTCCGATAGTGTGTATGAAGCGTGTGGGACAACGCTTGTAATCCGCATATCCGATTTTGTCATTTTTGTTGGTTTTGGTATTGTTTGAGAATTGATCACTCGCGAACCAATATAATGTTGTTGATTAATGGTTTAAGCATGAGATGCTTGTGGTTTAAGCTAGAATGCATGTGATGCTTTGTTTAAGCATGAGTAAAAGAATATTTGCTGTTAATTTGATGATGCTATGAGCATGTGGTTTTAAAAGTGCATTGATACTTTAAAAATTGTGTTTTAAGGAAAGGCATAAGATGACAATTGTTGATATTTTCGGTTTTGTAAAATGCATTGATGAATGTTTGGTTTTAGCGATCTTCCTAAGCTTCATGCTTACGCTCATTTATTTCATCAATGTAGAGAATTAGGCTTTTGAGGCAGCAAGAAGCAAGGGAGATCCAAGCTCTTTTTACTAGACAAAGTATGTTGTTTTACCTAAGTGTAATAAGAGGCAATGGGTGGGATTTCTACTCTTGGATTTATTTGGTGATGTTGAACACCTTGAGCATGTTTGGTTTGCTTATATTGGTTTGTAAGTGGCCTTTGAATGTTGGTTAAAGCTTGAATGTAGTTTTTAGCCTTTTTATGGTTTTGACATCTAGGAAGCATGCCTATAGTTCTAAAGCTTGCAAGTTTGATGCAATGTTTTAGCTTGCGCTTCATATTGGTGATCTTTGATGTGTATTCATATTGCATGTGTGATGTGGCATGTATTGGGATGATTTCGGAGGTGAATAGTTGAGTAAAACCAGCAATTTGGGAAAATTGTAGGGCAAGGCGTTTCAGAACGCCCTTACCTGTTTCGGAACGATGGCCTGGAATGGTCATGGTGTTTCGGAACGGGTAGGCACGTTTCGAAACATTTTGCCACTGTAATGCATTGTTTCGAAACGGGTTTCAGAACGCACCCGCGTATCGAAACGGTCAACCTGGCTTCGAAACGGCCGTTCCAATACTGGGTCTTGTGTTTCGAAACACTTGACCGTTATATGCTGAATTTGAATTGTTTTAGGTTTCTATTTCTTGCAGTTTGGTCCCTGAATGTTGTATGCTTAATTAAACGAGTTTGGATGATTCGTTTGAGATGAAACTTGACATGCCGGTATGTTATATGATTAATTTTGGATTGGTAACTTTAAAATTTGTTTAGTCCTTATAATTTTGGAAATTTACAATTTAGTCCCTAAAAGACGTGTGTATGCAATTGAACCCTTAATGTGAATTCTGTTTGTTGTGTCGCTTTCACCAAAATAAAATGCTAATCATATAGTATAATAATGTGCATCTAGAAAAGATAAAATAAAAAGGGTCGTTAATCGACATTGACTTTAAGGAGTTGACTTCGGTTTTCCCTATGTAATCTTCTTAGTTCGGGTCGGGCGTCTAGGCCGGGCTAAGGCGGTTACATTTGTTGGTATCAGAGCCAGGTTACGAAAGAATTGGGGATGATGGTAAGTGAAATCGGTATGTTTTGATGTAGGTTAATTGAAAAGGCATGTATTAATTGAATGCTGGAGCTTATGCCCTGCTTGATTGATGTAAATCATATGTGAGATGAATATGATTGTATGTTGACGATGTGATATTGATATGTGCTGATTGTGGATGGTGGAAAGCATGATGATCATGATATGCTCTTGTATGCTATGTTATGCTTGAGGGAAACCGAGGTGCCCATTGCCTTATTACACTGATTAAATGTTTTGCGAACTTGGATCCTTGCTTGAGGCTGGCCTAAATGGTTTGTTTTGTTTTATTGTTATGCCTTGTTAAAAATAGCACTATGGGTCCGAGGAGAGAGCTCAGATCAAACACGATAGTGCTTGTGCCTGAGCAGGGCGACCAGGGTGATCAAGGAGCTGATGTCCCTCCTTGTGGGAACTTACCTCCTCCGCCACCACCGGGAGGTGGAGAGCAGGAACAAAAAGGACACGCTGGTTCGGGTTTGGGTGATCTAACGTCGTTGGTTCATGCAATCACCAGAGCGTTTCAGGCTGTCGTAACCGGAGCGCATGTTCAGGCCCCTGCAGCTGGGTAGGCAGGTTTACCCTTGGAGAGGTTCTGGAGTCTAGGAGCTTTTGAGTTCTTTGGAATGTCTACTGAGGCGTCAGAAGCTTGGTTGGCGAGCACGATCCGTATCATGGATCAAATGGGATGCGACGATATGCCCAGGCTGGGATGTGCAGTTTCCTTGCTTCAAGGCGACGCATATAGTTGGTGGACGACTACCACTGTGGGAATGGAACCCAATGAAGTAGATTGGGAGTTTTTCAAGGATGCCTTTAAGAGGAAGTATCTGGAGTGAGATACTTGGATGAAAAGAAACACGAATTCATGTCGCTAGTTCAGGGAAACCTTTATGTGGACGAGTACGAGGTCCAGTTCGTACGTTTGAGCCAGTATGCCCCTGAGCTGATACCTAGTGAGAGGCACCGTTGTGATCGCTTCCAGTATAGGCTGGTGCAGGAAGTCAAGACATACATGTTGGCTGCAGATTACACCGATTTTGATGTGCTTGTGTGTCGAGCTAAGGACATTGAGCAGAACTTGGGTCTGACATCCCGAGCAGTATGTTCTAGCTCTGGAATGAGAGCAACTGAGTCTAGTTTCGATGGTGGATGGAATAAGAGAGGCCGAGATAGGAGATATCAACTTGCTGCGAGGCGGGGAAATGCTGAACATGGTGCACCAGCTCATGGAGATCGGATAAGAGCGGAATAGAACACGTGCTGGACGTGTGGATCTCAGGGTCATCTGAGGCGAGATTGTCCTCGAGCAACTAGGGAGGTTCAGGTTCCTGTGGTGGTAATAGGGAATTCGTGTCGGAATTGTGGTTCGACGGATCACATGAGGTGAGAGTGTCCTTTATTGGCTGGTGGAGGCCAACGACGTGCACCTATTGTGGCTGCACCTCAGAGAGGCCGTGGGTGCGGCCGAGGGAACTTTCAGAGAAGAGACGAGGGTCAGCGAGGCATTGCACATGTGGTAGAAGTTCAGCCTGAGGGAGGCGGTCCGTGAGGGTCTATGCTCAGCGCGAGGAGCGTAATGATACCGATGTCATCGTAGGTACCTTTGCTCTTTAGTCTTTATCATTGTTGGCTTTGATTGATTCTGGATCAACGCATTCTTATATCTTGAGTGAGCATGCGCATTTGCTTGATATACCTGTTTAGTTGCTCGAAGTAGGAATGCAAGTGACTAGTTCTTTTGGTGAGACTGTAGTCACTAGGAAATTGTATAGGAGATGCCCTTTATCTGTGCAAGGTCATGTTTTTCTTGTGGATTTGATGGAGTTACCCTTTTACGGTTTCGATGTGATCCTCGGTATGGATTGGTTGACTGAGCATAGAGCGGTGGTTGACTTTGATAACAAGCGGGTCACTTTAAAGCTTGTCGATGATTATGAAGTGGTGGTAGTAGGCGAGAATGTGAAATTCTTGTCGAACGTGATTTCAGCTTTGGAAGCAAACCGTATGCTGAGGTTGGGTTGTGAGACTTACCTTGCCTATGTGATGAATCCTGGCACAAAGGATGTGCGTGTGCAGGACATCAAATCCGTTTGCAATTTTGTGGAAGAATTTCCTGAGTTGGCACCAAATATAGAAGTTGAGTTTGGTATCGAGTTGCATGAGAATACGAATCCGGTGTCCATTGCTCCTTATTGCATGACACCCAAAGAACTGAAGGAGTTGAAGACGCAACTTCAGGAGTTGCTGGATCGAGGGTTCATTCGGCTGAGTGTGTCACCTTGGGGTGCACCGGTGTTGTTTGTAAAGAAGAAAGATGGGACAATGAAGGTGTGTATAGATTATCGGCAATTGAACAAGTTAACGATCAAGAACAAGTATCCCTTTCCTTAGATTGATGATCTCTTTTATCAGTTTCGAGGAGCCTCGGTGTTTTCTAAGATAGACTTAAGGTCAGGGTATTACCAGTTGAAAGTGAAAGATGTGGATGTACCTAAGACAGCTTTTCGGACAAGGTACGAGTATTACGAGTTCTTAGTGATGTCGTTTGGTTTGACCAACACACATACTGCTTTCATGGACATGATGAATCGTGTGTTCCATGAGTTCTTGGATCAGTTTGTGGTTGTGTTCATCGATGATATCCTTGTGTATTCGCGTACCGAGGAGGATCAGGATAAACACTTGAGAATCGTTTTGCAAGCATTGTTGGAGAACCAGTTGTATGCCAAGCTAAGTAAGTGTGAGTTTTGGCTTAAGGACGTGGTCTTCCTTGGGCATGTTGTATCAGCTGAGGGTATTCGCGTTGATCCACATAAAGTAGAGGCTGTGATGAGTTGGAATGTGCCAAAGTTGGTGACAGAGGTACGAAGTTTTCTTGGTTTGGCTTGGTATTACCGTAGATTCGTCGAAGGTTTCTCGAGGATAGCTACACCTTTGACCAAGTTGTTGCAGAAGAATGTTCGCTTTGAGTGGACAGATGCGAGGCAACAAGCTTTTGAGAAGTTGAAGAAAGCTTTGACACAAGCTCTTGTCCTGATTCAACCTGAGTCTGGTAAGGCGTTTGTGGTCTATAGTGATGCATCTATTGTTGGTTTGGGTTGTGTGTTGATGCAGGAGGGTAAGGTGGTAGCCTATGCATCTAGACAGTTGAAGGTGCATGAGCGAAACTACCCTACTCATGATCTCGAGCTTGCAGCCGTTGTGTTTTCTTTGAAAATCTGAAGGCATTACCTGTACGGTGAGAAGTGTGTTGTGTTCACGGATCATAAGAGCTTGAAGTATCTTATGTATCAGAAGGAGTTGAATCTTAGGCAACGTCGTTGGGTGGAGTTGCTTAAGGATTATGATCTGTCGATCGAGTATCACCCGAGCAAGGCTAATGTTGTGGTCGATGCTTTGAGCAGGAAAGTGGCTGTGGAGTTGAGGGTGATGTTTGCTCGCTTAAGCATATCGCGTGATGGTGGTCTTTTCACCGAATTACAAGTGAAACCATCATTGATTCAGTTGATCAAAGATAAGCAGTTGCTTGATGATTCCCTTGTTCCTCATGTTCAGGACATTGCGGAGGGTAAGCCTTCGGATTTCAGTTTTAATGATGATGGTGTTTTGTGTTTTGGAAGTCAAATAGTGGTGCCAGATGATGTTGAGGCGCACTATTCCGACTGAAGCTCATAGTAGTCCTTTTTCTATGAATCCTAGTAGTACGAAGATGTATCGTGATTTGAAGGATGAGTACTACTGGGTGGGGTTGAAGAAGGATGTTGCTGGGTTTGTTAGTAAATGCATGGTGTGTCAGTGAGTGAAAGCTGAACAACAAGTTTCTTCAGGATTGTTGCAGCCTTTGAGAATCCTAGAGTGGGAGTGGGAAAGAATTACCATAGATTTCGTGTTTGGCTTGCCGTTGTCACCGTCAAAGAAGAATTCAGTTTGGGTGATTGTGGATCGCCTTACGAAGTGCGCACATTGTTTCGAAACGGGTTTTCGGAACGCACCCGAGTATCGAAATGGTCAACCTGGTTTCGGAACGGCCGTTCGGAAACGGGGTCTTGTGTTTCGAAACACTTGACCGTTGTATGCTGAATTTGAATTGTTTTAGGTTTCAATTTGTTGCAATTTGGTCCCTGAATTTTGTATGCTTAATTTAACGAGTTTGGATGATCCGTTTGAGATAAACTTGACATGCTGGTATGTTATATGATTAATTTTGGATTTATAACTTTAAAATCTGTTTAGTCCTTATAATTTTGGAAATTTACAATTTAGTCCCTAAAAGACGTGTGTATGCAATTAAACCCCTAATGTGAACTCCGTTTGCTGTGTCGCTTTCACCAAAACAAAATGCTAATCATATAAGATAATAATGTGCATCTAGAAAAGATAAAAAAGGGTCGTTAATCGAGGTTGACTTTAACGAGTTGACTTCGGTTTTCCCCGTGTAATCTTCTTAGTTTGAGTCGGGCGTCTAGGCCGGGCTAAGGGGGTTACAATGCGGTTCAGATATTACTAGTCAACTATGGAAGAAGATTGCATTAATTACTCACGCAAATGCCACAAGTGCCATATTTATGCTGATAAGGTCTATATGCCTCATCAATCTTCTCATGTCATGTCATCTCCTTGGCCTTTCTCTCTGTGAGGCATATATATCATTGGGCAGATTCATCCAAAAGCGTCAAATGGGCATCACTTTATTCTGGTAGCTATCGATTACTTCACAAAATGGGTGGAAGCCGCCTCGTACGCAAATGTCACTAGATCCATTGTTTGCAAATTTTTAAAGATGGAGATCATCTGTCGATACTAATAATGCCTCTAACCTGAATAACAGAATAATTATTGGGGTATGTGAACAGTTTAAAATTAAGCACCGCAATTCAGTGGTGTATCGCCCGAAGATGAATGGAGCAGTATATGCTACAAATAAAAACAACAAGAAGATAGTTGCAAAAATGACTGACACTTATAAAGATTGGCATGAAAAGTTACTATTCGCCTTATATATTTACCGAACCACGGTACGAACATCTACTGGGGCAACTCCATTCTCGTTAGTGTACGGAGTAGAAGTGTAGATCGTTTTAGTGTTCTCTAAATATGAGCACAAGTGCATACTCCTGTCAGGTAATAGTATAAAAGATATCGTCTCCCACAGGGATTGGGCAGCTTGATTCAAATCATTGTTCCTGCACAAGAAAAGTAAATTGCACAAATAAGTTGGTTTGTTCGAGAGGAAAATAAAATAAAAACACAAGTAAATAAAAGGGAAGAAATCAGGTTGATAGAATGGGCAGGGTTATGCTGCATTGAATATGACAAGTTGTTTTGCGCTGCCAGACTTTGTTGCCTCGGCGGGGGATGACAGATAGGCTGCTGAGACGCTCTTGCTACCTCGGCAGTGGGAATGGACTTGTGTCTCGGCGACAAACTCGGCAGAACTACAAGGCTCGGTAGAATGCTTCAAAAATGATCCCGCTTATGTCTAAGTCAGAATGTTGTTGATACCCATTGCAGATAATACCAGTCGTGACGTGAATCGTGCAAAGAACGCAATGTTAAATCATCCTCTTTTAGCCGCCTTAAACCCTAACCTATGTCTAGGTCGGATTGATCGCACCGTCTATAGATGAAATCGTACTTACTCTTTTCATGAGTTCGACTCTCTCGATACCGATCAAATGGATAGTAATCAACTAATATTTCGCCTTAATTGAAAACTATGAAGAACATGGAATAAGCAAACCTTGAAGCTTTATTGCAAAAACAAACTTAAATTCCTAAGCAACTATTCTCACACTAATTACAACATAACCCAAACCCAAAGAGAGTTTTAGAACATAATGGCGGCAAGAAAACCTAAACTATGCCTAAGGAAAATCTAAGTTGTTTTAAAGTACAATTACAATGAGTATATATAGGCATTAGCTAGGTCTAGTCCTTCTTGGAGTAGAAGTCTTCAAATTAGCTTTTTGTATTAAATGCAAATCTAAATGCTGACTTCTTTGAGTTGAATGTGGACTTAATCACGTTGCCTTGCCCCGCAACTAAGCTCGAGTTCCTCCTTCGGTGGCTCTGCCTGCTGCTACAGTCATTGGAAAATTGAGTGGACATCATCGTTAAGATCAGGATTTTATGCTCTACATATTGCACTCCAGTTCTCCAATTCCTCAGTTTGCTGTCTTGGGCGGCAGGTAGGGTGGCGACAGCTGATGTCTCTGTCTGGAACTACATCATTACAGCTCTTTAGTTTGCTGCCTCAGCATCATGTTTTTAGCTCCTCTCTCCTTCTATCAGCGTCTAGTACATGAAACTAAAACTAAACAAAAATTGTACCTTTTCTATAACAAATGACAAAAAATCAATACAAAGCATGGCAGAGTAAAGAATACTGTAAAATGCAATGCATGGACCTAATTATGCCTAAAATGTACTAAAAACAGCAATAATATGAGATGGAATGTGCATGAAATATAGAACTTATGGGCACTTTACACCCCCCAAACTCTAACTATTGCTTGTCCTCAAGCAATGCAACCTAAACATACTTGCCCTTAAAACTAATTAAAAAGAACAATTTCTGTTTTAAACTTGATTTAACACCTCAAGGGCTTGGCACCTGTCATTAATTTAGTGAGAGGGGAATAACATGAATTACCTCATAATTAAACAATAATATGCCATTGAAGTGTGTGTAGAAACTGTGAACAAGCTGAATATGAAGAACATTCTAAGTAAACAGAGATGGTATCATGATATACAAGGTTGCTGTTGAGACAACATATTCAAGCACAATTTAAATAATCATGGCAATGAGGGCTTCATCTAATCACAACTACTCTTCTAGGTCTAAAATTAAGATAGGAGCAAACTAGAAAACCCCGAACCCATGGAGTAGAGTCATCCCTTGAAGACTTTCATTCACTCATGCTAATTTGTTCGTCACTTCAAAATTTTCAGATGCATGGACTTTGATAGCAGCAGAGTTTCCTTGCACACAATTCTTCCTAGAGCCGGTTTTGGGCATCTCTAGGGGTAGACAACATAAAATTTTTCTTTTGCATGTCTTGGCAGTGCATTTGTTTTCTGTTTGTTGCCTGTCGCGACAGCTTCCTGCAATCATTTTAGAGTTTTACAAATAATTCAAGCAGGCAATTTTTACCAGAAATTCTAACAAATTCAGCAAGTAACTGTAGTGTTTATAATTTTTGGCAACTATAGAGAAATCCTAAGTTTACTTCATGCTTTTCCCCATAATTTAAGTTCTTTCTCACTTGGTGCGAAAATTTAAAGTCGGCAATCCTATCATAGGCACAAGTTCTAACAAAAAAATTTATTTTCAATTAATTTTTCTAAGGCAAGTACATTATGTAATCTAATATGCACTAAAGTATGCCTAAACATGATGAGTGCTAACCCCCCAAACTCGAGATGGGCATTGCCCTCAATGCACAAAATAAAAATAGAAAATGAAAACAAAAAAATATAACAGATAAAAAAATACAATTAAAATAAAAAACAAAAAAATAAAATAAAGACAAGAAAAGAAAAAAACTAGAAGTTGGCAGATGGTTGGTAGGAGGCTTGGGTCTTTGCTGTTGAGAAGGAGGAGGAGGATTGAATGATAAGGCGGCGGCCGGTAGATGACCGGGCAACAGACTTAGCTGGTGAGGTCTTTGCTGTCCGCGGTAGCTGGACTCTCTTGGGAGTAGGGCGAGGCTCTTCATGATGTTTTGCAGGAGGAGCGGCAGGAGGGGCTTCGCTTTCTTCTGATTCTGTCTCCTCGTCCTCTAGCTCGGCGGATGTGATGTGCCACTTCCTCTTCCTTGTTTCTTCCTCTGTTGGTGTTGTTGGAGGGTCAATCGCCATTGGGGCTATTACTTTTACTGTTGCTGCTGCTTCCGTTGCTGGTGGCTGCTGCTGCACCTCTTCTAATGAGGATGTGTTGGCCACTGTTGTTGCTGTGCAGATAGGGGAATGATGTTGCTGAAGCCGCTCTGGGGACTCTGCCACCGTGTTGGAAGCGGAGGTGGCAAAATACGATGGGTAGTGCATCGGAGACGGCATCTGTCTACGAAAGGTGGCGTGGCGGGCAACTACGGCTGAGGGTGCTCCTTGTGCAGGGCCAGCTGCGACAACAAGATCAGCAGGGTAGGGAGGCAAGGTGGGGCCGTCATCTGGGTACTTCTACAGAAGATAGGCCACAAAGGCTTCTTGGTCTTCCACCACATACTTCATGAAGCTCAGATATTTCTGTTCGATCCTTTTGTTGCTGTCGATAAGGGTATGCAGCAGAGTGAGGACTTCATTTGTTGGGGCAGCTTCAATACTATCGGGGGCGGATGGTGCAGCTGGCTAGGCGGCTGAATGCTGGCTGGGGGTGATGGGCTTTGTTTCTTGGGCCTGCATCATCTGCAGGCGGACTTTCCTGGTCCACCCCTCCTTGGAGGTTGTCATCTCATCCTCGCGGTCAGTTGGGACGATAAAATTAGCACAAAGGCCAGTGATGAGTGACATGAAGTATAGCCTGCCCTTCGTCTCGCATAAACAGTTGTGGATCTCCTTACATATAATCTCCCTAATGTTTATTGGCCGGTTCACCATGATGTTGTGAATGAGTGCGAGGCGCGACCGATCGACAGTGGAGTTGTGGGAGGTGGGCAGCAGACGCCTTTTGATAAAGGTAGTCCACAGCATTGCCTCAGGCAGTAGGTGGCAGCGTTGGACAGAGTCGTCATGCTTTCTTGCCAACCACGACGTGTTGGGCTTACACAAGTTGCCTTTGAGTCTGTCGTAATCGGCAGTCTTCAATGACTGCCTCCATTCCTCGTGATGGTTGCCGTCCATCTCTAGGCCGTAGAAACTGTTGATGATGGCAGCGTTCAGCTTGACAAGCTCCCCTCGAACATAAACGAACGACAGCTCTGGGAAGGGATGATGGGCATAAAACTCTCTGACCATGCTGATGTTGGCCATCTCCGGCTGTCGTGCGAATATTTCCCATCCCCTTTTGTGGATGGTCTCGAACAAGGCGAGCTCAAAACCAAACTCCTCTGTTTGCTTTGTGTAGTGGAAACCTTGCTCCTCCCAAACTGCTTGCTAAGCAAATTGATCTTTGTATCTCTTCTCATCTGCCCAGGAGCAGAAGCGTTTGAAGGTGTGTTTGGGTGCTGATGTTGAAGCCATGTGTAAGAAGGTTGAGATTTAACTAAAACTTAAAAGAAGTTAGTTAGATAGAGAACAGTGGATGCAAGAATAAGATATCAAGGAGGAGAAAGTAAAGTGAATGATTGAGGTGAGAAAGGTTTAAATAGAGGTTTCCAAGAGATGTCGGGGTGACATTAAATGTTCAACGGACAAGTTGTCTCGCGCACGTTACGAGATTTCTGCTTGTTATTTTTGTAGCTGTGGGCAGCTAACCGTTAGCGGGCAACTAGCCATTATGCATTGTCTGTGTTGGGCCGCCCTTGGCTGTCTTAACGGGATGGTGGGCGGGCTCCTTGTTGGGCCTCATTCTTGCTATAGCTCTTTTATTCCTAAAGCCTAAAATAAAAATAAAGATAATTAAATACTCAAAATAAATTTTGAAAAATAAAAATGTGAAAAATAAATTTAACTAGTTTAAAATCTAATCCTAATAAAAAATTTGCAATAAATTAAATTCTATTCCTAAAACATAAAAATAAAAATAAAGAAAGTAAAGATAAAATAATTAGGTTATGTTGGGAGTGCATTTTGGTGCATCTCCCAGACATAACCACTTCCTGAGGTGGTGTTTCTTGTCCTTCCCTTATGGGGGGTCCTTCTGTTCTTTAAGGTGGTGTGCTACTGGGTCCTTCAGCCTGCCCTTCGGCTTACCGTGACAGTTGCTGCTTTGACTTGTCTCTGTGTTGATTTTGGCAGCCTGAGCATCAGCGCATCCTTTCTTCTCCTTTTCTGAGGGTTGTAACACATTTAACTTGATTCTTTGGTTTTCTACCCTCATGGTTAGCTCCCCATGTTCCACATATATTAGAGTTCTGCCCATGGCCAAAAATGGTCGCCCAAGGATGATGGGGGCGTTTTTATCGGCCTCGCAGTCTAAAATGAGGAAATCAGCTAGAAGAATAAAGTTGTCCACTCGAACAAGGATGTCTTCGATCTTGCCCTCCAGTTGTACAAAAGAATGATCAGCAAGTTTCAGCAAGATGGAGGTAGGTTTGGCTTGCCCAATTCCTAGTTTGTCGAAGACTGCCTTAGGCATCATATTTATATTGGCTCCCAGGTCGCATAGGGCTTTTGTTTTGTGCTTGTTGCATATTCTACATGGTATAACAAAGTTGTATGGATCTGTCTGCTTGGGAGGCAACTTGTTATGTAGCATGGCTATGCACTCCTCTGTTACATCAACTATTTTGAACTCGCCGATTCTCTTTCTCTTAGAAACCATGTCCCTGAGGTATTTGGCATAGTTGGGCATGTTCTGAATGGCTTCTATGAGAGGTATGTTTATGTGCACCTGCTTCAGAATATCCAAGAATTTCATTAACTGGTGCTCTTGTTTCTGTTGCTTAAGCCTTTGGGGGAAGGGTTCTGGTAGGCGTATGTTCTCTATACGTTCTTTGTATGGAAACTTTATCTGTGGAGGATCATCCGTTTCAGGACTGCTGCCAGGTTCAGCAGTCGAGGTGGTTGGTGTTGATTTTGTCGTGGCAGGTAGTTCTTTCTGTGTTGGCTGTGTCTCTTTTAAGTTTTCCAATCTGGGTTCATTCAACTGTTTCCCACTTCTGGTTGATATGGCTTTGCACTGCTCATATGTGGGCTTGGCTGCTGCCTCTGTACTGTTGGATGTTGCACCCATTGTTCTGCTACTATAAATCGCAGTGAAATGCCCAACCTTGGTCTCCAAGTTCTTTATTGCAACCTTCTGGTTGTTCATCCTTATATCTTTCCTGTCCATAAACGACTCAGTTTTATCAGTGAATTTATTGTTTTGTGGCTGCTGAGCCTACTTTCTGGACTGGATTTGCTGGTAGCCTCCTTGTTGCTCTTGTGGATTGGCAGAAGTATTACGATTACACCAGGAAACGTTTGGATGAATTTTCCATCCAGGGTTGTACGTATTCGTGGCTAGCCTGCTATTCCTCTTGTATCCTCCCATAAAAATGTTGATGCAGAACATTCAGAGGAATCGTGGTTGCCCCCACACTCATCAAAGAATGGCTTTACAGCCTTGGCCTCATAGACTTTCCCAGTGGGTTTCACCATGTTCATGACCAGCTGTAACACCCCAAATTTGGGCCTAGATGTTTTGGAGTCCGAATCGGACCGGTCGGGGACGGTTCGAATCTTAAAGGGAGGTCTAGGGAACATCTAGTTCGGGACGCTTTAAAATAAGGAAAAATATCTAAAAATCCTCATTTATTATATGAATGATTATGGTGAAATCAATTTTACAAAATAAGGTTTGGAAATACTACATTTCGGTGTAGTGACCAAATCGCAGTTTTTGCGAAAGTTGAATAGTGACTGTTTTGTAAAGGATTGAAACTTTGAATCTTTAAGGAGCTAATTTTACCAAAATGTTTTTAATCAGATTTCTTCTTAATTTGGGTGATTTTATTAATGTTTTAATTAAAGGAAAATAAAGGTGAATTAAAAGGAAACTACCTTTGACTTATCATAACTACATTGCATCAATTTTCTCTCATTTCATTTTCCCTCAATTTCTTTTCAGCCAAACACATTTCCTCCAGCAATTATCCTTTGATTTTCATTCCTTTTGATGAGATTTCAATCTCTTTTTTATTCCTAATATTTTGCTCATCAAAACCTGTTGTTTTTACATTGGATTTTCAAGAAAACTTGCCCAATTCAAGGAGAAATCAACCATTAGAGGTAAGCTTCGTACTTCTCCTCTAATGATAAGTTCTTTACTGAAATTCAAAGTTATCAATCATTTGTTAATGATTTTTGAGTTGCTTTAATGTTAGAAACAAGAAATTGTATTAAAACTCAAGGTTTTTGGAGAGATCTTGATGATTTTCGTGGTTGATGGTTAGGCTTTGTTTTGAGGTTGTTTTCTAATGTATTTTGGATGTTAATTGATGTTATAAATGAGGTTTTATCAAACAAATCCCGAATGGGCTTGGATTCCTAAGTTTTGTATGCTAGAATGGTGGTTTTGGTGTTCTGTCATAGCTGGAGGTATAAGGACGAGTTTGTGGTAATTTTTGATGTTGAATGATGTTTAGAAATGATTAGAAGTGGTAGATCTTGGCTGGGCTTTGTTTTGGAAGAGTTTGGAGATTATTTCGGTTGTGTTTGGTAGCCGAAATGGGGTTTTTGAGAAGAGCAGTGAGTTTAAGTGTGTGGCTGATGATTTCAATGTATGATGATGCATTAATCCTCTACTCTTATGTGTTATAAACAGGGGAGACATCTTCGGACGCCTTTGGTGTTGATCCGGGAGCCTAGATAGCGTTTCGGCAAGCACACGAAACGTAATCGGTGAGTGCGTATGGTTTTAGATGTCCTTGAGGGATAAAGAATCAAGGTTTAGGGATTTAGGAAAGGTTTGAAACACCTTCCTAAGTCCAGAAGTAAGTATTGACTAGATTGCTCTCTTATATGTGGTGGATTGCCCCTAAAATGCTTTTACATGCTCATGGTTTGAGATAGATAAATTCCTACTGTTTTTATGCATGATTTATAGCATGAGATGATGCTTGAAATGATTTCATGAAATAACATGTTGCATTGTTGAGATTTGAGCTTTTGTTTTAAAGCATGGCAAATGTTATGGTTTGAAATGAGATGTGAAAGATTTGAGAAATGTTGCACGAAAAACAGTAGGTGAGATGATATTTTGACATACTATATTGTCATAGAAGATAAGATACTTACCGGATATAATTGATCGATCAATAGGATGAGAGTGCACTATAAACTAAAAATTCGTACGTGCTCTTTGGTTTAATCCAAAGGGAGAGAACCGATGATGGTCATTCCATCGGATAGGACTTGGTGAAATACCCAAGCTTTGTGGCGATGAGTGATTCCCTCATGTGAGTACGGTGATGTGAGATACCACCAGAAACTATGTTACTAGAGAAGTGAGTACGGTGATGTGAGATTCCACCGGAAGCGTCTTGTGGTTTGAGAATGATGTCCGTATATCCGAGTAGTAATGAGATGTGAAATGCCAATATAATATATGAAAATGCTTTTGATTCACATGTACCTATTGTTGAGATGATTTATGCTATGAGAAATGCATATGAGATTTGTATATGAAATGCTTTGGTTTACAAGCATGTGTATGGCCTTGCCATGAGATATGCATTAGTTTAAATGCATGAGATAGAATTGAGGTACATGTGTTTTCAATGAGGTTTTGCTTTGAAATGGTTTTCAAGCATGAGATAGAATGAGCATGTTGTAGAAAAATCTTTTGAGAAAGTGTTTTCAAGAAATGCATTATTGAGTTGGTTTTCGTTAGAGCATGCCTCACTAAGCAATTGTGCTTACGCTCTCTTTTACCAATAATGCAGACAATTGAGGTGTTTTCAGGCAGCAAGAAGGTTAAGAACATCCAAGGAAGTGCAAAGCTCATGTATGGTGATGTTTTTATACACTTTAGTTTTGATATTGGCAATGGGAAACCAAGGTTGTATTTGGGAGATGTGTTTTGAACTCCCTAAGTTTATGGCATGTTTGTGATGGCATCTATGGGTTGTAAAAGGTCCTAAATGTTTGGTTTGATGTTTTGTTACTTTTATTGGTTTTGAGACTAGGGAGCATGCCTTTAGATTGCGTGTTTTTGTGTTTGACGCCATGCTCTAGTTTTAGGGTCTTAAGTATGTTCCTTAGTATCAAAATGAGTTGCTGGTATGATCTAATGCTCTTTGAGACATGTTTGATTGGTTTAAAAGGTGCAAACCAGCATTTTCTGCTGTCACTGGGCATAGTGTATCGAAACACCCTCACCTATTCCGAAACGGGGGCTTGTAATGGCTATGGTGGTTCGGAACGGATGAGACTGTTTCGAAACAGTTTGGCTACTGGTGAAGCATGTTTCGATACTGGTCTCGGAACACACCCGAGTACCGAAACGGTCAACACTGTTTCGATACAGGCATTTCGGTACGAAGGGTGGGTGTTCCGATACAGTTGACCGTTGGATGCCGATTTGAATCGTTTGATGTTTTCATGCTTTACATTTTAGTCCCGAATGTTGTGGATGCAATTGCTTGAGCTTGGGATGTCTATTTAAGATGAAATTTGACAGAGGAGCATGTCACATGATTAATTACATGTTTGTAAAC
The DNA here is from genome assembly GCA_958450335.1 of Hibiscus tridactylites. Classification (NCBI taxonomy): domain Eukaryota; kingdom Viridiplantae; phylum Streptophyta; class Magnoliopsida; order Malvales; family Malvaceae; genus Hibiscus; species Hibiscus tridactylites. Next base: position 21,522,445 of record OY288284.1, on the reverse strand, counting down.
CTAAAATCTGCAAAGTTCTTATAGTTTCTAAAAATTACATTTTGGTCCCCAAACGTGTAATTTGTGCAATTGAGTCCCAAAATGTTTTTCGATCACTGTGCCTTCCTCTTCCATGATTCGTGAGTATTCACATAGGCTTAATGTGCATCTAGACAAGATTAAAATAAAAAAGGGTCGTTAATCAATGTTAACTTTCGAGTTGACTTTGGTTTTCCCTGTGTAATCTTCGTAGTTCAGGTCAAGTGTCTAGGCCGGGCTAAGGGGGTTACACCAGCTATGTCAGCTTGTCGAGGCGATCATTGATAGATTCTGAGGCTTCCACTTCGTTCAAAACTGATGGTCGCCTAACGCCACCTCGGCGGGCTGTTGGGTACTTATAATCGTTCTTGGCGTCTTGGTTCAGGATCCGCAGTGCCTCCTCTGGTGGTCTGTCGAGGATGATTCCGTTGGCCGAGGCATCAATCATCATCCGAGTTGGGTAGTTCACCCCGTTGTAGAACATTGACACATGTGTCCAAGTCGGGAAACCATGGGGCGGACAGTTGTTCACCAGCTGTTGGTACCGCTCCTATGCTTCATACATTGGCTCATCATGCCCTTGTCGGAAGGCTGTGATCTCGTTTTTCAATCAGTCTATGACATTGGATGGGCTGAAACGATACAAGAAATCCTTACACAGCTCTGTCAATGTGTTGAATGACCCTGCTGGCTAGTTGTTCAACCACAGCTTTGGCTATCCCTCGGTGAATAGGGGAATAATATCAACCTTAGCACATCCTGGTGGATTCTGTGTATTTTGAATGCTCTGCATATATCCAGAAATCCTCTTAAGTGTTGCCGAGAGAGCATGCCTCACTAAGAAATTGTGCTTACTGTCACGGACTTAATTCTTCAAGTTCAAATCCGTGCGGCACTAGCACTCTCGGCACGATGCTAGTCAGCCTTAATGTCGCAACGCTATGGCAAGCACAAGGAGCAAACGAGTTTACAAGGAAACTACCTTGTATTAAGCAATGGAAGCTTACAAGAGAGAGCTTTACAAGTGTTTGAGTACACAACTCTTAGGTTGTTTTACAAATGAGGGAGGTAGCCCTATTTATAGGCACCAACCTCCTCAACGGACGACTAAGATTTATTTGATCCAACGGTTAGGATCTTACCTCCTAAAATATCCAAGATGCCTAGATATCTCTAGAGAATTCCATACTTATCTACATACATTTACAATACTCTAAAGTATTCTAGATTGTTCTTATAGTTCTACATATGTCTATAGGTTTCTAGAATGTTCCAGAGATGTCCGGAGTTGTCCCGAGCCTTCCGGACCTGTCTTGAGCCTTCCCAACTTGTCTCGAGCCTTCTAGGTTCCTCCGGGTGAGCCTAGATGGTTGTGGAAGCTTCTGGAACCCCTTAGATTGGTGTGGAAATGTTTGGAGCTCACTAGGACGTTCTAGATCCTTTTTTTTGGATCATCCTTGGCCTTAAAATCCTCAAGGCTTCTCATTTTGCCTTTGTTGGATCGTGAGCACCTAGGTGGGGCACCTTGGGCGCGCGCAGCGCACCTAGGTGGGCCTCTTCAGGCGCGCGTAGCGCACATGGGTGGGGCACCTCGGTGCTGCTCGGTGCACCCTGGCGGGTGTGCCCCTCGGTTGGCTGGGTCGCGACCTGGTGGGGCATGACATCCTCCCCCACCCGATCTCGCGACGCCCTCGTCGCGTCTTCGTGGAACAGAGGTGTTCCTGGAGCGCTTCCCTCGACTCCTAGCTCGCCTTGCCTTTGCCCTCGGCTTGTCCGCATTGTTGGAAGACCTACCCTTCGAACGTTGACTCTCGGTGGTCTTTGAAGCGATGTTCTCCCCTTGAACATGCTTGGTGGCCTTCCTAGACACGGTCACCCCTTTGTCTTTGTTTAGTCCCTTGGACGGCTTGGCCCTACGGACGGCCTTGTTGAGCTGAAGTGCTGAGACCACTCTTGTCCCTGGCTTGGTGGCCCTTACTGTTGGTACCACACATGATGGTGCACCCTCCGTGATGCACAGGCTATTGGCAAATGGCATCGGAATTGCCTTGGCTTGCTCGAAGAACTCGAGCCCTAGGATGATCGGGTAGTCATCTAGCGGCACAATTGAGAAGTCCATGCGGCCTGACCATGTCCCAATGTTGGTCTTGACTCCTCGAACGAACCCATAGATGGGTTGAGCGGCAGAGTTTACGGCCTTGACGGATCCTTCCCCTTTTACGACACTAAGACCTAGCCTTTTTGCTTCCTCCAAAGAAACAAAGTTATGGGACGCACCTGTGTCGAGATAGCCCTCGATGCTTTTCTATTGATGGTGACGTCCACGAATAGCAACCCCTTGGCTTGGGTCTTTGGGGCGGACTGGATTCCATTCAAGAGCTGTAGTGATCCCATTTGTGCACCTTGGTCCCTTTCGGCGTCACTACCTTCGTCGCCATCACTTCCCTCTTGATGCCTTGCTAGGATTGCACTAAGGGCTCGGCGTTGTGGGCACTCCCGAACCCAATGGTTGCCATCACAGATGTAGCAACTACTAGGCGGTGATTTCTTGGCACCTTGAGAGTCTTTAGACCTTCCTCGGTCCTTGTCCCTCCATGAGGACGAGCCTTTGTGCTTTAGTGTGTCCTCGTCCTTGTGACTCTCTTTACGAGGGCTCCTATCTCTTCCACCGGTGGAGTGACCACTCTTCTTGTCCCTCGGCTCGTTGTTGGACTCCTTGTGGGTGGAATAGTCAATGAGGCTCTCGGCCACGGCAATGGCATCGGCAAGGGTTTGTACTCCTCTTCGCCTTAGCTCGGCCTTGGCCCAACTTTGGAGGCCATCGGTGAAGTTGAAGAGTGAGTCCTTCTCTGAGAGATTGGGGATCTCGAGCACCAAGCTAGTGAACTCCTTGACATAGTCTTGGATGCTCCCCGTTTGCTTGAGCCTTCGTAATCACGCCCTTGCTTCTTCCTCGACATTCTCCGGATAGAATTGTCGTTTGAGTTCCCTTTTAAAATCAGCAAAGGTAGTGATGGTGCACGTACCTCTCTCGACATCAAGACGCCTTCTTCTCCACCAAAGCATGGCGGTGTCGGTGAGGTATAAGGTTGCGGTCTGGATTTTAGAGGTGTCATCCCTGATGCCAACGGCTTCTAAGTATTGCTCCAAGCCATACAAGAAGTTGTCGACTTCTTTGGCGTTGCGTGTCCCTGAAAAGGTTTGAGGCTTGGGCACCTCGACCCTTCTTGCCTCCACGGTGGTGCTTGGCCCGGCTGCCATAGCACGTTTGCACAAGGCAACGTCGCCTTGTAGATCCTCAAGCTTAGCACGCATGATGTCCAGTTCATGTTGGCAAGAATCACGTACCTTCGAGAGCTCCACTATGAGAAGATCGCAGATTTGCCCAATCTCCGCACGCAGGGTCTCCTCTAGCTTGAGTTTCATAGCCCTCACGGCTGTGTGGATCTCGGCATCCTCCGCCTCTAGGCCTTCCACTCTTTGGGTAAGGTCGTCCACCAGGGTGCTCACACCAACCACGTTCTCCTCGACGTGGGTAAGACGGGTCTCCAAGCTAGAGTTCGCGTCCCTTGACTTGGACCTTGGCCTTGTTGTCTCAGGGTCGACCATCTCCTCACGCCCTCGTTGCTCTATCATGACCTCGGTGTCAGATGAGCTTTCCACTTTGCTCTTGCATGTTTTAGCCATGTCCCCGAACGATCGGAACTTGCTCTGATACCAACTGTCACGGACTTAATTCTTCAAGTTCAAATCTGTGTGGTACTAGCACTCTCGGCACGATGCTAGTCAGCCTTAATGTTGCAACGCTATGACAAACACAAGGAGCAAACGAGTTTACAAGGAAACTACCTTGTATTAAGCAACGGAAGCTTACAAGAGAGAGCTTTACAAGTGTTTGAGTACACAACTCTTAGGTTGTTTTACAAATGAGGGAGGTAGCCCTATTTATAGGCACCAACCTCCTCAACAGACGACTAAGATTTATTTGATCCAACGGTTAGAATCTTACCTCCTAAAATATCTAAGATGCCTATATATCTCTAGAGAATTCCATACTTATCTACATACATTTACAATACTCTAAAGTATTCTAGATTGTTCCTATAGTTCTACATATGTCTATAGGTTTCTAGAATGTTCCAGAGATGTCCGGAGTTGTCCCGAGCCTTCCGGACTTGTCTTGAGCCTTCCCAACTTGTCTCGAGCCTTCTAGGTTCCTCCGGGTGAGCCTAGATGGTTGCGGAAGCTTCTGGAACCCCTCAGATTTGTGTGGAAACGTTTGGAGCTCACTAGGACGTTCTAGATCCTTTTTTGGATCATCCTTGGCCTTAAAATCCTCAAGGCTTCTCATTTTGCCTTTGTTGGATCGTGAGCACCTAGGTGGGGCACCTTGGGCGCGCGCAGCACACCTAGGTGGGGCTCTTCGGGCGCACGTAGCGCACATGGGTGGGGCACCTCAGTGCACCCTGGCAGGTGTGCCCCTCGGTTGGCTGGGTCGCGACCTGGTGGGGCGTGACATTACGCTCTCTTTTAACAATAATGCAGACAATTGAGGTGATGTGAGCACGTCTTCACCAGCACATGTTGCTGATCCGGAGGTCTTACCGTTAGGACCAATTACGCGATCTAGGGCGCAACGTTTCAGGGAAGCTCTGTTCCTTACTTGTGTAATATTTCTGAATTATTTGATAATACTTGTGCCTTAGACGATAGGACTTTTAATGTGTTGCATAATTAATATGTGACATGATTAGGTTATATAATACAGAGGTGTTTTTTAAATACGTATATCATATGATACATATGTTTGGAATAATTTACTAAAATAACTTATAATAATATTTTATATATGTTTTTAAATACGTATATCATATGATACATATGTTTGGAATAATTTCATAATATAACTTATAATAATATTTTATATATGTGCAGTATCCCATCTTTGAATTGTAAATGCATGCATAAATTTTACATGTGGTTTAATTCCAATGCAGCCCTTGCACGTGGAATTTAGTAGCAACCATGGCACTTCTAATAATGTTTTATATATATGTTTTTTTTATATGTTTGCAGCCTTGACGTGAAATTTAGGGCAGCCATGGCAGCTTGCCATTTCACTTCAAACAGTTATAATTCCATTGGCAATTCGTGCATGCCACATTGACATGGGCAGACCATGTGCACCGGACCATCTACAAGGACACGTGTGGATATACATGCAGCCGAGTGGATAAGCACCAAGGAGGTTATTGTTTGAGTTTCAAACAAATTGGCACATGTTTCATATGCAAAGTGGCGCCCAAGATGTATGGCCGAAATTGAATCTGCCTTTGTAATTTGAAACTTTAATTTTAAATGGCCAAATAGCAGCCACAAGATAGAATTCGGCCAACTTCCCTCACCCCTATATATGTAACCCGCATGCAACATTGAAAGGGTTAGACACTTGAATGAATAATTTTTTTTTTTGTGAGATTTTCTCTCAAATTTGGTTCTTTTTAGAACTTTTTCTTTGATACTTCGGGTTCTCAATTGTTCGATAATTGAAGGGTCCAAGTCCATATTCGAGCAAATTCAAGATAAGGTTCGGGTTCGTTCAACAGATTGTTCGAGTTCTTCCTTGGAGTTTGTTCACATTTTTTTCGACTACGAAGAACAGTTTCGATTCGGGTTTGCATAACAGATTATGCAGGTTCTTTCGAGTTCATCGTGTCAAATTCCAAGAACGTTGCTATCGTTGTTGAATGCTTGAAGAATTTCATCTTCGTCGTTCAAACTATCATTAAAATTTCTGCAACTTTCTTCGCTCTCAATTCTTTTTTTTTTAAATTTTTTTTTACTATTTAAAATATCTAACTTCAACATCATGTTTGATTCTATTGCAGAGAATTGCTTGCTATTATCCTAGATCCGTGAATGAACGAGGAATGTTGTTTTCTTCAACAACACCCCTGTATCATATGGTATCAGAGCTTTGGTCGGATTTTAGCAATTTCTGCACTACCAGACATCAAAAAAAATATATATACAAAAGCCAAAAAAAATAATAAAAATTCTGAAAAAAAAGTCAAAATTCAAAGTTTGACCAAAAAAGTCAAAGTAAAAAAAATAAAAAAAAATTCGAAAAAAATAAAAAAAATATTCAAAAAAATCAGTTTCGAATATTTAGGGTATTTTGTGTTAATATGTGCTGTTTGGACGTGAAATGATGAAGGATGTGTCTATCTTACCTTGAAATGCTTTGTAATCACCCGAAATCAACTTTTCTTGTTTGTTCCGGAGATAGGATGGTGGTAAGCATTTCTACTGCGTAAGTTGCTAAATTCTTGTTCTTTTAGCATCTTTTCTTTCATTTCATATTGTTATCTTTTTTTCTTTCAACCCAATTCTCAACTTTCATTTTTATTTTTTTTCTCCTAACCCTTATTTTTGTTCTAACAATATTCACCCGTCACCCGTTGTTTTCTTTCAATTTGACAACACTTGCAGAATCTGAACATCGGAATCAGTTCCTTTAAAGAACTAAGTACGAGATATTGAGGGAAAAGGCAAACAGAGCGTGTGAGAACAGAAGGGGAGACAAAAAGAGCCATTTGAGTATTCTCCCGAGTGAAACACGAGTGCTGAGTGTTAATTCCTTATTTTCTTGAGTGCAAATTCTTTGGAGTGACTAGTGAGGATTTTTGTTGTGTGATTGGTGAGGACTATTTTTTTTTCTTCTAACCTTTAACCCGTTTGTTAGTTTGTTTGTTTGTTTTTTGTTGTTAATTATGACAGGTTCCGATGATCACACGGTTGAACAGGATCCACTGATTCCTCAAATGCAAGCCTTAGAGAGAATGATGCAACGAGTAGTGGCTACCGCCTTAGAGCCATTACAGTCGAGGATGGATAGGTTTGATGGAGGATCCAACTCTGTTAATGATGTATTGAACGAAAATGAAGACGAACGGTCACCGAGGCAGCATATTCCTAGGCAAGGACGTGTGCAACAGGTAGACGATAATTTGACTAACATTAAGCTTGCTATTCCTTCTTTTCAGGGACGCTCAGATCCTGATGCATACTTGGCTTGGGAAAGCAAAGTGGAGCACATTTTCGAGTGTTATAATTACTCGGAACAGAAGAAGGTTCGATTAGCAGCAACAGAGTTTGTTGATTATGCCTTGATATGGTGGGACCAATTACTACTTAGTCGTAGACGTACTGGTGATGATCCAGTTGCAACATGGATCGAGATGAAGCGACTAATGCGTAAAAGGTTTGTTCCTATTCACTATCATCGTGATTTGTTTCAAAAGTTGCAAAACTTGAAACAGGGAAATAGGAGCGTTGAGGATTATTTCAAGGATATGGAAATGGCTATGATGCGTGCAAATATCGAGGAAGATCGAGAAGCTACCATGGCACGTTTTCTAGCGGGGTTGAACACTGAGATTGCCAACGCTGTTGAGTTACAACATTATGTCGAGGTTGATGACATGGTGCAGATGGCAATAAAGATTGAACGACAACAGCGCAGCAAGTCTTCAAATCGAGGTAACCCTTCCTTTAAATCTTTTTCAAATCCTTTATATACTCCTAACAATTCCAGGAAACAAGCACCGCAAATGCCACTTCGGATTCGAGAGCAAGGCGAATCCAGCACACCAAAGCCTCCCGTTTCTGATAATGGGCGTGGCAAACATCAAGTGGTGGTAAAAGAACGATCGCGAGATATCCAGTGTTTCAAGTGCCTTGGAAGAGGACATGTTGCTAGTCAATGTCCTAACCGGAGGGTTATGTTGATGCGAGATGATGGTGAGATAGAGTCAGATTCCGAGGAGGAAGTGCATGATCTCCCTACTGAAGAGGAAGATGAGACCGACCTAGAGGTTCCTGAAACTGGTAAGGTAATGGAACTTTTGGTTATTAAAAGAAGTCTGAATGTGCAACAGGTACCAGATGATCTACAGCGTGAGAATATCTTTCACACACGATGCAAGGTGCAAGACAAGGTATGTGTTGTGATTATTGATAGTGGTAGTTGCACTAATGTTGCCAGTTCAGTGATGGTTGACAGGTTAGGTCTGAAAACGACAAAGCATCCTCATCCATAAAAGTTACAGTGGTTGAATGATGGTGGCGAGCTTAAAGTGACCAGACAGGCTATTGTACCATTTTCAATTGGAAACTACAAGGACGAGGTCCTTTGTGATGTTGTGACGATGGATGCTACTCACCTTCTTTTGGGACGCCCTTGGCAATATGACAAGAAGGTAATGCATGATGGTTATACAAACCGTTACTCTTTTATGCATGCAGGTAAGAAGATCACTTTGGCTCCTTTGACACCGAGTCAAGTGTTTGAAGATCAGGCAAGCTTGAAAAAGAGTAAAGAGACTGCAAAAGAGAAGAAGAAGATGTCCGTGTATGCGAGCAGTAGCGAAATCAGGAAATGTCTTTCCTCTCAACAATCTGTTCTTATTTTGATGTTTAAAGATTATTGTTTATTGACAGATTTTCCTACTGATCTACCTTCACCGATTTTGACACTTTTGCAGGAGTTTGAGGACGTGTTTCCAGCTGAAACACCGAAGGGATTGCCACCTCTTCGTGGCATTGAGCACCAGATTGATTTCATTCCAGGTGCTACTATTCCGAACCGGCCAGCTTATCGAACCAACCCTGAAGAGACGAAAGAGCTTCAAAGGCAAATTACTGAGTTGATGGACAAGGGTTACATTCGAGAGAGCTTGAGTCCGTGTGCTGTTCCGGTGCTGTTAGTTCCGAAGAAAGATGGTTCTTGGAGGATGTGCGTAGATTGTCGAGCTGTGAACCAGATCACAATTAAGTATCATCATCCCATTCCAAGACTTGATGACATGTTGGACGAGCTTTGCGGAGCCGTCATCTTCTCCAAAATTGACTTAAGGAGCGGCTATCATCAGATTCGCATGCGAGAAGGCGATGAGTGGAAAACAACCTTCAAAACAAAGCTAGGTTTGTACGAATGGTTAGTAATGCCTTTTGGTTTAACTAATGCACCTAGTACTTTTATGCGTTTGATGAATCATGTTCTGCGATCCTTCATTGGTAAATTTTGTGTTGTATATTTTGATGATATCCTGATCTATAGCAAGTCTTTACAGGATCACGTAGGACATTTGCGAGCTGTTCTGCAGGTTTTGCGAGAAGAAAGATTGTTTGGTAACATGGAGAAGTGTGTATTTTGTACTGACAAACTCACATTTCTTGGTTACATTGTTAGTTCTCAGGGAGTTGAAGTTGATCCTGAGAAGATAAAGGCAATTCAGGAATGTCCACGACTGACATCGATTACTCAGGTTATATTGTTTCATGGTTTAGCGAGTTTTTATCGACGGTTTGTTCCTAACTTCAGTTCTATTACCGCCCCCTTAACCGGGATTATAAAGAAGAATTCAGTCTTCTCATGGGGTAAAGAACAAGAAGATGCCTTTTTGAAAATTAAAGATTGTTTGACTAGAGCACCTGTGTTAGCATTACCTGATTTTGATAAAACGTTTGAAATTGAATGTGATGCTTTTGGAATTGGTATAGGTGTTGTTTTGATGCAGGAAAAAAGGCCCGTTGCTTACTTTAGCGAGAAATTGAGTGGTGCTACATTGAACTATCAAGTTTATGATAAAGAGATGTATGCACTGATTCGGGCATTGGAGACATGGCAGCATTATTTGTTGCCTAAGGAGTTTGTGATCCACACCGACCATGAGGCTTTACGTTACATCACAGGTCAGCATAAACTGAATAAACGACATGCTAAGTGGGTTGAATTCTTAGAATCTTTTCCTTATGTCATTCGTTACAAAAAAGGGAAAGAAAATGTCGTTGCTGATGCATTGTCACGTAGGTATGCACTTTTGAGTTATCTTGATTCACATCTGATTGGTTTTGCATATATTCGTGATTTATACCCTGATGATCCTGATTTTAAAGATAAGTTTAATGCTTGTTCGAAAGGTGCAGATGGAAAGTTTTACAGGCATGATGGCTATCTTTTCAAGGAAAACAAGATTTGCATTCCACAGGGTTCGATGCGTGGTATTCTGATCCGTGAGGCGCGCGAAGGTGGATTGATGGGTCATTTTGGAGTCACCAAGACGCTACATACCTTGAAAGAACATTTGTTTTGGCCGAAGATGCGTAGAGATGTTGAAAGGTATTGTGAACGTTGTGTGACTTGTAGGAAAGCGAAATCGAAGGTTTCACCACATGGTATGTACTTACCTTTACCTATTCCTGATTCCCCTTGGACTGATATTTCGATGGATTTTGTTTTGGGATTGCCTCGAACTAGAAATGGTAGAGATAGTGTATTTGTTGTGGTTGATAGGTTCTCGAAAATGGCACATTTTATTGCTTGCCATAAGACTGATGATGCTGTTAATGTGGCTAACTTATTCTTTGGGGATGTTGTACGTTTACATGGTATTCCTAGGTCGATTGTTTCTGACAGGGATGTGAAGTTTTTGAGTCACTTCTGGAGGACTCTTTGGAGCAAATTAGGTACGAAACTCATGTTTTCTACTACTTGTCATCCCCATACTGATGGACAAACCGAGGTTGTTAACAGGGTTTTATCTACTTTACTTCGTTCCATCATTAAAAAGAATATTAAGACTTGGGAAGACTGTTTACCACATGTTGAGTTTGCTTATAACCATGTTGTACATTCTGCTACTAAAATGTCACCATTTGAGGTTGTTTATGGTTTTAAACCTATTACGCCTCTAGATTTGTTGCCTTTGCCACAAGAACAGGTGACGAACAGAGATGGTCAAAGCAAAGCCGATTATGTGAAGAAGTTGCATCAACAGGTTAAGGAGAACCTAGAACGAAGGACTCACCAGTATGAAAAGCAAGCAAACAAAGGAAGGAAGCGAGTCACCTTCGATGTTGGTGATTGGGTTTGGGTTCATTTCCGAAAGGAAAGATTTCCGGCCCAAAGGCGGTCTAAGCTATTACCGCGAGGAGATTGTCCTTTTCAGGTGTTGGAGAAAGTGAATGACAACGCCTACAAGTTAGATCTACCCGGGGAATACAATGTAAGTGCCACATTTAATGTTTCTGACTTAACCCCTTATGGTGATTGTACAGATTTGAGGACAAATCCTTTTCAAGAAGGGGGGGATGATGTGAGCACGTCTTCACCAGCACATGTTGCTGATCCGGAGGTCTTACCGTTAGGACCAATTACGCGATCTAGGGCGCAACGTTTCAGGGAAGCTCTGTTCCTTACTTGTGCTAATATTTCTGAATCATTTGATAATACTTGTGCCTTAGACGATAGGACTTTTAATGTGTTCCATAATTAATATGTGACATGATTAGGTTATATAATACAGGGGTGTTTTTTAAATACGTATATCATATGATACATATGTTTGGAATAATTTACTAAAATAACTTATAATAATATTTTATATATGTTTTTAAATACGTATATCATATGATACATATGTTTGGAATAATTTCATAATATAACTTATAATAATATTTTATATATGTGCAGTATCCCATCTTTGAATTGTAAATGCATGCATAAATTTTACATGTGGTTTAATTCCAATGCAGCCCTTGCACGTGGAATTTAGGAGCAACCATGGCACTTCTAATAATGTTTTATATATATGTTTGCAGCCTTGACGTGAAATTTAGGGCGGCCATGACAGCTTGCCATTTCACTTCAAACAGTTATAATTCCATTGGCAATTCGTGCATGCCACATTGACATGGGCAGACCATGTGCACCGGACCATCTACAAGGACATGTGTGGATATACATGCAGCCGAGTGGATAAGCACCAAGGAGGTTATTGTTTGAGTTTCAAACAAATTGGCACATGTTTCATATGCAAAGTGGCGCCCAAGATGTATGGCCGAAATTGAATCTGCCTTTGTAATTTGAAACTTTAATTTTAAATGGCCAAATAGCAGCCACAAGATAGAATTCGGCCAACTTCCCTCACCCCTATATATGTAACCCGCATGCAACATTGAAAGGGTTAGACACTTGAATGAATAATTTTTTTTGTGAGATTTTCTCTCAAATTTGGTTCTTTTTAGAACTTTTTCTTTGATACTTCGGGTTCTCAATTGTTCGATAATTGAAGGGTCCAAGTCCATATTCGAGCAAATTCAAGATAAGGTTCGGGTTCGTTCAACAGATTGTTCGAGTTCTTCCTTGGAGTTTGTTCACATTTTTTTCGACTACGAAGAACAGTTTCGATTTGGGTTTGCATAACAGATTATGCAGGTTCTTTCGAGTTCATCGTGTCAAATTCCAAGAACGTTGCTACCGTTGTTGAATGCTTGAAGAATTTCATCTTCGTCGTTCAAACTATTATTAAAATTTCTGCAACTTTCTTCGCTCTCAATTCTTTTTTTTTAATTTTTTTTACTATTTAAAATATCTAACTTCAACATCATGTTTGATTCTATTGCAGAGAATTGCTTGCTATTATCCTAGATCCGTGAATGAACGAGGAATGTTGTTTTCTTCAACAACACCCCTGTATCATGAGGTGTTTTCGGGCAGCAAGAAGGTTAAGAACATCCAAGGAAGTGCAAAGCTCATGTATGGTGATGTTTTTATACACTTTAGTTTTGATATTGGCAATGGGAAACCAAGGTTGTATTTGGGAGATGTGTTTTGAACTCCTTAAGTTTGTGGCATGTTTGTGATGGCATCTATTGGTTGTAAAAGGTCCTAAATGTTTGGTTTGAGGTTTGGTTGCTTTTATTGGTTTTGAGACTAGGGAGCATCCCTTTAGATTGCGTGTTTTTGTGTTTGACGCCATGCTCTAGTTTAAGGGTCTTAAGTATGTTCCTTAGTATCAAAATGAGTTGCTGGTATGATCCAATGCTCTTTGAGACATGTTTGATTGGTTTAAAAGGTGAAAACCAGAATTTTCTGCTATCATTGGGCAGAGTGTATCGAAACACCCTCACCTGTTCCGAAACGGGGGCCTGTAATGGCTATGGTGGTTGGGAACGGATAAGACTGTTTTGAAATAGTTTGGCTACTGGTGAAGCTTGTTTCGATACTGGTCTCGGAACACACCCGAGTATCGAAACGGTCAATACTATTTCGATACGGGCGTTTCGGTACGAAGGGTGGGTGTTCTGATATAGTTGACCGTTGGATGTTGATTTGAATCGTTTGATGTTTTCATGCTTTACATTTTAGTCGCGAATGTTGTGGATGCAATTCCTTGAGCTTGGGTTCTCTATTTAAGCTGAAATTTGACAGAGGAGCATGTAACATGATTAATTACATGTTGCTAAACCTAAAATCTGCAAAGTCCTTATAGTTTCTAAAAATTACATTTTGGTCCCCAAACGCGTAATTTGTGCAATTGAGTCCCGAAATGTTTTCCGATCGCTGTGCCTTCATCTTCCATGATTCGTGAGTATTCACATAGGCTTAATGTGCATCTAGACAAGATTAAAATAAAAAAGGGTCGTTAATCAATGTTGACTTTCAGGTTGACTTTGGTTTTCCCCGTGTAATCTTCGAAGTTTGGGTCAAGCGTCTAGGTCGGGCTAAGGGGGTTACATTTGTTGGTATCAGAGCCAAGTTATCGAATAATTGGGGCTTGGTATGTGGTTGTTGTGTGTGATTATGTATGATTGTGACTTATCAGTGAAAGTATGATGTATGAATATTGATGTATGATTCAATTGAGATGATTTTGTGATGCTATGCTATGTTTGGAGTGTAGTTGGGGATCCCATTGCCATATCATTACTAATGAGAAGAAATGGTTTCAAAAATGAGCTTGAGTACTTGGATTACTTACCTTATTATGCCTAATTGAGTTTGTTGCATTTTTTTCAGTGCATTGTTTTTATTTTAGGGCCACGTAGAGAGCTGAGAATCAATACTAGATCTATGGCTGAGAATGAGAACGTGGAGAATGCTGAGGATTTACCTCCTCCTCCTCTTGGTGGACCACCTGGTGGTGGTGGAGCTGGGGCTGGTGCTGCTGGAGTTGGTCTTGGGTTGTTGGACCCGAGAAAGTTCAGGGGCAAGCTGCTCCTGATATGACCATGCTGATACAGGCTATTGCTGGAGCTTTCCAGGCAGCAGTAGCTGGAGCTCATGGAGCTACACCTCAAGATGGTGCTAATGTGAGATTGCCATTGGAGCGTCTCCGCGGTCTGGGTGGGACTGAGTTCAGAGGTTTCTCCCAGAAGGATCTGAGTCTTGGTTGGAGAGCACCAAGAGGATTCTTGGTCAGTTGAACTGCAATAATGTCCAGAAGCTAGGATGCATTGTGTCACTACTGCATGGTGATGCATACATGTGGTGGACGACCACTATCTCTGGAATGGAGGATGATGAGGTGACTTGGACATTCTTCTTGAATGCGTTCAAGCGGAAATACCTGGGAGTTTGCTACCTTGATGAGAAGAAGAGGGAGTTTATGTCTCTCGTGCAAGGGAAGATGTCTGTGGCTGAATATGAGATTCAGTTTGTTCGCATTAGCTAGTATGCACCTGCGCTAATTCCTAGCTAGAGGGAAAGGTGTGAACGGTTCTATTATGGGTTGGTAGCGGATGTAAAGACCTATATGCTTGCAGTCGATTACACTGATTTCGATGTCTTGGTCACTAGAGCCAAGGATATTGAAATGAATCTTGGTTTGGCGAGCCGAGCAGGTGGATCTAGCTCGAAAAAGCGAGCTGCAAAACGCGATTATGGTAGAGATCACAACAAGAGGCATTAAGATAGAAAGTCGCATTATGATGCTAGACGTGGGGGTGGTAACCTCGGTAGAGGTCAGCAAGGACCTAATGCCTTTTTGAGGACTCCTGAGTGCAACTGGTGTGGTAGAAGACACGCTGGTGAGTGTTGGGGTAACCTTGGGACATGTTGGAACTGTGGTAACCGAGGGCATATGAAGAAAGATTGTCCTCAGCCGCTGAGAGAGGGACAGGCTCCGGTGAGAGCAGCTGAGCCACAGAGAGGTCATGGGGGCGGGCGTGGTAATTTTCAGTGTAGGGATGATGGTGGAAGGAATGTGGCGCATGTTGTGGCTGTCCAACCTAAGGGTGGTGGTCAGGCTCGAGTGTATACTCATCGTGAGGGAAGGAATGACACGGACGTGATCACAGGTACCTTTACTTTGGAATCCTTGTCATTACTTTCTTTGATTGATTCTGGATCTACACACTTGTACATATTGCGTGAACATGCTCAAATGCTTGGTTTGCCTGTTGAGTCCTTGGATGTTGGTATGCGTGTGACTAGTTCCTTTGGGGAGACGATTGTAACAAGAAAGTTGTATAGAAGATGCCCCTTAAAGGTGCAAGATCTTGTTTTTCTTGTTGATCTTATGGAATTGCCATTTTATGGTTTTGATGTAATCCTTGGCATGAATTGGCTTGTTGAGCATAGAGCCGTTGTGGATTTCGAAAGCAAGCAAGTTTCGTTGAAACTTGCGGATGATTATGAGGTGGTGGTGGTGGGAGAAAATGTGAAGTTTTTAGCTAATGTGGTGTCTACATTGGAAGCGAGCCTGATGTTGCGGCAAGGTTGTGAGGCTTACCTAGCCTTTGTTATGAATCCTAGCTCAAAGGAGGTGCACGTTTAGGATATAAGAACCGTGTGTGAGTTCCCTGGAGTGTTTTTGGAGGAATTACCTTGTTTGCCGCCTAGTAGAGAGGTTGAGTTTGGAATTGAGTTGTATGAGAACACAACTCCGGTGTCCATTGCTCCCTATCGCATGGCACCCAAGGAGTTGAAGGAGTTGAAGACGCAACTTCAGGAGTTGCTTGACCGTGGCTTTATTCCGCCTTGGGGTGCACCGGTTTTGTTTGTTAAAAAGAAAGATGGCACAATGAGAATGTGCATCGATTATCGTCAGCTGAATAAGTTGACCGTCAAGAACAAGTATCCTTTGCCGAGGATTGATGATCTTTTTGATCAGTTTCAGGGAGCGGTTGTGTTTTCAAAGATTGATCCGAGGTCAGGGTACTATCAGTTAAAGGTGAAAGATGAGGATGTGCCGAAAACAGCCTTTAGAACGAGGTATGGGCATTATGAGTTCCTTGTGATGTCGTTTGGCTTGACGCATGCTCATGCCGCTTTCATGGATATGATGAATAGGGTGTTCCATGAATTCTTGGACAAGTTTGTTGTGGTGTTTATCGACGATATCCTTGTGTACTCTCGTACTGAGGAGGAGCATGAAGGTCATTTGAGAATTGTTTTGCAAGCGTTGTTGGAAAATCAGCTTTATGCTAAGCTGAGCAAATGTGAGTTTTGGCTAAAGGAAGTTGTTTTCCTTGGTCATGTGGTTTCGGCCGAAGGGATTCGAGTTGTCCCCAGAAGGTTGAGGCGGTGATGAATTGGAAGCCTCCTAAATCTGTTCATGAAGTTCGTAGTTTCCTTGGGTTGGCAGGATACTACAGGAGGTTTGTGGATGGATTTCCTAAGATTGTTGCCCCTTTAACAAAGTTGTTGCAAAAAGACGTAAAGTATGAGTGGACGGAAGCGAGACATCAAGCTTTCGAGAAGTTGAAAGCAGCTTTGACGCAAGCTCCTATCTTGGTTCAACCTGAATCAGGGAAAGAGTTTGTGGTGTATAGTGACGCATCCTATGTTGGTTTGGGGTGTGTGTTAATGCAAGAGGGTAAGGTGGTGGCTTATGCATCACGACAGTTGAAAGTGAATGAGCCGAATTATCCTACGCATGATATTGAGTTGGCTGCAGTGGTTTTTGCTCTAAATATCTGGAGGCACTATCTTTATGGTGAGAAGTGTACTGTGTACACGAATCACAAGAGTTTGAAGTATTTGATGTCTCAGAAAGAGTTGAATCTTAGGCAACGACGATGGGTGGAGTTCTTTAAGGACTACGATCTAACGATCGAGTATCATCCAGGGAAGGTCAATGTTGTGGCTGATGCTTTGAGCAGGAAAGTGGCGGTGGAGTTAAAAGCGATGTTTGCTAGCTTGAGCATATCGCGAGATGGTGGTCTTGTTGCTGAATTGCAAGAGAAACCATCTCTAATTCAGTTGATAAAGGATAAACAATTGTTGGATGATTTTTTGGTACCTCATGTTCAGGGTATTGCTGAGGGTAGACCATCGGATTTCTATTTTAATGATGATGGTGTTTTATGTTTTGGGAGTCAGATAGTGGTGCTGAGTGATGTTAAGTTGAGGTGCACTATTCTGACTGAAGCTCATAGTAGTCCGTTTGCTATGCACCCTGGTAGTACAAAGATGTACCATGATCTGAAGGATGAGTACTATTGGGTGGGTTTGAAGAAAGGTGTCGCTGAGTATGTGAGCAAGTGTATGGTTTGTCAACGGGTTAAGGCTGAGCACCAGTTTCCTTTAGGGTTGTTGCAGCCGTTGAGGATCCCTGAATGGAAGTGGGAGAGGATCACCATGGACTTTGTGTCTAGGTTGCCTTTATCGCCATCAAAGAAGAATTTTGTCTGGGTGATTATGGATCGCCTTACGAAGTGTGCACATTTCTTGCCTGTGCATACCACGTATACCTTGGATAAGCTTGCAGAGTTGTATATCGCTGAGATTGTGCATTTGCATGGTGTACCAAAATCTATAGTGTCGGATCGAGATTCGAGGTTCACTGCAAGGTTTTGGGAGTGTTTGCATCAAGCATTGGGTATGCGGCTGAATTTTAGTACTTCTTATCATCCGCAGACGGATGGGCAGTCGGAGCGTGTTATCCAAGTGCTTGAGGATATGTTAAGGTGATGTGTTATTGAGTTTCAAGGCTCTTGGGAGAAGCACTTGCCTTTGGTGGAGTTTTCTTATAATAATAGTTACCAGACGAGTATTTAAATGGCACCTTATGAAGCTTTGTACGGGAGGAAGTGCAGAACTCCTCTTTGCTGGGCTGAAACGGGATACAAGTTGGTCTCGATCCCGACCCTGTTGAAAGCAACCACCGAAAAGGTGAAGCTCATTTGTGAGCGGTTGAAGGAAGCATCGGATCGGAAAAAATCTTATGCGGATTTGAAGCGTAAGGAGATAGAATTTGCGGTGGGTGATCGTGTATTCTTGAAAGTTTCACCTTGGAAGAAGGTGATGAGATTTGGCCAGAAGGGCAGGCTGAGCCCGAGATACATTGGACCATACGAGGTGATAGAACGTGTGGGTCCTGTTGCTTATAAGCTGAGCCTACCACAAGAGCTAGAAAAGATACATAATGTGTTTCTTGTATCCATGATTCGGAGATATAGATCAGATCCTTCGCATGTTATGCATGTGGAGGAAGTTGAGTTGAATCAAGATTTGACATGTGATAAGGAACCTGTTGAGATTTTGGATTTGAACAGTAAGGTTCTCCGTGGTAAGACCGTTGAGCTGGTTAAAGTGTTGTGGAGACATCGTGGTGTTGAGGAAGCCACGTGGGAAAGAAAGGAAGACATGAAGAAGCAATTTCCTTACCTTTTTCCTCTAGGTAAATTTCGAGAACGGAATTTCTTAAGAGGGGGAGAGTTGTAACAACCCAAATTTGGGCCTAGATGTTTTGGAGCCCGAATCAAACCGGTCGGGGACGGTTCGAATCTTAAATGAAGGTTTAGGGAACACCTAGTTCGGGATGCTTTAAAAATAAGGAAAATTATCTAAAAATTATCATTTATTATATGAATGATTATGGTGAAATCAATTTTACAAAATAAGGTTTGGAAATACTATATTTCAGTGTAGTAACCAAATCGCAGTTTTTGCAAAAGTTGAATAGTGACTGTTTTGTAAAGGATTGAAACTTTGAATCTTTAAGGAGCTAATTTTACCAAAATGTTTTTAATCATATTTCTTCTTAATTTGGGTGATTTTATTAATGTTTTAATTAAAAGAAAATAAATATTAATTAAAAGGAAACTACCTTTGACTTTTCATAACTACCTTGCATCAATTTTCTCTCATTTCACTCAATTTCTTTTCAGCCAAACACATTTCCTCCAGCAATTATCATTTGATTTTCATTCCTTTTGATGAGATTTCAATCTCTTTTTTATTCCTAATATTTTCCTCATCAAAACCTCTTGTTTTTACATTGGATTTTCAAGAAAACTTGCCCAATTCAAGGAGAAATCAGCCATTAGAGGTAAGCTTCGTCCTTCTCCTCTAATTATCAGTTCTTTATTGAAATTTCCAAGTTATCAATCCTTTGTTAATGATTTTTGAGTTACTTTAATGTTAGAAACAAGAAATTGTATTAAAACTCAAGGTTTTTTGAGAGATCTTGATGATTTTCATGGTTGAGGGTTAGGCTTTGTTTTGAGGTTGTTTTCTAATGTATTTTGGATGTTAATTGATGTTATAAATGAGGTTTTATCAAACAAATCCCGAATGGGCTTGGATTCCTAAGTTTTGTATGCTAGAATGGTGGTTTTGGTGTTCTGTCGTAGCTGGAGGTATAAGGACGAGTTTGTGGTAATCTTTTATATTGAATGATGTTTAGAAATGATTAGAAGTGGTAGATCTTGGCTGGGCTTTGTTTTGGAAGAGTTTGGAGATTATTTCGGTTGTGTTTGGTAGCCGAAATGGGGTTTTTGAGAAGAGCGATGAGTTTAGGTGTGTGGCTGATTATTTCAATGCATGATGATGCATTAATCCTCTACTCTTATGTGTTATAAACAAGGGATACATCTTTGGACGCCTTTGGTGTTGATCCGGGAGCCTAGATGGCGTTTCGGCAAGCACGCGAAACAATAAATGAAACTTAAATTCCTTAGAAACCGTTCTCACACTAATTACAACATAACCCAAACCCAAAGAGCGTTTTAGAACATAATGGCAGCAAGGAAACCTAAACTATGCCTAGGGGAAAATCTAAGATGTTTTGAAGTACAATTACAATGAATATATATAGGCATTAGCTAGGTCTAGTCCTTCTTGGAGTAGAAGTCTTCAAATTAGCTTTTTGTATTAAATGAAACTCTAAATGTTGTCTTCTTTGAGTTGAATGTGGATTTAATCACGTTGCCTTGCCCCACAAGTAAGCTCGAGTTCCTCCTTCGGCGGCTCTGCCTGCTGCTATACTCATCGAAAAATTAAGTGGACATCATCGTTAACATCAGGATTTTTTGCTCTACAGATCGCACTCTAGTTCTCCAATTCCTCAGTTTGCTGTCTTGGGCGGCAGCAGCTACTCGGTAGCTGTTGTCTTTTTCTGGAACTGCATCAGTACAGCTCCTCAGTTTGCTACCTCAGCATCATGTCCTTAGCTCCTCTCTCCTTCTATCACCCTCTAGTACCTGAAACTAAAACTAAACTAAAACAGTACCCTTTCCTTACCAAATGACAGAAAATCAATACAAAGCATGACAGAGTAAAGAATATTGTAAAATGCAATGCATGAACCTAATTATGCCTAAAATGCACTCAAAAACAACAATAATATGAGATGGAATGTGCATGAAATATAGAACTTATGGATACTTTACAAGAAGTTGTTCTACCAATTGAGGTTGAGATACCATCGTTGCGTGTGTTGATGGAGGCCAAGTTAGATGAAGCTGAATGGTTTCAGGCAAGGTATGACCAATTGAATTTAATTGAAGAAAAGAGGTTTAAAGCCTTATGCCATGGTCAAATGTACTAAAGAAGAATGATAAGGGCTGATGAAAAGAAGGTTCGCCCCAGAGAATTCCAAGAAGGTGATCTGGTATTAAAGTAGAAGCTACCAATCCAAAGAGATCCCAGAGGATAATGGGCGCCCAATTGGGAAGGGCCTTATTTTGCAACAAAGGTTTTTTCAGGCAGAGCATTGATCTTGGCCGAAATAGATGAAGAACAGCTTCAAAACCCGGTGAACTCAGACTCAGTTAAGAAGTATTATGCATAAAGAAGAAAAGGAAAAAAGAAAAAAGAAAAAGAAAAAAAGAAAAGAAAAAGAAAAAAGAGGGTTCAAAATGAAAACATGCAAAGGGCATTTTGAAACCAAAGGGAGATTTGAGTTGAAAGCGCGTAAAGGGCGGCTCAGATAATTTGCAAGATGGTTTTCGGGGCTTCACAACTTTATGTGTCATACTTATCCTCAAAGACTCCTCGGTAAATATGGCATTCAAGATTTCTTTCGACGTTTTGATGGGAGAAGTTTGGACTATTGATATCTGAATATTGGTTTACCTTTCCTTTTTTATAAACTTTCTTGTGTTTTCCACTACATTAATAAAATTTTGTCTCATGGACATTTTTCTTTATTTTCTTGTTTCCTTCCCTATTATCATTGGCATCTTGCTTTGAAATGAGAATTAATAGGTTTGACAATCACTTAGATATACCAAAGATTTTTTAGCGTTACTTTGAGAAAGTTTTGAAAAGTATATGGACTATGAGGCGTTTCATGACTAAGATTATAGCTTCGGACATGAGCCGCCAATACAAAAACATTCGAAGTGGAAATGAGCCTTGCTGCAAAAAATTCAAAGTAAATGTACCCAAACGGGAAGAAAAGTGAAGATTCTTGAAAAGCCTTACAAGTGTCTTGGTGCCTGTAAGCAACATAGGTGTGTTTCCTGATCACCAGTCTTTCTTACATGATAATGAGAGTAATTTTATAGACATTGGAAATGACAAAACTTGACTTAAGAATTTCCAATCATGCTCTAGAAGAAGCTTGTCTCTAAATACGGATGTATCAACTACAATTATGGCAGACATGAATCAAATGTTTTCAATGAAGCAAAGAATGAGATGAGAGGATAAAATCAGTCATTCCAGTCAAGAGTGCAAGATTGAGTATGCAAAAGATCAGAAACTTTTTCAAATGAAGCAAAAAGACCAGAAGTGTTTAGGGTGCTAGACCCATGTTGTGGCCTTGTGATGTTTTGGTGTACTTTAAATTCCACCTAATAAAAGTAGGCAATAGTGGAGGCTTTTTTCCAAGGAATGGTTGATGGAATTGCTGAAGCCAATTAGAATTGAAAGATGGGACGTAGCTGGCTTTTCTACTTGTGTAAAGTCTGATTCGATGCGAAGAATTGAAGAAGAACTCATATCAGCTGGGCCAGAACTGTTGATTAGAATTTTACCAGAGTTGAGAAAATGTTTCACAGTTCCTTCTGTGTCGTCCGTTTGATAAAAACTAATTCTAAAAGGAAAAAACACAAAGCTTGACACGCATTCATGTTTTAGGCATCCCTAGGGCCATACGCATCATAATTTCATTGAATATCGTATTTTTTAGGTACACGAAGGACTTTCAAGCAAAAGAAGCCGCTTATCTATTCAAGCATGAGAAGAATAGAACCCGTCTATTCGTTTGGGCGTTTAGGGAATGGGATCTGCTCATCTATTCAGGCATAAGGAAAATATAACCCGCCTATCCGTTCGGGCGTTTGGGGAATGGAATCTGCTCATCTATTCGGGCATAAGGAGAATAGAACCAGCCTATCCGTTCATGCTTTTGGAGAATGGAATCTGCTTATCTATTCGAGCATAAGGAGAATAGAACTCGCTTATTCATTGTAACCCCCTTAGCCCGGCCTAGACGGTTGACCCGAACTACGAAGATTACACGGGGAAAACCAAAGTCAACCTGAAAGTCAACCTTGATTAACGACCCTTTTTTTCTTTTTAATCTTATCTAGATGCTCATTAACCTTAAGCGTACTCTTGAGAAAAACATACTTGAAAAGCACAGCGATCGGAAAGCAATAAGGGACTCAATTGCACAACATACAAAAGTTAGGGACCAAAATGTAAATTCTAGAAAGATGAGGGACTTAGCTCATTTTTAAATTACCAATATCAAATTAATCATATTCGACGCTTCCCTGTCAAATTTCACCACAAACGGACATCTCAAACTCAAGCAATTGCATATACAAAATTCAGGACTAAAATGTAAAGCTTGCAAACCTTTAACCATTCAAATCAGTGCCCAACGGTCTAATGTTTCGGAACGGGGGTTGACCGTTCCGAAACGCGGGTTCGTTTCGAGACCAGTATCGAAACAGGGCTTGACAGTGGCCAATTCGTTTCGGAACGACCTCTACCCGTTTCGAAACACGAAGGTCATTACAAGCCCTCGTTTCGAAACGCGGGTGCCCGTTCCGATAAGGATTTCCCAGAATGTGCAGATTTTGCTGGTTTAACATACAATTAACCATTCAAACACATCCCTAAGACCTCCTAATCATGCCAACAAGTCATCATACATATTAGGTACACATTTGCATCATCAAAACTCATTCATGGCATCAATTAGGAAAAACCACAAATCTATAGGCATGCATCCTAATTTTGGAAACCAACCAATCACAAAAACACCGAAGCAAACACCAAATGGCCATTTACATGTCCAAAACATCATAGGCATCATGCCAAACTCAGGGAGTCCAAAACATCTCCCAACAACACAACCTAGGTTCCCATTGCAAAATATCAAAATCTAATAATGTTGTAAAATAGTCACCATACATGAGCTTAGCTTTCCCTTGGATTCTTAGCCTCCTTGCTTCCCTTGAAGCACTTCAATTCTCTGCATTATTGGTTCAAGAAAGAGAGCGTAAGCACAATTGCTTAGTGAGGCATGCTCTAAAGAAAACCACACAATAATGCATTTTATAAAACACCTTTCACAAGGCCTTTTCAACACATAACATCAATTCTCATGCAACAATGCATAAACAACAAGCATCTCATGCTTAGATAACATTAACATGTCATATTGGCTTCCAAGTGATAACCTTAACCATTTTTAACATAAAACACAATCGGATACGCGGATTACAAGCGTTGTCTCATACGCTTCATACACACTACCAAACACACAAGGTGGAGTTTACCGGTACAATCACAACCCCTCAACACCCGTGATGGAGTTTAACGGTACAATCACAACCCCTCCACATCACTCATTGGTAGTTGTATAACATCACTAACGAGAACACGGGACACACAACACAAGATCCACACATGGACATTTTAACCACCATTGTGATCTTAAACATCTCGTTAGTGTACTTGAATGGAGTTTACGGTACAATTACAACCCCTCAACATCCAAGGCGACTTAATTTACAGTGCACCCAATCCTATAGCTGGCTAACTATATCCGATTCAAGTACTTTAAAACCAACACATCACTTGCCAATATACATCTTTAATCATCAACAATTCACTGTTTTAAAGCATTTAATCAAGCCATTTAACAACATGCATCACTATGCATCAAAACCACATTTTCAACATAATAAACCAAGGATCTCATACCTTGAGCATCCTTCCACATATGGCTTTCAAAACCAGCATTAACCATGCCAAAACATGCTTTCAAAACAGAATTTAAACATGCAAATTAAACACATTGCATCTGTAACCCCCTTAACCCGGCCTAGACGGTTGACCCGAATTAAGAAAGTCACACGGGGAAAACCAAAGTCAACCCAAAAGTCAACCTTGATTAACGACCCTTTTTTTCCTTTTAAACTTGTCTAGATGCACATTAACCTTAGATGAGTTCATACAAACATCATACCCAAAGTTCAAAATCATCAGAGAACATACAGGGACTCAATTGCACAAATTAAGACTTTAGGGACCAAATTATAAATTCGGGAAACTTTAAGGACTTAACCGGATTTTAAGTTACCAACTTAAAATTAATCATGTTACATGCTTCTCTGCCAAATTTCAACTCAAACGGACTCCTCAAACTCATGCAATTGCAATAACAAGATTCAGGACCAAAATGCAAACATTTCAAAACATATAACTGCTTATGTCAGCCCCCAACAGTCGGGTGTTCCGAAACAGGAAGAACCTGTTTCGAAACGCGGGGTCGTTCCGCAACGTGTTCCGAAACGAGGGCTGGCAGAGGCCTTTCCGTTTCGGAACGGTGTCTTCCGTTTCGGACGCCTGGGCTAATACAGGGCACCCGTTCCGAAACGGTAGCTCCCGTTCCGATACGGCCTGCACTGATTGCAGCAAAAAGGCTATTTAAACACCAAATTGACATACCAAACAAGCTCCAAAAGCAATCAAACTTCACCAGCAAGTTACTCAACATACTAAGAACATAAATGCATCAAAATCTAGATACATGATCACCCCTTAGGTGCACCAACACATTAATCACATTCAAAAGTCATTCATGCTATTAAACAAGAAGCATAGCAAATCAACTTAAGCATAAGATGATTCAAACGTTGCAACATTAATCCACATGATTCAAAATCATAAACCAAACTTGTCCAACATATACAATCTCATTACACATCAACACAAGAGATTCTTCCCCCCCCCCATTGCCTTTATTAAATATAGCTATTAACCGAGACATACATCTCAAGTGGAGTCCTCCTTGAATCCCTTGCTTCCCGCTGTTCCAACCTCAAGAATCTGCATTGATGGACAAAAAGGAGCATAAGCACATAATGCTTAGTGAGGAATGCTCAAAACCAAAACACCATCAATGCAGCGAGTCATAAAACCACTTTTACAAACAAACCCAATTTGATAAACCAAAGCAATGTTTGAAAACCCTTTTCAACAACGAGCTCAAAACCATGCATTGCTCAACTTGAAAAAACCAACCCTTAACTTAGGAAGCTAAGTAACCCCTTTCAAAACATAATCTTGCAATAACATCAATTTAACCATTCTATGCATAAACACCAAATGCAAAGTTAAATTCAAAACCTTGGAAAACACTTCCACTTTTCATCATACCTTTCTCATACTTAATTATCATTTCAAGCAAGAAACCTTTTAAAACCATTTACTCATTCAATCCAACACATGCTTTAAATCAATGCATATATGAACCACATCATCAACGTTTACAGCATATGCCTTTAAAAACAAGTCTTAGCAAGACTTCAATGCACTAAAGAGATTTCATGCACACATGCATCATTCTCAATAGATAATCAACACTTGTTCAAACCTAACAAGTAAACATGCATTCTTAATACATTATACACTTCTCATGCATCCATGCATCATTCCAAGCATCTCATGCTTCATTATAATCAAGAACATTACATTGGCTTCCAAGTGATAAACCAAATCCACTTTTCGACTCAACACCCAATCGGATACGCGGATCACAAGCGTTGTCCCTACGCTTCATACACACTACCAATCCAAGGTCCCCAAATGGACTTTTAACCACCATTTGACCTTACCATTCACAAGGTTCCCATATATGGACTTTTAATCACCATATAACCTTAAATTTCACAAGGTTCCCATGTATGGACTTTTAACCACCATACAACCTTAACTTTCACAAGGTTCCCATGTATGGACTTTTAACCACCATACAACCTTAACTTTCACAAGGTTCCCATGTATGGACTTTTAACCACCATACAACCTTAACTTTCACCGATTGGTAGTTGTATAACATCACTAACGAGATCCGGGACACCCTACACAAGATCCACACATGGTCTTTACCCCACCATTGTGATCTTAACAAGCACAAGGTCCAGCAATGGAATTTTAACCACCATTATTACCTTTGCTTACCCAAGGTCCTCGAATGGAATCTCAACCTCCATTATGACCTTAACCATCTCGTTAGGATACTTGGATGGAGTTTACCGGTTCGCTCTTAACCACTCCACATCCAAGGCGACTTTATTCACGGTGCACCCAATCCTATAGTCGGCTAACTATATCCGATCAAAGTAACCAAGAACCACTTACATCACTTGCCAATATAACCATCTTACCACATTAGTCCAATGATTCACATGCATAACCATGATGCAAAAACCACCATTTACCATCATTAATCCACTGTTTTTAAAGCATTACACGAAGCCATTAAACAACATGCAACACTATGCATTAATGCCACAATTTCAATGTACAAAACCAAGGATCTCTTACCTTGAGCATCCTTTATATATGGCTTTCAAAACCAGCATTAAACCATGCTAAAACATGCTTCCAAAACAGAATTTAAAACATGCAAATCACATGCATTGCATCCAACAATCACATAAGCTTTAAAAACCAATTCACAACTCAAACCAAGAGAGAAAATCCATTTACTTACTCTTGAGCTTAGCAAAGTTGTTTAGACTTAAACTAAGCTCCCAAAACCTTCAAACCTTGGTTTAAAAGCTGAAAACCCAACTTCACTCACCGATACACAAAACAAGGCTAGCCAACAAGCCTTCCAAGCATCCGAAACCCTTCACACCACCTCAAATGCTCACGGATCAACCTCCCCTATTTCAAGCACACAATAACAGAGGATTAATGCACCATTATGCATTAAAAACACCAGCAACACAACTAAACTCGCTGCTCTTAGCAAATCCAACATTTCGGCTACCAAACACAACCGAAATCACCTCTAAACACTTCCAAAACTTAACCCAGTCAAGATCCAACACTTCTAACCATTTATAAACATCAAATAACATCCAAAATGATCCCAACCACGTCCTTATACCTCCAGCAAAAATAGATCATCAAGAACACTCCAAAAACAACCAAAAACTCAAGCAAAACTTAGGAAATTCAACCTATTCGGGATTGCATTGATTAAACCTCAATTCCTCATCAATTTAACATTCATTTAACATCAATTTGACACCTTAAAACACAGCCCAATCAGATCATACGAAAATCCATCAAAAATCACCAAATCTTGCATTTTAAGCCAAGATCCATTACACAACTTTAAAACCACTTATAAATCATCAATTAAGGATTGAGAACTTAGGAATTTCAGTAAAGAACTGAGAGTTTAGAGGAGAAGGACGTTCTTACCTCCAAACTTGAGTTTCTCCCTTTTTAGGATCAAAAAGCTTGAAGAATCAAGTAGCAAATGGTGAGGTTTTGTTGATGAGATGATTAGCAATCAAAAGAGAATTGAAAAGAGAGATTTAAGTGACAAAATCAGAAGAAAAACTCTGGAGAAAAGGTGTTTGGGTTGAGAGAAAATGAGAGAAAGGAAAATTGGAAAATATGGAAAGTTAGTTGCAAAATAGGAAAATAACTTCCCTCCACTTTTCTTTTGTTTTAAAATCAGAATTAAATCACTAAATATCTTAGAAAAATCTGGAGAAACTCCCTTTGGGTAAATAGCTCCTTAAAGATTCAAAGTTTTAATCCTTTATAAAACAGTCACGCGGTTTTCAAAAATTACACTTTGGTCACTAGCCAAAATGTCACCCTTCCAAATCTCATTTTGTAAAATTGATTTCACAGTTCACTTATATATATTAAAAGAGGATTTTAGAACATTTTTCCATATTTTTAATGCAACCCGAACTAGGCTTTCCTAATTTCATCTTTTTATATTCAAACAGCACTTTGACCGAACCGGTCCAAGCCCAAAACTTCTAAGCCCAAAACCGGGGCGTTACAGCATCCAACCACCTCATGTTTCATCAAAGAGAGAGTTTCTCCGAAAACTTACTGTTGAGTTTAGTTATGTTGCTTAGACTTAAACTAAGCTCCCAAAACCTTCAAACATTGGTTATAAAGCTGTAAACACAACTTCACTCACCGATTCTGTTTCGCAAGCTTGCCGAAACGCCGTTCATGCCTCCGGATGAACACCACAAGGATTCGAAGATGTCTCCCCTATTTTAAACACATCAAAGCAGAGGATTAATGCATCATCATGCATTAAAATCTTCAGCCATTACACCTAAACTCGCTGCTCTCACCAAATCTAACATTTTAGCTACCAAACACAACTGAAATCACATCCAAACTCATCCGCAACATTACCCACCCAAGATCCATCACTTCTAAACATTCTTAAACATCAATTAACATCCAAAAAGATCCTGAACTCGTCCTTATAGCCCCAGCTATAACAGAACACCAAGATCACCCCAAAAACCACCATTTTCACAAGTAAAAACTTAGGAAAATCAACCTATTCGGGACTGCGTTGATTCAACCTCAATTACACATCATTAAACATCCAAAATACATTAAAAAGGCATCTCAAAACAGAGCTCAAACATTCATCACGAATTTCTTCAAGATTTAATCCAAATCTCAAGTTTTAAGCCAAAATCAAGATCACAACATTAAAACATTTTATAAAACTCATTTTAAGGATTGATAACATGGGAATTTCAGTAAAGAACTGAGTATTTAGAGGAGAAGAACATCCTTACCTCTAAATGTAGATTTCTCCTTGTTTAGAGCCAAAATCCTTGAAAATCCAATAAGCAAATGAAGAGGATTTGATGTAGAAAGGATTAGAAATCATTAGATGTTTGAAACCTCATCATTTAGTGTGAAAATCAAAAGAAATGGTGTTGTGGAAATGTGTTTGGCTGAGGGAATTTTGAGAGAAAATGAGATGAGAAAGTTTTAGCAAAAGTTAGTTATGAAAACTAAAATATGATCTCCCTCTTTTCTTTTAATTAATTAAACAGTAAATGAGTCATTAAAATTAAGAAAAATCTGGAGAAATCCTTCCTTGGGTAAATTAGCTCCTTAAAGATTCAAAGTTTCAATCCTTACAAAACAGTCACCACTGAACTTTTCAAAAATTACATTTTAGTCACTATTTCGAAATGTCACACTTCCAAACCTTATTTTGTAAAATTGATTTCACCACTCTCTTATATATACTAAAAGAGGATTTTTAGATATTTTTTCATATTTTAATGCATCCCGAACTAGGCTTTCACTAAAACCACATTTTATATTCGAACCGAAAATCAGACCGGTCCGGTTTAGACCCTAAACTTCCAAGCCCAAAATTGGGGTGTTACAACTCTCCCCCCTTAAGAAATTTCGTCCCCGAAATTTACCTGGAGGAAAGAGATATGGAAACTGCTTCATCATGTCATCTTTTCATTCCCACGTGGCTTCCTCAACACCACGATGCTTCCAAAACACCTTTACCAAATCAATGGTCTTGCCTCGAAGAATTTTACTGTCTGAATCCAGAATTTCCATAGGTTCCTCATCATAGGTCAGGTCTGGATTCAATTCCACTTCCTCCATAGGCATAACATGCGAAGGATCCGATCTATACCTCCGAAGCATAGAGACATGAAACACATCATGAATCTTTTCCAACTCTTGTGGCAACCTCAACTTGTACGCAACAGGACCCACACGCTCAATCACCTTGTATGGTCCAATGTACCTAGGGCTCAACTTACCCTTTCGGCCAAACCTCATCACCTTTTTCCAAGGAGAAACTTTCAAGAACACACGGTCACCTGTCGCATACTCAATCTCCCTACGCTTCAAATCCGCGTAAGACTTCTGTCGATCAGAAGCTGCCTTCAATCGCTCACAAATGAGCTTCACCTTCTCGGTGGTCCCTTTCAACAAAGCTGGCATCGAAACCAACTTCTGACCTGTTTCAGCCCAACAAAGAGGAGTTCTGCACTTCCTCTCGTACAAGGCTTCATAAGGTGCCATTTGAATACTCGCCTGGTAGCTATTGTTATAAGCAGACTCCACCAAAGGCAAATGCTTCTCCCAAGAGCCCTGAAACTCAATCACACAGCACCTCAACATATCCTCCAGCACTTGAATAACACACTCAGACTGCCCATCCGTCTGCGTATGATAAGAAGTGCTGAAATTCAGCCGTGTACCCAAAGCCTGATGTAAACATTCCCAAAAACGCGATGTAAACCTCGGATCTCGATCCGACACTATAGACTTTGGCACACCATGCAGCCGCACAATCTCAGCAATGTACAGCTCCGAAAGCTTGTCCAATGTATACGTAGTATGCACAGGCAAGAAATGCGCACACTTCGTCACGCGATCCACAATCACCCACACCGAATTCTTCTTCGATGGCGACAAAGGCAAACCAGACACAAAGTCCATGGTAATCCTTTCCCACTTCCACTCAGGAATCCTCAACGGTTGCAACAACCCAGAAGGGAACTGATGCTCAGCCTTAACTCGTTGACATACCATGCACTTGCTCACATACTCAGCAACATCTTTCTTTAAACCCACCCAATAGTACTCATCACGAAGATCACGATACATCTTAGTACTACCAGGGTGCATAGCAAAAGGACTACTATGAGCTTCAGTCAGAATAGCACGCCTCAACTCAGCGTCATTGGGCACTACTATCCGACTCCCAAAACATAAAACTCCATCATCATTAAAATAGAAATCCGATGGCCTATCCTCAGCAATATCCTGAACATGTGGCACCAAGGAATAATCCAACAGTTGCTTATCCTTAATCAACTGAACCAAGGATGGTTTCACTTGCAACTCAGCCACAAGACCACCATCAACCGAAATGCTCAAAGTGGCAAAGATAGCCCTCAACTCCACTGCCACCTTCCTACTCAAGGCATCCGCTACAACATTAGCTTCTCCCGGATGATACTCGATCGTCAGATCGTAATCTTTAAGCAACTCCACCCAACGTCGTTGCCTAAGATTCAACTCTTTCTGAGACATCAGATACTTCAAACTCTTATGATCCGTGTACACCGTACACTTCTTACCATATACAGGTAATGTCTCCAAATTTTCAGAGCAAAAACCACAGCAGCTAACTCAATGTCATGCGTAGGATAATTGCGCTCATGCACCTTCAACTGGCGCGATGCATAAGCCACTACCTTACCCTCTTGCATCAACACACAACCCAAACCAACGTAGGATGCGTCACTATACACCACAAACTCTTTCCCTGATTCAGGTTGAACCAAGATAGGGGCTTGCGTCAAAGCTGCCTTAAGCTTCTCAAAAGCCTGCTGTCTCGCTTCCGTCCACTCATATTTAACATCCTTCTGCAACAACTTCGTAAAAGGTGCAGCAATCTTCGAAAATCCATCCACAAACCTCCGATAGTATCCCGCCAAACCAAGGAAACTACGGACTTCATGAACAGACTTAGGAGGCTTCCAATTCATCACTGCCTCAATCTTCTGAGGATCAACACGAATCCCCTCAGCAGAAACCACATGACCAAGGAACGCCACTTCCCTGAGCCAAAACTCACATTTGCTTAACTTAGCATAAAGCTGATTTTCCAACAAAGCCTGCAACACAATCCTCAAATGCCCCTCATGCTCCTCCTCAGTACGAGAGTACACGAGGATATCATCAATGAACACCACAACAAACTTATCCAAGTATTCATGGAACACTCTATTCATCATGTCCATAAAAGCTACAGGAGCATTCGTCAAACCAAACGGCATCACAAGGAACTCATAATACCATACCTCGTCCTGAAAGCTGTCTTTGGCACATCTACATCCTTCACCTTCAACTGGTAATACCCTGACCTTAAGTAAATTTTAGAGAACACAGCCGCTCCCCAAAATTGATCAAAAAGATCATCAATCCTCGGCAATGGATACCGATTCTTGATAGTCAACTTGTTAAGCTGACGGTAATCGATGCACATTCTCATAGTGCCATTCTTTTTCTTCACAAACAAGAACGGTGCACCCCAAGGTGACACACTCGGCCGAATGAATCCACGATCAAGCAACTCCTGAAGTTGCGTCTTCAGCTCCTTCAACTCTTTAGGTGCCATTCGATAAGGAGTAATGGACACTGGAGCTGTGTCTTCATACAGCTCAATCCCAAACTCCACTTCGCGGTTAGGAGGCAACCCAGGAAACTCCTCCGGAAACACACCAGGAAACTCTCACACCGTCCTAATATCTTGCACACGCAACTCCTTAGAGCTAGGATTCATCACAAAGGCTAGGTAGGCTTCACAACCTTGCCTCAGCATTCGGCTTGCTTCCAATGTAGACACCACATTGGCAAGAAACCTCACATTCTCACCAACCACCACTACCTCATAATCATCTGCAAGCTTCAACGAAACTCGCTTGTTCTCAAAATCCACTACAGCTCGATGTTCAACAAGCCAATCCATACCAAGGATTACATCAAAACCATAAAAGGGCAATTCCATAAGATCAACATGAAAAACATGGTTTTGCACAACCAAGGGACACCTTCTATACAACTTCCGTGTCACAACGGTCTCACCAAAAGAGCTAGTTCACGCATACCGACATCCAAAGACTCAACAGGAAAACCAAGCAATTGAGCATGTTCACGCAATATGTATGAGTGTGTAGATCCAGAATCAATCAAGAAAAGTAATGACAAGGATTGCAAAGTGAAGGTACATGCGATCACATCTGTGTCATTCCTCCCTTCTCGATGCGCATACACTCGAGCCTGGCCTCCACCCTCAGGTTGGACAGCCACCACATACGCCACATTCCTTTCACCATCCTCTCTACGCTGGAAGTTACCACGGTCGCGCCTACGACCTCTCTGTGGTGCAACAACTCCAGGAGCACGTCCCTGACCACCACCGGCCAACAAAGGACACTCCCTTCTCATGTGGTCTGCCAAACCACAATTCCAGCATGAATTACCAGTCACTGCAATAGGAGCCTGTACCTCCCTCGCCGCTCAAGGACAATCACGCCTCAAATGGTCACGCGATCAACACGCCCAGCATGTGTTCTGATCAGCTCTCGCCATGTCTCCCTGAACAGGTGTACCATGCCCACCACCACCACGTCTAGCAGAAGACTGATACCTCCGATCACATCCTCTCTTGTTCCGTCCACCACCGGAACTATACTCAGCAGCTCGCTTGCCCGAGCCAGAACCAGCACTCCTGGAAGACAAACCCAGGTTCTGCTCAATATCCTTCGCCCTACTAACCAGCACATCAAAATCAGTGTACTCAGCCGCAAGCATATAGGTCTTTACATCTGTCATCAAACCATAACGAAAACATTCACACCTTTCCCGCTCATCAAGAATAATCTCAGGTGCATACTGACTGAGACGGACAAACTGAATCTCGTACTCAGCTACTGTCATACTTCCTTGTGTCAGAGACATGAATTCTCTTTTCTTTTCATCCAGGTATCGCACACCTAGATCCCTCCGCTTAAACGCGTTTAGAAAGAACGTCAAAGTCTTATCAGCTTCCTCCATTCTGGAGACAGTGGTCATCCACCAAGTGTACGCATCATCATGCAACAGCGGTACCACACATCCTAGCTTCTACACATCATTGCAGTTCATCTGTCCCAAAATCCTCTTGGTACTTTCCAACCAAGATTCGGAACCTTCAGCAGACAGACCTCTGAACTCAGTCCCTCCCAGACTGCGCAAACGTTCCAAAGGTAGTCTCGCATTAGCATCACCCTGATGCCCAGCTCCAGCTACTACTGCCTGAAAGGCTCCAGCAATAGCTTGTATCAACACCGTCATGTCAGGAGCAGCTTGCCCCTGCCTAGCTCCAGGTCCAGCGACCCCAGCACCAGCACCAACACCAGCTCCACCACCTCCAGCACCACCACCACCGGGCGGTCCACCACTAGGAGGAGGAGGTAAATACACAACATTTTCAGCATAATTCTCGTTCTCATTCTGAGCCATAACTCGCGTATTAATCCTTGTCTCTCTACGAGGTCCCATTCACTAAACAATGCACTAACACAAATGCAATAAACATAATCAGGGCCAACAAGGTAAGAAATCCAAGTACTCAAGCTCATTTCCAAATAAAAACAAATCATTTCATTAGTTTTGATATGGCAATGGGTCCCTCTAACATGCTTCACCCCAGCATACATCACAGTTGTAACATACTTTACAATTCACACATCACACTTTCATTCCAAAAAGGCACATCATACAATCATGCATACATCACCCACATACCATTCCTGTATACTCGAGAACTCAGCTCTGATACCACCAAGTGTAACCCCCTTAGCCCAGCCTAGACGGTTGACCTAAACTACGAAGATTACACAGGGAAAACCAAAGTCAACCTGAAAGTCAACCTTGATTAACGACCCTTTTTTCTTTTTAATCTTATCTAGATGCTCATTAACCTTAAGCGTACTCTTGAGAAAAACATACTTGAAAAGCACAGCGATCAGAAAACAATAAGGGACTCAATTGCACAACATACAAAAGTTAGGGACCAAAATGTAAATTCTGGAAAGATGAGGGACTTAGCTCATTTTTAAATTACCAACATCAAATTAATCATATTACACGCTTCCCTGTCAAATTTCACCACAAGCGGACATTTCAAACTCAAGCAATTGCATATACAAAATTCAGGACTAAAATGTAAAGCTTGCAAACCTTTAACCATTCAAATCAGTGCCCAACGGTCTAATGTTTCGGAACGGGGGTTGACCGTTCTGAAACGCGGGTTCGTTTCGAGACCAGTATCGAAACAGGGCTTGACAGTGGCCAATTCGTTTCGAAATGGCCTCTACCCGTTTCGAAACACGAAGGCCATTACAGGCCCCCGTTTCGAAACGCGGGTGCCCGTTCCGATACGGATTGCCCAGAATGTGCAGATTTTGCTGGTTTAACATACAATTAACCATTCAAACACATCCCTAAGACCTCCTAATCATTCCAACAAGTCATCATACATATTAGGTACACATTTGCATCATCAAAACTCATTCATGGCATCAATTAGGAAAAACCACAAATCTATAGGCATGCATCCTAATTTTGGAAACCAACCAATCACCAAAACATCAAAGCAAACACCAAATGGTCATTTACATGTCCAAAACATCATAGGCATCATGCGAAACTCGGGGAGTCCAAAACATCTCCCAACAACACAACCTAGGTTCCCATTGCCAAATATCAAAATCTAATAATGTTGTAAAATAGTCACTAGGGCTGTAAACGAACCGAACGAACTGAACGAACACGAACGAGGGTGTGTTCATGTTCGTTCGTTTAACTTTAACCGAACAAATGAACGAACACGAACATAAACGAACACAAAATTTCTTGTTCGTGTTCGTTCATTAAGGAATGTAGCTTGTTCGTGTTCATTCGTTTAAATGGTAAACGAACATAAACGAACATAAACGGACACAAACGAACATAAACGAACATAAACGAACATGAACGAACATGAACGAACATATATAATTTGTTAAATATTTAATATTTTTGGTTAGTTCGATTAATTCAGTTAATTAACCGATTTTTAAACCGAATTAATCGATTTAAAATTTAAAAAAACACTTAGTTATTAGTCGAAACCTAAAATTATCTAATAGATTAACCGATTTTGTTTTGCTTCGGTCGGTAAGTTCGGTTTAACCGAATAATGAACACCCCTAGACATATGTGAATAAATTTAAATGAACATAAACGAACATAAACGAACGAACATAAATGAACATAAACAAACGAACATAAATGAACATAAATGAACGAGCATAAACGAACGAATTACCGAACGTTCACGAACATAAATGAACGAACAAGCCTTTTGTTCGTGTTCGTTCATTTAATTAGACGAACAAAAAATCTTGTTCATGTTCGTTCGTTTAATAAATAAACGAACATAAACAAACTTCCCGACGAACGGTTCACGAATGGTTCGTTGAACGTTCGGTTCGTTTACAGCCCTAATAGTCACCATACATGAGCTTAGCTTTCCCTTGGATTCTTAGCCTCCTTGCTGCCCTTGAAGCACTTCAATTCTCTGCATTATTGGTTCAAGAAAGAGAGCGTAAGCACAATTGCTTAGTGAGGCATGCTCTAAAGAAAACCACACAATAATGCATTTTATAAAACACCTTTCACAAGGCCTTTTCAACACATAACATCAATTCTCATGCAACAATGCATAAACAACAAGCATCTCATGCTTAGATAACATTAACATGTCATATTGGCTTCCAAGTGATAACCTTAACCATTTTCAACATAAAACACAATCGGATACGCGGATTACAAGCGTTGTCCCATACGCTTCATACACACTACCAAACACACAAGGTGGAGTTTACCGGTACAATCACAACCCCTCAACACCCGTGATGGAGTTTAACGGTACAATCACAACCCCTCCACATCACTCATTGGTAGTTGTATAACATCACTAACGAGAACACGGAACACACAACACAAGATCCACACATGGACATTTTAACCACCATTGTGATCTTAAACATCTCGTTAGTGTACTTGAATGGAGTTTACGGTACAATTACAACCCCTCAACATCCAAGGCGACTTAATTCATGGTGCACCCATTCCTATAGCCGGCTAACTATATCCGATTCAAGTACTTTAAAACCAACACATCACTTGCCAATATACATCTTTAATCATCAACAATTCACTGTTTTAAAGCATTTAATCAAGCCATTTAACAACATGCATCACTATGCATCAAAACCATATTTTCAACATAATAAACCAAGGATCTCTTACCTTGAGCATCCTTCCATATATGGCTTTCAAAACCAGCATTAACCATGCCAAAACATGCTTTCAAAATAGAATTTAAACATGCAAATTAAACACATTGCATCCAACCACCTCATGGTTCATCAAAGAGAGAGTTTCTCCGAAAACTTACTCTTGAGCTTAGTTAAGTTGCTTAGACTTAAACTAAGCTCCCAAAACCTTCAAACATTGGTTACAAAGCTGTAAACCCAACTTCACTCACCGATTCTGTTTCGCAAGCTTGCCGAAACGCCGTTCAAGCCTCCGGATCAACACCACAAGGATCCGAAGATGTCTCCCCTGTTTTAAAAACATCAAAGCAGAGGATTAATGCATCATCATGCATTAAAATCTTCAGCCATTACACCTAAACTCGCTGCTCTCACCAAATCTAACATTTCAGCTACCAAACACAACCGAAATCACATCCAAACTCATCCACAACATTACCCAGCCAAGATCCATCACTTCTAAACATTCTTAAACATCAATTAACATCCAAAGAGATCCTAAACTTGTCCTTATAGCCCCAGCTATAACAGAACACCAAGATCACCCCAAAAACCACCATTTTCACAAGTAAAAACTTAGGAAAATCAACCTATTGGGATTGCATTGATTAAACCTCAATTACACATCATTAAACATCCAAAATACATTAAAAAGGCATCTCAAAACAGAGCCCAAACATTCATCACGAATTTCTTCAAGATTTAATCCAAATCTCAAGTTTTAAGCCAAATTCAAGATTACAACATTAAAACATTTTATAAAACTAAATTTAAGGATTGAGAACTTGGTAATTTCAGTAAAGAACTGAGTATTTAGAGGAGAAGAACATCCTTACCTCTAAATGTAGATTTCTCCTTGTTTAGAGCTAAAATCCTTGAAAATCCAATAAGCAAATGAAGAGGATTTGATGTAGAAAGGATTAGAAATCATTAGATGTTTGAAACTTCATCATTTAGTGTGAAAATCAAAAGAAATGTTGCTGTGGAAATGTGTTTGGCTGAGGGAATTTTGAGAGAAAATGAGATGAGAAAGTTTTAGCAAAAGTTAGTTATGAAAACTAAAATATGATCTCCCTCTTTTCTTTTAATTAATTAAACATTAAATGAGTCATTAAAATTAAGAAAAATCTGGAGAAATCTTTCCTTAGGTAAATTATCTCCTTAAAGATTCAAAGTTTCAATCCTTACAAAACAGTCACCACTAAACTTTTCAAAAATTACATTTTAGTCACTATTTCGAAATGTCACACTTCCAAACCTTATTTTGTAAAATTGATTTCACCACTCTCTTATATATATTAAAAGTGGATTTTTAGATATTTTCTCATATTTTTAATGCATCCCGAACTAGGCTTTCCCTAAAACCACCTTTTATATTCGAACCGAAAATCAGACCGATCCGGTTCAGACCCTAAACTTCCAAGCCCAAAATTGGGGTGTTACATTCATCCAAGCATAAGGAGGATGAAACCTTTTTTTGACCCTGCTCATCTATTCGAGTGTTTGGAGAATAGAACCATGATCATCTATTCGAGCATTTGAAGGATAGAACCTTGCTCATCTATTCGGGCACATAGAGAATAGAACATGCCTATCCGTTCAGACATTAGGAGAATGGAGCCAACCAGAAAATCGATAAAAATTCAGTGCCTTTTGGTCCTTGCCATATCCATGTTTCACAAAGATAAGCAAAGAGGGGCAGCTATTGTCACTAGATATTCACTCCTTATATTATTATTATTTTTATTGTTGTTGTTGTTGTTGTTGTTGTAAAGTACACAGGTGGTCACTGAACTTTGGTAAAAAAACAAAATGGTAACCAAACTTTCAAAAATCACAAAATGGCAATTAAAATTTATGTTTTTTAACAAAATGGTAACTAGACGTTAAATCCCGTTAAGTGGTTGTTATAAAATTTGGTATAATAACAGATTTAGTCCTTTATATTTATACATTCAATCAATGTAGTCCTAATTCAAAAAAATTCACTAAATTTAGCCATCGTTATTTACGAATTCTTTCAATTTGGTCGTTAAAGCAAAATTCCAAAGTATGGTAACTTGATAAATAATTACAATTAAAATTTTATAGGAACTTGAAAACTCGACTCGAATCGAAAAAATTTCAAATAAAGTTTGAGTTGTAAAATATGAGCGTCAACTCGAATAACTCGAAATTTTTTTGACTCGATTCGATCGAACGCTCATTTTTATCTTAAGATATGGCGCGTCAACTAGAATAACTCGAAATATTCAAATATTTTAAATTATTTTTTCTTTTAAATTGAATATTTTTTAAAATAGAATATTTAATATTTTCATATTTAAATCACATCGAATATTTAATAACTACTTTAAATATTCAATTTAATTTAAAAATATTCGATTTAAAAGAAAAAAGGGTAATCTTCACCAATGGTCCCTTTCATTTAGGGTGTGTTCTATTTTGGTCACCATAATTTAAAAAAAGATTATTCTGGTCACTTACGTTTAGAATCGTTTTTATTTTGGTCCCTTGGTCGTTAGTCTCCGTTACTTAAAAAAATTAGTTTCTAATTTAACCCCCAAACTTTCAAAATTTTATTTTTCACCATCTTCCCCAAAAATTCTAAAATTAAAACCCCAGAAAATTAAATCAATGGCTATAACCCAACACTACAACCCATTCCCCAAACTTTCGTTAGATGTTCATTATACATTCCTCAGAGAAAAAGAAGAAAATAAGAATATATTATCTAGTATATTTTGTCCTTAAATATTCATTATACTGCTTTATGCATACTGTTATAAGGATTAATGAGAAAAATCTACAGTTTGCTGATAATAAAGATATTCAATCTGAATGGAGGGAAGAAAAAAGAAGAAACAAGGTCAAGGTTACATATTTTCTAAGAGAAAAAACCGGCTACAATTTCTTTTTTGCACTCTTTTGTATCTACATATCTCAATATTCATGTTTAAATATGTCGAAAATACAACTATAAGTGTTGAATTTCAAATGCATAATTGAAAGTCTGGGTACACAGCTGCAATTTAGGTTGCCTAAGCCTTGCTCTTGCCAACTCCTTAGTAACGAAAAAGAAATTACCCTAATAATATCAGATGCTTATCTTCATTAGCTATAAAACAACAGTACACCTAATGGAAGTAATTGCAGATAAAGCGCATCCACGAATACAAGCGGCAGTTATTGAACATTTTGGGGATAGTTTACCCGCGGCGAGGAGATTAGTCACCACTTTCGTTCAAAAGTTTGGAGGAATGTGTTGTAGTGTTGGGTTATAGCCATTTGCAATGGAAGTTGACGCTTTTAATCTTGGGGAATGGGTTGTAGTGCTGGGTTATAACCATTGATTTAATTTTCTGGGATTTTAGTTTTATAATTTTTGGGGAAGATGGTGAAAAATAAAATTTTGAAAGTTTGGGGGTTAAATTAGAAACTAATTTTTTAAGTAACAGACACTAACGGCCAAGAGACCAAAATAGAAACGATTTTAAACGTAAGTGACCAGAATAATCTTTTTTGAAATCTGGTGATCAAAATAAAGCACACCCTAAACAAAAGGGACCACTGGTGAAGATTACCCAAGAAAAAATTGATTTAAAATATTTGAATATTTAATAACTACCTTAAATATTCGAATATTTTAAATCAATTTTTTTCTTTTAAATTGAATATTTTTAAATTAAATCGAATATTTAAAGTAGTAATCAAATATTCGATGTGATTTAAAAGAAAAAATGATTTAAAATATTCGAATATTTCAAGTTGATGCGTCATATCTTAAGATAAGGGTGAGCTTTCGATCGAGTCGAGTAAAAAAATTTTGAGTTATTCGAGTTGACGCGTCATATTTTACAACTCAAACTTTATTTGAATTTTTTTCGATTCGAGTCGAGTTTTTGAGTTCCTATAAAATGTTACTTAAATATTCGAATATTTTAAATCAATTTTTTAAATCAAATATTTTTAAATTAAATCGAAAATTGAAAGTAGTTATTAAATATTCAATGTTATTTAAATATGAAAATATTAAATATTTTATTTTAAAAAATAGTTGATTTAAAAGAAAAAATGATTTAAAATATTTGAATATTTCAAGTTATTTGAATTGACGTGTCATATCTTAAGACAGAGGTGAGCGTTCGATCGAGTCGAGTAAAAAACTTCGAGTTATTCGAGTTGACGCGTCATATTTTACAACTCAAACTTTATTTGATTTTTTTTTCAATTCGAGTCGAGTCAAATCGAGCAGAATTTTTTGAGTTTTTATAAAAATTTAATTAAATGTTCGAATATTTTAAATCAATTTTTTTCTTTTAAATCGAATATTTTTAAATTAAATCAAATATTTAAAGTTGTTATTAAAAAATCGATGTGATTTAAATATGAAGATATTAAATATTATATTTTAAAAACTATTCAATTTAAAAGAAAAAATGATTTAAAATATTCGAATATTTCAAGTTATTAGAGTTGACGTGACATATCTTAAGATAGAGGTGAGCGTTCGATCGAGTTGAGTCAAAAAGTTTCGAGTTATTCGAGTTGACGCGTCATATTTTACAACTCAAACTTTATTTGAAATTTTTTTGATTCGAGTCGAGTCGAGTTTTCAAGTTCCTATAAAAATTTAATTGTAATTATTATCATGTTACCATACTTTTGAATTTTGCTTTAAGGACCAAATTGAAAGAATACAAAAATAACGATGGCTAAATTTAGTGAATTGTTTCGAATTAGGACTAAATTGATTGAATGTATAAATATAAATGACTAAATGTGTTATTATACCAAATTTTATAACTGTCACGTAACGGACTTTAACGTCTGGTTACCATTTTGTTATAAAACATAAAGTTTGATTTGCCATTTTGTGATTTTTGAAAGTTTGGTTACCATTTTTTTTTTACCAAAGTTCATTGGTCGTCTATATATTTTACCCTTAATATTATTATAGTTAAAGCCAATAATATAAATAATAATAAAATGCAAAACATAAAAGGAGCCCATTTGGATTAAATAACGTGTCCATTAATAATAAGCTTATTATTTTAATATAAAAGCTCAACCCAAAATATAAAAAAGGAGCCCATTTTATTTCTTTTTTGTTAATGGCCCAAACTAATCTATTTGTCTTCTTTTTTTTTTCAGGTTTAATATAGGCATTTAGATTTGGAGCAATAAGGATCAAAGGTCAAGATTAAATCAAGCTAAAATAAAAAATAGCAAAAAAACAGTAAAAAAAGGAAAAAGGGGGGCTCATGCGCGCGGCCACGCGCCTAGCGCGTGCGCCGCTCACGCTCGAGTTGGCTCCCCAAAACCCCTAGACCGATTTGGCTATCAGACATTCGTCTGCCGTCTTTGGGCCACGGTGGTTGACGCTGATGGTACCGGTCGACGCGTCTCTTCGTCGTCGTTCCAACGGTGCCGGCGTCGTTCGCCGCCATCTCCTATCGCCGCCGGAACCTACAAAAAAACAAAAGAAAAGGGTCAAAACCTAGGCTCAAATTAAGGGAGAAATTCGTTTCCAAATCTGAACCAAATTGGATGATTTTTTACAGGTTTTGCCTAGAATCAAGCCCTCTGTCTGATTTTGGCTTCAATTCGGAGATTAAAACCCGAATTTTCCTTGATTTGCAAGTTCAAGTTGTAGTCTAAATAGCCCTTAAAAACCCCTTCTTCATCACCAATTGGAAGAAGAGAAAACACTTAGAAAATCATCCGAAAATTCCTTTGAAATTTCTCTGAATTTGCTGAATAAATTATTGAAGTGTGTTAAAGCTTTGGGATAGTTTTGAGTTAATTTTTGGTGACGATCGGAGTCGGCTCTGGTGGAGATTACTCGCATATTATTCAATTTCGGTAAATTTCTTTTCTTGCATTGTTTATATATTTTTTTATTCCTTTCTTGGTTGAATTTTTTGTGTTTGTTCATGTTTTTTAGGTTACATTTTGAAATTGGGAGATCGGGTTTAGTGTTCGGTAAAAGTTCAATTTGTAGTTTAATTTTTTATTTAGTTTAATCTTTCATGTTCTTACAAAAATGTAAAATCTTGTTTTTTGGAGGTTTCAATCCATTTACATCCTTAAAAATTAAAATTCGAAGTTGTTGAAAGTTAAATTTTTTTTAAGTTTGAAATTTACTCTTTATTAAAAATTAAAAAATAGATGAATAAAAGCTTTTTTAAAAAATAAAGAAATAAAGGTGTTAAAAAGAAAAAGGAAAAAATTTAAAATATACAAACAATTTAAAAGAAAACTAAACAAAAAACATTTCAAATAAAAAAAAAAGCTTCTCAAGGAAAATTTAATCCAAAAAGCTTCAAGTTTGCTTTATTTGTCTCGTTTGCCTTTTAGAAATATGTTTAACCTTAGGACTCGGTTCTTCAAGCTTAGATTAGAGACTTGTTTGTGGAAAAACTTTCTTCACAAAGAATAAAACACACTTAATAAAATTCAAACCCCCAATTAGGAATAAAAGACTTAGACTCTTTAAAATAAATTTCAATTTAGAATAAATAAAAAATGTTCAACACATCAAATTTCTTTGTTGTTTGAAAAGTGAAATTAAATTAATGTGGTGTCTTATCAAACGAGAATGATGGGTTAGCGTCAGAAGTGTTGACAGTGATTAAAGTCCATTTCTTGGGTGATAAGGCAGTTAAAATAGGTTTATATTCATTGAATGGAA
Organism: Hibiscus tridactylites; assembly: GCA_958450335.1. Classification (NCBI taxonomy): domain Eukaryota; kingdom Viridiplantae; phylum Streptophyta; class Magnoliopsida; order Malvales; family Malvaceae; genus Hibiscus; species Hibiscus tridactylites. The sequence goes on along the minus strand of OY288284.1, from coordinate 21,478,488 downwards.
AAATAAAATCGAACCTTCGTGAACTTGCAAATTCCAATTTTTGAAAACATTTTTGAAATAAAAAAGTTACCAATTTTGGGCATTGTGGGGTGCTAACCCTTCCTCACGCGTAACCGACCCTCGAACATGTTTTTCTTGTTTTCACAGACCAAATCTGCTGTTTTAATAAAATGAAACGTTACTAAAATAATCATGCTTTAAAGTGATCCAATCACACTTTTTCAAAAAGATTGGTGGTGACTCAGTGTTTTTAAAGTTTTCCAAAAAGTCGAAGCTCGAAAAGGGTTGCGACACATACAACTTAATTAAACATCAAACCTCAATCAAACATGGTAATTTCATCAAGAAGACATAGAAATAAGAAACAAATAAATCTATAGGCACGTTTCCTATGCAAAAAGCCCATTTAAAAGTTAAAACTCAAACCAAAGCAAAAACAAGCAATCCAAGGCCATTTACAAGTAATTAAGGGCATTTCAAACTTGCCACAAACCAGGGAGCTTCAAAAACAAATCTCCTAAAACAACAAGGTATCCTCCCATTGCCAACTATTATTACTAATAAGCAAGTGTAAAATCATACTTGAGCTTAACCACACTCCTTAGAATCCTTCTTGCCTCTTTGTTGCTTAATTATGTTAATTCTTTGCATTGTTGGAAAAAGAGAGCGTAAGTACAATTGCTTAATGAGGGATGCTCAAAACCATCCGACAACAACAATGCATTTTAAAACCATTTCTTATTTAGAAATGTCTATCTCATCATGCTCATTTTATCTCATGCGTGAAATCATTTTCAAAGCAAAACCACATCATTTAAACCACATGTACCATCTATCTCATGCATTCATCAAAATGCAAAATCTCAAGGCAAAGCCTCACATGCTTAAATCACATAAAGCATTTCTCAAATCATATTCTCATATGCAAAACACAATGCATAAATTCATTTATAAACAAGGTACATGTGAATATCATATATTGGCATTTTAGCAACATTACTCGGATATGCAAATAGCTTGACTAAAATGTCAAGTCCTATCTCGGTAGAATCTCACATCACCGGACTCTCATGGCGGCATCTCTCATTGAGAATGTAACACCCAAAAAATTACGCCCAAATTGTAAACCCTAGATTCGAAAATTCCCTAATTTAGAAACCTAATTTTGAAATCCCTAATTGAAAACCCTAACAATTGAGAATTTTTAATTCAGAACCCTAACTTTTTTATGCGGGACTAAATAAGAATTTTTATCAAACTTGGAAGTTAATATGAAATTTCTTGAAAGCTTAAGGATTGACTCCATAAATAATCATTTTATCAAATTGAATTTCAATTCTCTCACCCGTCTCTCTTTTTTTTTAATTGTTTAATTTTTTTTAATCTTTCTAATTCAAATTGAATTCTAATTTCTTTTTTTGCCACGGTTGAATTGACTCTCCTTTTTCAACTTAAATTATTATTATTATTATTATTATTATTATTATTATTATTATTATTATTATTATTATTATTATTATTATTATTATTATTATTATTATTAACCTAATTTGTTTAGATTACCACCGCTCAACTATATATATAGTCATAGTTATTACGTACATAAATAAACCTAAGCCTTAAGTTTTAAAGTGTTGTCGCTCTTAGTTATTCCTATGTTTTATGAATTCCTCTCGGATTGACGCTGCTATCACCTTACATCGAAGCCGCAACCGCCCTTTGTTCGTCGTTAGAGCTTTATTGTTGCGAGGTGTGTTTTCTTTCGGTGCTATAAATAAATTATATATATTATTTTCTATGTGTTGGTGTTTTACCCCTTATGTGATTATTTATATGTATTATGGATTGTATGGTTGACATCACGTGCATACGATTTATAAAACGTGTTTTAATTATGACTTATGGAATATTTGATTTATGAAACATCGGATTTACGAATCTATGATTTATGGATTTATGGACTATGGTTTATGAAGTACGTTTATGGAATATCAGATTTATGGAACCGAGTTTATGAAATTTGATTTTTAATCATCATATATATATGAGCATGTGTTGGGATTTGTACGAAGGAAGCAATGGTTTTTACCACACATCAATTGATGACGTTGTAGTGAGGGCTTTTGGGTAACCTACATCTTTTTATGACGGTTGTAGTTGGGTGCATTGCATTGTGAATGTGATATTTGTGTTATGGTTTTTAAAGGAGTTTAAGAAAATATTATTGTATTTTATGATTATGAGTTTCTTGCACTTTAGAGACACACTAAGCTCTTTAGTTTACTCCCCCATAGTTTCCTCTTACATATATCTTTGGACTTTAGGCAACGTGGTACTTAGCGGATCTCAATTTTATCCGATTATTTTATTATTCAGTATGAACTAAATTTTAACTATCATATTATTATTATTCAATGTTTTGGGATATTTACGTATTTCAGATCTTGGAACTTTATATTTTGGGATTATTTTTTAGCATATATTTATAGACTTTATTTTAGATATTTTATTAAATGATCAGAATATTTTTATAATATTTAGGTTTTGTAACCAATAGTGGTATTTTACGATACTTATTGTTAATTAATAATTGTTTTTTATAAATTATTTAAACATAAAATTTATTACTTGAGGGAAAAGTTTTCAACGGTGACTTCCTAAATTCGGTCTTTTCTTCTAGGCTGGGTTTAGGAAGTTACATTTAGTGGTATCAGAGCTAAGTTCAAACCCTCGGACTGTGAGGCTCACATAAAATTTTAAGCCAAAAATAATTTTTGCATGCATATTAAATGTTTTGGGGGAAAATATGATTTTCTGATAAATTTATTATTTTAAAGAATTAAATACAATATATGTTTTGAATAGAAACTCCAAGTACCAACTCTAATTCTAGGATTGTCCCTTTTGTAGATAGATTAATATGTCACCTTGTAGGAGCTCTAAATTAGCGACCGGTCGTGATCATACTCGTTCCTATAAATTTGAGATTAAAGTCTATTTGAAAACCTCGTGTTATCATTTATAACCTGATCTAAAATGTCTTTTTAAAATTGTTATCAAAACCTCTATTTTTTTGAAGTATGTCGTTAGTCTGAAAATTTTGAGGATAAAATTTCTTTTAAGGGTGAGAGAGTTGTAACACCCCAAAAATTACGCCCAAATTATAAACCCTAGATTCGAAAAATCCCTAATTTAGAAACCTAATTTTGAAATCCCTAATTGAAAACCCCAACAATTGAGAATTTTTAATTTAGAACCCTAACTTTTTTATGAGAGACTAAATAAGAATTTTTATCAAACTTGGAAGTTAATATGAAATTTCTTGAAAGTTTAAGGACTGGCTCCATAAATAACCATTTTATCAAATTGAATTTGAATTCTCTCACTCGTCTTTTTTTAATTTGTTTAAAGTTTTTTCGAACATTTATAATTCAAATTGAATTCTAATTCCTTTTTTTTCCTACGGTTTAATTGACTCCCCCTTTTCAACTTAAATTATTATTATTATTATTATTATTATTATTATTATTATTATTATTATTATTATTATTATTATTATTATTATTATTATTATTATTATTATTATTATTATATTCTAAACCTAATTTGATTGGATTATCACCGCTCAACTATATATATAGTCATAGTTATTACGTACATAAATAAACTTAATTTAGAAAATGAGAGCGGAACAACTCAAACTTACTTCCGAGTTTAGATTAGTGTTTCAAACTCAATCTAAACTCCCAAACCTTGCTTTCAAGTCCTTGACAACACTTTAAAACCAATTCCACTCACCGATCACGCCTCACTTGCTTTGCCGAAGCGAAATCAAGTTTCCGAAGCTTTCGAAACCTCACCAATTGTGTCCGATAGAAACCCCGCTATTTATACAACACAAAAACAGAGGATTAATGCCTCTCAATGCATTAAAATCACCAGCAACCAATGTTATCTCGCTGCACTGCCCAAAAACACCAAAATGCCTTTCCAAAACAACTGAAACACCTTCGATCACTTCCTAAATTTAATCCACCCAAAATCTAACACTTCCATCCAATTTTAATCATCAATTAACATCCAAAAACATCTTAATTGCATCCATAAACCTCCAGCAACACCAAAATCACATTATCAAGCCAAAAACCCAAATCTAACAATCTAAACAACTAGAGATCCAATCTTTTTTAGGATTGCTATGATAAAACATTTATTGCAACATCAATTAACATCAAAATCTCGATTAAAATCAATCTCAAATCACCCAAAATAGTACTCATTCGAAAATCTTGAGAAATCATCATTTAAAGCAACATTTACCAATTTTCATCAATTAAATCATAAAACATTGTTAGTAACCATATTTAGAGAGCCAAAGACCTGGGAATTTCATTGAAGAACCTTGATTAAAGGAGTTGAATGAAATTTACCTCTAACCTTTGCATTTTCCTTCAAATGACAAGATTTTGTAGAAATTCTTCAAGATTGCACCAAGATAAATGTTTCTAAGAATTACAGGGACTTTAAAGATTTTAAAGTTACCAATCCTTAATTATTCATGTAACATGCCAATAGGTCAAATTTCATCCCAAACGGATCATCCAAACTCATCCAATTGAACATACAACATCCAAGGACCAAAACGCAACAATTCCAAACTTAAAAGATTCCTTTAACTGAAATTAACTAACTCGTATTGGTACGCCTTAGCCTATATCGATACGCAAAATGGCAGTATCCAAAGTTGGCAAGAGGGTATCGATACGCTCAAGCCCGTATCGGTACGACCTTCAAACATTTGCCAAGGCGTATCGATACGCGGACAATTCGTATCGGTACACCTAAGCTAAAAGCCTGAGTTTAGCCTTAGTGTATCGATACTCTTCCCCGAGTATCGATACGCATATTAGATTTTTACATTCATCAGCCTTTAAATCACATTTAACATCAAGTAAACATGCTTAGAACATCCATACATGCTTTAATCAACTTACCAAACATATGGGCATCAACTAACATCATAACACCAGCATCAAGCATGGTAATTCAAGGTGAAAACATTAGCTTCTCAAGCATGCCTTAGAATATAAGCCATAGCATAGCCAAAACATTATAAGCAAGACTACAATCCAAATAGAGACCATTTATAAGTCCAAAAACACAAACCAAACATGCTCAAGGTGTTTAGCATCACCAACAAAACCAAGAGTAGAAATCCCACCCATTGCCTCTTATTACACTAAAGTAAAACCACATACATTGCTTAGTCAAAAGTACTTGGAATCCCCTTGCTTTCTTGTTGCCTCTAAAGCTCAATTCTCTGCATTGATGAAACAAATAAGCGTAAGCATAAAGCTTAGTGAGAACCGCTAAAAACCAAACATTCATCAATGCATTTTGTAAAAACAAAACATCATCATTTGTCAACAAATGCCTTTCTTTAAAACATGTTCTTTGAAGCATCAATGCACTTTTAAAACCTCATGCTCATAGCATCATTAAAATAACAGCAAAATCCTTTGCTCATGCTTAAACCAAGCATCACATGATTTATAACATAATTCCCAAGAATCACATGCTTAATCCATTTCACAACATCATTATATTGGCTCGCAATTGATTATTAACAAACCATCCCAAAACCATCACAATGACACAATCAGATACGCGAATTACAAGCATTGTCCCACACGCTTCATACACCCTACCGGACACTCAGGGCTCACACACGGGATTAAACCATCAACCGTTGTGACACCCAAGGTGGAGTTTAATGGTACAATCACAACCCCTAAACACCCGTGATAGAGTTTAACGACACAATCACAACCCCTCAACATCACTTATCGGTAGTTGTATAATTCCACTAACGAGAGCACGGGACACAAACCACAAGATCCACACACGGGATTAGACCATCAACCGTTGTGACCTTAATCTCGATGTCCACATACGGGATTAGACCATCAACCATGGTGACCTTAATCTCAATCGTCAGGGTACTTGGATGGAGTATACGATACAATCACAACCCCTCGACATCCAAGGCGGCTTTATTCACGGTGCACCTAATCCTATAGTCGGCTAACTATATCCAATTAAAGTAACCAAAAACCATTTCCATCACTTGCCAACATAATCATTTAACATCATTATTTAACTGTTTTACAAGCATAAACCACAATGCCACTTCCACAAGCATCAACATGCTTAAAACCAAATGCATATATCATATAAACTCAAGGATAACTTACCATGTGCATCCTTAACCAAATGTCATTTAAAACCAGCATCATCAATGCTTAAAACATGCTTTAAAACAATAATCAAACCACATTCAAAACAAGTGTATTTAAAACCAAAACATAGCACATTCTGAGAGAGACTTTCGATTTACTAACTCTTGAGCTTAGCTAACTGTTTCAAACTTACACTAAGCTCCCAAAACCACGTTCAAAACGTTTCAAAGCTAGAAAACCCTTTTCCACTCACCGATACGCGAAACTTCGCTCATCGACACGAAGATCACCCTTCTGAAGCCTCTAACAATGCTTCGCTTGCTTCCGGATCAAGATCCCATGTTTTTAGAGCATCAAAACAGAGATCCAAATGCATTAAAATGCATTTCAACACCAGCAACTAAACACAAACTCGTTGCTCACCAAAACTACACCAATTTACCCATCCCAAACAACCGAAAACTCAATCGATTGCTTCCTAAACCAAGCTCGGCCAACATACATCACTTTCAACCATTATTAAACATCAAAACACATCTAAAAACAACATAAACTCTTCCTTATACCTCCAACAAGCACAACACCATCAAATCACCACAAAACCCAACTAAAACCATCAAGAAACTCAAGGATCTCAAGGATTTCAGGATCTATATTATCAAAACTCTTTTTCAACAAAATAATCAACTCAAAACTCAATTAAAATCAATCCAAAACATAAGTCATCAACAACACTCCGAAAATCAAGATTTAAACTATAATTTTGCAAGATTTTGATCTTAAATCAAAACTATAATAAAAACTCAGCCAAAAACAACATTTAGGAGCCAAAGATCTTGGGAATTTCAATAGAGAACCTAGATTGAAGGTTGAGAATGGGATTTACCTTCAATCCTTGCCTTCCTTAAGAATTGACAAGTTTTTGCTTCACAAAACTTGAAGAACTTGAAGAGATTTACTTGGAAATGATTTAGAAATCAAAGAGAGAGTGTTTGGGAGAAAATAAATCTGGTGAAATGGTTGAGAAAATAGATTTTGCTGAAAGGAGAGATAGTTACGTAAAAAACTTCTCACTAAACTATGTTAACAATTTAATATAATAAAATTCTTTTTATTTAATCATCTAAATATCATTTAAAACACATGTCAATTTAAGGAAGGTGTAATTGCATCATAGCTCCCTAAATATTCTAAGATTTTTTACTCCTCTTTTGAAATTACATTTTCCATAGTTTTGAAACTTTAGATTTTGGTCACTACCCAAAATGTACCACTTCCAAAGCTTATTTTGCAAAATTGATTTCACCAACCCCTTAAACATGATTTTAGAGGATTTTAGCAATTTTTGTCATATTTTTATCCTTTCTCGATCCTTTATTTCCCTAAACCACCTAATACGATTCGAACCGTTTCCAACCGATCCGATCCGATGTCTAAAACATCTAGGACCAAAACCAGGGCGTTACAAGTGGGGATTTTTGATTCTTGAGTAAAGTTCTTCGTGGTAAGACGATTAAACTTGTGATGGTGTTGCGGTGACATCGTGGACTTGATGAGGCCACGTAAGAAAGCAAGGCGGACATGTTGAGGTAGTTTCCGCACCTTTTTCCTTCAAGTAAAATTTTGAGGAGGAAATTTCCTAAGTGGGGGAGAGGTTTAACACCCCGGCTTTGGGCCTAGATGTTTTAGGCATCGGTTTAGGTTAATCGACTGTAGAATTAGAGATTTGAGCCTTTATAAGCAGTTTAGGGAAAACGTAGTCTGGGATGGAATAAAATTATGAGAAAATTTCTATAATCTTTTAAAAATATATATTGAAGGTTGGTAAAATCAACTTTAGAAAACGAGTCTTGGAAAGTCGAGATTTCGGAAAGTGACCATTTTGTAAAAAGTGAAAAATTGGGTTATAAGGATTAAATTAAAAAAGGGGCAAGACTTAGAATCTTTAGGTAGCTTATATCTTTTTGTGGACCTTTTCTCTCAAATTGATCATTTTAATTATTCTAATAAAAAGATTTTAAAAAAGGGTTTCAAATTAAAAGGGAATTTTAATTAAACAAAGGAAGAATTTACGTAACTAAATTCTCTCATTTTGCACTCAGCCAAACACTCTTCCCTTTTCTAATCCTTTTTGAATTGCAAAAGAGTTATTTGATTCTCCTATCATTTATCATTGAGTTTACTTGAAGATTTCATCAAAATTTTGTCATTTGAGGAGAAAAGGTAGGGTTAAAGGTAAGATTTCGTTCAACTCCTCTAATCAAGGTTCTTTAATGAAATTCCCAAGTCTTGTGCCTACAAAATATGTTTAATAACTTTGTTTTATAGTTGATTAATGGAAAATTGGCTAAAATGGCTTGATTTAGTGATTTTCAAAGATTTTCCTTTGGGCACTGTTTTGTTTGATTTTAAAGTTATTTTGGATACTAAATGATGTTGAAATAAAGGCTCAATCATAATAATCCCATATTAGGTGGGATCTCTAAAAGTTTAGGTTGTTAGTTAAGGGTTTTTGGATTGGAAATGTGAATCTGTTGTTGTTGGGTGTTATTAGATGTAATTAGGGTATTTTTGGATGTTGATTGATGGTTAAAAGTGAATGGAAGTGATGGATTGTGGTTGGGTTAAGTTTTGAGTAAGATTGGTTGAGTTTTCAGTTGTTTTAGATGGGTATTTTGGGTGTTTTGGGGTAGAGCGGCGAGATTGTTTGAGTTGCTGGTGATTTTAATGCATTATGATGCATTGATCCTCTGTTCTTATGTGGTATAAATAGGGGAGAATACCTTGGAAGCAATCGAACATGAACTGGAGATTTTTGAAGCTTAAATTCGCGTCGGCGAATCTTATTTTCGCGAGTCAGTGAGTGGAAATGAGTTTTCCAGCTTTGAAACACTTAAAATGTGGTTTTGGGAACTTAGTGTAAGCTTGAAACGCTTTACTAAGTTCGAGAGTAAGTAAAGTGATTTTCTCCCTCGGATTATGCTATTATGAGTTTGTTGATGCATTTGATGGGGGATACACATGGTAAGTGATCCTTGCATTTATATGCTTATACATGTTTATTGAGGCGTGGTTTACTACTTGGAATGTGGCTTATTGTGAATGCTTTGAAAATAGTGAGGTTTGTACTAAATGAGAATTATATTGGCATGTGATACTGTGAAAAGTGGTTTATAAATGAAATCGGATATAGTTAGCCGGCTATAGGATTGAGTGCACTATAAACAAGTCGCCTTGGATGTTGAGGGGTTGTGAATGTACCAAATACTCCAGTCAAGTACCCCTAACGATTGGGGAAATTGAGTTGTGCCCCATCTCTCGTTAGTGGGGTTATACATCTACCGATGAGTGGTGTTGAGGGGTTGTAAGGTACTGAATACTCCACCACGGGTGTCACAACGATGGATGGTAGCTCCCGTGTGTGAACCTTGAGATGCCGGTGAGAATGTATAAAGTGTCGGGACAACACTTAGGAATCCGTGTATCCGATATATTTTAAGAAATGAGAATGTTGATTATCACTTTCGAGCCAATATAATTGATAAATTGCTATAAAATGAATATGGATGCATATCATGAAAATGCATGTTTTACTCTTTAAGCTTTGCATATGGTAACTATGCATTGATAGGCTTAAGTTGAGTGTTAGCAAATGGATTTGCTGTAGAGTATTTAATACTTGTTGCATGATGTTAAACAAGCTGATTTAGTCAAGGAAGTGCATGGTTTTCAAAGAGGGCATGATGGTTTTCAAATGATGGAAAATAGTTTTATGCATTGATGGTGCTTTGGTTTTTGAGCACTCCTCACTAAGATTGTATGCTTATACTCTCTTTTGTCCATCAATGCAGATAATTAAGTTCTTGGAGGCATCAACTTGCAAGGGGATCGTAAGAGACTTCACTTGAATGTATGTTTCGGTTATGTACTAGAGTAATAAGGGCAATGGGGGTTCCATGGTTTATTTGGGTGATGTGTATGAACACCCTTATTGAGCATGTTTGCTTTATGGTTTTATACTTGTAAAAGGCCTATATTTCATGGTTTGTGCATTGATTTGAGTTTTGACTCTTGAGTGGCTTATTTTCTAGGTTTCATGCATGTAGTTTACCATTGATGTGATTTTCCATGTTTTGATGCTAAATATGCCATGAATGTTTAAGGGTAAATGTTTAAGTATGATGTATGCATGTTGGAAACATGTTGGATTGGTTTAGGATGGATTTGAGTGTTAAAAACCAGCAAAAAGTGTTATTACAGGCCCAGTTGTTTTGGTACACTCGAGCATGTACCGAAATAGTGAGCTTGAAATGGCCTAAGGGTTTCAAAACATGGTAGGTCTGTTCCGGTACGTTTTGCTACTGGAAAGCACAATTTTGAAATACCTCAAGAGTATTTCGATATGGGCCCGTGTTCCAAGCCGTGAGGTACTATTTTGATACACTTAGTTCGATATAGGGCTAGCCTATACCGAAACCACTGGTTGTTATGTTAGTTGAGAGAATATTCTGAAGTTATGTTTCTTTCGTTTTGGTCCTTAAATGTTGTGGATGCAATTCAATGAGCATGAATGATTATTTTGAGTTGGAATTTGACTGAGTAGCATGTAATATGGTTAATTTAAAGATGGAATCTAAAATTGGAGGACACCCTTGTAATTTGATAAGTTTACAAATTGGTTGTAACCCCCTCAGCCCGGTTTGGTCGCAAGACCGAATCGAGAGAGTTACAAGGGGATAATCGGAGAAAAATCTGAGAATTCCCCTCCGATTAACTACCCTGGATTAAAATTTATCTTGTCTAAATGCAATTTAACGGTCCTATAGTGTTAAGGGTTACATCAGAAGAATAATGTCTCAATCGAACATGAATCAGATGTCCAACTGAAGACAAACAGTCACAAAGGACCATTTCGCAAAAACCATACTAAATAGGGGCAAAAGGTAATTTAACCTTACTAATTATTTAATTAGTCAAATTCCAAGCACGCGAGGCAAAACCAACTCAACAAGACATATAACCCCAAATTGGAAGCGTACGAGCATTAGGGACTAAAACATAACATTTGGAAATCTTCAAAGATATCTTTTAACCACTTTAACTACCAGTGTTTCGAAACAGGGCTGCCCGTTTCAAAACGCGGGCTCTCAGCAAAAAGTAATATTAGGTTGTTCCAAAACGGGAGCCTCTAGTGGCAAAACGTAACGAAACGACTCCTCATGGTTTCGAAACGAGAGTCTTTAGCGGAAAAACGTAACGAAACGGCACCACCCCGTTCCGATACAGGTGCCCTAAAAGCCTGGTCGTTTCGAAACCACACCAGCTATTCTGAAACGCCTGGGCACAGATTGGCCCGAAAATGCATTTTTGGCATCCCCAAACTTACCCCGAAAGATCACAAACCACATGGCAGCATATCAAGCAAACATTCTAGAGGCATTACACCCTAAAAATAGGCTTCAAACATGCATACACACAAACATGGATCTCAACCTCAAAAGCTTATAAGAACACTTTAGTTCAAACCAACAAGCCAAAACACATGTCAGTTAACCAAAAGCCATAACAAGCCTCAACATAGCATGGTATCAATATTTAAAACATGCAGCAACATGGTCAAACACATGGGAGTTTACAACCACCTACCAAACCACAAAAACAAGTATTCCCATTGCTAAATTATTATTACAACTTAAAATCTATACTTGAGCTTAAGCTACGATCACCAGAGCCTTTCCCTTGCCTTCCTTTGTTTCCCAAAACACTAACGATTTGAATTGTTGGAAAGGAGTGTGTAAGCATAAAGCTTAGTGAGTGGTGCTCAAAACCGCAACAACAACAATGCAGTTTTTAGATAAAACCATTTATAAATTAAAAACAAGGCCACAAGCATGAATTCCATCAACTTGAATATAAACAATCTTACATATGCTTGGCATCTTACATCAAGCAAAGCAACAACATAAACAGCATGGCATGACCCTCAAACACCAACAGGATAACATTCAACTTTCCAACACAAGAGTATAATGGCAATTATGGTTACATTACTGGGATACACAGATTGCACTCGATGGCATCTTACATCACCGAATCTATAAGAACAACAAGACTCATGATGACATCTTACATCACTGAGGTCTACAATAAATCTTCCGGTGGCATCTTACATCACCGTACTCCTCCCTAATGGCATCGTACATCACTAGGGCCACGCACGAATTTTACAAGTGCACTCTAATCCTATGGTCGACCAATTATACCCAGTAAAACCCTCATATTTTCCAATACTCAAACATCATATAAACCAACATAACAATGCCACGTTCATAAATCGATATCACACAATCATCTCATACCAACAAAGCATAACAAGCTTAAAAAGGAATTTCCGGAAAAGTAAAACGTAAATATTTAAACACTTACTCTTGAGCTTAGGTTGGCCTTTCAAGCTCAACCTAAACTCTCAAAAACATTTCCACTCGCCGATAGGACCCAAACGATAGCCCAAACACCGATTCAAGCCTCCAAATCTCTCTGGTCTCGCGTCCAAAGAACCCAAACTCATTTCCCTTATTTCTAGCCAATCCAAAAACGATAGCCTAAACGATGAGTTTTGAGGAAAATTTAACTAAGAACAAGCTTAAGGAAAGAAAAATCAAAACAAGGGAGAGCTTACCTTGAAAACTTGGTTGTAGGAAAGGTTGGAGCAATGGAATGGTTGAAAATGGTGTTTTTTGCAAAGTAACATGAAAAGGAGATGTTGGTGGAGAAGATGATGATATTTTAAGAAAACCCCCTTTTAAAAATTCCAAATTTCCCCTTTTGCCCTTATTCATTAAAACCCCTTTTTGTGTTCAATACAAATGTTTTCTCCCAACTAAACTAATCCGAACCGGTTTAACCAAACCTGATTATCTCTCGGGCCCTAAACTTGGGGCGTTACATTGGTCCCTAAATGTGGTAATTGAATGTGATTGATGTTCGATTGATCTTATGTATGTTACGCTGCGATGACAAACACATAGAACTCTAACGAACATCTAGACAAGATAAAAAATTAGGGTTGTTTATTGAGGTAAACCTTCCCAGTTTACTTCAATATTCCCCATGTAACCCGTTCAGTTCGGTCTACCGTCTAGGTCAGGTCGAGGGGGTTACATTTGGTGGTATCAGAGCCAGGTTGCGAAAGATTAGGATGTCGAGAAATTGTTGTGGTATGAATTAAAATCGCTTGATGATGTTTGCTTAGCACGATGACTGTTTTAGCATGTTTTTATGAATTGAATATTGATGACCTTTATGCCTGATGTTTATTATGGATATGTGTGGATATGAATCTAATATTGTTGTATGATAAGCATGATGATTGTGATGTATGTATGAGCCCATTTCTACATTACTATAGTAAAGTGTTTTTGAATTGAATTCGAAGTCTTGGATCCTTGCTTGAAGCTTGCTTGATTTCTTGTTTTGTTTTATATTCATGCCTTAATTATAATAGCACAATGGGATCAATGAGAGAGCTACGTTCGGCTACGGTTGCTCTTGCTGGTGAGCAAAGGAATCAGGAGAACGAGGTTCTGCCTGGTGGGAATTTACCACCTCTACCTGGGGTGAGGAGCAAGTACAACATGGGCAATCTAATCTTGTGTTGGAAGATTTGACGCCTTTGGTTCAGGCGATGATTGAGGCATTCCAGGCTGCTATTGCTGGAATGCAAGGGCAAGCACCTGGTTCTGGGAAATTAGGTTTTCCATTGGAACGCTTGCGAAGCTTATGAGGCATTGAGTATCGATGATTGTCTCTAGAAGCACCCGAGGATTTGATGGCTAGTTTGATCCGGATTTTGGATCATATGGGGTGTAATAATGTACGCAAGCTAGGATGTGTTGTTTCCTTGTTGCATGGTGATGCATAAAGTTGGTGGACAACTATGACTGCGGCTATGGAACCCAATGAGGTGGATAGGGAGTTCTTCCAAGCTGCCTTTAAGAAGAAGTATCTAGGGGTTAGATACTTGGACGACAAAAAGCGTGACTTCATGTCCATGGTTCAAGGTAACATGACAGTGGCTGAGTGTGAGGTCCAATTCATACGTTTGAGCCAGTAAGCTCTAGAATTGTTGTCGAGTGATAGGCATCAATGTGATCGCTTCCGTTAAGGCTTGGTGCAGGAAGTGAAGACTTTCATGCTAGCTTCTGACTATACCGATTTTGATGTACTGGTGACGTGAGCCAAGGATATCGAGAAGAGTTTGGGCTTGACCTCTCGTTTGGGTGGTTCTAGCTCAGATAAGATAGTTACAGATTATGGTCCTATTGGCGGACAATATAAGAAAAATCATGATCGTAAGTATCAGCCTGAGGCGAGGCAAAGTAATATTGGGTGAGGTGTGACAGTTCAGGGTAACAGGATGAGATATGAACATAATACTTTTTGGGCATGTGGATCGCGTGAGCATTTGAGGTGATATTTTCCTCGTGCGGCTTGAGAAGCACAAGATCCTACGGCTGGGGCGGCTAATTCTAGTTGGAACAGTGGCTCGGTTGATCACTTGAGACGTGATTGTCCCTTGTTAGCTGGAGGTGGTCAGGGTCGGGCACCTGTTGTTGCACCACAAAGAGGTCGTGGGCACAATCGTGGTAATTTCGAACGGAGGGAGGATGGACAGAGAGCTATAGCACATGTTGTGGCTATTCAACCCGAGGGTGGTGGTCCTACAAGGGTGTATACACTTTGCAAGTGATGAAATGACAACGATGTGATTGCAAGTACTTTCACTTTGCAATCCTTGTCGTTGTAAGCTTTAATTGATTTTGGCTCTACGCATTCATACATCTTGAGTGAGCATGCAAATTTGCTTGATATTCCTATTGAGATGCTAGAAGTGGGAATGCAAGTAACCAACGCTTCTGGTGAAACTGTTATTACGAGAAAGTTGTATAGGAGATGTCCTTTATCTGTTCAAGGCCATGTGTTTTCAATTGATTTAATGGAGTTGCCTTTCTATGGTTTTGATGTAATCCAAGGGATGGATTGGTTGACCGAGCACATGGTCGATTTTGATGTTAAGCGAGTTACCTTAAAACTTGCTGATGATTACGAAGTGGTAATCGTAGGTGAGATTTGAAATTCTTGTCCAATGCAATTTCGGCTCTTAAAGCGAGTCATATGATGGAGTTTGGTTGTGCAACTTTCTTAGCTTACGTGATGAACCCTGGTAAAAATAAGGTGCGAGTACAAGACATACATACGGTATTTGAGTTTCTGGGTGTCTTTCCGGGAGAGTTGTATGGTTTGCCACCAAACAGAGAAGTTGAGTTTGGCATTGAGTTGTATGAGAATACGACCCCAGTGTCAATTTTTCCTTATCGGATGGCACCTAAGAAGTTTAAGGAATTGAAAACGCAACTTCAGGAGTTGTTAGATCGAGGGTTTAGCAGGCCAAGTGTTTCACCTTGGGGTGCGCCGGTCTTGTTTTTAAAGAAGAAAGATGGCACAATGTGTATGTGCATAGATTATCGGCAACTAAACAAGTTGACAATTAAGAACACGTACCCTTTGCCACGGATTGATTATTTGTTTGACCCGTTCCGAGGTGCTTTTGTGTTTTCTAAGATTGATTTGAGGTCGGAGTATTATCAATTGAAGGCCAAGGATGTAGATATGCCTAAGACAACTTTTCGTACAAGGTACGAGCACTATGAGTTCTTGGTGATGTCGTTTGGTTTGACAAATGCACCGGCTGCATTCATGGACATGATGAATCGTGTGTTCCATGAGTTTTTGGATCAGTTCGTGGTAGTGTTTATTGATGATATTCTTATGTACTCTTGTACCGAGAAGGATCATGATAAGCATTTGTGAATTGTGTTGCAAGTGTTGTTGGAGAATAAGTTTTATGCTAAATTGTGTAAGTGCGAGTTTTGGCTCAGGGAAATTGTCTTCCTTTGACATGTAGTGTCGATCGAGGGTATCCGTGTTAACCCACACAAGATCAAGGCGGTGATGAATTGGAAAATGCCTAAATCGGTAACGGAAGTGTGTAGTTTCCTTGGTTTGGCTGGATAATATCAGAGGTTTGTGGAGGGTTTCTCTAAGATTTCTGCACTGTTGACTAATATGTTGCAAAAAAATGTTCACTTTGAGTAGACGGATGTTAGACAACAAGCTTTCGAGAAGTTGAAGGAAGCTTTGACGCAAGCTCCTATTTTGATTCAACCAGAATCGGGTAAGGAGGTTGTGATTTACAGTGATGCATCGTGTGTTGGTGTAGGTTGTGTGTTGATGCAAGGTGGGAAGGTTGTGGTGTATGCATCTAGGAAATTGAAGGTGCATGAGCGCAACTATCATACTCGTGATCTAGAGCTTGTTGCAGTCATGTTTGCTTTGAAGATTTGGAGGCATTACCTTTACGGTGAGAAGTGTGTGGTTTACATGGATCATAAGAGTTTGAAATATCTAATGTCCTAGAGATGTCCCAGAGAGAGTTGAATCTTAGGCAACGAAGGTAGTTGGAGTTGCTCAAAGATTACGATCTGACGATAGAGTATCATCCTAAAAAGGCCAATGTTGTGGCTGATGCTTTGAGTAGGAAAGTGGTTGTAGAGTTGAGAGCGATGTTTGCTCGACTGAGCATATTGCGAGAAGGTGGGTTGATAGTCGAGTTACAAGTGAAATCTTCCTTAATTTAGTTGATTAAGGAGAAGTAGTTTCTTGATGATTCTTTGGTGCCTCATGTTCAGGATATAGCGGATGGTAATACAACATATTATTGTTTCAATGATAATGGTGCTTTGTGCTGTAAAAGTCGAATAGTTGTGTCGGAGGATGTTGATTTGAGGCACACTGTTTTGAATGAAGCTCATAGCAGTACTTTTGTTATGCATCCTGGTAGTACAAAGATGTATCGTGCATTGAAGGATGAGTACTATTGGGTTGGGTTGAAAAAAGATATTGCTGATTTTGAGAGCAAGGGTATGGTTTGCCAGCGTGTGAAAGCTGAGCATCAGTTTCTTTCTGGTCTATTTCAACCTTTGAGGATACCGGAATGGAAATGGGAAAGGATTACGATGGATTTGTGTCTAGTTTGCCTTTGACCCCATCAAAGAAGAACTCTATTTGGGTGATTGTAGATCGCCTTACGAAGTGTGCACATTTCTTTGCTGTGTATACTACGTATACGTTGGATAAGCTAGCGAAGTTATATATTGCTGAGATTGTGCATTTGCATGGTGTACCTAAATCTATAGTTTCAGATAGAGATCCGAGGTTTATAGCGAGGTTTTGGGAGTGCTTACATGTAGCTTTGGGTACAAGGCTTAATTTCAGTAACTCGTATCACCCTCAGACGGATGGCCAATCAGAGCGAGTTATCCAAGTGCTGGAGGATATATTGAGATGTTGTGTTATATATTTCCAAGTTTCTTGGGAAAAGAAGTTGCCCTTAGTGAAGTTTGCCTATAATAATCGTTTTTAGGCGAGTATACAAATTGCTCCATATAAAGCTTTGTATGGGAGGAAGTGTAGAACGCCTCTTTGTTGGGCGGAGGAAGGGCAAAAGTTGGTTTCCTTACCGGATTTGCTTAAGGGAATGACAGAAACGGTAAAGCTTATTTGTGAGCGGTTGAAGGCTGCATCGGATCATCAAAACTCTTACGCAGATTTAAAGCGTAAGGAGATTGAGTTTACGGTTGGAGATCGCGTGTTCTTGAAGCTATCACCTTGTAAGAAGGTGATGAGGTTTAGACGTAAGGGTAAGCTTAGTCTAAGGTTTATTGGACCTTATAATGTTGTGAAGAGTGTTGGTTATGTTGTATATCGATTGAGGTTACCTCTCGAGTTGGAGAGAATCCAAGATGTGTTTCATGTTTCAATGTTGTGAAGGTATAAATCGGATCCATCTCATGTGATGCATGTTGAAGAGATTGGTTGAATCCGGACTTGTCTTATGATGAGGAACCATTAGGGATTCTTGATTCTAGTAGCAAAGTTCTTCGTTGTAAGACGATTGAACTTGTGAAGGTGTTGTGGCGACATCGAGGAGTTGAGCAGGCCATGTGGGAATCAAAGGTGGACATGTTGAGGCAGTTTCCGCACCTTTTTCCTTAAGGTAAAATTTCGAGGATGAAATTTCCTAAGTGAGGGAGAGTTTTAACACCCCGGTTTTGGGCCTAGATGTTTTAGGCATCGGTTTGGGTTAGTCGAGCCTAGAATTAGAGATCCGAGCCTTTAGAAGCGATTAGGGGAAAACATAGTCTGGGATGGAATACAATTATGAGAAATTTGCTAAAACCTTTTAAAATATTTCTTGAAGGTTGGTAAAATCAATATTAGAAAACGAGTCTTGGAAAGTCGAGATTTCGGAAAGTGACAATTTTGTAAAAAGTGCAAAATTGGGTTTTAAGGATTAATTTAAAAAGGGGGCAAGACTTATAATCTTTAGGGATCTTATATCTTTTTGTGGACCTTTTTCTCAAATTGACCATTTTAATTATTCTAATAAAAAGATTTTAAAAAGGGGTTTCAAATTAAAAAAGAATTTTAATTAAACAAAAGAAGAATTTACGTAACCAACTTCTCTCATTTTGCACTCAGCCAAACACTTTTCCCTTTTCTAAAAACCAGAGAAATTTCCATCTTTTCTAATCCTTTTTGAATTGCAAAAGAGTTATTTGATTCTTATATCATTTATCATTGAGTTTACTTGAAGATTTCATCAAAATCTTGTCATTTGAGGAGAAAAGGTAGGGTTAGAGGTAAGATTTCGTTCAACTCCTCTAATCAAGGTTCTTTAATGAAATCCCCAAGTCTTGTGCCTCCTAAATATGTTTAATAACTTTGTTTTATAGTTGATTAGTGGAAAATTGGCTAAAAATGGCTTTATTTAGTGATTTTCCAATATTTTTGTTTGGGCACTATTTTGTTTGATTTTAAAGTTGTTTTGGATACTAAATGATGTTGAAATAAAGCCTCAATCATAATAATCCCGAATTAGGTGGGATCTCTAAAAGTGTAGGTTGTTAGTTAAGGGTTTTTGGCTTGGAAATGTGAATATGGTGTGGTTGGGTGTTATTAGATGTAATTAGGGTATTTTTGGATGTTGATTGATTGTTAAAAGTGAATGGAAGTGATGGATAGAGGCTGTGTTAAGTTTTGAGTAAGATCGATTAATTGTTCGGTTGATTTGGATGGGTGTTTTGGCGCAGAGCAACGAGATTGTTTGAGTTGCTGGTGATTTTAATGAATTATGATGCATTGATCATATGTTCTTGTGTGGTATAAACATGGGAGAATACTTCGGAAGTAATCGAAGAAGATACGGGTGCTTTGGACGCTTAAATTCGTGTCGGTGAATCTTAGTTTTGCGAGTCGGTGAGTGCAAATGAGTTTTTCAGCTTTGAAACACTTAAAAGGTGGCTTTGGGAACTTAGTGTAAGCTTGAAACGCTTTACTAAGTTCGGAAGTAAGTAAAGTGATTTTCTCCCTCAGATTGTGCTATTATGAGTTCGTTGCTGCACTTGATTGTATGTGTGTTCACCTATTGTTTAAAGCTTGATATTAAGTAAGAGATTTACTATTTATGATGCCATATTGATGGGGGATACACAGGGTAAGTGATCCTTGCATGTATATGCTTATACATGTTTATTTAGGCATGGTTTAATGCTTGGAATGTGGTTTATTGTGAATGCTTTGAAAACAATGAGGTTCGTACTAAATGAGAATTATATTGGCAAGTGATGTTGTGAAAAGTGGTTTATAAATGAAATGGATATAGTTAGCCGGCCATAGGATTGAGTGCACTATAAACAAGTCGCCATGGATGTTGAGGGGTTGTGAATGTACCGAATACTCCATCCAAGTACCCTAACGGTTGAGGAAATTGAGTTGTGTCCCGGCTCTCGTTACTGGGGTTACACACCTACTGATGAGTGGTGTAACCCCCTCGACCCGGCCTAGCTGATAGACCGAA
Source organism: Hibiscus tridactylites (assembly GCA_958450335.1). Taxonomy (NCBI): domain Eukaryota; kingdom Viridiplantae; phylum Streptophyta; class Magnoliopsida; order Malvales; family Malvaceae; genus Hibiscus; species Hibiscus tridactylites. The sequence goes on along the minus strand of OY288284.1, from coordinate 21,458,271 downwards.
CTGAACAGGTCACACGGGGAATATTGAAGTAAACCGGGAAGATTTACTTCAATAAACAACCTATTGTTTTTTCTTTTTATATTATCTAGATGAAAATTAGGATCATATGTGTTTAACATTGCAGCGCAACATTCATATCTCGAACAAACATCAATTGCATTCAAATACGGCATTAGGGACTAATTTGTAATTTTTTAGATTTACGGGGACTTAAGATATTTTGTGTTACCATCCTTTAATTAGTCACATTACATGCATCTCAGACAAATTTTAGCTCAAAATAATCATTCATGCTCATTTAATTGCATCCACAACATTTAAGGACCAAAACGTAAAGAAACAGAACTTTAGAATATTCCATCAACTAACATAACAGCCAGTTGTTCCGGTACAAGCTAGCCTTGTATCGAAACAGTACTTCACGGCTCGAAACACGGGCCTATGTTGAAACACCTTTGAGGTGTTTTGAAACTGTGGTTTCCAGTAACAAAACGTACCGGAACAGACCTCCCCTGTTTCGAAACCCTTAGGCCATTTCAGGCTCAATGTTTCGATACATGCTCGAGTGTATCGAAACACTTGGGCCTGTAATGACACTTTTTGCTGGTTTTACACACTTAAATCCTTCCTAAATCAATCGAACATGCTTCCAACATGCATACATTGTAACCAAACATCAATCCTCAAACATTTGTAGCATATTCATCATCAAATCATGGCAAAATGTATCAATGGTAAACTATAGGCATGCAACCTAACAAATAATCCACTCAAGAGTCAAAACTCAAACCAATGCACAAACCATCAAATATAGGCCTTTTACAAGTATAAAACCATAAAGCAAACATGCTCAAAAATGGTGTTCATACACATCACCCAAATAAACCATGGAACCCCCATTGCTGTTATTACTCTAGTCCATAACCAAAACATACATTCAAAGCGTTTCAAGCTTACACTAAGTTCCCATAATCACTTTAAAAGTGTTTCAAAGTAACGCCCTGGTTTTGGGCCTAGATGTTTTAGGCATCGAATCGGGTCGGTCGGAAACGGTTCGAATCGTATTAAGTGGTTCAGGGAAATCAAGGTTCAAGATAGGATAAAAATATGACAAAAATTGCTAAAATCCTCTAAAATCATGTTTAAGAGGTTGGATAAATCAATTTTACAAAATGAGTTTTGAAAGAGGTACATTTTAGGTAGTGACCAAAATGTAATGTTTTAAAACTGTGGAAAAATGCAAATTTCAAAAGAGGAGTCAAGATCTTAGCATCTTTAGGGAGATTTTGTGCAATTATACCTTTCCTTAAATTGACATGTGTTTTAAATGAGTTTTAAAATAATTGATTGAAAAGGGGATTTTTATTTTAATTAATAAAATGGTAATTTGAGAAGTTTTATTTTATGTAACTAACTTTCCAATCCTCATTTCAGCAAAACCCATTTCTAAAATCTTTTCTCCAGATTTCTTTTCTCCCAAACACACATTCTTTGATTTCGTAATCATTTCCAAGAATTCTCTTCAATTTCTTCAAGATTTGCGAAGTTAAAACTTGTCAAATATTAAGGGAAAAAAGGGTTGGATGTAAATCCCGTTCAAAACCTTGAGTTTTGACTGAGTTTTGATTATAGTTTTAATTTAAGATCAAAATCTTGCAAAATAAATGTTTAATTCTTAATTTTTGGAGTATTGTTGATGATCTTTGTATTAGATGGATTATAATTGAGTTTTGGTATAATTAAGATGTTAAAAAAGTGTTTTGATGATATAGATCCCGAAATCCTTGAGATCCTTGAGTTTTATGATAGTTTTAGTTGAGTTTTGATGTGTTTTGATGGTGATGTGATTGCTGGAGGTATAAGAAAGGGTTTAGGTTGTTTTTAGATGTGATGTGATGTATATTAATGGTTGGAAGTGATGATTGTTGGTTGGGCTTGGTTTAGGAAGCAATCGAATGAGTTTTTGGTTGTTTCATATGGGTTAGTTGATGTAGTTTTGCTGGGCAACGAGTTTGTGGTTAGTTGCTGGTGTTGGGATGCATTTTAATGCATTTGATCTATGTTTTTTATGCTCTAAAAACAGGGGACATTGATCTGGAAGCAAGCGACGCATTTTTGGAAGCTTCGGACGAGTGATCTTCGCTTTGGCAAGCGAAGTTTCACGTATCGTTTAGTGGAGAAGGATTTTCCAGCTTTGAAATGTTTTGAACGTGGTTTTGTGAGCTTAGTGTGAGTTTGAAACACTTAGCTAAGCTTAAGAGTAAGTAAATTGAAAGTCTCTTTCGGATTAAATGTGTTTTGATTACTGTTTTTAAGCATGTTTTGAGCAATGATGTTGCTGGTTTTAAATGCCATTTTGTTGAGGATGCACATGGTAAGTGATCCTTGGGTTTTATGATTTATGCAATTGGCTTTAAGCCTGTTCATGCTTGTGAAAGTGGCATTGTGGTTTGTGCTTGTAAAATAGTGAATTAATGATGAATGATGATTATATTGGCAAGTGATGGTAAATGGTTTTGGTTACATTAATCGGATATAGTTAGCTGGTTATAGGATTGGGTGCACAGTGAATAAAGTCGCCTTGGATGTCGAGTGGTTGTGATTGTACCGTACACTCCATCCAAGTACCCTAACGTTTGAGATTAATGTCACAACGGTTGATGGTCTAATCCCGTGTGTGGGTATTGTGGTTTGTGTCCCATGCTCACGTTAGTGGAATTATACAACTACCGATGAGTGGTGTTGAGGGCTTGTGATTGTACTGTTAAACTCCACCATGGGTGTCACAACGGTTGATGGTCTAATCCCGTGTATGAGCCTTGAGGGTCCGGTAGGGTGTATGAAGCATTTGGGACAACGCTTGTAATCAGCGTATCTGATTGTGTCAATTGTGTTGTGTTTTGATAAGGTCCTTGTTGTTGATCACTTGTGAGCCAATATAATGGTGAAGATTTAATGTACTAATGATGAATGCTTATCTTGAGGAAGCATGTGATGCTTGAGGTTTATGCTAGAATGCATGTGATGCTTGGTTAAGCGTGAGCAAAGGCTTTTGCTGTTGTAATAAATGATGCTATGAGCATGTGGTTTCGAAAAAGGAAATGTGTTTGAAGGTGCATTGTTTTATGGAAGGCATATGTTGTAAAGAATGTTGATTTGGTTTTAAAAATGCATAGATGAATGTTTGGTTTTAAAGCGGCCCTCACTAAGCTTCATGCTTACGCTCATTTATTTCATCAATGCAGAGAATTGAGCATTATCGGCAGCAAGCAAGCGAAGGATATCCAAGAGTTTTAACTAAGCAAGGTATGTGTTTTCACCTTAGTGTAATAAGAGGCAATGGGAGGGATTTCCAATCATGAATTATTTGGTGATGTGAGACACCTTGAGCGTGTTTGGATTGAGTTTTGAGACTTGTATTTGGCCTCTAATTGGATATTGGTTTGCTATTTGGTATTTTGGGAATGTTTTGGGTTATGTGTGCAAGCATGTCCATATAGCTCTCTAATCTTCATGAATTGCCATGTCTATTGCTTGTCTATGTTTTGATATTGATGCATATATGTTGGAAATGGTTGTTATACCTTGTAGGGATGTTTTGGACATGTATAGTTGTTTTTAAATGTGATTTGGGGGCTATTGGAGGTGTTTCTCTGGTATGTGTATCGATATTCGGGATTGAGTATCGATACTCGAAGGCTTTGCTCAAGCAAATCAACACAATGGTATCGATACGAACTACCCCCGTATCAATACACCTATGCAAAGTTTGAAGGTCGTACCGATACACGGGGAAGTGTATCGATACCATTTTCCCAACTTTGGTTACTGCCTTCCCGCGTATCGATACATGCTTAACTGTACCGATACCCGACCATTATTTTCAGTTGAAAGTATCTTTTAAAGTTCTGAAATGTTGCATTTTGGTCCCTTGATGTTGTATGTTCAATTGGTGGAGTTTGGAATATTCGTTTGTGATGAAATTTGACATGGAAGTATGTTACCCGACTAACTAAGGATTGGTAATCAAAAAATTGGATTAATCATTGTAATTCTAGAAATTACAATTTAGTCCCTAAATGTTTAATTTAAGCAATTGAACCCCCTAAACGAACTCCGATCGCTGTTCCATTTCTTTTAGAGTGCTTTGTTTTTCATATAAGTTTAAATGTGCATCTAGAGAAGATAAAAAGAAAAAAAGGTCGTTAATCAAAGTTGACTTTAACGAGTTGGCTTCAGTTTTCCCCATGTAATCTTCTTAGTTTGGGTCGGGCGTCTAGGCCGGGCTAACGGGGTTACATTTGTTGGTATCAGAGCCAAAATTCGAAATAATTGGGGATGATGGTAAGTGAAATTGGTATACTTTGATGTTTTATTTAATGTTAAATTGCATGTTGTTGGAAAAATCATGTTTTTGGTTGAATGGTGGTGCTTATGCTATGCTTAGTTGTTATGAATCAAATGGGAGTTAAATATGATTGTATGTTAATGATGTGGTAGTGATGTTAGCTGATCGTGGATGATGTAAAGCATGATGATTAAGATAGGTCATTGCATGCTATGTTATCCTTGAGGGAAATTGGGGTGCCCATTGCCTTATTACACTAGTTAAATGTTTTAAATTGGTTTTGTAAACTTGGATCCTTGCTTGAGGCTGGCCTAAATTATGGTTTGATTTGTTTTTGTTTTTATGCCTTGTTGAAAATAGCACAATGGGTCCGAGGAGAGAGCTTAGATTGAATACGATCGTGCCTACGCCTGAGCAGGGTAATCAAGGTAATTAGGGGGTCGAGAACCCATCTAATGAGACTCTACCTCCGCCGCCACCGCCTGGAGGTGGAGAGCCGGAGCAACGTGGACAGCCTGGTCCAGGATTTGGTGATCTAGCGCCACTGGTTCAGGCGATCACCGGAGTGTTTCAGGCTGCCGTAGCTGGAGTGCAGGTTCAGGCACCTACAACTGGGTAGGCGGGTTTGCCTATGAAAAGGCTAAAGAATCTGGGAGCTGACGAGTTCCGAGGTATGTCTCTGGAGGCATCAGAGGCATGGTTAACTAGTATGATCCGCATTATGGATCAGATGGGATGCAGTGATGAGCGCAAGCTGGGATATATAGTTTCCTTGCTCCAGGGTGATGCCTATAATTGGTGGATGACTATCACCGCTGGTTTGGAGCCCAATGAGGTGGATTGGGAGTTCTTTTGAAGTGCCTTTAAGAAGAAGTATCTTGGTGTGAGATACTTGGATGAGAGGAAGCGTGAGTTTATGTCGCTTGTGCAAGGAAATCTTTTTGTGGCTGAGTATGAGGTCCAGTTCATACGTCTAAGTCAGTATGCCCCTGAGTTGATGCCGAGTAAGAGGCATCGTTGTGATCGCTTCTGGTATGGGCTTGTACATGAAATGAAGACCTTTATGTTGGCCACGGATTACATAAATTTTGACGTGCTTGTGTGTCGGGCTTAGGACATCGAGCAGAGCTTGGGTTTGACATCTCATGGAGGTGGTTCTAACCCTGGTAAGAGAGCTGCTGAGTTTAGTTCTGGAGGTGGACAGAACAAAAGAGGCCGAGATAAGAGGTATCAGCCTACTGCTAGTCAGTGTAACCTTAGATAAGGTGCACCGATTTAGGGCAACAGGTCGAGGGCGGAACAGAACATGTGCTGGACGTGTGGATCAAGGGATCATTTGAGGCGAGATTGTCCACGTGCGGCTAGAGAGGCATATGCTCCTATTGTGGTGATAGGGAATTCCTGCTGGAACTGTGGTTCAGCTGATCATATGAGGCGCGAGTGTCCTCTGTTAGTGGTGGAGGCCAGGGGCGTGCACCCGCTGTTGCTGCACCTCAGAGAGGCCGTGGGCGCGGCCGAGGTAACTTCAAGAGGAGGGAAGAAGGTCAGAGAGGTATTGCTCATGTTGTAGCAGTTCGGCCTGAGGGAGGTGGTACAGCGAGGGTTTATGCTCAATGCGAGGGGCGTAACGACACCGATGTCATCGCAGTTACCTTTGTTCTACAATCTTTATCATTGTTGGCATTGATTGATTCTGGATCCACGCATTCTTATATCTTGAGTGAGCATGCACATATGCTTGATACGCCTGTTGAGTTGTTGAGAGTAGGAATGCAAGTGACTAGTTCCTTTGGTGAGACTATGGTCACAAGGAAGTTGTATAGGAGATGCCCTTTGTCTGTGCAAGGTCATGTCTTTCTTTTGGATTTGATGGAATTACCTTTTTATGGTTTTTATGTGATTCTTGGTGTGGATTGGTTGTCTGAGCATAAAGCAGTGGTTGACTTTGATGTTAAGCGAGTCACCTTGAAGCTTGCTGATGATTATGAGGTGGTGATAGTAGTCGAGAATGTGAAATTCTTGTCTAATGTTGTTTCGGCTTTGGAAGCAATCTATATGCTAAGGATGGGTTGTGATGCTTATCTTGCATATGTGATGAATCTCGGTACAAAGGATGTGCGTGTATTAGAACCGTTTGTGATTTTCTGGGTGTCTTTCCCTAAGAGTTACATGGGTTGCTGCCAAACAGGGAAGTTGAGTTTGGTATCGAGTTGTATGAGAATACGACTCCGGTGTCTATTGCTCCTTATCGAGTGGCACCTAAAGAGCTAAAAGAGTTGAAGACACAACTTCAGGAGTTGAAGACACTTAAGGATAGTGTTGCAAGTGTTGATGGAAAACCAGCTTTATGCTAAGCTGAGCAAGTGTGAGTTTTGGCTTAGGGAGGTAGTCTTCCTTAGACATGTTGTATCAGCCGAGGGTATTCGTGTTGATCCACATAAGGTAGAAGTTGTGATGAGTTGGAAAGTGCCTATGTCGGTGATGGAGGAGCGAAGTTTTCTTGGCTTGGTTGGATATTACCGTAGGTTCGTTGAGGATTTCTCTAAGATTGTTGCACCTTTGACCAAGTTTTTGTAGAAGAATGTTCGCTTTGAGTGGATAGATGCGATGCAACAAGCTTTTGAGAAGCTGAAGGAAGCTTTGACACAAGCTCATGTCCTGATTCAACCTGAGTATGGTAAGGAGTTTGTAGACTACAGTGATGCATCCTATGTTGGTTTGGGATGTGTGTTAATGCAAGAGGGTAAGGTAGTGGCGTATGCATCTAGGCAGTTGAAGGTGCATGAGCATAACTACCCTACTCATGATCTTAAGCTCGCGACTGTTGTGTTTTCTTTAAAAATTTGGAGGCATTACCTGTATGGCGAGAAGTTGTGGTATTCACGGATCATAAGATTTTGAAGTATCTTATGTCTGAAAATGAGTTGAATCTTAGGAAATGACGATGGGTGCAGTTGCTTAAGGATTATGATCTGTAGATCGAGTATCATCCTTGAAAAGCCAATGTTGTGGTCGATGCTTTGAGTAGGAAGGTGGTTGTGAAGTTGAGGGCGATGTTTTCTCGCTTGAGCATATCGCGAGATGGTGGTCTTGTTGCCGAATTGCAAGTGAAACCATCCTTGATTCAGTTGATCAAGGATAGGCAGTTGCTTGATGATTCTCTTGTTCCTCACGTTCAGGATATTGCAGATGGTAAGCCTTTGGATTTCGGTTTCAATGATGATGGTGTTCTATGTTTTGGGAGTCAGATAGTGGTTCTGAATGATGCTGAGTTGAGGTGCACTATTCTGACTGAAGCACATAGTAGTCCTTTCGCTATGCACCCTGGTAGTACGAAGATGTATCGTGGTTTGAAGGATGAGTACTATTGGGTGGGGTTGAAGAAGGATGTTGCTGAATTTGTTAGAAAATGCATGGTTTGTCAGCGAGTGAGGGCTGAACATCAGGTTCCTTATGGTTGTTGCAACCTTTGAAAATCCTAGAATGGAAGTGGGAAAGGATTACCATGGATTTCGTGTCTGGTTTTCCTTTGTCACCATCGAAGAATAATTTTGTTTGGGTGATTGTTGATCGCCTTACGAAGTGTGCACATTTCTTTCCTTTGCATACTACGTATACATTGTATAAGCTGGTAGAGCTGTATATCGCTGAGATTGTGCGGTTGCACGGTGTACCAAATTTTGTAGTGTCGGATAGAGATCCGAGGTTCACATCAAGGTTTTGGGAATGTTTGCATCAAGCCTTGGGTACACGGTTGAATTTTAGTACTCCTTATCATCCTCAGACGGATGGACAGTCAGAGCGTGACATGTTGAGATGTTGTGTTATTGATTTTCAGGGTTCTTGGTAGAAGCGTTTGCCTTTGGTTGAGTTTGCGTATAACAATAGCTACCAGGCAAGTATTCAAATGGCTCCATACGATGCTTTGTATGGGAGAAAGTGTAGAACGCATCTTTGTTGGGCAGAAACTAGACAAAAGTTGATTTCGATGTCGGCTATATTGAAAGGAACCACCGAGAAGGTGAAGATCATTTGTGAGCTCTTGAAGGCAGCATCAGATCGGCAAAAGTCTTATGCGAATCTGAAGCGTAAGAAGGTTCAGTTCGCGGTTAGCGAACGTGTGTTCTTGAAAGTATCACCTTGGAAGAAGTGATGAGGTTTGGGCATAAGGGTAAGCTTAGCCTGAGGTTTATTGGACCATATGAGGTTGTGGAACGAGTGGGTCCTGTGGCTTATCGGTTGAGGTTGCCTCCCTAGTTGGAATGGATTCATGATGTGTTTCATGTTTCGATGTTGTTGAGGTATAGATCGGATCCTTCGCATGTGATGCCTGTTGAGGAGATAGAATTGAATCCGGATTTGTCTTATGACGAGGAACTAGTGAAGATCCTTGATTCGAGCAGCAAAGTTCTTCGTCGCAAGACTATAGAGCTTGTGAAGGTGTTGTGGCGACACCAAAGAGTTGAGGAGGCCACGTGGGAAAGCAAGGCGGACATGTTGAAGTAGTTCTCGCATCTTTTTCCTCAGGTAAAAATTTCGAGGATGAAATTTCCTAAGTGGGGGAGAGTTGTAGCGCCCTGGTTTTGACCCTAGATGTTTTAGGCATCGGATCGGGCCGGTTGGAAACGGTTCAAATCGTATTAAGTGGTTTAGGGAAATCAAGGTTCGGGATAGGATAAAAATATGACAAAATTGCTAAAATCCTCTAAAATCATGTTTAAGAGGTTGGTCAAATCAATTTTACAAAATCAGTTTGTGAAGAGGTACATTTTCGGTAGTTACTAAAATGTAAAGTTTTAGAACTGTGGAAAATGCAAATTTCAACAGAGAAGTCAAGATCTTATAGTCTTTAAGGAGCTTTTGTGCAATTACACCATTCCTTAAATTGACATGTGTTTTAAATGAGTTTTAAAATAATTGATTGAAAAGGGGATTTTTATTTTAATTAATAAAATTGTAATTTGAGAAGTTTTATTTTACGTAACTAACTTTCCAATCCTTATTTAAGCAAAACCCATTTCTAAAACCTTTTCTCCAATTTTTTTTCCCCAAACACTCTCTCTTTGATTTCTTAATCATTTCCAAGAATTCTCTTCAATTTCTTCAAGATTTGTGAAGTTAAAACTTGTCAATCATTAAAAAAAACTAAGGATTAGAGGTAAATCTCGTTCCCAACCTCTAATCTAGGTTCTTTATTGAAATTCCCAAGATTATTGACTCCTAATTGTTGTTTTTAACTTAGTTTTGATTATAGTTTTGATTTAAGATCAAAATCTTGCAAAATTAAGGTTTAATTCTTGATATTCGGAGTATCATTGATGATCTCTATTTTAGATGGATTATAATTGAGTTTTGGTATGATTATGATGTTGAAAAAGTGTTTTGATGATATAGATTTCGGAATCCTTTAGATCTTTGAGTTTTATGATAGTTTTAGTTGAGTTTTGATGTGTTTTGATAGTGATGTGATTGTTGGAGGTATAAGGAAGGGTTTAGGTTGTTTTTAGATGTGATGTGATGTATATTAATGGTTGGAACTGATGATTGTTGGCTGGGCTTGGTTTAGGAAGCAATCAAATGAGTTTTCGGTTATTTTAGATGGGTTAATTGATGAAGTTTTGCTGGGCAACGAGTTTGTGGTTAGTTGCTGGTGTTGGAATGCATTTTAATGCAATGGATCTTTGTTTTTTATGCTCTAAAAATAAGGGACATTGATCCGGAAGCAAGCGACGCGTTTTTGGAAGCTTCGAACGAGTGATCTTCGTGTCGACAAGCGAAATTTCGTGTATCAGTGAGTGGAAAAAGAATTTTTCCAGCTTTGAAACGTTTTGAACGTGGTTTTGTGAGCTTAGTGTAAGTTTGAAACACTTAGCTAAGCTCAAGAGTAAGTAAATCGAAAGTCTCTCTCTCATAGTGCTATGTTTTGGTTTAAAATGCACTTGGATTAAATATGTTTTGATTGTTGTTTTTAAGCATGTTTTGAGCAATGATGTTGCTAGTTTTAAATGCCATTTTGTTGAGGATCCACATGGTAAGTGATCCTTGGGTTTTATGATTTAAGCAATTGGCTTTAAGCATGTTAATGCTTGTGAAAGTGGCATTGTGGTTTGTGCTTGTAAAACTGTGAATTAATGATGGTTGATGATTATATAGGCAAGTGATGGTAAATGGTTTTGGTTACTTTAATCAGATATAGGTAGTGGGCTATAGGATTGGGTGCACCGTGAATAAAGTCGCCTTGGATGTCGAGGGGTTGTGATTGTGTCGTACACTCCATCCAAGTACCGTAACGTTTGAGATTAAGGTCACAACTGTTGATGGTCTAATCTTGTGTGTGGATCTTGTGGTTTGTGTCCCACGCTCTCGTTAGTGAAATTATTCAACTATCGATGAGTGGTGTTGATGGTTGTGATTGTATCGTTAAACTCCACCACGAGTGTCACAATGGTTGATGATCTAATCTTGTGTGTGAGCCTTGAGGGTCTGATAGGGTGTATGAAGCGTTTGGGACAACGCTTATAATCTGCGTATCCGATTGTGTCAATTGTGTTGTGTTTTGATAAGGTCCTTGTTGTTGATCACTTGCGATCCAATATAATGGTGATGATTTAATGTACTAATGATGAATGCTTATCTTGAGGAAGCATGTGATGCTTGAGGTTTATGCTAGATTGCATGTGATGCTTGGTTAAGCATGAGCAAAGGCTTTTTCAGTTGTAATAAATGATGCTCTAAGAATGTTGATTTGGTTTTAAAAATACATTGATGAAATTTTGGTTTTAAGGCGACCCTCACTAAGCTTCATGCTTACGCTCATTTGTTTCATCAATACAGAGAATTGAGCATTGTTGGCAGCAAGCAAGTGAAGGATATCCAAGAGTTTTAACTAAGCAAAGTATGTGTTTTCACCTTGGTGTAATAAGAGGCAATGGGAGGGATTTCCAATCATGAATTGTTTGGTGATGTTAGACACCTTGAGCATGTGTGGATTGAGTTTTGAGACTTGTATTTGGCCTCTAATTGGCTTTTGGTTTTCTATTTGGTATTTTGGTAATGTTATGGGTTATGTGTGCAAGCATGTCCATATAGCTCTCTAATCTTCATGAATTGCCATGTCTATTGCTTGTCTATGTTTGGGTATTGAAGCATATATGTTGGAAATGTTTGTTATACCTTGTTGGGATGTTTTGGACATGTATAGTTGTTGTTAAATGTGATTTGAGGGCTATTGGAGGTGTTTTTCTGGTATGCGTATCGATACTCGGGATTGAGTATCGATACTCGAAGGCTTTTCTCAGGCAAATCAACACAGGTGTATCGATACGAATTACCCCTGTATCGATACACCTGTGCAAAGTTTGAAGGTTCTACCGATACGCGAGGAAATGTATTAATACCCTTTTCCCAACTTTGGCTATTGCCTTCCCGCATATCGATACATGCTTAAGTGTACCGATACCCGACTGTTATTTTCAGTTGAAAGTATCTTTTAAAGTTCTGAAATGTTGTATTTTGGTCCCTAGATGTTGTATGTTCAATTGGTGGAGTTTGGATGATCTGTTTGTGATGAAATTTGACATGGAAGTATGTTACCTAACTAACTAAGGATTGGTAATCATAAAATTTGATTAATTCCTATATTTTCAGAAATTACAGTTTAGTGCCTAAATGTTTAATTTAAGCAATTTAACCCCTAAACAAACTCCGATAGATGTGTCGTTTCTTTTAAAATGCTTTGTTTATCATATAGGTTTTAATGTGCATCCAGAGAAGATAAAAGAAAAAAAGGTCGTTAATCAAAGTCGGCTTTAACGAGTTGGCTTCGGTTTTCCTCATGTAATCTTCTTAGTTCGGGTCGAGCGTCTAGGCCGGGCTAACAGGGTACCATTTGTTGGTATCAGAGCCAGGATTCGAAATTATTGGGGATGATGGTAAGTGAAATTGGTATGTTTTGATGTTTGATTCAAAGTTAAATGGCATGTTGTTGGAAAATCATGTGTTTTGTTGAATGGTGGTGCTTATGTTATGCTTGGTTGTTATGAATCATATGAGAGTTAAATATGATTGTATGTTGATGATGTGGTAGTGATGTGAGCTGGTCGTGGATGATGTAAAGCATGATGATTATGATATGTTATTACATGCTATGTTATCCTTGAGGGAAATCGGAGTTCCCATTGCCATATTACACTAGTTAAATGTTTTAAATTGGTTTTGTAAACTTGAATCCTTGCTTGAGGCTGGCCTAAATCATGGTTTGATCTGTTTTTGTAATTATGCCTTGTTGAAAATAGCACAATGGGTCCGAGGAGAGAGCTTAGATCGAATATGATCGTGTCTGCGCCTGAGCAGGGTAATCAGGGTAATTAGGGGGTCGAGAACACTTCTGATGAGACTCTACCTCCACCACCTCCGCCTAGAGGTGAAGAGCCGGAGCAACGTGGACAGCCTGGTCCAGGATTGGGTGATCTAGTGCCACTGGTTCAGGCGATCACCGGAGCGTTTCAGGTTGCCGTAGCTGGAGAGCAGGTTCAGGCACCTACAGCTGGGCAGACGGGTTTTCCTTTGGAAAGGCTGGGGAATCTGGGAGCTGTCGAATTCCGAGGTATGTCTCTGGAGGCATTGTAGGCATTGTTAGCTAGTACGATCCGCATTATGTATCAGATGAGATGCAATGATGAGCGCAAGCTACGATGCACAGTCTCCTTGCTCCAGGGTGATGCCTATAATTGGTGGATGACTATCACCGCTAGTTTGGAGCCTAATGATGTGGATTGGGAGTTCTTTCGGAGTTCTTTTAAGAAAAAGTATGTAACACCCCCTTCCCGGCCTGGTAGAGAACCGGGTCGGAGAGCGTTACCGAAAAACATAACGGAGATCGGAGACATAAATCTTAGACATTTAAACAATATTTTAGTGCTAAATATGTCAATTTTATTACTAACTCAAAAAGTCATTATAGCTTTAAAAACTTTATACAAACATAGGCAACATATACACAATAGTAGGGCCACAAGACTAGTATAATTACTTTAACTACTTTGCCACCATACTAGGAGTTCATAAGGACAAAACACATTACTCTTTACTTGTGGTGACTTGCCGATCCTTTGACTGCTCTGATCTCGGACCCAACACTTTGTTAGCCTGAAATGTTATGCAAATGAATGCATTAGACTTACATAGTCTAAGTGAGGTAGCCAATAACAATGAATGAACACGGTATGCCATTTATCATGCTTTGATGACAATCATATTATCAATTATGCAATAAACATGGCATGCTCCTTATTCAATAATAAAAACATAGTACCATGTCATGAACGGTAATATCATGATTTCATAGCAAACAATATCAATAATCAATATTTTCCCTTGGACCGATTCAACAGTATTTGGATACGCGAATTCCACCACATCACCAACAATAATGGTCATGTCATAATCCCTCCGCCGCACCAATTGACCAATACACAACACATCCCTCCGCCGCACCAATGGCCGAAGCCCAATACCCGTACCAATGAGCTCATGAATTCTATGGCATGCCAATTGTATCCAATACTTCGAATCCAAAGTTCAACAACAATGATTCATAACAATATTTCATATCAATAAACAATATCAATAATTCATGTCATACTTATCACATGTCAATGCTTTTAATGATTTTCATGACAACAATAATCATACTATGAATCATATAAACTTACCAGATGCAGATAAATTCATAATTAATTCAACGGGGCAGCACCGAGCCTACCCCTGACACGACTACACTCACCTCGATATTAGGGTTCCCGTATAACATCACCTTTTCCCTTGGTTGACGGTCGTCCTTTATCGATTTCTTGGACTAGGTTAAATATGAATCGGTTAGGACCGACAAGACAACATCTAATAAATATGAAAATATTAATCGAACTCGATATCAAAACTTTGACCAACCAAGGATTTGAGCTTACCCCGACGTCGATAGAGATTCGATATTATTATATCGAATTTATCGGACCACCAATTTAATACTGAACTCGTCTAACTATTCGATGTATCTCACTAAAATATTTTCTTTCTCACTTGTCGTGCACCACCCCTCACGTATATATATATATATATATATATTCGGCTCCTTGATGAAATTAAAAAACAATGGCCCCTATTTATATAAGCATGGCCGGCCTTCATTCTCATTGCCATTCTCCACGTCAATTGGGAACGTGGCATGGCCTAAGGCCATGTTGAATTTTCATTTGCCACGTAGTGGCAATATTTGCCACCAAAATGGCCATTTGCCGAGTGTCTCCTAACGTGGGAATTGCCCACGGCAATTCCTTCAAATTGAAGGAGTTGGCCGTGGGTCCCATGACCCTTTATATATTTTTCTTTTTTTTAATAATAATAATAATAATAAACCAAATAAATAGGTTTCGAACTTAATTTTTACTAAACCCGAATAATCTAATAATAATAAACTCGAATAAATAATTTATAGAACCGATATAAAATATTCGGTCATCGGAACCTAATTCCGACTAGACCGGTTTTTGGGATGTGACAACTCTCTCCCCCTTTAAAAAAAAATTCGTCCTCGAATTTTCTCCGACAACAATACGCTCATCTATATGAGCCTGACTGAATTTAGACATCTACACATAAAGAGATCGAATTAGTCGGCAAGTCACAATACACAACAAAATAACTCCTAGGTGGCAAAGTAACATAACATACAATAGAAACATGCATAGGTTTAGTCCAGAACCGACTAAACTCTAGCTCTGATACCACAAATGTAACACCCCCTTCCCGGCCTGGTAGAGAACCGGGTCGGAGAGCGTTACCAAAAAATATAACGGAGATCGGAGACATAAATCTTAGACATTTAAACAATATTTTAGTGCTAAATATGTCAATTTTATTACTAACTCAAAAAGTCATTATTGCTTTAAAAACTTTATACAAACATAGGCAACATATACACAATAGTAGGGCCACAAGACTAGTATAATTACTTTAACTACTTTGCCACCATACTAGGAGTTCATAAGGACAAAACACATTACTCTTTACTTGTGGTGACTTGCCGATCCTTTGACTGCTCTGATCTCGGACCCAACATTTTGTTAGCTTGAAATGTTATGCAAATGAATGCATTAGACTTACATAGTCTAAGTGAGGTAGCCAATAACAATGAATGAACACGGTATGCCATTTATCATGCTTTGATGACAATCATATTATCAATTATGCAATAAACATGGCATGCTCCTTATTCAATAATAAAAACATAGTACCATGTCATGAACGGTAATATCATGATTTCATAGCAAACAATATCAATAATCAATATTTTTCCTTGGACCGATTCAACAGTATTTGGATACGCGAATTCCACCACATCACCAACAATAATGGTCATGTCATAATTCCTCCGCCGCACCAATTGACCAATACACAACACATCCCTCCGCCGCACCAATGGCCGAAGCCCAATACCCGTACCAATGAGCTCGTGAATTCTATG
The DNA here is from genome assembly GCA_958450335.1 of Hibiscus tridactylites. NCBI lineage: Eukaryota > Viridiplantae > Streptophyta > Magnoliopsida > Malvales > Malvaceae > Hibiscus > Hibiscus tridactylites. Next base: position 21,442,402 of record OY288284.1, on the reverse strand, counting down.
GCATGCCAATTGTATCCAATACTTCGAATCCAAGGTTCAACAACAATGATTCATAACAATATTTCATATCAATAAACAATATCAATAATTCATGTCATACTTATCACATGTCAATGCTTTCAATGATTTTCATGACAACAATAATCATACTATGAATCATATAAACTTACCAGATGCAGATAAATTCATAATTAATGCAACGGGGCAGCACCGAGCCTACCCCTGACACGACTACACTCACCTCGATATTAGGGTTCCCGTATAACATCACCTTTTCCCTTGGTTGACGGTCGTCCTTTATCGATTTCTTGGACTAGGTTAAATATGAATCGGTTAGGACCGACAAGACAACATTTAATAAATATGAAAATATTAATCGAACTCGATATCAAAACTTTGACCAACCAAGGATTTGAGCTTACCCCGACGTCGATAGAGATTCGATATTATTATATCGAATTTATCGGACCACCAATTTAATACTGAACTCGTCTAACTATTCGATGTATCTCACTAAAATATTTTCTTTCTCACTTGCCGTGCACCACCCCTCACGTATATATATATATATATTCGGCTCCTTGATGAAATTAAAAAACAATGGCCCCTATTTATATAAGCATGGCCGGCCTTCATTCTCATTGCCATTCTCCACGTCAATTGGGAACGTGGCATGGTCTAAGGCCATGTTGAATTTTCATTTGCCACGTAGTGGCAATATTTGCCACCAAAATGGCCATTTGCCGAGTGTCTCCTAACGTGGGAATTGCCCACGGCAATTCCTTCAAATTGAAGGAGTTGGCCGTGGGTCCCATGACCCTTTATATATTTTTCTTTTTTTTTAATAATAATAATAATAATAAACCAAATAAATAGGTTTCGAACTTAATTTTTACTAAACCCGAATAATCTAATAATAATAAACTCGAATAAATAATTTATAGAACCGATATAAAATATTCGGTCATCGGAACCTAATTCCGACTAGACCGGTTTTTGGGATGTGACAACTCTCTCCCCCTTTAAAAAAAAATCGTCCTCGAATTTTCTCCGACAACAATACGCTCATCTATATGAGCCTGACTGAATTTAGACATCTACACATAAAGAGATCGAATTAGTCGGCAAGTCACAATACACAACAAAATAACTCTTAGGTGGCAAAGTAACATAACATACAATAGAAACATGCATAGGTTTAGTCCAGAACCGACTAAACTCTAGCTCTGATACCACAAATGTAACACCCCCTTCCCGGCCTAGTAGAGAACCGGGTCGGAGAGCGTTACCGAAAAACATAACGGAGATCGGAGACATAAATCTTAGACATTTAAATAATATTTTAGTGCTAAATATGTCAATTTTATTACTAACTCAAAAAGTCATTATAGCTTTAAAAACTTTATACAAACATAGGCAACATATACACAATAGTAGGGCCACAAGACTAGTATAATTACTTTAACTACTTTGCCACCATACTAGGAGTTCATAAGGACAAAACACATTACTCTTTACTTGTGGTGACTTGCCGATCCTTTGACTGCTCTGATCTCGGACCCAACATTTTGTTAGCTTGAAATGTTATGCAAATGAATGCATTAGACTTACATAGTCTAAGTGAGGTAGCCAATAACAATGAATGAACACGGTATGCCATTTATCATGCTTTGATGACAATCATATTATCAATTATGCAATAAACATGGCATGCTCCTTATTCAATAATAAAAACATAGTACCATGTCATGAACGGTAATATCATGATTTCATAGCAAACAATATCAATAATCAATATTTCCCCTTGGACCGATTCAACAGTATTTGGATACGCGAATTCCACCACATCACCAACAATAATGGCCATGTCATAATCCCTCCGCCGCACCAATTGTCCAATACACAACACATCCCTCCGCCGCACCAATGGCCGAAGCCCAATACCCGTACCAATGAGCTCATGAATTCTATGGCATGCCAATTGTATCCAATACTTCGAATCCAAGGTTCAACAACAATGATTCATAACAATATTTCATATCAATAAACAATATCAATAATTCATGTCATACTTATCACATGTCAATGCTTTCAATGATTTTCATGACAATAATAATCATACTATGAATCATATAAACTTACCAGATGCAGATAAATTCATAATTAATGCAACGGGGCAGCACCGAGCCTACCCCTGACACGACTACACTCACCTCGATATTAGGGTTCCCGTATAACATTACCTTTTCCCTTGGTTGACGGTCGTCCTTTATCGATTTCTTGGACTAGGTTAAATATGAATCGGTTAGGACCGACAAGACAACATCTAATAAATATGAAAATATTAATCGAACTCGATATCAAAACTTTGACCAACCAAGGATTTGAGCTTACCCCGACGCCGATAGAGATTCGATATTATTATATCGAATTTATCGGACCACCAATTTAATACTGAACTCGTCTAACTATTCGATGTATCTCACTAAAATATTTTCTTTCTCACTTGTCGTGCACCACCCCTCACGTATATATATATATATATATATATATATATATATATATATATATATATATATATATATATATATATATATATATATATATATATATATATATATATATATATATATATATATATATATTCGGCTCCTTGATGAAATTAAAAAACAATGGCCCCTATTTATATAAGCATGGCCGGCCTTCATTCTCATTGCCATTCTCCACGTCAATTGGGAACGTGGCATGGCCTAAGGCCATGTTGAATTTTCATTTGCCACGTAGTGGCAATATTTGCCACCAAAATGGCCATTTGCCGAGTGTCTCCTAACGTGGGAATTGCCCACGGCAATTCCTTCAAATTGAAGGAGTTGGCCGTGGGTCCCATGACCCTTTATATATTTTTTTTAATAATAATAATAATAATAATAAACCAAATAAATAGGTTTCGAACTTAATTTTTACTAAACTCGAATAATCTAATAATAATAAACTCGAATAAATAATTTATAGAACCGATATAAAATATTCGGTCATCGGAACCTAATTCCGACTAGACCGGTTTTTGGGATGTGACAAAGTTTCTTAGTGTGAGATACTTGGATGAGAGGAAGCGCGAGTTTATGTCGCTTGTGCAAGGAAATCTTTTTGTGGCTAAGTATGAGGTCTAGTTCGTACATCTAAGCCAGTATGCCCCTGAGTTGATGTCGAGTGAGAGGCATCGTTGTGATCGCTTCCGGTTTGGGCTTGTACAAGAAGTGAAGACCTTTATGTTTTCCACGGATTACATAGATTTTGACGTGCTTGTGTGTCGGGCTAAGGACATCGAGCAGAGCTTGGGTCTGAAACCTCATGCAGGTGGTTCTAGCTCAGGTAAGAGAGCTGCTGAGTTCAGTTCCGAAGGTGGACGGAAAAAAAAGAGGCTGAGATAAGAGGTATCAACCTGCTGCTAGGCAGGGTAACCTTGGACAAGGTGCGTCGGTTTAGGGGAACAGGTTGAGGGCGGAATAGAACACGTGCTAGACGTATGGATCGAGGGATCATCTGAGGCGAGATTGTCCATAGGCTGCTAGGGAGGCACAGGCTCTTGTTGTGGTGACCGGGAATACCTGCTGGAACTGTGGTTCAGCTGATCATATGAGGCGCGAGTGTCCTCTGTTGGCTGGTGGAGGACAGGGGGTGCACCTGCTATTGCTGCACCTCAGAGAGGCCGTGGGCGCGGCCGAGGTAACTTCCAAAGGATGGAAGAAGGTCAGAGAGGTATTGCTCATGTTGTAGCAGTTCAGCTTGAGGGAGGTGGTCTAACGAGTGTTTATGCTCAGCGGGAGGGGCGTAACGACACCGATGTCATCGCATGTACCTTTGTTCTACAGTCTTTATCATTGTTGGCATTGATTGATTTTGTATCCACGCATTCTTATATCTTGAGTGAGCATGCACATATACTTGATACACCTGTTTAGTTGTTGAGAGTAGGAATGCAAGTGACTAGTTCCTTTGGTGAGACTATGGTCACAAGGAAGTTGTATAGGAGATGCCCTTTGTCTGTGCAAGGTCATATCTTTCTTTTGGATTTGATGGAATTACCTTTTTATTGTTTTGATGTGATTCTTGGTATGGATTGGTTGTCTGAGCATAGAGTTGTGGTTGACTCTGATGTTAAGCGAGTCACCTTGAAGCTTGCTGATGATTATGAGGAGGTGATAGTAGGCGAGAATGTGAAATTCTTGTCCAATGTTGTTTCGGCTTTGGAAGCAGGCCGTATGATAAGGATGGGTTGTGATTCTTATCCTGCATATGTGATGAATCCCAATACAAAGAATGTGCATGTGCAGAATATTAGAACCGTTTGCAATTTTTCGGGTGTCTTTCCGGAAGAGTTACCTGGGTTGCCGCCAAACAGGGAAATTGAGTTTGGTATCGAGTTGTATAAGAATAGGACTCCGGTGTCAATTGCTCCTTATCGAATGTCACCTAAAGAGCTAAAAGAGTTGAAGGCACAACTTCAGGAGTTTCTTGATCGAGGGTTCATCCGGCCGAGTGTATCACCTTGGGGTGCGCCGGTGTTGTTTGTAAAGAAGAAAGATGGGACAATGCGGATGTGTATAGATTATCAGCAACTAAACAAGTTGATGATCAAGAACAAATATCCCTTGTCAAGGATTGATGATCTCTTTGATCAGTTTTGGGGAGCCTCGATGTTTTCTAAGATTGACTTGAGGTCAGGGTTTTACCAGTTGAAGGTGAAGGATGTGGACGTACCTAAGACGGCTTTTCAGACGAGGTACGAGCATTTTGAGTTCTTAGTGATGCCTTTTGGTTTAACCAACGCACCTACTGCTTTCGTAGACATGATGAACCGTGTGTTCCTTGATTTTTTGGATCAATTTGTTGTGGTGTTCATCGATGACATCCTTGTGTTCTCTCGTACCGAGGAGGATCATGATAGACACTTAAGGATAGTGTTGCAATTGTTGTTGGAAAACCAGTTTTATGCTATGCTGAGCAATTATGAGTTTTGGCTTAGGGAGGTAGTCTTCCTTGGACATGTTGTATCAGCCGAGGGTATTCGTGTTGATCCACATAAGGTAGAAGCAGTGATGAGTTGGAAAGTGCCTAAGTCAGTGATGTAGGTGCGAAGTTTTCTTGGCTTAGCTGGATATTACCGTAGGTTCGTTGAGGGTTTCTCTAAGATTGTTTCACCTTTGACCAAGTTGTTGCAGAAAAATGTTCGCTTTGAGTGGACAGATGCGAGGCAGCAAGCTTTTGAGAAGCTGAAGGAAGCTTTGACACAAGCTCATGTCCTGATTCAAACTGAGTCTGGTAAGGAGTTTGTAGTCTATAGTGATGTGTCCTATGTCGGTTTGGGCTGTGTGTTGATGCAAGAGGGTAAGGTAGTGGCGTATGCATCTAGGCAGTTAAAGGTGTATGAGCGTAACTACCATACTCATGATCTTGAGCTCGCGGTTGTTGTGTTTGCTTTAAAAATTTGGAGGCATTACCTGTATCGCGAGAAGTGTGTGGTATTCACATATCATAAGAGTTTGAAGTATCTTATGTCTCAAAAAGAGTTGAATCCTAGGCAATGGCGATGGGTGGAGTTGTTTAAGGATTATGATTTGTCGATCGAGTATCATCCTAGAAACACCAATGTTGTGGTTGATGCTTTGAGCAGGAAGGTGGTTGTGGAGTTGAGGGCGATGTTTCCTCGCTTGAGCATATCACTAGATGGTGGTCTTGTTGCCGAATTGGAAGTGAAACCATCCTCGATTCAGTTGATCAAGGATAGGAAATTGCTTGATGATTCTCTTGTCCCTCACGTTCAGAATATTGCGGATGGTAAGCCTTTGGATTTCGGTTTCAATGATGATGGTGTTCTATGTTTTGGGAGTCAGATAGTGGTGTCAAATGATGCTGAGTTGAGGCGCACTATTCAGACTGAAGCACATAGTAGTCCTTTCGCTTAGCACCCTGGTAGTACGAAGATGTATCGTGGTTTGAAGGATGAGTACTATAGGGTGGGGTTGAAGAAGGACGTTGCTGAATTTGTTAGCAAATGCATGGTTTGTCATCGAGTGAAGGCTGAACATCAGGTTCCTTCTGGGTTGTTGCAACCTTTGAAAATCCCAGAATGGAAGTGGAAAAGGATTACCATGGATTTTGTGTCTGGTTTTCCTTTGTCACCATCGAAGAAGAATTCTGTTTGGGTGATTGTTGATCGCCTTACGAAGTGTACACATTTCTTTCCTGCGCATACTACGTAAACATTGGATAAGCTGGCAGAGTTGTATATCACTGAGATTGTGCGGTTGCACGGTGTGCCGAAGTCTATAGTGTCGAATAGAGATCCGAGGTTCACATCGATGTTTTGGGAATGTTAGCATCAAGCCTTGGGTACACGGTTGAATTTTAGTACTTCTTATCATTCTCAGACATATGGACAGTCGAAGCGTGTTATCCAAGTGCTGGAGAACATGTTGAGATGTTGTGTTATTGATTTTCAGAGTTCTTGGTAGAAGCACTTGCCTTTGGTTGAATTTGCATACAACAATGGCTACCAGGCAAGTATTCAAACAGCTTCATACGAGGCTTTGTATGGGAGAAAGTGTAGAAGGCCTCTTTGTTGGGCTGAAACGGGACAAAAGTTGATTTCGATGCTGGCTATGTTGAAAGAAACTACCGAGAAGGTGAAGATCATTTGTAAGCGCTTGAAGGAAGCATCGGATCGGCAAAAGTCTTACGCGGATCTGAAGCGTAAGGAGGTTGAGTTCGCGGTTGGCGAACTTGTGTTCTTGAAAGTATCGCCTTGGAAGAAGGTGATGAGGTTTGGGCGTAAGGGTAAGCTTAGCCCGAGGTTTATTGGACCATATGAGGTTGTCGAACGAGTGGGTCCCGTGGCTTATCGGTTGAGATTGCCTCTCGAGTTGGAAAGGATTCATGATGTGTTTCATGTTTCGATGTTGCGGAGGTATAGATCGGATCCTTCGCATGTGATGCTTGTTGAGGAGATAGAGTTGAATATAGATTTGTCTTATGATGAGGAACCGATGAAGATCCTTGATTCGAGCAGCAAAGTTTTTCATGGCAAGACTATAGAACTTGTGAAGGTGTTGTGGCGACACCGAGAAGTTGAGGAGGCCACGTGGGAAAGCAAGGCGGACATGTTGAAGTAGTTCCCGCATCTTTTTCCTTCAGGTAAAACTTTCGACGACAAAATTTCCTAAGTGGGGGAGAGTTGTAACGCCCTAGTTTTGGGCCTAGATTTTTTAGGCATCGGATTGGGCCGGTCGGAAACGGTTCGAATCGTATTAAGTCGTTCAAGGAAATCAAGGTTCAAGTTAGGATAAAAATATGAAAAATTACTAAAATCCTCTAAAATCATGTTTAAGAGGTTGGTCAAATCAATTTTACAAAATTAGTTTTGGAAGAGGTACATTTTGGGTAGTGACTAAAATGTAAAGTTTTAAAACTCTGGAAAAATGCAAATTTCAACAGAGGGGTCAAGATCTTTGAATCTTTATGGAGCTTTTGTGCAATTACACATTTCCTTAAATTGACATGTGTTTTAAATGAGTTTTAAAATAATTGATTGGAAAGGGGATTTTTATTTTAATTAATAAAATGGTAATTTGAGAAGTTTTATTTTACGTAACTAACTTTCCAGTCCTCATTTCAGCAAAACCCATTTCTAAAAGCTTTTCTCTAGATTTCTTTTCTCTCAAACACTCTCTCTTTAATTTCTTAATCATTTCCCAGAATTCTATTCAATTTCTTCAAGATTTGTAAAGTTAAAACTTGTCAAACATTAAGGAAAGCAAGGATTGGAGGTAAATCCCGTTCTCAGCCTCTAATCTAGGTTCTTTATTGAAATTCCCAAGATTATTGACTCATAATTGTTGTTTTTAACTGAGTTTTGATTATAGTTTTGATTTAAGATCAAAATCTTGCAAAATAAAGGTTTAATTCTTGATTTTCGGAGTATTGTTGATGATATCTTTTTTAGATGGATTATAATTTAGTTTTGGTATGATTATGATGTTGATAAAGTGTTTTGATTATATAGATCCTGAAATCCTTGATATCTTTGAGTTTTATGATAGATATAGTTGAGTTTTGATGTGTTTTGATGGTGATGTGATTGTTGGAGGTATAAGGAAGGGTTTAGGTTGTTTTTAGATGTGATGTGATGTATATTAATTGTTTGAAGTGATGATTGTTGGCTGGGCTTGGTTTAGGATGCAATCAAATGAGTTTTTGGTTGTTTCGGATGGGTTAATTGATGTAGTTTTGCTGGGCAACGAGTTTGTGGTTAGTTGCTGGTGTTGGGATGCATTTTAATGCATTGGATCTCTGTTTTTGATGCTCTAAAAATAGGGGACATTGATCCGGAAGCAAGCGATGCATTTTTGGAAGCTTCGGACGAGTGATCTTCGTGTCAGCAAGCAAAGTTTCGCGTATCGGTGAGTGGAAAAGGATTTTCCAGCTTTGAAACGTTTTGAACGTGGTTTTGGGAGCTTAGTGTAAGTTTGAAACACTTAGCTAAGCTCAAGAGTAAGGAAATCGAAAGTCTCTCTCGGATTGTGCTATGTTTTGGTTTAAAATGCACTTGGATTAAATGTGTTTTCATTACTTATTTTTAAGCATGTTTTGAGCAATGATGTTGCAGGTTTTAAATGTCATTTTGTTGAGGATGCACATGGTAAGTGATCCTTGGGTTTTATGATTTATGCAATTGGCTTTAAGCATGTTAATTCTTGTGAAAGTGGCATTGTGGTTTGTGCTTGTAAAACAGTGAATTAATGAAGATTGACGATTATATTGGCAAGTGATGGTAAATGGTTTTGGTTACTTTAATCGGATATAGTTAGCCGGCTATAGGATTGGGTGCACCGTGAATAAAGTCGCCTTGGATGTCGAGTGGTTGTGATTGTACCCTACACTCCATCCAAGTACCGTAACGTTTGAGATTAAGGTCACAATGGTTGATGGTCTAATCCCGTATGTGGATCTTGTGGTTTGTATCTCATGCTCACGTTAGTGGAATTATACAACTACCGATGAGTGGTGTTGTGGGTTGTGATTGTACCATTAAACTCCACCACGGGTGTCACAACGGTTGATGGTCTAATCCCATGCGTGAGCCTTGAGGGTCCGGCAGGGTGTACGAAGCGTTTGGGACGACGCTTGTAATCTGCGTATCCGATTGTGTCAATTGTGTTGTGTTTTGATAAGGTCCTTGTTGTTGATCACTTGTGAGCCAATATAATGCTGATGATTTAATATACTAGTGATGAATTCTTATCTTGAGAAAGCATGTGATGCTTGAGGTTTATGCTAGAATGCATGCGATGCTTGGTTAAGCATGAGCAAAGGCTTTTGCTGTTGTAATTAATTATGCTCTGAGCATGTGGTTTCGAAAAAAGAAATGTGTTTGAAGGGTCATTTTTTTATGAAAGGCATATGTTATAAATAATGTTGATTTGGTTTTAAAAATTCATTGATGAATGTTTGGTTTTAAAGCGGCCCTCACTAAGCTTCATGCTTACACACATTTGTTTCATCAATGCAGAGAATTGAGCATTGTCGGCAGCAAGCATGCGAAGGATATCCAAGAGTTTTAACTAAGCAAAGTATGTTTTTTTCACCTTAGTGTAATAAGAGGCAATGGGAGGGATTTCCACTCATGAATTGTTTGGTGATGTGAGACACCTTGAACATGCTTGGATTGAGTTTTGAGACTTGTATTTGACCTCTAATTGGCTTGTGGTTTGCTATTTGGTATTTTGGGCATGTTTTGGGTTATGTGTGCAAGCATGTCCATATAGCTCTCTAATTTTCATGAATTGCCATGTCTATTGCTTGTCTATGTTTGGGTATTGATGCATAAATGTTGGAAATGTTTTTTATACCTTGTAGGGATGTTTTGGACATGTATAGTTGTTATTAAATGTGATTTGAGGGTTGTTGGAGGTGTTTTTCTAGTATGCGTATCGATACTCGGGATTGAGTATCGATACTCGAAGGCTTTTCTCAGGCAAATCAATATAGGGGTATCGATACGAATTTCCCCCTTATCGATACGCCTGTGAAAAGTTTGAAGGTCATACCGATACGTGGGGAAGTGTATCAATACCCTTTTCCAACTTTGGCTATTTCCTTCCCGCGTACCGATACATGTTTAAGTGTATCGATACCCGACCGTTATTTTCAGTTGAAAGTGTCTTTTAAATTTCTGAAATGTTGCATTTTGGTCCCTAGATGTTGTATGTTCAATTGGTGGAGTTTGGATGATCCGTTTGTGATGAAACTTGACATGCAAGTATGTTACCTGACTAACTAAGGATTGGTAATCATAAAATTGGATTAATTTCTGTAATTTTCAGAAATTACAGTTTAGTCCCAAATGTTTAATTTAAGCAATTGAACCCCTAAACGAACTCCAATCGATGTGTCGTTTCTTTTAGAATGCTTTGTTTCTCATATAGGTTTTAATGTGCATCTAGAGAAGATAAAAAGAAAAAAAGGGTCGTTAATCAAAGTCGGCTTTAACGAGTTGGCTTTGGTTTTTCCCATGTAATCTTCTTAGTTCGGGTCGGGCGTCTAGGCCGGGCTAAGGGGGTTACATTCAAGGCTGGAAATCCCATTTCCACTAACCGACTCGTGAACCGAGATTCGCCAACGCGAATTTAAGCTTCTGAAGCTCACGAATCTTCACCGATTGCTTCCAAAGTATTCTCCCATGTTAATACCACACAAGAACAGAGGATCAATGCATCATAATGCATTAAAAAGACAAGCAACTTAAACAATCTCGTTGCTCTACCCTAAAGCACCAAAATACCCATAAAAAACAACCAAAATCACCATTGATTGTTCACTAAACTCAACCCATCAATAATTCAACACTTCCATCAAATTTTTGCCATCAATCAACATCCAAAAACATCCTAATATCATCTTTATACCTCCAGCAACTCAATTCGGGATTACATTCATAAAACCATTATTTCCTCGTCATTTAACATCCAAAATATGACTAAAATCGTTCACAAATCAATCAAAATAGTGCCTAAAAGAAAATCTTAAAAATCCATCTTTCAAAGCTTTAATTAGCAAATTTCATCAATTCAATTACAAAATGTTGTTAATAAACAAAACTAGAGAGCCAAAGACTTGGGAATTTCAATAAAGAACCTTGATTAGAAGAGAGAAAAGAAAGATCACCTCTAACACTAGCTTTCCCTTTGATTTGCAAAGATTTTAGTGAGATTCTTCAAGAAAACTCTAACTATTTGAAGTAGAAATCTATAGGCATCATTTAGGAATCCAAAGTGAATGTAATAAGAAATTCTCTGAAGATTTTTGTGTTGAAAAGAGAGTTTGGCTACTGGGGAAAAGTTGAGAGAAAAGTTTAAAGAAAAAGTAGTTACATGAGAAAATGATTTGGCTATTGAAATCCTTTTTAATGAAACTCTTTTATTAAAACCTTTAATTAAATCATTTAAAGCACCAAATCAAGGGAGATAGCTGATACCAACTTGGTGTAATAGCTCCCTAAGGATTCTAAGTTTTGGCTCCCTTTGATTTAGCCATTAAAATAGAATTTCCAAATTTTACATTTTAGTCACCAAGCCGAAATGTTGACAGTCCAAAATTCATTTTTCAAAATTGGTTTCATTCCCTTCACTATATATTTAATTAGGATTTTAGAAAATTTTCACATGATTTTACCACATCCCGAACTAAGATTTTCCTGAACTGATCCAGATCTCTAATCTAGATTTGTTAGACCTTAAATCGTCCTTTAAAACCTCTAAACCCAAAACTGGTGCATTACAACTCTCCCCCACTTAGGAAACTTCCTAGATTCGGCCCATTTCTTCTGGGTCGGGTTGAGGGGGTTACATTTAGTGGTATCAGAGCTAAGTTCAAACCTCGGACTGTAAGGCTCACAAAAGTTGTTTTTAAAATGTGTTCGACTTTTGCATGCATCTGAAAAATTTTGGGATAAATGGGAATTTTCTGAAAAATTTACTACAGTATTAAGTGATTTTGAATTGTTTTAAATCTGATATTCCAGTACAAGATCTTACTCTAGACTCTTTCCTTTGTAGATAGATTGATATGCCACCGCGTAAGAGTCTTAATCTATCGTTTGTTCGAGGTCGTGGCCGAGGTTGTACTGTCGCTTCTGGTAGTGATCATTTGTCTTCTATTGGGCAAGTATAAAATCAAAATGTTATATCGGATAATGAGTATGAACAATTAGGAGGACATCAGATTGGCAGTGATAACTCACTTGATATTGAGGACACTGAGACAGTTCAGTCGGATAGCGCCACGGTTCACTGTGAGTTGCTCCATTATCTTCGCTAGTTAGAGGGTTCGAGGAAACCCACATCTATAGAATTCATAGTGTTTGGGATGAAATTATTTGAGGGTAAAACCGGTACACATCTAGCTGATGTTGAGTAATGGCTAAAGAAGTTACAATGATTATTTGGTGAAATGGATTACCCTGCCAATCAAAAATTGAGGGCTATTGTATCATTGCTAGAAGGTTAAGCTCAAAATTGGTGGGAGTTTATGATAGATAATGTTCCATCTAGTCATGTCACATGGGAGTTTTTTTTACAAGCATTTCAGGATCGATATGTAGGAGCCGATTTTTTAGCGAAATGTCGCGATGATTTTATGAATCTGAAATAGAACAATATGTCAGTAAATGATAATGAGATAGAATTTCGGAGGTTGGCCAAGTATGATCTTGGGTTAGTTACGACTGAGAAAGACAAGTATGACTGGCTTCTGAAGGTACTTCAACTACCAATTCAAAGAGATGTTGCTAAGCATCATTATAAAATGTTTACCGACGTGGTTAGTCGAGCTAAGATTGCTGAGAGGATAATTGCACTTATGGAGAATGAGGAAGTTCAGAATTCTGAGAAAAACGTGAAGCAACCGGACACATCTTCTCAGCCTAATTTTGTCAACTTGTTTGGAAAGAGGCCTAGAGATGAGTTCGTTCCTCATAGTTATCGGAATGTGAGACATGCAGCATTAACAGTTTCGTCTAGTAGTGTGGGTAGTTCAAAAGTTCGTCGGCCTATTTTTGTATGTGGTTATTGCAATAAGAAGCATAACAGATAGTGCAGATTGTTGAACAGGGCGTGTTTTAGATGTTGTTTGCATGATCATTACTTGAAGAATTATCCACAACCACCTACAGGTTCATCCGTGCAGACTCAGACACAGGCATCAGTTCAGGCACCTCACCGAGGTAAAGGGCAGCTTAGGTCAATTGCTTCCGGTACAACGACAGGAGGTAGACATGCTCCAAGTGGTGGATCAACTAGATCCGAGATTAGACATCCATGTTTAGTATATTCGACTGGAGATCATGTTGAGTATGATGATATGCATGATGACATAGCATGTACCGTATGATGTTTCAGTTTTTGTTGCTATAATCGATTATGAATTCAGAATAAGAAAGTATAAGTATGTGTTGATAGTTTTGAGATTTTTTGCTAAGTTTGAAAATTTCAAGGACGAAATTTCTTTTAACGGAGGGAGAGTTGTAACACCCCGAATTTTTCCTAATTTGGAAAATTCCTAATTTGAAACCCTAGAATTTGGGAATTTTAACTCTAAAATCCCTAATTTGGAACCTTAAAATTTGGGAATTTCATGTTTAAAAACCTAATTTGAATTTTGGTTTTAATTGGGCAAAAATTGGATTTAAGAGATCGATTTGTATTAAATTTGAAACTATAGCGACCATTTTGTCAATCGGGTAATCTTTGGTGCCTTATTTGTGAACCCTAGAAATTCCAAGGACTTGCCTTGTAGTTTACCCTTAAAATGAGATATAAAATCTCTTTTTAACTTTAGAAAATCACATTTGAGTTTGCGGCAGCCACACCCTTCGCCATCTCTCTTGACAACTCTCCCCTCGTCTCTTTTGTTTTCGATCAACCTCATGCCAAGTTCTGATCACCTCTTCCTTCGGTCCGTTTTGTAATCGGTCACCACCATTGTGACCATCATCGACTCACAAACAAACTCTATCCATCAGATCATCCTTTCCAACCATCGTTTGTGAGAAAATTAAGAGAAACCGTTTGACTCCTTTTTTCCCCTTCAAACCACCCTTTGGTCTTGGATTGTCTCCCTCATCACTATTTGCTCAGAATCCGAAAAACCTTTCGTTTTCAATTCAATTTTTCTGCTCTGTCCGTTCTTCTACCTCTCGCGCCACCATCATTCTCCCTTCGTGTTCGGTTTAGTCAGATTCACACTGTCGTCCACTCCTCTCCTCTGTTTGTGTATGTTGGGTAAGCCATCGTGATTTTTTTCTTGTTACCTTTGAATCTGGTTTTGTGGGCGTTGATCTATAATTTTGGATGCTTTCAAACCATTCTGATTAGTTGCCCACGCTGCGTTGTTGTGTCGTTGTTGTTTTTGTCATCATCCTTGCCCCGTCATTGTGGCCTTGGTGTGGTCGATGTTCATCATCCACTGACGTTATCGTTTAGTTCTATCGCCGTCGTGGTTGATGATTAATCCTAGCCGCCATCGGTTGGGTTCTATAAACCCTAGTTTTGTTTGCAGCAAATAGATGTTGGTTGGGCTTGTGTGTGTGAAGTTGGGATTGAACCCAACTAGTGAACCCACAATTTGCTCATTGTGTAGTTCGGTTGGGCTAGTTCTTTGACCAAAAGTGTGAGGGCCTAGTTTGGTATAAGTGTGTGACCCAAACTGTGGGATTTAATGAACCAAACCATATCAAAATTTGAGAACATGAACCAGATTGAGTTATCTAAACCAATTGTGAACTAAACCAGCAATCTGAACTGAACAAGATCTTGACCGAGTGAACCAGATCGTAACAGTAGACCAACCCGAACCAGTTTTGGACCTTGGACCATTTGACCTTTTTGACTGTGTTGACCTTTGACCAAGTTGACTATTGACCAATCAAGTCAATGTTGACTTTAACCATAGTTGACTTTGACCTTTGACCAAAGTTGACTTTTCAGAGAACCTTCATCTTGCTCTTTTTCAACATTCTGAGTTTGAATCCGCTGCCCGTTTTGTCAAATTCAAACCCGAGAGCTTCGTTTTACTATTTACAATTAATTTTATTTAGTAATTTTAGATAAATTGAATATCAGATTGACCCGAGTTATTCTCGTGTTCAGGTACCGAGCTTGAGATCGACGAGTTACCTCCAGTTGTTTAGTCTGACCAGGCACGTTCTTCGAGATCTCTACGTGAGTTTGTCTTCAACTTAGTATTATGTTTTATAGTTGGTGGCTTAGTGATAGTATTAGTTATTAATTTTGAGTTATCCTCGTAGGTTCTGATTCAGCTAGATTTGAGTGTGAGACAAGATTTTCTCGGCATTAGAGCTATTGTTGCTAAAGGTGTATTTCTTACTGTGTTATATATTTGAAACTTATGTTTTATACTCTGCTTGATTTGTTATCTGAATGATTGTGTTTTGTGAAGGGTTTTTACAACACCATACATGACATACTAAATTGTGTTTTTAAATCAAGCATCGGATTTTCAGAAAATGTAACTCTTGTAAGAGTTCGGATTTATGATTTTTAAATCATATCATTGTGTCATTGGAATTGGTTCTTTGTTCGAAAAATGGTGAGGGAAACCTCCACTCTGGCGAGGGCAGCCTCCACTCTGTATGATATCGGATGGTCGGGTATTGAGTCATGCATCGGACATCACATCATTATGATTTTGATTTATCGGATTTAATGTGTTTTTGAGAAACTTTATCGGAAAATAAAATACTATTTTGATTTTTTGTTTGTTTGCACTTTAGAGACACACTAATCTCTTTAGCTTACACCTCTTTAGTTTCTCTTTTAGATACTCAGACTCTTTACGCAACTCGGTACTTGGAGCATCTCATATTTATTCAGATATCTTATCATTCAGTATGAACTCTTTTGTTTACTTCGGATTACTATTTTAACATTATTTGGGACATTTATGTAATATGGACTTTGGGACTGTTTATAATTTAGGTTTTATCAAATGCATGCATTTATTAAGTTATTTTCAGATATTTAATCAAATTTTCGGAACAATGTTATACGACTACGTTTTAAAATAAATGAAATGTTATTGAGCTTATTTATTTTTGATAATAATCTTGCATTTTAAAGTATTTAAACCTAAGATTTATAACTTGAGGGACAAGTTTTCAACGCGACTTCCTAGATTTGGTCCATTTCTTTTGGGTCGAGTTTAGGGGGTTACAGTATAAGTCTTTAACCTTTGAATCTTTTTCCTCGTTGCCCTTTAAATGTCTTCTTGTAACTGCTTGTATTCTGATATATTCTGACATATGATTCCCTTGAATATTGTCCCTTTCTTGAACTGAGTATTCTCTGACCGGGTTCAAACCGTCATATTGCCTTCTCCTTGTCTGTCAAACTCATTGGCCATTAAGAACACTGTCTAACTCAATTAGTCCTCGAATCGATACCTCTAATGAATGCAAAATGATGTCAAGTAAAAAACAAGAAAATAAAACAAAACAAAAAAAGAAACAGTGTTAGTATTGTGGATTAATATGAAAAACAAATAAAAAATTATTGTTAGAGAAAATCACATAATATTTAGCAAAGAAAATAACTAGAGAAATGAATTTAAACCGGCAGCACTTGTCCTAGGCTCATTTCTGGCTCTAGCGGGGTGGGTTTCTAAACAGAATGTGGGTTGTTTTTCTAGACTCTTGGTTCCCGAACTGTCGTTACTATCTACTGCGATAGTAAGACATCGATTCGGTGGTATAGGTCTCTTATAACGGAGGAGTGGGCCCTACGGTGCATAAGTTTAGTATACCGGAAGAAGACAAAAATCCAAACTCAGAGCTGGAGAGCATCAAGTCAGATATTGTCTTTCTCCCACTTAAGGGTGAAAAACTCGGGATAAGGGTTTATGCATGAATGACAGATATATCATACACAAAAAATACCCCCGTTTTTCTTGAAAATTCATCCAACAATTCTTAGAAAAAATTAAATTCAAATTATTGCTTAAAATGCCAAAATGCCACGTCAAATTAATTAATAGGTCTGATTCTCAATTTATCCCCAGCGGAGTGGCCAAGATGTCGCTGCCGTTTTTAGAACCATGTGTAGAAAAATAGCCTGACGATTAGGATTTTGAAATCGGGATTTTACCATTTTTAATTTAATCTTGAAATTGGGGTTTTCTCATATTAAATCGGATTTCCTTTATTTACTCTTGAAAATAAATTTGGAGTCGCCACCGATCACTTTGGTAGACCGGACACCTCTAAAAACGGACCAGAGATTCTTTTAGTAAAATTTGGGTTGGGAGTCGGTTACGTGTAGGGAAGGGTTAGCACCCCTACAACGCCCGTTATCGGTACCTTATTAATTCCACGTGGCATTTTGGCATTTCAAACATTAATTTGAATTTAATTAAATCTTTAATCGTTAAATGGATTCCATTTCGAATGCGAATATCCTTTTGTAAGGAAATACATTTTGGACGAATATAAGTTTTGAAATATCTAAATACATTAGGACACTTCAATTTATATTCAAAATGTATCTCAACACAAAAGGTTTAATGCATGTTTAATTATTGTCTTGTCATTTTTAAGTAAAATCCTAATTAGGGCTCCATTAATTTAATTAATTAAAATCTATGAATATTGTCAAGTTTAGGACTTATGTGATAACACCCAAGAAATTTGGGCACTACCCATACTTGCCCTAAATTAACAATACTCCTATCATTAATGTCACTAATTATTTAATCCTAATTCCAATTTTTATTAAACTAACTACATGTGATTTTCAATTTCTATGTTCAAATGACGTATTGAATCTCTTACCTAAATACCCCATTGATTAACATCACATTGCAATGTGATACTAATCAACTTAGGATATTTAAGCTTTCATTCAATATTCATTTATTTTCTATAATGCCCTCTCCTATCAAATTAATTAAATTTAATTAAAGAACTTAATCCTAAAAGGGTCAATTTTTAATATACTAGGTGAATTAAATTTTCTTAAACAAGTATACTACATGTATATTAAAAAAGCATGCATATAATATAAATTAAACGAATTAAATTAGAACTATTAGACAAAAGCAATTAAAGCTGATTTCAGGACTAATTTGCATTAAATTGAAAATTGGGTGCCCAAATTACAATAACCGAGTGTCAAGATTGTAATACATTACAAAGCTTGAGGGACTGAAGCAGCACTTAACCCTTTTTCTAAAAAATCGCGGATCCTCCCTTGACCCGAATCAAAAACGCGTGGATCGCCTTTTACCCAAAGCCAAAACGACGTCGCATAGCCCTAACTATTTAAAGCCTCATTTCCCGAATTTTTCTCTTTTTTCCTCATTTTTATTTCTCTCTCTCTCTCTAAGCCTTCATTTCTCTCAAATCCTCTCTAATCCTCTCTCTACGAACTGGCTACCACTCCCAAATTCCGTCTGCAGTCTACCTTCGGCCGGTCATCGCGGGCGATTTTCAGCTATTGTCCCGACCGCCGGCCGAAACCCTAAAATATCCAAAAATCCTTTTTTATCCTAAACCCTAATTTACTTCCCGATTCAACCGAATCATCCATCTTCCCCACCTAAACTACTCTACCCGAGCCCTAACATTTATTTTCAACTCCTCCATTCCTTCAAATCTACTCCGGCGACGTTCCTTCCGATTTCCTCTTTTTATTTCAATTTTTCTTTATTTATTCTTCGGTCTAACTTATTTTCATGTTGTTTGCAGGAAATAAAGGAATCAGAAGAAGATATACCTTCCCTCGCGGCAATCTGTTCGTGTTTCCAACAGTGACGGCTGAGGTTCAACGACTTCTCAGCTTTCGACAATGGAGGCTCCTCGATTCTTGATAGCTCCTCAGCTCCCTTTCGAGGGCTTCGAAAAATGGTTTCGACAAGGTCTCCGGTGACATATGATCTTCTCCGATGTCCCTTCATCTTTCCTTGGAGATTCGACTTCCACGGCGGCCGTTTGTACTCCGGCGACCGTTCGAATTTTGGCCGCTTGGCTACCAAGGGAGGTCACCTTCTCTCTCTCCTTTATTATATTTATTATTATTATTAGTTTTTAATGATATGTTATTATTATTGTCCTTAATGGAATCTAACTTTTTCTCTCTCTTCCTATTTATAGGGTTTGTCAACGATGATGTCATTAGAGGTTTGATCCGCATGAAGGCTTCTAAACCAATAGAGGAGCTCCACGTGTCCCTTGGGAGCCGGATGGGTGGGAAATCGAATCTAAGACCCTTTTTGTGTTTGTTTGGGTGTTAATAGCTTGTAAATTAGGAATTTGGGCTCTTATTGGGCTTTTGGGTTTTTTTTATGTGAATGGGTTCTAAGTATGTACATGGACTATATATTGATTGTTTTATATCTATTTATTATATTTTTTGGTTTTATTTATAGAGAATATATATATATATACACCCGAACAAAATACGGGTTCTACACACCTAATAGCAATCTACGAATCTGACTCGATCACCAAACTATGATTCGACCATTGAGTCTCCTTGAACATGGACAACGCAAACTCAATGGCACGTATCTCTGCCTCATTAGATTCTAGCAAACCAAGAGGTCCAAAAAATATCCAAAATCTGACTCTCTGAATCCCTAAGCACCCCCGCGAAACTCATCGGTCTTGGTTGATCACAAGCGGAGCCATCAACGTTAAATTTTAATACACCAGCAAGAGGCGACTCCCAACACACACCCTCCTGAGTCGGACCCGAAGGAGAGGGAACAAGGCACAAATACGGACAACTCCACCACATCGCCTCGCTAATATTACTGCCCTCACGTGCAGCCTTTACGATATGTTTTTTATAAATATTTAAACCTAAACTCTGTTACTCGAGGGGAAAGTTTTTAATAATGACTTCCTAAATTCGATCATTTCTCTTAAGTCGAGTTTAGGGGTTAGAAATCAGTTCTTCGGTTAGGGATAATTCGAAGTCATTAAAGAACACACTGTTGAACATCGAAGGGTAATTAATTACCACTGTAATTCATCCGGCAACTATATCACTATACTCAATAACCCAGCATACTCTCTCAAATCGGATTCCTCTTTTATTTATTTAAATCCTTTTAACACTTAGTTTATTTTACTCGTTATTTATCATCATCTATCACCATCAAGTTTATTCTCTTTCAGTGCGAGAAGTTAAAAGTCAAAGTTTTACCAATCCCTATGGAGACGATCTTAATCTATACTATTACTTGCAACGTGAATACTTGCACCGTGTTGTTATTAGATTATCATCCATCATTTTCAAATAAAATAATAATAAAAAAAAACATTTTCTTAAAAAACTCATTTTAAATAAAGGCCCCTTTCAAAATAAAAATAACCCAAAAGCCCATCTCAATAAAGCCCATTTCTAAACCCATTTCAAAAAAAAATCAAATAAAAGGCCCAAATCTTAAAATAAATAATAAACCTATTTATTTTGTTCAAAAATCTCATTCAAAAAAACCTTAGGAAGATAGCCCAATAATAAAAAGAAACAACAAAAGAACAGGAAAAATAATAATAAACTATAAAAAATTGAATGAATAAATGAAAAAAAGGAAGACGCGTGCGGGTGCCTCAATTCGACAGCCTGGCCGACTTTTGGGCGTCCGTTCGCCATCCACAGGGTACGGCTGTCGACGCTATTGGTGTCGATAGATATATCTTCCCGTCGCCGACCCAACGGCACCGATGTCGCTCGCCGCCGTCCACTGTAGCCGCCAAAATTTACAAAAAACAGTGGAAAAGGGTTAAAGCTAGGGCTTGAATCAAGGGGAAAATTGACTCCGAATCTGAACCAAATTGGGAATTTTTGAGGGGTTTTTCCTAGGATCAAGTTATAGGTCGGATTTGAGCTTCAATTTGGGGATTAAATCTCGATTGTGCATTGAATTGAAAGACCAAGGTTCTAGTATAAATACCCCACTTTCTGCTTTGTGTTCTTCACCAATTCACCATTTAAAAAAGCTTCAAAAGAAAAATCTGAAAATTCTTAGAAAAATTCTCTGCAATTGTTGGAAATTCTTGGAGTGAAGTTCGAGCTTTGGGTCATTTTCCGGAGGCACTTGGGAAGTAATTCGAGAAGGATCGCATACGAGTTCTTCATTTTCGGTAAAAATTCTCTTCTTTTCATGAAATTTTTTTAGTGAATTTCATACTTGTTCTTGGTTGAATTTTGTTTTCTTTGTGTTGTGTTGGTTTTTGTTTGTTTTAGGTTTCAACAAAAATGATTGACAACTAAAAATGGTTTTGATTTAGGAATAAAATTGAATTAATGTTTATTTTAAAAAAAAATAAAATCTAGGGGTTTAATTAGAAGATAATAAATCATGGATAAAAATATAAAAAAAAATGTCTTAATTTGTTAGAAAATAAAAATGAGTTTTGAAATTTAATTTTAATAATAAAGGTTCTTAGCTAATTTAAAGTAGGTTTTTAGGAAAAGTAAATAAGGATGTTTAAAAATAATAATAATAAAAGATAAAAATTTAAAAAGGGTTTTTAATAAAAATAACCATAGGTAAAAGTTTAGAATTTCAAGAGAATAAAAGTTTGAAACCATAAAGAAAAAATCTTTTCTAAAATAAGTTAACTTAAAGGTTTTAACATATTTCAAGTCATCTTTTAAGAAAAACTTTAAAAAAATGAAATAAAGAGTAATAATAACCTTTTAAATTTTAAAAGAAAAAACTCTTTTTGGAAATAAAAATAAAAAAATAAAAATGTAGAAAATCAATAAGACTAAAAAAGTAAAAATTTCAAAAAAGAAGGGTCTTGGTTTTAAAGTAAAAAAAGAAAATAATAAAAATTTTAAAGAAATAATAAAAAATAAAACACAAAAGAATAATTCAAGTTTCTTGTTTGTTCTTTAGAAATAGGCCAAAACTTAGGACTAGGTTCTAAAAGCTTAGATAGAGACGTGTTTGTAGAAAGATTTTCTTCACAAAAAATAAAACACACTTAAACAAATTCAAACCCTCAATTAGGAACAAAAGACTTAGACCTTTTAGGATTTAAAATAATCAAACTTATAATGAATAAAATGCTCAACACATCGAATTTTCATGTTGCTTGAAAAGTGAAATTAATTTAATGCGATGTCTTATCAAACGAGAATGACAGATTAGTGCCAGAGATGTTGGCACTGATTAAAATTCATCTCCCAGGCGATCAGGCTGTTAAAATAGAATGATATTCATTAAACGGACGAATAAAGTCGAACCTTCGTGAACTTGTAAATTCCAATTTTGAAAACGTTTTTAAAATCAATAAGGTACCAATTTTTGGGCGTCGTGGGGGTGCTAATCCTTCCCCATGCGTAACCGACTCCCAAACCTGTTTTTCTGATTTTCGTAGACCAAAAACGTTGTTTTATTAAAACGAAACGTTATATTAAAATAAACCCATTTTAAAGTGATCCAATCACACTTTTCAAAAAATGTTGGTGGCGACCCTGTTTTTTTTTTAATTTTCCAAAAAGTCGAAGCCCTTCTAAGAAAGGGGTTGCGACAGCTTGGCAACTCCGCTGGGGAGGTGTTTTTATTTTTTATAATAAAAACAAAAGAGGGACAGCCACAAATTGATTTTAATGGTTCTCAAAAAGGGTTTTTTAAAAAACTAATAGAATTTGCAAGTTCATAATAGGTTCAATTTATTTGTCCGTTTAAATGAATATAATTCTATTTTACGCATTTTTTCCAAGCTCTATACCCGAACTTTGTCTCGTTCATTTAAGTGGGGGGAACACGATTTGCACATGTAAGAATATTGATTCTTCGTATGAGGCTAGCAAGTACATTCAGGACTCACTCCCTTTGCCTTCATAAGAATGTTGATTCTTCGAGAAGGCATAGGTGGTGAGTCCTCCTGGGTTGAACTCGATTCGTTTGAAGCTTATGATGGGTGAGAATCGAGGGCCTTGCTACCCTTAGTAAGGGACAACAATGACAGCTCGGGTAACCTTTTAGAACCAAATCAAGTTTGAGAATCTAGAGCCTACCCCAATAGAGTCATGCAGAAAGCCTAGGGTGTTGAGTCTGGCCAAAGTCGCAAGAATAATCCGTGGAGACATGTCCTGGAATGTTGGAATGGCTTCCCAGAGTTATTATGAAATTAAATCATTTTGGATCTTTTAGGTTTTATTTCTTTTTATTTTTAATTAAAAAGAGTACTAACCTTTTTGTGTGTAAGTTGTGTTTTGTTTTTGTGGCATATTTATCTTTTGCATACATCCCATATTTGGAGGGGTCGACTCTAAAGCATGTTGTTTGATCAAAAAAAGCTTCTGTCATGGATGGAAGGTACCTAAAGGAGGAAGACAACGCGCAAACAATGAGAATTTGTCGAGTAATCACGTGGAGGAAACATCCAAGTATGCTCACATCAGCACCAAAGCAGAATACCATAAGTCGCAAGCGCTATAGGATCACTTCAAAAGGATTTGAAAATGATCTTTAGTCTACTCGACTTAGGGGAAACGTCAAAAGGACCCAGGAACGAGACGAGTTCGATAAGAGCATCACATCCTAAATTGAAGATGTAACCCCCTCGTCCCGGCTTAGCCAGCAGACCGAACCGAACGGGTTACACGGGGAAAACCGAAGTGAAACCCGCTAAGGCCTCACTCCGATTAGCAACCCTATTTTTTTCATTTTATTAATCTTGTCTAAATGTCACGCTTAATCCTATGTGTGAAGGCAAATAGCGGAAAAATGAACACGGATACGAACCAAGTAGAGGCATAAAGGTAACTTAGCCTTACCAAGTAGTTATTAGTCAAGTTCCATGAACACGAGGCAAAACCATCACAAAGGATACATATAAACTCATTTAGGAAGCATACAAGAATTAGGGACTAAACTGCAACATTTGGAAACCTTTATAGATGCCCTTTAACCGTTTCAACTACCTGCGTTTCGAAACAGGACTACCCGTTTCGAAACGTGGGCTTCATTCAAAAAGCAACATCAGGCCGTTTCGGAAACGGCTCCTCATGGTTCCGAAACAGGAGCCTCCAGTGGTAAATCATACTAAAACGGCACCACCCCCGTTCCAATACGGGTGCCACTGGAGCTTGGTCGTTCTGAAACCATATCAGACGTTCCGAAACGCCTGGGCATAGTTTGGCCCGAAAATGCATTTTGGCATCTCCAAATGTTCCCAAACTTACCCTGAAAACATCACAAACCACATGGCATCTTATTAAACAAACAATCTAGAGGCAAAACACCCTAAAGACAAGCTTCAAACATGCATACACACAGAAATGGATCTCAAACCCAAAAGCTCATAAGAACACTTTAGTTCAAAAACACCAACAAGTCAAAACACATAGCTATTAACCCAAGGTCATAACAAGACTCAACATATCATGGTATCAACATTTAAAACATGTTAGCAACATTAACAAAGGCCAAACATAGAGTTTGAACACCAACTCCCTAACATGGTCTAGCATTCCCATTGTCTAAGTATTATTACAATTAAGAAAACCATACTTTGAGCTAGCAAAGAACTCCTCCCTTGCACCGCTTGCCTCCGAAGCTACTAACGATCTGCATTGTTGGAAAAAGAGAGCGTAAGCTTAAAAGCTTAGTGAACGGAGCTCTAAAACACAACAACAATGCAGTTCAAAACATATATCTTAGTTTTAAAAGCAAAACCATTTAAGAAAGAGATACAATAAAACAGAAGCATAAACGAAACGTGGTATGCACATGCACAACCATTCACGGTGGTACTACACATCACCGTACACAACAACTAGCATATTTCCAATGGGACTACACGTCAACGTACTCATCTACTAGTCACTACCAGTGGGACTACACATCACCGTACACAACGACTAACCATCATGTGAGGCTTGACATCAACTACGACAACACAACAACATTAAAACGGGGATAAAAGCATTCTGCAATCAACACCATCACACACATAAACACAAAGGCCAACAATCAACCAAACAAGGCAAGAATAGACAACTTACGCTTGGGTCTAGGTTAGCTTCTAAGGCTCCACCCAAACCCCAAGAAAACTTCGTTGAACGATTTAAAGCTTCAAAACAATTTCCACTCACCAGCCAACACACAAACGCTATCCAAGATGTCGATTCAAGCTTCCTCAATACCCGGTGTTGCGTCCAAAACCATTTCCCCTGCTTCTAACCATTTCAAACCAAAGTATCAATACATATTCTAACACTAAAACTCACTGAAAAGCAACAGTCTATAAATCGACACATTTACTCAATCAAAACAAAGCTGAAATCAACCAAAATGTTTCCAAAACATCATCCAAACACAATCTGACTTTACCCAGCATTTTTAACCTTCAAATATCACCAATTAACATCTAAAAACACCCATCTTAGGTCTGTATACTTCTATCCCTCGTTTTACCACAAAACTAAGCCAAAACACCATTTTCACCTTCAAAACTTACCTAATGCACCTAGTTTCGGGTTTTATGGGTTTAAGCTACTTATTAACATTATTTAGCATCCAAAAATAGTTCAAAAACATCCCACCAAGCACCCATTAAAAACTCATATGAAAATTTCATAAACTTGTCTCTTTTCCATCAAAACTTTGGAACCCAAAATGAAAAATCAATGTTTTGTTAAGATTTCAAAAAGATAAGATTTAATAAATAAAACCCAAGGTAAAAGTGATGATTACCTTTGAAAATCTTCTATGGAAAAGCCTTTGAGTCAAAGAAGAGATGGTGGGAAGCTTTGGGGAGAAAGTTTTGAGCTTTTAGGTTTTTGGAATAAAGATGACTCTTCAAATCCCAAAACCCCTTTTCAAAATTTCATTAATGGTGTTATCGTAAATAATGACACTTTTATAAAAATCAGCATTTTAATTTAAAATTAACCCAAAACTAGTCCTAGATCAAAACTGATAACTCCCGGGCCCAAAACTCGGGCGTTACATAAGACGTAGCAAAGCATGTGGTGTCAAGAAGCTACATTTCTTCGCCCCACGTCAGACCGATAGGGAAGGTAGGACCAAGGCTTCAAAGGTTGATTAAAGACAGCCTGGCCGGAATCTACAAAAAAACAGTGGAAAAAGGGTTAAAGCTAGGGCTCGAATCAAGGGGAAAATTTGACTCCGAATCTGAACCAAATTGGGAATTTTGAGGGGTTTTTCCTAAGATCAAGTTCATGGTCGAATTTGAGATTTAATTTGGGGATTAAATCCCGATTGTGCATTGAATTGAAAGGCCTAGGTTCTAGTATAAATACCCCTCTTTCCCATTTGTGTTCTTCACCAATTCACCATTTAGAAAAGCTTCAAAAGAAAAATTCAAAAATTCTTAGAAAAATTCTCTGCAATTGCTGGAAATTCTTGGAGTGAAGTTCGACCTTTGCGTTATTTTCTGGAGGCGTTTGGAAAGTAATTCGAGAAGGATCGCATACGAGTTCTTCATTTCCGGTAAAAATTCTCTTCTTTTCTTTATATTTTTTTAGTGAATTTCATACTTGTTCTTGGTTCAATTTTGTTTTCTTTGTGTTGTGTTGGTTTTTGTTTGTTTTAGGTTGCGTTTGTTGAAGTTGGAAGATCGATTCTTGAATTCGGTAATAATTTCGTTCTAGAATTTTGTTTAGTTTTTAATTTGATCTTTAAAATTCTTGCATGTTTAAAAAATGTTGTTTTTAAAACTTTGATCTTAAAAATGAAATGATTGACAACTAAAAATGGTTTTGATCCTTTTTGATTTAGGAAAAAAACGAATTAATGTTTATTTAAAAAAAAAACTAAAATTAAGGGATTTACTTAGAAGATAATAAATCATGGATAAAAAATATAAAAAAATGTCTTAATTTGTTAGAAAATAAAAATGGGTTTTGAAATTTAATTTTAATAATAAAGGCTCTTAGGTAATTTAAAGTAGGTTTTTAGGAAAGTAAATAAGGATGTTTTCAAAAAATAAATAAAAGATAAAAGATAAAATTTTAAAAAGGGTTTTAATAAAAATAACCATAGGTAGAAGTTTAGAATTTCAAGAGAATAAAAGTTTGAAACCATAAAAAATAATCTTTTCTAAAATAAGTTAACTTAAAGGTTTTAAAATTTTTCAAGTCATCTTTTAAGAAAAGCTTTTAAAAGATGAAATAAAGAGTAATAGTAACCTTTTAAATTTTAGAAGAAAAAAACTCTTTTTGAAAATAAAAATAAAAATGTAGAAAATCAATAAGACTAAAAAAGTAAAAATGTCAAAAAGAAGGGTCTTAGTTTTAAAGTAAAAAAAAAGAATAAAATGTTTAAAAAAACAATAAAATATAAAACACAAAAGAATAATTTAAGTTTCTTGTTTGTTCTTTAGAAATAGGTCAAAACTTAGGACTAAGTTCTAAAAGCTTAGATAGAAACCTGTTTGTAAAAAAAATTTCTTCACAAAAAATAAAACACACTTAAACAAATTCAAACCCTCGATTAGGAATAAAGACTTAGAACTTTTAAGATTTAAAATAATCAAACTTAGAATGAATAAAATGCTCAACACATCGAATTTTCATGTTGCTTGAAAAGTGAAATTAATTTAATGTAGTGTCTTATCAAACGGGAATGATGGATTAGCGCGAGAGATGTTGGCAATGATTAAAGTTCATCTCCCGGGCGATAAGGCCGTTAAAATAGAATGATATTTATTAAATGGACGACTAAAGTCGAACCTTCGTGAACTTGCAAATTCCAATTTTGAAAACGTTTTTGAAATCAATAAGGTACCAATTTTGGGCGTCGTGGGAGAGCTAATCCTTCCCCATGCATAACTGACCTCCAAACCTATTTTTCAGGTTTTCGTAGACCAAAACCATTGTTTTATTAAAATGAAACGTTATATTAAAATAACCACGTTTTAAACTGATCCAATCACACTTTTTAAAAAAGATTGGTGGCAACTCCGATTTTTAAAAAAAAAAATTCCAAAATTTCGAAGCCCTCCTAAGAAATGGGTTGCGACACACCGTTTGTGTAATACTTAAATAACGCAACAATGTATATAACCGTTTCATTTTATATTATATTCAAGTTTATATATATATATAACCGTTTCATTTATATTATATTCAAGTTTAATAATATTGATTATTAGCCTTATCTATTTACTTTTTTAAAATTATTATCATTTTAAAGGTAAATTACATAAATGGTCATTAAATTTTTAGGGCATTTTTATATTTAGTCATCAAAATTTTAAAACTTTTATATAATCATTGAACTTTTTGTTCGCTTTCAATATGGTCCCTCATCTTACCTTCCGTTAGCAGTTGGCGTAGTTTTCCCTTTTACTTCATAAAATAATGGATAAACTACAACAATCATCATTCAACTTTCTTCTCACTCCTATTTTGTTCACTAAAATTTAAATTTTTTTTTTAATTTAATAACTTAACTTTGAAATTGTTTCTATTTAGGGCAATCTTGAATTAAATTATATATACAAATAGAATTTTTTTGATTTTAGTACATATATTTTTAAATATATTATTTTAATTCGGTTATGGTTCACATTTTTAAGCAAAATTAATCAGTCTGATTTATTATATAAAATATTTGTAAATTTTATGCATTAAAATATCTTATAGTCTAGTGATTTTGATATCATTCTGATTTTTTATGACATTTTGGCTCTGGGTAGGATTACTAAGAATGAACTCTCAACTTTTAACTTTCTAGTTATTTTTTCACTTTTATCACAACCGAACAATTATTAAACTTATCATATTATCATATCTGATATTTTTAATAAGAAAAATAAAAAAATCTTTACACGAATCAAATATTTCGGTTAACCAGTCAATCAACTACTTGATTTAATTGATACAATATAAGATCAAGAATTGAATAATTCAAATTTACCAATTAATCAAAATAATTTTTTAAGGGTTAACTGAACCTGTTTTTAGTGCATATTTTTTAAATAAATTATTTCGATTCGATTACGGTTCACAGTTTTAAGCAAAATAGATTAACTGATCTGATTAGATATATACAATATTTTTAAATTTTATGCATTAAAATATCTTATATTCTAGTGATTTCGAGGTCCTTTTGATTTCTTTTAAAAAGTTTCGTCTCTAAGTAGGATACTAGGCGTGAACTCTTAATTTTTTATTCTCTAGTTGTTTTTACTTTTTTATCACAACCGAACAGTTATTAAATTTATCATATTAACATATTTGATATTTTAATAAGCAAAGTAAAAAAAAATCATTGTCTGAATTAAATATTCCAGTTAATCGGTCAATCGAGTATCCAATTTAATTTGTACAATATAAAATCAAGAAACGAATAATCTGAATTTACCAATTAACCAAAATGATTTTTTAAAGGATTAATTGAACCCAATTTCAGTACAGAATTTTTAAAATAAATTATTTCGATTCGGTTACGGTTCACAATTTTAAGCAAAATTGATTAATCGATATGATCGGTTATATACGATGTTTGTAGACTTTATGAATTAAAATATCTTATATTCTAGTGATTTTAATACCCTTCTGATTTTTTAAAAAACATTTTAGACTCTGGTAGTATTAATAGGTAAGAACTCTCAATTTTTAACTTTCTAGTTATTTTTACAATTTTATCACAACCAAACAATTATTAAATTTACCATATTATCATATTTGATATTTTAATAAACAAAGTAAAAATATTTTCAACAATCAAATATTTCAGTTAACTAGTTAATCGATTATGTAACGTCCTAGACCCGCCTATGCGTTAATACGGATCCTAGGAACTCACATTAGGGTCACCGGAGCAACCCACGTTAAAATTTCAAAAAAACAAATTGCTAAACCATTTAAGATCGTAAATCGAGTTTTGAATTAAACTACAATTTCAGAAAACATTCAGACAATGAAACAAAACTATGATAAAAGTTATTAATACAATTTTCATACACGAATATAAAATAACACATGACGTACATGCCCCCTAATTACACAAGTGTCGTACTCCGCAAGCAAAGCCGAAGAAACTCTCATACTGACGTTGATAGCTGCAACATGGTAGATCTTTTAACATGTGATGGTAAAAACAACGTGAGCTTCAAAAAGCTCAGTAATACAAACTACCAGAAGATACTAAAGGTACAAGTAGGTATATGGCAACTTAACATTGTCATGAAGAATTGGACAACGGTAAGCTAAAATTACGATTTGATAATTCAGTGAAGCATTATTAGGAGGTCACAGAGTTGTTCCTTATTTGATCACCCGAACCTTATGAGGTGAGTCTAAAGCCATAGATTCAAAAGAGATTCAAATTTCAGAAGTTGAATCAAGGAGTTCAAAGTGGTCCATTAAGCGTAAATTGTAAGTTTACTGAGAGTTCAACATTGATACATTCATTTAGTAGGGTATGTTTCAGAAGAGGTCAGAAAGTTTTATTAATTTACTTAACTACCCTCCAACCGAACTCCAAAATACAATTCCCCCTGAACTGCATACAGAAGGTCTTACCCTAGGTCTGAGGCGTAGGAGCCTACCTAAGGGAATGCCTTAGGTCCAGAAAGACTTACCCTAGGCTCGTCATACGTAGGAGCTTACCTAAGAGAATGCCTTAGATCCAGAAAGACTTACCCTAGGCCCGTCAGGCGTAGGAGCTTACCTAAGGGAATGTCTTAGGTCCAGAAAGACTTACCCTAGGCTCGTCAGGCGTAGGAGCTTACCTAAGGGAATGCCTTAGGTTCAGAAAGACTTATCATATGCCTGTCAGGCGTAAGAGATTACCTAAAGGAATGCCTTAGGTCCAAACAGACTTACCCCAGGCCCATTGGGCGTATGAGCTTAGGTCCAGAGGGGCTTACCAGCGGTGAGCCTACAGATCTTCATTTATACCCCAGATAATATACCCAAGATGAAATTTAGTTTATATTAAGAAGACAGTAATATCAAAAAACATATATCATATATATTTTTATATCAAAAGACATATATCAGATTTATTTTTGTATCAAAAGACAGATATCATATATATTTCTGTATCAGAAGACAAAAGCTAAGAATTGAGCTTTTATTTCGAGTAACAGAGTCATACTTTTAATTCAGAATAGATAATCTTAGTTTAAATCAGAGTTTATTCACAAACATATGGTACACACTTTATGGTTAAATATATTTCTCAGAGACGCTTGATAATTATCAGAAAGGGAGCATAGAACGTCTGAAAATTTTGGACTGATTTCAGAATGAGATCCCTAGGCGAAAAAGCTCGGTACTAATAGTTCAAACAAATATTCAGAAGTTGACACATTGAGAACATTGAGATTTCAGATGTATCAAGAGTGATCCAGTCATTTAAGCCTACGAGGGCATTTTGGTCATTTCAACCTCCAGGGGTAATTTGGTAATTAGACTATCGGGTAAGAGTAGTGATGTACGGAGTTCAGAAGTTCTAGTTAGTTATCAGATTTCCGAGTCTCTTTGAACTAATCGCAAACCGTCACACAAGGCTTATTATTTAACCAGATCAGTACACCGCAAGTACTCACTTCTCAGAACTGACTACATTGTATAACAAAAGCTTGTCTTCACCAAGCAACACTGAACATACAACGAGAAATCGAACATGTATTCAAAAGGTACTTCCAAAATAATTGGACATGTGTAAAGCATCTGAACTCGATCCATAGTATCGAATACACACGAAGAACATGTTGCTTTTACCATTGACCTAGGTACTTTCTCCAAATAACTTGAACATGCCTTTATATGGTATTCTTCCAACATCACAATAGTTCCCGAAACGACCATCCAACAAGGGTAGTGTATTACTACTTTCAAGGCTATTGCCTTTGCTTGGCTTTATTGATAATTCTCATTCTAAGTCTTAGAGGTATTTTCAGTCACCTCGATGTCTGAATGTGGTTCAACTATTCTGAGCCTTTCAGTTCTTCTGACTATTTATTCATTTCAGATATCGATGTTATATCCATCATTTCAGATAGTTGACAGTTAGTACCCGAGGATATTTTGGTCTTCTAGTCATTATGTTCAATCTGATCAATTCAGCCTTTTCGATGTTTTCAATCCTCTTTGGTCAAGCTTTTCAGTCCAATATTTTACGCCACTTTGATTAGTTCAGATATACAAATATACCTATATTTTTTGTGAGTTAAATTACAGAGATTATTCAGGGTTCAATGCAATCCAAGTACTCTACAATTCCAAGATTTAAGCTTTGATCCACAACTTTTTAGCAAATGGGGTTTTCAGATGAATAAGCTGTTTTACCAGATTTGGTGTAGATTCCCAGATTATTTTGTTGTCAAGGGTATTTTTGTACTGCCAGCGCCTCAAGGGCTTTTTCGCAATTTCGTAACAAAGCATTTCGGAAGTTAGATCATTAACAGACAATCAGATTTAGAGTATAGCAGTCCTATTAATTTTCTTGGATATTAGAAGTTTTTACAAGTCTCATATCTTCCTAATCGAGTAACTCAATCTTACCTAAGTACTATCCTTTTCTGAAATCAACGTGACTTTAACAGAATTTATCATATACTTAACATGATCATGCAGTCAATTATCGGATACTAACATGTTTCATAATGCATACAAGAGGTAGTACTGTATTACCTTAACTCTGAGCTACATCAGTCGATTCATGATACCTCATTCGATTGCACTCGAATCTCGAATATGATGACCCCCAACATCTCGTATTCAAGGAACTATGAGTACCTTCAATTACACAAATTTACATTTCAATCCGTAATCAAGTACCCTTAACTGAATAGTTAGATATATATACAAGTTCGGGTTCAAGGTCAGATTTGGAAGCTTTCGGTTTGAATTTTGCAAAACGGGCTTCAAAAACAGATTCGGAACGTCGAAAAATATAAAATAAGAGTTTTCTAAAATTTTGAATTTTTAGTCAAAGTCAACGTTGATGTCATGCTAACGTCAGCGGTCAACGATCAAAAGTCAAAGTCAACAGTCAAAGTCAAACAACTTGACTCAGTTGACTTGGACGGGTTGACTCAGACAAGTTGACTCAGTTTCGGGTCGGGACGAGAGTCGGGTCGGGTCGGACACGTGTTTGGGCAAGGTCGAGACTCGGGTCGGGTCAGACGAGTCGGATATGGGCTTGGGATTATTGGGCTTATGTAGGCCGGTTCGATCCAAACCCAAACAAAGTCAGGTTGGGTCGGTTCAACCTTTACCTTTTAACATGGTTTCGTCGGCCGGTCGCCGAAATGGTCACCGGAGGCTCCACTGGTTACAAAACTGCCGGAAAACATAATTTTTCAAACAAATATCACGACCCAACTTAAAGACCAACCGAAATGGACCAAAATCAAGCCAGAAATTACCTAAAATGCCAAACCTTCACAGGAAAACACGAAGCTTCGACGAGGGCCTTACCAGAGTCGGACGGACGATTGGTCGGTACGGTTTTGCTCGCCATGACGCGTTGAGTACGATGGTGAGGCCGGTACGACGAACGGACACGAGAAATGGCTGAAAATGGCAAAATCAGGGGCGGCGCTCGAAACCTTCAAATCATTACCCACGGTAAACGGCTGCACTTCAGCGCGAGTGGCGGTTATGGACGACATCGGCGCGAGGCGACGATCACGTCCACAGCGGCGGTGATGACCACTAACTGGCAGTGTGGCAGATCAGAGCCAGAACGGTGGGGGAAAAACCTTTGGTTACCCTTGGAACTTCTAGATTCAAAAAAGAATGGTCAACTCGGGTAGGCGGGGAGTCAAATGAGTTATTAAACCTTAGCTAACAGGCCTCCCAAACTCATTCTAATGTTATTCCAGGCAACCTTTAACAGAAATGAGCATCTAGCTCAATGGTTCAACACACACTAGAGATACGAGAGGTGTGGTTGTGGGTTCGAACCCCACTAACCCCATTCTTAATATTTATTTTATTTTTTACCACAAAATCAGAGTTTGATAACTCTCCTCCCCTAAAAGAAATTTCGTCCTTAAAATTTACCAAAGTCGGAGAAATACAAAATTTGCTCTTACATCCATTCTTATACTAAAACTTATCCATCAGAGTATCATTATTTCTCGAGAGTCTCAAACGGTCACAGATCAATTTGGTCGTGTCATCAGTCACTTAGCTATCTTTAAACCCAATGACATCCCATCATACATCTCAAACCAACTATTCAGATTACGATATATGAATTCATATAGAACTCCATACGAAGTTAAACGAACACTTGTCTCACAATTGTTATTATAAATGGTCTCAATCATGGGTCAGAATCTTCCCAAGTACCACAGAAGTCAATCATACAACCCAAAGGTATATCTTCCAGAATTCGAATTACTCTTCCATGTTGACCACCAGTTTATGGACGAAAAAATTTAACTATAATTCAAACAAGTACCCAAGGCCTCCCTTAAGGCTTTCCAAAATCAAGATGTAAACATCAAATTTCAGTCAAAAGTGATACATAACGGTCTGTCATGCCTCAAATTTCAAAGAAAATGTCTTTCTTCAAGCCGGGAAAACATAACCAAGATTCTAAATAAAGGTCACTTACTTTCAGCGGAATGTTCAGGCAACTGTTTCCTTCGTGTATAACGAAGTCACCACATAAACTATACTTTCACCAATCTCACGGACACCTTTCTTTTAAATTCGTAATACTTTTATCAAATTTTCATCAGATTATTCTCAAACACAATTTATTACCGAGCTATCTTATATGTAATCTTATATCGGTTATCTCATATGATCAAACATTTATTCCTAATCTGATTGACATCTTCGATTCACATGCATAAACCGTCTCAGGTTCTTTATCCAGATTTGGATCAATTAAGTTAATCCAATTCATAGAATGTTACAGACATTCTTTGCTAGTACGATTCGAGCTACAGCGGACAAAAAACTTAGATTCAGTTATTTCAGAAAAAGTATTCGACATCAGAGTCTCGGTTTGGTGGAGTACGGTCAAGATTTAGGGCATGCACAAACCAGACACACTATGACAGACGATCGGTTGATCTACCAAGAATGACACAACTCTAAGCTCTGATATCACTAAATGTAACCCTCTAGACCCTCAATAGCATTAATACAGATCCTAGGAAGTCACATTAGGGTCACCGAAACGACTCACGTTAAAATTTCAAATAAACAAATTGTTAAACCATTTAAGATCGTAAATCAAGTTTTGAATTAAAATGCAATTTCAGAAAACATTCAGACAATGAAACAAAATTGTGATAAAAGTTGTTAATACAAGTTTCATACTCGAATATAAAACAACACATGACATACATGCCTCATAATTACACAAATGTCGTACTCCGCAAGCAAAGCCGAAGAAACTCCCATACTGACATTGATAGCTACAACATAGTAGATCTTTTAACCTGTGATGGTAAAAACAACGTGAGCTTCGAAAAGCTCAGTAATACAAACTACCAGAAGATTTTAAAGGTACAAGTAGGTATATGGAAACTTAACATTGTCATGAAGAATTGGGCAACGGTAAGCTCAAATTACGATTCCATAATTCAGTGAAGCATTGTTAGGAGGCCACAGAGTTGTTCTTTATTTGATCATCCGAACATTACGAGGTGAGTCTAAAGCCAGAGATTCAAAAGAGATTCAGATTTTAGAAGTTGAATCAAGAAGTTTAGAGTGGTCCATTAAGCGCGAATTGTAAGTTTACTGAGAGTTAAACTTTGATACATTAATTTAGTAAGGTATGTTTTAGAAGAGGTCAGAAAGTTTTATTAATTTACTTAACTACCCTCCAACCAAACTCAAAAATGTAATTCCCCCTGAACTGTATACAAAAGGTCTTACTCTTGGCCTGAGGCGTAGAAGCCTACCTAAGGGAATGCCTTAGGTCCAAAAAGACTTACCCTAGGCCCGTTAGGCGTAGGAGTTTACCTAAGGGAATGCCTTAGGTCCAGAAAGACTTACCCTAGGCTTGTTAGGCGTAGGAGCTTACCTAAAGAAATGGCTTAAGTTAAGAAAGACTTACCATAGGCCCGTCAGGCGTAGAAGCTTACCTAAGGGAATACCTTAGGTCCAGAAAGACTTACCCTAGGCCCGTCAGGTGTAGGAGCTTACCTAAGGGAATGCCTTATGTCCATAAAGACTTACCTTAGGCCCGTCAGGCGTAGGAGCTTACTTAAGGGAATGCCTTAGGTCCAGAAAGTCTTACCATAGGCTCGTCAGGCATAGGAGCTTAACTAAGGGAATGCCTTAGGTCCAGAAAAACTTACCCTAAGCCCATTGGGCGTAGGAGCTTAGGTCCAAAAGGGCTTACTAGCGCTGACCCTACAGATCTTCATTTATACCCTAGATGAAATTTAGTTTATATTCAGAAGATAGTAATATCAGAAAACAGATATCATATATATTTTTATATATCAGAAGACATATATCAGATTTATTTTTGTATCAAAAGTCGGATATCAGATATATTTTTGTATCAGAAGACAAAAGCTAAGAATTGAGCTTTCATTTTGAGTAACAGAGTAATACATTTAATTCGGAATAGATAATATTAGTTTAAAGAAGAGTGTATTCACAGACATAGGGTACACACTTTATGGTTCAATATATTTCTCAGAGACGCTTGATAATTATCAGAAAGGGAGCATAGAACTTATGACAATTTTGGACTGATTTCAGAACGAGATCCCTAGGCGAGGGAGCTCGGTACTAACAGTTCAAACAAACAATCGGAAGTTGACACATTGAGATTTCAGATGTATCGAGAGTGATCCAATCATTTAAGCCTACGAGGGCATTTCGGTCATTTCAACCTTCAGAGGTAATTTGGTAATTAGACTATCAGGTAAGAGTAGTGATGTACTGAGTTAAGAAGTTTTAGTTAGTTATCAGGTTTCCAAGTCCCTTTGAACTAATCGCAAACCGTCGCACAAGGTTTATTATTTAACCGTATCAGTACACCGCAAGTACTCACTTCTAAGAACTGACTATATTGTATAACAAAAGCTCGTCTTCACCAAGCAACACTGAACATACAACAAGAAATCGAATATGTATTCAAAAGGTATTTCCAGTAATCGGACAGGTGTAAAGCATCTAAACTCGATATGTAGTATCGAATACACACGAAGAACATGTTACTCTTACCATTGACCTAGGTACTTTCTCCAAATAACTTGAACATGCCTTTATATGGTATTCTTCCGACATCACAATAATTCCTGAAACGACCAGCCAACAAGGGTCGTGTATTACCACTTTCAGGGATATTGCCTTTTCTTGGCTTTATTGATAATTCTCATTCCAAGTCTTAGAGGTATTTTCAGTCACCTCGATGTCCGAATGTGTTTCAATTATTCTAAGCCTTTCAGTTCTTCTGACTATTCATTCATTTCAGATCTCGATGTTATATCCATCATTTCAGATAGTTGACAGTTAGTGCCCGAGGATATTTTGGTCTTCTAGTCATTACGTTCAATCCGATCAATTCAGCCTTTTCGATGTTTTCAATCCTCTTTGGTCAAGCAGGTCAGTCCAATATTTTGCGCCACTTTGATTAGTTCAGATATACGAATATACCTATATTTTTGTGATTTAAATTACAGAGATTATTCAGGGTTCAATGCAATCTAAGTACTCTACAATTCGAAGATTTAAGCTTTGATCCACAACTTTTCAGCAAATCGAGGTTTTCAGATGAATAAGCTAATTTACCAGATTTGGTGTAGATTCCAAGATTATTTTGTTGTTAGGGATATTTTTGTACTTCTAGCGCCTCAAGGGCTTTTCCGCAATTTCGTAACAAAGCATTTCAGAAGTTAGATCATTAACAGACAATCAGATTTAGAGTATAGCACTCCTATTAATTTTCCTAGATATCAGAAGTTCTTACAAGTCTCATATCTTCCTAACCGAGTAACCCAGTCTTACCTTAGTACTATCATTTTCTGAAATCGGCGTGACTTTAACATAATTTATTATATACTTAACATTATCGTGTAGTCAATTATCGGGTACTAATATGTTCCATAAAGCATACAAGAGGTAGTAGTGTATTACCTTAACTCCGAGCCACATCATTCGATTCATGATACCCCAATCGATTGCACTCGAATCTTAAATTCGACGTCCTTCAACATCTCGTATTCAAGGAACTGTGAGTACCTTCAATTACATAAATTTACATTTCAGTCCTTTATCACAGTACCCTTTATTGAATAATTAGATACGTATGCAAATTCAGGTTCAATGTCAGATTCAGAGGCATTCGGGATTGAATATTGCGAAACGGACTTCAAAAACGGATTCGGGACATTGATAAACATAAAATAGGAGTTTTCAGAAAATTTGACTTTTTGGTAAAAGTCAACGGTCAAAGTCAAATGAGTTGACTCGGCTGATTTAGACGAGTTGACTCAGTTTACTTAGAAGCCTCAGTTTCGGGTCGGGTCGAGACTCGAGTCGGGCACATGTTTGGGTTGGGTCGAACTCGGGTTGGGTTAGACGAGTCGGATATGGACTTGGGGTTATTGGGCTTATGCAGGCCGGTTCGATCCAAAGCCAAAACGAGTCAGGTTGGGCCGGTTCAACCTTTACCTTTCAATAGGGTTTCGTCAGCCGGTCGCCGAAATGGTCACCGAAGGCTCCACTAGTCACCAAACTGTCGGAAAACATAACTTTTCAGACAAATATCACGACCCAGCTTGAAGACCAACCGAAATGGAAAAAAACCAGGCCAAAAATTACCTAAAATGCCAAACCTTCGCCAGAAAAGATAAAGCCGATGCGATGAACGGACGCGAGGAACGACCGGAAAATGGCAAAATTAGGGACGGAGTTGGAAACCTTCGAATCGTTACCCATGGAAAACGGCTGCACTTCAGCGTGAGTGGCGGTCATGGACAACATCGGCGCGAGGTGACGATCACGTCCACAGCGGCGGTGACGACCATGAACTAACGGTGTGGCAAATCGGAGCTGGAACGGTGGGGGCAAAAACCTTTGGTTACCCTTGGAACTTCCAGATTCAAAAAAGAATCGTCAACTCGGGTAGGTGGGGAGTCAAATGAGTTATTAAACCTTAGCTAACGGGCCTCCCAAACTCATTCTAATGTTATTTCGGGCAACCTTTAATAGAAATAAGCATTTGGCTCAATGGTTCAACACATACTAGAGATGGGAGGGGTGTGGTCGAGGGTTTGAACCCCACTAACCCCATTCTCAATATTTATTTACTTTTATACCATTAAATCAGAGTGTGACAAATTATCCGATGTAATTGGAACAATATAATATCGAGAATCGAATAATTTGAATTTACCAATTAACCAAAATATTTTTTTAAGGATTAATCAATTTTTTCTATTTGTATAACCATATCATTCGAGAGTGGACAAAATATGAACAATTCGAAAGTTAAGTTATTAAATTAAAAAAAAGTTAAACTCTAGTGACCAAAATAGGAGTGAGAAGAAAGTTGAGTGATGATTGGTGTAGTTTACCCATTATTTATTAAGGAAAAATGAAAACTAAGGACAACTTCTAGTGGAAGGTTACATGAGGGACCATATTGAAAGTGAACTAAAAGTTTGGTAACTATAATGAAAGTTTTAAAATTTTGATGACCAGAATGAAAGCACCCTAGAAGTTTGGCGACCATTTATGTAGTTTACTCTAATTTAAAAAAAAATCGAATTTTTTTATACCCAAAAAGAAACAACAAACCACTATTAGTTACACAGCAACCTATAGGGGTTCAAGACAAAATCCCCAGACCGAACAAATCTGAACATTCACTTGGTACTCCCAATCTATTCATTTATATTAGGGTTGTAAAAACAAATAATCGGATGGGTCTCAGGTCGGGTCCTGTCAAGTCGGGTCCTGTCAGGTCGGGTCAAATCAGATACAAGTCAATTCATGTCAAAAAAAAATTGAATCGACTCGGGTCGGGTGCGGGTCAGTAGCAGGTCGAGTCCATTGCAGGTCAGGTCCATTTCAGGTCGGGTCCATTTCAGGTCGAGTTCAAACAGATCGAGTCCGAACCAGGTAAATGGCAAGTTAATTCAGGCTCGGGTAGACTTCAGGTCGGGTTCATTTCAGTCCAGGTTCATTTCAGGTCGGGTAATTTCAGGTCGGTTTCATTTCAGGTCGGGTTAATTCGGATTTTGAATTCATATTATTTTTTAGTTCGGTACAATTCTACAAGTAGTCGATATTTATTTCGAGTTAATTATTTAACGTCTTTCATGGAATCGCATTAAAAATAAAAATTTGGCACTAGAAATGAATAAACATATTATAAATGATTCATATTTAAAATAATAAAGTAAATTAAAAACTTGAAATAGGGTCAATTTCAAGTAAAAACAAACTTTTAGGGACTATAATGAACAACAAATAATAAATAAGAGTCAATTTGGATTAAAAATAAAGTTTTAAGGACTTAATTGAATTGAACTAAAAGTTAAAAGACTTAAATGAAAAATATCTAAAATTTAAAGGGCTACAAAATATTTAGCCCATCTAAAATGAATGGGTGGGGGATATGAGCCCAAAGGCCAAAGCCCCAAACTATTAATAATTATTATTTATTATTATATTATATATACCTTATATAACTTATAAGTTTTAATATATATATATATTAATTATATTTATATGTTATATTATAAGTTTTAATATATATATATATATATGTTATATTAATTATTATGTACGTATACATATAATGTATATGTATATATTTATATGTTATATTATAAGTTCATATTAGAGTGTTTAGGGTTTAGGGTGTTGCATTATGGTTTTTCAGTTATCATTGTTGTTTAGGGTTTAGGGTTTAAGGTTTAAGGTTTGAGAGTTAGGGTTTAGGGTGTTGTATTAGGGTTTACTAGTTATCATTGTTGTTTATGGTTTAGAGCTTAAGGGTTTATGGTTTAGGGTGTAGGGTTTATGATTTAAGAGTTATGGTTTATATTTGAGGGTTTATGGTTCATGTTAGAGTGTTTAGGGTTTAGGGTGTTGCATTAGGGTTTATGAGTTACCATCATTGTTAATGGTTTAGTCTGTTGCATTAGGGTTTATAAGTTATCATTATTGTTATGGTTTAGGATTTAGGATTTACGGTTTAGTGTTTGAGAGTTAGTGTTTATATTTGATGGTTTAGGGTTTAGGGTGTTGCGTTAGGATTATGAGCTATCATTATTGTTTATGGTTTAGAGTTGAAGGGTTTAAGGTTCTAGGGTTTATGGTTTAGGGTGTTGCATTAGGGTTTATGAGTTATCATTATTGCTTATGGATTAGAGTCTATGGTTTAGGGCTTTAGGGCTTTAGGGTTTAGGGTTTAGGGTTTATGGTTCATATTTGAGTGTTTAGGGTTTAAGGTTCTGTAGTAGGCTTTATGGGTTGTTATTATTATTGTCCATGGTTATGGTTTATGGTTTATGGTTTATGGTTTGAGAGTTAGTGTTTATATTTGATGGTTTAGGGTTTAGGGTGTTGCGTTAGGATTACGAGTTATCATTATTGTTTATGGTTTAGAGTTTAAGGGTTTAATGCTTAGGGTTTAGGGTTTAAAGTTTAGGGTTTATGGTTTATGAGTTATGAGTTGTCATTATTATTTCTAGATTTAGGGTTTATGGGGTATGGTTAAGGGTTTATTGTTTTGGGTTTAGGGTTTAGGGTTCATATTCGAGTGTTTAGGGTTTAAGGTTCTATATTAGGGTTTATGAATTATCATTATTGTTCATTGTTTATAGTTTAGGGTTTAGGGTTTAGGGTTCATATTCGAGTGTTTAGGGTCTAGGGATCTGCATTAGGCTTTATGACTTTTGAGTTATCATTATTGTTCATGGTTTATAGTTTAGGGTTTAAGGGTTATAGTTTAGAGGTTTAGGGTTTAGTGTTTAGGGTTTGAGAGTTAGTGTTTATATTCGATGGTTTAGGGTTTAGGGTGTTGTATTAGGATTATGAGTTACCATTATTGTTTATGGTTTAGAGTTTAAGGGTTAATGTTTAGGGTTAAGGGTTTAGGGTTTAAGGTCCATATTCGAGTGTTTAGGGTTCTGTATTAGGCTTTATGAGTTGTCATTATTGTTTATGGTTTATAGTTTAGGGTTTAAGGGTTATGGTTTAGGGTTTAGAGTTTAGAGTTTATGGTTTGGACTTAGTGTTTTTATTTGATAGTTTAGGGTTTAGGGTGTTGCGTTTGGATTACGAGTTATCATTATTGTTTATGGTTTAGAGTTTAAGGGTTTAATGTTTCAGGTTTATGGTTTATGGTTTAAGGTTTAGGTTTAGGGTTTGTTGTTTATATTCTAATGTTTAGGGTTCAGGGTTCTATATTAGGCTTTATGAATTATCATTATTGTTCATGGTTTATAATTTAGGGTTTAATGGTTATGGTTTAGGGTTTAGGGTTTTAGAGTTAGGGTTTACATTCGAGGGTTTATGATTTATATTCGAGGGTTTAAGGGTTTAGGGTTTGAGAGTTAGGGTTTATATTCGAGGGTTTAGGGTGTTGTATTAGGGTTTATGAGTTATCATTATTGTTTATGGTTTAGGGTTTAGGGTTTATGATTTAATAGTTAGGGTTTATATTTGAGGGTTTATGGTTCATATTACAATGTTTAGGGTTTATGATTTTAGAGTTAGGGGTTATATTTGATGGTTTATGATTTAGGGTTTGAGAGTTATCATCATTATTTATGGTTTAGGGGTTAGGGGTTAGTGGTTAGGGTTTAGGGCTTTGTGTGAAGGGTTTAGGGTTTAGGGTTTACTATTTAAGGTTTTGGGATTAAGGGTTAGGGATTGATACGTAAATTCAAAAGTCAAAACCATGAACCCTAAATAAAAAGGCTTTCTAACCCTAAATCAATAACCCTAAACCCTAAACCTTTAACATAAAACCCTAAACATGAACCCTAAATATTAAAACCTAAATTAAAACCCTAACCCTTAAATTATAACCCTAACCCCCTAAATTATAACCCTAACCCCTAAATTATAACACTAACCCCTAAATTAAAACCCCAAACCTTAAATTAAAACCCAACCATAAACCTTAAAACTGAAATAAGGACCAAATCGAATATAAAATAACTTTTAAGCTGAATTTCACAAAAATCAGGACCAAATTGAAACAATTTAAAGTATGTGTGCTTGCAGAGCAAGACCCGTATAACGCGGGCAACCCGTTAAAAAACACGCGGATCTTTTTGACCCGACTCACCCCTATAAATAAACCCTCACCCCAGCCACTTTACACCATTTTACCCTACTGTTACTCTGCCGAAATTTCTCCTCGATTTCTCTTTCTCTCAAAAACACAATTTCTCCCAGATTTCCTATCTATTCTCGATCAAAACCTTAGTTTTTCACCAAGTTCTTCATTGTTCTTCCCCAAAATCATTCCAGATCCTATACAAACATCCTACTTCAGTCTAAACATGTTTCCTCTCAATCAAAACCTTGGTTTTTCACCAAATTCTTCATTGTTCTTCCCCAAAATCATTCCAGATCCTATACAAA
The DNA here is from genome assembly GCA_958450335.1 of Hibiscus tridactylites. NCBI lineage: Eukaryota > Viridiplantae > Streptophyta > Magnoliopsida > Malvales > Malvaceae > Hibiscus > Hibiscus tridactylites. Next base: position 21,398,795 of record OY288284.1, on the reverse strand, counting down.
CATCATACTTCAGTCTAAACTTGTTTCCTCTCGATCAAAACCAAACATTTTCTCAAGAACATCATCATGTTCTTCCACTTTCCCTTTTTCAATCCTTCAAAACCTTAATCCCCAAATCAAATATGTTTTACCCTAAAGCCCAAATCAGTCAATATCCTAACCCATATACCCTAATCCCTAATCCCTCAACCATAATCCATCAACCCTAAACACTTATCCCCAAAATCAATTCGTATTCAAAAATCTTTTCATCTTCTTCAGAAAACCCTAATATTCTTTCTTCATCTTCTTCTAAAAACCCTAATTTCCTTTCTTCATCTTTCTAACTTCTAAAAACCCTAATATCCCTTGTCCTTCTTCTGTCTTCTGAGAACCCTAAAAGCCCTAATTTCCTTAAATCGTTTCATCTTCTTTCTGAAAACCCTAATCTCCTTTCATCATCTTTTAATCTTCTCATCTCTTAGATTTGGTAAATTATTGTCTCATATCAGTTCTTTTTTATTTTTTTTTATTTTTTTATACTGTGATTTATGCTAACTTTGTTTCTGTTTAATATGCATGTTTTTATTTTTGGGAGTCGATCTTCTCTGCCTTTCCAATTGTTTGTATATTTCTAAAAACCCTAATTTCTGGTTGTTAGTATATTTCTGTTTGTCTTTTCTTTAAGTTGCATGTCTACTTTGTTTGCCTTTTCATTTGGTTTCTGTTTATGTGTTGTTGGTTTAGTATGCATGCTAGGGTTTCCTTGGTTTAATCCGAGTATTTAGGCTAGATTACCAGACCTGCGGGACTACTGGTGCCAAAGGGGTTTTTAAAAGACCTTGTGGTTTGGTGTAAACAACGTCATGTACAAGGATTAAACTGAAACCACTTTGTTTGTCTGGTTTAGTGTTTTGCTTTGTTCTGAATTTTGTTATGTATGTCTTAATGTTTCTGCTTATGTTATGTATATATTTATGTTTATATGTTTGTCTTAATTTTTCTGGATTTTGTTATGTATATGTTTTTAAGTTTCTGTTTATGTGTTGTTGTTTTAGTATGCATGCTAGGGTTTCCTTGGTTTAATCCGAGTGTTTAGGCTGTACTACCAGACCTGCGGGGCTACTGGTGTCAAAGGGGGTTTTTAAAGGACCTTGTAGTTTGGTGTAAACAACGCCATGTACAAGGATTAAACTGAAACCACTTTGTTTGTCTGGTTTAGTGTTTTGCTTTGTTCTGAATTTTGTTATGTATGTCTTAATGTTTCTTCTTATGTTATGTATATATTTATGTTTATAAGTTTGTCTTAATGTTTCTGGATTTTGTTATGTATATGTTTTAAAGTTTTTGTTTATGTGTTGTTGTTTTAGTATGCATGCTAGGGTTTTCTTGGTTTAATCCGAGTGTTTAGGCTGGACTACCAGACCTGCGGGGCTACTGGTGCCAAAGGGGATTTTTAAAGGACCCTGTAGTTTGGTGTAAACAACGCCATGTACAAGGATTAAACTGAAACCACTTTGTTTGTCTGGTTTACTGTTTTGCTTTGTTCTGAATTTTGTTATGTATATGTCTTAATGTTTCTGCTTAAGTTATGTATATATTTATGTTTATGTGTTTGTCTTAATGTTTCTGGATTCTTTGACATGCATTCTATATTTGTATTTTTTTATGTTTGTTTCGTTTCTGGGATTTCACAGTGTTCTGTTTTCTTCATTTAGCACATCTATACCTATGGATGATATTCCCTATGAGTTGGAGTTTCACGTTCAAAGAGGTATACTCCTTTGTCTTTTTTATTTTCAGAAGTTTATGGTTATTATTTGATCAATCCCTAATTCATTTTGTTTATGTTTTGTTTGAAGCGGGTGAAAATGACCAAGCCTCTACAGTTGTTCCTTCCTCTAAAAGGAGGGCTTCAACAGCTTCATCAACAGAGTTTGGGAGAAGAACTTCTCCTGTTTGGGATCATTATTGCTTCGTTAAGGAGCAAGATGGTCTTTTTGCTGAATGTAAGTATTGCAAAACAAAATGGTATAAAGTTGATTCTTATATTGGTACCTCTAACCCTAAAAGACATACTGAAAAATGTCAAGCCTACAAGGACTTTCTTGTATCTAATCCCAGTAGTTGTTTAGGAAGTTCTTTTGATCAGAAAACTTACTGTGATTTGTTTACTGAAGCTATTATGTGTCATGGTTATGCATTGAGCATGGTTGAGCATGATAAACTTAGAATTTTGCATCGTTATCTTAATTCTATTGTCAAGGATATCTCTAGGTATACCGTTACTAAGCATTGCATGTTAAAGCATGAGAAGCATAAGAAATTTTTACTTGATTAAATGCATTCTATTTCAAGTCGAATCTGTTTTACATGTGATGGTTGGTCTGCTTGCACTTCACGTTCATACTTTGCTCTAACTGCACATTATGTTGATAATAATTAAAAACTTCAATCAAAAATTTTAAACTTTCATCGTTTTCCCCCACCCCATGATGGTGAGTCTATTTATAAATTTGTGAAAAAATTGATATGTGGGTGGGGTCTTGAGAAGAAAATTTTTACTATAACCCTTGATAATGCCTCTGCAAATGAGAGAATGGTTAAGCGTCTCAAAGACGATTTGCATGCCAAATCTCCCCTTCCTCGCAATGGTAAGTACTTTTACATTAGATGTGTTGCCCATATTCTGAACTTGATAGTTCAAAAAGGGTTGAAGGTAATTGATTCTTCTGTTGTTAAGTTGCGTGAAATTGTTAAATTTATTGACTCTTCTGATTCTAGACTATGTAGTTTTGATTCTGCTGATAGAGATTGTGGTTCTGATTTTTCTGGTAAGTTAGTATTGGATATTCCTACTCAATGGAACTCCACTTATTTGATGCTACGTAGGGCTATTGATGCCAAGTTAGTTATCAATTTGTTTGTCAATAGAGAGAATGGCCTGGATATTATATTAGAGGATGAGTGGGAAACTGCTCAATTAATCTGTGATTTTCTTGAGCCTTTCTATGAGATTACTACTCTGTTCTCAGGATCCAAGTATCCTACTTCTAATTTATATTTGGCTAATGTTGTAGGTATTGAGAAGCTTTTGTGTGATGCTCACAATGATCCCTGTGACGGAATTTCTGCAATGGCAGGACCTATGCTTGAGTTGTATGAGAAATACTGGTCTAAACACTCTATTATTCTATCTTTTGCTATTTTGCTTGATCCTCGTTATAAGTTGCAACTTCTGAAGGAGTTGTATGGTGTCTTCTATGTTGAGAATTAGGTTGAAATGATGGTTAGTCTTGTTTACAATGAGTTTGTTAATTTGTACATTTATTATTCTAGAAATGTTCTTTGTTCTTCCTTTTCTTCTAATTCTTCTGTCCAATACAATTCATCTCAAAGTACAAGTGTGTCCAGTTCGAATCGGCTTTGGACCTTCAAAAAATCAAATTTATTTCAGGTCAGTGTTATTTAGGCTATTGTTTTCACTTTTAATTTTTTTAACTTATAGTTTTCTAATTCATTTTCTATTTTATTGTAGAACTTTGATGCAGATTTGGCTGCTTCTAGGAGTGGTAAATTTGATGTTGACTCCTACATATCCTTGCCCATTCTCCCTCGTTCTGATGATTCTGAGTTTGATATCTTAGATTATTGGAAGTCACAGCCTGTGTCTTTTCTTATTCTTTCACTCATGGCTAGAGATGTTTTAGCCATTCCAATAACTTCTGTCGCTTCCAAATCCTCTTTTAGCATGGGGGTCGGATTTTGAACAAGTTGAGGGCTAAACTTTTGCCCAAAAATATTGAGATTTTTGTTACAACCTGTAATTGGTTGTATGATTTTGAACATGAGGATAAAGATGATGAATATCTCTCTGTTGTGAATGATTCTTCATTGTCTGATGTTGCTGTTGAAGATCTCATTCTGAATAAGGTATTCTTCTCTCTCTATCTGTGTTATTGTTTTTTTTGTTTTGTTTCTGTTTCTTAATCTAATATTGTTATCTATTTTTCAATTTAGTTTTTGTTGCTGTTAATCACTTGATGTTGCTGGACTTAGTCTTGTTTTTTATTGCTGGTTGTTGTGTTGGTTGCTGGTTGCTGATTTAAATGTTAGTGTCATTTCCTTATCTTTTAGTTTCATTGTTTACTTATGTTGTATTTTACCTTTTCTTATAACTTATTTTTGTTTATCACTTAGTGTTGTTTATTGCTGGTTGCTGATTTACTGGTTGCTAGATGCTGGTTGCTGAATGCTGGTTGCTGGGTACTAAGTAGTTTTATTTTTTAGGTAGTTGCCCTTGTTTTAATTTTGTTGGTTTCTTAGCTTGCATAGTTAAGTTACCCATAATTAAAACTTGTTGGTAGCTTTCTTTTGTAGCTCGATGAAGATATTTCTGGTAGCACTGAGAGCAAAAATACTTTTCATTTTGTAAGTTTGTATTCTGTTTGTAAGTTTGTTATCCTAAAGTTTGTAATCCTTAACTTATCTTGTAAGTTTATCTTTGTAATTAACTTATCTTGTATTCAATTATAAGTTTACTGACAGGCAAAATTATCTATAAGTTGACAATTTTTGTATTATGTTCGATGTGTTCAATAATCTTGTTTTTTTAACTGAATCACAAATAATGAAGTTAACAAATTGAATTAAACAAAATATAAGTTAACAAAATAAAGAAGTTAACCAGATTAATCCAAGTCAGTTATCCAGATTAAGTTAACAAAATGAAGAAGTTAATCAGATTAAGTTAACAAAATAAAGTAGTTAACCAGATTAAGTAACAAACTATATGTTACATAAATTTTAAGATTTTACTAATTATATATATTGACAAATATTATTTACAAATATGAGCATAATAATGTTAACTTTATGTTAAACATAATACTAATGTATATTATGTATTTATGTTAATTTTATTATACTTATTAAAGCATAATAAGTTTATAATGAACATAATAAAGTTAACATAATATATATTATATAATAAAGAATAATAAGTTTAACATATTATATTAACTATATAATACTAATATATTATATACTTAGTAGAAATTAAGACAATCTTTTAAGTATATAATATTATTTAATATAATGAAGTTAATAAATTTTTAAGTATATAATTTTATTATACATAATATATATTATTATACTTAAACAAATTTCTAAGTATATAATTTTAAGGTAATCTTCACCGGTGGTCCTTTTCATTTAGGGTGTGTTTTATTTTGGTCACCAGAATTCAAAAAAAAGATTATTTTGGTCACTTACGTTTAGAATCGTTTCTATTTTGGTCCTTTGGTCGTTAGTCTCTGTTACTTAAAAAAATTAGTTTCTAATTTAACCCCCAAATTTTCAAAATTTTATTTTTCACCATCTACCCCAAAAATTATAAAACTAAAACCCCAGAAAATTAAATCAATGGCTATAACTCAACACTACAACCCATTCCCCAAAAGTTAGGAGGTGACCAAAGCTTCTAGTTTCATTTTTGTTCTTCTTGAATCTTGCCTTTGCTTTCCAGGTATATTTCTGGGTTTTATTTTCATGTTCTTTGTCAACTCGTATAATTGATCAATTTTCTATCTTGGCTTCGTTTTCTAGGCATGGATTGTGATTATTTATTGGATTCTTAATTTGATTGTTCTTAGATCATATTAACTGATTCTAGATTCCTCATTTTATGGTTTTGGAAACTGAATTATGATGTTCTTTCGCTCTTTCATTTCTGATCTAACGACTTTTTCTCTCAACTGCTTAGTTTCTGCAGATTTACGAAGTCAATTTCTTATCTTCTTTTATATAATTGCTGTAAGTCTTTGTAAATATACAGGGTTTTTGAAGATTTTATGAAGTACTATCTTCTGGAAAACAAAAACGAATGTATTAATCATCAGAAGTTTAGTGTCCCAATGTATTTATTGTAAGGGCAGTTGTTAGGTTCAACCTCTTGAAGCTTTTAGCTGGCTCTCATTGCCCTGTTAATACCACCTTTTAGCTTCTAATTACACTATTACATATTAATCCTGATTGAGAATTATATAAGGTCTGCACAAAGTTAGGAATGTTTCTTGTCTGCACAAAGTTAGGAATGTTTCTTGTAGTGTTGGGTTATAGCTATTGATTTAATTTTTTGGGTTTTAGTTTTATAATTTTGGGGAGGATGGTGAAAAATAAAATTTTGAAAGTTTGGGGGTTAAATTAGAAACTAATTTTTTTAAGTAACGGAGAATAACGGCCAAAGGACCGAAATAGAAACGATTCTAGACGTAAGTGACCAGAATAATCTTTTTTGAAATCCGGTGACCAAAATAAAACACACCCTAAACGAAAGGGACCACTGGTGAAGATTACCCATAATTTTATTATACATAATGTAGTTAATAAATTAAGACAAATTTTTAAGTATAATGTAAGATAAAAATTTTCTAAGTATAATGAAATTAACATAATCTATTAAAAAATTATTAAGTTTATAATGAACAGTTTACACTTTAAATTATTTAACATTTTTAGTCAGGTCTACATTAGTTCAGGTCAACAACAGTTCAGGTTCAAAACAGGTCGGGTAAAATTGGATCTCGGGTTGATTCAATCGGATAATATCAGGTAAATTGCCAGGTCGGTCTCGGGTTCAGGTTCGTTTCAGTCGGATGCAGGTCGGGTTTCAAGTCAAAATTAACAGGTCAGGTTCAGGTCGTTTTCAGTCGGACGCAGATCGGGTTCGGTTGCTACAATAACAGGTTCAACTCGGGTTCGGGTCAGCAACGGTCAGTTACAGTTCGAGTTTGGGTCATTGAATTCTCGGATCAAATCAGGTTCTGACTCGAGCAGGTTTTCAGGATCTGACTTGTTTTTACAACCCTAATTTACATTGCAAACTAATTTGTACAACCTCTTTTATACTCTCCAAAATTAAATCAGCCCTCTGAATAATTTTAAAGTTATTTGTCATGCCAAATTCAAAAATTATAATAAATTACAATTGATACGTGCAATAATTGGTTACTAATAAGGATTACATGGTCCAACTTTGTCATATTTTAAACAACAAGTAAGAATTATTGAATGGATGTTGAGATAAGATGATAAATCATGGTCGGAAACACCTCGGAATCTTTGGAGAGAATGTGGTGTTGAACACGGCAGCAGAAGCGGGTCCAAAATTAGGCACCGTCTTTATTTGACAACAACCCACATGGAAAAGTTATGTTCCCAACATCTTGACTTCACTTGCTTTTGTTTGGTCACACAATTTCCCCCTATATTATACTGAAAAAGGATGGTGTGGATGCTTTTGAAACCTCTAATCCTTCTGCTAATAACTTATCATCACTTTATTAATTTATCTGATTAACATGTGATTATAAACCCTCTAGCTAACAACTATCTAATAATAATCATTGAAAACATCTTTTCTAATTACACCATATTTTACTAATAACAACTCATTACAGCCCTTGACCAAAAGAAGAAAAAAAAAATCATAAACAAATGTTTTATCACTCCACTAACAGTCATTTGTTGATTTGATTTTATCAACATAATTTTTTACATAAAATATTTTTATTGTATCTATATAATTATTTATACAAATTATATTTCATTTTAAAATATGTATTAATCGTTGTTCATGATAGCTTAACCGTACCGTTTAACTTAAATGGTCGGTTATTCGTTACAATAGTTATTGAATCGTAACCTAACTAATAAGAAACAAATAATTGTTTTAACTGTTAATGGTTAACCATTATTAATAGTTTGGTGTTAACCTGTAACCTATTACAATTTTTTTCATATGTTCGTCGTTTCTTTTGAGAATAATGAAATTATCTTTTCAATAAATATTATATTATAACAGGACCTCGAGATTGACGTAGTCGATCCTATGTACAGTATAGATGTATAAATAATTTAATAACAATTGACATGTAAGTTAACCACTAACCATCATATTTAACGATTTAATTAACTGAAATTGTTTAGTCTTAACAATTCAATTAATTAACCTGTAAAATATAATGGTTATATTAATTAGCGGTTGCGGTTTAATATGCATACCCATGTTAGTCACGCTCACGTGTATCTCAAATAATAGTATAAATAAAAAGTTATAACATTTTAAATGCTAAAGATAAAAAAAGGTAATTGTTCTATACACAAGCGCTTGTGGAAACTTTTTTACACAAGCGTCTTAATTTTAGAGGTTAGGGACTCCGTTTAGAGTTTAAAATTTAGGGGTATAAGTGTAGTAGTTTTGAATTTAGGGATTGTTGATAGAATTTTAAGTTTAGGGTTAAAATTTAGGGTTTATAGGTTAAAACCTAAATCCCTACTAATATTACCCTAAAACTAAACCCTAACCCTAAACCCTAAATTCTAACCCTAAATTCTAAATTCTAAAGATGAACCCTAAATTCTAAACCTTTACACTAAAACCCCTAAACTCTAAACCCTAATCCCTAACCCTAAACCCTATAATTGAGGCGCTTGTGGAAACAAAAAATTTCCACCGCCAGTGTATAGGATATTAATCCAAAAAAAACATGGATACTTCATTTTGATTTCTGAAAAATTAAATGAAACTTATTAAACAGGGGTGCACAAAATAGACTCGAAAAAACTGAATATTTCGACTTGATTTGACTTGAATTATAATTTTCACAAGCATGACTTGATAATTTTTAAAATAAAGTTTTAGTTATAAAATGGGACTTCGAATAACTCAAAAATTTTAGTAATTAGTGAATCATATATGAAAAATATGAAGAAATATATATATATGTATATCTTATATAGTTATAGAAAGCCGTTTAAATTGAACCAATTAGTACTATAACATTATAAATATTTAAAATTAAATTTGAACAGAAACCGAACAACTCAACTTGAATTTCATAAACTGGACCCGACACAAACAAATTCAAATAAAGTTCGAGTTATAAAATAAGACTCATCAACTCGGCTTACTCAATTTTTTATTCGACTTGATTCGATCCGATCGAATATTTATCCTACCATTAAATATCTATAGCATAATTTTTTTTGACAAATCCTACATCTAATCATAATCCTACCTATAGGAGAGATGAAGTGGACTTTAGGAGAAAGAATAAGAGTGTTCATAGTAGGTTTAGAACCTATAACCTAAAAAAACTATAAGAGAACAAATATGAATAGTTTGGTCAACCGCCAAATGTGTTTACTTTTATATTGTAATTGTTATATAGTGGAAGGATAGTAATATTATATCTCTCTCGAAAAAGATATTTATTTATATTAATAAGTGTATAGAATAGTGAATATTCTTACCAAATTAACCAATTCGTGAAAATATCGCAGCATAATATGTCAATGTTTTAGACTTTCTGACATCTTAAAATAAACAACTTCCATTCTAAGAAATTTCTAAAATATTATATAATTTAACAAAAACATATTGACGTGCCGTTTGGAAATATATGTTGGTACTTGAATACATTGAATCTTTTAATCAAGAACGGCTTTTTTTCCAAAAGTGTTTTATTGTTTTGTAAATCCATTAAGTAATAGATTAAAATATCAAATTATTAAATAATTCAAATAATACAAATCAAGAACATAATATGAACGTTTGATTCAAGTTAAACTATACAATAGACGGCTTATTTTAGAAGATAATATCAAAACGGACTCAAACAATACGTATAGTAAAATATTGTTAAGAAAATTCAGAAATTACTTCACGACAAGCAGAACCGTCCTTGGGTCTGGGCAATAGGGGCGACGGCCCAAGGCCCCAAGGGCGACGACTCAGGGCCCCAGGGCGACAGGGCCCACCAATCACTAAGAAAATTGAATACTAGAAACTAAAATCGGTAATAGCCCATTAAATTTTGATATGTATATTTTTTTTATCGTTAAACAACTACAAGCTATAAAGGTGTAATTATTACTTCCTAGTTCCTAGGAAATTGGAAACTAAAGTCGCCCCCAACCAAATTGCTTCTTCAGTTTATTTTCTTTTAAGTTTAATTATTTTTTATTATTATATTATGAAATAAAGTAAAAAAAAATGTTAAAAATGCCCACCAGTCATGGTTAAGTATAGAGCTAATGATATTTAGTCTACATATGAGTGTACTATAGGGTCATAACTAAGAATTTAATAATATTTTAATTTTTTAAATTTTAAATTGAGAATAAAAAATTTATATACACTTATAAATAATATTTTTATTTACATTGTTCTTACTCTTCACATCTTAATTTCTCAACACTTTCTCTCTTTTTTATCTTATTTTTTCACAATTTATTTTAAACTTGATATTTATAATTTTTGATTCAATACTTTAAGAAGGCAAGAACTCATTTATTCAAGAGATTATGGTTTATGAGATTTTACTGTTGATATGCTATAACTCATTTGTCAGATATTGATGCAGATGATCTTTTTTCATAATTGAAACTGTTGCAAGTGACTTTGCCAAATGAGTTAATGCCAACATTGAAAATTCTCAAGTTTGTCAAAGTTGCGGATTGTTATCCAAATATTTCAATAGCTTATCGAATCCTCTTAACAATGCCAGTGACAATTGCATCTGCTGAAAGACGTTTTTCAAAGTTAAAATTGTTGAAAATCTATTTGAGATCGTCAATGTCACAAGAAAGGTTGAATGGTCTAGCCATTTTATGTATTGAGAAAAATATGTTAGATCATATTGATGTAGACACTATTATTAATGATTTTGCATCTAGAAATGCTCGTAGAAGTTGTTTTGTGTAACTTGTTCGGTGTTTAATAAAATTTCTTAATGTTTTTTATTTGATAATTATTGAGCGTAGTAAAAAAATATATAATTTACAAATAAATTAATTTATTTTTTATACACTTTGAATTATTTTTTATTACTTGTTATTAGGGGCCTAACTTTTAAATTTGCCCATAGGCCACTAAAATTTCAAAAACGGCTCTGACGACAAGGTGGGAACATTTGAATATTATGTTAAAGATGGGGCTCATTCATACCTTCCCTTGGCAGACGACACAACGCAATCATGTTTTTTGGATTTGGAGTGGATAAAAACAATACAGTAAAAATTTTCCTGCGTTATTTCTTAAAAGAATTTTTTTTTAAATAATGTAAAATAATCTATTGAGTTTAGTTAGTTAGATCGGTTGATGGCACAATACATATGAGGACTTGAGATCGAATATGCTTAAACGTTTAATATTCTTTCAGTCATGGGTGAAGAGAAACTTGAGTAGTATAAATACTGATCAAACGATATGTTCAAAAAATAATTTAAAATATATGATTTTTTGGGTCAAACGATTTTTTTTCAAATCCGGTTGATTTTTTTGCAAAATCATCCATTTATATCATACTTTTTCAATTTAAAAAATAATTTCTAAGCTATATATTTGTATATTTAAACACAACTTTTTGACAATAATATTATGAGTTATATTTTGATTGTGTAAGAAATTAGACAACTTTTTATATTTGAGCTATAAAATTTAAAACCTAAATTTCTAGCTCTTACACCAAAAAATTTAAACCTTAAACCAACCCTAAATGCTAAATTTTAATCATAAACCTTAAATTCTACAAGCTTATATATCAAAGTATTTTCACATCTACATTTCAAAGCAAATAAACAAAAAATATATATTTTAAAATCAATTTTTTCATAATCAATGCACTCTAGTTTTCTCCCTCGTTTTACAATACCAAAAAATACCAAGAATCAAGATCAACGAATAAATACCCAAAAAAGGTAACATAAAGAATCTATTTTGAGAATAGTTTCTCTTATACCAGGTTTTGAAAAAACTAAAATTAAGCTGCCGCATGGTAAAAAAATCCAAAAACTAAAAGCAATCTTTTCATTCACGTTTCATTCACGTTTTAAAAATCATCAACAGTTGTATTACTTTTTGTTTATATAAAAATAAATAGACGAGTTTAGATGGAAAAGTTAGATTTTGTTTTTACTTATATAACATAATACTATTTTGTTCCATTTCATGAGGAATCCTAATTAAATAAACAAATGGGAATCAGAGGACTAAATGATTGATGTTTTGAACAGGTCCTTTACAATTACAGTACATGCTAAAAAAGTCAATGGAAAAAAAAAACATTTATTTTGTGCCTTGACCATGATTCATTGATGCATTCATATACATGTAAAAGGGAAGTCTTGTTTTACATCTCTGTAAAGCACAAAAGGAACGATGACAGGGAAAGCCGCCGGTGCCGGAGCAAGGCAGTACAACAAATCAGAGGTCCCACGTTTGAGATGGACTCCTCAGCTTCACCACCACTTTGTTCAAGCTGTCGACCACCTTGGTGGAAAATACAGTAAGTTCCTAATTAATATCACTCTCCATCTGCCTTAATCTGTCCAGTGAGCCGAAACTGGTGTGATTCTGCACTGTCTTATTTGATGCCCTAAATGAATATTCTGCAGTTTGATTCATGAATATTGCTCTATCATGTCTTTATTATGTAAGCATGCAGCAACAGTAGAAGAAGAAGAAGAGGAAATAAAGGAACCCTGTAACTGTTACACATAGGCTGGTGATGATCGTGTTCGTGTATGCGATATTAGTTTGGATTGTTGAATGTATGGTCTGAAGAATCATTTTGTTGTTGTTTTTAGCTCCAGTCCTGAGCGTATTGTGTGACTTTACTTATGTTTCAGTGAGTCTTTTTTATTAATAAAAATATTTGCTTTTGCGGAAAAAAAAAGCAAATAATTGAAGGTTGGTTTAATTTGCAGGAGCAACACCAAAGCGAATACTGCAGATGATGAGTTCTGTAAAGGGGCTCAGCATTTCCCATATCAAAAGCCATCTTCAGGTATTGTTAGACTTAGATCTTATGATTAACCCATAAGTTACAGTCACAGTAGAAAATCTAAAATTTTACAAACTTCACATCTTATGCAAATTTGATAAATATACATTATTAGTTTTTATAAATTTACAATATGTTTAAATATAAAATAAAATAAAATAGGGTCTAGACAATATCAGTGAACCACAAGATATCACAAATTAAAAATATAATAATTATTTAAATTAATATTTTATGTGTCTCAAGTATACATTCATACATATTCTTAACCCTTTGACAATGCACATACACCTTGTGGACAAACTAATTTGAACTCGTATCTCCTAGGATGAATATCATCTGCTTTTTCATTGGGACACTTGTTAGGTTTTGTATTGACGATATATTATATATACACTATAAGTGCATAAAATATATTGATTAATATCCTATACACTGGCGGTGGAAAATAAAGTTTTCACAAGCGGGTTTATTTAGGGGTTTAGTTTAGGGTTTGGAGGTTAGGAGTTTAGGTTGTATGATTTAGAATTTAGGATTTATAGTTAGAATTTAGAGTTTGGGGTTATATTTTAAGGTTTAAAGGTTAGAATTTAATTTAGGTTTTAAATTTAGGCTTGAAAATAAGCATGGTTGTGTAAACTTTTTTTTACACTGGCAGTGTATCAAATATTAATCCAAAATATATATCCATATATATTTTTTGAAAATACACATGTATCCATGAATTTATAAATATTCACAATATATAATATTAATTAGGTTGGGCGGGTGACTCTCTTAAGAAACATATATAGTACTCAATCTAAATTAGTTAACCTATAAATAAAATATTATTTGTTATAAAAATATAAAATATTAATTAGTTTTGCCTGTGCTTTTCTTTTTCTGAGAGAAAATAGTGTCCGCTGTTTCTTCATGTTTCCAAAAACTAATTTCCATTTGTTTTAGAAATATAAACTCTACTCAAATTGATTTCTATATTTTCTTCAACTTGTTTTTCTTGGAATTTTTTTTCATATTTTGATTGGTGCAACCTTTTTCAACTTAGCCTCATTTAACATTTATTATAGATAAATTTTGAAATTTATATTTCTGAAAATTTATCATTTTAATTAAGACAAAAAGGAGTATTACTGCACGAACCAACTTGACTCAGTGGTTAAGGGAACGGTTGTTGTTCCTAGAGGTCACGGGTTCGAGCACCAGCAGCTGCAGCAGGGTGATTAAGCGTTCATTGTCAAATGGTTGAGAGTATATTCAGAACAGATACTACTTGTAATCACTTTAGCTTTGTCAAAAAAAAAAAAAAGGAGTATTACTCATAGTAGTAATAGGGTAATTATTTCATGCACAAGCTCTTGTGGAAACTTTATTTAAACAAGTGCCTTAGTTTTAGGGTTAGGGACTTCATTTAGGGTTTAGGAGTTTAAGTGTAGTAGTTTTGAATTTAGGAGATGTTGATTTAATTTTAGGTTTATGGTTAAAATTTAGGGTTTATAGGTTAAAACTTAAATCTCTAACCATATTACCATAAATTCTAACCATAAACCCTAAATTCTAAACCACTAAGCTAAAACCCCTAAACCCTAAACTAAAACATAAACCCTAAAATTAAGGCGCTTGTGAAAACAAAAAAAAAATTCACCGCTTGTGTATGTGATAATAATCCGTAATAATATTGTAATAAAACAATTATTCATAACATTTTTATCATATTCTCGTATAATTTAGGTATTTTCTTTATATTTTTTTATTAAAGATCTAATTTCGCACCCCATAAATTTCTAATATAATTTCCTAAGAGTTTACACCTCCAGTATGAAATCTTATGCATGTTCTTGTTAATATAATACTCGTGGAGTTTTTAGGCTTCATACAAATATCATTTTATATATAATATCAGTATAACATCTACAATGTAGTATATGTTCATACTTTTTCTTAACCTTTTGATAAGGTACACACACCTTGCAGACAAAGTTGCTCAAACCTAAGTCTCCTAAGATAAACCTCATTCTCTTTTTCGTTGGGACCACTCGTTGGGTTCAAGATAGTAAATGTTTTAATTTAGTACCGTATATTTGAACATGATTTAGGGCTAATTGCCTCTAATACCAACAAAACAAAAGAATCTGTTAAAATTAAAGTAGGGAATACCAATGGGGAGATTTGAAAAGAATGATTCATTTTACTTAGGTTATTATTAGACCTTGATCGAATCGATTTTGATTAACCCCGTAGATGTACCGAAGCTGCAAAGATAGCAACTCGCGCCTAAGAAGACCACGCCTTGAAGACAATTTCAACGCTCGACTCTTTTCATCATCTAAGAGGTAAACACACACTTCCCACTTCATGCTGCCATTATTAACAAGTGGTTCAAATTGTTCTTAGTTTAGTAAAAGTTGATGTTCGAACCCTATTACTAAATCTAGTGGTTAAGCGTGTTCATACTCAACTTGTGTCGAGTTGTAAACACATACTTCAAATTTGAATGTTTTCCATTTAATCTAGCTAGGCTGAAATTGAGAAGAAATCGTTAGCGTTGAAGGAGAATAATGTATTAGTCATGGCATTTAATGTTGGTTGAAAAGAAGCAAGCCTGAAAAGTCTTAACCTTTTTGATCCACTGGAATGAATATGACATTTTAGAAAATGAGAGTGCAACCGAAACCCTCTCCCATGTCCTTATCTCTTTAATTTAGCATTTAGCAGAATAGCTTTCCTCGTGATAGCAAAGCCTGTCCCCAACAACATGGCTGGTTTCTGCATTGTCAGGATTAAGAAAATTGCAGATTCTGTTTATTCAATTCTTAAACGTGTTTTGAGATGACTATAGTATTTTTGTGGCATACCATACCTAATGTCATTTAACCATGAGTTTGATAACAAACATGTCATTTTTCTTTTAAAAAACACTAAAAAAATTAATTAAAATATTTTTGCAAACAAGTCACTATGTCATTTAATTCTATTAATTTTGTCATAATTCAAAACAATTAATAAACTTGACCCTTCATATTTAAAAAGTATATCAATATGATTTTTTGCACTGTCAAAGCAATCGAGCCCATCGGATCAAAGCAGTAGTTGCATAACTGCATCCTGTCATAAATCAACAAATTATTAGTAAACTATTATTATACTAGAGAAATAACATGAAAGTAATATAACATTTCTAGGAGAAGAACAAGCATAAAACAAAGACTAGAATGATGAAAATTTTAAATATGAAGGTTATATTTATTGAATTGTTTTAAATTAAGACAAAAATAATAGACTATATAAGTTTTAAGGACTAAAACCGTTATTATGTTAAGTCACGTCATTGTTTGCTCTAATAATTAACTAGCAATGAACTATTCATAATAATATTTTAATTGAATGATTTGATAAAAAAAGTAATATATTTGTTACAAAATTCATAATTAATTTTTTTAATCGCATTGTATTTATTGCGGTCGTATACTTAATAGAGATACCAATATTGATGAGTGAAGGATGATACCATGAGACTTCTCATCCATAATGATGGTTTGCAGGGTAGAAGGATCTGAACACAAAGACTGGAAAAGCAACCATAGCCATTTACAAATGGAAGAAGCAGCTAATCTCTTTGAGCATCGGCAGGTACTATTCTTATATAGCAATGTTGCCATCAAACATTTTTTTTCTTACCTGCACTCCCCGGTTTGCCTTTAGCAGCACCATCAACATTAGAGCTCGCCAACCTTGAGTATAGAGATTAGGTGTTTAATCAGCATGCAATCTTTATATTTGCTTCTGAACTTGTTTTTTTCGGACAGGATACGTATGCATGCTTGGTTGGTAAACAGTTGAAAGATGAAGACGATGGAGAAGTTTGTGAGTTATCTCTATGCACCGCTACCATACAAAGCTCAGGAGATGATGAGGAAGGCTGCTTTATTAGGCGCCCAACTTTCATAAGGACTTCAAACCTTTCCAACAATTACATTAATTTGGACTTAACCATCTCCACCACATTCCCCAATTGATCATCACTTTTTGTTTCATATATACATGCAATGTTTGAGTCATTTATAGTAGAAAGTTTTAGTTTTTTCTTAGGGTTAATTGTGTGTTTGGTACATGAACTATACTCAATTAGTCAATGTCAAACAAAATATTATTATTTTTTGCTTGCTATCATACATGTGAGATTCTTCATGCAGATTCCTACGTCCCAAACCATCTTCAAATTTAGGGAAACATATATATGTCTTGCAAGTTTTCTCTAGCACATCCTTCCTCTCAAACACAACTAGTTTAGCATGTAATTAATATGTACTTTTAAGTAGTATAATGTGTTTACACCAAAAGTTTTTGCAAATTCAAATGCACAGAATAAATAAATTGCAATACGCTTCTTCTTCTTCTTCTTCTTCTTCTTCTTCTTCTTCTTACAAGTTTAGCCGCCCAACTCTCCATTCTGGCAGCCACTTTCAATATGCTTCCCGGTGACTAAAAGGATTCCAGAAGAAAAGAGCTCACTCTTGGCACAATTTTTTGGGAAAGTTTAGAGCAACAATCACATTCATAATAGAACTCCAATCCAGGGAATTAAGGGGTTTTTTTTTGTAGGTCAACTTCTATAGCACATCTAGGAGAGAGAGCTTTCGTATTGTAACCATTCACATGCTCTTGATCAGCCATTAGTATGTTATCTTTGATACTCCTCCCTTCTACAAAGCCACTCCGCACTTTAATTCGGTTTAATCTAAGTTGCTACATGTAAGGTTAGTCTATTGGCAAGAAAAAAGTGACGCATTTATACATTACATAGCAACACGAGATTAGTATGAACTCCATCAAGGTTTTTAGATTTTGGCATTTTGGGACTAGTACAATACAGTGGCAGATCCTAGCCAAGGTGGTAGCAATTGAATACCCTTTTTTTGGATCCAATAAGTTTAGCTTAATGTGTGAGGAGAGAAAAAAATTAAGGAAATCTGTATACCCATTTTAAGGAGAAAAAAGAGTATTTATAAGATTTTGGACCCATTTTTTTAGTTTTTAGATTCGCCACCGATACGATACAATTGTAGTGGCATTGAAAGAGGATAAAGTGTGAAAGAAAAATAGTGCTAGAGAGATGAGAAACCATTTAGTTGAAGGAATGACAAACGTGCCACACTAATTAAACTTCCTCGGCAGTGGTTTCTTTCTAAGGCGATTGAAATCTTCGGCTACTTTTCAGTATTCTTATTTATATCTCCATGCTTAAAATTACTTGTATGATTTAGGGTTTTAGGTTATGGTTTAAGAAATTTAAGATAAAGTGTATTTTTAGAGTATAGGGTATAGGGTTTATGATTTAGAATTTAGGGTTAGGGCTTGAAATTTAATTTTGTATTATTTTTTAGTTTTGGGCTTAAGTAGGGGCACCGAAAAGAGACATAAAATTTTTATCCCAATAATAGATACATGTAAGAGAATCATGAAAGAATAACCAATAATATGAAGATCTAGCGAAAGAACTGATAGAAGTTTTTGCAACTAAGGCTGTAGTCGAACCAAACATTCAGCGAACTGTTCGTGAACAGTTTGGCGGGAAGTTTGTTTATGTTCGTTTATTTATTAAACGAATGAACATGAACAAGATTTTCTGTTCGTTTAATTAAATGAACGAATACGAACAAAAGGCTTGTTCGTTCATTTACGTTCGTGAACGTTCACCAATCCATTCATTTATGTTCATTTAAATAAATTTATTAACATGTGTCCATTTCTATTTATTATTTTCATAAAAAATATTATATTTTAAAAAAAATTAAAAATTTCCACATATGCTTGTTCGTTTATGTTTATACACATATGTCCTTTTATGTTTGTTCGTTTATCATTTTAACGAATGAACACGAACAAACTACATTTCTTAACAAATATTCGACAAGAAATTATGTTCGTTAGTTGTTCGTGTTCGTTCATTTGTTCAGTTAAAATTAAACAAACGAACTCGAACATCGTTTACAGGACTATTTGCAACATCTCATTGTTGGAAGCATTCCCTAGTGTTGGATTCTGTAACCTTCATGTCATTCGGTCTGAGCATGGAGCAATGATCTTCTAGATTCAAGTGTTGATGCCATTCGCAAACAGGCCGTACAGATCTAAGGCCATGTGGCTAGCATGTTGAAGATAATTAGTTACTTAGCTGTTATGAATTTGTTATTAGTTTGTTGAATTTGTTAGTCTATTGGGTCATTGTTTGTTTGGGCTATAAATACCCAACATGTAACTCAATTCAAATAATCCATTTTCCAATAAATCAGATTACATTCTTTTTCTCTATATTTGTTAAATCCCTATCGTGTTCTCTTCCTTTTCTACTTTTATCGCCGGTTATCTACTCCGGCCACCACAATGCCTCCTTTCTCACATAGCACACCCTTATATAGTGCAAAGAAAGCATACAAAGTAATATTAGAGATATATACTCTTCCTGTGTTGTTATATTAAAACAGAAGTTAACTAAGTGCACTGAAACGAATGCATTCAAAGACTTGAAAAAGGTGAAAGGATGGGCTTTAAAAAACTAGGAAGGAGATGATCGTTCTAACATAACGATGATAGAGATGATTGATAAGGAAAACTGTTACTCGAGCGAAAATAAATCCATCTGATATGTGAATGGATCATGCAGGGAAAATGAGATACATAATTATTCAATGTGGAGTGACAAGATTGTGAAGCTCAAAGACAAGAATGGGGCTGAGGCGGATACTCATGAGAACATTATGGAGGTTTTAGTTGAATGTTTTGATGAAAGACAAAGCTGAGATGGCAGAAACTCAACATGCCCAAAATTGGAAGAATGCTCTCTTCCAAATGAAACCAGTTAAATCTCAACGCCTGATACGAAACTTTCTTTTTCTGAGTAATTGAAAAATTATTATTTTTATGCCGGAATTCAAACTCATATAAAATAGAGCAATATGGGGATCATGCTAATTAATGGTTGGGAAATTGTTGGACATCTTGTTTGTCACTAATGTAGTAGGGGATTTCTTCAAAGGAAAAAAATGGTAAAGGAGCTCAACAAAACTTCATTTCTCTCATTCTAATGATGGAAAAAAGTGAAGCAGCTAATGACTTTAGGCTAATCAGCCTATGCAACAGTGTACAAAATCATTGTGAAGTTTTTTTTTTTTATCAACAGGCTTAAACCAACAATAGGATTAGGAAGCTTAATTTCTCTTTTCCAAAATGTTTTAGCGGGTACATACAGCTTCACGTCAACGTCCCTTGTACATTCTTCATAATAATGGATGTGTTGTGTATTTCAAGATTCGTGATTGTGCACATAACTCAATGGCTTATCAGGAAAACAAGAGACTAACACTGTCCAAAGTCGATTGCTATATGACACAAATACACCAATTTCCAATTTTCAATTTTTATCTACTTGCAATCCCCATATTTTCCAACTACACCCAAACCATCCAAATTCATCGTTATTGTTAATTAATCAATCCCTCATTTCACAAGGCAATCCCCTTCTGAATTGGTTTCCTCCACGCAAAGGAATTATACTTTTTTCTTTTATAAAACTCTCTTGCTTTCTTCTCCTACCCATTTGCAAACTTATCACAACACTTTCCTTTTCCTTCCCTTGGATGTGGATAGCCCTTTTGACTTTCAAATCTCATTTTTTTTTGTTAATCCTTATACCTTTTTCTTTGCCTCTTCATTTCCTCTATTACCTGCTTAAATCAAGTTTCTGCCGACAATATAAGAGAAAAGGGTAATATTTTTTTCGCTTTCCTGTTTATTCAATCACGATCTTCTGCATTTCTCCACCTTTATTCAATTCCTTTCTTTTCTTTTTAATTACTGGATCTTCATCTGATTTTTCTTGATCAGAATCGGCTTCTTGGTTCATAATCCTTTTCTGGGTATTCCTTATTTTTCCTTTTTACTGCCGATTTACCCTGATTTAACTTGCAATCTGATCTTCTACTGGTTTTGGGTAACTTTTACCTTATAGCTTATTTGATAGTAGCTTTGTCTTTTTCTCACTGTATCCGGAGGTACTGGTTTTAGCTTCATGGTATTGCAGAGACTCTACATTATTGACTTCATTTCAGATGTGGGTTTTCCTTCTTTCCTGCTTGAAACCCCTTTTTTTGTATTCTATTTTGGAACTGAACTGTTTTTATTTGTTCATTTATACATGTTAGTTCTGGTAACGGTCATCATACTTTTAATGTAATGGTAATTCTTTTCCTTTGATTGTCCAAGTAATGACTGAATTTCCCATATCCAACGCTACTAATATTGAAAACATTTGATCATGAAGATTCTAAGAGAATTCAATACCACTGAGTTTAAACGGATTGTGTTAAAAGTATAATGTCTAATATCAGTAGAATTACTTAAAATGTTTCAAGTCATTGCCCTATAATATGACCAATTCAGAAGCATTGTCCTTCTGAAAGCATTCTGCAGACGAATAGTACGGTCAGAATAATGGCATTGACACTGTATGCCCTCTGTGTTTCCCTTTAGGATGTAAAACCAATTGAAGTTAAAATCCCATATCTGCTTTCTTTTTTTTATAGGATCTTTAGTTATAGCAAATTAACCAAATATTCACTTTGTTTTCTGTACTGGGAACAAAGTCCATGAGGTTAAATTCTTATTCCTAGCAAGAATGATGTCCTAGTTTTCTGTCTTATTTATAGGATCTTCAGTCATATCAATCTAAAAATTTATTTTAATCCTTAAAGGTTCAGTCAGATATATAATTTATCTTTACGAGCGGAAGTTCCCTGAATTTGATTCTTTGACTGGAATGTCAATTGTCAACTTTTGGGATGCCTCCGGACCTCCGGTTACCTTGGATACATTAATAACAGTATGTATTCTATTATTTTGGATAGATAACTGTATCTGCTATTTGTGAGCATGTGAAGTTGTTAAGAGCAGTTATACTATGGACAGATGGACTTTTTAGAACTGACCCTTGTCTTAAATTACATCATGCTCTATTAGTCTATTTGGTTGAATGGCTTTCAAGTGGGCGTTGATAGCTCCTCCAAACATGGCTTTATTCTAGGGAGGGCATTGTTGTTGTTCTTGCTTAGGAAGTAAACCAGCAATGATGGGGCTATCTGCAATTGAGCATGTTTGATGTTTCTATGGATTGACTCTGTTATTGGAGTAGTTTTTAACATTGATTGGGATATTTTAATAATTATGTTAAAACATAACAGCTGGAAATCCGAAACTGTGACATTGGGCACTTAGTCAAATAGAATTTCTTATCTAGCTAAAAACTAAGCTCCTATAATAGTTTTTTTTGGCTGAAATTTCAAGTTTGAGATGTCTCCAAAGTGAAACAATTTGTGCTGTTCTTATAATTGCATGTGTTTTTTTTATGACTTATCATGCTACTTTTCGACAGTGATAATGGTGAGAATTTCTCTATGAGACTATCTCTTTGTTATGTTCTAATTTAGAAATCTACAACTTCTTTGCTATTTTATGTAGGGGGTTTATTTCTCAGGATTCATCAGAGACATTCCTTTTTTATACCTGTTTCTATTTTCTTTCCACTTCAATCATATATGGGCTGAGGTGCATATTTCATGGGAGGTATAGGGGACGATGAACCAGCCTCAAAACGCATGAAACTATCCTCTGAAGAATTGAGACATCTTTCAAACGGTTCAACTCTTGAAGAGCCTATAGTTGGGCCTTCAAGAGACTTGATGGCTCGGCCCCTGCATTCTGAAGGGGGCGAAGAAGTTGTTGGCTCAAAAGGAATTATAAAGAAAGTAGAATTTGTCCGAATAATAGCGAAAGCATTGTACTCACTTGGTTATATAAAGAGTGGTGCTCATCTAGAGGAAGAATCAGGGATAGCGTTGCATTCTTCTAACGTTAATTTACTTATGCGGCAAATTCTTGAGGAAGATTGGGATGAAAGTGTGGTCACATTGCACAATATTGGTCTGACAGATGAAATGACCATAAAATCAGCCTGTTTTCTGATATTGGAACAGAAGTTTTTTGAATTTTTGGATAAAGAAAAAGTCATGGATGCTCTAAAGACACTGAGAACTGAGATTTCGCCTCTTTGTATCAATCATAGTAGAGTTCGTGAGCTTTCCTTGTTCATTGTGTCACCTTCTCGCTGTTTTTCGGTTCAGTCTCCAAAACAAGATACTTCGAGACCAAGACCCCGGACTAAGTTATTGGAAGAATTACAGAAGCTGCTTCCTCCAACAGTTATGATTCCTGAAAGAAGGTTGGAGCATTTAGTTGAACAGGCCCTTGTCTTGCAAAGAGATGCTTGCATGTTTCACAACTCTTTGGATAAGGAAATGTCTCTATATGCTGATCATCATTGTGCGAGAGATCAAATTCCTTCTTATGCATTGCAGGTTGGATTCTACTCTGGTAACAATTTTTTGTAGTTTTGCAATCTGTCTCTTATCTATCATGCTTTGCTTTAAGATGGAAAACTTATTAAAGTTCTTGTACTTTTTTTATTGATGCAATATTCCGTGCCTTAGTATTGCGGAAATTAGAGATCTATTTAGTTTGTGCTTTATCAATATGGATATTTGTTACAATAGTTAATATTTGGGACACTTGCAGAGTAAATTTTTAACTCCACAAGCAGGATTAAAACACTGCCTAGTGTTATCTTTTTATTTTTTATTTTATCAAATATAATTTAAGGACATTGTTTTAATCCTGCTTGTGTAGTTACAAATATACGCTGCTAGTGTACCAAATAATTATCCTTGTTACAATAAATAAGCAGGTAAATAGAATCAATATTAGTTATTTGGTTATAGAGTAGGTTCCAAGTTCTAGGGTTTATGCTTTCACTGACATTAATGTTTGAATACTTCTTATTGGATAGACAATTTCCTTATTAGGTGCAATCCTTGAGGCCTTTACCTACTACTCTAGACTCAAAAAATCTGCTGCAGGGTTTCTAGGATCTGAAAATTGTAATGGAAAGACCAATTTTGAGTCATTGGAGATGATGGTTTATGTGTTTTAGGATGCTTCCACCTTTAATACAAATGACATGCTAGGAATTATCTAACAAAGATGAAATAGTTGAGTTTGCGAACTATAAGAAAAGATATGAAATGGTGAGCTCTTTGATATCTCCATTCATTGTTGGAAGAATCTTATGTGGAAGGTTCCTAATCATGGTGCTTGAGAATTGTTTGGCAAAGCTAGAAGATAATACATCTATCTTTACTTTCCCATTGTTCATGCAGCTAGAAGACAAGGTAAGTTCTTTTCTTTGTTTTTGCAGTGTCTTCCCAAATTATAAATGAATCAAAGATCAGTATTTTAGGTTATCCTTTAAGTTCTTCACTTTTCATTTATTGTTGAATACCTTTTAGCGGTTAAACTTCAAGCATAAGGGACCAACAATGTGCAACTTTCTAACTATTATTGGCGCATTTGTGTCTACATGGAGAAATGATTTAACAATATTCTACTACCTAGGTCGGGTTTTTGAGTTTTTTAGTCACAAATGGGTGTTGAACATGTCAAATGGAACTACAATGCAAGCTAATACCACAATTAATGTTGGATTTTCCTTATATTTTTAGAATTGCTATTGGCAAATTATTATTATTTGGATAAGCAATTCATGGCAAATTATTATTTCCTTCTTAGATTTGTAGTGCTCTGGGCAAATCGGCATTGGCAATTTGTATTTAAAGTTGTTACTTGTAATCAAAGTGTCAAGCTAATAATATAACAAGTAAATTAGCCAATGTTGCATTGCAAGATCAGTTAATCACGTTAAGGCTTTTGACATGAATATGATGTGTTCATTTCACCGGTTACGTAATGTAATACTGGTAGTGGTATTACATTTAAATATGATCAATTTGCTTAGACATGACCTGATTAATGCATTTAGACATGTTTAGCATATTTAAACATGAATAATAATTTAGTTAAGTATTTAAATATTAATAATTCAATGAAGGAGTTAAACATGTAAGGTATTTCAAGTATCAAGGAATATTTTTTTTTGTCATAAACAGGTTGACATGTGTAACCCCCTCGACCCGGTCTAGGCGTTAGATCGAACTGAATGAGTTACACGGGGAATATTGAAATAAACCGGGAAGTTTACTCCCATAAACGACCTTAATTTTTTTTTTATTTTATTTTATCTAGATGCTTATTATTATTTTAAGTGATGAACTTTGCAGCGGAATAACTTGCAACTCAAACAGACAATAAACAGGGATTCAATTGCATGCAAACATATTTTAAGGATCATTTTGTAATTTTGCCAAAATATAGGGACTTATTTAATTTCAAGGTTACTAAAATTTAATTTGTCACATACATATTTTTCTGATAAAACTCAGCTTAAAAAATCATTCAAGCTCATCTAAATGCATTCACAATACTTTGAGACCAAAACGTAAAAAAAATAGAACATCAGAAGATTCCAATAACTAATTTAATAGCTTGTCGTTTCGGTACAAGTTGCCCTGTATCGAAATACCCGTATCGGAACAGGGTCGAACGACTCGAAGCTTGGGACTATATCAAAACACCCCCAAGGGTGTTTCGGAGCAGGGAATTCCAGTAGCAAATTGTACCGGAACAACCCAGCCCTATTTTAAAACCCTTAAGCCATTTCAGGTTCACCGTTTTGGTACAGGCTCGAGTGTACCGAAATACCTGGGCTTGTAATGGCACTTTTTGCTGGTTTTTCATACTAAAGCCCAATCATAATCATTCCGACTTGCTTCTAATATGCATACAATATATTTAAACATCAATCCTCTAACATCCATGGCAAATTGCATCAAGGGTAAACTATAGCATGCAACCTAGTGTCAAGCCAAGTAAAATACCCAAAATACAAAGCAAGGCATACACCAAATACCAAAAGCCATTTACAAGTCAAAAATCACATATGAAACTTGCTGAACATGGAGTTTACACAAATCTCCCAACAACACAATTGATCTCCCATTGCTCTTATTATTTTAGTTTAAACCGAAACATACATTCTTAAGCGAAGTCTCTTGGAATCCCTTGTCTCTTGTTGTTTTTTAAACCTCAATTATCTGCATTGATGAACAAATAAGAGCGTAAGCACACAAGACTTAGTGAGGAGGCTCAAAAGCAAAAACACCATCAATGCATTATAACCATTTTTCATGTCCTCATTGAAAACTCATTTCAATTTACTAAAATATCACTTGAAAACCATTATGCTCTTTCTAAAACCATGCACTTCCCATTATTCAAATTCAGCATGTTAAACATCACGCGACATTTATCATGAATCATAAACAAGTTCTAAACCACACTCAATTTAAGCCTTCCCATGTATAGTTACTATATGCAAAGCTTAAAGAGTAAAATATGCATAAACCACATTATGCAACATAAACCATTCCATGATACATCATCAATTATATTGACTTACAATTGATCATTAAACAAGTTTGCAACTTAAAACCTCATATCAGATATACGAATTACAGCAAGTGTCTACCTGACACTTCAAGCCATCTTAACCAGAATTGGTACATTTACAGCCAAAGGTACTCTATCAACCAAGTACAATTATAACCCACAGGGACACCAACCATATCTTCGGTTAGATGCTTAACCACTAACGAGAGACGGGACACCAACTTCCTCGATCGTTAGGGTACTTGGACGAAGACACGGGACACCAACCCCTCGACATCTAATGCGATTTTTTATAGTGCACTCAATCTTATAGCCGACTAACTATATCCGATATCATTTATAAACTATTTTTACAACATCACTTACCAATATAATTTATATTTTAATACATACCTCACTGTTTTTAAAGCATCATCAATAAATTACTTTTCCAAGCATTAAACCATGCTTAAAATCACAAGTATATCCATATACTTACAAGGATCACTTACCATGTGCACCCTTCAACATCATATCATTAAAAACAGTAACTACACTCTTTTAAGCATGCTTTAATAGTAGGTAAAATCTTTAATTTAAAACGATGCATAAATCATCAAACAATAACACAATCCAAGAGAGAAATTTCTTTCACTTACTTTCGAACTTAGTTAAGCGTTTCAAGTTTACCATTAAGTTCCCAAATCATCTTTTAAAGCTTTTAAAATCGAAATTCACGTTCTCACTCACCGACACGCGAAATCTCGACTACCTGACGCGAATCCAAGCAATCGAAGTTAACAAAATTTTACCGATTGCTTTTGATACGTTTTCTCCTGTTTATACCACAGAAAAACAGAGAATTAATACATTGAGATGCATGAAAATCTCCAGCAAACAAACCTACCACGTTGCTCTGCCCAAAAACACCAGAACGCCTATCTGAAACAACCGAAAACACCTTCGATTGCACTACAAACTTACAACTAAAATTTAACACTTCCATCCATTTTTAATAATCAATTAACATTCAAAATCAACCTATTTGCATCCCTATACCCCAGCAGCTCAAATTTCACTTTTACACCACAAAAATTCAAATCTAACAACCTAAACAACTAGAGATCCATCTTGATTCTAGATTAATATGATCAAACCTTTCTCTTAACATTAATTAACATCTAAAACATGATTAAAATCAATCATAACTCAGCCAAATCAGATCCAATACGAAAATTGTACAAAATCACCATTTAAAGTTTGATATAGCCATTTTCTTTAAATCAATTACAAAACTTTATTAAGAAACACAATTAAAGAGCCAAATACTTAAAAATTTCATTAAAGAACTTTGATTGGAGGAGAAACATGAAAATTACCTCTAATCCCTTGCTATTCCTTCAATTGACAAGATTTGGTGAATACATTTTCAAGAATTATTTGAGATAAGTTGAGAAAACTCTTTAGAAATCATTTGAAAATCAGTGAAATGAAAAAGAAAGATCTTTGGAAGTAATACATTCACAACCAAAGGTACTCTATCAACCGGGTACAATTGCAACCCAAAGGGACACTAATCCTATCCTTGGTTAGATGCTTAACTACTAACGAGAGACGGGACACCAACCTCCTCGATGGTTAGTGTACTTGGACGAAGACACGAGACACCAACCTTTCGACATCCAATGCGACTTTTTATAGTGCACTCAATCCTATAGCCGGCTAACTATTTTCGGCTAACTTGAGAATTTCATTAAAAAACCTTGATTAAAGAAGAAACACAAAAATTACCTCTAATCCCTTGCTGTTCCTTCAATTAACAAGATTTGATAAATAAATCTTCAAAAATCCTTTGAGGTAAATTGAGAAAACTCTTTAGAAAATATTTGAAAATCAAAGTGAAATGTAAGAGAAAGATCTCTGAAAATTTTGAGAGAAAAGAGATATTTGGCTGATGAGAAAAGAGATAAAATGGAAGTTACGTCAAAAATGTTTGTAAAAGCTAAATCTCTTTTTAATCAAAATTCCTTTAATTTTTTAGTAAAACCACAATTAAAACATGTCAATTAAAGGGATAGCTGATTATATTCAATATAGCTCCCTAAAGATTCTAAGCTTTGTCTTTCTTACAAATTAGTCCTTTAAAAATAGTTTGCTATTTTTACGTTTTAGTCACAAAACCGAAATGTTTACTTTCCACACGTTTTTCAAAATTGACTTTACCACACCCTAATATATGTATTAAAAGGATTTTAGAAATTTTTTCCATATTTTTATCATTTCCAAACAATGTTTTCCCTGGACCAACCTGATCTGACCTAAATCTCTAGTCTAAGTTTTACGAGCCCAAAATCGTCTTTAACCCAAAACCGGGGCGTTACAACATGGTTGCCTAATACGAATATTTTCCTGTCATAAATAGGTTGACATGATCATGGCAGTAAGACAATTATACAACACCCAAATTTGTGTTCCTATGTCTCGTGTTTATGCCTTTTTATTGTACTTGCCTAGTTTATGAAAAATATTGGTTAATTTGTTTACATATGCTTTCATGTGTTTTGTTTTAAGCTTCTTCTGGCTTGAATAATTTTTGATTCTTGATTTATCTTTTTTTTTGTCTATTCCTACTCTGAAAGTTAATAGCTTATGACTTGCATTTTTCTTTTATTAAATTATTTTTGCAATTTCTTCTCTCTTCTTTTAAAAAAATTCTTCTTTACGTTTCTCATGCAACAGATAGTACAGGCTCACACGGATGAAATATGGTCCTTGCAATTTTCACATAATGGGAAGTACTTGGCTTCATCATCAAATGATTGCTCGACAATCATTTGGGAGGTATTGCTATTCACTTGGAACATGGATATAACATATAATGTTGGTTTTCCTTAGGATGATAAACTTTTCCAACTTATGCCTTGTAATTTTTATTTTTCAAATTTCTTCTTATAGACATGAGTCAGTATTTTATTATGTACTTTCAATTAAATCTAGCAACATATGATATCATTTTACATGCTAATGTCCAATGCTTAATCTTTGGAATCTTCCTCTGATGCCTTATGATTCACTCGTATCTTATAGTCTTGTAAGATTACGCAAAGATAAGAGTTAGTTTAAGAATTAAACTCTATTAGAAGAGTTGTATGTCTTGTATCTAAGAGATAGAGCTAGAAGTCTAAACTAAGTAGGATTCTTTATTGAACTTAAAGTCCTATTCTATGTAGTTGTAAACTACTTGTGTATACTATTGAGTTTTTAGATTCAATATAAACAGAGAAGATTCTATTTATCTTCATGGTATCAGTTTAATTCGATCCTATCGAATTATTTTCTTTTTTTTTCGATGGTAAATAATTTCAGTTCGAGTGAACTGCATTCTCCATCCTCGTCATCTGCTGCTTCAATGGCAGATTTTTTGGAACCATCTGGTTCGTCTATCATGTGCCATAGGTTTACAGGCACTAACTACATTCAATGGTCCTAGTCTGTTAAACTCTTCCTTATCGGGCGAGGCACCCTAGGGTATGTTAATGGGAAGAGCTCTAAACCTACTGCTGCTAATGGTGGTCTTGAGAAGTGGATCCAGGAGAATGGTCGAATCATTTCATGGTTAATTAACTCCATGACCCCTGAAGTTGGTTCTCAATTTCTCTATGAAACTGCAAAGGAGATTTGAGATGTTGTTCGAGACACTTACTCTAGCACGGATAACAATTTTGAGTTATTTGGGATTGAGAGCACTGCCTTTGCATTAAAGCAAGATGGGATGACTGTTACTCAGTATTATGCTACTCTCACTAGTCTAGTAGCAAATTGATATGTATGAAGTCAATGAATGTGAGACCCCTATTGATGCTGGAACTTTTAGGACGATAACTGAACAAAGGAGGATTTTTCAATTTTTAAATGGCCTGCATAGAGACTTTGATCCGATCAAATCTCGAATCCTTGGCCTCAATCCTCTTCCTACACTTCGAGAGGTGTTCTAAAAAATCAGAAGGGAGGAAAGCAGACACCTCTATATGATCCTTGAAGCTCTTGTTCCTGATAGTTCTGCTATGGTTACCCAATCTACTTCCTCTCCTACAACAAAGAAAGGACGAGTCACTTGTAACTACTGCAAGAAGCAAGGCCATTCAAAAGAGAATTGCTGGAAACTACATGGGAAACCTGAAGACTGGAAACCAAATAGTACTAAGGCTCCTCTAGGCTCATTCTCTGATGATTGTTCGAGTACTGCATCTGGTGGTTTCACTAAGCAACAGATGGTTCAATTACAACAGGTGTTTAGTAAGTTTACTAGCAACAGTGGAGGTAATTTGGCTAGCATAGAGCCTGCAGGTATAGAGTGTAATTCCTCCTCTACTGCTTTTCTTTCTACTTCGAATACATCCACTTGAATTGTAGATTTTGGTACCTCTGACCACATGACTGGTAACAAGGATTTATTTTTTGACTTTCATGCCTCCTTTAAGAACTCTATTAAGATAGCTAATGGTTCTTACTACAAATTCAAGGAAAGGGTTTTGTTTTTCTTACTGAGGAATTACTTCTTAAAGATGTGTTATTTGTGCCTAATTTGAAGTGTAATTTGCTATTTGTGAGTAAACTGTCCAAGGATTTGCACTATGTTTTGGAATTTATAGATTCTGATTGTGTTTTACAGGCACTGGACAAGAAGATAAAGATTGATAGTGCTAGCTTGCAAAATGACTTATATGTCTTCTCCAGTCCCCGATTACCTCCACCTTTATCTTCTACAACTTGTTTTAGCAAGATGATGTTATGTTATGGCATTTTAGGTTAGGTTATCCTAGTTTTTATTTCCTTTCCAAAATTGTTTCCTCAGTTGTTTCTTCATAAAAAACATTCTTCTTTTAAATGTCATGTTTGCTCTCTTGCAAAACAAACTAGACAATCATATTTGCCCTCTACTTACAAACCCTCACATTCTTTTTCTCTTGTACATAATAATGTTTGGGGTTCTTCTCATGTGAAGAATATTACTAAGGGTCGTTGGTTTGTGACTTTTATTAATATCATAGTAGACTTACTTGGACATATTTGTTAAAAGAAAAATTCAAAGTTACCCGTGTCTTTGGCAAATTTTATAATATGGTTGAAACCCAATTTCATAATAAAATTCAAAATTTTCAATCTGATAATGAGGGGGAGTTCTTCACTTAGTCCTTAGGAGAATTTTTCAAAAACAAAGGCATTGTTCACATCAATTCTTGTGTTAATACTCCCAACAGAATGTGATAGCAGAGAGAAAAAATCGCCATCTTTTAGAAGTAACTTGAACCGTCATGTTTTCCCACAATGTTTCTAAGTATTTATGGGGCGAAGCATTACTAACCTCTACTTATCTTGTTAATCGTATGTCTAGTCGAGTGTTAGATTTTCAAACACCTAGGGATGTATTTCTGTCATACTTTCCTTGTTTTAAACCTATGAGTTCCAATCTTCCCTTGCGTGTTTTTGGTTGCACTGTTTTTTTTTCTCAGAATTTGAGTCCTACTAGATCTAAACTTGACCTCAAGTCTGTCAAATGTGTATTAGTTGGATATTTTTCACTAAAGAAGGGCTACAAGTGTTACCATCCTCCTCCTCGAAATTTTTTTGTCACTATAGATCTAACATTTTTTGAACAGGAACCCTATTTTTCCAAGGTTGAAATTTAGGGAGAGACTTCTGGTAATGGTTTTCAGCTTATTCCCAAAAAAGTTTCTGTTATTTCTCCTTATTATCCTCCTTTCCTGGAACTTCAAACTTCTTCCCAAACCATCATACTTCCCCTAATTCATCACCTATTACCTTACCTAATGCACATCATTCTCCTGTTACTTCTCCTGCATCTAAACATTTAACTAAATTTTCTTCCAGCCTCCTAAACAATTGCAGGTCTATTTTCGAAAAAGGAGAACTATTCTTGAAACTATTCTACAATCTGACACTTGTCAATAATTGGATTTCAGTCCAGCTGCTTGTGAAGAAAGTGAAGGTAATGAATCTGCTAATATCTCTTCTTATCTTCTTGAGTGTGATTATGTACCTTTTGCTAAAAGGAAAGGGATAAGACAGCGTACTAAGTACCCTATCCAGAGATATGCGGCTTATGGGAGTTTAATGCCCTCTTTCAAAGCCTTTACAACATGTTTAGATGAAGAACAGATTCCAACCAGTTTTGAAGAAGCAGTGCAGAATCGTAAATGGAAAAAGGCTATTGAAGAAGAAGTTGAGGCACTTCAGAAGAATGGAACATGGACTATTACTGATCTTCCCCAAGGTAAAAAGCCTGTTGGCTGTAAATGGGTATTTTCTATTTAATATAACTCTGATGGTAGCATACAAAGACACAAGGCAAGATTGGTTGCCAAAGGGTTTACTCAAACCTATGGGATTGATTTTAAAGAAACATTTGCTCCTGTTGCTAAATTAAATTCAGTTCGAATTCTTCTACGTTTGGCAGTAAATTGCGACTGGAAATTACACCAACTGGATATTAAAAATGCATTCCTGAATGGAAATCTTGAGGAAGAAGTTTATATGCAGATTCCATCTGGAGTAAAGGGTGCTGAACAGTCTCGAAAGGTTTGCAAACTTGCTAAATCACTCTATGGACTCAAACAGTCCCCTAAAGCCTGGTTTGAGAGATTTACTAAGGTCATATTGAAGAATGGGTTCAAACAATCTTTAGCTGATCATACCTTGTTCACTAAGGTAACCTCATCTAATAAAAAGGTTATCTTAATTATTTATGTGGATGACATAATTGTGACAGGAGATGATGAAGAAGAAGTGACCAAGTTAAAAAAAAATTTGAGCAGGGAATTCGAAATCGAAGATCTAGGAAAACTTAGATATTTCTTAGGTTTGGAGGTAGCAAGAATCAGCAAGGGATTGATAATCAATCAACGAAAGTATGTTCTGGATCTACTTAAAGAAACAGGACTACTGGGTTGCAAACCAGCAGATACACCAATGGACGCAGGGTTGAAGTTCAATAAATCAAAACCTGGTCCCGAGGCTAAGGGCTTTACCAAAGAATGGTGGGTAAACTGATTTACCTATCTCTCACAAGACCAGACATTTCATTCCCAATAAATGTCAGTCAACACATGACAGATCCGAGTCGAACACATGGAAGCAGCAAAGAGAATTTTGAGATACCTAAAAGGTACACCATGACATGGCTTATTTTTCAAAAAGTCATGACAAAACTGTTAAAATTTTTACAAATGCAAGCTGGGCAGGAGAACTCACTGACAGGAGATCAACCAGAGGGTACTGCTCCTTTGTTTGGGGTAATTTGGTAACTTGGAGTTGCAAGAAGCAAACAGTGGTTTCAAGAAGCAATGCAGAGGCAGAATTCAAGGCATTAGCTTTGGGAATATGTGAAGGAATCTGGCTGGTAAAATTACTTACAGAATTGGGGATGACACAAGATAAAAATTTTGAAGTTTTGTGTGATAATCAATCAACTATTCAGATTGCCAAAAATACTGTTCAACATGACAGGACAAAGCATATCGAGATTGACAGACACTTCATTGCAGAGAAGCTAGCTAAAGGAACTACTTCATTAAACTACATACCTACAGAAGAACAAGTGTCAGGCACTCTCACAAAGCCTCTGCCAAAAGCTCTTTTTGAAAAATTCTTCTCCAAACTGGGATTATACAATGTATATTCTCCAGTTTGAGGGGGAGTGTAAGATTACGCAATGATAAGATTTAGTTTAAGAATTAAACTCTATTAGAAGAGTTGTATGTCTTGTATCTAAGAGATGGAGTTAGAAGTCTAAACTAAGTAGGACTCCTTATTAAACTTAAAGTCCTATCCTATATAGTCTGTAAACTACTTGTGTATACTACTGAGTTTTTCGATTCAATATAAACAGAGAAGATTCTGTTTATCTTCAAGTCTACCTTAGCTGCCAACATAATAAAATAACCAAAGAAATGATAAAAAGAGAAGCGGTTGTTGTTGATTAAACATAGATTATACTTGATTGATATTTCTGCTACTTGAGATTGTTTCCCAAGAAAAGAAGATGGAAGTAGATTAGTGTTTTTGAAATATTAAAAATTTTACAGTTAACTACAAACTGCATCAATTTTTTATGGACAAATTATGTCTGAATGTGGATTAGTTAGCCATTTGTTCATTCTAATCAAATGAGATTTTGCATTTTCCTCATTATTGTTTGTCTTGTTATCAAGTTTATGAAGGTGAGAAGAATAACAAATAACAAAATCACCAATCATATCAAACCTTAGCAAGCAGTACCCTAGATGCAACAACTTAAAGCATGGTTGTTTCATTCAACTATGAAGTCATTATTTTTCTCATGCCGATATTGTAATGTTTTGCATGGTAGTTGCCATGAAAATTGAGGAAAGACTTTAGGTCTTGTTTAAAAAGAAATAAATGGGATGCTCCAAAGTTAGAAGAATGGAGAAGGGTCAAAAGCTATATCCGAGGTGAAAGCTCTTTAGCAAATCCCTAAGAGGTAATTAATTAATAGTCAAAAATTCAAACTATTATTGTTAAAGGTCATTTGATTAAAAAAAATGTTAGGTGCATTAATGCCATGCTGAAATTGTGGAAAAGGGTGATCAAACA
The DNA here is from genome assembly GCA_958450335.1 of Hibiscus tridactylites. Taxonomy (NCBI): domain Eukaryota; kingdom Viridiplantae; phylum Streptophyta; class Magnoliopsida; order Malvales; family Malvaceae; genus Hibiscus; species Hibiscus tridactylites. The sequence goes on along the minus strand of OY288284.1, from coordinate 21,363,903 downwards.
GAAGTTAAAGACTGAGTGGCCTATAGCTTTCTGGGCTGCTTCAGGTGCATCAAACCGTATGTAACCCTTATCATATCCGACATCAAAATCAATATACTTCAAATGTACTTGGTATCAAATTTAATTATTAGGAACAAAGAGAAGCAATTGTCTAGTACAAGCTCTGCTATTGAACCTTTCATTTAGTCTTAGTTATCATTTGAATATAGAGAAAAAAAATAAAAAAAGGAGAGGTTGTTGTTCCAGAACAAGGTCTGTTATTGAACCATTCTCCTGTACATTTCCACATTAGTCTGGTTGAAATGATTTTCTACTCTCTCTTTTTCATGGACTTCATGAGCTTTTTTCAAGTTGTGGAAAGCATATTTTTTTTTTTTTTGAATTATTAAAACCTTTTGAGGTTTTATTGTATTCAGATTTCTTTTCTCCTGTAATATTTCTGCATAGTAGTCTAGCTGAAATGCTTTTCTACTCCTTATCTTTTTCATGGACGGAGAGCTTGTCTTAGCAGTGAAAAGCATAATTGTTCATTTATTTTCTCAAAATATTAAACACTGTTGAGGTTTTATTTTATCCATATTTAAGCAACTTATGGAACATTTCAGTTTAACTTCAATATCTTTGTAATAATCGCTTTTTTAACTTTCATCCTTAATCAGTTCACCATTCAAATCCATTCTCTCTTTTTCTTGTTTTGGCAAGTTTTTAGTACTTTCATACTCTTTACCTTTTTTCTCTTTTTCAAAATTTTCTACAATTATCCTAGGGTGCTGGTGAAATTTAGACTCTCTATTGGCTGGAATCAAAATTTTCAAGCATGTATGGGTTGTATTAATGTGCGAGCATTCTTATATCACTGTGAATCAACTATGTTTTTGCTCCTCATAAGCCTTGCAATCAGTTGATTTTCGCATTCTAATATTTTTACTTATTTTAGGTTGATGCAAATGGGGTATATTTAAAACATAAACTCTCTGGTCACCAGAAACCTATCTCTTCTGTTTCATGGAGTCCTAATGACCACCAGCTTCTCACATGTGGTGTAGAGGAGGTTGTAAGGATGTGGGACGTCTCTTCCGGTGAATGCCTCCATGTTTATGAAAAAGCTGGTATTGGCATGGTTTCATGTGGATGGTCTCCTGATGGCAAATGGATATTTTCTGGTGTTAATGATAAGAGTATCAGCATGTGGGAATTGGATGGGAAAGAGCTAGAATGCTGGAAAGAGCAACGCACTCTAAAAATTTCTGATTTGGAAATAACAAGTGATGGGAAGCAGCTTATAAGTATATGTAGGGAAACATCAATTTTATTACTTGACAGGGAAGCAAAAGTTGAGAGATTTATTGAAGAGGATCAAACAATAACATCGTTCTCATTATCAAGAGACAATAGATTCTTACTGGTAAATCTTTTGAACCAAGAAATTCATCTATGGAGCATAGAAGATGATCTGAAGCTTGTTTCTAAATATAGAGGTCATAAACGCACCCGCTTCATCATTAGGTCTTGTTTTGGTGGACTTGAGCAAGGTTTTATTGCTAGCGGTAGTGAGGATTCGCTGGTAAGGACATTAAATTTGTACCATGCCATTCTGTAGCAGTAAGTTAGCCTATGATTCATATAGAAAAGTAGTCTGATAATAAATTTTCTTTTTGCTGTATGTTTAGGTCTATATTTGGCATAGGGGCACAGGAGAGCTTATAGAAGCATTACCAGGCCATTCTGGAGCTGTTAATTGTGTCAGCTGGAATCCAACAAACCCTCACATGTTGGCATCAGCCAGCGATGATCGTACGATTCGGATATGGGGCTTGAATAATTTAAGCGCTAAGCGGAAAGACACTCATAGTAATGGCATCCATCATTGCAATGGAAGTACCTGAGATCGAATGCTTGGATCTCCAATCTTTCAGTCCTGATATAATTGGTTTCATGTAAATGCTTGACCTTGTTGAATGCTGACATTCATAACAAAAAAGTTTGTCAACAGTGCTGCAACTTTCTGGTAACAAATTTGCTATATCTCTCATTAACATTTGTTTTCTCAAGGAGTATTATTTATTAAAGGACCTGTCCGTAGTTTTTGTTTACTGTTTTAACTAGTAGGGGTTAAAATGAAATATATGTGCGAGGCACTCAAGTTTGGTTCATAAAGATGTAAATTTAATTTGGTTCAGGGACCAAGTGGGGGAAAATTACCCGGTTCAGAAACTAATGTGGACTAAAAAGAGTTTGAAGGACCAAATTGAGTAAAGTTTCCAAGTCAAGGACTAAATGTTGCTTTGGCCCCTAAATTTTAGGTAATTGTTTGAACTTTGTTGGATTTGATTACACCTAGGGATGAGCACGAGTCGGTTAGGGTTGGGTTTTTGGCCCACCCGGACCTGACCCAAAAATAAATATATTAAATTCGATCCCAACCCGACTTATATAAAATAAATTAATTTTAGGGACTTAATTGTAAAAAATAATTCTAAAGGACTTAATTGTAAAAAATTATAATTTGAAGGGTTAAATTATAAATAAAAATTTAATTTTAAGGACTTAATTATTAAAAATATATAGGGTAAACTACACAGATGACCATTAAACTATGGGTTTGGTGTCAAAATGACCACTATATTATTTTTTTTCGACAAATGCACCACACAACTATTTAAATGGTTCCATTTTAGCCACACGCCGTTAAAAAACGAAAAAGTTGACAAAACTGTTAAAAAATTGATATAATTACACAATTGGTTCTCTATATTTATACAATATATCAATTTAGTCTTAATCTTAATCTAATAAAACAAATTAATTATTCAATAAGATGGTGACACGTGTCACCACCTAATTGGAGGTGGAAAAATGTTAACATGAAGATTGTTTCCAAGGGGAATTGAACTTGAGACCTTAGAATGGAAGGGGCAAATGCTTGCTACTAGGCCAAACACTTTTTTGTGTTATGAGATACAATCTTTGATATATATATATATTTAAATAATATTAGTGCCCAAAAAAATTAAAGAAGAGAAAATGATGTTGGGTGGATTCAAACTTGGAACATTAGAGTGGAAGCCACACATGCTTACCACTAAGCCAACCCTATATTTATGATATAAAACCCAACATTTAATATATGTCATATATGAATTTTAGTGCTCGGAAAAAGAAAGAAAATGTGGTTTTAGGAAATTCGAACATGACATATGTGTATAAACATCTAACCTAATTAAATAAACCAAATAATTAAATTAAAGTTAACAATATTTTATATATTTTTTAAATTATAGTCCGTGCACTATTTAAAATAAAAGATTTAAAACTATATGAAATTCATTTTGAATTATGTTCGTGGGTTTGGATTCCCTAAATAAATTTACTATAATTTTAATTTTTAATATAATTATATATAATATTTTAATTAGTTTTTTTTAAAATTAAAATTATTAAATTGATTTTTTTAACTTAATTAATATTTTTAAATTGATTTTTAACAAATATTTTGTAACAAAAATTATTAAAAAGAAAAAAAGGTGACCCGGTTAACCGGTCACCCAAAAATTAAAGGCACAAATTAAAAGGGGTTGGTGATGTCGTGTAATAATTTAAGTACATATTGTTTTTATTATAGATTTTGTAACAAATTACGTACAACATTTAATAATTTAAGTACATACTTAATTTTCATACTTTTTGTAACAAATTAGGTTTCCGTGTAAGAAACTACGTATGTACATAGTTTACTACCATTGGTTGAGCTGGTTTAGGTTTTGGCGATGTCGTGTAATAATTTAAGTACATACTGTTTTCATTACATATTGTGTAACAAATTACGTACAACGTGTAATAAATTAAGTACATACTTAATTTCTCATGCTTTTTGTAACAAAATATGTTTTCGTGTAAGAAACTTTGTATGTACAATATTTATTACTTTTGGTTGAGTACTTTTAGGGTTGGTGATCTCGTGTAATAATTTTGGTACAAACCTTTTTAATTACAAATTCTGTAACAAATTACGTACAACGTGTAATAAATTAAGTAAATACTTAATTTACCATATTTTTTTGTAAAAAATTAGGTTTTCGTGTAAGAAACTATGTATGTACATAGTTTATTACCCTGGTTGAGTTGATTTAGGCTTTGGTGATGTCATGTAATAATTTAAGTACATACAATTTTCATTATAGATTTCGCAACAAATAACGCACAACGTGTAATAAATTAAGTACGTACTTATTTTTTCATACTTCTTGTAACAAATTAGGTTTTCGTGTAAGAAACTATGTATGTACATAGTTTATTACCTTTGGTTGAGGTTTCTTGGTTTTTGTGATCTCATGTAATAATTTAAGTACATGCCGTTTTCGTTACAAATTGTGTAACAAATAACGTACAACGTGTAATAAATTAAGTATATACTTAATTTTTCATACTTTTTGTAACAAATTAGGTTTTTGTGTAAGAAACTATGTATGTACATAGTTTATTACCCTTGGTTGAAGTTTCTTGGTTTTTGTGATCTCAAGTAATTATTTAACTACATTACGTTTTCATTACAAAGTCTGTAACAAATAACGTACAATGTGTAATAAATTAAGTACATACTTAATTTAATATACTTTTTTTTGTAAGAAATTAAGTTTTCGTGTAAGAAACTAGGTATATACATAGTTTATTACCCTTGGTTGATCTAGTTTAAGTTTTCGTGATGCCGTGTAATAATTTAAGTACACACCGTTTTCATTACAGATTTAGTAACAAATTATGTACAACGTGTAATAAATTAAATACATACTTAATTTATCATACTTTCTGTAAAAAATTAGGTTTTCGTGTAAGAAACTATGTATGTACATAGTTTATTACCCTTGGTTGAGCTGGTTTAGGCTTTGGTGATGTCATGTAATAATTTAAGTACATACCGTTTTCATTACAGATTTTGTAACAAATTACGTACGTGTAATGAATTAAGTACGTACTTAATTTTTCATACTTTTTTGTAACAAATTAGGTTTTCGTGTAAGAAACTATGTATGTACATAATTTATTACCCTTGGTTGAGATTTCTTGGTTTTTGTGATCTCATGTAATTATTTAACTACATTCCGTTTTCATTACAAATTCTATAACAAATAACGTACAATGTGTAATAAACTAAGTACATACATAATTTAGTATACTTTTTTTTGTAAGAAATTAGGTTTTCGTGTAAGAAACTAGGTATATACATAGTTTATTACCCTTGGTTGAGCTGGTTTAGGTTTTGGTGATATCGTGTAATAATTTAAGTACACACCGTTTTCATTACATATATTGTAACAAATAACGTACAACGTGTAATAAATTAAGTACACACTTAATTTATAACATTTTCTGTAACAAATTAAGTTTTCATGTAAGAAACTAGGTATGTACATAGTTTATTACCCTTGGTTGAGCTGAGTTAGGCTTTTGTGATGTCATGTAATAATTTAAGTACATATCATTTTCATTAAAGATTTTGTAACAAATTACGTACAACGTGTAATAAATTAAATACATACTTAATTTAATATACTTTTTGTAAGAAATTAGGTTTTCGTGTAAGAAACTAGGTATGTACATAGTTTATTACCCTTGGTTGAGGTAATTTAAGAATTTTTGCTCCCATGTAATAATTTCGGTACATACTTTTTTCATTACAAAATCTGTAACAAATTACGCACAAATTGTAATAAATCAAGTACATACCTAGTTTCTCAGACTTTTTGTAAAAAAATACGTTACCATGTAAGAAAGTATGTATGTACATAGTTTATTACCCTTGGTTGAGGTAATTTAAGGGTTTTTGCTGCCCTATAAAAATTTCGATACAAACCTTTTTCATTACAAAATCTGTAACAAATTATGCACAAATTGTAATACATTAACTACATACTTAGTTTCTCATGCTTTTTCTAACAAAATACGTTTCCATGTAAGAAAGTATGTTTGTACGTAGTTTATTACCCTTGGTTGAGGTAATTTAAGGGTTTGTGCTCCCCTGTAATAATTTCGGTACATACCTTTTAGATTACAAAATCTGTAACAAACTACGCACTTGTAATAAATCAAGTATATACTTAGTTTGTCATACTTTTTATAACAAAATACGTTTCCATGTAAGAAAGTATGTATGTACATAGTTTATTAGCATTTGTTGAAGTTTCTTGGTTTTTGTGATCTCATGTAACAAACTATGTATGTACCGTTTTAATTATACTTTCTATAATCAATTATGTACACACATTGTAATAAATTATGTACAAACTTGTAACCTGAACAGCCCATCCGCCTGAAATTAGCCTTAAATTAGAGGTTTCACCCTAGAACTACCCTTGTTTAAATGTTTTTGAAAAAGATTTTTTTTAAAAAGGGCTTAACTGCAAAATAAGTGCCCAAATTATGTCTCTTTTTTTCAATAGATGCCTAAAGTATTTTTTGGTTGAAATAGGTATCTAAAATTTCATTTTTGGCTGAAATAGGTGTATAAAGTATTTTTTGGCTGAAATAGGTGCCTAAAGTTTCATTTTTTGTTGAAATATGTGCCCAAGTAGGTGCCTCGATTGACTTTAAACAAGCTAAAAATGAAACTTTAGGCACCTATTTCAACCAAAAAGTATTTTAAGCACCTATTGCAAAAAAGAGACATAATTTGGACACTTATTTTGTAGTTAAGTCTTTTAAAAAATTTGACTGAAACTTCCACATGGCATTATATGGACGTGCCACGTGTCCTGCTAAGTCACAAGTTAACGACGTTAAGACCGAGAGGCATTTTGAATGACGAAAGAAAACTACAGGGGCATATTGAATGTTTACAAACTTCAAGCACCACATTAACAAATTTGTAAAATAATATCTTTCCGTTTGACAAGTAATGATGGAATGAAAATAAATTGGATTTATTTGTGTATATAAAATGTGCAGCTCAAAAGGTGATAATATTCCGAATAAAGTATCTGCTGATGTCTGCCAATGACCATCTTTAGCTGATTAGTGATTACACCAGCTTTTGGGGCTGAACAAATCTTGCTTTGCATGTATAAGTTATGATAATACATATCCAAACCAAACATTATCAGGAATTCAGTTCAATACAAATATTTTCTTTCAAAATTCTCTTTGTGAGTTATAGTATTTTTATCTTTGTGAATTCAATTCACATCTATTCATATGCATTGCTTGGTTTCCAAAGGTTGGTACTTATGGAAATTTGCTGCCTCTATCTCGTACCCAAGAGTCAATGAGTTAATAAAAGACATGCTGTGTTTTTCCAAGTAGATATAAGTTGCATGTGGCAATGTAGCTCAAAAGTGTGTAGGCGCAATATTCCCACAAGTGGGCAACAATCCTACATGAGAATGGCTCATGCGTGGGACCGCAGGTTGCCATGTAAGAAAATGTATGCAAATGTACCACATGTTGCTACAATGTCCTTCTCCCTTTCCTGTTTTTTACCTCAACTCTTATGTGCACCACACATACTTCTAACATGAGGCCGTTATGCACCGTATGCGTCGTATTTCATCCGTTAAATAACGTCATGGCACTATCAGATTCACGTTCTTGACACCGGTAATTACGTCCGTAACGGCAATTCAGAAAAATGCCAGTACTACTTTTGCTTTTGCCGGTTATAAATAGGAGAGCATGTGGTTTCTTTTCAGCACACAACATTCTCTCTTAATACTTCCCTTGAAAGCAGTTTCTTCTAGTTCTAGAGGACGGTCACTGAACAACTAAAAATGGTGCTAGTCGATACTGCCGAGCAATCTGCAGCAGGCCTCTCCAAGCTGCTCATCACCGACCACCTGGTCGCGACTCGTCTATTTATTTACATGGAAAATGATGGGGACGATGACGATGATGACGATGGAGCTGATGTAGCACCCGCAGCGTAGCTAGCTAATGACATCATGGGAGGTTAGAGGAGTTTGTCAACTATCTCGGAAGATATTATATATGTATTTGTAGACAGTGTTGAGCTTATATGTAGTTGAATTAAGCTGATGGTCATGAAGCTTACTCTTACTTGTATGACTATATCTTGTTAGTTGTCACTTCAGACTACAAAGTATTATCGTCAATGCTGATAAAATTTATTAATGTGCATCGAACTGAGAGAAAACAAGGAATTCAACTAAGAAGACCAACCTTCACTTAAACAGTATGTTGTCTCATCAGAAAAGATTAATTTACTGATAAATGCTGATATATCTCCTTTTTTTTGTCAGATTAGCTCTAGCATTTCAATATTTTCCCAGAAAAGAAAATATATGTCCACTAAACAAGAGCATTCAAGAAAGCAATTTCTTTATCTGGAACCATTTACTTCTCTTTATCTGGAACTTTTCATTTCTAACCATGTTATTCGAACTCGGGATAAGTGTTAGATACCGGTATGTGTGTATACAAATATGCCCAATTTCTTTTCAGGTATTTTGAAATATTTGGAGAATCGTACCATGTTTGAATATTTGGTGATGGTTATGAAAGGCTTAAGAATAGAGGAATTGCTCTAGCTTCAAACCAAGTGCAGTAAAGTGGAGTAAAGGCTACATGTGATGAACTCGGAATCACTTTCACTGCAGACTCTCCTATTGCGAAAGGCAACATCCATATTCTTTTGTTCAATTGGTGCTGGGAAATGATAGTTTAATTCACATGTAAACACAGCAGGACTTTTGCACAAATCTACAGCAATCATGCATGCCAATCCAATAGAGTAGGTGGTCTTGTGTGGCAAACATCAAGAAACAACTGCTCCTATTCTTTTCCATAGATGTTTCTAGAATCTGCATTCAGCCAACAAATGCAGAAACGAAAGTATTGCGTTCAAGTATCCACCAAAAAGGGATGGAGCAGTGAATAAGTTGAGTTTTGAAACAACTAGAACTGATGTCAAATTTATGTACAATCTGGTGCATAAACTTGAGTGTGACATATAATTTTCTTACAGGAAAATGTAAGCCAGAAAATCCAGCAACTGGACCTCGATCTAGGATTTACACTTCAGAGTTTTTTACTAAAGTAGGCTCATCTTGTTCTTTTGCTAGTATATCTGCTTACTGCAACCCAGCGTTCTCTGTCTCAAGCATACCGGCGATTGGCAGTTTTAGCACAGTGATTCCGGCATTAGCAATGAAGTTGTTATGTCTCAATCGTGTCTGGCTCTAATGCCAAGTTGTTATGTTTAACACGAATACTTTAAGAAAAATGAAGAGTCGGGGAAACTAACTTACATATCGTGATTCGTGACTACTCGTATGTGTCACTTAAATATGTTTTATATTATACAAAATGAAGTTATTTTTTACTATAGGTTGTGATCAACTGTTTAATATCCCAGGAGAACTTTGTACCAAAACTGCTGAAGAATTTGCAGGTGCACTTGAGTCCTGTTACGAGTTTCCCTGTCGAGAACCTGTAAATCTTTCTCTCCAATTAAGAGCAATGTAAGCCCTGATTGTAAGTCTATAGCATCAATGAACTCAAGTCCATTACTGATAGAGAATTTCATATTTTTGCACAAATAGATAGCTTAACAAGTGTAACACGCTCGACCCGAATATCACATTTGGGACTCAAGCCTAAACCGCTACCATAAAATTTCCAACATAGTTTATCCCAAACCATATTCATTTTTATAAAAATCCATTAAGTTCAAATATTCGGCATAGATAAATAGTTAAAAACGTTACAAATGGGCTTCAATTTAATTTAAAACATTTGAACATATGACTTGATTAATACAATTTCTAATAAGAATTACAGACTCCACCACGTAAAATCCTATGAATACACTACCCACTAAACACAAGTACCATACTCTGAAAACCTCCACATGATGAAATCCTATACTGATAGTGCTCCTCGATCCCACGATTCGACGTTCAACCTACGCACGAAAACAACGATTCCGAGCGTTGAGCTTACAAAGTTCAGTGGTACACATCTACTCTACTATACTTCATGCTAATTATAAACATAAGCATGCAAGTTAGTACGAGCAATAAGGAGAGATAAATAAACACGTGGCGCTACCACTAATCGCTTAAACACATGCTCTCATCAAAGCAATCATCATACATGGCACACAAGGCCAAACCATACTCATAACATGGCAATATAACTTCAAATAGAAATAGCGCTACTGTAGACTCTTTTGGGAGTGTGTAAAATGAATGTCGGCAAAATGTATAAATGGTATGTATTGGGTAAGTTATGCCAATAGTCTTTTGCGTGCAAGTATACACGGTTTGCAAGTAATACAGCTTGGTAAGCATAATTATCGATCCCACAGAGATTGTTTTGAATTCAATTGTTTGATTGTTACTTTCTTTGGAAGAAAAGATGTTTGGTTAAAATAATTAGTTTTGTTACTAAGGAAATTAAAGGAAAATAAAATGAAGTAAAATGTTGGCAAGGAAGGTGTTTCTAAATGAATGATGACTGTTGGCAGAGAATGCCTGGTTTCAACATGGTTCGTGCCAGCCCTTATTGGCAAAACTGTCTTGGCATTGTTTCCCGAGTAGATTCAATATTGGCAAAGCCTCTCTCGATGATCATTGCCCTAAATTGGCCAAGTAAAAACCCCTATATCTCTATACTCTATGTTTTTCTTAAACCAACTTGATTAAAACCAATCTATACTCCGAGGGGGTAGGTTTCACTTCCGAAGTAAGTTCATCTACTTGAACGTCTTCTCTCGAAGCTTCTCTCCTAAGTATTCAACAACTTAATCGTCGCCAGCCCAAGTCTGTTAAGATATTGGGAGGCAATAAGCTAACTTTGACAGCTCTTGCTTGGCAAGGTACTTAGGAAAAATTAAAGTTTGTCGAATAGAAATTTTTTTCCGAAAACAAATTTATTATAATGGAACTAAGCCATAAAGCCAATATTTAATCCAAACATCTCTCACCAACTATGAAATTAGTTCATGGTGAGGGGGTTAACCAACACAACCATAATCGTTTTTAAAAACACCACCATTAAAAAAACTAAAGATAAACAACTTGTGCCAAGGGAAAAGGTAGAGGGGTCTCTCGATGTATCCCTCCACGCGAGGCTCTCGGCCAAGAGGTTGAACCACCCTTCCTCGGTGCAGCTGACTGTCACTCGCCAGTCACTCTAACGCCGTAGTACGATCACTCTAGGTATTCACCCGATAACTCTCGATTCCTCTCTTCGTCCTCCAATGCTTGATCGGTTGGTCTTTATATAGGCGTGTGTGAGAAAGGATGTGATAAGCCTTTGCATTTGAATTTGAAATGATCAAGGGATAATAGATAGAGCTCTATCCGATCATTTTGACATCTTATCAGCTCGATGTGATAACTTATCAGGCTAGGGCTGACGTCATCATCTCGATGCTATCTTGGCATCCAATCTTGGCACAACGTTGCCAACATCACTTGGCACCACCTTATCTGCTATTTTTTCGGAAGTTGATCAAATTATGATATTTTAAGAGCCTAACCCTTTCCTATTTTTCAAGGGTTCATCATCTCTTGGCATGGTATCAAATGCATCTCTATGCCAACAAATACTTGGCAACGTCTGGTCCTTCTGTGCCAACAACACTTGGCATTCTTCTTGGCATTCCTAACTTTGTTGCTTTCCTGTGTCCATTCTGCCAAATTCTATGCCAAACATACAAATTAACCACAAAACAACCCTTCACTCTAGCATAGGCAACCTGCTAACTCCTTGATGAAAATGCATGATCTTAACAAATTAATGCAACTAAATGTTGTAACCCCCTTAGCCCGACCTAGACGCTTGACCCGAACTACGAAGATTACACAGGGAAAGCCAAAGTCAACCAGAAAGTCAACCTTGATTAATGACCATTTTTTTCGTTTTAATCTTGTCTAGATGCACATTAAGCCTATGTGAATACTCACGAATCATGAAAGAGAAAAACACAACGATCAGAAAACATTTAGGAACTCAATTGCACAAATTATGCATTTATGGACCAAAATATAATTTTTGGAAATTAGATGGACTTAGCTGATTTTAGATTTACCAATCTGAAATTAATCATGTTACATGCTTCTCTGTCAAGTTTCAGCTTAAAAAGACATCCCAAGCTCAAGTAATTGCATCCACAACATTTAGGACTAAAATGTAAAGCATGGAAACTCAAAACAATTTAAATCAGCATCCAACGGTCAATCGGAACGCCTACCCACCGTACTGAAACGCGCATATCGAAACGGTGTTGACCGTTTCGGTACTTGTGTATGTTCTGAGACCAGTATCGAAATAGGCTTCACTAGTAGCCAAACTGTTTCGAAACAACTTCATCCGTTCTGAAACACCTTGGCCATTATAGGTCCCCGTTTCGGAACAGGTGAGGGTGTTTCGATACATTTTTCCTAGTGACAGCAGAAATTGTTGGTTTTCGACATTTCCAACCACTCAAACATACTTCAATGAGCACCAAAACACACCAGCAACCCATTTAGCCACAAAGGAACATATTTAAGACCCCTAGACTAGAGCATGGCATCAAACACAAAAGCACACAATATATATGCATGCACCCAAGTCTCAAAACCAATACAAGAAACCAAACCTCAAACCAAACATTTAGGACCATTTACAACCCATAAATGCCAACATAAACCTGCCACAAACTTAGGGAGTTCAAACATATCTCCCAAACACAACCTTGGTTTCCCATTGCCATATATCAAAACTAAAGTGTATAAAAACATCACCATACATGAGCTTTACACTTCCTTGGATGTTCTTATCCTTCTTGATGCCCGAAAACACCTCAATTATCTGCATTATTTGTAAAAGAGAGCGTAAGCACAATTGCTTAGTGAGGCATGCTCTAAAGAAAACAACACAATAATGCATTTCTTGAAAACACTTTCTCAAAGCCTTTTGCTACAACATGCTCATTCTATCTCATGCTTGAAAACCATTCAAAGCAACTTCTCATTGAAATCACATGTACCTCAATTCTATCTCATGCATTTAAACCAATGCAAATCTCATGGCAAAGCCAAACTCATGCTTGTAAAACCAAAGCATTTCATATACAAATCTCATATGCATTTCTCATAGCATAAATCATCTCATCAAAGGTACATGTGAATCAAAAACAATTTCATATTTTATATTGGCATTTCACATCTCATTATTACTCGGATATACGGACAACTCACTAAACACTTCCGGTGGCATCTACCATCACCGTACTCACTCGTCTAGTAACATAATTTCCGGTGGCATCTACCATCACCGTACTCACATGGCGGTATCTCTCATCGCCACAAAGCGTGGGTATTTCACCAAGTCCTACCCGATGGAATGCCCATCATCGGTTCTCTCCCTTTGGATTAAACCAAAGAGCACGTACAGATTTTTAGTTTATAGTGCACTCTCATCCTATTGTTCGTTCAATTATATCCGGTAAGTATCTCAACATCCATGCCAATATATTATGTCAAAACCTCATCTCACCTACTGTTTTTCATGCAACGATTCTCAAATCATTCTCATCTCATTTCAAAACCATAACATTTGCCATGCTTTAAACAAAAGCTCAAATCTCAACCATGCAACATGTTATTTCATGAAATCATTTCAAGCATCATCTCATGCTACAAATTATGCATTAAAACAGTAGGAATTTATCTATCTCAAATCATGAGCATGTAAAAGCATTTTAGGGGCAACCACCACATTTAAGAGAGCAATCTTACCAATACTTACTTCCAGGCTTAGGAAGGTGTTTCAAACCTTTCCTAAATCCCCAAACCTTGATTCTTTGTCCATCAAAAACTATCATTCTATCATGAAAAACTTAGGAACCCAAGCCTATTCGGGATTTGTTTGATAAAACCTCATTTATAACATCAATTAAAATCCAAAATACATTAGAAAACATCCTCAAAACAGAGCCTAACCATTAACCACGAAAATCACCAAGATCTCTTCAAAAACCCTGAGTTTTAAGACAATTTCTTGTTTCTAACATTAAAGCAACTCAAAAATCATTAACAAAGGATTGATAACTTTGGAATTTCAATAAAGAACTGATCATTAGAGGAGAAGGACGAAGCTTACCTCTAATGGTTGATTTCTCCTTGATTTGGGCAAGTTTTCTTGAAAATCCAATGTAGAAAAAAGAGGTTTTGATGAGGAGAAAATTAGGAATAAAAAATGAATTATAATCCCATCAAAAGGGATGAAAATCAGTAGCCAATTGATGGAGAAAGAGTGTTTGGCTGAAAAGAATTTGAGAGAAAATAGGATGAGATAAAATTGACGTAAAGTAGTTATGATAAGTCAAAGGTAGTTTCCTTTTAATTAATCCTTGTTTTCTTTTAATTAAAACATTAATAAAATCACCCAAATTAAGAAGAAGTCTGATTAAAAACATTTTGGTAAAATTAGCTCCTTAAAGATTCAAAGTTTCAATCCTTTACAAAACAGTCACTTATTAACTTTTGCAAAAACTGCGATTTGGTCACTACACCGAAATGTAGTATTTCCAATCCTTATTTTGTAAAATTGATTTCACCATAATCATTCATATATTAAATGAGGATTTTTAGATATTTTTCCATATTTTTAAAGCATCCCAAACTAGGTTTTCTCTAAAACTCCCTTTAAGATTCGAACCGTTCTCGACCGGTCCGATTCGAACCCTAAACCATCTAGGCCCAAAATTGGGGTGTTACAATTGTACCCGAAAACAAGCAAAAGCATATCAATATAGGCATAAAAAACAATACTTTTGAGGAGGTAACACACCCCAAACCCAACTCATTGCTTGTCCTTAAGTAATGCAAAAGAAAGAAAAATAAAAATAATGAAAATAATACCTCGACAAAAGTTTGGTTGGAATGCCAAAAAATGCTGGCAAGCAGAGTTTGATGCTAATGCTTCCCTCAAAAATCATAGTGCACAATGCCAAACAGAAAATAATTCAAGCGCAACAATATAACTCTAGTCTAAGTGCATGATTTGTGCGCAAAGTGTGAGCAGTATGCATCTAATTATCCTTTCACTCTCTTATCCATATTCTAATTCCTAAGCTCATATTCTTATTTCCATGTTCATTTTTTTCTTCTTTGCCGAGGGTCTCTGGCAATATCTTAAGCTTGCTTCGTGACACTATTTAGCGCGAGTGATAAAAGAGAGCATACCACGAATCCCCACCTTAATCCAGACATCACTAGGCTTTTTCTTCAACTCATACTCTAGGGCTTTGGACTTAGGAACTAAGAGGGAGCAAACCACGAAGCCCCAAGTACTTATTATCCCTAGGTTTTCTAGGGAACTAGATACATACCACGTGCTAAGTGCAAATCAATTTCCTAAACTAGAGATCATTTGACAAGCAAACTTGGCATACATTCTACTGGCATGGCAAACTGAAGATTAAAAATTCATCATTGGTCAGACAACTAGGATCAAAATAAGCTTGCCTAATCAATTGTTAACAAACTTCAAATTTCGGCCGAGACGAGATTTTATTTTTCACTTCTTTTTTAATGGTTCAGTATATAACCACTCTACATGAACTACATCGCAAATAATTTTTTTAACGTGAAATGCATGACATGAAATAATGTGAGATAATGCACACACCCAAATCCAAGATGTATCCTCAATGCATGAAACACCACACATATATAAGAAAAACAGAAAAATAAAAATGCATGAACATGAAGATGCAAAAATGAAATGTAAAGGAGTTAGGTAGAAGAAGACTCCCCTTCGGAGACCTCTTCCTCTTGTTTGGCACGAGCTTCTTCTTCTTTTCTGGAACGAGTCTTTCTCATGGTTAGGTTCCCACGTTTAGGGGGAATTCTTTTCTTTCTCTTCCAGCCTTGCTTTGAGGCGGTAGTGGAGGCTCCAATGTCCTCATTCTTCTTGTAAGACTTAACAAGTGATGTGACTGGCGTAGGCTTTGATTTCTTGGCAGGAATGTCCTCTGACTCAAAGGATGAATCAGTGCTGGCAGATTCAACATGCACCAGGGACATAGGAACTGTGGCATTGGAATTAGTACTAGCAGAACTGACTGGACTGGCTTGACTTGCTGGACTGGCTGACTTGACTGGACTTACATGACTAGCTGGCTTGACTAGACTTGCTGGCATGGCAACACTGACAGAGAGATCGGCAGGGAAAGGTCGAAACAAGGAGATCTCGTTGGGAGAAAGTTTAACAAGGACCTCTCGAATGATGTCATCCCTCTCCTTAGTATACTAACTTAGTTTGGAATTTAGCTTCTCGGCTGCCTCCATGTAACCACCTCGACCCGGCCTGGGCGAAAGACCGAACCGAACGAGTTACACGGGGAATATTGAAGTAAACCAAGAAGGTTTACCTTAATAAACAACCTTTTTTTCTTTTTATCTTTTCTAGATGCACATTGTTACCCTACATGTTAATACTCACAGTGGAAGAAACATCAATTCAATCGGACATCGATTTGGCATACGATTGATTACAAACATGCTTTAGGGACCAAAATGTAAATTATGCAAAATACAGAGACTTTAACTAATTTTAAGTTACCATCCTTTAATTAGTCATATTACATGCCACTATGTCAAATCTCAGCTCAAACCGATCATTCAAGCACATTTAGTTGCATCCACAACATTCAGGGACTGAAATGTAAAGAAATAGAACTTTAAAAGATTTCATTAACTAATTTAACAGTGTTGTCACTCAATTTTCACCTCAAAAAATATTTTTTCCATTTGAATAATAAATGGCCCACTCTTTTTAAATGAAATTAAAAACAATAAAAACTCATCTTTCAAAACCCATTTTTAAATCCCATTTCAAAAGAAAAAACAAAGCCCATTTTGAAGCCCACTTTTAAAGAAAAAAAGAACAATGCCCATTTTTTATTTTTAAGAAAAAAAGAAAAAATAATTTTAATTAAAAATAATTATGGATAAGTGAAAAAGGAAATAAAATTATTAAATGTAATGAAAAAAACAACAAAAAAAGGGTCAAAAAATAGCAAAAAAGAGGAAAAAAGAAAGCAAAGCAAAAAAAGGGATCACACGCGCGATCTTGCCCCAAAATCCTAGCCCGATAAACCCTTAGCGCGGTAGAGAGCAGGTCCGAACACCGTCTACTGGTCACGATCGGTGACGTTGTCGGTACCTACCGGCCCGCCGTCGCCGTCGTCGTCACGTGACCACCAACCCCGCTCACCGCCTGTGCTCGCCGGAATCTGCAAAAAACCAAGATGAGTAGTCAAACCCTAGGCTCAAATCAAGGGGAAAATTCAGCTCGAATATTCAACCAAATCGGATGAGGATAGAGGGCTTTTGCCGAGAATCAAGCCATTGGTTGGATTTAGTCTTCAATTTTGGGGTTAAATCCCATTTTGGCTTGAATTTGAAGCTCAATTTTAAGTATAAATACCCCTCATACTTGTTCATCACACACATTTTTGAAAGAAAAATTACTTAAAAAGGTTTGTGAAAAATCCAAAAAATCCTCTGAATTTTTCAAGAGTTTGTTGCAAATTTTTGGAGAAGAAGTTCGAGTTTGGAGCAATTTTCCGGAAGTGGTTTGGAGCATTTCGAGTAGCTTGAATTCGAGTTCATCGTTCGTCATTTTTTTGGTTTCTTTTTCGAGGTCGGAAAATCGTTCACGATTATGGTAACTTTTTCGTTTAAAATTTCGTTTTAATTTTTAGTTTGATCTTAAATTTTTTGCATGCTTTTAAAAAATGTTGTTAGGGTTATTTTGATCTTTAGAAGTGTAGAAAACAATTTAAAAGATGTTTAGATTTTAAATGCATGAATAAATTAAATAAACGTGGTTAATTTGAAAAGCTTGGAATTAGGGATTTAATTAGAAGAAATAATAATGTGAGGTGAAAAATAATAAAGGGGCTTGATTTAAAAAAAATATAAAAAGAATTTTATGAAATTTAGTTTTTAATAATAGATGGGAAAATGATTTTAGAAGAAAAAACAATAAAATGTTTTTTTTTTAAAAAGAAATAAGTTTTTTTAAAGGAATAAAAAGAGTAAAAACTCAAAAAGAAAAAGTTACTTGCTTGTTTTAGAAATAGGTGAAAACTTAGGATTAGTGACTAAAGCTTAGTTAGAGGCTTGTTTTGTTGAAAGATATTCTTCACAAAAAAATAAAATACACTTAAGCATACTTAAACCTTAAATTAGGAATAAAAGACTTAAACGTTTTTAGGGCTGTTAAATAATCGAACTTAGAATTAAATAAAATGCTCAACACACATAAATTTCTTTGTTGTTTGAAAAGTGAAAATGTAACCCCCTCGACCCGGCCTAGCCACCAGACCGTATCAAGCGGATCACACGGTACTAACCGAAGAAAGATCGGAAGACTTTTCCCCAATTAGCAACCCTAAACGCATTGATTATTATCTTTTTTAGATGCTCGGATTAAACCATATGTTTAAGAACACGCAACGGAAGAAAGATCAAGAAAACGAGCACCGATTCGAACAAAAGAGCAACTAGGGACCAAAATGCAAAACTAGCATAAAATAAAGACCTAAGATGTAATTAAGGTGATCTTGGTAAAGTTAAACCCATTTCATGCTTCCATGGTGAAATGCAACACAAGGCATGCACAAAAATCATCCACAATTGAAAACACCACAAACTAGGACCAAAACGCAAGAAAAATAACTTTAAAGATGCTTCCAACTAATTTCCAACGACCCTTGTTTCGGAACGCTTAAGGTCATATCGGAACAAAGCTTCACAGGGAGCAAACGTTTCGAAATGGCTTGGACCCGTTCTGGCCCTGCTTAGCTTGTTTCGATACGCGTTCCAGAACGCCAAGGCTAAAATGAGGGATGTTTCGAACTTTCGAATGTAATTTAAATGCATGTGAGATGCTTGAAAGGTTCAAAATATGAGCAATGTGGGCAAATGCCCTTTTGAATGAAATTGAAATGAAAAGTGATATGTTTAATATGTTGGACTCATGGTCAATGGTTAGTGACCCATTCGAATGCCATGCCTAAGATAATTTATGATTTTGCTCATGAATAATTGATAATTCAATGTTATGTTTGGAATGATTTTGGTTAACTCGATTGTGAAGTATGAGTATAAGCATGTTGGAAATTGAATGGATTTATGGTTCTTGCTTTTTCGAATATAAAGCATGGTGAAAAATATGATGCTAATTGAAATGTGTATGAGCATGATGCTTTAAATGTTTGTATATGTGATGTATGAAATCACTTGAGTTTCGGTTATGCTAATCTTAGTTAGGTGATATTTGTATGCTATCAATCCTAGCTAAGTAACTTAATGTTTGATCACAAACTAATTAAAGAATGGATTCGCTTTAGTATTACCTCGCTAAGTACAATTTGTACTTAACGCTCCTTTGTTTCCTTCTTCCCAATTAGCAGGATAGCTTGGGATTAAAGCTAGCACTTCCGATCGGGGCAAATCACAAGTCAAGAAATGTATGATCTTAGTCTTGTTTTTAGACTCCTAGATGGTGGCTTTGAAGTCTGCTTAGATGTTCATCTTATCGTGTTTGGTCGTAGTCTAAACCTACGTTGGTGTATGAACTTATTATATGATCCTTGATGTCTAGTTAGGAGGCTAGTTTCATGTTTTGTACTTAGTTATAAGCCTCATTCTTTTGTTGTAAATAAGTAAGTCAAGCTTGTGGTCTTGCATTAATTCTTTTTGTTGTATATAGTATGTTAGCTTGGCATGGTTTAAAGAGCATCTAGTAATATAATGTTTTGTAATACAAGTATGTTAATAGAAGGTTGCTATGATATTTTATGTTTTCAAGCATAGTTTGTACATTAATTATGACCTTTAATTATTGGTATGTTTTGAATCAACCTAGAATATTTAGTAGGATGTTCTAATGGCTTGGTATGAAAGGGTCTAAGTGATTTGACATGCTTGAATAAATTCCGTAATTAAATTTAATTGGTAATTATTAGAATATGGTTAGTATAAATTAATAGAATGAATGGACTATTAATCGAATGGAGTAATGAGTGAAGTGTTAAATTAGATCTTTTAATAATATTATTAAGAAAGTTTAATTTGGTTTGTAAATTGTTAAGATTTAAATTAGATGAAATTCCAAGCAGCCATGTTATGTTTAAAAAAGTTTTTGTTAGCTCACTTTCCGCATGCACATTAATATGGTTTGCTTAATATATGAGAAATGAATTCTTGTTCGATATCATGTGAATGTGAATTTATGTTCCGTTTTGTGAAATTCTGTTCTGTTTTCTATTTTCCGCTTCCGGTAACGCTCCTCGCTCCTAACCCGGGTGAGGGGTGTTACATTTTGTGGTATTAGAGCTTTTTAAGTTATATGTCCTAAAAACCTCGAAATATTTTGTTGTGCATCATTTAGGTTAAGTCAAGCCACCTAGGTCTCATACATTGGATTTCTTATGACTATGCTCCTAACTCTGATTTTATTTAATTTGAAGAATAATGACAGAGACACGGTTAGCTCGAGATGATGAAAGTCCTCAAGGATCCTCAAGTTAAGAGGATAGTGTCCGTATGAGAGAGAATCCTCCTGTACAAGATAGTACCCGACAACAACCTCCTGTACAACCTCAACCGAACACTGCTAATCCAACTGTTCATAATGCTCAAAGAGACTGTCTCTTGAGTATGAAAGAAATGTTCGACCAGCTTTTGACGAACATGAGACAAGAACATCCTACTCCGGTAGCTACTGCACCTAGCAGAGCTCCTATTGAAAAGCTTACTCAGCACCGAGCTTACACGTTCACTGGTACTAGTGAAGAGAAACCTGATGAAGCTAAGTATTGGTTAGAAAGAACTATTCAGATATTTACCAAACAATTTTAGTGCTCAGATGAGCACAAACTCGAATACGTTGTTGCCCTAGTTGCTGATGAAGCTTTGAGCTGGTGGGGGACTATGAAACTAACCGCTCCAGCCGAATCAGTAAACTGGAAGTTCTTTGTAGAGGAATTTAAGAAGAAGTATATCAGTGAACAATACTTGGCCGATCGAAGAAAACGTTTCTAGTATCTAAAGCAACTGGGCCAACCGATAGAACAATACGTGGTAGATTTCTGTAAGTATTGCAAGTACTGTTCTGAGTACATAAAGACGAAGAAATAAAAGTGTCGCATGTTCATTGACGGCCTGAATGATTAGCTGAGTCCGATGTTTACCGCTCTAGATATCACGGACTTCCAAACTCTAGTGAACCGAGCTATTGCTACGGAAGCCAAGATGCGGGCCACAGAAAAGAGAAAAAGCGGTTACCGAAATGATAAGAAATGCAAGGGTGATGACAAGTCTCATTGGAAGTCGAAGAAGTCTAAAATCCAGAAAGAAGTGTCTTCTTTATATAATCCAGCTCCTCGTAGTAACTCCACACCGAAACCTCAGTTAGTGAATAGACTTGCTGTCCCGGTTGTATCTATTAACAGCACGGGAAATTCAGAAAGAGCTCCAATCTGTCAGCATCGTCAGAAACCACATTTTGGTCAGTGCCGAAAGCAGTCCAACTTATGTTTTTCTTGTTGCGGAAGTGACCATTGTATCATAGTTTGTCCGAAGAGACCGGATCAAGCTCCTGCTTAAAACTCTGCTAATCCGAGTCATGTACAATCCAATCAAAACAAGAGTACTAGACAAGCACAGTCTGGAAATCAGGGTAGAGGCAGAAGCAATCAGTCGAAAGCCATCACTCATCAGGAATCACGAGCTCCAGCTTGAGTTTATCATATATGTGGAAAGGATGAGGAAGAATCTCCGGATGTTATTGCGGGTACGGTTGAACTGAACCTTACTCATGTCTATGGTTTAATTGATTCAGGATCAACTCATTCTTTTGTGTGTTCTTACTTGATAGACAAGTTAGAATTAAAGCCTGAAACTGTTAAAACTGGGTTAATTGTCTCAAACCCTATAGGAGGTGACTTACCTATCAACTTAATCTGTAAGGATAGCCTTGTATCTATTCGGAATGTACCTTTTCTTTGTGACCTGTATGTTCTGCCTAAATGTGAGTTTGACCTAGTATTAGGTTTAGACTGGTTGGGTAGACACGAAGCTTGCATTGATTGTCAGAATAAAAGATTGTACTTAAGGCGCTTAGGGAAAGAGTCAATTCTGTTGATTGACAAGAAACCGATATCTATTTTTGCTACTATGGCTTTGCAAGATGAACAAGATTTTGGTTTAACTGAAATGTCTGTTGTATCTAAATTTGTGGATGTGCTTTCTGAAGAACTCCCTGGACTCCCTCCAATCCAAGAAGTTGAGTTCAAGATCGAAGTTCAGCCTAGAACAAACCTGGTGTCCATTACACCTTATCGTATGACACCTATTGAATTGCAAGAACTAAAGAAGCAGATTCAAGAGGTAGAAGATAAGGTTTTCATTCGACCTAGCACTTCTCCCTGGGGTGCTCCGGTTTTGTTTGTGAAAAAGAAAGACGAGACGATGCGACTTTGCATTGATTATCGGCAATTGAACAGAGTAACTATAAAAAACAAGTATCCTTTGCCCCGAATTGAAGATCTGTTTGATCAACTGAAGGGTGCTGGATTGTTTTCTAAAATTGACCTCTATTCCGGTTATTATCAAATGAGGGTGAAGGATGAAGATATACCCAAAACTGCTTTCGAAACTCGCTATGGTCATTACGAGTTTCTAGTGATGCCATTCGGGTTAAGGAATGCCCCTGCTGCATTCATGGATCTGATGAATGAGTATTCAATCCTCATCTTGACAAGTTTGTTGTCGTTTTCATCGACGATATTCTGGTGTACTCTCGTAATAAGGAGGAAAATGCTCAACATCTTCGAATTGTACTATAGACACTCCAAGAACATCAGCTATTTGCTAAGTTCACTAAGTGTGAATTTTGGCTATTAGAAGTGTTATTCCTTGAACATATTATTTCAGCCAAAGGAATCAAGGTTGATTCTAAGAAACCTAAACTAAGAAGATTACACGGGGAAAACCGAAGTCAACTCGTAAAAGTCAACCTCCATTAACGAATCTTTTTTTACGTTATCTTTTCTAGATGCACAATATTAACCTATGTGAATAGCATGACACATAGAAGAAAATGGCGCAGCGATCGGAGTTCATTAAGGGATATAATTGGATACATTTGACTTTTAGGGACTAAATTATAAATTTTCAGAATTACGAGGACTAACAAGATATTAGAGTTACCAAACCAAAAATAATCATGTATCATGGCAGCATGCCAAAACCCATCTCAAACGGAACATCCAAACTCAATTAATTTAATATACAAACATTTAGGGGTCAAATTGCAAGAAAGACAAACCTAAAACTATTCAAAATCCAAGTTCAACGCTCACTTGTTCCGGAACGCTGAACCCCGTATTAGAATGGTCGTTTCGAAACCAAGTAGGCCTTTTCGATACTCGGGTACGTTTCGAAACTAGTTCCGAAACCAGGCTTCACAGTAGCTAAATGTTTCGGAACGATCGCACCCGTTCCGAAACCACCTGGCCAATACATGCCATCGTTTCAATACGGATGAGGGCATTCCGAA
This sequence comes from Hibiscus tridactylites, assembly GCA_958450335.1. Classification (NCBI taxonomy): domain Eukaryota; kingdom Viridiplantae; phylum Streptophyta; class Magnoliopsida; order Malvales; family Malvaceae; genus Hibiscus; species Hibiscus tridactylites. The sequence goes on along the minus strand of OY288284.1, from coordinate 21,340,323 downwards.
ACGTCCTGCCATGCAGCAACAGACTTTGCTGGTTTTACATAACTTCCCACATTCGAAAAACATTCCCACACATGTTACAACCCACATATAACTTGCATTCACATCAAAGTCCATTAACAAGAAACACAAGCTAGGACATATCATCATACATGCAAGCATTAGATCTCTAAGCATGCTTCCTAGACTTCAAAACCATACAAAAGCTAAAAACCACATTCATGCACAATTCAATCCTCAAAGGCCATTTACAACCCAAAATGAGCAACCATTATATCTCAGCTTAAGTGCCTTCACTTGCTACTCCCCAGCCCTCGAGCTTAGTTATCTGCATTGTTGGGAAAAGAGGAGCGTAAGCACACTTGCTTAGTGAGGGAGAGCTCAAGAATACACCAACAATGCGGTTTAGAAAACACATATCAAACCATTTCATGCTTATTCTCAAGTCACGCTTTCAAAACTAAAGCAAATCAATCTTAAATCATGTTCCACATGTATCATTAATCACATGCATTGCTCTCAATGCAAATCCACAGTAAGCCTCGCTTGCTTAATTCACATGCATAGAATCCTCTTATGCAATAACTCAACATCAAGCATCTCATGCACGATAAATCATGATGCTTACATTTAAAACATGATACATGGGCAACATAAACAATACACATATATTGGCATTTAAAAAACTGGCATAGGCTCACCCCTACCCGTTATGATGGACTCACCTCCATCACTTTCGTACACAATATCGGATACACGGACTCACATAGGCTCACCCTAACTCAATGATGGCTCACCTTATCTTAATGGCTATAAATGGAATTAGGCTCATCCCTAACCCATAGTGATAGGTTCACCTCTATCACCCGCAATAGGCTCACCCCATTTACATCATGTAGCTAGACACACATACGATTTATAGTTTATAGTGCACTCACATCCTATTGGTCGACCAACGTATCCGAGTATTAAGAATAGATCAAACCAGTCCAATATATCCTTAAAAACCATGTGAACTCACTGTTTTCAATGCATCATCAAAAATCTTCACATATCCCAAATTAAACATGCCTTTAAATAGCAAAAACCATTTCATACAAGATCATACCATCTTGTATTCAAACCAAACCTTTACATGGGATAAACACAAGCAAAACCATGCTTAAATCCATTAATAACAGTGAGTAACAATCAACATCAAAACATGAGCATGATATACCATGGAATCCATTTCAAAATCGTAAACCGAGAGAACAAGCACCATACTTACTTCCAAGATTTGCTAAGCCTTTCAAGCTTACTCTAACCTCCCAATAACTCGTATCCAAGCTTACAAAGCTCTAAAAACATGTCCACTCACCGACAACACGAAACCTTTCTTTCCGACACGGAATTCACTCTCCCGGAACCTCCACAACCGACTTGTTTGCCTCCGGATCAAGATCCACTGTTTCCATTTCAACAAAACAGAGATCCAAATGCATTAAAATGCATTTCAACACCAGCAACTAAACACAAACTCGTTGCTCACCCAAACTACACCAATTTACCCATACGAAACAACCGAAAACTCAATCGATTGCTTCCTAAACCAAGCCCAGCTCTCATATATCACTTTCAATCATTTATAAAGATCAAAATACACCTAAAATCAACCTAAACCCATCCTTATACCTCAAGCATCAAAACCTCATCATTTCACCTCAAAAATTCAACTAAAACTATCATAAGACTCAAGGATCTCAAGGATTTCGGGATCTATATCATTAAAACACTTTCTCAGCAAACATAATCAACTCAAAACTCAATTAGAATCCATCCAAAATAGAGCTCATCAAAACAATTCCGAAAATCAAGAATTAAGTCACCATTTTGTAAGATTTTGATCTTAAATCATAACTATTATCAAAACTGAGTTAAAAAAAACAATTGAGAGTAAAAAATATTGGGAATTTCAATAAAGAACATTGATTAGAGGTTGAGAATGGAATTTACCTCCAATCCTTTCTTTCCTCAATGAATGACAAGTTTTTGCTTCAAAAATCTTGAAGAAATTGAAAAGGATTCTTTGGAAATGAAAGAGAAACCAAGAGAGAGTGTTTGGAAGAAAATAAATCTGGAGAAAATGATTTAGAAGACTGTTTGGCTGATAATTAGAAGAGAAAAGTAGTTACGTAACTAAAATCTCCCAAATTAACTATTTAATTAATAAAATAAATAAAACCCCTTTAAAATCAATTAAATAAAAACCATTTTAAACACAAGTCATATTAAGGAAAGGCTTAATTGCATAAAGCTCCCTAAAGATTCTAAGACTTTGACTCTCCCTTTTGAAAATTGCATTTTTCACAGTTTTGAAACTTTACATTTTGGTTAGTACCCAAAATGTACCAGTTCTGAAACTCTTTTTGTAAAATTGATTTGACCAACCTCATAAACACATTTTTTAGAAGATTTTAGAAATTTTCACCACATTTTTATCCTTTCCTGATCCTTGATTTCCTTAAATCACCTTACGTGATTCGAACCGTTTCCGACCGGTCCGATCCGATGTCTAAAACATCTAGGCCCAAAACCAGGGCATTACAAAATTCAGACTATTCTTGAGTGGCGTCCTCCGAGCAATGTAAGTGAGGTCTGAAGTTTCCTTGGTTTAGCTGGGTATTACCGGAGATTTGTGAAAGGATTTTCGGTAATTGCTGCACCACTAACCAAACTGCTTATAAAGAATGAACCTTTTAAGTGGTCCGAAGGACAACAAAGAAGTTTTGATCAGCTCAAACAAGCCTTGACTTGTGCCCTTGTCCTTATTCAGCTAGAGTTGGGAAAAGAATTTGTTGTTTATAGTGATGCATCACATTCTGGTCTTGGATGAGTTCTGATGCAGGAAGGTGATGTGATTGCATACGCTTCTCGACAACTTAAGCCTCACGAGGTGAATTATCCAACTCATGATCTTGAGTTAGCAGCCATTGTATTTGCGCTTAAAATCTGGCGGCATTATCTATACAATGAGAAGTGTAAGCTATTCATCGATCACAAAAGTCTGAAGTACTTGCTCACTCAAAAAGAGCTAAATCTTAGACAAAGAAGATGGTTGGAATTACTCAAGGATTATGATCTGACCATCGATTATCATCCTGGAAAGGCTAACATGGTTGTCGATGCTTTGAGTCGGAAACCGAACCTCGGTAAGTCTTTAGAAATTCTCAAAATTCAAAAATGTTCAATCTTGAAAATTCAATTAAGTCATTTGAATAGTACCTTGATTTCAGAGTAATGTATTTGATTTGTTTGTTCGTAGCTTCTTTGGCCATCAATGTTCATTTCCGACTATATAAGGCTCGAAATTATCTAAACGAACTTCAGGTTCAATTTGTCCTGATTTCTAGAATCAAAGAACTCCAACAAGTTGGTCTGAAACTTCAAAAAATCTTGTCTAAGCTTGAGTCTAATCCTGACTTCTCAGTCAAGTCAAACAGTCTTCTATATTTCAAAGATCGGATTTGCGTACCTAATAACAAGGAATTGCAAGATGAAATTCTACAAGAAGCGCATCAAAGTTCTTTTTCAATCCAATCTGGATCTGTTAAGATGTACAAGGATCTCAAGCCCTTGTGTTGGTGGTCTGGAATGAAATCAACTATCAATGACTTTGTATCGAGGTGTCTGAACTGCCAATGGGTCAAAGCTGAACATCGTGCTCCTACTGGATTACTCCAACCTCTTGAATTTCTACAATGGAAATGGGAACGGATTACGATGGATTTCATGACTGGTCTTCCTTACTCTCCAAAAAAGTGTGATGCTATTTGGGTGATCGTTGATCGTTTCACTAAATCAGCACATTTCATTTGGGTGCGGATTAATTTTAGTCTTGAGGCCTTGGTAGAACTGTATATTCGGGAAGTTATCCGTTTAAACAGAGTTCTGACTTCTATAGTTTCAGATTGAGATCCTCGATTTACAACTCAGTTATGGAAAACGCTACATAAGGCTCTTGGAACCAAATTGAATGTTAGCACAACTTTTCATCCTCAAAGCGATGGACAATCTGAACGAGTAATTCAAGTTCTTGAAGACATGCTCAGAGCTTGCATTATTGACTTCGGAAAGAACTGGAAAAAATCACTACCGTTAATAGAGTTTGCTTATAATAACAACTACCATTCTTCTATTCAGATGGCTCCTTTTGAAGCACTGTATGGAAGAAAATGCCGAACACCTTTGTGCTGGTCTGAACTCGGAGATAATAAAGTGTTAGGACCTCAACTGCTTCAGGAAACTAAAGAACATGTTCAAATTATTCATTCTCGATTAAAACAAGCTTTTTACAAGCAAAAGTCATACGCTGATCTGAAGCGTAGGGACATTCAATATGAAATCGGAGATAAAGTATTTCTCAAAGTTTCTCCGCGGAAGAAAGTTTTCCGATTCGGCAAAATAGGAAAGCTTAGTCCTCGTTTCATTGGACCGTTCGAAGTAAATGAGAGAATTGGTCCTGTAGCTTAACGACTCGCACTACCTCCTGAATTCGATAAGATTCATAATGTCTTTCATGTTTCTATGTTAAGACGTTATCGATCTGATCCGTCTCACATCGTCGAACCAGAAGAAGTTGAACTCAATCCGACCTTTCTTATGAAGAGGAACCTATTCAGATTCTTGATCGGGAAGTTAAAAGGCTTCGTAATAAGAACATCCCTCTTGTTAAAATTCTCTGGAAGAATCATCATGTTAAAGAAGCAACGTGGGAACCCGAGGATATGATGCGGAAGCAATATCCTCATTTGTTCAGTTCCGTTAAGAATTCGTCTCAAATTCTTTCTTTAAGGATGAGGGAATTGTAACATCTACTTTTCCGTCCTAGAATTTAGTTCATTGAATTAGAATATTAATTTATTCTTTGAAAGAAATTAAGTCCATAATTAAGTAATTGATTCAATTTAGTCCTTGAACTTCCTTTATTTGGCAATGATTGCATTAATTCGAAACGAAAGAAAACTTGGGCATTCGAATCAAAGAATTGAGTTGAATGAGTCAAGTTGATAATTTAATTGAACATTAATTTGGTTGTAACATGATCAAAGTAATAAAATTGGAGAATTAAAATAATTAGAATATGTATAATTCCCTAGTGAAAATCGGACCAAATTGAAAGAAGAAAGAAATTATGTGTGAGCATAATTAATGACCAAATTAAAAAGAAAATAAAACATATATTTTGCATGCTAAATAATAATATTCTATGGGCTGCCCTTAGTAAAAAAACAATATTAGATTATGAGAGAGGGGTAATTAAGTAAAACTAAAACCCAACACAACCCCCAAATTAAGGGATGTGTCTTTCTTCTCCATCTTTTCCCTCGTTGCCGTGAACTTAGAGAGAAAAGGAAAGAAAGAAAAGCTTGAAAAGTTTATGAAATTTAAGCTTTAATGTAGGAAGAAATTGCATGCATGTTGATGGACTTGAGCTAGGAGTAAGAAGTGTTATCTAGTGGTAGCAAGGTTAAGAAGTAAGTACATCGTTTTCTTCTCCTTGTTGTTCGAATAAGAGAAAATTATGCACGTAAAATTTTAAGTTAATTTAAGCATAAAATTGATAGAGTTATGGTGATTATGTTGAGTTGAAATGATGGTATTTTTGAATGATTAAATGTAAAATGGTGGACTGAGTAAAAAGGGACTGTTTTGAGGAAAGATTAAGAGTTCTTGATTAGAATGTAAAATTGAGATAGTTAGGGACGAAACTTGAAAATTTCTATTAGGACAAAGTTGAAGAGAAGTGGAAATTCTAAAAGGAACAAGCCTTAGATTGCTGGAAAAATGAATTTGATTAAGGAATTTTTGATTGGAATTAAAGCTGGATGTGTACTAGGATAAAATGAATTAAGGACTGTTTTGATTAAAATCAATAAATTCAAGGACATGAATTACACAAAATTTAGCACTTAACTTAGAGTTTAAAATCAGGGGATCATGTAAGAATAAGTATGGAGTCTTGAATTGAAGTTGAAATAGTCTAATTTGGTGAATTAAGGAAACTAGTCACTTGAAGCATGAGAATAGGACTAATCTAGAATTTCACGAAAATTGAGGGCTTATCTGTTGATTATAAGAATTACTAAGGACTTAAAAATGATTTTAAAGGATAGCATGAATCAGGTATTAAATGGTTTTGGGAATAAAGTAAGATAATGAGGTGAAATTATAACTTTTGTGTTCAATGAGTAAACTGTCCAAAAAACCTAAACCTTGAGCTGTAACTTTGAAAATTCACCAAAAATAAGATATAATGTATTTTGAGCTGAAATTTTATGGTATAAACTTTTGAATGTGTATGATCATTGAGAGAAAACGGAATTGAATTTCAACTTGTGAGCTAGAATTTATAGATTACAGAAGTTAGGCAACACAAGCTGTCCAGGATTGTTAAGATGGTCATGTTTAATTAATAAACTGTATTAACTCAGAATAGATAAAAATATGTGGTTTACATGGTTAGAAAACTGAGTTTAATACCTTTCTAAGGGTGTATGATAAGTATAATTTGGATTGGTAAGTAAGAAGTTATGGTCAAAATGGTAACTGGTCTTCCAACTAATTAAATGGAAAAAACAATTTTGATGGTTAATGTTTGCAATTGTGTTAAAGGGGTTAATGTGATTGAATTGTTCTCTGATATGATTTGTACATGCTTTGTGTTTGAGTGTTAAGATCAAATTTGTGAAGAATCTTTGGAGGAGGCAAAGGTTGATCAATCAAGGGGGAGAAACAAATGCATTATAATCAAAGATCAAGCTTAAAGGAGTATTGTGATTGTAATTGTTTTAGGGTTGGGACTAGTGTCCTAACCACTTTATTTTATTTATGTAATTTATAATTTATGCATGAAATGAACTTAATTTAAAGTTGGTAACTTGTTTAGTAAGGGAAGGAGGTTGATATGGAAATGGAGAAATGAAATGAGACATTGCTAATGCTTGATTGTATTGAATTTGTAGACTGCCCTTGTGAGATATATTTGCTATGTTGTATGAACTTGCAATTTCATGTGATGTTGTTGTTTATTTATGCCTTAATGCTGTTCGAATGTGACACAAATTTAATTAGCATGACTTATATGAAATGGTTCAATTATATGATAGGATGAGTATGCAATTCGAATCATGCAATATGTATGTGATGAATTAAGTAATGGATGATATAATTGCAGTGTATGAAGTGTATGATAATTTGAACAAATTAATAAGCCCTTGGTCAATTAGAGGACTTAGATATTACGACATGCCTAGAGTCTGAGCTCTCTTGATTTGTTTCTTAGTGCAACCCCTGTTTAGTACCTAGTGTACTCTCTGAACTTGTTGATCGAATGTGATCCTGCTTGGTGTCCAAGACACATTGATGGTATTTAGCATCCCTTGACTTATTTCTTAGGCAACCCCTGTTTGGTACTTGGTACCCTCCTGTTGACTTGCTTATCTAATCGTTCTACTCTACCAACACTACAGCAAAACAGGTTTTTAGCGGCGTTTTTTTAGTCCTATAGCGGCGTTTTTTAGCGCCGCGAAAAACATTCCCAGCGCTTAAAAAAGCGCCGCGAGAAGTGCCGCTTAAACCAGCGCTGCAACAGTTAATTTGTTTACAAATGTTGCACCAAGTTAATTTATTTAGATGTCCAAAGAAAAGAAATTGAAATGTGAAGGGAGCACATCATGGTTCCTTACTTTAATCTATTTACATGACTAGGAAAGACGTGCTTCCCACTATCTAGACTGAGAAAAATAGTGCCAAAGCTGCTCCAAACCATTCGGTGTTAGCTGCAGCGCCACCGAACAGAGTGTGGACGGTAACACAATTTCCATGCTTCTGGAAAATTTGCAAACATTAATCAACTTGAATTTCCACTACTTTTCAGAATTTAAACTTCAACATTGAAAATAAAATCACAAATAATAAATCAAATCTTTAATCTCATTCTCTAGGCTTCAAATAATATGAATAAGAGCAGAGGGAAAAACCAAATGAACAAAGAGAAACACCAGATAATCACATCCACTAGGATACCAAAAAGATGGATGTATTATATATGTTACCCTTATGTATTATAGTGGAGTCAAGCTTTCTTCTTAAAATTTTAAGGCTAACAGGGACTTCATCATTACAAACCTAATAAATGCTAGCAAATTATAGTAACTATCTACATATTTGGTTATATTTCACAAGGAAACAAAATTCTGAAATTCTAAATACTTCCAAGTTCTAAAAGAAAGAAACTGAAATAAGTGTGTAAAGTGGCATACCTTTGGAAGAGAAGCATTATTTGATGCATATCCACCAGCATTATTTGATGCATATCCACTAGCCAATATCACAACTAACCAAAAAAGAAATGAAAATTTAATAATTTAAATTAAAACTCAAATCAAGGTTTAAGATACAAATATACTCAAATCAAGGCTGCTCTGTATTTGGCATTAAATATATAATCATACCACTTCTAATTCATGTTTATTAAATGAAATAAAACCTAATATTAACCAGTAACTAATCCTCTAGATGCAACAACATAACTAGACATGTTTGTATTTATTCAGTATTACCTTCTTATGGCAAGTAACAAATGTCTATTGATCTGTTTAGCTTGAATCAAAAACACTATTTTTCTTTAAATAAACTACAAACTTATATAATTTCTTACCTCTTGACTCTTGTATATGAACTAAACCATAATTTGTGGACAAATACGGTTTAAGGAAATTATGGTGCATTGTTTTGTATCCTAACATTGATAAGAACAACTAAACTATAGGAAACAAGCTCTTGCCTGCAACCGACTTCATAAATCATATTGAATCTGTCAATTAATTACCGCTTTTTCTCTAATCTAGCATAAACCTCAAACCTTAATTATACTTAAACCCCAGGAAACAAGAGCAACAAAAAGATCTAAAAGTAAGATTCAAATATAACAACACATACATGTATCATTTTTACTTTTACCTCTCCGATTTGAGAAAAACAACCATGAAGATAAGTTTCATCCATCCAATGAGCAAGGTCGCCAACCCAGATCGTTTTAACCTCATTGGAGTTAGACCAAGTGAAATTAGATTCTACAGGACTGTAAGTGACTGGGAAAATGAAACCATGAAAAGATTATGGAATCAAATTTTGGTAAATATATTCGATAATATCACGATTTTATGCAAAAAGGAAAAGGGTCAAGAATTTTCCTAACAATGAAAGTCAAAAACAAATTGATTCTCCAAGGTGGAGCACTAAGAAACATATATTAAGGAAATTTAAAGTTCTAAGAGAATACATGAAATTGGTTTGTTTTCCTTATAATTCAAAGCACTCAACCATTCACAAGCACCCAAAGAATAATAGTAGCTTAATCATCGTCAAATGTTTTCTCAAGATCCAAACAAACCATGTGTTTCAAAAAGAGAGAAAATAAGTAAAAAATTACTGTAAATTAGAAATCTACAAGGCAGTGATGCTTTCAAAATTAGCAATCAACCCCTCATCTTTTGTTTCTAAAACTGTGAACACATGAACCCACTCAACTCAAGTTTGAAAACTCAAAAACCCATTATAAGGAAGGGAGACGTACCTTAAATAAAGTAAAAACCCAGAGAGGGAGGAGAGTCTGGCTACGAACGAAACTGAGGAAACTGCTCGAATGAAAATGTCGGACACTGCAGCAGAGGCGGAGAGAAGGGGGCACGAGGGATCGAGAAATAATTTGAAAATTAGGGTTAAAAGACTTTGTGATTCGAGTTAAAAGACTTCCTTCGGCGGCGTTTTAAATTTGAAACGCCAGTAAAATACCAGATTTCGCGACATTTTAAAAAACAAACGCCATTAAAGAATTATGCCACTATCAGATTTTTGCGGCGTTTTTAATAAACGCCACTAAAATAGCATCTATTGCGGCGTTTTGTGGCAAAACGCCACTATATATCATTCTATAGCGGCGTTTATAATAAAAACACCGCGAGTTTTATTTTTTGTGGCGTTTTTTCTGTAAACGCCGCGATATGTACAAGTTTAGCGACGTTTAATCTAAAAACGCCGCGAAAAGTGCCGCTATATACCAAACTTGGTGTAGTGCAAGGGTAATAAAATGTAAAATATATAATTAATAGAAGCTTATGAAGTGGATAAGTGAAATAATAATTGAAATGGCATGACATGATACATATTTGATAGATGAGTTTTATGGATATTGGTCCTTTCGAATATGATTTAAATGCATATGAGATGCTTGAAAGGTTAGAAATATGAGCAATGTGGGCAATGACCCTTTTGAATGAAATTGAAATGAGAAGTGATATGTTTAATATGTTGGACTCATGGTCAATGGTTAGTGACCCATTCGAATGACATGCCTAAGATAATTTATGATTTAGCTCATGAATAATTGATTATTCGATGTTATGTTTGGAATGATTTTGGTTAGCTCGATTGTGAAGCATGAGTATAAGCATGTTGGAAATTGAATGGATGTATGGTTCTTGCTTGTTCGAATATGAAGCATGGTGAAAAATATGATGCTAATTGAAATGTGTATGAGCATGATGCTATAAATGTTTGTATATGTGATGTATGAAATCACCTGAGTTTCGGTTATGCTAATCTTAGTTAGGTGATATTTGTATGCTATCAATCCTAGCTAAGTAACTTAATGTTTGATCACAAACTAATTAAAGAATGGATTAGCTTTAGTATTACCTCGCTAAGTACAATTTGTATATAACGCTCCTTTGTTTCCTTCTTCCCAATTAGCAGGATAGCTTGGGTTTAAAGCTAGCACTTCCGATCGGGGCAAATCACAAGTCAAGAAATGTATGATCTTAGTCTTGTTTTAGACTCCTAGATGGTGGCTTTGAAGTCTGCTTAGATGTTCATCTTATCGTGTTTGGTCGTAGTCTAAACCTACGTTGGTGTATGAACTTATTATATGCTCCTTGATGTCTAGTTAGGAGGCTAGTATCATGTTTTGTACTTAGTTATAAGCTTCATACTTTTGTTGTAAATATGTAAGTCAAGCTAGTGGTCTTGCATTAATTCTTTTTGTTGTATATAGTATGTTAGCTTGGCATGGTTTAAGGAGCATCTAGTAATAGAATGTTTTGTTATGCAAGTATGTTAATGGAAGGTTGCTATGATATTTTATGTTTTCAAGCATAGTTTGTATATTAATTATTACCTTTAATTATTGGTATGTTTCGAATCAACCTAGAATATTTGGTAGGATGTTCGAATGGCTTGGTATGAAAGGGTCTAAGTAATTCGACATGCTTGAATAAATCCCCTAATTGAATTTAATTGGTAATTATTAGAATATGGTTAGTATAAACTAATAGAATAAATGGACTAGTAATCGAATGGAGTAATTAGTGAGATGTTAAATTGGATCTTTAATAATATTATTAAGAAAGTTTAATTTGGTTTGTAAATTGTTAAGGTTTAAATTAGATGAAATTCCAATCATGAAGAGTGTTTTCTAAAGAACTAGACTGCATCGGTTGTTGCGACGACATGGGTTGTTGGAATCCTGGGATTGACGTATTCTGATTTTGCGGGTTCAAGGCATTGTTAGGGTTGCTCCAGGAGAAGTTGGGGTGCTTTTTCCAGGCTGGATTGTATTTGATGGACAATTGATTGTTGCGGTTGAAGTTCCATCGTAGCAGAATTGTAACACCCTCGCCTAGTTACGAGCGAGAGACGTTTCATATCAGGCATCAGATAGATTCGTATAACATATAAATCAAACATAAACTTACAAAGCATGTTTATTTAAGCATTCAACAAACCATGCATACATGTGATTAATAACCAAAACATATGATTACATGAACACTTATACAATTAGGTGGGCCAATTAAAACTTTTCAAACATCATACATTCTATATACATGATACATACAACTTTAAACAAACCTAAACTAACGTCAATATAAATATGATCCAAACAATTAATCATAAATCATACTATACATCAATCGACCATTATAACATATTACATGTAATACTACAATCCAACATTAAAGATTTAGACATGGTTATACAAGGAGATAAGCATTCAGCTAACATAAGTTTATAAGATTATATAGCTCATACCAATTAAATCATCATTAACCTAAGTTCATAAACCTTTTCATTCAAGGATTCAATCATGCATATAATTTGGTCTCTTTATATACGTTTTTATGCCTATACAAACTACCTAATTTATGAAATTATTTTTCAATTACACCCATGCTTCTATTCGAATACCCAAGGCAACCAAACACTAAATTTATACATATCATAATTAACATGTATATCAACCATGAACTCAAGTTGACATTCGATTACAATTACACACAAGGGCATATATTTCACAAACACTTAACATGATCATTAGTATATAACAAAACAAGTTCCAACATGTTACTTACAAGTCAAGCAACACATAATACATATCTATATGCATGTGACACATTACACAACTATGCCACCAACTAGGATCTAACCAAAACTTATCGTACTTGTGTTTGTCTTGTGGAAACGGCTCTCGAATCAATCAACTAGCTTTCAGTAACTAGTACCTGAAATATTTGGATGAAGGGAATAAAAGAGTGATAAGTACACAATATGTACTTAGTGAGGCAGCCCTAAACTTTACTAATTAAGTTTTTTAAAATCTTATGCAAATCTTTAAGGTTGCCTGACTAGGCTTAAGTACCAAGGATCACCTAGCTAGTCCAATATGCACAAGTCATCTTAGCTAGTCTTGAAATAAATTCAAGTCACTCATATTGCAACATTAAGTAAGACAAGCATTAATAACAAATGCATCAAGTATCATACATAATCGAAAACATTCTATAGAGCATGTAAACATTTCAAAATTCATTTCATTTGTACCAATCTAATAAGGTACTTAGCTTACTTTCTTAGTTTACAAGTATTTTGTATATTTTGCCTTGGATGATCAATGAATCAGGTAATCGAGTCTACGTGTGACATATGACTTTGGATACTCCAAAGGTATCAATTATTTCACTTTTAACTTGTAACATGTGACAGAGGATTCCTAAGCATAAAGGTGACTAACCACCTTTAATTTACATTGGTGACTAACCACCAACTTGTATTAACAATCAGGGGAGCTCAAATGACCCTAAGGCATGCTCTTATACCTATAGACACTAATCAAACCAAAGACTTTACTTATCTTTCTTTATTAACAAGAGCATTCACTTGCCAATCATTCATAATTTCAAAGGCATTTAATCATTTCAATAGGCATACACATACAATCAATCAAGCATCATGATAACATAAAATTTCAGCAAGCACATGAGATCATTTTCATTTTATAATCATCAAAAACCAGCATCAAAGCTCATCACTTAGTCTCATTTCACATAGCTCAAGCACTCAACACATCATAGCAACTAATCATATTTATGCTAAGCATGCTTATCTAACAAGTAATATACACTTAGGTCAATATTCTTGCCTTTAATCCTTCTTCCTTATCATTTTAAATTTTACCAATCATTATTAAATTCATTACATGCTTCATTCATGTTATCTAATAATAAAAAACATAAAGGTTAGGATACTAATCCTAACACTTAAGCAATGCTACACTCACAATACTCCAAGCTAGTTTATCTCTTTATTAATGATGCCTTTTACTTTCCTTTTTGCTTGCTCTCCCCTTGGTTCTTCGAATATCCCTTCTTCAACATGCTCTTGAATCATAACATAACACATACAACATTCATTAGAAGTAAATTTTTGACATATAACCAAATCAAATAAATCAAACAACATGAATATACAAATCTGTCCTAAAACTGACAGCTTGAGCAATACACACTAATTTATTAATATCTCTTTACTCACAACTCCAAATTAGGATTTCTTTACCATTCCAAAAAGTTTATAAACACACCTTTACAACCATGTATAGTACATATTTTTATCATTTTCCTATCAATACAGTTTATTACTTGAACATAGGGCATTTTCAGAAACCTAATCCGCCTATGCTTAATTTGCGACTTTAGTGCATATATAACCTATGTTTCACTACACCATTAATCTTGAGCTTTTAACCACATTTACCTACATATATTAACATAATAATGATGTTCCAGCAACCACAAAAAAGGGCATGTAAGTCCTCAAATTATCAATCCTCACAAACTAGTCCAATTTGATCCTCTATGTGTTCTAATGATATTTAAACTATCAATTGATATATAATTCAAGCCAAACCATTTATTTTTCATTCCTAAAATACCTCCCCTATTTGTAATAAATTTTCTAAAATTTATTGGCATCAATTAAACCCCTAAACATTTTTAAAATTACAATTTAACCTAAACAATTTCCAGATTCATTCAATTATGAGCAGTCTTTTTGTAATTCAATTTCCAGCCACTTCCTATGTCGTTTTCATACTCAAGAGGCCATTTTATTATATTAATCATTCAGCTCTACAACTTTTATTTAAAAAATTTTCCTAATTCCAACCCTAACCCATTCAAAATTCCAGTTTAAAGCAGGACAATGTTCAAGTACGAATCTGGGCAGATTCAAAATTCAAGTTTAATACATGTCATTTCTCTAGCATTTTAATCTATCACACATACTCTTAAATCATCAATAAACATTTAAGAATCAAATTTCTAACATAATTTAACCAAAAAAACAATCAAACATCATCAATAACGTCAAATATAAACATGACCAAACTCGATACTTACATGAACTGTTTTGTAGATGCAAGAACATGTGTTATTCCTAGCTTAAATCTAGTAGCATGCATGAATTTTTCCTCATTAATTCTCCAGATTTTTAGTGTTTAAGTTCTCTCTCCTTTGGTTCTAAGGTTTCTGTTGGAGAGAGGAAAACATGGAGAAGATGATTCATGTAAGTGGAATTACACATGTTTTGCCAATATGAATAGTTGGCCGATTATCACTAATATAAGGGACACTTGGATTAGTTTTCATCCAAGTAAATCCCACGATACTTTATTATAATTTATTCTATTAATATTCTATAATTATTTCCAGCCCACGTTTTTAGTATTATATTTATTTTAACATTATATTAACATATATATATATATATATATTATTACATTACTTTTAATCCAATATTAACTCACTATCTAACATGTTTGTCATTCATATACTTCATGTTAAATTTTATTATTCATAAGTTTATATATATAAGCACTTATGTTCTCTTTTTTTTAATCCAATTGCAACTTAATAGGACATATCTTATGTGGTTTCATTATAGTCTTAGTTAGATCGTAATTGTTTACATTATCGTCGTTGTTTTTCTATCGTTCGAACTAGGGTATGTTTTAGGGTGTGACAAGAATGACTCTGGGTTTTGCGGGCATTCAGAAAAAGCATGGTTACCTCCACAGTTTTCACAAAATAATTCCATTACCTTGACTTTCTGTTGATTGTTTTGCGACTGCAAGTTCAGAACCAGCTTTGTCAAGGTGGCGATTTGCGATGAAATTGAGTCCGAGGACCCTATTTCATTTACTGTGGGTTGACGGCGGACTCCTCCCCTTCTGGCCGTGGGGATTTGATAATCATTCTTGGCTGTCCTGTTTAAAATCTCCATGGCTTCCTCTGGTTCCTTGTCTTAAAGTATGGCGTTTGCCGAGGCATAAAGCATCATCCTAGTTGCTGTGTTAACCGCATTGTAAAACATGGTCACCTACGTCCATATTGGGAATCTGTACAAGGGGCATTTGTGTAATAGTTCTCGATATCGCTCCCAAGCCTCTTGCATGGACTCGTCATCAACATCTCGAAAAGAAGTGATCTCGTTACATAATTTATCAGTTAAATTTGTAGGATTAAACCAAGCTAAGAACTCACGACAAAGACCACTCTAGGATCCAATTGATCCTGTTGAGATACTGTTGAGCCAGATTTTTGCCCTATCCCTCGGTGAATAGGGAAACAACTCCAATCTCATAATATCCTTATGTACTCCCTGAATTTTAAATGAGTTACAAATCTGGAGAAAGGACTTGAGGTGTTATTTGGCATCTTCAGTTGCGGAGCTGCCAAATTGCCCCATCGTGTTAATCATGTTAAACATCACGAGCTACAACTCAAAGTGGGCAGCCTCGATTTCTGGGGTAACAACTCCATGGTTTAGTCCGTTCAGGTCCTCTTCAAGGTAATCTCAGACTGTGGGGTGTCGAACTGGTACGATTGAAGCTTGCAGATTTGCTCCATCTCCTGTCAGGATCTGACGCCCATCAACAAGTGGCTGCCCATCGGTAGGGTGCTACCCAATGACATTGTGTGCCGGGGCACCTTGGTTGACACCACGGCCGCGATGTCGGGGTTGGTCCTCAGGTTGCTGCATTGTGGCTTTGTTCTCTCGTCTAAGCCTTTAGTAAGTGCGTTCGATTTCTGGATCTGGATCTCGCAATGGGCTTCTTGAGTTAGCTCTGGTCATGCACTACAAAAAAACCAAGTTTTATTAATACTAAAATAAAAATAAATAAACTAAATAAAAGAAAAAGAGCAAAAAATAAAAACAAAAGTTGTTAATCCTCGACAATAACGCCAAAAACTTGTTGCGTGTAAATAGTGCTCCGCAATTTGTGCAATTATACACGACGCAAGTAATATAGGAATAAGTATGTGAGTATCATCTCCACATGGATTGGTACTCAACCTTCGGTTCTACTCTCTCGCACTGCAAAATAAATAAAGTAAAAACCAAAATTAATTTGGCGAATTGATATAATTAAAAAATAACTAAACTAAGAAAATCCAGTAAATAAAATAAAGAACTAATCCCCGTCATAGTGTGGAATCCTCTTGACTTTGTTTATGTTCTTGAATGCAGCAACACACTACTACCGTGGCAGTGACCTAAATCCCTGTCGTAGCCGCAATGGCGGAATCCCTACTGCGGCAATCCTTTGTTCGTGGGCAGATGCAGTTAAGGCTCGACAAAGTGTCCTTGGGTGGTTCTGCCTTATCCCTAAGCATGGAACACTGGTTGATGACTGAACTTTGATGATACCTCCTAACGTGAATCAAAGGGCAAACACAAATTGTTCATACACTTCTTTTAGCCGCTGAAACTCTTACCTATCCCTAGGCCAAGTTAGTTAACACCACATGGGGCGAAAACCGTACTTATTCCTTTCGTGAGCCCAACTCTCCCGATATTGAACAAATGGATGATCTCACAAACCCTCTCCCGAGTAGAATGCAAAAATAATTAAAGCCAAAATAAGCAAACCTTAACTTTTATTGCATTAAGAACAAAAACTAAGTACAAGAGTTTTCACACATCTACTAAACAACTTAATCCTAACCCTAAGAAAATTAGAACATAATAAAACTAATCCTAAGCTCAAACTCTCTCACACTCTCTTCGATCGGATATGTTTTCTCTTCATGGCGGCAAGCCATTATATAGTGGAAGGTGTAGGCACAAATCCTTCTTGGAGAGGAAGTTAGGTTGGAATTGGACTAGAATTTATTAAAGAAGTAAATTTATTTAATTTATTACAATATACACTTTTGTCAAAGAGTCCAACTTTATACTTCCTTCCATGTTTTCCTCCTCTTCTCGAGCTCTAGTTGCCACGTGAAGTGTGTAGAAAAATTCAGCGTTAAAAGTTCAACAAGTCGGCTACCACTTTGCTCATTTTTCCCTCTGACGAAATGTTGTCTTGACCTAGTTTTTGTTCTCTGCATCGGTCTGCTCTGCTCAACAAGGCTTCCTCAGCTTCTCTCAGTAGAAGCTATCATGTGGCTTGGCTTGATCAGGGTCTATTGTCTGCTACTTCGGCCTCATCTTCCCTCCTGCTTTCTGTTTTGTGGCGGCATCACCATGCTCCAGCAGTAGTCATCCTGCAAGAATACCAATCATGCATTAAATAATATCTTTTTCATATGGTAAATAGAATATAAAGCTCAAAGGCATAAATGATGAAATTTATGCATGAAAGGTCATAATGTAGCTTAAATGGGTGTAGGTTGAGTGATAATTGCCATAAAAAATGGGTCAAAATATAAAACTTTTGGGAACTTTTCAATCAACATAGGCATTCATACAAACATAACCTAGCAAGGCACAAGGTACTTATGTAATGTATGACCAAATATGTTTACAAGGATGCCATGCAATGAATGAATGCCCTTCCCCAATTTTCTCTAATTGAGCCTTATGCATAATGTAAATGAGTAGTGTAATCCACCCATAACCATTCAACACCTTAATCATAATGAAATGATAACTTCAAAATGACACAGTGTCACTCGAGACACAAACAACTACACTCACCTTTTATCCCGAAGTTACGTGATACCTGAACCCTTAATCGAATCTTGCTACTGAACCAATTCTATTCCCAACTTCTTCTTGGTCTAAGATTAACAAAGAATATGTTTACATGTATTAGAACCACTTCTATCATCTAAACATTCACTAAACTCCACATTCCAAGCTCATGAGATTTTCACACACAATTGATCATCAATGAATACAAGTATGTAAAAACAAGGTAGCTTTCATACGTATACATCTATTTAATAAAACAGTCCACTCATATACTTGTATATACAATTCTGGGCAGCATGTTTTTACATATTCACTAATCAATCAGATTCACATATCTATACATTCATTTTTCTAGCACAGGGCAGCATGTAAATACACATATTTAGACACATAAAACAATCCAATTACTTTCCTATTCATGCATTTCTGCCCAACCAACATATATACACTTGCATACTTATACATAGAAGTCCTTAGCTTAATATCTTTACATCCGTGTTTATGAAACATTGTACAAATCTCTAGTTCAATGTATATCAATACAATGCTTTCATGTATATACAAAACACTTCTAATTACAATTGCTCATTTATCAGAGTGTCAAAACTGTTTACATGTTGTCTTTATGATTCCTTAAGCTTGAAAAACAACCCTTAATGCATTGTTATAAATTTAAAACAGTCCCTACAAAGCATTAGTAGCCAATCCACTGTTTTGAATGCTCAAAACAATCCACCTATTTTTAAAAAACCTAAAAACAATCATGTTTTCAAGTGTTTACAATTCAGGGCAGTTTACAAATATATATGTTCTTATTTAACCAATCAAACCAGCTCAAGCATATTCATACTTTACCAAAATGGCCTCTTAAGATTTTTATAGGTGAAATTCTGTTCCAAATTTCTTTTAATACAATTAATACTTTAAAACAATCCAGTTTCGAATATATAAGCACCAAAACCGGATAATATCATTTTCCCATATCAATTACTCAATCAGAATAGTTTATTTACCTACTTATATATGCCAAACGAGACATTTTTCTTTATACATATACATCTTTTCCAATTAAATAGTCCATTTAAATACTACATGCTCACATAAGTGTATGAATCAAACAATTCTTCCAAATTTCTTTTCCATTCATAACAGTACAATTCAGTTTCATTCAAGCATGATTCCACAATATAAATGCACACAAATCTCACAATTGAACATGCTTGTTAAGTTAATCGATCGAATCAAAAATTTCCAAGAGGGGGTGAATTGGCATTTTAAAATTGAAGAGAGTTAATTGAAAGATTGGAAATTGAAGACAAGGTAATTTATAGTGGTTCAAGCTTAGAACAAGCTCTACTCCCACTACCTTAGCTACCACTTAGGATTTTCAACCAATTTCACTAGAAATTCACACTCTTTTCTCGGATTAGGAGGAAGCCTTACAAATCTATTAATCTTTCTACCCAAATATTAACCAAAATCTCTCTCAAATACAAAGAAGATTGACAATCTAAAAAATGCCTCTCATAGGTTGATAGATTGCCCAATTACACTTAAACACTCCCCAAACATGAAATAAGATAATACTATGGAAGATTATACAAGTGGGGTACAATAATTTGACTTTATGAGCTCTAGGGTTTGGATATGTGCTTGGATTGTTGCAAATTTGTTCAATAGTTGTCACTGCAGCTTTTGAGGCTTGTTTATATACTCTTGCATTAATTTCTAGCTGTTTTGGTGGTTGAGATCATTAATAGAGCCGTTGGGCTTCATTTTTCCCGCAATAAATGCACTTCTGCAACCTACCGTATCAGCACTGGAAAAGGGTATCGATACCTGTCTCAAAACAAAAGAGCCGTTGTGCATATTTTAGAGGGTGTATCAATACGTGTATGGGCGTATCGTTACGAGCATAGTGTAAAAATAGGGGCATATCGATACTCTAAGACCGTATCGATACAGATTTTGCTCACTGAAATCCTGAGTAAAACTTTAGCAAAAAGTGTATCGATACGCTATATGGGCATATCGATACGGTCCAATGACCGTTTTAAATTTTACAGAAATCATAACTAACAAGCAACGATCAAAAACTTTGAATGCAACAATTTATCGAATCAGATCAAATCGTATCGATACGGGTACAACTGTATCGGCATGCTATGCCTTAAAGTTAAGCCCAAATAAAATATTGTATCGAAATGGGTATAACTATATCGGTACGATTTTGTCGATTAAAATTCCAGAAACTCAAAACCGTATAAATACGCCTTAGCGTACAATTAGGTTTTGGGCTATAACACTTAGAAAATTTTTGCTTGAACAATTTATTTAACTTAAAAACATTTTGGTTCAAGTTTGCTTGTCAATTTGTGAGACTTTGAAATTGTAACACCCCAAAATCCTGTCTAGTCGGAATTGGGTTCCAATGATCGGGTATTCTACATTGATGAAGTGTAAATATAGTATTGGTTAGTTAATTATTGATATTTGACTCTAATTGAGTGAAATTATTGCCATCATACCATATGAAATAGTACCAAACACATTATAGTGACTAAATTGAAGAAAATACAAGTTAGGGAGCAAAACTATAGTATGGTGTGAGTTGATGGACTAATCTTGTGATTAGCCCCTCCTCAATTAAATTTAGTCTACGTGGGTTGTCTGAGAGCTTTCCTTCAATTGAAGGAAAGCTACATAGCTTAAGTATATAGTAAAATAAAGGAAATAGGGGATAGAAACTTACCGAGCTTTGAAAAGGAATCATCTCCATAGCTATCTTCATCTTCAACTAAGCAACCACCTCCATTGGAGATAATTTTAAGCTTTACTTTTTCTTCGTTCTATAGATACTGAATCGTTTCCATTGATCGGGTAAGCTATATTCCTCAACCGATTATTGAATTCTATGGATATATCAAGCTTAATCTTAAGCTAGGGTTTTGACCATCAATGGATATCTCATCGTTGTCATCAATATTGAAATAGAATATAGATTTTGATGTTGTTATATCGATTTTGATATCGTAATATCGATCCTAATGGTCTATTATTGACTTTCTAGCTCAAGAAGTGGAGAAAGAGGTTTCACCATCTCCATCGAAAGCTAGAAGCAAGGGTATTGTTATCCGAGAGCCTTGAAAGCTTTAAATTGTCAAGTGAGTGTAGTTGGAGTCTCAGGATTAGGCGAAAAGCCTTCCTGAATATTTTTTTGATGATTTAGGTTATATCGCTAATATTGTCATTGAAGAAATTGCATTGGATGGTTAGTCGGACACCTTGGTAAGTGTCGGTATGTTTATCATTGAACATCGGTCATAATTATTGGTATCGTCATTGAGCATTGTCATTGTATAGATATTATTATTGAAACATTGCTAAGAAATTTTTAACTTCCTGGTTTTGGGCCTAGATGTTTTAGATGATGAATCGAGCCGGTCGGGAACGGTTCGAACCCTTGAGGTTGGTTTAGGGAACACCTAGTTCGGGATGTTTTAGAAATATGGAAAAATATCTTAAAATCTTCATTTATTATATAAATGATTATGGTGAAAACAATTTTACAAAATGAGATTTGGAAATATTACATTTATGTATAGTGACCAAAATGCAGTTTTTGCAAAAGTTGACTAGTGACTGTTTTGTAAAGGATTGAAACTTTGAATCTTTAAGGAGCTAATTTTACTATTTTTTTCTTCATATTTCTCTTTAATTTGGGAGCTTTTAATAATTATTTAATTAAAGAAATAAAAGGAAAATTAAAGTTTACTTTTCATACCTAAATTCACGATAGTTTTCTCTTTTCATTTTCTCCCAACTTTCAATCAGCCAAACACTTTTCTCTCATCAAAGAACCTTTGATTTTCATTTTGTTTTCTGAGATTTTATCTTCTAAACTATTTCTTATCTTTGTTTCATCAAATCCTTTTGATTTTTGCTTTGGATTTCAAGAAAAGTTGCCCAAATTGAAGAGAGATGAACCATTAGAGGTAATCTTTGTCCTACTCCTCTAATGATCAGTTCTTTACTGAAATTCCTAAGTTATCAACCCTTTGTTGATGGTTTTTGAGTTGTTTTAATGTTATAAACGTGAAATAGTTGTTAAATTCAAGATTCTTGATGAGATCTTGGTGATTTTCGTATTTCTATGTTAAGCTCTGTTTTGAGGTTGATTTCTAACATAAGTTGGATGATATATGATGTTGAGAATGAGGTTTTAATAAATAAATCCCGAATTGGTTTTGGTCCTAAGTTTGAGATGTTAGATTTGTGGTTTTTGACGTGTTTTAGGTGATCTACTACTGCTGGAGGTATAAGGTTCTGTTTATGGTGATTTCTGATGTTGATTTAAGTTTAGATAAGGTTAGAATTGATAGATATTGGTTGGACTTTGATTTGAAAAAGTTTGGAGGTGATTTCGGTTATTTTGGATAGCCGAAAGATTAATTTTGAGTAGAGCAACGAGTTAGAATGAGTGGCTGGTGATTTTAATGCATGATGATGCATTAATCATCTGCTCTTATGTGTAATGAAAAGGGGAGACATCTTCGGACGCGTTTGGTGTTGATCTGAAAGTTTCAGAAGCTTAGAAATCGTTTCGGCAAGCAAGCGAAACATTATCGGTGAGTGCAAATGGTTTTAGAAGTCCTTGAGGGACAAGGAAACAAGGTTTTGGGATTTAGGATTAGTTTGAAACACTACCATAAGTCCGGAAGTAAGTATGTGTAGATTTGCTCTCGAAAAGTGGTTGATGCCCCTAAATGCTTTTGACATGCTCTTGACTTGAGATAGACATATTCCTACTATTTTATGCATGATTTATGACATGAAATGATGTTTCATATTGATCCTATGAGATAGAATGACATTGTGAAGAGTTTTGAGATTTTTACAAAATGATATGCATGAGTTGTGGTTCTG
This sequence comes from Hibiscus tridactylites, assembly GCA_958450335.1. Taxonomy (NCBI): domain Eukaryota; kingdom Viridiplantae; phylum Streptophyta; class Magnoliopsida; order Malvales; family Malvaceae; genus Hibiscus; species Hibiscus tridactylites. Next base: position 21,317,043 of record OY288284.1, on the reverse strand, counting down.
AAATGGGATGAGATTGATTTTAGAAATGTTGCATCAAAATAGTAGGTGAGATGATGATTTTAATGTAATATATTGGCATAAATGATGAGATGATTACCAGATAAAATTGGTCGACCAATAGGATGTAAAGTGCACTATAAACTAAAATTCGTACATGCTCTTTGGAGTCGGGCAATGGGGGTAGTGCCATCTCGATCCAAAGTGAGAATCTGATGATGAGAGATACCATCAGGGTAGGTCTTGGTGAAACACCCAAGCTTTGTGGTGAAGAGAGATACCGCTATGAGAGTCCGGTGATGTGAGATTCCATCGGGGTAGGACTTGGCTCTATGTCAAGCTAATCCGCATATCCGAGTAAAGATAGAATATAAAATGCCAATATATGAGAATGTATTTGATTCATATGTACCAATGTTGAAATGATTTTTATGCTATGAGAAATGCATATGAGAATTTGAGATTTATGAAATGCTTTTGAATATCAAGCATGTTTGTGGCTTTGCCATGAGATTTGCATTGGTTGAATGCATGAGATAGATAGAAATATGGTACATGTGATTTTCAAATGGTGATTTGCTTTGAAATGATTTTCAAGCATGAGATAGAAAAAGCATGGTTTTTGAAATGGATTTCAAGAAAGAGATTTTAAAGCTTGCGTTGTTGTGTTGGTGTTTTTAGAGCATGCCTCACTAAGCTATCGTGCTTACGCTCTCTTTTACCAACAATGTAGATAATTGAGACATTTTGGGCAGCAAATAGGCTTAAGAGGATCCACGGAATAGTTAAGCTCAAGTATGGTGATGTTTTACATTTACTTTAGTAATGATATATGGCAATGGGATTTAATGGTTTGTTTTGGGTGATGTGTTTTTGGACTCCTTGTTGTTGATGCAAGTTTTATGTGTTTTATATGGTTTGTAAAAGGCGATTATAATGGTTCTGAGGATTTATCTTGCCTTTTGAGATGGTTATGGTGTTTTTGGTGTTATTGATTCTTAGGGAGCATGCTTTAGAAGTCAATTTTGATGATGATGATGTTAGACGTATTTTCTTAGCATGTACCTTTGAGTGTTGATGCATATTGGTGTACAACAATTTTTAACTATATGTTGGAATGGTTTGGATGGGTCGTTGGGGTTCAAAATATGCATTTTGGGCATTTGCAGACTGTAGCGTATCGGTACACCTCAGAGTGTATCGATACGACCTGCTTGATTGTGAGGGGTGTACCGGTATACGGGGTTGTATCGATATCCTCTTTAGTCACTGAACGAGGGCGTACCGATACGGTACCTCATCATACCGATACGGTCTGGTGAAGCAAGCCTAGAAGGTTTGACAATCGAGGGCGTATCGATACCCTCCTTAGGTGTATCGATACACGGGTCGTTAAGTTGGTTAAACCCCTCTTGTGAATGCCTTGAAACGTTGCGTTTTAGTCCCTGAACTTCATGAATGCAATTGGATGTGATTGGTTAGTCAGATTGTGATGAAAATTTACAAAGAAGCATGAAATATGACTAATTGAATAGAGGTAACCTTAAAATCGTAGAAGTCCTTGTAATTTGCAGAAATTACATTTTGGTCCCTAAATGTATAGTTTGTATAATTAAACCCCTAATCAAAATCTAATCACTGTGTTGTTTCTTCATATGCTCTTGAGGGATCACATAGGACTTAAGTTGCATTCAGAAAAGATAAAAAGAAAAAAAGGGACGTCAATCGGAGTCAGTTTTAACGAGTTGACTTTAGTTTTCCCCATGTAATCTCCTCGGTTCGGGTCAACCATCTAGACCAGGCTAAGGGGGTTACATTTGTTGGTATCGAAGCCAGGTTTGTGAATAATTGGGGCGTTGGTAAGGGGTTGGTAAGTGTAAATATGAATAGTCATGATGTTTGTGAAAGCATGTTGTGTAATTGTGTAATGTTTGAGCTTTAATGAGATGAAATGCATGCAAGTTGAATGTTTGAGATGAAACTATGTTGTTATGCTATGTTTGGGGTATAAATGGGGAGCTCATTGCCATATCTTTTTATTGGAAAGAATTGTTTTGAGAATGAACTTGAGCACCTTGGATTTCTTGCCTTATATTGCCTAATTGAGATTTATTGCATTTTGCTAGTTGCATTGTTTTATATCGGGCCATGTAGAGAGCTTAGAATAAATACGCGTAATGCGGCTGAGAATGAGATGAACGAGACCAATGTGCATGTTGAAAATCAACCACCTCTTCCTCCTGGTGGACCACCTGGTGGTGGTGGAGCGGGGGCTGGTGCTGCTGGAGATGGAATAGAGGTTGCTGATCCCGAGGGAGCACGAGGGCAAGCTGCTCTTGATAGACTGTGTTGATTCAGGCTATTTCTGGAGCCTTTCGGGCGGCAGTAGCTGGTACTCATATGGCTGCACCTCAGGCTGGTTCTGGTGTGAGTCTGCCGTTAGAGCGACTCTATAGTGTCGGAGGGACTGAGTTTAAGAGGCTGACCTCCGAGGGTTCCAAATATTGGTTGGATATCACCAAGATGATCCTTGGGCAGATGAACTGTAATGATGTCCAGAAGTTGGGGTGCATTGTGTCCCTGTTGCATGATGATGCCTATACGTGGTGGACGACCACTATAGCTGGTTTGGAAGATGCTGAGGTGACTTGGACGTTCTTTCTGAATGCGTTCAAGATGAAATATCTGGGAGTCCGTTATTTGGACGAGAAGAAGAGAGAATTCATGTCCCTAGTGCAAATAGCTATGTCGGTGGCTGATGTGAAGACATATATGCTTGCATCAGATTACACTAATTTTGATGTCCTGGTCACTCGAGCCTAGGGCATTGAGCTGAACCTTGTTCTGGCGAGTCGAGCAGGAGGATCTAACACAAGGAAGCGAGATGTGGGTTCTGTTGCTAGAAGGGATCGTTTTAAGAGGCCGAGGGGTCGAAGGTATCATGTGGATGCTAGACGTGGGGGAGGTAATTTGAGGAGAGGTCAGCAAGGGCCGAATGCTTTCATTCGTACCTATGAGTGTAATTGGTGTGGTAGGAGGCACACAGGAGAGTGCTGGGGCAACATTGGTACATGCTGGAATTGTGGTTCTCGTGGGCATATGAAACGGGATTGTCCTCAACCGATGAGAGAGGGGCAGGCTCCGATGAGAGCAGCTGAGCCATAGAGGGGTCATGGGCATGGCCGTGGAAATTTTCAGCGTAGAGATGATGGTGCAAGGAATGTGGCACATGTTGTAGCTGTTCAGCCCGAAGAAGGTGGCCAGGCCAGAGTGTATGCCCATTGTGAAGGGAGGAATGAAACTGATGTGATTGCAGGTACCTTTACTTTGTAGCCTTTGTCATTACTTTCTCTGATTGATTCTAGATCCACACACTTGTACATATTGCGTGAACATGCTCAAATGCTTGGTTTGCCTGTTGAGTCTTTGGATGTTGGTGTGCGGGTAACTAGTTCCTTTGGTGAAATGGTAGTAACGAGGAAGTTGTATAAGAGATGTCCCTTAATGGTTCAAGAACATGTGTTCTTGGTGGATCTCATGGAATTTCCTTTCTATGGATTCGATGTAATCCTGGGTATGGATTTGCTAGTTGAGAATATGTAATTGAGTTTTGTTGAAACTTGTTGATGATTATGAAGTTGTTATGGTGGGAGAGAACGTAAAGTTCTTGTCTAATGTAGTTTCAACACTTTAAGCGAGCCGGTTGTTGCATCAAGTATGCGAAGCTTATTTAGCTTTCGTAATGAATTCTAGTACAAAAGATGTTAGGGTTCTAGATATGAGGATCGTGTGTGAATTCCCGGGGGTGTTTCTGGAGGAGCTACCTGTTTTGCCGCCTAGACGAGAGGTTGAGTTTGGAATTGAGCTGTGCGAGAACACAACTCCGGTGTCCATCGCTCCTTATCGAATGTCACCTAAGGAGTTGAAGGAGTTGAAGACGCAACTTCAGTAGTTGCTTGACTGAGGCTTTATTCAGCCTAGTGTGTCACCTTGGGGTGCATTGGTCTTGTTTGTAAATAAGAAAGATGGCACGACGAGAATGTACATTGATTATCGTCAACTGAAAAAGTTGACTATCAAGAATAAGTATCCTTATCCAAGGATAGATGATCTTTTTGATCAATTTCGTGGAGCGGCTGTGTTCTCGAAGATTAATTTAAGGTCTGGGTACTATCAATTGAAGGTTAAGGATGTGGATGTGCGAAAAACTACTTTTTGGACAATGTATGGGCATTATGAATTCCTGGGGATGCCTTTTGGTTTGAAGAATGCTCCTGGTGCATTCATGGATATGATGAACAAGGTGTTTCATGAGTTATTAGATAAGTTCGTTGTGGTGTTCATCGATGACATCCTTGTGTACTCTTGTACTGAGGAGGAGCACGAGGAACATTTGAGAATTGTTTTGCAAGTGTTGCTAGAGAAGCAGCTTTATGCTAAGTTGAGTAAATGTGAGTTTTGGTTGAAGGAGGTTGTTTTCCTTGGTCATGTGGTTTCGGCCGAGGGGATTCATGTTGATCCTCAGAAGATTGAGGCGGTGGTGAATTGGAAGCCTCTTAGGTCTATTCATGAAGTTCGTAGTTTCCTTGGTTTGACGGGTTATTACTGAAGATTTGTGGATGGATTTTCCAAGATTGCTGCTACTTTGACGAAGTTATTGCAGAAGGATGTTAAGTTTGAGTTGACGGAAGCGAGACAACAAGCTTTTGATAAGCTAAAGGAAGCTTTGACGCAAGCTCCTATCTTGATTCAACTTGAATCGGGAAAAGAGTTTGTGGTGTATAGTGACACATCCTATGTAGGTTTGGGGTGTGTGCTGATGCAAGAAGGTAAGGTAGTAGCTTATGAATCGCGACTGTTGAAGGTGCATGAGCGTAACTGTCCCACATATAATATTAAGTTAGCGGCGGTGGTGTTCACCTTAAAGATTTGGAGACATTACCTATATGGTGAGAAGTGTACTGTGTACACGGATCACAAGAGTTTGAAGTATCTTATGTCTTAGAAGAAGTTGAATCTCTGGAAATAACGTTGGGTGGAGTTCCTTAAGGATTATGACCTAACGATCGAGTATCATATGGGAAAGGCCAATGTTGTAGCCGATGCTTTGAGCAGGAAAGTGGCGGTGGAGTTGAGGGCGATGTTTACTTGTTTGAGCATATCATGAGATGGTGGCCTTGTTGTTGAGTTATAAGTGAAACCATCTCTGGTTCGGTTAATAAAGGATAAGCAGTTGCTTGATGATTCTCTTGCACCGCATATTCATGATATTGCGGAAGGAAGGCTTTCGGACTTCATTTCAGCGATGATGGCGTTCTGTGTTTTGGGAGTCGGATAGTGGTGCCGAATGATGTTGAGTTGAGGCGCACTATCCTGACTGAAGCTCATAGTTGTCCTTTTGCTATGCACCCTGGTAGTACGAAAATGTACAGAGATTTGAAGGATGAGTACTATTGGGTAGGGTTGAAGAAGGATGTTGCCGAGTTCGTCAGCAAATGTATGGTTTGTCAGCGGGTTAAGGCTGAACATTATGCTCCTTCTGGGTTGTTGCAGCCGTTGAGAATTCCAGAATGGAAGTGGGAAAGGATTACCTTGGACTTCGTGTCTGGTTTGCCTTTGTCGTCGTCGAAAAAGAATTCTATTTGGGTGATTGTGGATCGCCTTACGAAGTGTGCTAATTTCTTGCCTGTGCATACTACATATACCTTGGATAAGTTAGCTGAGCTGTACGTTGTTGAGATTGTGTGGTTGCACGGTGTGCCGAAATCTATAGTATCAGATAGAGATCTGAGGTTCATGTCGAGGTTTTGGGTATGTTTGCATCAAGCTTTGGGTACACGGTTAAATTTCAGTACTTCTTATCATCCACAGACGGATGGGCAGTCAGAGCGTGTTATCCAAGTGCTTGAAGATATGTTGAGGTGCTGCGTTATTGAGTTTCAAGGTTCTTGGGAGAAGCACTTGCCTTTGGTTGAGTTTGCTTATAATAATAGTTACCAGGCAAGCATTCAAATGGCACCGTACGAGGCTTTATACGAGAGAAAGTGTAGGACTCCCCTTTGTTGGGATGAAATAGGGCAAAAGTTGATTTCGATGCTAACTTTGTTGAAAGGAACCCGAGAAGGTGAAGCTCATTTGTGAGCGTTTGAGGGCAGCATCGGACCGGCAAAATTCTTACGCAGATTTGAAGCGTAAGAAGATAGAGTTCGCAGTTGGCGAACATGTGTTTCTGAAAGTTTCACCTTGGAAGAAGTTGATGAGATTTGGCCAGAAGGGAAAGTTGAGTCCGAGGTTCATTGGGCCATATGAGGTGATAGAATGTTCCTGTTGCTTACAAGTTGAGACTGCCTTCAGAGTTAGAAAAGATACATAATGTGTTCCATGTATCCATACTTCAGAGGTATAGATCGGATCCGTCGCATGTTATGCCTGTAGAAGAGGTTGAGTTGAATCCAGACTTGACGTATGATGAGGAGCCCGTTGAGATTCTGGATACGAATAGTAAGGTTCTCCGGGGTAAGACCATCGAGTTGGTTAAAGTCTTGTGGAGACATCGTGGCGTTGAGGAAGCCACGTGGGAACGGAAGGATGACATGAAGAAGCTATTTCCTTACCTTTTTCCACCAGGTAAATTTTGAGGACGTAATATCTTATGTGAGGGAGAGTTGTAACGCCCTGATTTTGGGCCTAGATGTTTTAGATGTTGAATCGGGCCGGTCGAGAATGGTTCGAACACTTGAGGTTGGTTTAGGGAACACCTAGTTTGGGATGTTTTAAAAATATGGAAAAATATATAAAAATCCTCATTTACTATATAAATGATTATGGTGAAAACAATTTTACAAAATGAGATTTGGAAATATTACATTTTGGTATAATGACCAAAATGCAGTTTTTGCAAAAGTTGGCTAGTGACTGTTTTGAAAAGGATTGAAACTTTGAATCTTTAAGGAGCTAATTTTATCATTTGTTTTCATCAAATTTCTCTTTAATTTGGGAGCTTTTAATAATGATTTAATTAAAGAAATAAAAGAGAATTAAAAAGAAAAATTAAACTTGACTTTTCAAAACTAAATTCACGATAGTTTTCTCTTTTCATTTTCTCTCAACTTCCAATCAGCCAAACACTTTTCTCTCATCAAAGAACCTCTGATTTTCATTTTGTTTGCTGAGATTTTATCTTGCAAAAGATTTCTTATCTTTGTTTCATCAAATCCTTTTGATTTTTGCTTTGGATTTTAAGAAAACTTGCCCAAATTTAAGAGAGATCAACCATTAGAGGTAAGCTTCGTCCTTCTCCTCTAATGATCAGTTCTTTACTGAAATCCCCAAGTTATCAATCCTTTGTTGATGATTTTTGAGTTGTTTTAATGTTATAAACATGAAATAGTTGTTAAATTCAAGATTCTTGATGAGATCTTGGTGATTTTCGTATTTCTATGTTAAGCTCTTTTTTGAGGTTGATTTCTAACATAATTTGGATGATATTTGATGTTGAGAATGAGGTTTTAACAAATAAATCCCGAATAGGTTTGGGTTTCTAAGTTTGAGATGTTAGATTTGTGGTTGTTGAGGTGTTTTTGGTGATCTGCTATTGCTAGAGGTATAAGGTTCTGTTTAAGGTAATTTTTTATGTTGATTGAAGTTTAGAAAAGGTTAGAATTGATAGATCTTGGTTGGGCTTTGATTTGAGAAAGTTTGGAGGTGATTTCGGTTATTACAGATAGCCGAAAGGTTAGTTTTGAGTAGAGCAGCAAGTTAGAATGAGTGGCTGGTGACTTTAATGCATGATGATGTATTAATCCTCTGTTCTTATGTATAATGAATATGGGAGACATCTTTGGACGTGTTTGGTGTTGACTCGGAAGTGCCGGAAGCTTGGAAATCGTTTTGACAAGCAAGCAAAACGTTATCGATGAGTGCAAATGGTTTTAAAAGCCCTTGAGGGACAAGGAAACAAGGTTTGTGGATTTAGGATTGGTTTGAAACACCATCCTATGTCCGGAAGTAAGTATGTTTAGATTTGCTCTCGAAAAGTGGTTGATGTCCCTAAATGCTTTTGACATGGTCTTGATTTGAGATAGAAAAATTTCTATTGTTTTATGCATGATTTATGACATGAAATGATGTTTCATATTGATCCCATGAGATAGAATGACATTGTGAAGAGTTTTGAGATTTTTACTAAATGCTATGCATGACTTGTGGTTTTGAAATGGGATGAGATTGATTTTTGAAAAGTTGAATAAAAATAGTAGGTGAGATGATGATTTTAATGTAATATATTGGCATAAATGATGAGATGATTACCGGATATAATTAGTCGACCAACATGATGTAAAGTGCACTGTAAACTAAAATTCATACGTGCTCTTTGGAGTCGAGCAATGAGGGTAGTGCCATCCCGATCCAAAGTGAGAATCCAATGATGAGAGATACCATCGGGGTAGGTCTTGGTGAAAAACCCAAGTTTTGTGGCGAAGATAGATACCGCCATGAGAGTCCGGTGATGTGAGATTCTACCGGGGCATGACTTGGCTTTATGTCAAGCTAATCCGCATATCCGAGTAAAGATAGAGTATAAAATGCCAATATATGAGAATGTATTTGATTCACATATACCAATGTTGAAATGATTTTTATGCTATGAGAAATGCATATGAGAATTTGAAATTTATGAAATGCTTTTGAATATCAAGCATGTGTGTGGCTTTGCCATGAGATTTGCATTGGTTGAATGCATGAGATAGATAGATAGATGGTACATGTGATTTTCAAATGGTGATTTGCTTTGAAATGGTTTTCAAGCATGAGATAGAAAGAACATGGTTTTTGAAATGGATTTCAAGAAAGAGATTTTAAAGCTTGCATTGTTGTGTTGGTGTTTTTAGAGCATGCCCCACTAAGCTATCGTGCTTACGCTTTCTTTTACAAAAATATAGATAATTGAGACATTTTGGGCAGCAAGGAGGTTTAAGAGGATCCAAGGAATAGTTAAGCTCAAATATGGTGATGTTTTACATTTACTTTAGTAATGATATATGGAAATAGGATTTAATGGTTTGTTTTGGGAGATGTGTTTTTGGACTCCTTGTTGTTGATGCAAGTTTTATGTGGTTTATATGGTTTGTAAAAGGCCATTATAATGGGTTTGATGATTTATCTTGCCTTTTGGGATGCTTATGGTCTTTTGGTGTTTTTGGTTCTTACGGAGCATGTTTTAGAAGTCGATTTTGATGAGGATGATGTTAGACATTTTTCCTTAGCATATACCTTTGAGTGTTGATGCATATTGGTGTGCAACCATGGTTAACTATATGTTAGAATGGTTTGGATGGGTCATTGAGGTTCAAAATCTGCATTTTTGGCATTTGCAGAATGCAGCGTATCGGTACACATCAGAGTGTATCGATACAGCCTGCTTGATTGTGAGGGGCGTATCAATACACAGGGTTGTATCGATACCCTCTTTAGTCACTAGACGAGGCCGTACCAATACGATACCTCAGCGTACCGATACAGTGTGGTGACGCAAGCTTGGAAAGTTTGACAATCGATGGCGTATCGATACCCTCCTTAGGTGTATCAATACGGGGGTCGTTAAGTTGGTTAAACCCCTCTTGTGAATGTCTTGAAACGTTGCATTTTAGTCCCTAAACTTCATGAATGCAATTAGATGTGATTGGTTTTTTAGATTGTGATAAAATTTACAGAGAAGCATGAAATATGACTAATTGAATAAAGGTAACCTTAAAATTATAGAAGTCATTGTAATTTGCAGAAATTACATTTTGGTCCCTAAATGTCTAGTTTGTGCAATTAAACCCTTAATCGAAATCTGATCGTTGTGTCGTTTCTTCCTATGCTCTTGGGGGATCACATAGGATTTAAGTTGCATTTAGAAAAGATAAAAAGAATAAAAAGGGTCGTCACTCGGAGTCTGCTTTAACGAGTTGGCTTCTATTTTCCTCGTGTAATCTCCTCGGTTCGGGTCAACCGTCTAGACCAGGCTAAAGGGGTTACATCATTGATTAATGTTATTGGAATCGAACCATGAAACATTGATTATAAGACATATTGGCTATCAATAATATTGAAATCATTGGTCATCGGAATACTCATTGATTATTGAAATGGATATGAACATTGGAACCTTGGATTTGAATAGACGTTGGATACAATTGGCATGCCATGGAATTCATGAGCTCAGTGTACGGGTGGACTACGGTCCTAAGGCTATGTCCTATATTGATTTGGTGAGGCAGAGGGATATGTATTGATATTAGTCATATTGGTGAGTGTAACGCCCTGGTTTTGGGCCTAGATGTTTTAGACATCGGATCAGACCGGTTGAGAATGGTTAGAATCGCGTAAGGTGATTTAAGGAAATCAAGGATCGGGATAGGATAAAAATATGGTAAAAATTTCTAAAATCCTCTAAAAATATGTTTAAGTGGTTGGTCAAGTCAATTTTACAAAAAGAGTTTCGGAAATGGGACATTTTGAGTAGTGACCAAATTGTAAAGTTTTAAAACTGTGGAAAATGTGATTTTTAAAGAAGATGTCAAATTCTTAGAATCTATAGGAGGCTTTATGGAAATTTAGCCTTTCCTTAATATGACATGTGTTTTAAATTGTTTTTAATTAAATGGCTTTAATTGGTTTTATTTTAATTAATTAAATAGGTAGTTAATGGGAAATCCTATTACGTAACTATCATTTTCTCTTCATTCTTAGCCAAATACTATTTTCATCCTTTTTCTCCAGAATTCTTTTCTCCCAAACACACTCCTAACATTTCCTAATCAATTTTCAAGAAATCCTTTCAAGCTTTTCTAGATTTGGTTAATGAAAACTTGTCATTCATTGAGGAAAGCAAGGATTGGAGGTAAATCCCATTCTCAACCTCTAATCTAAGTTCTTTATTGAAATTCCCAAGATATTTGGCTTCTAAATACTATTTTTGGTTGAGTTTTCATTATAGTTTTGATTGGAGATCAAAATCTTGTGAAATTATGGTTGAAATCTTGATTTTCGGATTTGATGTGTTAAGCTCTGTTTTGGATTGATATTAATTAAGTTCTAAGTTGTTTATTATGTTGAAATGATGTTTTGATCACATAGATCCCGAAATACTTGAGATCCTTAAGTTTCTTGGTTGATTTAACTGAGTTTTTGAGGTGAAATGGTGGAATCTTGCTTGCTGGAGGTATAAGGTTTGGTTAAGTTGTTTGTTAGATGTGTTTTGGTGTTTAAAATGGTTTGGAAGTGATGTATGTGGGCTGGGCTTGGTTTAGGAAGCAATCGATTGGGTTTTCGGTTGTTTTGGATGGGTAATTTGGTATAGTTTGGGTGAGCAACGAGATTGTGAATTGTTGCTGGTGTTGAAATGCATGTTAATGCATTTGGACCTCTGTTTAGATGTTGTGAAAACAAGGGATATTGATCTGGAAGCAAACAAGGTGTTGTTGTAGGCTCCAGAAGAGTAATTTTCGTATCGGCGAGCAAGGCTTCACATTTCGATGAGTGGAATTGAATTTTCTGCTTTGTAACGCTTTGAGCGTGGTCTTGGGAGCTTAGTGTAAGTTTGGTACACTTAGCTAAGCTCAAGAGTAAGTGATTTAGAAATCTCTCTCTCAAAAATGTTTTAAAGCATGTTTTAAGTGTTAAAGCATGTTTTAAAGCCATGTTAAATGTGGATTTGATTACTGTTTTAAAGCATGTTTTAAGCATGAATGTTGCTTGTTTTTAATGCCATTATGTTAAGGATGCACTAGGTAAGTGATCCTTGGTTTTCATATGTTAAATGCATGTGATGTTAAGCATGATATGCTTGTGGAAATGGCATTGTGTTTTTGCTTGTAAAACAGTGGATTAATGAGGTTAAATGATTATATTGGCAAGTAATGGAAATGATTTTTGGTTGTGTTAATCGGATATAGTCAGCCGGCTATAAGATTGGGTGCACCGTGAATAAAGTCGCCTTGGATGTCGAGGGGTTGTGATTGTATCATATACTCCATCCAAGTACCCTAACGGTTGAGGTTAAGATCACAACAGTTTATTTAACTGTTTTAAAATGTTGCATTTGAGCATGTATTTATAAAGTGCATTGATGTCTTGAGAAGACATGTTTTATAAAAAGGGCATGAGTTGAAGAATGGTAGTTTTGTCGGTTGCTTGAAATGCATTGATGGATGTTGTTTAGCGATTCCTCACTAAGCTTCATGCTTACGCTCATTTGTTTCATCAATGAAGAGAACTAGGTGTTTGAGGCAGCACAAATGCAAGGAGAATCCAAGCATTTTGATTTAGAAAAGTATGTGGCTTTACCTTGGTGTAATAAGAGGCAATGAGTGGGTTTTATATTCTTGGATGGTTGAGGATATCTCTTTTTACTTTGAGCATGTTTGGTTGTTGATCCTTGAGTTGTAAATGGCCTTTAAGGATTGATTTATGTTTAAATGTTGATTTTAGCTTGGTATGGCTTTGGTGGACTAGGGAGCATGCTATGGTTTCATTATTTGCATGGTTGATGCTATGCTTTACCTTTGGCTTTATCATATTGATCCTTAATGCTTAAATATGTTGTATGTATGTTGTGACATGTCTTGGAATGTATTCGAACATGATACGATGTGAAAAACCAGCATAATATGTTGTTGCAGGGCAAGGCGTATCGGAATGCCTTTGCCTGTTTCGGAACAGAGGCCTGAAATGGCCATGAGGTTTCGGAACGGGAAGGAATGTACCGAAATAGTTTTGCTACTGGAAATGGGTGTTTCGATATGGGTCTCGAAACGCATCCGAGTATCGAAACGGTCAACCTGGTTTCAAAACGACCGCTCCATTACAGGTCTATGCGTTTCGGAACACCTGACCGTTGAAGTTTAAATTTGAAAATTTTTAGGTTTCTGTTTCTTACGTTTTGGTCCCTGAGTCTTGATTGCATAATAAAATGACTTTGAGTGATCAGTTTGAGATGAATTTTGACATGATTGAATGTTATATGATTAATTACAGATTGGTAACATTAAAATCTTAGTTAGCCCTTATAATTATGGAAATTTACATTTAGGTCCCTAACCGACATTTCTATACTTTTGAACTCCTGTTTGAGTTCCGTTCGCTGTGTCGCTTCTCCTGAAAGGATTTGCTAATCATATAGGTTAATGAAGTGCATCTAGATAAGATAAAAAGAAAAAGGGTCGTTAATCAAGGTTGACTTTGGTTTTCCCCGTGTAATCTTCGTAGTTCGGGTTGGGCATCTAGGCCGGACTAAGGGGGTTATAGCGAGGCGGAGGGACTAGACCATTCATTAATCTGGCGAGGCGTAGCAATTTGCATATCCACTATCTTGATTCAATCCAAGGATTAATGATGATAAGAATTTGTTAAACATTGTATATTGTTGCATAGTATTGATATTGTTAAGCATGAGATTTTATATATATTGATACTTGACATATTGTTGTTCATATTACATACGACTACCTCACTAGGCATTGTATGCCTAACGTGTCTCATCTCATGCATTTTCATGTTGAAAGGATTTGTATGTCGGAAGATCGGATTTGGCAAAGCAAGATAAGTCAGCACAAGCCCTTAAGTAATGTGTTTTGATCTTAAGAACTCCTAGGAAGGTGGCAAAGTAGTTGAACTAGTCACTTATGACCATTTTGTCATGTTGGTGATATGAATATGTTGTAATATAGTTAATGGCCCTAAATGGCCTTTTGGTTGGCTTAAAATGGCTTAAAAGTGCATACTTGGCTCATAAAGGTCAAAACATAGTAAACATATTAATATGATCATGAAATTTGCATGCTAGTAGTTTATACCATTGAAATGTTGTGTATAAAGTTTCGTTGCATTTGGAAATTGGTTAGTGGGTCAAAATGAATAAATACCAGCAAAAAATATGTCATTACAGGTCAGACTGTATTGAAATGGGTGATGGCGTTTCGATACGGGTAAGAATAATTGAGCCCGAGGAATAAGGCGTATCAGAATGGTTCGTGGTCTTTTTGAAACATTTTGCCTTCGGAATCCTTTGTTTCGATACGAGTTTATAGCGTATCAAAACGAGTCAAGGTCTAAGTTAAAGGTAGTCAACTCGTACCGATACAAGGCTTTCTCGTATAGATACGATCAAAGAAGAAAAGTCAACAAGGTTGGACATCGTCCACCCGTATCATGACGACTTTGAGCGTTTCGATACATGGTTAGTTAAAGTGGTTAAAAAGGATTAATCTGAAGTTTGCATTATTTATAGTTTGGTTACTATAGTTTGTATGGCTAAATTGGATGAGTAAATGATCACCGTTTTGCATGAAAATTTACAAGTTAGTTAATATTGCACTGAATTTTATTGTGGTATAGTCTAATGCACCAAAGGACCTCTAGTTTACAATATTTACATATTAGTCCCTAAAACTTGTGAAAGTTATAAAACAGTCCTAAATGGTTAGTTGAGGTCTTGTTATGAATGAATTGGACTAATATGTATAATGGTAATGTTTTGTTTGTGTAACCTCGTCCCAGTATTCAATATTGTTGTTTTAAGTATTAACTAAGATGAAATTTTATCACACCGATCACTTTATCGCTCACCGATAACACGCTCTGACCCAATTCTCAACCAGGCCGGGAAGGGGTGTTACAGAAATACTTAAAAAATTGTTTACTTTTACAAATAGGTCCTTAGAGACTTTGTTATATCAAAATCAAATTAGGTTTTACAATCTCCCTCTTCTTGATATAACAAAAACAAAGTAAAATTTTAAGTATTTTGAAAACTTTGAAAAGTTTACTCCCCCTTAATTTAAGATTGTTTTCAAAAGTTTGTAAAAATTTATGTTTTTACACTTCTCCCCATTTTTGTTAGATCAAAATCAATGCAAAAATTCAAGGATATAGACAAGATATAAAAATAAAGCACAAGATAAAGCATAATTAAGCAACATAATATCATTAGTGATCAAATAGTAATCCAAAGCAATAATAGTTCAAAATAACTTCAAACTTAAATCCAAACCTAATCCTAAGAACAAAATCAAAGCATAGGGATCCTAACATAAAGGAGCATAAAAAAAGGAAATCCTAATATGATATGTAATGATATGCTGAAAAACTACTCGTCCCCATCGTCTTTGTCCTCGTCCTCTCCATCTTCATCAGCATGGTTGGCTTGAGATTTCCGAGTATGATTAAGCCAAGCACATTGGAAGGTGGTGAGAGAGACATCCATGGAAGTTTGTTTTTGTTCAAGGGCTTTGACTCGATTGCTCATTGAGATACGCCATGAGTCCATTCATGGAAGATTGAGCTTGATGGACTTGAGGACCTTGTGGAGCGACCAGAGGAGGTTGATCATCTTGAGGAGGAGGGTGATTAACATGAACCCACTCATGATCAATGTACTCAAAGTGAGCACGAGTAAGAGAGTGTTCATCGACCGGCTTGCCTAGAGGCTCCAGGGCATCATGGGAACAATCGATCTCCAAGGAATGGAAGAAGAATCTCAAAGTCGTGCCATAGAAAAAGGACTTGACTTGATCGACAAACATAGTTTGGCAAAGGTTTGGGTGTTTACCCTCTCGAAAACAATGAAGCCAAAAAGCATCAATTTGACGGATGGTAGAGAATTTCCCACTGGATGGATGAATCCACCAAGAGATGATGAGATGGAGGATACAGTCACGGTCATCAAAGACGGTTACGGAGTAAAGTTAAGAATGCCCCAATGAGTGTTCATCATCAATTCCCAAATTTTCAAAACCAAAAACGTTACATAAAACACTTTTGTCAATTTGAAATTTCTTGCCCATGTGATAGGATTCAATGGCAATTACACTCTCCCTAGCTTGATCATGGATGCAACGGGAATTAGTAAAGAAAATCAAAACAATATTTTGATATAAAATCAAGGGTACACTTAGAAAAGTCATGAATTTTTATTATTGTAACAATACAAAATATTTGAACTTAAAACATTCGAAGTTTAGAAAAGGGTTGAAACAACTCTTTCATCCCAGATTGAAAAAGCTTGGTATTATTTATAATGGGCCATAGCCGAAGGGGATGGAACACTATTTTGAATAATAAAACCAAGGTTTTGTTTAGTAATATCCTTATTTTCCGAATCGGAATTGGATAAACTAGAAGCCAATTCTTTCCTTTGTCTCCTTTGCAGCACCATAATAACTTGAAAAACATCAAAACAATTCGAAAACAATGTATGCAATTATCATCACATTCGATCCAATAAACATTCCAATATTTCAAGGTAGTGATAAAAATATTATATTTTATATGTTAAAAATTATATACAAGTATAAAAATTCATTTTAGTAAAAATAATTTTGAAAAAACAGTTTACAAAAATATACGATATGGTTATATATTCGAATTGTTTTTAATATTTCAAATAATTTTTGCAAAAACTTCAAAACACATACTATAAATATACTAGGTATACAAAAACTAGTTGCAAACAATGAATAAAATTAAACAAAAATTGAAAAGAAAGAAAAAAGGGTTTTATACCTTGAGTAATGGATTTGGATGAATGAATGATGATGAATGCACCAAATTGATAGCAAAGCTTAGGTTTGATGTGTTGATGAAAAACCCTCAAAGAATTTTGAGTTTGGTGTGAAAAATAAAGGGTTTGAGGTTGTTTTATAAATGAAAATCGGCTAGGGTTTTGAGAGAAAAAAGTTTTGTGTTTTAATTAAAGTGAAACACCCATTTAATGCCTCATTTAAACTCCAGTGGTTACCGTATCGATACGCTGACGTGGTGTATTGATCCACCATATCGGTATGGTTTTTATACCGTATCGATACGTGTGACCGTATTGATATAGTTAAAACTGTATCAACGCCCATTAAGCAACCTGTATCGATGCGCTGTGATCCGTATTGATACCCTTTTATCATAAATGCATTTTGAGCTGACTTGAGTTCAAAAATTGGATTTTAAACGATCCTATATGTATCTGTTTGGTGAATGAGCAACATTTATGGACTAAAATAGATACATACACCCCTATCAACAAGAACAATTGCATCAAAAGGCAAAATTGCATAAACAATATCATTCAAATTGAAGCAAATTTTTGATACCTATGGGCTCTAAAAGGTCAATATAGGCTATTTAGAACTAACTCTCTCCTAATAGTCCAAAAACATTCTTTGTCTAATGATTTTGTAAAGATATCATCTAGTTGGTTTGAGGTATCAACATACTCTAGAACAACATCATTCTTTAAGACATGGTCCTTAATGAAATGATGTTTTATCTCTATGTGCTTGGTTCTTAAATGTTGGATGAGATTCTCACTGAGACATATGGCACTAGTGTTATCACACTTAAGGGGTATGGTATCTACATCAATTCCATAGTCTAGGAGTTGTTGCTTCATCCAAAGGACTTGAGCACAACAACTTTCGGTCGATATATATTTTGTTTCGATGGTAGATTAGGCTACATTATTTTGTTTCTTAGAGAACCAAGATATGAGCATACTACCTAGTAATTGGAAAGTTCTGGAGTTACTTTTTCTATCTATTTTACATCCCCCATAATCCGTATTGGAATAAGCATGTGTGTTAAAGGAAGAGTCTCTAGGATACCAAAGACCTAAACAAGGTGTGTCTCTAAGGTATCTAAAGATTCTCTTAATGGATACAAGTTATGATTCTTTAGAGCTAGCTTGAAACCTAGCACACAAGCAAACAATAAACATGATATCGGGTCGACTTGCAGTAAGGTAAAGTAAAGAGCCAATTATAGAATGATAAAGCTTATAATCAACAAACATGCCTCCTTAATCTTTGTCAAGCTTAATTGATAAGCTCATTAGAGTGGCTTGAGGATTCACATTCTCCAAGCCAAAATTCTTGAGCATATCCTTGATGTACTTAGCTTGATTGATGAAGATGACATCCTTCCTTTGCTTGATTTGGAGCCCCAAGAAGAATGAGAGCTCCCCCATTATGCTCATCTCAAACTCACCTTGCATTAACTTAGAAAATTCTTGTCAATAAAACTCATTAGTAGAACCAAAGATTATATCATCAACATAAATTTGTACTACTAATATGTAATTTCCATTTTTAATGAAAAATGTAGTGTCCACATTTCCTTTTTCAAAAACATTTTAAACCAAAAAGTTTGAAAGTCATTCATACCAAGGTCTAGGAGCTTGCTTCAAACCACATAAAGCATTAGTTAATTCAAAAATATGGTTTGGATAAATTGGATCTTCAAAACCAGGTGGTTGTTCAACATACACTTCCTCTTTAATAAAACCATTTAAAATGCACTTTTAACATCCATTTGAAAAAGGTTGAATTCATGATAACATGCAAATGCAAGAAGCATCCTAATTGCTTCCATTCTAGCTACGAGTGCATAGGTTTCATCAAAATCGATTCCCTCTTCTTGAGTATAACCTTGAGCAACAAGTCTAGCCTTGTTCCTCACTATGTTATCACTCTCATCAAGTTTGTTTCTAAAGACTCATTTAGTTCCTATAGTTGACTTATTACTAGGCCTATAAACTAATGTTCAAACTTTACTCCTCTCAAATTAATTAAGTTGTAACCCCTTAGCCCGGCCTAGACGGTTGACCCGAACTACGAAGATTACACGGGGAAAACCAAAGTCAACCCGAAGTCAACCTTGATTAACGACCCTTTCTTTTCTTTTTAAACTTGTCTAGATGCATATTAACCCTAGGCGTACTCTTGATATGAGCATACTCAAAAATCACAGCAATCGGAAAACAACAAGGGACTCAATTGCACAACATACAAATTCAGGGACCAATTTGTAAATTCTGGAAATTAAGAGGACTTTGCCAATTTTAAAGATACCATTATGAAATTAGTCATGTTTCATGCTTCTCTGTCAAATTTCACCTCAAACGAAACCTCCCAAACTAAAGCAATTGCATATACAAAGTTCAAGATTAAAACGTGAATAATTCAAAACATAAAACCATATAATTCAGTGCCCAACAGTCAAGTGTTCCGAAATGGTGATTGACCGTTCCGAAATGCGGGACCGTTTCGAAACCTGTTCCGAAACAGGGCTTGGCAGTAGCAAAAATGTTTCGGAACGGCTCTACTCGTTTCGAAACACCAAGGCCATTTCAGACCCCTGTTTCGAAACACCAAGCCCAGAAATGCAGAAATTATCTGGTTTAACACACTTTCAACCCATCAAACACATCCCAATGACCCCCAAATCATGCCAACAAGTCATCATGCATAAAAGGAACATATTTGCATCAACGAAACATATTCATGGCATCAATTAGGGAAAACCTCAATCTATAGGCATGCATCATATTACCCAAAACCAACAAACATCAAACCAACATAGCAAACATTAAAAATGGCCAATTACATATTCAAAACATCATAGGCATCATGCCAAACTTAGGGAGTCCAAAACATCTCCCAAAAACACAATCTAGGTTCCCATTGCCAAATACCAAAACTAATAGTGTTGTAAAAATAGTCACCATACATGAGCTTAGTCTTTCCCTTGGATTACTTGCCCTCCTTATTGCCCACAACCACTTCAATTCTCTGCATTATTGATTCAAGAAAGAGATCATAAGCACATATGCTTAGTGAGGCATGCTCTAATGAAACAACACAATAATGCACTTTGTAAAACACCTTTCAAAGGCCTTTAATTCCATAAACATCATTTCTCATGCAACAATGCATACAAAACAAGCATCTCATGCTTCATTATATCAACATGTCATATTGGTTTTCAAGTGATAATCCTTAACATTTTCGACTCAAAACACAATCGGATACACGGATTACAAGCGTTGTCCCATACGCTTCATACACACTACCAAACACACAAGGTGGAGTTTACCAGTACAATCTCAACCCCTCAACACCCGTGATGGAGTTTAACGGTACAATTACAACCCCTCCACATCACTCATTGGTAGTTGTATAACATCACTAACGAGAACACGGGACACACAACACAAGATCTACACATGGCATTTTAACCACCATTATGATCTTAGACATCTCGTTAGTGTACTTGGATGGAGTTTACGGTACCATTTCAACCCCTCAACATCCAAGGCGACTTTATTCACGGTGCACCCAATCCTATAGCCGGCTAACTATATCCGATTCAAGTACTTTTAAACCAACACATCACTTGCCAATATACATCATTTACCATCATCAATCCACTGTTTTAAAGCATTAAACCAAGCCATTAAATTGTCATGCATCACTATGCATCACATTTATCAATGTCAAATCAAGGATCTCTTACCTTGAGCATCCTTCAACACATGCCTTTCGAAACCAGCATTAAATATGCTAAAATATGCTTTGAAAACAGAATTTAAACATGCAAATTAAACATATCGCATCCAACCACCTCATGGTTCAACAAAGAGAGAGTTTCTCCGAAAACTTACTCTTGAGCTTAGTTAAGTTGCTTAGACTTAAACTAAGCTCCCGAAAACCTTCAAACATTGGTTTCAAAGATGAAAACCAAACTTCACTCACCAATTCCATTTCGCAAGCTTGTCGAAACGCCGTTCAAGCCTCCGGATCAACACCACAAGGATCCAAAGTTGTCTCCCCTGCTTTAAACACATCAAAGCAGAGGATTAATGCATCATCATGCATTAAAATCTTCAGCCAACACACCTAAACTCGCTGCTCTCATCAAAACTCACATTTCGGCTACCAAACACAACCGAAAACACATCCAAACACTTCCACAACATTACTCATCCAAGATCCATCACTTCTAAACATTCTTAGACATCAATCAACATCTAAAAAGGACCTAATCACGTCCTTATACCTCCAGCTATAACATAACACCAAAATCACCCCCAAAACCACCATTTTCACAAGTAAAAACTTAGGAAAATCAACCTATTCGGGATTGCATTGATTAAACCTCAATCACACATCATTAATCATCCAAAATACATTAAAAAGGCATATCAAAACAAAGCCCAAACAACCTCCACGAAAATCTTCAAGATTTGATCAAAATCTCAAGTTTCAAGCCAAAATCAAGATCATAACATTAAAACATTTAATAAAACTTAATTCAAGGATTGAGAACTTGGGAGTTTCAGTAAAGAACTGAGTATTTAGAGGAGAAGGACGTGCATACCTCTAAACGTGGATTTCTCCTTGTTTAGAGCCAAAATCCTTGAAAATTCAATAAGCAAATGGAGAGGATTTGATGTAGAAATGATTAGGAATCATTTGGGGATTGAAATCTCACCATTAGGTGTGAAAATAAAAAGAAAAGTTGCTGTGGAAATGTGTTTGGCTGAGGAAATTTTTAGAGAAAATGAAATGGGAAAATTTTAGCAAAAGTTAGTTATGAAACTAAAATATGATTTTCCCTCTTTTCTTTTTATTAATTAACATTAAATGAGTCTTTAAAAATCAAGAAAAATCTGGAGAAATCCTCCCTTGGGTAAATTAGCTCCTTAAAGATTCAAAGTTTCAATCCTTTCAAAACAGTCACGAACTTTTCAAAAATTACATTTTAGTCACTAACTCAAAATGTCATATTTCCAAGCCTCATTTTGCAAAATTGATTTCACCACTCTCTTATATATATTAAAATAGGATTTTTAGATATTTTTCCATATTTTTAATGCATCCCGAACTAGGTTTTCCCTAAAATCACCTTTTATATTCGAACCGAAATTTGGACCGGTCCGGTTCAGACCCTAAACTTCCAAGCCCAAAATTGGGGTGTTACATAAGTTCTTCTTGCATGGCCAATATCCAAAAATCATCTTTTATTGCTTCTTTAATATTTTTAGGCTCAATTCATAAAATAAATGCAACATTATTAAGCAATCTAACAGAGGATCTTATGGTTACCCCATTGGATGGATCACCCAAGATTTCACCATCTTTGACATAGTTAAGTTTCCTTGGTCAGCTCACTTCCTTTTCATCAAGATTGCTATCCTTCAAGGATTCTATGAGATTATCTTGTGCTTTTTCTTCTTTGGTCAGAACCTCATCCAGCTTTGATGATTTTCCACCATCATTGGCTTCAATGATCCCTACTTCATCATAATCACTGAATCCTTCCTCGAAAGAAGGTTATCGTCAAAAACCACATGAATAGACTCTTCCACAACTAAGGTTCTTTTGTTAAACACTCGATATGTTTTAGAGTTTATAGAATATCCCAAGAAAATAGTTTCATCAATTTTTGCATCAAATTTACCTAAATAATATTTTCCATTGTTTAAAACAAAGCACTTGCATCTAAAAGGATGAAAATAGCTAATGTAAGGCTTCTTTGACTTTAAAATGTCAGAAGGAGTTTTTTTTTATAAAATATTGGCCTAATCATTACATGATTTATAATATAACAAGCAGTGTTTGTGGCTTCCACCTAAAAAAACTTAGGTAGATTGTTTTCACTAAGAATGGTTCTAACTATTTCTTCTAAAGTGCGGCTTTTTCTCTCAACTACCCCATTTTGTTGAGGAGTGCGAGGTGCAGAAAAATTGTGGCTAATACCATTAGAGTTATAAAAATCCTCAAAACCTAGATTTTGAAATTTTGTTCCATGGTCACTTCTAATATGAGTTATGTTTTGACCAAAGTCATTTTAAGTAACTTTTGAAAATGTGATTAATTTTTCTAAAGCCTCATCTTTTGTACTTAAGAGGAGAACCCAAGTGTATCTAGAGAAATCATCAACTAAAACATAACCATATGATTTTCTACCCAAGTTAGTTGTCCTAATAGGCAAAAAGAGATCCATATCGATCAATTGTAAAACTTTACTAGTTGAAACACCATTAATGGATTTAAATGAAGTTCGTTTTTGTTGACCCTTAGCACAAGCATCGCATATTTTATCTAAAGAAAATTTTAGCTTAGGTAAACCTCTAACTAAATTTTGGGAAACCAACTTTTCTAAAATACTTATGCTAGCATGTCCTAGTTTTCTATGCCATAATCATGCATCATTTTCATTTTTAGCAACCAAACATGCATGTGATGTATGAATGTCATCTAGATGCACCATGTATATGTTACTTATGCGATGACAAATGAGCATTATCTTATTTGTTTTAATGTCCACAATTTTGCAACCATTAATGTCAAAAAGAACATTAAAACCTTAATCACATAATTGACTAATGCTCAACAAGTTATGTTTTAGACAATTGACATATAAAACATCTTCATTAAGAATAAAAGAGAGATTACTAATGAAACATATACCCTCAATGTGGCCTTTGGAGTTATCACCAAATGTCACCACTCCACCACTTTTTGGCTTTAGCTCTATGAATCTACTCTTGTCGTCGGTCATGTGTCTTGAGCATCCACTATCAGGGTACCAAGTGTTTTTACTTGAAGCTTTGGCCTTGTAGCAATGCTCCCCTTAAAAACAAAGATTAGTTCTTGATATTTGGTACCCAAATCATTTTCGTCCATGTGAGTTAGCTCTCAGATACTTGGTTCCCTTAGGAATCTAAGAAGCAATAGCATTAATATTATTAGAAACTACTAGTTCCTTAGGAACCCATACATTTCTAACCCTTTTACATTTAGGTGCCTTTGAGAGCTTATTTTTTGTAGCCATTAAGGTTCCTATTTACATAATTGGGTTTTGAAGAACTTACTTTTTCAAAATCTTGTTTTCCAACTACATTAAGAGAAGCCTTAAACTCATTCACCACTTGGTGGTGATCATTATGAACTTTTGAAAGAAGATTGTTTAAATCAACATTTTCATTTTGAAAATACTTTAAATCATCTTGTAAAATCACAATCTTCTCTTCAAATTCTGAGTTGGTTTTGGAAAGGGAATCGTTTTGGTTTTTCAAATTGGAAATCATTTTCTTGTTTTTTAAAACCAATTCTTTGTACTTTTCAACCAACTCATCATAAACCTCTTGCAACACATCATGTGCATCTTGAAGTTCATGAAATGTAAAATCAAAAGTAGATGAGTTAGGGTTTACCTTAGGATCATCATCAATGGCCATGAGACAAAGATTAGCCACTTCGTGCTCCTTTTAATCAGATGATGATTCTTCATCACTCCAAGTGGCAACATGAGCTTTTTGCATTTTCTTCTTATCGAAGCCCTTTTTCTTGAGTTGAGGGCAATCTAATCTTATGTGCCCTGACTTTTTGCTCTCATAACAAATGAGTTGATCCCTCTCTTCTTATTTATTCTTGTTCTTGAACTCTTTTCTCCTTTGGAACTTTCTTCCCCGGTTAGACTTCATGAACCGAGAGAATCTCTTGGCTATCATAGCCAATTACTCAAACTCATCCTCACTAGAATTTATTTCCTCTTGAGATGCTTTAAGAGCAATTCCTTGCTTCTTGTTCTCTACCTCTTGCTTATCCACTCTTCTCTCTTCTTTGCTTCTTCCATTCCTTGCTTCATGATCTCATGAGTAAGGAGAAATCTCACCAACTTATCGAGCTTAGGTGTCTTCAAGTTCTTGGCCTTGATGATTGTTGTTCTCTTCCCATCCCATGATTCGGAAAGGGAGTAAAGAAGCTTCCAAACTAGCTTGTCTTTGGGAATGATCTCACTGAATCCATTGAGACCATTTACAATGACGGAGAACCACTCAAACATCTTTGAAACACTCTTATTTTGATCCATCTTGAAGTATTCATAACTCAAATTAAGGATCCCAATTTTGGTCTCCTTTACATCGTTGATGCCCTCGTAGGTGGTCTCTAGCTTTTCCCTCACTTCCTTTGCAATTGTACAAGATGACATCTTTGCATACATATCGAGTCCAAGTGCACAAAAGATGATGTGAAGAGCCTCGTCATTCACTTGTAGTCTTCTTCGATATTCTTCGGTTATTTCTGCTCTTGTTTTCGGAACTAGGCTTCCTTCTTCATCTCTCTCCATCAGAATTGTTGGCCCATCTTCCACTACATACCAAAGGACATAGTCATTACACTTGATGAAGAGCCTCATTCTATTTTGCTAATAGGGATAGTTATCCCCATTGAAAAATGTCAGCTTGGTGATCGATTGTGACTCAAGAAAGTTTTGGCTTGAGGTAGATGCTATGACTTGATTCGAAGGTTGATTGATCTTCTTCTAAGATCTTCTCTTCTGGATGTGAGTCCCTCAAAGAGTTATGTTGTGATATTGATGGTTAAGTTGATCAATTGAATCGAAAATGGCCATGAGGGGGTGAATTGACATTTTAAAATTGAAGGGAGTGAATTAAAAGATTGAAAATTGAAGACAAATGTAACGCCCTGGTTTTGGGCCTAGATGTTTTAGACATCGAATCAGACCGGTCAGAAACAATTCAAATCGCGTAAGGAGATTTAGGGAAATCAAGGATCATAATAAGCTAAACATTTGAGAAAAATGCTAAAATCCTCTAAAATTATGTTTAAGATGTTGGTCAAATCAATTTTACAAAAAGAGTTTTGGAGGTAGTACATTTTGGGTAATGAACAAAATGTAAAGTTTCAAAACTGTGAAAAATGCAATTTTCAAAAGGGAGAGTCAAAGTATTAGAATCTTTAGGGAGCTTAATGGCAATTAAGCCTTTCCTTAATATGACACGTGTTTAAAATTATTTTTAACTAATTGGATTATAAATGTTTTATTTATTTTATTAATTAAATAGTTAATTTGGGAGATTTTAGTTACGTAACTAGTTTTTTCTTCTCATTTTCAGCCAAACACCATTCTAAATCATTTTCTCCAGAATTCTTTTCTCCCAAACTTTCTCTTCTTGATTTCTATTTCATTTCAATGAATCCTTTTCAATTTCTTTAAGATTTGTGAAGCAAAAACTTGTCATCCATTGAGGAAAGCAAGGATTGGAGGTAAATCCCGTTCTCAACCTCTAATCAAGGTTCTTTATTAAAATTTCCAAGATTATTGACTCCCAATTGATGTTTTTAACTGAGTTTTGATAATAGTTATGGTTTAAGATCAAAATCTTGCAAAATTGTGATTTAATTATTGATTTTCAGAATTGTTTTGATGAGCTCTGTTTTAGATGGATTCTAATTGAGTTTTGAGCTAATTATGTTGTTCAGAAAGTTTTTTAGTGATACAGATCCCGAAATCCTTGAGATTTATTATTGTTTTAGTTGAGTTTTTGAGGTGAAATGGTGAAGTTCTGTTGCTGGAGGAATAAGGATGAGTTTAGGTTGATTTTGGATGTATTTTGATGTTTATAAATGATTGAAAGTGTTGTATGTTGGCTGGGCATTGTTTAGGAAGCAAACGATTGAGTTTTTGGTTGTTTCAGATAGGTAAATTGGTGTGTTTTGGGTGAGCAACGAGTTTATATTTAGTTGCTGGTGTTGAAATGCATTTTAATTCATTTGGATCTCTTTTTTGATGATGTGAAAACAAAGGATCTTGCTTTGGAAGCAAACGAGACATTTTTTGAGGCTCCGGAAGAGTGATTTTCATGTCGACGAGCAAGGTTTCTCGTTGTCCGTGAGTGGACATATTGTTAAAGCTTTGTAAGCTTGGATACGATGTATTGGGAGGTTTGTGTAAGCTTGAAAGGCTTATCTAATCTCGGAAGTAAGTATGGTTTCTTGTTCTCTCGGTTTTTCGGTTTTGGAACGGACTCCATGGTATATCATGCTCATGTCTTGATGATGATTGTTACTCACTGTTATGCATGGTTTTAAGCATGGTTTTGCTTGTGTTTATCCCATGAAAAGGTTTGGTTCGAATACAAGATGGTACGATCATGTATGTAATGGCTTTTTGTGGTTTAAAGGCATGTTTAATTTGGGATATGTGATGATTTTTGGTGATGCATTGAAAGCAGTGAGTTAACATGGTTTTTAAGGATATATTGGCACGGGTTTGATCTTTTTTTAATACTCGGATACGTTGGTCGACCAATAGGATGTGAGTGCACTATAATCTATAAATCGTATGTGTGTCTAGCTACGTGGCGTAATATGGGGTGAGTCTATTGCGGGTGATAGAGGTGAGCCTATCACTATGGGTAAGGGGTGAGCCTAATTCCATTCGTAGCCATTATGATGGGGTGAGCCATCATTGAGTTTAGGGGTGAGCCTATGTTAGTCCGTGTATCCGATATTGTGTATAAAATATATAGAGGTGAGTCTATCACAATGGATAGGGGTGAGCCTACGCCGGATGCTATATGCCAATATATGTGCTATTGATGTTACCCATGTATTATGTTTTAAATGAATGCATAATGGTTTATTGTGCATGAGATGCATGGTGTTGAGATGTTGCATAGGATGACTCCGTGCATGTGAATTAAGTAAGTGAGGCTTAATGTGGATTTGCATTGACAGCAATGCATGTGGTTAGTGATACATGTGGAACATGGTTAAAGAATGGTTTGTTTTGGTTTTGAAAGCTTGAAAGGAGATTAAGCATGAAATGGTTTATACTTGTGTTTTAAAAACTACTTGTTGGTGTGTTCTTGAGCTTACCCTCACTAAGCAAGTGTGCTTACACTCCTCTTTTTTGGGCGTCTAGGCCGGGCTAAGGGGGTTACATTTGTTAGTATCAGAGCCAGGTTTACACATATTCTGGGTGTTGGTAAGTGAAATTGGCATGTTGATTAGAAAGCATGTTATTGGTCGAATATGTTGATATGTTGATGGTGTGAGATTGATATTTTCTGATTATTGAGTGATGTAAAGCATGATGACCATGATATGCTATATTATCCTATGCTGTACTTGAGGGATGACTGGGGTACCCATTGCCAAAGCTACTGATGAAGAAATTTTGTTTTGAGCAAATGAGTTGAGTGACTTAGGTCCTTGCTACTAAAGGCCTGATTGATTTTATTGTTGTGTTTGCATTTTAGTACATCTTTTTCACCATGGATCCAAGATGAGAGACGAGGGGAAATACTCGAAATGTGGCCGAGAATGGGCCGGAAGAACAAGGTGAGAATCTACCGCCTCCTTCCCCGGGTGGACCATATGTGGGTCGTGGGGCAGGAGCTGAAGCTGGAGCTGGTGCGGGGGGTGTGGCACCTGAGGGAGCACCGGGACAAGGTGTTCCAGATATGACAGTTTTGATACAAGCTATTGCGGGAGCCTTTAAGGTGGCGATAGCTAGTTTTCATGTAGCCGCACCACAACAGGGTGCCAGCCCTGGGTTACCTTCAGAGCGCTTACGCAGTCTGGGCGGTGCAGAGTTTAGAGGATTGACTTTTGAGGGATCCGAGGCTTGGTTCGAAAGTACCAAGCAAATTTTGGGACAGATGAACTGTAACAATGTTCAGAAGTTGGGATGTGTAGTGTCGTTGTTGCATGGCGATGCGTATACATGGTGGACGACTATCACAACTGGGATGGAACATGATGAAATCGACTAGACCTTTTTCGTGAGTGCTTTCAAGAAAAAGTTTTTGGGGGTCCATTATCTGGAGGAGAAGAAATGAGAATTCATGGCCTTGGTGCAGGGCTATATGCCGGTTGCCGAATATGAGGTGCAATTTGTGAGGCTGAGCCAGTATGCACATGAGTTAGTACAGGACGAGCAGACGAGGTGTGAACGTTTCCGCTATAGATTGGTAAGAGAAGTTAAGACGTATGTGTTAGCGGTCAAGTACACAGACTTTGATGTGCTGGTCTCGCGAGCGAAGGACATAGAACTAAATCTGAGGATGATGGCTCGGTCGGGAGGCTCTAGTTCAGGGAAGAGAGGGTTTGACCTAATGGCGGACGTGATCGTGGCAAAATGCCTCGGGATAGAGGATACAAGAGAGATCATCGTCGAGGTGGTGGTGGAACGAGCCGAGGACAACCTAGTTAGAATGTTGGTGCTCGCGCACCTGTTTGCAATCGTTGTGGGAGACATCACACCGGGGAGTGTTGGGGTGTCTCAGGGACTTTTTGGCACTATGGAGTGCAGGGCCACGTGAAGCGTAACTGTCCAAAGTTGGTGAGGCAGGCACCAGTGCGAGCTGTGGAACCCCAGAGAGGCCGTGGGCGCGACCAAGGTAATTTCCAGAGAAGATATGAAGGACAACGCGACATCGCTCATGTTGTGGCAGTTCGGCCTGAAGAAGGTCGTCCTGCGAGGGTTTATGCTCAGCGCGAGGAGCGCAATGATGCTAATGTCATTGCAGGTACCTTTTTTCTACATCTTGAGCGAGCATGCGCATTTGCTTGATATACCTGTTGAGTTGCTAGAAGTAGGAATGCAAGTGACTAGTTCTTTTGGGGAGACTGTAGTCACTAGGAAGTTATATCGGAGGTGTCCCTTATCTTTTCAGGGTAATGTTTTTCTTGTTGATTTGATGGAATTACCCTTTTATGGGTTTGATGTGATCCTTGGTAGGGATTGGTTGTCTAGCATAGAGCGATGGTTGACTTTGATACCAAGCGAGTCACCTTAAAGCTTCCCGATGATTATGAAGTGGTGGTAGTAGGCGAGAATGTAAAATTCTTGTCTAATGTGATTTCGGCCTTGGAAGCAAGCCATATGTTAAGGATGGGTTGTGAAGCTTATCTTGCGTATATGATGAATCCTGGCACGAAAGATGCACGAGTGTAGGACATTAGAACCGTTTGCGATTTTCCGGGTGTCTTTCCGGATGAATTGCCTGGGTTGGTACCAAACAGAGAAATTTAGTTTGGTATCGAGTTGTATGAAAATACTACTCCAATGTCTATTCCTCCTTATCACATAGAACCTAAAGAACTCAAGGAGTTGAAAACGCAATTTCAGGAGTTGTTGGATCGAGGGTTTATCCGGCCGAGTGTATCACCTTGGGGTGCACCAGTTTTGTTTGTAAAGAATAAAGATAGGACAATGCGAATGTGTATAGATTATTGCAACCTGAACAAATTGACAATCAAGAATAAGTATCCCTTGCCAAGGATTGATGATCTCTTTCATCCATTTCGAGGAGCCTCGGTGTTTTCTAAGATTGACTTGAGGTCAGGTTATTACCTGTTGAAGGTGAAAGATGTGGATGTACCTAAGATGGTTTTTCGGACAAGGTACGAGCATTATGTGTTTCTGGTGATGCCGTTTGGTTTGACCTACACACATGCTGCTTTCATGGACATGATGAATCATGTATTCTATGAGTTCTTAGATCAGTTTGTGGTGGTGTTCATCAATGATATTCTTGTGTACTCTCGTACCGAGGAAGATCTTGATAAGCACTTAAGGATAGTTTTGCAAGTGTTGTTGGAGAATCAGTTGTATGCTAAGCTAAGCAAATGTGAGTTCTGGCTTAGGGAGGTGGTCTTCCTTGGACTTGTTGTATAATCTGAGGGTATTCATGTTGATCCACAGAAAGTTAAGGCAATGATGAATTGGAAGGTGCCTAAGTCAGTGACAGAAGTGCGAAGTTTTCTTGGTTTAGATGGGTATTATCATAGATTCGTCGAGGGTTTCTCGAAGATAGCTGCACCATTGACTAAGTTGTTGCAAAATAATGTTCGTTTTGAGTGGACGGATGCAAGGCAACAAGCTTTTGAGAAGCTGAAGGAAGCTCTGACGCAAGCTCTTGTTCTGATTCAACCTGAGTCTGGTAAGGAGTTTGTAGTCTATAGTGATGCGTCCATTATTGGTTTGGGATGTGTATTGATACAGGAGGGTAAGGTAGTAGCCTAAGTAGCTATGCAATTGAAGGTGCATGAGCGTAACTACCCTACTCACGATCTTGAGCTTGCGGTTGTTGTGTTTGCATTGATGATTTGGAGGCATTACCTGTATGGTTAGAAGTGTGTGGTGTTCACGAATCATAAGAGTTTAAAGTATCTAGCATCTTAGAAGGAGTTGAATCTCAAGCAACGTCGTTGGGTGGAGCTGCTTAAGGATTATAATCTATTGATCGAGTATCACCCAGGCAAGGCTAATGTTGTGGCTGATGCTTTGAGCATAAAAGTGGTTGTGGAGTTGAGGGTGATGTTTGCTCACTTGAGCATATCGCGAGATTGTGGTCTTATCGCTAAATTGCAAGTGAAACCATCTCTGATTCAGTTGATCAAAGAAAAACAGTTGTCAGATGATTCTCTTGTTCCCTATGTTCAAGATATTACGGAGGGTAAGCCTTCAGATTTTAGTTTTAGTGATGACGGGGTTTTGTGTTTTTGGAGTCGAATAGTGGTGCCAAATGATGTTGAGTTGAGACGCACTATTCTGACGGAATCTTATAGTAGTCCTTTCGCTATGCATCTTGGTAGTATGAAGATGTACAGTGATCTAAAGGTTGAGGACTACTGGGTGGGGTTGAAAAAGGATGTTGCTGATTTTGTCAACAAGTGCATGGTGTGTCAGCGAGTGAAGGTTGAACATCAGGTTTCTTCTAGGTTATTGCAACCTTTGGGAATCCCATAGTGGAAGTGAGAAAGAATTACTATGGATTTTGTGTCTGGTATGCCCTTGTCACCATCAAAGAAGAACTCAGTTTGGGTGATTGTGGATCGCTTTATAAAGTGTTCACATTTCTTGCCAGTGCATACTACATATACCTTGGATAAGTTAGCGGAGCTGTATATTGATGAGACTGTGTGGTTGCACGGTGTGCCAAAGTCTATTGTGTTAGATAGGAATCCGAGGTTTACATCGCGGTTTTGGGAATGTCTACATCAAGCCTTTGGTACACAGTTGAATTTCAGCACTTCTTATCATCCTCATACGGATGGGCAGTCGGAACATGTTATCTAGGTGCTTGAGGATATGTTGAGATGATGCGTCATTGATTTTCAGGGTTCTTGGGAGAAGCACTTGTCGTTGGTTGAGTTTGCGTATAACAATAGTTATCAGGCGAGCACCCAAATGGCTCCCTACGAGGCTTTGTATGGGAGAAGATGTAGAACCCCACTTTGTTGGGCATAAACTGGGCAAAAGTTGATTTCGATGCCGACCATGTTGAAAGGAACCACCGAGAAGGTGAAGCTCATTTGTGAGCGTTTGAAGGCAGCATCAGATCGACAAATGTTTTATGCGGATCTAAAACGTAAGGAGATCGAGTTTACGGTTGGCGAATGTGTGTTCTTGAAGGTTCCACCTTGGAAGAAGGTGATGAGATTTGGGCGTAAGAGTAAGCATAGCCCGAGGTTCATTGGACCTTATGAGGTTGTAGAGCGTATTGTTCCGGTGGCATATCGGTTGAGATTGCCTTCCGAGTTGGAAAAGATTCATGATGTGTTTCATGTCTCGAAGTTGCGCAGGTACAGATCGGATCCTTCGCATGTGATGCTTGTTGAGGAGATAGAGTTGAATCCGAATCTGTCTTATGATCAGGAACCAGTGAGGATTCTGGATGTGAGCAGCAAAATTCTTCGTGGCAAGATGATAGAACTTGTAAAGGTGTTGTGACGACACCGGGGAGTTGAGGAGGCCACTTGGGAGAGCAAAGCGGACATGCTGAAGCAATTTCCGCACCTTTTTCCTTCGGGTAAAATTTCGAGGATGAAATTTCCCAAGTGGGGAAGATTTGTAACGCCTTGGTTTTGGGCCTAGTTGTTCTAGACATCGGATCGGACCGGTCGGAAACGGTTCGAATCGCGTTAGGAGACTTAGGAAAATCAAGGATCGGGATCGGATAAAAATTTTGGAAACTTTTCTAAAATCCTCTAAAATTATGTTTAAGAGTTTGGTCAAATCAAATTTACAAAAAGAGTTTCAGAGGTAGTACATATTGGGTAGTGAACAAAATGTAATGTTTCAAAACTGTGAAAAATGCAATTTTCAAAAAGGAGAGTCAAAGTCTTAGAATCTCAGGGAGCTTTATGGCAATTAAGCATTTTCTTAATATGAAATGTGTTTAAAATGATTTTTAATTAATTGGATTAAAAAGGTTTTATTTATTTTATTAATTAAATAGTTAATTTCTGAGATTTTAGTTACGTAACTACTTTCTCTTCTCAATTTCTGCTAAACACCATTCTAAATCATTTTCTCCAGAATTCTTTTCTCCCAAACTTTCTCTTCTTGATTTCTCTTTCATTTCAAAGAATCCTTTTCAATATCTTCAAGATTTGTGAAGCAAAATCTTGTCATCCATTGAGGAAAGCAAGGATTGGAGGTAAATCCAATTCTCAACCTCTAATCAAGGTTCTTTAATTAAATTCTCAAGATTATTGACTCTCAATTGATGTTTTAACTGAGTTTTGATAATAGTTATGGTTGAAGATCAAAATCTTGCAAAATTGTGATTTAATTCTTGATTTTCGGATTTTTTTGATGAGCTCTATTTTAGATGGATTCTAATTGAGTTTTGAGATGATTATGTTGTTGAGAAAGTGTTTTAGTGATATAGATCTCGAAATCCTTGAGTTTTATGATAGTTTTAGTTGAATTTTTTAGGTGAAATGGTGAAGTTATGTTGCTGTACGTATAAGGACGAGTTTAGGTAGATTTTGGATGTATTTTGATGTTTATAAATGATTGAAAGTGTTGTATGTTGGCTGGGCATGGTTTAGGAAGAAATCGATTGAGTTTTTGGTTGTTTTAGATGGGTAAATTGGTGTGGTTTGGGTGAGCAACGAGTTTGTATTTAGTTGCTGGTGTTGAAATGCATTTTAATGCATTTGGATCTATGTTTTGATGATGTGAAAACAGAGGATCATGATCCGGAAGCAAACGAGACATTTTTGGAGCCTCCGGAAGAGTGATTTTCGTGTCGGAGAGCAAGGTTTCGCGTTGTCGGTGAGTGGACATATTGTTAAATATTTGTAAGCTTGGATACGATGTATTGGGAGGTTAGTGTAAGCTTGAAAGGCTTAGCTAATCTCGGAAGTAAGTATGGTTTCTTGTTCTCTCGGTTTTTGGTTTTGGAACGGACTCTATGGTATATCATGCTCATGTTTTGATGATGATTGTTACTCACTGTTATGCATGGCTTTAAGCATGGTTTTGCTTGTGTTTATCCCATGAAAAGGTTTGGGTCGAATACAAGATGGTACGATCTTGTATGTAATGGCTTTTTGTTGTTTAAAGGTATGTTTAATTTGGGATATGTGATGATTTTTGGTGATGCATTAAAAGCAGTGAGTTAACATGGTTTTTAAGGATATATTGGCATGGGTTTGATATATTTTTAATACTCGGATACGTTGGTCGACCAATAGGATGTGAGTGCACTATAATTTATAAATCGTACACGTGTCTAGCTACGTGACGTAATATGGGGTGAGCCTATTGCGGGTGATAGAGGTGAGCCTATCACCATGGGTTAGGGGTGAGCCTAATTCCATTCCTAGCCATTAAGATGGGGTGAGCCATCATTGAGTTTAGGGGTGAGCCTATGTCAGTCTGTGTATCCGATATTGTGTATGAAAGTGATAGAGGTGAGTTTATCACAACAGATAGGGGTGAGCCTACGCCGGATGCTATATGCCAATATATGTGCTATTGATGTTACCTATGTATTATGTTTTAAATGAATGCATAATGGTTTATTATGCATGAGATGCATGATGTTGAGATGTTGCATAGGATGACTCTATACATGTGAATTAAGCAAGTGAGGCTTAATGTGGATTTGCATTGAGAGCAATGCATGTGGTTAGTGATACATGTGGAACATGGTTAAAGAATGGTTTACTTTGGTTTTGAAAGCATGAAAGGAGATAGAGCATGATCTGATTTAAACTTGTGTTTATAAAACTGCTTGTTGTTGTGTTCTTGAGCTTACCCTCACTAAGCAAGTGTGCTTGCGCTCCTCTTTTTCCAACAATGCAGGTAACTAAGCTTGAGGGCCGAGGAGTAGCAAGTGAAGGCACCTAAGTTATCACTCGAACTCAAGTATGAACTTTGGAGAATTTAAATAAGTAGATTTTGGCAATGGGGGATTAGTACCTTGGTTTGGAAGATTAATCGTGGTATTTCTTAGCTGAGATATGATGGTTTTCCTATTTGGTTTTGTATGTGGCCTGTATAGGGTTTATATTTTTGCTTATGGTGTTTTTAGCTATGCTATGACTTAGGTTTAAAGGCATGCTTGTGTAGCTAATGTTTCACTTTGAATTGCCAAGGTTGAAGCTTGTGATATGGTTGATGTTTGATGCATATTGGTTTGCAACATTGATTATTACTTGTTTGCACGTTTAGAACATGTTTAGGCATTGTTAAATGTGTTTAAGTGGCTGTTGGAAGTGAATATTTTGTATGCGTCTCGATACACGGGGAAGTGTATTGATACATTAAAGAAAATTTCTAGCTTTTCGGTACAGGGGTATCAGTACGATTTGCCCGCGTATCGATATACCCAAGCCAAGTTTGAAGGTCGTACCGATACGCGGGGAAGCGTATCGATACGCTCTTTCCATCTTTTACTATTGTCTTCCCGCGTATCGATACAGGCCCAAGTTTATCGATACGGTTAGTTATTTTCAGTTAAAAGTATCTTTTTAAGTCTTGAAATGTTACGTTTTGGTCCTTGAATGTTATTTGATCAATATGATGAGTTTGGATGATCAGTTTGAGCTGAAATTTGACGTGATGGTATGTTACATGACTAATTAAGGACCGCTAACTTTAAAATCTGAAAAGTCACTGTATTTTCTATATTTTGCAAAATGATCCCTAAAAGTCATAAGTATGCAATTGGACCCCTAATTGAACTCTAATTGATGTGTCGTTTCTTTCCAATGGTCTTGTTGGACACATAGGTTAATATTGTGCATCTAGAGAAGATAAAAAGATAAAAAAAAGGGTCGTCAATCGAGGTTGACTTTTACGAGTTGATTTTGATTTTCCCCTTGTAATCTTCTTAGTTCGGGGTGGGCGTCTAGGCCGAACTAAGGGGGTTACAACAAGGCTATTTATAGTGGTTCGAGCTTAGAACAAGCTCTACATCCACTACCTTAGCTCCTACTAAAATGTTTTAAACAGTTTCACTAGAAATTCGTCCCTTTTTCTCGAATTAGAAGGAAACCTTACAAATCGGTTAATCTTTCTACCCAAAGATTAACTAATAACTCTCTCAAATACAAAGAAGATTGAAAATCTGAAAAATGCCTCTCACAAGGTTGATAGATATCCCAATTATACTTAAACACTTACCAAACTTGAAATAAGATAATACAATTGAACATTACACAAGTGGGGTACAAGAATTTGACTTTATGAGCTCTAGAGTTTTGATAGGTGCTTGGATTGTTGCAAATTTGTTAAATAGTTGTTGTTGTTGTATCTTTTGAGGCTTGTTTATATACCCTTGCATTAATTTATAGTCGTTCTGGTGGTTGAGATCATCAATAGAGCTGTTGGGCTTCATTTTTCCCGCAATAAATGCACTTCAGCAACCTACCGTATCGGTACTCAAACAAGGGTACCGATACCTATCTCAAAATAGAAAGAGTCATTGTGCACATTTAGTGGGGAGTATCGATACACTTATGGGCATATCGGTACAGGCATAGTTTAAAAATAGGGGCGTATCGATACTCTAAGACCTTATCGACACAAATTTTGCTCACTAGAATCTTGAGTAAAACTTTAGAAAAATGTGTATCGATACACTATATGGGCGTATCAATACGGTCTAACGACTGTTTGAAATTTTGCTAAAATCATAACTGACAAGCAACGGTTAAAACCTTTAAATACAAAGATTTATCGAATCAGATCAATCTGTATCGATACGGGTACAACAATTTATTTGACTTAGAAACATTTTGGTTCAAGTTTTGTTATCAATTTGTGAGACTTTGAAGTTCTTAAAATTTATTTACTTTTACAAATAGGTCATTATACACTTTGTTATATTAAAATCAAATTAAGTTTTACAATGCCCCTATTCGAAAGGTTCCAAAATTCTAACCACAACCATTTAAACATTTCAAATACATAATCACAAAATACCCTTAATTTGCATAGATTCTTAACAATTCTCTATCATCTTTAATTAACCTCAAAACATACACTTACATCACAAAGAAATTGAAGAGTGCGCATAAATTCATGTACTCTAAATGCATATCTCAGGAGTTCATTCCTTAATGATCTAACAACACAAAGATTCTTATAGTTCATCAAAACCTAGTAATATAAGCATGCAAAGGCACCATCCTTATAAGCTTAAGTTATTATCTATCTATATCTAATAAGTTGAAAAGAAGGTTCTCACCTTCAAAGATCAACAGTTAGAAATAATTGATCGAAAACCATTGCTAAACAAACTCCCCTTCTCTCTCAAGGTGATTCAGCCAAGATGAGAACAAAGATGGAAATGGGGTGATTCATCCTTTCAATCAAGACCCCATCCATCCAAAACACGTATGTTTAAATGCCTAAGAGACATGTGGAAAGACCACTAGTTTAAATTTCCTTAGCATGCAATCATTCAAATTTCCAAATTTTTAGTTTAGTACCTTAACTAATGACCACTCACTCCTCCTATCTTTTCAAAATGGTCCTAAAATACTTACTTAACTAATAAATGATTGGAAAATTGCAATTTATTATCGAATCCAAGCAGAATTATGTCTAGGCTAGATTTAGGGTATTACAACTTAGCCATTTTCTGTGATTTATAGCGCCACAAAGAGATCATCACCAACAGCCAGAATCCGCACCCTATGTAACCCCCTTAACCCGGCCCAGACGGTTGACCCGAATTAAGGAAGTCACACGGGGAAAACCAAAGTCAACCCGAAAGTCAACCTTGATTAACGACCCTTTTATTTTCTTTTTAATCTTGTCTAGATGCACGTTAACCTTAGATGTGATCATGCAAACAGCATACTCAAAGATCACAAACATCAGAGATCAAACAGGGACCCAATTGAACAATTTACAACTTTAGGGACCAAATTGTAAATTCTGAAAACTTTCAGGACTTAACCAGATTTTAAGTTACCAACTTAAAATTAATCATGTTTCATGCTTCACTGCCAAATTTCAGCTCAAACGGACATTCCGAACTCATACAATTGCACAAACAAGATTCATGACCAAACTGCAAAAAAAATTCTGAAACATTTAACTGCCAATGTCAGCCCCCAACGGTCACCCGTTCCGAAACAGACAGAGCCCGTTTCGAAACACGGGGCCGTTCCGCAACGCGTACCGCAACGGGGGACTGGCAGTAGCCAAACCGTTTCGGAACGGTGTCACCCGTTTCGGACGCCTGGGTTTATGAAGGGCACCCGTTCCGAAACGGTGTCAACTGTTCCGAAACACCCTGCATAGATTGCAGCATTTTGCTCACTCAAACACACAATTGATCATCCAAACATGCTCTAAAAGCCACCAAACTTTACCAACATGCAATTCAACATATAAGAGACATACTTGCATCAACCAATCATCAGAATAACATCATATACGAAAAGCCCCAAATCTATAGGCATGCTTCCTACACAAGCAACCCATTCAAGCTTAACCTTCCAAATCAATCTCATAATGACCAAAACATGTTCCAACAACATCAACAACATAAAACCATACTTGTCCGAACATATACGAACACATACACATTAACCCGAGAGATTCTACCCCATTGCCTTTATTAACTATAGCTATTCACCGAGACATACATCTCAAATGGAGTCCTCCTTGAATCCCTTGCTTCTCGCTGTCCAAGCTTCAAGAATCTGCATTGATGGACAAAAAAGGAGCGTAAGCACATAATGCTTAGTGAGGAATGCTCAAAACCAAAACACCATCAATGCAGCGGGTCATAAAATCACTTTTAAAACAAACCCGATTTGTTTACCAAGCAAAGTTTGAAAACTCCTTTTCTTCAACATGCTTAAAACCATGCATTGCACATACATGAAAACCAACCCTTAGCTTAGCAAGCTAAGAAAACCTTTTCAAAGTACAACTTGCAAAATCATCCATTTAACCATTCCATGCATAAACACCATATGCAAAGCTAAATTCAAAACCTTGGAAAACACTTCCATTTCACAACATACCTTTCTTATACTTGAAAACCATTCAAGCAAGAAACCCTTTAAAATCATTTACTCAATCAATCCAACACATGCATTAACCAAAGGCAACTCATGAACCACAACATAATCATCACATGCCTTTTA
Organism: Hibiscus tridactylites; assembly: GCA_958450335.1. Lineage (NCBI taxonomy): Eukaryota > Viridiplantae > Streptophyta > Magnoliopsida > Malvales > Malvaceae > Hibiscus > Hibiscus tridactylites. The sequence goes on along the minus strand of OY288284.1, from coordinate 21,278,002 downwards.
AAACAAGTCTTAACAAGACTCCAATGCATTTAAGAGACTTCATGTACACATGCATCATTTACCAAATGATAATCAACACTTGTTCAACTTAACAAGTAATCATGCATTCACAAGCATTAAACACTTTTCATGCAACCATGCATCTTTTCAAGCATCTCATGCTTCTTTATGATCAAGAACATTACATTGGCTTCCAAGTGATCAACCACATCCACTTTTCAACTCAACACCCGATCGGATACACGGATCACAAGCGTTGTCCCCACGCTCCATACACACTACCAATCCAAGGTCCCCAAATGGACTTTTAAACACCATTTGACCTCAACATCCTAAGGTTCCCATGTATGGACTTTCAACACCATACAACCTTAGCTTTTCCCGAGGTTCCCATGTATGGACTTTTAAACACCATACAACCTCAACATGCACAAGGTTCCCATGTATGGACTTTTAAACACCATACAACCTTTGCATCACCGATTGGTAGTTGTATAACATCACTAACGAGATCCGAGACACCCTACACAAGATCCACACATGGACTTACACCGCCATGGTGATCTTAACAAGCACAAGGTTCCCATATATGGACTTTTAAACACCATATAACCTTTGCTCAACCAAGGTCCTCGAATGGGCATTCCACCTCCATTATGACCTTAACCATCTCGTTAGGATACTTGAAGGGAGTTTACCGGTCCACTCTTGACCACTCCACCTCCAAGGCGACTTAATTCACGGTGCACCCAATCCTATAGCCGGCTAACTATATCCGATCAACGAACCAAGAACCACTTACATCACTTGCCAATATAACCATCTTACCACATTAGTCCAATGATTCACATGCATAATCATAATGCAAAAACCATCATTTACCTTAACCAAGAACCGACCATGGACTTACCAACACCATGTTGTTCTTAAATAAACAAGGCTTACACAAGGACTTTCAACCACCTTTGTAACCTTTAGCATCACTTACCAAAGTACATCATTAACAACAATAATCCACTGTTTTAAAGCATTAGACAAAGCCATTGAACAACATGCAACACCATGCATCAAAACCACAATTTCCATGTACAAACCAAGGATCTCTTACCTTGAGCATCCTTCACATATGGCTTTCAAAACCAACATTAAACCATGCTTAAAATATGCTTTCAAACAGATTTAAACCATGCAAAACACATGCATTGCAACCATCAAACACAATTGCTTAAAAGCCAATTCATAACACAAACCAAGAAAGAAATCCATTTACTTACTCTTGAGCTTAGCAAAGTTGTTTAGACTTAAACTAAGCTGCCAAAACCTTCAAACCTTGGTTTAAAAGCTGAAAACCCAACTTCACTCACCGATACACAAAACAAGGCTAGCCAACAAGCCTTCCAAGCATCCGAAACCTTCCACAACACCTCCAAAGCTCACGGATCAAACTCCCCTGTTTCAAGCACACAAAAACAGAGGATTAATGCATCATTATGCATTAAAAACACCAGCAACACAACACAACTCGCTGCTCATCACAAATCCAACAATTCGGCTACCAAACACAACCGAAATCACCTCCAAACACTTCCAAAACTTAACCCAGCCAAGATCCATCACTTCTAACCATTTTTAAACATCAATTAACATCCAAAATGATCACAAACACGTCCTTATACCTCCAGGTATAACAGATCACCAAAAACACTCCAAAAACAACCAAAAACTCAAGCCAAACTTAGGAAATTCAACCTATCCGGGATTGCATTGATTAAACCTCAACTTCTAATCAATTTAGCATTCATTTAACATCAATTTGACACTTCAAAACACTGCCCAAACAGATCACACGAAAATTTCACCAAAAATCACCAAATCTTGCATTTTAAGCCAAAAATCAAGATTTCAATTGAAAAGCCTTTAACAAAACACAAATCAAGGATTGAGAACTTAGGAATTTCAGTAAAGAACTGAGAGTTTAGAGGAGAAGGACGTTCTTACCTCCAAACTTGAGTTTCTCCTTTTAGAGCCAAAAAGCTTGATGAAACAACTTGCAAATTGAGAGGTTTTGTTGTAGAGATGATTAGGAATCAAAAGAGAGTTGAGATGAGTAATTTAGATTGACAAAATCAGAGAAGAAAATCTGGAGAAATGTGTTTGGGTTGAGAGAAAATGAGAGAAAAGGAAAATTGAGAGAAAATGAAAAGTTAGTTATGAAATGGTAAAATGATTTCCCTCCACATTTCATAAACTTTAAAATCAGAATAAAGCCTTAAAATATCTTAGAAAAAATCTGGAGAAACTCTTTTTGGAATAATAGCTCCTTAAAGATTCAAAGTTTCAACCCTTTATAAAACAGTCACGCAACTTTCAAAAATTACATTTTGGTCACTAGCCAAAATGTCAACCTTCCGAACCTCATTTTCCAAAATTGATTTCACAGTTCACTTTTATATATTAAAAGATGATTTTAGAACATTTTTCCATATTTTTAATGCAACCCGAACTAGGCTTTCCTAAATTCACTCTTATATATTCGATCAGCACTTTGACCGAACCGGTCAACGCCCAAAACTTCTGAGCCCAAAACCGGGGCGTTACACCCTAAATCCCCAGACCACTCACAAGATGCCACTCATACAACAATTGAAACCCAAACCGTCACATCGGTTCCCAAGAAGTGCCTCTCCTCCTATGAAAACAAAAACTTCAAATCAGGTCTCATCTGAGTGCAACTTTATGACACTCCTTCAACTATCGGGGGACTAGTGTTGTACCTTTGCCCAACGCCTCTAGAAAACTCTACCTCCGTAGGCAACACCTCCCTCCCCGCACCACGATCTAACACCATAGAGCCTATAGCACCTCCTACGGACACCTCTACACCTCTAGACCCATGAGCTCCGAAGACCACCACACCGTACAAGATAGCCATCAAGTCCGACTGAGCTCGCAGCCTAATAGTCGAGCTAGCATCTACCAGTCAATCTATAGCACCAAAGGGATATTAATACCCCTAGGAACAAAAGGAAGACTATCTCTGACCTTGATCTCTCCCTTTCTCCTCTCCACAAAACTCTGACCACCCATTCTACTCTGTTTGCGACTCTTAGCCCTAGGCCAACTAGGGGTGAACCGCCCAGCTCGCTGTTGCGTGTAAGAAGTGCCACACAATTGTAGAAGTATACACATCGCAAGTAATAAAGTGATATAAGTATCGAGTGTCGTCTCCACAGGGATTGGTTTGATCCATTTTTCTTAAGTTACTGCACTGTAGAAAATAAAAACACAAATGGGTGATAGGAAAAGTTCTAACTAACAAATAAACTAAAGAACAAGAAAAGTAAAATATAGAGGAAATCAAATAAGAGAGAAGAGTAGGCCAAGTTATCGTGAATTTGAGGAGTGATAATAGAATTATCGTCTCGGTAATGAGTGCAATGGCATCTTAATTGTTGCGGCAATTGATGTCAATTGGGTTGCCAAGGCAACTAGTATAGCGGTTGCCGGGGCAACTAATAAACGATGTCGGGCCAACTAATAAACAATGTCGGGGCAATGATTGCCAGGGCAATTACTTGGGCAACTAATCAACAACATTCAAGGTTCAGCGAAGGGTTCTTCAATGATTTCCTCTTATCCCTAAGTCAAAATACTAGTTGATTGTACAAGCCTTCATCGAGTTGGACAAATACCATGCTCATTCGTTTCATGAATCTAACTCTTCCAATAATAGATAAATGGATGATTCACGAGATTCTCTCTTATTTAACTTGCAAAAATTAAGAACAAAGAATGAACAAACATTGAATTTTATTTGCAACTCAAAAACCTAAACGAAATCCAATCGTTCTCACAACCACAAAAACACAATAACCCGAGCCAATTAAGTTAGTTCATGGCTTGGTTCAAAATATATACAAATAATAATCTCCCTAACATGAATGTAACAGAAAAAAGAAGAAAAAGATGAAGAATTTGAACAGCCCCTTGTTCGTTTCTCTCCAATCGACTTTCTCAGGCTTGCAGCTTGGCCTTCTTTATATAGAAGATGGCTAGATCGAAGTCATTCTTGAGGAGGAAGTTAAGTTGGAATTAAATAGCATTAAAGAGATAAATCTCTTTTAATATAATTTATTCCTCCAAAATCTCTTGGAATTTAATTTTCTTTAAATCTCCAATTCTTCTAGGATTCATCCTTCCTTCTAGTATTTATCTTGAATTAAATGGATTTATTCAGTCATAAATTTTGACTACCACTTCATCTTATTCTCAGTTGTCAACGATTGCCTAGGCAACTGGTTCGGTAGGTAATTGCCTTGACAATTTGTATTTTATCACGAAAATCCTAACTTGCGCGAATAAAGCACCAAAGAAGTATCTTTTCCACAAAAACCACTAAAATATGTAATCAAGCTTAACAATGAAGTAAATTATGAAAATATGCATGAATGCCTAATAATGCAACTAAAATGTGCCTAAGTCTAACAATAATATGATTAAAAAGGGTAATAAAAATTGTACTTTTGAACACTCATCACACCCCTAAACTCGAACTATTTCTTGTCCTCAATCAATGCAAAACTAATAATTACCTGCCAAGACTTTAACCTTCAAAGGCTTGCTTTTAGACTTGCCTTCAAACCTCAGAACCATGGCAAAAAGTATGATCACCTCTTGGATTTTTTGGTTCGCATTTATCAATTTCCCGGAACCAAACTATAATGCTTGTGACAATGTGTGTGCGTAGTTGTGTAGAAGTTAATTTTCAAGATTCTTTTGTGAGCAATAGGCTTCTATCAATTTAATTACCATTGCATTTGTTTTTATCTTCACTAGAGCCAATTTCGGGCACTTCTACCACAACAAGTAGTTTCTCATTTTAAATTAGTCGACCAAAGCCAATTATGGGAACCTCTAGCGATTGATTGATGTGCATTAACTACTAGAGCCGGTTTCGGGCACCTCTAGAAAGAAATTAACTTTTAGTTTTCAATTTTTAATTTCCCAAATATTTAAGCAATATAAATTCACTAAGTTTCTATCAATCAACAAGTCACAATCGTGTTTAAAAAATTTAGCATCATAGTAAGATTCTAAGTCCTTTTCATGTAATCCTTAAATTAAAAGTTCTTTCAATTAAGTACAATGACAAAAAATCATCAATGGAAATTCAACAAGTCGTAGCAATTAAATCCAATTAAAGGCATAGCAAGTAACATATGAAACCTATATGCAATTACTAAAGATGAATGCAACTACGATGAAATTAACCAAAGATGAAGTGCAAGTATACACGACACAAGTAATAAAGTGATATAAATATCGAGTATCGTCTCCATAGAGATTGGTGTGGGCCACATTGCTTAAGTTACTGCATTCTAGAAAATAACAACACAAAGAGGTGATAGGAAGAGTTCTAACTAACAAGTAAACTAAAGAATAATAAAAGTAAAAGATAGAGGAAATCAAATAAGTGAGATGAGTAGGCCAGGTTATAGTGAATTTGAGGAGTGATAATTGAATGGATCGTCTCGGTAATGAGTGCAATGGCAACTTAATTGATGCAGCAATTTATGATAATTGGGTCGCCAAGGCAACTGTATAGCGGTTGCTGGGGCAACTAATATAACGAGGTTGGGGCAATGATTTCCATGGAAACTGCTTGGGCAACTAAGCGGCAACCTTCAATGTTCTGTGAAGCGTTCTTCAATGATTTCTTCTTATCCCTAAATCGAAATACTAGTTGATTGTGCAAGCCTTGATAATACCTCCTAGCATGAACGAAGGGTGAACAACAACCAATCTTGCGCTCCATTCAGCAGTTGAAATTCGTAACTTATTCCTAAGCATAATTAGTCTTCATCGAGTTGGACAATAACCATTCTCATTCGTTTCATGAATCTAACTCTCCTGATATTAGATAAATGGATGATTCACGAGATTCTCTCCCAATTTTCTCGCAAAAATTAAGAACCAAGAATGAACAAACCTTGAATTTTATTTGCAACTCAAAAACCTAAACAAAATCCAATCGTTCTCACAACCACAAAAACACAATAACATGAGCCAATCAAGTTAGTTCATGGTTGAGTTCAAAAGATATACAAAGAATAATCTCCCTAGCATGAATCTAACCGAAATAAAGAAGAAAAAAGATGAAGAATTCGAACATCCCCTTGTTCCTTTCTCTCCAATCGACCCCATTAGGCTTGCGGCTTGGCCTTCTTTATATAGGAGATGGCTCATTCTTTTCATGAATCTCTTTTAATATATTTATTCCTCCTAAATATCATGGAATTTAATCTTCTTTAAATCTCCATTTCTTCTATTATTCATCCTTCCTTCTAGTATTTATCTTGAATTAAATGGATTTATCTAGTCATCAATTTCGGCTACCACTTCATTTTATCCTCAATTGTCGGCGATTGCCCCGACAACTGGTTCGGCAAGTAATTGCCTCGGCAATTTGCACTTTACCACTTCAAGTAATTGCCTCGGTAATAAAGCACCAAAGCAGTATCTTTTTCCATAAAAACCACTAAAATATGTAATCAATCTTAACATTGAAGGAAATTATGAAAATATTCATGAAGGCCTAATAATGCAACTAAAATGTGCCTAAGTCTAACAATAATATGAGTAAAAAAGGTAATGAAAATAGTACTATTGAACACTCATCACACCCCCAAACTCGAACTATTGCTTGTCCTCAAGCAATTCAAAACTAATAATTACCTGCCAAGACATTAACTTTCAAAGACATGCTTTTAGACTTGCCTTCAAACCTCAGAATCGTGGCACAAAGTATGATCACCTTTTGGATTTTTCAGATCGCATTTATCAATATCCTGGAACCAAACTAAAATACGTGTGACAATGTGTGTGCGTAGTTATGTACGAGTTGAAAGAACCATTGCATTTGATTTTATCTTCACTAAAGCCAATTTCGGGCACCTCTAGTGAAGCAAGCAATTTCTCATTTTAAATTAGTCGAGTAGAGCCAATTTCGAGCACCTCTAGCCAGAAATTAACTTTTAGTTTTCAATTTTTAATTTCCCAAATTTTTAAGCAACCTAAGTTCACTAAGTTTCTATCAATCAACAAGTCACAACTATGTTTAAAAATTTTAGCATCATAGTAAGATTCTAAGTCCTTTTCATGTAATCCTAAAATTAAAGGATCTTTCAATTAAGTGTAGTGACAAAAAACCGTCAATGGAAATTCAATAAGTCCTAGAAATTAAATCCTATTAAAGGCATGGCAAGTAACATATGCAACCTAAATGCAATTACTAAAGATGAATGCAACTAAGATGAAATTAACCAAAACAAGCACTCCACCCAAACTCGAGAGAAGCATTGTCCTCAATGCATGAAAAATTAAAATAAAATGCAAATTAATTAGTTAGAAAGTTCGTCACCTTGAATAATGAGTTTCCTTCAATCTGCACGCTTGATTCACTTGTTGGTGCGTGGTGGTTGAATGCGTGTAGCTGGTGGTGCTTGCATAACTTTTGTTGAGCCTTCATTTGCTCCGAGGGTCGGAGCATTTCTTCGATTTGATCCAGGTTTTCCGAGGCATGTTCACTTGCCTGGGTATCCGTAGTTGCCGAAGCAATTTTTGTTACCTCAAATTGCTTCAATTAGGTAGGTAATGTGTGGAGCATCAGGTCCTGCCGAGGCAATTTTTTCTCGGGAAATTTTTGGTGTGGATTTCTTGGTTACTTCTTTTGATTTCACCGGTTCTTCTCCCATAATCCTCAAGTATTGTGGTTTACACCATCCAGTTTATTGGGCATCATCTCGTCAATTGGATCATCAATTCGCCTTGGGCATAGACTTGAGATTTCTGGCTATTGGGTTTTTAGGTTCCTCATCCCTTGAAACTCTTATCCTAAAAGAAATAATAAAAAATTAAAACAACGATAGAAACCTAAAATCTAAAGATAACAAAAATAAACAAAATAAAGTAAAATAATTTGAGGATGGTCATTTCCGATATTTCTTATAGTCCATCCGCACCCTCCATTGAGTGACAATATTGCCCAAAAAGAGTTTGGCCAAATGTGCACGCAACTACTCCACTTTGTGTTACATGATTAGTTTTGGATTGGTAACTTTAAAATCTGATTAGTCCTTGTAAATCTGGAAATTTACAATTTGGTCCCTAAAAGACAAAAGCATGCAATTGAACCCCTAATTGAACTCTAATCGTTGTTCCGTTTTCGCCTAATCATCTTGCTAAACATATAGGGTAATAATGTGCATCTATAAAAGATAAAATGAAAAAGGGTCGTTAATCGGAGTTGAATTTTGTGAGTTGACTTCGGTTTTCCCCGTGTAATCTTCTTAGTTCGGGTCGGACGTCTAGGCCGGGCTAAAGGGTTTACAGCGCCGCTGCCAGGGATTGGCAACAACAACTATGTTTGAATTTCTGCACTTATATTTTAGTTTTTTCACATTAAATCTATGTTTATCTTATTGCTTAAAAAACCTCTTTGTTTTCTTTGGTGTATGTCAATCCATGGCGGCAAGCATGGCAGCAACATCCACCTGAGGAGGGGAAGGACATGCCCAGATGAAAAGACAAACACAAAACCCTTAGGAAGTGGTTATGCTTGGGAAAAGCGCAGCCCGACATAACGTAATTTTAAATTCTATTTATTTTTATGCATTAGGATTAGGTTTAATTTTCAGTTATTTTTATTTAAATTTTATATTTAATTTATTTCAAACTAGGAATGAAGGCAATATCAAGAAAGATGAAATAATAAAGGAGAAGCCCAAACTAGCGGCCAAGGCAGCCCAAGGTAGATGAGCATAACGACTAGTGGCTTCATAACGGCTAGCCGCAACGGCTATATTTTGCCGCAGCTAGCGGAACGGATGCCTACATAACGGCTAGAATCCTGTTATTCGCGCCGCAATAATTGACGCCCGTTGACAGCGTGCCCGCCAAGGCAACAGAGAGTAGCGGTTATATAAGGCCAATTATTCTCTCCCCGTTCTTCACTTTGCTTTCCCATTTATTCTCAATTCTTTTTGTTACCTTTGCTTCCAAGATTTCCCTTGCTTTATTTTCTTTCACGTTCTTTTTCATTCTTTAGAAAATACAACCGTCTCAGATCTATGACCACATCGTAGTAAACCAACGCCACCTCAAAACCCCTTTTCAAGAGGTTCTTGAACCGAACTGTCAAGGCAACCTATAAAGAATACTATAGAGAGCGGTAACTATGGGAGGAAATGGGGTTCCAATATACCCAGCCTGATGGGGATTTCGGCCTCGAGCCTCCCTATTCAAAAGGATACACAACTTGGGCTGGGACCAGTTCGCACGACAGCCAGAAGAAATCAACAGCAACCATGTGCGAGAATTCTACACCTACAGACCGACACCGGGAAATCCTTTCGTATATGTCTGTGGAGTAGGTGTCAAATTTACAGTAGATATGATCAACATCTTCTACAGCATAGAAGTCTGCGGTAACCCACATGAAGAATGAGAGTCCTACCTAACGGCGGGTGACTACAACAAGATCAATAGAGACATTTGTAAGTCAAACACCAAATGGATAACATGCAAGAACAATGGATCAGTCAACCGCCATGACATGCTGCAGGAGGAAGCCCTTTGGATCAACTTCATCCAACGCTGCCTAATGCCAACCACGCACGGATCAATAGTCAACATGGCACGTCTTGCCCTTATCTACATCATCATGATGGGGCGAAAAATCAATGTTGGCGAAGTAATCCTAAAGGAGATCTATGCCCATGCAGAAAATCCAAACGCCAAGGGACCCCTCTTCTTCCCTGTACTCATCACGGGCATGTGCGCCAATTTCCATGTACTGCCGAACCCAAAGGAAAAAATTCTTCCTCCCAAGGAAGGATGGGCAAGAAGGGCACGCCAACTAATGATACAGAACACGGAGCAAGAAACACCTTCAACCGCCCAGCCGCCGTCCCAAGCTGCCGCCACCCCAGCCGTAGCATGCAGTACTGAAGCTGCCCTCCCGTCCGTCGTGATCCCCCTGTTGCACAACCTAGTTGAAAGTTGCCAAAGGTTCGAGCACAAACATGTGATCTTCACCAAATATGTGGAGGATGTGCAAGAGGCCTTTGTGGCCTACTTGCTTGACAAGTACCAAGACTGTGGCCCACACTTGCCCGCGTTCCCAACGAAGTTAGCAGCATCCTAGCCAGTTCATATTACACAAAGACCAGCTGCTACTCCTACCGCCGACGACAGCGAGGGGCTACATCGCTACCCCAGGAGAAGAACCTCTCCAACTCCAATCCAGCCATACGACCTCTCCTCCTCAATCGAATCAGAAAAGGAGGAGGAGACCACTTCTGCCTCCCCAATAACAAAAGAGGTCGCTGCCAAAGATGTCGGTGACTCAGACATGGAGGTCTCAAACTCCCTCGATGATGAACCGACAGAGGCAGTAAGGAAGAGAAAGCGGCCATCAATAGAGCCTCAGGGTGGAGGACCTGAAGGACCATCTAAGAAAGCCACCCCTAGCCGCATCCAGCCGACGCATAGCAAGAAAAAGAGCATCACCGCCAGACCATCTGCCACACGCTGCCTAGTCCTGCTCGCCTCCTCAACATCCTCCTCTGACGCGGCAGGAACAGAGGGGAACTCTCACAGTCTATAGCACCATTTTCTTTTCTTTTAAATTCTTATGTTTTATTTTAAATTTTATTTTTTTCTTCTCTTTTATGTTTTATATTATGTTTTTAATTTTTGTTTTGTAAAGGCATTGAGAACAATGTCAACCTTGAGTTTGGGGTAATAGTCCTCTTTGTTCTTAGGATCATTTAGCAGCATATAAGAACATAGGTAAATTCTGCCCCCTAGCACTTAATGAAGTAGAAATTGTTAGTTTAAAATCTTGTGCCTATGATAGATTAGTCGACTACTTATAATCGCACCATTCTAAAAAAATTTAACCTAACTATAGGAAGAAGCATGAAAAATACTTAGAAAATTTTTCTTTCCGCCAATTATATTTGCACTTGACTGATAAATGCTGATTTTTTGCGTGAGTTCTAAGTTTAACATTGCCTGCTTTAATAAAAATTCATTGATTGAATACAGGTGTGTAACCACGGTAACACGAGGTAGAAAAACAAAAATGGATAAAACCCTAGAGGTACCCGAAATAGGCTCTAGGAAGAATGTTTAAAAAGCCTAGTGGTGCCCGAAACATGCTCTAGGAAGGATCATGAGCAAGGACACTCCCCTACTATCAAAGTCCATGTATCTAAATCAAGTGACAGACAAATTAGCAAGAGCAAATGAAAGCCTTCACGAGATGACTATTCAAAGGGTTCAAAGTTTCGTAGAGTGCACCTATCTTAGCTTCAAACCCGAAGAATAGTTGTGATGAGCTGAAGCCCTTAAAGCCATGATCGGAAAAAGAAGACGAAAGTGCCTAAATGTGCTGCCACAACAGCAACTCATATCCTTTCTAGAAATTTATTTATTTTAGGAATTCTTTGTTAACTTAGTAATTTCAGCATATTAAGCATGAACACAGACCTGCACACACTTCACTGGCATTAAGAAAAATTAAACCTAAGTTATTTCATGCCATTCCCTATCACTAACATAAAATAGGTGCCACGACCATGAGGTAAGAAGCAAGTTAAAGGCTAATGTTTCAATTAATTTTGTGCGAAGGGCATATTTACCATCTAGGTTGCATTGCTTGAGGACAAGCAATAGTTTGAGTTTGGGGGTGTGTAGAGTGTCCATGAGTTCTATATTTTGTACACATTCTTGCCCTTATTATTGCTATTCTTAAACTCATTTAGGCATATTTAGGTGCATTGCATACAATATAACAATATCTTTTCTTTTATCATGCTTTTATTGAATAATTTACGTTTGGTTGAGAAAAGTTACTATTTTAGTTTAGTTTTTATTCCAGGTGCAATAGCAAGGAGAGGACAATCGAAGATAGGAAAGCTGGAACAAAAGTAGTTGTACTGAAGCAGCCCAGATGCCGCCAAGGACGCTGCCGAAGCAGCATTGCCGCCAAGTGCCGCCCAGGCAGGAGTTACACCGACTTAGTCAAGATGGGTCACGATTGAAAGATGGCAATTCCCTGAGCCCAACGAGCTCAGTCTTGCAATTTTCTAAAGCCTGTAGCGGTAGGTAGAGCTGATCCATGATCGATAAGTAGGAGTACTTATCCTTACTTGTGGGAGAAGGCAACGTCCAAAGAAGTCCACATTTAAATAAAAAAAGTGTCTATATTTAATGAAAATATAATTTAAGAACTTCTACTTCAAGGAGGACTCAAACTAAGGCCATGAGCTCTATATATAGCCAATGTATGTAAGGGTATAAGGCATGATGAGGTGTGAGGGGATGCGTGCTTGAATAACCGCACAACGGAGATGTATCTAGATAGATGGGAGTTGTTTGGGGTCGCGGCCCAACTATCATAGGGTTTAGACGTTTTTATGTAAAGCAGATGTGAGAAACAGTTGTAATAGTTTTGAGTTGTTTTCAATAAAATTCCAAAGTTTGCTTAATCTATGCACTTCATTCTTTCGATTAGTCTACACCAGTCAGCTGAGAGAATCCATTTGTTGGGAACGAAAGTGTAAAGCTCACGAAAGGGTTAAGCACGCTCACAACATGTTGGAGCTTGACTAACTTGGTTCGTAACAAGTTCACAAGTTTCAGCGGCTAAAAGGGATCACCAATCAAATGGATTTGCATGTGTTAGGTTTACGCTGAGATTGCTAGGTATTGCCTACATCACGTGAGTGTTCGCGCATCCTTGCCTAGAAATAGGGAGGATCACTATCGACTATCCCACCGAACTTGAAATTTTTGCCAGACTTGCCGCTAGGACTTATTTCTATTCCACCTGTCGAGACAACAAAAGTTGCAGGGGTAGTGACCCGCTGCGGCCGCATGACAGGGTTGTAGCCTGCCGCCCGCCATACCTGCTGAGGTAGCAATTCATGGCAGCGCAAAACATACTCATGCTTTACAATGCAATCTTCATACTACTGAGCTGCAATTTTCTTACCCAGTCTATCGACCAAATCTCTCCCTATCATCCTTCTCATCATTATCTTTATTTTATTTGTGTTTTTATATTTCCACGTCATGAGATTTAATTGTGCATTTACTAAATCTTTGTACAGGAAACCACTAATAGGAGCTGCTCCAATCCCTGTGGGAGACGATATCTTTTATACTATAACTTGACAAGAGTGTGCACTCGCGCTCATAAATAGAGAACACCTAGACGCTCTACAAGTACCAATCCCTGTGGAGACGACACAATATACTTATCATTTTATTACTTGCGCCATGTATACTTGCACAATTGGGGAGCATATTTACACGCAACAAGATTTTGGCGCCGTTGATAGGGATTGGCGACTTTTGTTTTTATTTTCTTACTCTTTTATTTTTTTAGTTTATAGTTTTACTAACTTTTCTTTTTGTTTGTTTTATTAAAAAAATCCAACCGCGCAACAAGTTAAGGGACATCAACATGTCAAGAAATAAAAGCAAAACAATTCGAGAGTTGATGTTGGAAGAGATGAATTAACCGAGAAAAGTGTTGAGTGTGTAAAAGTTCTATTATTTACACCCTTTTTAACCCATATTTCTGCTGCATTCAAGCATCATTGCATGACATTTAGGTTAGTTTTCAGTAAAACATCACAAATGGATCAAAAGCACGGATTCTACTAAAAGATGGCTATTTTTGCAGGTATCTGCCATAGTTGACAAAGAAGGCAGGCGCAGGGCAGAGAAGCAGAAGAGCTGAACTGGACTAGCAGATGAAAAAGACGAAGCTGCCATGGACTTGTCATGACAGCAGGTTGACAGCAGATTTATGAAGAGGAAAAGTAAAGTGGACCTCGATAGATAGAGAAAAATCTGCTCGTCTGTCGTGTGAAAGCCAAATAATTTTCCAAGCCCCGGATCAAAAGATATGTCAAGCCAAAGCTCAAGGAGAGGAAATTTCTAGAAACAAGGATGGCGGCTGCAAAGTAGGAATCCTTAGAGATTAGGTCTTTATTAGAATCTTACTTTTAATTAAAGTTGTAATCCTTGTTACCTTAGATAACTTGAGCCCAAAGCTTATATAAGGGCATAGATTTAACCTAGGAGGCATCATCGAATACCCGATAACCGCAACCTAAACCCCCTGCCGTTCACCCATCACCGACATGTTCTAAATTCCCCCTAGAGCCACGGGTTGATTTGTAAAGTAGTTGCAAGGGTTGTTTTGTTTTAGGAATTTTCAGTTCAATAAAATAGACTTCAAGTTCTCTTATTTTGGTTTTAACATCTTGCAAGAGCATCGGGAGAGCATTGTGAGGTTATCCATTTACTTAGCATCGGGAGAGTTAAGTATACGAAAGAAATAAGAGCGAGTTCTCTAGTTTATAGTTGAACTATCTTGTGCCTAGGGATAGGGCAAGGTTAAGTGGCTAAGGAAGAATTCATACACATCGGTGTTCATCCTTCGATTCACGCCCGGAGGTATCATCAAAGACGTGATCATTGACAGACTTGGACCTAGGGATAGGACAAGGCAGATCTGGGATTCTTGCCAAACTTGAAGTACGGAGTTGGTGTTCGCTGCCGCGACAGCTAACGGACAGCCGCTGCGACAGGTGCTGTCGGCGACGGGAGCGACGACAGAACTGGAGTTCCTAAGCAATCCAATACCTGCACTACCGAGCAATTCAATACCAGCCCATTCTCTCTATCTTGATTTCTCAATCTTTTTATTTACGTTTTTCTTATTATTCTCGTGACAATCTTCTAAACTATTTCCTTTACTTCGCGCAGTAAACTAAGGTGAAGCCATTAGCCCAATCCCTGTGGAGATGATATCCGATACTTCGTATCACTTTACTACTTGCGTCATGTACACTTGCACTACCATTGCGATATACTATTTTACACGCAACAAGATTTTGGCGCCATTGCCGGGGATTGGCAACATAACTACATCTTTCTTTTATTACACTTTTCGTTTTTATTTTTATTTTTATTTTCGTTTTTGTTTTTATTTTTCTTTAATTTTTCTTTTGTGCTTTCAACTCTTGCTTTTCACGAGGTTTTCTTGTTTATGCGCAGATCTAAAAGAGGTGAAGATCCTGAGTATCCATTAGATTCGGAAATCGAACGTTCCTTCAGTCTTAAGAAACAACTTCGCCGACTTTTAGACAGAAATGAATACCTCGAGGAACAGTTAGAGCGGATGGCCCGTAATCCGCCCGCTGATGGAGGTATCCCGCCTGTCGGTGACCCACCCGCAGCAGATGGACGACGGTCATGTCGTGACTACATGCTGAATGATCATGTAGAGTTGGAGACCACGCTGCCAGATATTGACGTTGATAACTTCGAACTTAAACCTGTCATGTTTAGTATGATCAACAACGCCAGGCAGTTTAGTGGTTCTGCGACAGAAGATGCTAGGGAGCATCTCAAAACGTTCCAGGAGATCTGTGGTTCGTTTAGACTACCAGGAGTTAGTCCAGAGATACTGAGGCTTCGGTTATTCCCCCATTCACTGAGGGATAGAGCTAAAACTTGGTGGAATAAACTTACACCGGGTTCTATTATGACTTGGGCAGATCTAACTCGTGAATTTTTATCTCGTTTTAATCCTTCACATTTATCTGAGCGATTACGTAATGAAATTGCTACTTTTCAACAGGAAGATGACGAGCCGATGCACGAGGCCTGGGACAGATTTACTACTCTTCTTCGGAACTGCCCAATGCATGGATTCCCTGTCTGGAATAAGGTAACTAAGTTCTATAATGCTGCTAACTTACAAACTCGCATTCGGATTGATTCTGCAGCAAATGGATTATTATTGGATAAAGATCCAGACGAGGCATTGCAAGTTTTGAAAAATCTAGCTAAGAATGAGGAGCAGTTTCCGACAGCTAGAAGAGGGGGTAAACGGGTACTTGCTGTCAAGGACTATGAGGCCGACAACACTTTGAAATCACAGGTAGCATTCCTTACTCAAGCAATGAAACACTTATTAAATGATGATGAATTACGAGGATTTGCTGTCGAGGAAGTTTGTGCTATCTGTGAGGGAAATCATAGTAGGGAAGAGTGCCCGATAAATATAGAAGAGGGAAAATATGTTGGAAAGTACAAGCCGAATTACAATTCCAACAACTATAATCCCAATCGGAGTAAAGATCCCAAATTTTCATGGAGTAACCCTAACAATGCCCTGAATCCGCAAGCTTATAATCAGAATCAGGGAGGTCCTAGATTGTTGACGAGACAGCAGCTGCCGCCGCAACAGCCGCAACAACTGCCGCCGAATCTGTCGCCGCACCTACCGCCGCAGTAGCAACAGCAGCCACCACCTGCCACGAGTAGTGTATTGGAACAGACTCTGGCTACCTTTATGTCTCAGACCGGTACGTATATGGAGAATATAAATCAATTTGTCAAGAAGACGGAAAACTTTATAGATAAAACCGAGATGAGAATGACAAATCATGAGGCTACGTTGAAATCTCTAGAGACACAAATGGGTCAGGTGTCACAACATATTAAACCAAGGCAGAATGGAGGATTCCCTAGCAATACCGAAAATGCTAGACCGCCCCCACATGAGCAATGTAAGGCAATTACTACTATGAGTGGGAAAAAGTTACCAAGGCCGGAAAAAGAAGCTGAAATAGAAAAGGAACCTGCCTTGGATAAACCTGCCGAAGAAGCTGCCCCGACAGGTGATAAACAGACGGCTGCCGATGAGCCTGTCACGGCAGCAGAAGCGACAGAGGAGAAAAAAGATGAATACCGTCCTCAGATTCACATGCAGTGGGAAGGGCGTATTGCTGATTACCGTCCTCCACCACCTTTTCCTCAACGGATACAACAAGCTAAGCATGAATCTCAACTTAAAAAGATTTATGATATTTTTAAACAGGTTCATATTAATATTCCATTGTTAGATGTTGTTAGGGAAATGCCCGGTTATGCTAAATTTCTCAAGGATGTTATGTCGAAAAAATCTAAACTTGGGGAATTTGAAACGGTAAAGATTGTAACGCCCCGGTTTTGGGCTTAGAAGTTTTGGGCTTGGACCGGTTCGGTCAGTGTGCGGTTCGAATATAAAAATATGAAATTAGGAAAGCCTAGTTCGGGTTGCATTAAAAATATGGAAAAATGTCCTAAAATTCTCTTTTAATATATATAAGTGAACTGTGAAATCAATTTTACAAAATGAGGTTTGGAAGGGTGACATTTTGGCTAGTGACCAAAATGTAATTTTTGAAAACTGCGTGACTGTTTTAGAAAGGATTGAAACTTTGAATCTTTAAGGAGCTATTTACCCAAAGGGAGTTCTCCAAAATTTTCTAAGATATTTAATGATTTAATTCTGATTTTTAAACAAAAGGAAAGTGGAGGGAAGTTATTTCTAACTAATTTTTCCTAAAATCTCATTTTCCTTTCTCTCATTTTCTCTCAACCAAAACACCTTCTCTCCAGAGTTTTTCTTCTGATTTTGTCACTTAAATCTCTCTTTTCAATCCTCTTTTGATTGCTAATCATCTCATCAACAAAACCTCACCATTTGCTACTTGATTCTTCAAGCTTTTTGGTTCTAAAAGAGGAGAAACTCAAGTTTAGAGGTAAGAACGTCCTTCTCCTCTAAACTCTCAGTTCTTTACTGAAATTCCTAAGTTCTCAATCCTTAATTTGTGTTTTATAAAAGGTTTTATAGATGTGATCATGGTTTTGGCTTTAAAATGCAAGATTTGCTTGTTTTTGGTGAAATTTCGTATGATCTGTTTGGGCAGTGTTTTGAGGTGTCAATTTGATGTTAAATGAATGTTAAATTGATGAGTAATTGAGGTTTGATCAATGTAATCCCGAATAGGTTGAATTTCCTAAGTTTTGCTTGAGTTTTTGGTTGTTTTTGGAGTGTTTGTAATGATCTGTTGTTGCTGGAGGTATAAGGACGTGATTGGGATCGTTTTAGATGTTAATTGATGTTTATAAATGGTTAAAAGTGATGGATCTTGGCTGGGTTAAGTTTTGGAAGTGTTTGGAGGTGATTTCGGTTGTGTTTGGTAGCCGAAATGTTGGATTTGCTAAGAGCAGCGAGTTTAGTTGTGTTGCTGGTGTTTTTAATGCATAATGATGCATTAATCCTCTATTGTTGTGTGCTTGAAACAGGGGAGATTGATCCGTGAGCATTAGAGGTAGTGTGGAAGGTTTCGGATGCTTGGAAGGCTTGTTGGCTAGCCTTGTTTTGTGTATCGGTGAGTGAAGTTGGGTTTTCAGCTTTTAAACCAAGGTTTGAAGGTTTTGGGAGCTTAGTTTAAGTCTAATCAACTTAGCTAAGCTCAAGAGTAAGTAAATGGAATTTCTCTCTTGATTGTGTTATGAAATGGTTTCTAAAGCACTTGTGAATGTTGAATGCAATGCATGTGATTTGCATGTTTTAAATTCTGTTTTGAAAGCATACTTTTAGCATGGTTTAATGCTGGTTTTGAAAGCCATGAGTGATGGATGCTCAAGGTAAGAGATTCATGGTTTTGTACATTGGAATTGTGAAATTGATGCATGGTGTTGCATGTAGTTTAATGGCTTTGTCTAATGCTTTAAAACAGTGGATTGGTGATGGTAAATGGTGGTATATGCATATTGGTTATGTTTGTAAAACATTGGGTTAATGTGGTAAGATGGTTGTATTGGCAAGTGATGTAAGTGGTTCTTGATTACTTTGATCGGATATAGTTAGCCGGCTATAGGATTGGGTGCACCATTAATAAAGTCACCTTGGATGTGGAGTGGTTAAGTGTGAACCGGAAAACTCCATCCAAGTATCCTAACGAGATGGTTAAGGTCATAATGGAGGATGAGATTCCATTCGAGGACCTTGGGTAAGCAAAGGTAATAATGGTGGTTAAAATTCCATTGGTGGACCTTGTGCTTGTTAAGATCACAATGGTGGTGTAAAGTCCATGTGTGGATCTTGTGTAGGGTGTCCCGGATCTCGTTAGTGATGTTATACAACTACCAATCTGTGCATGCTAAGGTTGTATGGTGATTAAAAGTCCATACATGGGAACCTTGTGAAAGTTAAGGTTGTATGGTGGTTGAAATTCCATACATGGGAACCTTGTGAAAGTTAAGGTTATATGGTGGTTAAAAGTCCATATATGGGAACCTTGTGAATGGTAAGGTCAAATGGTGGTTAAAGTCCATTTGGGGACCTTGGATTGGTAGTGTGTATGAAGCGTAGGGACAACGCTTGTGATCCGCGTATCCGATTGGATGTTGAGTTGAAAAGTGGATTTTGGTTTATCACTTGGAAGCCAATGTAATGTTCTCGATTATATTGAAGCATGAGATGCTTGAAATGATAATGGTTGCATAAGTGTGTAATGACCTATGAATGCATGTTTACTTGTTAGCTTGAACAAGTGTTGGTTATCTATTGAGTATGGTGCATGTGTGCATGAAATCTCTTTAGTGCATTGAAGTCTTGCTAAGACTTGTTTTTGAAGGCATGTGATATAAATTGTGATAATGTGATTCATATGTTGTAATTGTATATTGAACAATGTTAAATTGAATGAGTAAATGGTTTTAAAAGGTTTCTTGCCTAAAGGTGGTTTTCAAGTATGAGAAAGGTATGATGAGAAGTGAAAGTGATTTCCAAGGTTTTGAATTTAACTTTGCATATGTTGTTCATGCATGGAATGGTTAAATTGATGGTATTGCAAGTTTATGTTTTGAAAAGGGTTTACTTAGCTTTCTAAGCTAAGGGTTGGTTTTCAAGTTTGAGCAATGCATGATTTTTAGCATGTTGTTGAAAAGGGTTTTCAAACAATGCTTGGGTTTATCGAATTGAGTTGCTTTTAAAAGTGGTTTTATGATTCGCTGCATTGATGGTGTTTTGGTTTTGAGCATTCCTCACTAAGCATTATGTGCTTACGCTCCTTTTGTCCATCAATGCAGATTCTTGAAGTTGGATCAGCGGGAAGCAAGGGATTCAAGGGAAGCTCCACTTGAGATGTATGTCTCAGTTAATAGCTATAGATAATAAAGGCAATGGGTGAAGAATCTCTTATGTTGATGGTTATGAGTTTGTGTATGTTTGGACAAGAATAGTTTTATGTTGTTGATGATGTTGGAACATGTAATTGGCCATTATGTGGTTGATTTGGAGATTTAATGCTTGATTGGTTTGCTAAGTAGGAAGTATGCCTATAGATTTGGGGCTTTTCGTATTTGATGCTTCGATGTTGATTGGATGATGCATTTATATTCCTCACATGTTGAATGACTTGCTGGTAAAGTTTGGTAGCATTTGGAGCATGATTGGTTGGTCAATTGTGTGTTTAAGCAAGCAATTTTCTGCATTCTGTGCAGGCCGTATCGGAACAGTGGCTACCGTTTCGGAACGGGTGCCTTGTAGCAACCCAGGCGTCCGAAACGGAAGACATCGTTCCGAAACGGAAAGCCCTCTGCCAGCCCTCGTTTC
Source organism: Hibiscus tridactylites (assembly GCA_958450335.1). NCBI lineage: Eukaryota > Viridiplantae > Streptophyta > Magnoliopsida > Malvales > Malvaceae > Hibiscus > Hibiscus tridactylites. The sequence goes on along the minus strand of OY288284.1, from coordinate 21,257,463 downwards.
GGAACCCGTTGCGGAACGGCCCCGCGTTTCGAAACAGGCTCTCCCTGTTTCGGAACACCTGACCGTTGGGGGCTGACATTGGCAGTTAAATGTTTTGAATTGTTTGCATTTTGGTCCTGAATCTTGTTTTTGCAATTGTATGAGTTTGGGATGTCCGTTTGAGCTGAAATTTGTCAGAGAAGCATGAAACCTGACTAATTACAAGTTGGTAACTTAAATTTGAGTTAAGTCCCTGTAATTTGCAGAAATTACATTTTTGGTCCTTAAAGTTGTAAATTGTTCAATTGGGTCCCTGTTTGATCTCTGATGTTTTTGATCTTTGAGAATGTTGTTTGAGTGATCATAACTAGGGTTAATGTGCATCTAGACAAGTTTAAAAAGAAAAAAAGGTCGTTAATCAAGGTTGACTTTCGGGTTGACTTTGGTTTTCCCCGTGTGACTTTCTTAATTCGGGTCAACCGTCTAGGCCGGGTTAAGGGGGTTACATTTGGTGGTATCAGAGCCATGTTGCGAATGCTTGGGGAAAACAGTAAATTGTTGTAATGTGTGTTTGATTTATATCCTGATGTATGGTTGAAAGCAGGTTGAAACACGTGTTTCTGAGCAAATTGTTGATGTTTCTAAGCATGCTTTTTGGTTATGAATCTTGGTTGAGCTCATGTGGATGTGTGATGATGTTGTGCTGGTGTTATGAGCTGGTTTTCATGAATGATGGAAGTGTAATGGGTAGGATATTGATGATATTATGCTGTTACGAGTGGATGTTGTTTGATGAAAGTATGATCGAATATGTTGATTGATATGCTTGATGTTGTGATATCCATGTTTTATTGACTGTTATGTCATGAGTAAGGGGAGGATTCGGGATACCCATTGCATTATTATTATAGCTATTGTGTTATTTTGGAGTTGGAGTTTGAATCCTTGCTTAAAGCTGGTCTAACTGATTTGTTTGTTTTGTTGTGATTGCTTGTGGTTAATAGTATGGCGAAATCGATGAAAGAATGGCAGTTGGGTGAGATGGTTGCTGCTTTAGGGCAGGTTGTTAAGTCGTGGAATTCACCTTTTAATGGAAGTGTTTTGCCTCAGTTTTCTGTGCCTGGGGTTGAGGTGGTAAGGCAGGAGAAAGAAGCTGGTTCTATGATGAAGAGTTCATCACCTGTTGCTCAAGAGGTGTTGGGAACATCTCAGGTTGTGGTAAAAGTAAAGTCTGTAGACGTGCTGGCTGTGGGATGTGTGGGTTTGCCGAAACAGCGCTTATTGGATTTGGGTGTTGTGGGGTATCATGGTTCGACACCTGAGACGTATGAGGTCTGGTTGGCCAGTGTAATTTTGATTTTGGATCAGGAAGGTTGTGATTATGCTTGTAAGCTGGGAAGTGTTGTTTCTTTGATGTTGGAGGACGCATGTGCGTGGTGGACATCTGTGGCGGTGGCATCGCACATCCATGATATTGATTGGGACTTCTTTGTGTCTGCCTTTTATGAAAGGTATCTTGGAGAGAAATTTCCAAGGGTTAAGCAGTGTGAAGGTAGTGAAAATCTGGGGCAAGTGCTGGTTGGACAGGGAGTGGAAGCTCAGCTACCAGTGTGTGACCGTTGTGGAAGGCGCCATGTTGGAGGTTGTTGGGGCGCAGGTGCTTGTTGGAACTGTGGTTCTAAAGAGCATGTGAAGCGAGATTTTCCTCTTGGGGTGAAGTCAGCTTCAGTGGTAGCAGAAAGGTCTCTGAAGGGTCGTGGGCACGGCCGAGGCAAGGTTCGAAGGTGGCAGGAAGAGCAGAAAGTTGTGAAGAGTTTGGGAAATGAAATCTGTTGGAAATGTGGGTCCGTTGGACATAGGAGGCGTGATTGTTTGAAGTTGGCTCGGAACAGCCAAGGTTCCTTACCGCAAGGAGTTGGCGATGACCTTAGAATGTTAGCTGATGCTACAGTAGTACGGCTGGAGGATGATGGTTCCGCGAGGAAGAGAGCTCGTTTGTTGGAGCTCCAGGGCAGTGAGGTGTTTTCAGGTAACCTTGTTAAGTAACCTTTGTCTAGTTATCTTAGTTTGGTTTCTGTTGGCTTTCCTTGTGTAGTGAGTATGATCTTGATGCTAGCATGTTGGGGTGGTAGTTGTTGTTGTTCTGAAAACAACTTTATTGTGAAGAGGGCTTTAGTGAGTATTTTGTGGTTAATGGTTGTTAGAATGATGGAGTTAGACAAGTTAAGAGTGAGGTAGGAGGTTGTTCTTAGACGGATTCTGAGGATGTTATTGGTGGGTGTGAACTGACATACATGCACAGTTAAAATCATTTGTTATATGCTATATTATATATGTATTGGCCCATGCATACATGTGACATGACATTAGAGGTTTTGCATACATGTACGTTAGGCATTGGTAGGGCATATTGGTGACCATGCATACAATGTTCACACTCGCTAATGACCAATCGAGTCTGTTAGTGTTGTGATGGATGATTGTTTTTAGAGGTTGTTTTGGTGCTAGAAGAATAATAGAAGTGTGGAGGGTATTAAGCGAGCTGTTAGTATTTGGGAGTGCGGTGTAGCATGTTGGTAGAAAGAAAGTGTTTGGTGCTTAACGAGTTTAGTGGTGTGGTGGAAGAAGATTGCCGATGGAAGTCGAAATCGGTCAGGTGGTTGTGAGTAGCTAGTAGAGGTGGTAGTTTCCTTGGAAGCTAGGTGATGTCGTATGTTGTGGGTGGGTTCCAAGGTGTTGAGGTAACTTGGCATAGGTGTTGTTTTGTGGGTTGTAGGAAAGGGTTAGTCTGGGAGAGTAGGAGTCTCGTAACCTAGTTATGTATGTGTAGGTTGGGTGGTGTCCTGGTAAGGTAGGTGTTGCAGTCTATCTTGAAGTGGAAAGGCAATGTAAGATCTAAGGCCATTGTTGGTTGGCCGAGCTTTGTGAGAAATGTTGGTTAGTTGTGGTTAAGTAAATTCCTTTTGAAGTTAGCTAGTGGTGTGTGGAACGGCGGGCGGAGCCAAGGTTGGGGTTTTGTGACGGGGTTATCAGGTGATGGGTGAGTTTCCGGGTGAGCTGTTGAAGTTATGATAGCGGTGGATGAAGGAGTGCCAGTATTGTGTTGGGAAGTTTAAGTAAGCAGTTGATGCTTAAGGATTCTTGTTTGGTGTGGTAACCTTTGGAAGAGGTTAAGCAGTTGTGCAAGGAGTTTTGGAGGAAGTGATGGTTGTGGGTTACATGGTGGCTGAATTGGTTTGGTTGGCGTCACTGTGTGTGCGAGTTATGGGAATTATGAATTAAGGCGGTGTATGCTGTAAAAGTTGGAGGTTCTTCAAGTTGTTGTTGGGGTTGTGTGCAGTTCGGAAGGTTAAGATGTGGTTAACATTTGAGTGTTCTGGAATTTGGGAACAGAATGTGGTGGTGTTGGGTTGATGGAGTTTTGGTCTGGAGAGTGTTCAGTAGTGGTTAAGTCTCATGTGCTGCTTTGTGGGTTGTTTTGAGGAATTTGGTTGTGTTCTTCCGCCGGTTGAAATTTCGGGGACGAAATTTCCTAAGAGGGGGAGAGTTGTAACGCCCCGGTTTTGGGCTTAGAAGTTTTGGGCTTGGACCGGTTCGGTCAGTGTGCGGTTCGAATATAAAAAGGTGAAATTAGGAAAGCCTAGTTCGGGTTGCATTAAAAATATGGAAAAATGTCCTAAAATCCACTCTTAATATATATAAGTGAACTGTGAAATCAATTTTACAAAATGAGGTTTGGAAGGGTGACATTTTGGCTAGTGACCAAAATGTAATTTTTGAAAACTGCGTGACTGTTTTAGAAAGGATTGAAACTTTGAATCTTTAAGGAGCTATTTACCCAAAGGGAGTTCTCCAGATTTTTCTAAGATATTTAATGATTTAATTCTGATTTTTAAACAAAAAGAAAGTGGAGGGAAGTTATTTCTAACTAATTTTTCCTAAAATCTCATTTTCCTTTCTCTCATTTTCTCTCAACCCAAACACCTTCTCTCCAGAGTTTTTCTTCTGATTTTGTCACTTAAATCTCTCTTTTCAATCCTCTTTTGATTGCTAATCATCTCATCAACAAAACCTCACCATTTGCTACTTGATTCTTCAAGCTTTTTGGTTCTAAAAGAGGAGAAACTCAAGTTTGGAGGTAAGAACGTCCTTCTCCTCTAAACTCTCAGTTCTTTACTGAAATTCCTAAGTTCTCAATCCTTAATTTGTGTTTTATAAAAGGTTTTATAGATGTGATCATGGTTTTGGCTTTAAAATGCAAGATTTGCTTGTTTTTGGTGAAATTTCGTATGATCTGTTTGGGCAGTGTTTTGAGGTGTCAATTTGATGTTAAATGAATGTTAAGTTGATGAGTAATTGAGGTTTGATCTATGTAATCCCGAATAGGTTGAATTTCCTAAGTTTTGCTTGAGTTTTTTGTTGTTTTTGGAGTGTTTTTAATGATCTGTTGTTGCTGGAGGTATAAGGACGTGATTGGGATCGTTTTGGATGTTAATTGATGTTTATAAATGGTTAGAAGTGATGGATCTTGGCTGGGTTAAGTTTTGGAAGTGTTTGGAGGTGATTTCGGTTGTGTTTGGTAGCCGAAATGTTGGATTTGCTAAGAGCAGCGAGTTTAGTTGTGTTGCTGGTGTTTTTAATGCATAATGATGCATTAATCCTCTGTGTAACGCCCCGGTTTTGGGCTCAGAAGTTTTGGGCGTTGACCGGTTCGGTCAAAGTGCTGATCGAATATATAAGAGTGAATTTAGGAAAGCCTAGTTCGGGTTGCATTAAAAATATGGAAAAATGTTCTAAAATCATATTTTAATATATGAAAGTGAACTGTGAAATCAATTTTGGAAAACGAGGTTCGGAAGGTTGACATTTTTGCTAGTGACCAAAATGTAATTTTTGAAAGTTGCGTGACTGTTTTATAAAGGGTTGAAACTTTGAATCTTTAAGGAGCTATTATTCCAAAAAGAGTTTCTCCAGATTTTTCTAAGATATTTTAAGGCTTTATTCTGATTTTAAAGTTTATGAAATGTGGAGGGAAATCATTTTACCATTTCATAACTAACTCTTCATTTTCTCTCAATTTTCCTTTTCTCTCATTTTCTCTCAACCCAAACACATTTCTCCAGATTTTCTTCTCTGATTTTGTCAATCTAAATCACTCATCTCAACTCTCTTTTGATTCCTAATCATCTCTACAACAAAACCTCTCAATTTACAAGTTGTTTCATCAAGTTTTTTGGCTCTAAAAAGGAGAAACTCAAGTTTGGAGGTAAGAACGTCCTTCTCCTCTAAACTCTCAGTTCTTTACTGAAATTCCTAAGTTCTCAATCCTTGATTTGTGTTTTGTTAATGGCTTTTCAATTGAAATCTTGATTTTGGCTTAAAATGCAAGATTTGGTGATTTTTGGTGAAATTTTCGTGTGATCTGTTTGGGCAGTGTTTTGAAGTGTCAAAATGATGTTAAATGAATGCTAAATTGATTAGAAGTTGAGGTTTAATTAATGGAATCCCGGATAGGTTGAATTTCCTAAGTTTGGCTTGAGTTTTTGGTTGTTTTTGGAGTGTTTTTGGTGATCTGTTATACCTGGAGGTATAAGGACGTGTTTGTGATCATTTTGGATGTTAATTGATGTTTAAAAATGGTTAGAAGTGATGGATCTTGGCTGGGTTAAGTTTTGGAAGTGTTTGGAGGTGATTTCGGTTGTGTTTGGTAGCCGAATTGTTGGATTTGTGTTGAGCAGCGAGTTGAGTCTTGTTGCTGGTGTTTTTAATGCATAATGATGCATTAATCCTCTGTTGTTGTGTGCTTGAAACAGGAGAGTTTGATCCGTGAGCTTTGAAGGTGTTGCGGAAGGTTTTTGGATGCTTGGAAGGCTTGTTGGCTAGCCTTGTTTTGTGTATCGGTGAGTGAAGTTGGGTTTTCAGCTTTTAAACCAAGGTTTGAAGGTTTTGGGAGCTTAGTTTAAGTCTAAACAACTTTGCTAAGCTCAAGAGTAAGTGAATGGATTTTCGCTCTTGAGTTGTGTTGTGAAATTGGCTTTTAAGCAATTGTGGTTGATGATTAAAATGCATGTGTTTTGCATGGTTTAAATCTGTTTGAAAGCATATTTTAAGCATGGTTTAATGCTGGTTTTGAAAGACATATGTGAAGGATGCTCAAGGTAAGAGATCCTTGGTTTGTACATGGAAATTGTGGTTTTGATGCATGGTGTTGCATGTTGTTCAATGGCTTTGTCTAATGCTTTAAAACAGTGGATTATTGTTGTTAATGATGTACTTTGGTAAGTGATGCTAAAGGTTACGAAGGTGGTTGAAAGTCCTTGTGTAAGCCTTGTTTATTTAAGAACAACATGGTGTTGGTAAGTCCATGGTCGGTTCTTGGTTAAGGTAAATGATGGTTTTTGCATTATGATTATGCATGTGAATCATTGGACTAATGTGGTAAGATGGTTATATTGGCAAGTGATGTAAGTGATTCTTGGTTCGTTGATCGGATATAGTTAGCCGGCTATAGGATTGGGTGCACCGTGAATTAAGTCGCCTTAGAGGTGGAGTGGTCAAGAGTGGACCGGTAAACTCCCTTCAAGTATCCTAACGAGATGGTTAAGGTCATAATGGAGGTTGATGCCCATTCGAGGACCTTGGTTGAGAAAAGGTTATATGGTGTTTAAAAGTCCATATATGGGAACCTTGTGCCTGTTAAGATCACAATGGCAGTGTAAGTCCATGTGTGGATCTTGTGTGGGGTGTCCCGGATCTCGTTAGTGATGTTATACAACTACCAATCGGTTATGCAAAGGTTGTATGGTGTTTAAAAGTCCATACATGGGAACCTAGTGCATGTTGAGGTTGTATGGTGTTTAAAAGTCCATGCATGGGAACCTCGGGAAAAGCTAAGGTTGTATGGTGTTTAAAAGTCCATGCATGGGAACCTTAGGCTTGTAAGGTCAAATGGTGTTTAAAAGTCCATTTGGGAGACCTTGGATTGGTAGGGTGTATGGAGCGTAGGGACAACGCTCGGGATCCGCGTATCCGATCGGGTGCTGAGTTGAAAAGTGGATGTGGTTGATCACTTGGAAGCCAATGTAATGTTCTTGATCATAAAGAAGCATGAGATGCTTGAAAAGATGCATGGTTACATGAAAAGTGTTTAATGCTTGTGAATGCATGTTTACTTGTTAAGTTGAACAAGTGTTGATTATCATTTGGTAAATGATGCATGTGTACATGAAGTCTCTTAAATGCATTGGAGTCTTGTTAAGACTTGTTTTAAAAGGCATGTGATGATGATGTTGTGGTTCATGAGTTGCCTTTGGTTAATGCATGTGTTGGATTGATTGAGTAAATGATTTTAAAGGGTTTCTTGCTTGAATGGTTTTCAAGTATAAGAAAGGTATGTTGTGAAATGGAAGTGTTTTCCAAGGTTTTGAATTTAGCTTTGCATATGGTGTTTATGCATGGAATGGTTAAATGGATGATTTTGCAAGTTGTACTAGCTTGCTAAGCTAAGGGTTGGTTTTCATGTATGTGCAATGCATGGTTTTAAGCATGTTGATGAAAAGGAGTTTTCAAACTTTGCTTGGTAAACAAATCGGGTTTGTTTTAAAAGTGATTTTATGACCCGCTGCATTGATGGTGTTTTGGTTTTGAGCATTCCTCACTAAGCATTATGTGCTTACTCTCCTTTTTGTCCATCAATGTAGATTCTTGAAGCTTGGACAGCGAGAAGCAAGGGATTCAAGGAGGACTCCATTTGAGATATATGTCTCGGTGAATAGCTATAGTTAATAAAGGCAATGAGGTAGAATCTCTCAGGTTAATGTGAATGTGTTCGTATATGATCGGACAAGGATGTTTTAATGTTGTTGTTAATGTTGCTGAATCATGATTTGGCTTTAATGAGATTGTTTTGGAAAGGTTGTGCTTAAGTGGTTGCTTGTGTAGGAAGCATGCCTTTAGATTGGGGCTTTTCATATATGATGTTATTTTGATGAATTGATGATGCAAGTATGTCTCATTTATGTTGAATTGCATGTTGGTAAAGTTTGGTGGCTTTTGGAGCATGTTTGGATGATCAATTGTGTTTGAGTGAGCAAAATGCTGCAATCTGGGCAGGGCGTTTCGGAACAGTAGACACCGTTTCGGAACGGGTGCCCAGCATAAACCCAGGCGTCTGAAACGGGTGCCACCGTTCCGGAACGGTTTGGCTACTGCCAGTCCCCCGTTGCGGTACGCGTTGCGGAACGGCCCCGTGTTTCGAAACGGGCTCTGCCTGTTTCGGAACGGGTGACCGTTGGGGGCTGACATTTGCAGTTAAATGTTTCAGAATGTTTGCATTTTGGTCCTGAATCTTGTTTGTGCAATTGTATGAGTTCGGAATGTCCGTTTGAGCTGAAATTTGGCAGTGAAGCATGAAACATGATTAATTTTAAGTTGGTAACTTAAAATCTTATTAAGTCCTTAAAGTTTTCAGAATTTACAATTTGGTCCCTAAAGTTGTAAATTGTTCAATTGGGTCCCTGTTTGATCTCTGATGTTTGTGATCTTTGAGTATGCTGTTTGCATGATCACATCTAAGGTTAATGTGCATCTAGACAAGATTAAAAAGAAAAAAAAGGGGTCGTTAATCAAGGTTGACTTTCGGGTTGACTTTGGTTTTTCCCGTGTGACTTCCTTAATTCGGGTCAACCGTCTGGGCCGGGTTAAGGGGGTTACATTTGGTAGTATCAGAGCTGAGTTGCGAATGCTTGGGGAAAACGGTAAGTTGTTGTGATGTGTGTATGATGTTTGGATGAAAGTTGGTTGGAACACGTGTTTCTGAGTATGTTGCTGATGTTTTCAAGCATGTTTTATGGTTATGAATATTGGTTGAGCTTATGTGGATATGTGCTGATGTTGTGAGCTGATGTTATGCATGATGAAAGTGTGATGAGTATGTTATTTTGATAATATGCTGTTGCAAGTGGATGCTGTTTGGTGTAAGCATGATCAAAGTATGTTGTTTGATATGCTTGATGTTGTGATATCCATGTTTGTGTTGATTGTTATGTCATGTAAAGGGGAGGATTCGGGATACCCATTGCCTTATTATTATAGCTATTGTGTTATTTTGGAGTTGGAGTTTGAATCCTTGCTTAAAGCTGGTCTAACTGGTTTGTTTGTTTGTTGTGATTGTTTGTTGTTGTTAGTAGTATGGCAAAGTCGATGGAAGAATGGCAGTTGGGTAAGATGGTTGCTGCCTTGGGGCAGGTTGTTAAGGCATGGAATTCACCTTTATGTAGAGGTGTTTTGTTTCAGTCTTCTGTGCCTGGAGTTGAGGTGGTAAGGCAGGGGAAAGAAGCTGGTTCTGTGATGAAGAGTTCATCACCTTTTGAGCAGGAGGTGTTGGGAACATCTCAGGCTGTGGTAAAGGTAAGGTCAGTGGATGTGCTGGCTGTGGGATGTGTGGGTTTGCCGAAGCAGCGTTTGCTTGATTTGGGTGTTGTGGAGTATCATGGTTCTTCACCGGAGATGTTTGAGGCCTGGTTGGCCAGTGTGATTCTGATCTTGGATCAGGAAGGCTGTGATTATGCTTGTAAGGTGGGAAGTGTTGTTTCCTTGATGTTGGAGGATGCATGTGCCTGGTGGACATCTGTGGCGGTGGCGTCACATATCCCTGATATTGATTGGGATTTCTTTGTATCTGCCCTTTATGGGAGGTATCTTGGAAGGGAATTTCCAAGGGTTGAGCAATGTGAAGGTAGTGCTGTTGTGGAGCAAGTGTTGCTCGAGCAAGGAGTGGAAGCTCAGCTATCTGTGTGTGACCGTTGTGAAAGGCGCCATGTTGGAGGTTGTTGGGGCGCGGGTGCTTGTTGGAATTGTGGTTCTAAAGTGCATGTTAAGCGAGATTGTCCTCTTGGAGTGAAGTCAGCTTTGGTGTTAGCCAAAGGGTCTCTGAAAGGTCGTGGGCACGGCCGAGGCAAGGTTCAGAGGTGGCAGAAAGAGCAGAAGGTTGTGAAGAGTTTGGGAAATGAGAATTGCTGGGAATGTGGGGCTACTGGACACATGAGACGTGATTGTTTGATGTTGGCTCGGAATAGCCAAGGTTCTTTACTGCAAGGAGTTGATGGTGACCCTAGTGTGTTAGCTGGTGCCGCAGTTGTGCCGCAGGAGGCTGAAGGTTCCGCAAGGAAGAGAGCTCGTCTGATGAATCTTCAGGGTGGTGTTGTGTTTTCAGGTAACCTTGTTAAGTAATCTTTACTCTAGTTACCTTAGTTTGGTTTCTGTTGGTTTTCCTTGCGTGGTAAGTTAGTCTTGTTGCTAGCATGTTTGGGGTAATGGTAGTTGTTTGGGAACATCTTTGGTGTGAAGAAGGCTTAGTGAGAATCTTGTGGTTAATGGTTGTTGGTATGATGAAGTTAGATAAGTTAGGAGTGAGTTGGGAGGTTGTTCTTAGACGGATTCTGAGGATGTTATTGGAGGGTGTGAACTGGCATTCATGCACAGTTAAAATCATTGTTATATGCTATATTATATATGTGGGTCCATGCATACATGTGGCATGACATTAGAGGTTTTGCATACATGCACATCAGGCATTGATAGGGCATGTTGGTGATCATGCATACGATGTTCACACTCGCTAATAAATAATCGAATCTGTTAGTGTTGTGGTTGGATTAGGTTGGATGATGGGTTTTTAGAGGTTGTTTTGGTGCTGGGTCAGAGTTAGAAGTAATGGAGTATATTAAGACGGTTGCTAGTAATAGTGAGAGTGGTTTGGCCTGTTGGTAGGAGGATAGTGTTTGATGCTTAAAGAGTTTAGTGGTTGGTGGTGAGGAGCACCGGTTGAAGTAGAATCGGTCAAGTGGTTTGAATAGCTAAAAGGAAGTGGTAGCTCCTTGGTGCTAAGTGATGTTGCTGTTTAACGGTTGTGGTTCCAGGTGCTGAGGTAGCTTAGCATTTAAGTTGTTGTGGAAGGGTTGTGTTTGTAAGTGCTGGTTCTTAGTAACCTTTGAGGAGTTGAGGAGTTGGTATGTATGGCAGGTTGGGCGATGTCCTAGTAAGACAAGTGTTATGGTTGAAGTTTGAAGTGGAAGGATTATGAAAGATCGAAGGCTTTTGTTGGTTGTTTGGGTTCTTGTGAGAAGTGGTTGGCTGGTTGTGGTTAAGAAAGTTCCGTTTGAAGTCAGCTGGTGGTGTGTGGAACGGCTGACGGAGTTAAGTTGGGGTTGTGATGTAATTCTTGGAGTCTGGGTGAGTAGTCCTGGTGAGTTGTTATGGTGATGTTAGCGGCAGATGTAAAGGATTATCAGCATTCGTTGAGGAGTTTGGGTAAGCAGTTGTTGCTTAAGGATTTTTGCTTGCTGGGAAATCCTTGGAAGAGGTTTGGGAGTTTGCAAGAGTTTTGGAAGCAGAGAAGTTTGCATAGTGGCTGAATTGGATTGGTTGTTGTCTCTGTGTGAACAGGTCTTGGGAGTTGTGTGTCGCAGTGATGTGTGCTGTAAGAGCTGAAGTTCTTCAGGTTGATGTTGGGGCAGTGTACAGTCCGGTTACGTGAAAGGTTAAGTTGTGGCTATCTTTGTGTGTTCTGGATTTAGTGAACAGCATGTGGTGGTGTTGGGTTCGGTGGAGTTTTGTGTGGAAAGTGTTCAGTGTTGGTTGAGGCTTTTGTATTGCCTTGTGTGTGATTTGAGAAGGTTGTTGTTCTCTTTTCGCCGGTTGAAATTTCGAGGACGAAATTTCCTAAGGGGGGGGGGAGAGTTGTAACGCCCTGGTTTTGGGCTCAGAAGTTTTGGGCGTTGACCGGTTCGGTCAAAGTGCTGATCGAATATATAAGAGTGAATTTAGGAAAGCCTAGTTCGGGTTGCATTAAAAATATGGAAAAATGTTCTAAAATCATATTTTAATATATGAAAGTGAACTGTGAAATCAATTTTGGAAAACGAGGTTCGGAAGGTTGACATTTTGGCTAGTGACCAAAATGTAATTTTTGAAAGTTGCGTGACTGTTTTATAAAGGGTTGAAACTTTGAATCTTTAAGGAGCTATTATTCCAAAAAGAGTTTCTGCAGGTTTTTCTAAGATATTTTAAGGCTTTATTCTGATTTTAAAGTTTATGAAATGTGGAGGGAAATCATTTTACCATTTCATAACTAACTTTTCATTTTCTCTCAATTTTCCTTTTCTCTCATTTTCTCTCAACCCAAACACATTTCTCCAGATTTTCTTCTCTGATTTTGTCAATCTAAATCACTCATCTCAACTCTCTTTTGATTCCTAATCATCTCTACAACAAAACCTCTCAATTTACAAGTTGTTTTATCAAGCTTTTTGGCTCTAAAAAGGAGAAACTCAAGTTTGGAGGTAAGAACGCCCTTCTCCTCCAAACTCTCAGTTCTTTACTGAAATTCCTAAGTTCTCAATCCTTGATTTGTGTTTTGTTAATGGCTTTTCAATTGAAATCTTGATTTTGGCTTAAAATGCAAGATTTGGTGATTTTTGGTGAAATTTTCGTGTGATCTGTTTGGGCAGTGTTTTGAAGTGTCAAAATGATGTTAAATGAATGCTAAATTGATTAGAAGTTGAGGTTTAATTAATGAAATCCCGGATAGGTTGAATTTCCTAAATTTTGGCTTGAGTTTTTGGTTGTTATTGGAGTGTTTTTGGTGATCTGTTATACCTGGAGGTATAAGGACGTGTTTGTGATCATTTTGGATGTTAATTGATGTTTAAAAATGGTTAGAAGTGATGGATATTGGCTGGGTTAAGTTTTGGAAGTGTTTGGAGGTGATTTCGGTTGTGTTTGGTAGCCGAATTGTTGGATTTGTGTTGAGCAGCGAGTTGAGTCTTGTTGCTGGTGTTTTTAATGCATAATGATGCATTAATCCTCTGTTGTTGTGTGCTTGAAACAGGGGAGTTTGATCCGTGAGCTTTGAAGGTGTTGCGGAAGGTTTTCGGATGCTTGGAAGGCTTGTTGGCTAGCCTTGTTTTGTGTATCGGTGAGTGAAGTTGGGTTTTCAGCTTTTAAACCAAGGTTTGAAGGTTTTGGGAGCTTAGTTTAAGTCTAAACAACTTTGCTAAGCTCAAGAGTAAGTGAATGGATTTTCGCTCTTGAGTTGTGTTGTGAAATTGGCTTTTAAGCAATTGTGGTTGATGATTAAAATGCATGTGTTTTGCATGGTTTAAATCTGTTTCAAAGTATATTTTAAGCATGGTTTAATGCTGGTTTTGAAAGCCATATGTGAAGGATGCTCAAAGTAAGAGATCCTTGGTTTGTACATGGAAATTGTGGTTTTGATGCATGGTGTTGCATGTTGTTCAATGGCTTTGTCTAATGCTTTAAAACAGTGGATTATTGTTGTTAATGATGTACTTTGGTAAGTGATGCTAAAGGTTACGAAGGTGGTTGAAAGTCCTTGTGTAAGCCTTGTTTATTTAAGAACAACATGGTGTTGGTAAGTCCATGGTCGGTTCTTGGTTAAGGTAAATGATGGTTTTTGCATTATGAATATGCATGTGAATCATTGGACTAATGTGGTAAGATGGTTATATTGGCAAGTGATGTAAGTGGTTCTTGGTTCGTTGATCGGATATAGTTAGCCGGCTATAGGATTGGGTGCACCGTGAATTAAGTCGCCTTGGAGGTGGAGTGGTCAAGAGTGGACCGATAAACTCCCTTCAAGTATCCTAACGAGATGGTTAAGGTCATAATGGAGGTTGTTGCCCATTCGAGGACCTTGGTTGAGCAAAGGTTATATGGTGTTTAAAAGTCCATATATGGGAACCTTGTGCTTGTTAAGATCACAATGGCAGTGTAAGTCCATGTGTGGATCTTGTGTGGGGTGTCCCGGATCTCGTTAGTGATGTTATACAACTACCAATCGGTTATGCAAAGGTTGTATGGTGTTTAAAAGTCCATACATGGGAACCTAGTGCATGTTGAGGTTGTATGGTGTTTAAAAGTCCATGCATGGGAACCTCGGGAAAAGCTAAGGTTGTATGGTGTTTAAAAGTCCATGCATGGGAACCTTAGGCTTGTAAGGTCAAATGGTGTTTAAAAGTCCATTTGGGAGACCTTGGATTGGTAGGGTGTATGGAGCGTAGGGACAACGCTCGGGATCCGCGTATCCGATCGGGTGTTGAGTTGAAAAGTGGATGTGGTTGATCACTTGGAAGCCAATGTAATGTTCTTGATCATAAAGAAGCATGAGATGCTTGAAAAGATGCATGGTTGCATGAAAAGTGTTTAATGCTTGTGAATGCATGTTTACTTGTTAAGTTGAACAAGTGTTGATTATCATTTGGTAAATGATGCATGTGTACATGAAGTCTCTTAAATGCATTGGAGTCTTGTTAAGAGTTGTTTTAAAAGGCATGTGATGATGATGTTGTGGTTCATGAGTTGCCTTTGGTTAATGCATGTGTTGGATTGATTGAGTAAATGATTTTAAAGGGTTTCTTGCTTGAATGGTTTTCAAGTATAAGAAAGGTATGTTGTGAAATGGAAGTGTTTTCCAAGGTTTTGAATTTAGCTTTGCATATGGTGTTTATGCATGGAATAGTTAAATGGATGATTTTGCAAGTTGTACTAGCTTGCTAAGCTAAGGGTTGGTTTTCATGTATGTGCAATGCATGGTTTTAAGCATGTTGATGAAAAGGAGTTTTCAAAATTTGCTTGGTAAACAAATCGGGTTTGTTTTAAAAGTGATTTTATGACCCGCTGCATTGATGGTGTTTTGGTTTTGAGCATTCCTCACTAAGCATTATGTGCTTACGCTCCTTTTTGTCCATCAATGCAGATTCTTGAAGCTTGGACAGCGAGAAGCAAGGGATTCAAGGAGGACTCCATTTGAGATATATGTCTCGGTGAATAGCTATAGTTAATAAAGGCAATGGGGTAGAATCTCTCGGGTTAATGTGAATGTGTTCGTATATGATCGGACAAGGATGTTTTAATGTTGTTGTTAATGTTGCTGAATCATGATTTGGCTTTAATGAGATTGTTTTGGAAAGGTTGTGCTTAAGCGGTTGCTTGTGTAGGAAGCATGCCTTTAGATTGGGGCTTTTCATATATGATGTTATTTTGATGAATTGATGATGCAAGTATGTCTCATTTATGTTGAATTGCATGTTGGTAAAGTTTGGTGGCTTTTGGAACATGTTTGGATGATCAATTGTGTGTTTGAGTGAGCAAAATGCTACAATCTGGGCAGGGCGTTTCGGAACAGTAGACACCGTTTCGGAACGGGTGCCCAGCATAAACCCAGGCGTCCGAAACGGGTGCCACCGTTCCAGAACGGTTTGGCTACTGCCAGTCCCCCGTTGCGGTACGCGTTGCGGAACGGCCCCGTGTTTCGAAACGGGCTCTGCCTGTTTCGGAACGGGTGACCGTTGGGGGCTGACATTGGCAGTTAAATGTTTCAGAATGTTTGCATTTTGGTCCTGAATCTTGTTTGTGCAATTGTATGAGTTCGGAATGTCCGTTTGAGCTGAAATTTGGCAGTGAAGCATGAAACATGATTAATTTTAAGTTGGTAACTTAAAATCTGGTTAAGTCTTTAAAGTTTTCAGAATTTACAATTTGGTCCCTAAAGTTGTAAATTGTTCAATTGGGTCCCTGTTTGATCTCTGATGTTTGTGATCTTTGAGTATGCTGTTTGCATGATCACATCTAAGGTTAATGTGCATCTAGACAAGATTAAAAAGAAAAAAAAGGGTCGTTAATCAAGGTTGACTTTCGGGTTGACTTTGGTTTTCCCCGTGTGACTTCCTTAATTCGGGTCAACCGTCTGGGCCGGGTTAAGGGGGTTACACTCTGTTGTTGTGTGCTTGAAACAGGGGAGATTGATCCGTGAGCATTAGAGGTAGTGTGGAAGGTTTCGGATGCTTGGAAGGCTTGTTGGCTAGCCTTGTTTTGTGTATCGGTGAGTGAAGTTGGGTTTTCAGCTTTTAAACCAAGGTTTGAAGGTTTTGGGAGCTTAGTTTAAGTCTAATCAACTTAGCTAAGCTCAAGAGTAAGTAAATGGAATTTCTCTCTTGATTGTGTTATGAAATGGTTTCTAAAGCACTTGTGAATGTTGAATGCAATGCATGTGATTTGCATGTTTTAAATTCTGTTTTGAAAGCATACTTTTAGCATGGTTTAATGCTGGTTTTGAAAGCCATGAGTGATGGATGCTCAAGGTAAGAGATTCATGGTTTTGTACATTGGAATTGTGAAATTGATGCATGGTGTTGCATGTAGTTTAATGGCTTTTTATAATGCTTTAAAACACTGGATTGGTGATGGTAAATGGTGGTATATGCATATTGGTTATGTTTGTAAAACATTGGGTTAATGTGGTAAGATGGTTGTATTAGCAAGTGATGTAAGTGGTTCTTGATTACTTTGATCGGATATAGTTAGCCGGCTATAGGATTGGGTGCACCGTGAATAAAGTCGCCTTGGATGTGGAGTGGTTAAGTGTGAACCGGTAAACTCCATCCAAGTATCCTAACGAGATGGTTAAGGTCATAATGGAGGATGAGATTCCATTCGAGGACCTTGGGTAAGCAAAGGTAATAATGGTGGTTAAAATTCCATTGGTGGACCTTGTGCTTGTTAAGATCACAATGGTGGTGTAAAGTCCATGTGTGGATCTTGTGTAGGGTGTCCCGGATCTCGTTAGTGATGTTATACAACTACCAATCTGTGCATGCTAAGGTTGTATGGTGATTAAAAGTCCATACATGGGAACCTTGTGAAAGTTAAGGTTGTATGGTGGTTGAAATTCCATACATGGGAACCTTGTGAAAGTTAAGGTTATATGGTGGTTAAAAGTCCATATATGGGAACCTTGTGAATGGTAAGGTCAAATGGTGGTTAAAGTCCATTTGGGGACCTTGGATTGGTAGTGTGTATGAAGCGTAGGGACAACGCTTGTGATCCGCGTATCCGATTGGATGTTGAGTTGAAAAGTGGATTTTGGTTTATCACTTGGAAGCCAATGTAATGTTCTCGATTATATTGAAGCATGAGATGCTTGAAATGATGCATGGTTGCATGAGAAGTGTGTAATGACCTATGAATGCATGTTTACTTGTTAGCTTGAACAAGTGTTGGTTATCTATTGAGTATGGTGCATGTGTGCATGAAATCTCTTTAGTGCATTGAAGTCTTGCTAAGACTTGTTTTTGAAGGCATGTGATATAAATTGTGATAATGTGATTCATATGTTGTAATTGTATATTGAACAATGTTAAATTGAATGAGTAAATGGTTTTAAAAGGTTTCTTGCCTAAAGGTGGTTTTCAAGTATGAGAAAGGTATGATGAGAAGTGAAAGTGATTTCCAAGGTTTTGAATTTAACTTTGCATATGTTGTTCATGCATGGAATGGTTAAATTGATGGTATTGCAAGTTTATGTTTTGAAAAGGGTTTACTTAGCTTTCTAAGCTAAGGGTTGGTTTTCAAGTTTGAGCAATGCATGATTTTAAGCATGTTGTTGAAAAGGGTTTTCAAACAATGCTTGGGTTTATCGAATTGAGTTGCTTTTAAAAGTGGTTTTATGATTCGCTGCATTGATGGTGTTTTGGTTTTGAGCATTCCTCACTAAGCATTATGTGCTTACGCTCCTTTTTGTCCATCAATGCAGATTCTTGAAGTTGGATCAGCGGGAAGCAAGGGATTCAAGGGAAGCTCCACTTGAGATGTATGTCTCGGTTAATAGCTATAGATAATAAAGGCAATGGGGGAAGAATCTCTTATGTTGATGGTTATGAGTTTGTGTATGTTTGGACAAGAATAGTTTTATGTTGTTGATGATGTTGGAACATGTAATTGGCCATTATGTGGTTGATTTGGAGATTTAATGCTTGATTGGTTTGCTAAGTAGGAAGTATGCCTATAGATTTGGGGCTTTTCGTATTTGATGCTTCGATGTTGATTGGATGATGCATTTATATTCCTCACATGTTGAATGACTTGCTGGTAAAGTTTGGTAGCATTTGGAGCATGATTGGTTGGTCAATTGTGTGTTTAAGCAAGCAATTTTCTGCATTCTGTGCAGGCCGTATCGAAACAGTGGCTACCGTTTCGGAACGGGTGCCTTGTAGCAACTCAGGCGTCCGAAACGGAAGACATCGTTCCGAAATGGAAAGCCCTCTGCCAGCCCTCATTTCGGAACCCGTTGCAGAACGGCCTCGCGTTTCG
This sequence comes from Hibiscus tridactylites, assembly GCA_958450335.1. Taxonomy (NCBI): domain Eukaryota; kingdom Viridiplantae; phylum Streptophyta; class Magnoliopsida; order Malvales; family Malvaceae; genus Hibiscus; species Hibiscus tridactylites. The sequence goes on along the minus strand of OY288284.1, from coordinate 21,239,316 downwards.
AAATAGGCTCTCCCTGTTTCGGAACACCTGACCGTTGGGGGCTGACATTGGCAGTTAAATGTTTTGAATTGTTTGCATTTTGGTCCAGAATCTTGTTTTTGCAATTGTATGAGTTTGGGATGTCCGTTTGAGCTGAAATTTGTCAGAGAAGCATGAAACCTGACTAATTACAAGTTGGTAACTTAAATTTGAGTTAAGTCCCTGTAATTTGCAGAAATTACATTTTTGGTCCCTAAAGTTGTAAATTGTTCAATTGGGTCCCTGTTTGATCTCTAATGTTTATGATCTTTGAGCATGTTGTTTGAGTGATCATAACTAGGGTTAATGTGCATCTACACAAGTTTTAAAAGGAAAAAAAAAGGTTCGTTAATCAAGGTTGACTTTCGAGTTGACTTTGGTTTTCCCCGTGTGACTTTCTTAATTCGGGTCAACCGTCGAGGCCGGGTTAAGGGGGTTACAAAGATGACAGAAGGTTGCATGAGTATTCTTCATAGGCAGCCGCCCCAGAAAAAGAAGGATCCGGGGAGCTTCATCATACCTTGTGTAATCGGCGACAAATTTGTGGGTAAGGCCCTTTGTGATCTTGGTGCCAGTGTTAATCTAATGCCCAAATCTGTTTTTCAGAAACTAGGTATTGGTAAGGCGCGGCCCACGACAGTAACCCTACAGCTAGCCGACCGCTCTTACGTACATCCCAAGGGAAAAATTGAAGACATTCTGGTAAGAGTGGACAAGCTTATTTTTCCTGCTGACTTTCTTATCTTAGATTGTGAGGCAGATGAAAACGCACCAGTCATCCTTGGGCGACCCTTTTTAGCCACGGGAAGATCATTGATTGATGTGGAGAAAGGAGAACTCACCATGCGCGTAAACGATCAAGAGATTAAGTTGAATGTTCTCCAAGCAATGAAACATGCCGATGTGGACGAGGAATGCAAGGCCATCATTGAGGTGACCTTTGATCACCCCTGCATCAGGTCAGGCTGCCGTGATATAAAATTTGGACACTGCTGCGACAGCCACCTACAGGCCTGTCACGACAGCAACGACGACAGCACCGACGACAACGACTCCTCTGAATCCGATATATCTAATACTGAAGATCAGGAGAAGGTAAACTGGTTAGGCAATTGTCCAGGTAAGTTATTCGAACATTTGAATTACACTTCGGATAACCATTTAATCCAAAAGCCATCTACTGTTGAACCACCTGTCTTAGAACTTAAGCCCCTGCCAGGGCAGCTTAAATATGCTTATCTTGGTTGCAATGATACACTGCCTGTAATCATCTCTGCTAAGCTGCCGCAGGAACAGGAACGGCAGCTGATCGACATGCTAAGGCGGCACAAAAAGGTGATTGGATGGACGATAGCAGACATTCAAGGCATTAGTCCGGCGATATGCATGCACAAAATCCTCCTAGAGGAAGATCATAAGCCGACTATTGATGCCCAAAGGCGGTTAAACCTTGCGATGAAGTAGGTAGTGCGTAAAGAGATAATTAAATGGTTAGACGCTGGTATTATTTACGCCATCTCCGACAGCAAATGGGTAAGCCCGGTGCAATGTGTTCCAAAGAAAGGAGGAATGACCGTGGTAACCAACGAGAACAATGAGTTAATCCCAACCAGGACTGTGACCGGTTGGAGGGTTTGTATGGACTATCGGAAGCTTAACAAAGCTACCCGAAAGGACCACTTTCCTTTACCCTTTATTGATCAAATGCTTGATAGATTAGCAGGTAAACCTTACTATTGTTTTCTTGATGGTTACTCAGGTTATAACCAAATTGCTATTGCACCGGAGGATCAAGAAAAGACGACTTTCACATGCCCCTATGAAACATACGCATTTCGGAGAATGCCGTTTGGCCTCTGTAACGCACCTGCCACCTTCCAAAGGTGCATGATGGCTATATTCTCCGATATGGTAGAGGACTTCCTTGAAATTTTCATGGATGATTTTTCCGTCTTTGGAGACGATTTTGAGAGCTGCCTCGGCAATCTTCAAAAGGTACTTGAATGATGTGAAAAAGCTAATCTTGTGCTAAATTGGGAAAAATGCCACTTTATGGTGGATGAGGGGATAGTCCTTGGCCATAAGATTAGCTGTCGTGGGATAGAAGTCGACAGGGCCAAGATAGAAGTCATAGAGAAGCTGTCGTCGCCAACCACAGTCAAGGGCATTAGGAGTTTTTTAGGGCATGCGGGTTTTTATCGGAGATTCATCGCAAATTTCTCGAAAATCACGAAGCCCCTATGCCATCTCTTAGAGCAGAACCGACCCTTTGACTTTAATGAGGAATGTACTGAAGCATTCAAGGTTCTGAAGGAAAAGCTAGTGACAGTCCCCATAGTACAGCCACCAGACTGGACACAGCCGTTTGAGATCATGTGTGATGCGAGTGACTATGCTGTCGGGGCAGCACTTGGGCAGCGCAGAGATAAGCTGTTTCACGTCATCTACTATGCCAGCAAGACGTTAAATGACGCCCAAGTGAATTACACCACCACAGAAAAGGAGCTGTTAGCTGTGGTATTTTATATCGACAAGTTTTGTTCTTACATACTTGGGACGAAAGTAATAATACACACCGACCACTCTGCCCTCAAGTATTTGTTCGCAAAGAAAGACGTGAAACCTAGGTTGATACGATGGATATTGCTATTACAAGAGTTCGACCTTGAAATCAAGGACAAAAAGGGAACAGAAAATCAGGTGGCAGACCACTTGTCGAGGTTGGAAAAGGGACAGAGTCTACCCATAGACGAGACAAACATACTGGAGACCTTCCCTGATGAGCAGCTCTTTGCTACCGCAATCGCTGTCGCGACAGCCATGACGGCAGGTAAGTCTTCTAACCTTCCTTGGTATGCTGATTTCGTTAATTTTATAGTTAGCGGAATATTACCTTCTGATCTTAATTACCAAGCCAGGAAGAGGTTCCAAAATGATGTTAAGCATTATTATTGGGATGAACCTCTTCTTTTCAAAATGTGCGCAGATCAGGTTATAAGGAGGTGTATACCACAAGAAGAACAAGAAGACATTCTCCATCACTGTCATGCTTCACAATATGGAGGTCACTTAGGAGGCAATAAGACTGCTGCCAAGGTGCTGCAGTCAGGGTTCTACTGGCCGACACTTTATAAAGATGCACAAGAATTTTACAAGAACTGTGACAGGTGCCAGCGGACAGGCAACATCTCGAGGAGAAACGAGATGCCACTGCAGAACATTTTAGAAGTTGAGATCTTTGATGTTTGGGGGATTGATTTTATGGGACCTTTCCCATCTTCATGCGGAAATTTGTACATCCTCCTAGCAGTAGATTATGTCTCCAAGTGGGTAGAAGCAATCGCAACACAAAAGAATGATGCCAAGACGGTCCAAAAGTTTTTACATAAAAACATTTTTTTCTAGATTTGGCATCCCTAGAGCGATTATCAGTGATGAAGGGAGGCATTTTGATAATAGGGTAATTGCTGCCGCCTTGAAGAAATATGGTGTCAAGCAGAGGATCGCGACAGCATACCACCCACAGACCAATGGACAGGCTGAAATTTCCAATAAGGAAGTGAAGAACATTCTTGAGAAGATGGTTAAACCAACTAGGAAGGACTGGTCTTTACTTCTAAATGATGCATTATGGGCATACAGGACAGCTTTCAAGACTCCATTGGGCATGTCTCCATACCGACTGATTTATGGGAAAACCTGTCACTTGCCTGTCGAGATAGAGCACAAAGCATACTGGGCAATCAAGGCAGTGAATATGGACTTGGACAAGGCCGGCCAGAAACGGTTATTAGATTTGAACGAGATTGATGAATTACGGACAATGGCCTATGACAATGCAAGAATATACAAGGAGAAAACAAAGAAGTGGCATGACAGGAAGTTGCTGCCACGACAGTTCTACCCAGGGCAGCTTGTGTTGTTGTTTAATTCTAGACTTAAACTCTTCCCAGGAAAGCTAAAGTCTAGATGGTCTGGCCCATTCCAAGTAATACAAGTTTTTCCTCATGGTGCCATCATAATTCAGTCATTAAAAGACGGGCACCAATTCAAAGTCAATGGACAGCGCCTCAAGCACTATCAGGGGACTGAAGCCCCAGGAATACAGGAAGTGGTTACTTTAGGAGATGCCCCACAAGGCATTCCTAATATAACCTACTTTTTATTGTTTATTTTTTTTATTTTATTTATTATTATTTATTAGGAAATTAGGTTTATTTTATTCGAATAATGTTTTGTTTCAGTCTTTAGGAAATAAAGGAGTCAAGAAGAAAATGAGAAGTGACCCAAGCCCACCGCCCATCTATCAGCCCAATAAAGCCCATTTATGGAAACCTGTCGTTTCGGCTGCCGCTGCGGACGGATATGACAGGCTGTCAATAGACTGACATGGCAGACTCAGAAGCGTGCGGCAGACGCATAACAGACGCATAAATGCGTGTCAGACTCGTCAGACACGCTAAATCCAATCTGCCGCCCCGTTATTCCCGCCTGCCGTTGCAGCATTAAATGGGCAGCTACTCGACCGCTATAAAACCCCACTCCCATTTTCATTTTTCTCACTTTTGCTTATTCTTCTTTGCTTTCTCCTCTAGTTTTCTTTGCTTTCTTCAGATTTCACAACCCTTGCAACCAACATGTCTTCTAGACGGACTCGCCGAAGCGCTGCCTCAGCTTCCACCTCAGCAGCAGCAACGCCCTTTGCCAACAAGGAGTTATGGGAGGAACGTGGCTTCATATACATCCGCAAGGCACCCCACATGGGACTCCGGCCGTTCATTGTAAAGGCTATCACGGCTCAACTATGGGAGCACTTCGCAGAACAACCGGCAGAGCTCAATGACACATTAGTCCGGGAATTCTATGCTGCCATAGACAGCAAAACGGTGACATCTGTCACCATTCGAGGTGTCAGGGTACCCTTCACTGCCGACAGCATCAACCACATGTTTGGCCTCTTCTTCGGCCCCGATGATGATGCTTACCAGAAATTTCTTGACACCCTCGATGCTGCCGCTTATGATGCTGCCATGGTGGAGTTGACAGAGGAGGGAACATCATGGACAACCAGTAAGAAGAACCCCCACTCCGTCAACAGGGGAAAGCTCCTCCCGGAGGCCAAACTTTGGAACGCTTTCATCAAAAAGCGTATCCTGCCGTCTTCCCACCACACGACAGTCAACCGGCAGCGGCTCGCCCTCATTCATTCCATCATGCACGACATACCCATCAATGTGGGCCAATATATGAGAGACAACATCCTGGATTGCGCCTTCCGCTCCGACTCCCGCCTCTGCCTGCCGTTTACTATAACTTCCCTCTGCCGTTGTGCCGCTGTCCCCGAGGAACCCTCCGACAAAATAAGGAAGGGCAGAGGCTGGACAGACAACAACCTCAACAGCCTCATGGAGCTGGTCGTAGCTACACCTGTCTCATCTCACAATCCAGCCGGCTCCCCAAGAGAATCCTTAGAGGAGCCTGCCCCGGAACCTGCTGCCGCCACCGCTCCGACAGACCAGTCCGCCCTCCTCCTTGAGACGCTACAACGGGTAGAGGAGAGACAAATGGGATTGATGACCTTCATTCGGAACTTCACTCAATCGACGGTAAACTTCATTACCCGAACTTTGAATTTTCCCGATGTTCAATTCCCTTCTTTTCCTGCCCATTATTTCCATATCCCCACCCCTGTCCACACCCCTGTTCACACACCCACACCACCTTCCTCCCCGCATTCCCACTCGACTGCCTCCACCACATCCCCTGCCCCGACGGCAGCAGGCAGCCCACCGGCAGACACCTCTCCTAGAGGAACAAAGAGGCCTGCCTCCGATGACAGCCCGCTGATTCGGAGGAATTTGGAGAGAGAATTTACGCCGATCAAGCGGATTAAACACGTGACAGACAAGAAACGGCTGCCCAAGGCTAGCATCACCACCAGCAACAGTTGGGACAGTGACAGCAGTTCCGATGTCCAGCTTGTAGAGCAACCTGCCCCTGAACCTGCTCCTGAACCTACCCAGCCTCCTCCACAGCCCAGACACCGCCGTCAGATCCGTGTCAGTAGCAGCAGCGAGGACAGCGACTGAAAATTTAAGTTTTTATTTTCCTCTTATTGCTGCCTGTCTTTATCTTTTGTGATGTACTTTTCTTTATTTTTTCATCTTTTTCTGTCATTTTGCATTGAGGGCAATGCAACCCTCGAGTTTGGGGGTGGCAACCCTCCATTATTAATGGAGTCTTAAGTACATCTTTTCATTAATTGTTGTGTCTTTTATTTACTTTCTCAAAAAAAAAATCAGAAAATTAAACTGTTGGCTTAAAAACTGTGAAGTTAACTTACCTGTCATGACGGCTCTGTCGTGGCAGCATCTTTAGGACAATTTAAGGAGAAGTTTAGAGCCTTTCTATAGTTCTGAAAACTTAAACACCTTTGTGACTGTTATATTGCTTAGATTTCTTTTAGCCAAACTTGAATAGGAAGCTTAGAACTTGAATAGCCCCTAGAGGTGCCTAACACTGGCTCTAGGAAAGAAGTTTAGCAAAAGAAAATCAAAAACCTAGAGGTGCCCAAACTGGCTCTAGGAAGCTAACTAGAGGTGCCCGAAACTGGCTCTAGAAAAACTTAGCTTGAAAATAGAAAGAAAAAGAAGCATGAAAATGTGCTTTCTAAAAAAAATAAACTTTGGCATAAAAATTCGAGTTAAGAAGTTGAATATTCTAGTGAAACTAAGAGAGTCTTAGCATATAACTGTTCACAAGCATGCACACACTGCACGAGAGCTATAGGGAGATTCCGGACAGATCCTAACCTTTCCAACAGGTTGTTGCCGCCATAGAGAATGAGTGACGGGTAAGGGACAGTTCACTGTTTGAAGGCCAACACAAAAATTTTAATTTTTCTTTTAGGTTTAATTGCTTGAGGGCAAGCAAAGACTTGAGTTTGGGGGTGTGTTGAGTGTGTAAAAGTTCTATTATTTACACCCTTTTTAACCCATATTTCTGCTGCATTCAAGCATCATTGCATGACATTTAGGTTAGTTTTCAGTAAAACATCACAAATGGATCAAAAGCACGGATTCTACTAAAAGATGGCTATTTTTGCAGGTATCTGCCATAGTTGACAAAGAAGGCAGGCGCAGGGCAGAGAAGCAGAAGAGCTGAACTGGACTAGCAGATGAAAAAGACGAAGCTGCCATGGACCTGTCGTGACAGCAGGTTGACAGCAGATTTATGAAGAGGAAAAGTAAAGTGGACCTCGATAGATAGAGAAAAATCTGCTCGTCTGTCGTGTGAAAGCCAAATAATTTTCCAAGCCCCAGATCAAAAGATATGTCAAGCCAAAGCTCAAGGAGAGGAAATTCCTAGAAACAAGGATGGCGGTTGCAAAGTAGGAATCATTAGAGATTAGGTCTTTATTAGAATCTTACTTTTAATTAAAGTTGTAATCCTTGTTACCTTAGATAACTTGAGCCCAAAGCTTATATAAGGGCATAGATTTAACCTAGGAGGCATCATCGAATACCCGATAACCGCAACCTAAACCCCCTGTCGTTCACCCGTCACCGACATGTTCTAAATTCCCCCTAGGGCCACGGGTTGATTTGTAAAGTAGTTGCAAGGGTTGTTTTGTTTTAGGAATTTTCAGTTCAATAAAATAGACTTCAAGTTCTCTTATTTTGGTTTTAACATCTTGCAAGAGCATCGGGAGAGCATTGTGAGGTTATCCATTTACTTAGCATCGGGAGAGTTAAGTATACGAAAGAAATAAGAGCGAGTTCTCTAGTTTATAGTTGAACTATCTTGTGCCTAGGAATAGGGCAAGGTTAAGTGGCTAAGGAAGAATTCATACACATCGGTGTTCATCCTTCGATTCATGTCGGGAGGTATCATCAAAGACGTGATCATCGACAGACTTGGACCTAGGGATAGGACAAGGCAGATCTGGGATTCTTGCCAAACTTGAAGTACGGAGTTGGTGTTCGCTGCCGCGACAGCTAACGGACAGCCGCCGTGACAGGTGCTGTCGGCGACGGGAGCGACGACAGAACTGGAGTTCCTAAGCAATCCAATACCTGCACTACCGAGGAATTCAATACCAGCCCATTCTCTCTATCTTGATTTCTCAATCTTTTTATTTACGTTTTTCTTATTATTCTCGGGACAATCTTCTAAACTATTTCCTTTACTTCGCGCAGTAAACTAAGGTGAAGTCATTAGCCCAATCCCTGTGGAGACGATATCCGATACTTCGTATCACTTTACCACTTGCGTCGTGTACACTTGCACTACCATTGCGATAGACTATTTTACACGCAACAAAAAGCATATATCATGGAAAACTATTGTGCTATTTGTGAAGAATATCACGTGTTTGAAAATTGCGCTCATATTTTCGGTGCATATGACTACAAGGAGGACCATAGATGGAACTAACGGCAAAATCCTTCGTGGTATGATGAAAAAGCTCAATTTTTTTTTTACCATAACAATTTTGCTGCAGTAAGAGACATGTCTTGCCAATGCATTGCCTCAACAACAAACATGCCTTGGCAATGCAATGCCTCGACAATAGACATGCATTGGAAATATGATGCCTCGACCGACAGATATGTCATGGCAAGGTAGTCCTCTTTAAGAACTATTAAATTACATGGATGTGTGCATTGTCGTGATGGCCGAACTCGTGAGAAAATTGGAAGATCGATTGAAGAAATCTACATATGCCATGGAGAACATACATCAACAACCCAGTCCTAGGGATACTAAAGTCCTAAGGCATGATGGCGAGGAGCAATGCGAAGAGAGCTCCCCGATGTGTGGGGAACATTAAAACCTCCAAGTAGAGAGGATGCCAATGAGGGAGACTGCCCAGCACATAATGAGCCTATGCAATGAATTACCTTGGCAATGATTGAAGAGCCTGAACAAAACTGTAACCCCCTCGACCTGGCCTAGCCGATAGACCGAACCGAACGAGTCACACAGGGAATATTGGAGTAAATCGGGAAGGTTTACCTCAATAAGCAACCCTATTTTTTTCTTTTTATCTTGTTTAGATGCAAATTAGGTTCCTATGTGTTTAACATTATTGTGGCCATTTCATAATTCTTTCGATTCGCATAGACTTAAGCAATTTCCGTGTTACCACCCATTAATTAGTCTCATTACATGTATCTTAGTCAAAACTCAGCTCAAAATAATCATTCATACTCATTCAATTGCATCCATAACATTCAGGGACTAAAACGTAATGAATCAGAACTTCAGAACATGCCATTAACCAACTTAACTACCACATGTTTCAGAACACTAGGGCCTTGTTCCGAAACGCATAACGTTCCATTAAATAACATAACTGTCACTTGTTTCGAAACACCAAGCCCTGTTTCGAAACACGGGCTCATACCGAAATGCCTTTGAAGTGTTTCGAAACCATAGTTTCTAGTAGCAAATCGTACCGGAACAGACCTTACTCGTTTCGATACACCAAGGCCATTTCAGGTACCCCAATTTGATACAGGCTCGGGTGTTTCGAAACACCTGGGCCTGTAGTGACAGATTTTACTGGTTTTTCACTCACCGACACACGAAATCTCAATTGATGATGCGAAATAAAGCTTCTGAAGCTCTCAGATCTTCATCGTTTGCTTCCAAAGGATTCTACCCTATTTATACCACACAAGAACAGAGGATTAATGCATCTCAATGCATTAATATCACCAGCAAACACTAAAATTACACAGCTCTGCCCAAAGGCACCAAAATACCCATATGAAACAATCGAAATCATCTTTGATTGATCACCAAACTCAACCCAGCCATCAACAACCACTTCCATCACATTTTCATCATATATTAACATCCAAAAACATCCTAATATCATCTTTATACCTCCAGCAACTCATATTTCACATTTCTAATCCAAACTGCTTTCCCCTATCATTTAGTTACCAATTGGGAATAGACTCACCATACCGTACCACAATCACTACATGCCATAAAGAGGATGAATCTGTGGCATATTTCCACTTCCATTTAGACAACAAAGCGACTTTACGAATACGCAAGTCAACAACGCCATGTCCCCCAAAGCGCCACGGTCTACACACCACATCCCAACTCACCTACTTGAAACCCCCTTAGCCCGGCCTAGACGGTTGACCCGAACTACGAAGATTACACGGGGAAAACCAAAGTCAACCTGAAAGTCAACCTTGATTAACGACCCTTTTTTTCTTTTTAACCTTGTCTAAATGCATATTGACCCTAGGTTTACTCTTGAGATAAGCATACTCAAAAATCACAGCAATCGGAAAACAATAAGGGACTCAATTGCAAAACATACGAATTTAGGGACCAATTTGTAAATTCTGGAAATGAAGAGGACTTTACAAACTTTTAAGTTACCATTATGAAATTAGTCATGTTTCATGCTTCACTGTCAAATTTCATCTCAAACGGACATCTCAAACTCAATCAATTGCATATACAAAAATCAGGACTAAAACGTAAAGCTTGCAAACCTCAAAACCATTCAAATCAGTGCCCAACGGTCAAGTGTTTCGAAACGAGTCTAGACCGTTCAAAAACACAGCTTGGCAGTAGCCAAAGTATTTCGAAACACCTCTGCCCATTTCGAAACACCCAGGCCAAAACATGCACTTGTTTCGAAACATGCAAGGGTGTTTCGAAACACCCTGCCCAGAAACAGTAGAAAAGTCTGTTTTTACACCCTTTCGACCCACCAAACACGTTCATATGACCTCCATATCATGCCAACAAGTCATCAAACATTAAAGGAACGTATTTGCATCACCAAAGCTCAATCACGACCTCAAATAAGAAAAGCCACAAGACTAAAGGCATGCATCCTATAATGAAAAGCAAGCAATCATCAAATCTCTAAAACAAATACCAAATGGCCATTTACATGTTCCAAACATCATCATAGGCATTAAACCAAACTTAGGGAGTCCAAAACATCTCCCAAAAACACAATCTAGGTTCCCATTGCCAAATATCAAAAGCTAATAGTGTTGTGAAAATAGTCACCATACGTGAGCTTAGACTTTAACTTGGATCCTTGACCTCCTTGCTGTCCTTAAAGCACTTCAATGCTCTGCATTATTGGTTCAAGAAAGAGAGAGCGTAAGCACGTATGCTTAGTGAGAAATGATCTAATGAAACAACACAATAATGCACTTTGTAAAAACACCTTTCCATGGCCTTTAATTTCAAAACAACATCTATCATGCATCTATGCATACAAACCAAGCTTCTCATGCTTCAATCCATCAACATGTCATATTGGCTTTCAAGTGATAATCCATAACCATTTTTCAACTAAAAACACAATCGGATACGCGGATTACAAGCGTTGTCCCATACGCTTCATACACAGTAGCAAACACTCAAGGTGGAGTTTACCGGTACAATCACAACCCCTCAACACCCGTGATGGAGTCTACGGTACAATTACAACCCCTCCACATCACTCATTGGTAGTTGTATAACATCACTAACGAGAACACGGGACACGCAACACAAGATCCTGACATGGAATTTTAACCACCATTATGATCTTAGACATCTCGTTAGTGTACTTGGATGGAGTTTACGGTACCATTACAACCCCTCAACATCCAAGGCGACTTTATTCACGGTGCACCCAATCCTATAGCCGGCTAACTATATCCGATTTAAGTACTTTTAAACCAACACATCACTTGCCAATATACGTCATTTACCATCATCAATCCACTGTTTTTAAGCATTTAACAAAGCCATTAAATAATCATGCATCACAATGCATCAAACCACATTTATCAATGTTTAAATCAAGGATCTCTTCCCTTGAGCATCCTTCAACACATGGCTTACAAAACCAGCATTAAACATGCTAAAATATCCTTTCAAAACAGAATTTAAACATGCAAAATAAACACATTGCATTCAACCATCTCATGGTTCATCAAAAAGAGAGTTTCTCCGAAAAACTTACTCTTGAGCTTAGCTAAGTTGTTTAGACTTAAACTAAGCTCCCATAACCTTCAAACATTGGTTTCAAAGTTGAAAACCAAACTTCACTCACCGATTCCGTTTCGCAAGCTTGCCGAAATGCCGATCAAGCCTCCGGATCAACACCACAAGGATCCGAAGATGTCTCCCCTGTTTTAAACACATCAAAGCAGAGGATTAATGCATCATCATGCATTAAAATCTTCAGCCAAAACACCTAAACTCGCTGCTCTCATCAAAACTCACATTCCGGCTACCAAACACAACTGAAATCACATCCAAACACCTCTACAACAATACCCAGCAAAGATCCATCAATTCCAATCATTCTTAGACATCAATTAACATCCAAAAATGACCTAATCATGTCCTTATACCTCCAGCTATAGCAGAACATCAAAATCACCCCAAAAACCACCATTTTCTCAAGTAAAAACTTAGGAAAATCAACCTATTCGGGATTGCATTGATTAAACCTCAATTACACATCATTTAGACATCCAAAATACATCAAAAAGACGTCTCAAAACAGAGCCCAATTATCTATTACCAATTTCTTCAAAATTAAATCCAAATCTTGCATTTTAAGCCAAAATCAAGAAGAGAACATTAAAACCTTTAATAAAACTCAATTTAAGGATTGAGAACTTGGGAATTTCAGTAAAGAACTGAGTATTTAGAGGAGAAGGACGTTCATACCTCTAAATGTGGATTTCTGCTTGTTTAGAGCCAAAATCCTTGAAAATTCAGTAAGCAAATGATGAGGATTTGGTGTAGAAATGATTAGGAAACATTTAGGGATTGAAATCTCAACTTTAGGTGTGAAAATAAAAGGAAAAGTTGTTGTGGAAATGTGTTTGGCTGAGGGAATTTTGAGAGAAAATGAAATGGGAAAATTTTGGCAAAAGTTAGTTATGAAACCAAAATGTAACTTTTCCCTCTTTTCTTTTTATTAATTAACATTAAATGAGTCTTTAAAATTTAAGAAAAATCTGGAGAAACCCTCCCTTGGGTAAATTAGCTCCTTAAAGATTCAAAGTTTCAATCCTTTTAAAACAGTCACCAACTTTTCAAAAATTACATTTTAGTCACTAACTTGAAATTTCATATTTCCAAACCCCATTTTGTAAAATTGATTTCACCACTCTCTTATATATAATAAAAGAGGATTTTCAGATATTTTTCCATATTTTTAATGCATCCCGAACTAGGCTTTCCCTAAAACCACCTTTTATATTCGAACCGTAATTTAAACCGGTCCGGTTCAGACCCTAAACTTCCAAGCCCAAAATTGGGGTGTTACAACTCTCCCCCCTTAAGAAATTTCGTCCTTGAAATTTACCTGGAGGAAAAAGGTACGAAAACTGCTTCAACATATCATCCTTCCGTTCCCACGTGGCTTCCTCAGCACCACGATACTTCCACAACACCTTTACCAACTCAATGGTCTTGCGTCGAAGAACTTTACTATTCGAATCCAGAATTTTCACTGGTTCCTAATCATAGGTCAAATCCGGATTCAACTCCACTTCCTCCACAGGCATCACATGAGAAGGATCCGATCTATACTTCCGAAGCATAGAAACATGAAACACATCATGAATCTTTTCTAACTCTTGTGGTAACCTCAACTTGTACACAACAGGACCCACACGCTCAATCACCTCGTATGGTCCAATGTACCTAGGGCTCAACTTACCCTTTCGGCCAAACCTCATCACCTTTTTCCAAGGCGAAACTTTCAAAAACACACGGTCACCCACCGCATACTCAATCTCCTTACGCTTCAAATCCGCGTAAGACTTTTTCCGATCAGAAGTTGCCTTCAATCGCTCACAAATGAGCTTCACCTTCTCGGTGGTTCCTTTCAACAAAGCTGGCATCGAAACCAACTTCTGACCTGTTTGAGCCCAACAAAGAGGAGTCCTACACTTCCTCCCGTACAAAGCTTCATAAGGTGCCATTTGAATACTTGCCTGATAACTATTATTATAAGCAAACTCCACCAAAGGCAAATGTTTCTCCCAAGAACCCTGAAACTCAATCACGCAGCACCTCAACATATCCTCCAACACCTGGATAACACGCTCAGACTGTCCATCCGACTGCGGATGATAAGATGTACTGAAATTCAACCGTGTACCCAAAGCCTGATGCAAACACTGCCAGAAACGCGATGAAAACCTCGGATCTCTATCTGAAACAATCGACTTTGGCACACCATGCAGCCGCACAATCTCAGCAATGTACAGCTCCGCAAGCTTATCCAATGTGTACGTAGTATACACATGCAAGAAATGCGCACACTTCGTCAGGCGATCCACAATCACCCACACCGAATTCTTCTTCGATGGCGACAAAGGCAAACCAGACACGAAGTCCATGGTAATCCTCTCCCACTTCCACTCAGGAATCCTCAACGGTTGCAACAACCCTGAAGGAAACTGATGCTCAGCCTTAACTCGCTGACATACCATGCACTTGCTTACAAACTCAGCAACATCTTTCTTTAAACCCACCTAATAGTACTCATCACGAAGATCACGGTACATCTTAGTACTACCAGGATGCATAGCAAAAGGACTACTATGAGCTTCAGTCAGAATAGCACGCCTCAAATCAGCATCATTGGGCACTACTATCCGACTCCCAAAGCATAAAACTCCATCATCATTAAAGCAGAAATCCAATGGCCTATCCTCCACAATATCCTGAACATGTGGCACCAAGGAATCATCCAACAACTGCTTTTCCTTAATCAACTGAATCAAAGATGGTTTCACTTGCAACTCATCCACAAGACCACCATCACGCGAAATGCTCAAACTAGCAAACATAACCCTCAACTCCACATCTACCTTCCTACTCAAGGCATCAGCTACAACATTAGCTTTACCCGGATGGTACTCGATAGTCAAATCGTAATCCTTAAGCAACTCCACCCAACGTCGTTGCCTAAGATTTAACTCCTTCTGAGACATCAGATACTTCAAGCTCTTGTGGTCCGTGTACACAGTACACTTCTGATGTGAGCACATCTTCACCAGCACATGTTGCTGATCCAGAGGTCTTACCGTTAGGACCAATTACGCGATCTAGGGCACAACGTTTCAGGGAAGCTTTGTTCCTTATTTGTGCTAATATTTCTGAATCATTTGATAATACTTGTGCCTTAGACGATAAGACTCTTTAATGAATAAAAATTTTTGTGAGATTTTCTCCCAAATTTGGTTCTTTTTAGAACTTTTTCTTTGATACTTCGGGTTCTCAATTGTTCGATAATTCAAGGGTCCAAGTCCGTATTCGAACAAATTCAAGATAAGGTTCGGGTTCGTTCAACAGATTGTTCGAGTTCTTCCTTGGAGTTTGTTCATCTTTTCCGACTACGAAGAACAGTTTCGATTCGGGTTTGCATAACATATTATGCAGGTTCTTTCGAGTTCATCGTGTCAAGTCCCAAGAATGTTTCTGCCATTATTGAATGCTTGAAGAAATTCATCTTCAACCTTCAAACTATACTTAAACTTTCGGCAACCTTCTTCTCTCTCAATTCTGATTTTTTTTTCGTTCTTTTTTTTTTCTTACTTTAAATATCTAATTACGACACCATGTTTGTTTTTATTGCAGAGAAGTGTTTGCTATTATCCTAGATCCGTGAATGAACGAGGATTGTTGTTTTCATCAACAACACCCATGTATCATATGGTATCAGAGCTTTGGTTGGATTTTAGCAATTTCTGCACTACAAGACATCAAAAAAATATATATACAAAAGCCAAAAAAAATTCAAAAAAAATTCTGAAAAAAAAGTCAAAATTCAAAGTTTGACCAAAAAAGTCAAAGTAAAAAAAATCGAAAAAAAATCAGTTTCGAATATTTGGGGTATTTTGTGTTATTATGTGCTGTTTGGACGTGAAATGATGAAGGGTATGTCTATCTTACCTTGAAATGCTTTGTAATCACCCGAAATCAACTTTTCTTGTTTGTTCCGGAGATAGGATGGTGGTAAGCATTTCTACTGCGTAAGTTGCTAAATTCTTGTTCTTTTAGCATCTTTTCTTTCATTTCATATTGTTATCTTTTTCTTTCTTTCTTTCTTTCAGCCCAATTCTCAACTTTCATTTTTTGTTCTTTTTTTTTCTCCTAACCCTTATCTTTGTTCTAACAATATTCACCCGTCACCCGTTGTTTTCTTTCAATTTGACAACACTTGCAGAATCTGAACATCGGAATCCGTTCCTTTAAAGAACTAAGTACGAGAGATTGAGGGAAAAGGCAAACAGAGCGTGTGAGAACAGAATGGGAGACAAAAAGAGCCATTCGAGTATTCTCCCGAGTGAAACACGAGTGCTGAGTGTTAATTCCTTATTTTCTTGTGTGCAAATTCTTTGGAGTGACTAGTGAGGATTTTTGCTGTGCGATTGGTGAGGACTATTTTTTTTCTCTAACCTTTAACCGTTTGTTTGTTTGTTTGTTTTTGTTGTTAATTATGACAGGTTCCGATGATCACACGGTTGAACAGGATCCACTGATTCCTCAAATGCAAGCCTTAGAGAGAATGATGCAACAAGTAGTGGCTACCGCCTTAGAGCCATTACAGTCGAGGATGGATAGGTTTGATGGAGGATCCAACTCTGTTAATGATGTGTTGAACGAAAATGAAGACGAACGGTCACCGAGGCAACATATTCCTAGACAAGGACTTGTGCAACAGGTAGACGATAATTTGACTAACATTAAGATTGCTATTCCTTCTTTTTCAGGGACGCTCAGATCCTGATGCATACTTGGCTTGGGAAAGCAAAGTGGAGCACATTTTCGAGTGTTATAATTACTCAGAACAGAAGAAGATTCGATTAGCAGCAACAGAGTTTGTTGATTATGCCTTGATATGGTGGGACCAGTTACTGCTTAGTCGTAGACGTACTGGTGATGATCCAGTTGCAACGTGGATCGAGATGAAGCGACTAATGCGTAAAAGGTTTGTTCCTATTCATTATCACCGTGATTTGTTTCAAAAGTTGCAAAATTTGAAACAGGGAAATAGGAGCGTTGAGGATTATTTCAAGGATATGGAAATGGCTATGATGCGTGCAAATATCGAGGAAGATCGAGAAGCTACCATGGCACGTTTTCTAGTAGGGTTGAACACCGAGATTGCCAACGCTGTTGAGTTACAGCATTATGTCGAGGTTGATGACATGGTGCAGATGGCAATAAAGATTGAACGACAACAGCGCGGGAAGTCTTCAAATCGAGGTAACCCTTCCTTTAAATCTTTTTCAAATCCTTTATATACTCCTAACAATTCCAGGAAACAAGCACCGCAAACGCCACTTCGGATTCGAGAGCAAGGCGAATCCAGCACACCAAAGCCTCCCGTTGCTGATAATAGGCGTGGCAAACAGCAAGTGGTGGTAAAAGAACGATCGCGAGATATCCAATGTTTCAAGTGCCTTGGAAAAGGACATGTTGCTAGTCAATGTCCTAACCGGAGGGTTATGTTGATGCGAGATGATGGTGAGATTGAGTCAGATTCCGAGGAGGAAGTGCATGATCTCCCTACTGAAGAGGAAGATGAGACCGACCTAGAGGTTCCTGAATCTGGTAAGGTAATGGAACTTTTGGTTATTAAAAGAAGTCTGAATGTGCAACAGGTACCAGATGATCTACAGCGTGAGAATATCTTTCACACACGATGCAAAGTGCAAGACAAAGTATGTGTTGTGATTATTGATAGCGGTAGTTGTACTAATGTTGCCAGTTCAGTGATGGTTGACAGGTTAGGTCTGAAAACGACAAAGCATCCTCATCCATATAAGTTACAGTGGTTGAATGATGGTGGCGAGCTTAAAGTGACCAGACAGGCTATTGTACCATTTTCAATTGGAAACTACAAGGACGAGGTCCTTTGTGATGTTGTGACGATGGATGCTACTCACCTTCTTTTGGGACGCCCTTGGCAATATGACAAAAAGGTAATGCATGATGGTTATACAAATCGTTACTCTTTTATGCATGCAGGTAAGAAGATCACTTTGGCTCCTTTGACACCGAGTCAAGTGTTTGAAGATCAGGCAAGCTTGAAAAAGAGTAAAGAGACTGCAAAAGAGAAGAAGAAGATGTCCATGTATGCAAGCAGTAGCGAAATCAGGAAATGTCTTTCCTCTCAACAATCTGTTCTTATTTTGATGTTTAAAGATTATTGTTTATTGACAGATTTTCCTACTGATCTACCTTCACCAATTTTGACACTTTTGCAGGAGTCTGAGGACGTGTTTCCAGCTGAAACACCGAAGGGATTGCCACCACTTCGTGGCATTGAGCACCAGATTGATTTCATTCCAGGTGCTACTATTCCGAACCGGCCAGCTTATCGAACCAACCCTGAAGAGACGAAAGAGCTTCAAAGGCAAATTATTGAGTTGATGGACAAGGGTTACATTCGAGAGAGCTTGAGTCCGTGTGCTGTTCCGGTGCTGTTAGTGCCGAAGAAAGATGGTTCTTGGAGGATGTGCGTAGATTGTCGAGCTGTGAACCAGATCACAATTAAGTATCGTCATCCCATTCCAAGACTTGATGACATGTTGGACGAGCTTTGCGGAGACGTCATCTTCTCCAAAATTGACTTAAGGAGCGGCTATCATCAGATTCGCATGCGAGAAGGCGATGAGTGGAAAACAGCCTTCAAGACAAAGCTAGGTTTGTACGAATGGTTAGTAATGCCTTTTGGTTTAACTAATGCACCTAGTACTTTTATGCGTTTGATGAATCATGTTCTGCGATCTTTCATTGGTAAATTCTGTGTTGTATACTTTGATGATATCTTGATCTATAGCAAGTCTTTACAGGATCACGTAGGACATTTGCGAGCTGTTCTGCAGGTTTTGCGAGAAGAAAGATTGTTTGGTAACATGGAGAAGTGTGTATTTTGCACTAACAAACTCACATTTCTTGGTTACATTGTTAGTTCTCATGGAGTTGAAGTTGATCCTGAGAAGATAAAGGCAATTCAGGAATGGCCACGACCGACATCGATTACTCAGGTTAGATCGTTCCATGGTTTAGCGAGTTTTTATCGATGGTTTGTTCCTAACTTCAGTTCTATTACCGCCCCCTTAACCGGGATTATAAAGAAGAATTCAGTCTTCTCATGGGGTAAAGAACAAGAAGATGCCTTTTTGAAAATTAAAGATTCTTTGACTAGAGCACCTGTGTTAGCATTACCTGATTTTGATAAAATGTTTGAAATTGAATGTGATGCTTCTGGAATTGGTATAGGTGCTGTTTTGATGCAGGAAAAAAGGCCCGTTGCTTACTTTAGTGAGAAATTGAGTGGTGCTACATTGAACTATCCAGTTTATGATAAAGAGATGTATGCATTGATTCGGGCATTGGAGACATGGCAGCATTATTTGTTGCCTAAGGAG
The DNA here is from genome assembly GCA_958450335.1 of Hibiscus tridactylites. Taxonomy (NCBI): domain Eukaryota; kingdom Viridiplantae; phylum Streptophyta; class Magnoliopsida; order Malvales; family Malvaceae; genus Hibiscus; species Hibiscus tridactylites. The sequence goes on along the minus strand of OY288284.1, from coordinate 21,219,847 downwards.
TTTGTGATCCACACCGACCACGAGGCTTTACGTTACATCACAGGTCAGCATAAATTGAATAAATGACATGCTAAGTGGGTTGAATTCTTAGAATCTTTTCCTTATGTCATTCGTTACAAGAAAGGGAAAGAAAATGTCGTTGCTGATGCATTGTCACGTAGGTATGCACTTTTGAGTTATCTTGATTCACATCTGATTGGTTTTGCATATATTCGTGAGTTATACCCTGATGATCCTGATTTTAGAGATAAGTTTAATGCTTGTTCGAAAGGTGCAGATGGAAAGTTTTACAGGCATGATGGCTATCTTTTCAAGGAAAACAGGATTTGCATTCCACAGGGTTCGATGCGTGATATTCTGATTCGTGAGGCACATGAAGGTGGATTAATGGGTCATTTTGGTGTCACTAAGACGTTACACACACTGAAGGAGCATCTGTTTTGGCCAAAGATGCGCAGAGACATTGAAAGGTATTGTGAACGTTGTGTGACATGTAGGAAGGCAAAATCGAAGGTTTCACCACATGGTATGTACTTACCTCTACCTATTCCTGATTCCCCTTGGACTGATATTTCGATGGATTTTGTTTTGGGATTGCCTCGAACTAGAAATGGTAGAGATAGTGTATTTGTTGTGGTTGATAGGTTCTCGAAAATGGCACATTTTATTGCTTGCCATAAGACTGATGACGCTGTTAATGTGGCTAACTTATTCTTTAGGGATGTTGTACGTTTACATGGTATTCCTAGGTCGATTGTTTCTGACAGGGATGTGAAGTTTTTGAGTCACTTCTGGAGGACTCTTTGGAGCAAATTAGGTACGAAACTCATGTTTTCTACTACTTGTCATCCCCAAACTGATGGACAAACTGAGGTTGTTAACAGGGTTTTATCTACTTTACTTCGTTCCATCATTAAAAAGAATATAAAGACTTGGGAAGATTGTTTGGCACATGTTGAGTTTGCTTATAACCATGTTGTACATTCTGCTACTAAAATGTCACCATTTGAGGTTGTTTATGGTTTTAATCCTATTACGCCTCTAGATTTATTGCCTTTGCCACAAGAACAGGTGACGAACAGAGATGGTCAAAGCAAAGTCGATTATGTGAAGAAGTTGCATCAACAGGTTAAGGAGAACCTAGAACGAAGGACTCAGCAGTATGAAAAGCAAGCAAACAAAGGAAGGAAGCGAGTCACCTTCGATGTTGGTGATTGGGTTTGGGTTCATTTCCGAAAGGAAAGATTTCCGGCCCAAAGGCGGTCCAAGCTGTTACCGCGAGGAGATGGTCCTTTTCAGGTGTTGGAGAAAGTGAATGACAACGCCTACAAGTTAGATCTACCCGGGGAATACAATGTAAGTGCCACATTTAATGTTGTTGATCCAGAGGTCTTACCGTTAGGACCAATTACGCGATCTAGGGCGCAACGTTTCAGGGAAGCTCTGTTCCTTATTTGTGCTAATATTTCTGAATCATTTGATAATACTTGTGCCTTAGACGATAAGACTCTTTAATGCATAAAATTTTTTGTGAGATTTTCTCTCAAATTTGGTTCTTTTTAGAACTTTTTCTTTGATACTTCGGGTTCTCAATTGTTCGATAATTGAAGGGTCCAAGTCCGTATTCGAACAAATTCAAGATAAGGTTCGGGTTCGTTCAACAGATTGTTCGAGTTCTTCCTTAGAGTTTGTTCATCTTTTCCGACTACGAAGAACAGTTTCGATTCGGGTTTGCATAACAGATTATGCAGGTTCTTTCGAGTTCATCGTGTCAAGTCCCAAGAATGTTGCTGCCATTATTGAATGCTTGAAGAAATTCATCTTCAACCTTCAAACTATACTTAAACTTTCGGCAACCTTCTTCTCTCTCAATTCTGATTTTTTTCGTTCTTTTTTTTGCTTACTTTAAATATCTAATTACGACACCATGTTTGTTTTTATTGCAGAGAAGTGTTTGCTATTATCCTAGATCTGTGAATGAACGAGGATTGTTGTTTTCATCAACAACACCCATGTATCAACTTCTCACCATACAAGTAATGTCTCCAAATTTTCAAAGCAAAAACTACCGCAGCTAACTCAATGTCATGCGTAAGATAATTGCGCTCATGCACCTTTAATTGACGCGATGCATAAGCCACCACCTTACCCTCTTGCATCAACACACATCCCAAACCAACGTATGATGCATCACTATACACCACAAACTCTTTCCCTGATTCAGGTTGAACCAAGATAGGAGCTTGCGTTAAAGCTGCCTTAAGCTTCTCAAAAGACTGCTGTCTCGCTTTCGTCCACTCATACTTAACATCCTTCTGCAACAACTTCGTCAAAGGTGCAGCAATCTTTGAAAACCCATCCACGAACCTCCGATAGTACCCCGCAAAACCAAGGAAACTACGGACTTCATGAACAGGCTTAGGAGGCTTCCAATTCATCACTGCCTCAATCTTCTGAGGATCAACACGTATTCCTTCAGCAGAGACCACATGACCAAGAAACACAACCTCTCTAAGCCAGAACTCACACTTGCTCAGCTTGGCATAAAGCTGATTCTCCAACAAAGCCTGTAACACAATTCTCAAATGCCCCTCATGCTCCTCCTCAGTTCGAGAGTACACGAGAATATCATCAATGAACACCACAACAAATTTATCCAAGTATTCATGGAACATTCTATTCACCATGTCCATGAAAGCTACAGGAGCATTCGTCAAACCAAACGGCATCACAAGAAACTCATAATGCCCATACCTCGTTCTTAAGGCTGTCTTTGGCACATCCACATCCTTCACCTTCAGCTGATAATACCCTGACCTTAAGTCAATTTTAGAGAACACAGCTGCTCCCCGAAATTGATCAAAAAGATCATCAATTGTCGGCAATGGATAATGATTCTTGATAGTCAACTTGTTAAGTTGACGGTAATCAATGCACATTCTCATAGTGCCATCCTTTTTCTTCACAAACAAGACCGGTGCACCCCAAGGTGACACACTCGGCCAAATGAAACCACGATCAAGCAACTCCTGAAGTTGCGTCTTCAGCTCTTTCAACTCTTTAGGTGCCATTCGATAAGGAGTAATGGAAACTGGAGTTGTGTTTTCATGCAGCTCAATCCCAAACTCCACTTCGCGATTAGGAGGCAATCAAGGCAACTCCTCCGGAAACACACCAGGAAACTCTCGCACAGTCCTGATATCTTGCACTCGTAACTCCTTAGAGCAAGGATTCATCACAAAGGCTAGGTAAGCTTCACAACCTTGCCTCAGCATCCGACTCGCTTCCAATGTAGACACCACATTGGCAAGAAACTTCAGATTCTCACCAACCACCACTACCTCATAATCATCCGCAAGCTTCAACGAAACTCGCTTATTCTCAAAATCCAGTACAGCTCGATGCTCAACAAGCCAATCCATACCAAGGATTACATCAAAACCATAGAAAGGCATTTCTATAAGATCAATATGAAAAACATGATCTTGCACAACCAAGGGACATCTTCTATAAAGCTTTCGAGTCACAACAGTCTCACCAAAAGAACTAGTTACACGCATACCAACATCCAAAGACTCAACATGCAAACCAAGCAATTGAGCATGTTCACGCAATATGTATGAGTGTGTAGATCCAGAATCAATCAAGGAAAGTAATGACAAAGATTGCAAAGTGAAAGTACCTGCGATCACATACGTGTCATTCCTCCCTTCCCTCTGAGCATACACTCTGGCTTGGCCACCACCCTCAGGCTGAACAACTACCACATAAGCCACATTCCTTCCACCATCCTCTCTACGCTGGAAATTACCACGACCGCGCCCACGACCTCTCTGTGGTGCAACAACTCCAGGAGCACGTCCCTGACCACCACTGGCCAACAGAGGACACTCCCTCCTCATGTGATCCGCCGAACCATAGTTCCAGCATGAATTACCGGTCTCCACAATAGGAGCCTGTACCTCCCTCGCTGCTTGAGGACAATCACGCCTCAGATGACCACGCGATCCACATGCCCAACATGTGTTTTGATCAGCTATCGCCCTGTCTCCCTGAACAGGCGCACCTTGCCCTCTACCACCACGCCTAGCTGAAGACTGATACTTCTGATCACGTCCCCTCTTGTTCCGTCCGCCACCGGAACTATACTCAGCAGCTCGCTTGCCCGCACTAGGACCAGCACCTTTAGAAGATAAACTCAAATTCAACTCAATGTCTTTTGCTCTACCAACCAGCACATCAAAGTTAGTGTACTCAGCAGCCAGCATATAGGTCTTCACTTTTGTCACCAAACCATAACGGAAACGTTCACACCTCTCACGCTCATCAGGGATAAGCTCAGGTGCGTATTGACTAAGTCGGACAAACTGAACCTCGTACTCAGCCACTGACATGCTCCCTTGAGTAAGAGACATGAATTCCCTTTTCTTTTCATCCAGGTACCGCACACCCAGATACCTCCTCTTGAACGCGTTCAGAGAGAACGTCCAGGTCACATCAGCATCCTCCATTCCGGAGATAGCGGTTGTCCACCAGGTATACGCATCGTCATGCAACAATGATATTACACAGCCCAACTTCTGCACTTCATTGCAGTTCATTTGTCCCAAAATTCTCTTGGTACTTTCCAACCAAGACTCGAAACCCTCAGCAGAGAAACCCTTGAACTCAGACCCTCCCACACTACGCAAGCGTTCCAGAGGTAGTCTAGCATTAGCATCTCCTTGATGCCCAGCTCCATGAGCTCCAGCTACCGTCGCCTGAAAGGCTCCAGCAATAGCCTGAATCAGCACTGTCATGTCAGGAGCAGCTTGCCCCTGCCCAGCTTCAGGTCCAACGACCCCAGCACCAGCACCAGCTCCCTCACCCTCAGCACCACCACCACCGGGTGGAGGAGGTAAATCCGATACATTTTCAGCATTCTGTTCGTTCTCATTTTGAGCCATAGCTCGCGTATTAATCCTCGTCTCTCTACGAGGTCCCATTCACTATACAATGCAATCACAAATGCAATAAACATAGTCAGGCTCAGCAAGGTAAGCAATCCAAGTACTCAAGCTCGTTTCCAATTAAAACAAATCATTTCATTAGCTTTGATATGGCAATGGGTCCCTCTAACATGCTTCACCACAGCATACACCACAGTTGCAACATTCTTACAATTCATACATCATACTTTCACTCAACAAGTATACAAGCAATCATACACATATCACCCACATAACCATTCCCAAATACTCGAAAACGCAGCTCTGATACCACCAAATGTAACCCCCTTAGCCCGGCCTAGACGGTTGACTCGAACTACGAAGATTACACGGGGAAAACCAAAGTCAACCCGAAAGTCAACCTTGATTAACGACCCTTTTTTTTCTTTTTAACCTTGTCTAAATGCATATTAACCATAGGTGTACTATTGAGATAAGCATACTCAAAAATCACAGCAATCGGAAAACAATAAGGGACTCAATTGCACAACATACGAATTTAGGGACCAATTTGCAAATTCTAGAAATTAAGAGGACTTTACAAACTTTTAAGTTACCATTATGAAATTAGTCATGTTTCATGCTTCGCTGTCAAATTTCATCTCAAACGGACATCTCAAACTCAATCAATTGCATATACAAAAATCAGGACTGAAACGTAAAGCTTGCAAACCTCAAAACCATTCAAATCAGTGCCCAACGGTCAAGTGTTTCGAAACGTGTCTAGACCGTTCAGAAACATGGCTTGGCAGTAGCCAAAGTGTTTCGAAACACCTCTGCCCATTTCGAAACACCCTGCCTAGAAACAGCAGAAAAGTTTGTTTTTACACCCTTTCGACCCACCAAACATGTTCATATGACCTCCATATCATGCCAACAAGTCATCAAACATTAAAGGAACGTATTTGCATCATCAAAGCTCTATCACGACCTCAAATAAGAAAAACCACAAGTCTAAAGGCATGCATCCTATAATGAAAAGCAAGCAATCATCAAATCTCCAAAACAAATACCAAATGGCCATTTACATGTTCCAAAAATCATCATAGGCATTAAACCAAAATTAGGGAGTCCAAAACATCTCCCAAAAACACAATCTAGGTTCCCATTGCCAAATACCAAAAGCTAATAGTGTTGTGAAAATAGTCACCATACGTGAGCTTAGACTTTCACTTGGATCCTTGACCTCCTTTCTGTCCTTAAAGCACTTCAATGCTCTGCATTATTGGTTCAAGAAAGAGAGAGCGTAAGCACGTATGCTTAGTGAGAAATGATCTAATGAAACAAAACAATAATGCACTTTGTAAAAACACCTTTCCAAGGCCTTTAATTTCAAAATATCATCTATCATGCATCTATGCATACAAACCAAGCTTCTCATGCTTCAATCCATCAACATGTCATATTGGCTTTCAAGTGATAATCCATAACCATTTTTCAACTCAAAACACAATCGGATACGTGGATTACAGGCGTTTTACCAAACGCTGCATACACAGTACCAATGTAACCCCTTTAACCTGGCCTAGACGGTTGACCCGAATTAAGAAGTTTACACGGGGAAAACCAAAGTCAACCCGAAAGTCAACATTGATTAACGACCCTTTTTTTTCTTTTTAATCTTATCTAAATGCGCATTAACCCTAGATATGTTCACAAGTCCAGCATACTCAAAGATCATAACAATCAGAGAACATCCAGGGACTCAATTGCACAAATCATGACTTTAGGGACCAAATTGTAAATTCTGAAAATTATAAGGACTTAACCCAATTAAAAGTTACCAATATGAAATTAATCATCTTTCATGCTTCTCTGCCAAAATTCAGCTCAAACGGACATCTCAAACTCATTCAATTGCAACAAAAAGGTTCAGGACTAAAATGCAAACATTTCAAAACATATAACCATCAAATTCAGAGCCCAACGGTCGAGTGTTCTGAAACAGGGAGGACCTGTTCCGAAACGCGGGACCGTTCCGAAACGAGTATCGGAACATGGCTTGGTAGTAGCATTTCCGTTCCGGAACGGTTCCTCCCGTTTCGGAACGCCTAGGCCATTTTAGGCCCCTGTTCCGAAACGGTAGCACCCGTTCCGATACGGCCTGCCTAGATTTGCAGAATTTTGCTGATTAAACACACAATTGACCCATCAACCATGCTCCAAATGCAACCAAATTATACCAGCAAGTCATTTCATGCATAAGGAACATAATTGCACCAACCATACTCAAACATGGCATCAATTAAGCAAATCCCCAATTCTATAGGCATGCATCCTACTTAGAAAACCATTCAAGCATCAATATACCAAAACCACCTCACAAAGGCCAATTACAAGCTCCAACACCATTAAAAACATAAAACCAACTTAGGGAGTCCAAAACATCTCTCAAAACAACAACATAGGTCCCCCATTGCCAAATGCCCAAAAGCTAATAGTTTTAAGAAAATGTTCACCATACATGAGCTTAGAACCTTCACTTGGATTCTTGGCTTCCTTGCTGCCCCAAATGCACTTCAATGCTCTGCATTATTGGTTTAGGAAAAGAGAGAGCGTAAGCTAATAGCTTAGTGAGGAATGCTCATCTAAAACAACACAATAATGCATTTATAAAACACATTTATAAACCTTAATTCAAATCATCATTTGTACATGCACATAAGCATTTGAAACAAGCAATTCATGCTTCAAGTTTATAACATGTCATATTGGCCACAAGTGATTCAATAGATACAAGATCCACACATGGACTTTTAAACACCATTGTGATCTTACAATTCACAAGGACCACACATGGACTTTTAAACACCATTGTGTCCTTAACAAGAATCATCCATGGACTTTTAAACACCATGATGTTCTTACAATTCACAAGGACCACACAAGGACTTTTAAACACCTTTGTGTCCTTAACAAGAATCACCCATGGACTTTTAACCACCATGGTGTTCTTAAATAAACAAGGCTTACACAAGGAATTTTAACCACCTTTGTAACCTTAACCAGGAACGAACCATGGACTTTTAAACACCATGTTGTTCTTAAAATACACAAGATTCACACAAGGACTTTTAACCACCTTTGTGATCTTAACCAAGAACCAACCATGGACTTTTAACCACCATGTTGTTCTTAAATAAACAAGGCTCACACAAGGACTTTTAACCACCTTTGTGACCTTAACCATCACTTGCCAATATGCATCATTAACAACAATATTCCCCTGTTTTAAAGCATTTAACAAAGCCATAATCATCATGCAACATTATGCATCAAAACCACATTTAACAATGTTCAAAAACAAGAATCTCTTACCTTGAGCATTCTTCAACACATGGCTTATAAAATCAACAACTAACATGCTAAAATATGCTTTCAAAACAGAATTTAAAACATGCAAACAAACCACATTGCATACAACCAAATCATGGTTCATCATCAAGAGAGTTTTTCCGAAAACTTACTCTTGAGCTTAGCTAAGTTGCTTAGACTTAAACTAAGCTCCCAAACCTTCAAAACATTGGTTTCAAAGCCAAAAACCAAAATCCACTCACCGATTCCGTTTCGCCACTTGCCGAAACACCAATCAAGCTTTCGGATCACCACCACTAGGATCCAAAGATGACTCCCCTGTTTTAAACACATCAAAGCAGAGGATTAATGCATCATCATGCATTAATATCTTCAATGAAAGCACCTAAACTCACTGCTCTCATCAACACTCCCATTTCAGCTACCAAACACAACCGAAATCATCTCCAAACAACTCCACAACACTACCCAGCCATGACCCATCAAATCTAAACATCCTTAAACATCAATTAACATCCAAAAAGGATCTAACCACGTCCTTATACCTCCAGCTATAGCAGATAATCAAGATCACTCCAAAAACCATCAAAAACTCAAGCAAAACTTAGGAAAATCAACCTATTCGGGATTGCATTGATTAAACCTCAATTTCTCATCAATTAAACATTCAATTAACATCAAAAAGACACCTCAAAACACTGCCCAAATAGATCATACGAATTTTATCAAAAATCAACCAAATCTTGCATTTTAAAGCCAAGATCAAGAACACATCCACAAAACCTTTTATAAATCACAAATCAAGGATCGAGAACTTGGGAATTTCAGTAAAGAACTGAGAATTTAGAGGAGAAGGATGTTCATACCTCTAAACTTGAGTTTCTCCCTTTTGGAACCAAGATTCTTGAAAATCCAAATAGCAAATGCAAAGGTTTTGTTGAAGAGATGATTAAAGATCAAAAGAGAGTTGAAATGTGTTATTTAGATGACAAAATCAGAGGGAAAATATGCTGGAGAAAGTGTTTGGGTTGAGAGAAAATTGAGAGAAAAGGAAAATGGGAATTTGGAAAAGTTAGTTGGAAAATGCCAAAATATCTTCCCTCCCTTTTACTTTTATTTAAAAACCATTAATTAAACCTTAATATTTAGGAAAAATCTGGAGAAACTCCTTTTGGGTAAATAGCTCCTTAAAGATTCAAAGTTTCAATCCTTTTTAAAACAGTCACACAGTTTTCGAAAATTACATTTTGGTCACTAACCAAAATGTCACACTTCCAAACCTTATTTTGTAAATTTGATTTAACCATTCTCTTATATAAAATAAATGAGGATTTTAAGACATTTTTTCATATTTTTAATGCAACCCGAACTAGGCTTTCCTAAATTCACCTTTATATATTCGAACCGCACTCCGACCGAACCGGTCCAAACCCAAAACTTCTAAGCCCAAAATTGGGGCGTTACAACTCTCCCCCCCTTAAGAAATTTCGTCCTCGAAATTTACCTGAAGGAAAGAGGTACGGAAACTGCTTCAGCATGTCATCCTTCCGTTCCCACGTGGCTTCTTCAACACCACGATGCTTCCACAACACCTTTACCAAAAATGACCAACACACACAATCATATGCTTTCACAAAATTGATCTTCATAATGAAACCACCTATTGAGCTAGATTTCCAATGCGAGTGTATTAATTCATTAGCCAACAACACCCCATCCATAATCTACGTGCCTTTGACAAATGTTGTGTGTGTGACACTGATCAATTCGCCCAACACCCCTTGCAATCAACAAGCCAAGACCTTAGCCAAGATTTTGTAGATGGAGTTCAATAGCCTTATCGACCTGAAATCGATGAGGAAACGCAGAGCAACCTTCTTTGGTAAAGGGACCAAAAATGTAGCATTTGAGCCTTTCAGAAGACGTCCTGGCATATGAAAATTATGCATAAATGACATCACGTCATCCTTAAGAAACTCCCAGCACTTCTTGAAAAAAATCAAAACTTAAGCCATTGGGACCCTGTGCCTTCGACCCCTCACAACTCCATATTGCAACTTTAACTTCAGCTTCGGTAAAAGGCAAAACCAAGCGCGTAGCAACGCTTGAATCCAACTTTCTAAAACCACCTGAAATCTCTCATACACCCATACGAGTTTCTTCAGCAAAGTGCTTGCAAAACTCCTTTACCACAAACCACGCAAATGACTAGTATACGTTTCCCATCTTCCATTAATTTGTAGCCCGATAATACAATTTCACACTACTTGCACCTTAGTTGTCCTATAAAACAATTTGTATCCTGATCCCCTAATTTTAACCAAGAAACATGTGATCTATGTCACCACAATAATTCCTTTCTACGTATCGCTTTCCACAACGCATGCATCCATGTCTTCCGTTGTTCTAAAATTTTGCCACAAACACCACCGTCCGCATATTTGTATCAATCCCCTTGATTTTCTCCTGTAAAGACTATATAGCTTTATTAACATCACCAAACACATCATGATTCCACGTCCGCAAAAATTTCTGAAAACAATAACACCCTCATCCCCCATACTTGAAATGTGTTGCGATTCCCTCTCAAAATTTATCAAATTAACTCTGCTATCCAACCAATAGTTTACAAAACAAAAACGACGAGGCCCCTAATCCCTGTCATCACACGCCAATAGAAAAGGTGAGTGATCGAACAACATACGTGGCAAGTTTACCTTTTACAATTGCTTAAAACGATCTACCCATCTAAGTGAAACCAAGAATCGATCTAACTGGTTGTATCTATTTCCAGAACCGAACCAAGTAAACATTTTACCACATAACGATAAATCTAACAAACCTACACTATCAATAAAATCTGAAAATTGATCCATCCCCTGCAGCACCAAACTACACCAAGATCTTTTCGATACCCGATAAACAACATTAAAATCTCCTCCAACGCACCATGCCACTCCCGACCCAGCTCCAATGAAAGCCAATAATTCACTCCACAACGTCACTTGATCCTCACACCCACATGGTTCATACACATCCAACACCCACACACAAATTTCATATCTACCCATTATCCTCGAACCATCACAAAATTACAATAAGACTCAGCTGAACTATGTTGAAAACGAGCAAGCTCCCAAATGATAAGGATTCCATCCGACGCGCCTACAGACGCAGAAAAAGGAAACCCAAAAGAATAAGAAGACCACAATGTCGATATTAAATACGCTGAAACAATCACAAGGTTTGATTCCTGCAGTAAAACCATGTCACACTTTTGATGTCGTAGAAAATCGCGAACTCCCTCGCTCTTCGTAGTATTTCCTAAGTCGCGAACATTCAACATCATAATCCTCATAATTCAAAGGACCTTCCCACGACAACCAATGATACGCGAGATATCTCGAATAAGATCCTCTTCCCGACTAGATGTTTCTACGCTAAAAATTGGAATCCGTGAGAGATTCATTTGCTATATCATCTATTCGCACTAGTTCCTTCCACAGTCTACCTCGCTTACCATTACCTCTCGCAGCCTCCACCGCTCAACGGTGTTCCTGTGTGAGTGTATTATCTACTGGAGCATTTACAGACCTCACCTTCCGCCATATACCCTTTGAAATGATAATATCAGCTGTAGAACCACATAGGATAATAATTATGATATCCAAAAAGTTTGGATTTGAACTCAACACTGAATTTAAATTTGAATTAATATTTGATTCAAACTCCACAATCTCCCTATCTCCTAAAGACTTTGAAACCAAACCAACCTCTTCCACAGCACCTGGTGACCCAATCACATCCCGATTCAACTTGCTCAGCTGAACCCCTGCTTCAAACATGATCGATGCCCCTGCCAAGTCACAAGCCACAACGTCCGGCACAGCCATGGACTCAACCCTATACGTCCCACAAACCAATAGCCTTATCCAGCACCAAGCCCTCACAAGGCACAAACGACACGAAACCTACCTACCCTTGTGAGCCCTCTCATAACTTGTTTGTTTGCCATACGACATTTGATCCCTCAACAACCATAGTCGACAACACATCCCCTTACACATTATTCTCAGTTGTACGTTGCTGACACTCCTCCTGGTCATCACTATTGCTACCATCATCGACCTTCTCACAATCATAAATGATATCGTGTGCGTGAATCATATGAACTTCATGCACTCAAATTAGACAAGTGTAAAACCTATGTTTGATATGGATATAACAAAGTGTTTTAAGGATTAAATTGAAAAACTTGAAATAGATTTTTAAGTCTATTAAAAAGTTTCAAATCAACAAGGCTTTACTCTAGTTTGAAAAACTCAAACTCCAAAATATTTTCTAAGTGTTCCAAAGCCAAACTACTAAAAATCATTTATGCGTATCGATACGCTCCTTGTCATATTGATACCTTATTTACAAACTTGGCCACTGGAGAAATTCGTTTCGATACGCCCCTTACCGTATCAAAACAGGGTATCGAAAAAGATTGCATCTTTATCGATACGCTCTCTCTATAAAATCAATTGGAGTTTAAATGGCGTACCGATACGGTCTCACCCATATCGGTACGATTTAAAAGGAATTTTAAATTCATAAGCCTTAAATGATTTTGACCGTTGGGCGTCACATGGTAGGTAACAATTCTTTAAAGAGTTGGTTAACCCATACCAATACGCTCTTACCTGTATCGATACAGATTCTTCCAGTGAGCTTTGTAGGAGAAATTGCATCGATAAGGTCTTGCCCGGACCGAAACACTTCCCTAACCCGTACTGATACGCCTACACGTGTATCGATACGCCCCTCTTGTAATTGTGCAACGACTCTTTTTGTTTTGAGACAGGTATCAATACGGATCGTCGTGTACTGATACGGTAGGCTACAAAAGTATATTTATGGTGGAAAGAGAGGGTTCCAACTGCTATAATCATTTTCCTAACCTCCAAGTTACTAGAATTAATGGAAAAAGGTATAAAATCAAGCCTATTGAAGACCAACAACAACTATTTCATCCAAGAGAAACATCTATACAAAAATCAAAGCTCAAAGTGCCTAATTTCTCATTTTTTGTAAAATCCCAAATTGTGGTTAGTGTAATTCCTATCTTGTATTCCAATTTGGGTTGAGCTCTTGTACCAATAGGGGAAAATTTGTATTGTAAAGATAGTCTACTTGCCTTAAAAATTCTTCTTTGTATCCTAGTGAGGGTTTGGTCAAATTTTGGGTAGAAAATTTGATTGGTATTGTAAAGGTTACCTTCTAAGCCTAGTAAAGGGGAAGAGAAATTAGTGAATTGTTGAAAAATCCTTAGTGTAATTCCACTTTCTCCAACAAAATTTTAAAAAACCCAATTCACCCCCTCTTGGCTTTGATCAATCCATTGATCCACTCAACAATTGATATTAGAGCCTGCCTCTTTGAAGGATTAACAACTAGAAGAGGAGATTCTAGGAAGAGTGTGATCATATACAACACAAGCCATGGCATCTACCTTCGGCTCTAGCATGTACGAGTCTCAATCTAGCACCAAACCGCCTTTCTTTAACGGTGATAACTATCCTTTTTGGAAGAACCAAATGCATTTCTTCATAAATTCTAGTGATTATCTTATTTGGGTTGCTATAGTGGATGGTCCCATTATTCCAATGAAGAAAGACGATGAAGGAAGACTTGTGCTAAAAAGGAAAAATGAAATGAGTGAAGATGATAGAAAGAAGCTTCAAATCAACGAAAAGGCTCTTCACATGCTATTTTGTGCCTTTGGACCCGATATCTACTCCAAAGTTTCTTCCATCGAAAGTGCTAAAGAAGTATGGGATACACTTGAGACAACCTATGAAGGAACAAGCGATGTGAAGGAAACAAAAATTGGAATTCTCAATCTTAGCTATGAGAATTTCAAGATGCAGCCCGAAGAAACCGTTTCAAATATATTTGATCGTTTTTCAACAATCGTCAATGGGTTAAAGTGTTTTAGAGAGATTATCCTGGAGGACAAGCTAGTCCGGAAGCTACTTTACTCACTTCCCGAGTCTTGGGATGGGAAAAGAACCGCTATCATTGAGGCAAAGAATTTGAAGACACTAAAGCTTGACGTGCTAGTTGGTTCTCTCCTAACTCATGAAATCATGAAGCACGGAAGGGAAGATGATAGGAAGAAAGAAGAAAGAAGAGTGGAGAAGCTTGAGGTAGACAAGAAAAAGAAACTAAGAGTGGCTCTTAAAGCTTCTCTACATGAGGAGAGCACTTCTAGTGAGAAGGGTGATTTTGAAGAATTGGCTATGATAGCCAAGAGAATCTCACGGTTAATGAGGTCCAACCTGGGTAGGAAGTTTCAAAGAAAGATGGACTTCAAGACCAAAAACAAAGAAGAATAAAAGGATCCGATCATATGCTATGAGTGCAAGAATTCGGGTCATACTCGTTCCAAGTGTCTTCAACTCAAGAAGAAGGGCTTTGAGAAGAAGAAGAAGCTTAAAGCTAAGCATGCTACTTGGAGTGATGAGGAGTCATCTGAGGATGAGGAACAAGAAGTGGCCAACCTTTTCCTCATGGCTCTTGAGGAGGACTCTTCTATGGTAACCTCTAACTCATCTACTTTTGATTTTACATTTGATGAATTCAATGAAGCTTATAATGAGTTATAAGATGTGCATGATGAGTTACTTGAGAAGTACAAGGAGTTCGTTTTTAAAAAATAAAAAGATCATTTCGGATTTAAATGCTAAAAATGATTTACTTTCTCAAGCTAACTTGAAATTTGAGAAAAAGATTTTAGATCTACAAGATGAACTTGAATACTTTCAAAATGAAAATGTAGATTTAAATAATCTTATTTCTCAATGTAACATTGAACACCAAAAGGTGTTAGATGAGCTTAATGAGCTCAAAAAGTCTTTCAAGAGTGTTGGTAATATGAAAAATGAAATAAGTGAATCATCTACAACTAACCAACTTAATAGAAAGAACTATAACTACAAACAAAGTGGCTCATATAGGCATTGTTGAGTTGATCAAACAATTGCAAATGGCCAAGAGAGGGGTGAATTAGCAATTAAAATTTTGGTGGGAAGAATGAGTGAAAAATAAAATTGACACAAGTAGTTAGAGTGGTTCAAGTTCTCCAAATGAACTCTACATCCACTACCTTAGTTCCCACTAAGGATTTTCAACCAATTCACTACTTGAATTCTTCTCCTTTTCTTGGATGAGGAGGTAACCTTACAAATTCGATTAAGCTTTCTACCCAAAGCTTAATCCAATCAAATTACAAAGAGAAGTTGTGGTAAACTCAAATGATTCCTCTCAAAGGATAATTGTCTACCCAATTACAATTTTAATCACCCCAAACTCACAATACAAAAAGAAAATTGAAAAACACTAAAGTTAGGTATAAGAATTTGGCTTTGAATAGCACAAGGGTTTGGATTTTTGCTTTGATGATGCTTGTAGGTTGAATAGTTGTTGCTGACCTTCAAAGGACATCAATTTATATCTCCTCTATTAATTCTACCCATTTGGGTGGTGGGGAACATGAATAGAGCCGTTGGAACCCTCTCTCACCACCATAAATGCACTTCTACAGCTACCCGTTTCGGAACACGGTGACCTATTTCGAAACAGACCAAAATAGAAAGAGCCGTTGGAGTTGCATTTAAGAGCCCGCTTCGAAACAGATTGAACTCGTTTCGAAACACTTTTGCCACTATCAAGGGTCATTTCGAAACAGCTTTAGCCCGTTTCGAAACACCATAACGGTTTCTGAAAATTCAGTTAAAAACATTGCAACGGTCATAATTTTCAAATCAAAATGAAGAAAAGTTTCGAAACGCTTGAAGTCGTTTTGATACGGGTTCATATGTTCTAAAGCCGTTCCAATACGCGTTTCGGAACAGGGGTCGAAAGTGGTGAAATCGTTTCAAAACACCTTAGGCCGTTCCGAAACAGGGACTTGAAAAACACTGTCTCGGCTTTAAAACACTTAGAAAATATTTGAAAACTTTAGTTTTTAACTTTGGCATATTCTTAAAATCATATGGGGATGTTTGAGGACTTAAAAATTCGTTTTGACATTTTCGATTTAGTCCTTAGGTTCTTTAGTTATATCAAAATTAAAATATCGGTTTCACAATCTCCCCCTTTTTGATATAACAAAACCAAAGTTAGAATTTTTAAGAGTTTTGAAAATTTTGAACATATTCTAACTCCTCCATAATTTAAAATAGGTTTTTTAAAGTTTTAAAAATATTTTAACTTTGAAATTTAAGTTTTAAAACTTTAAAACACTTTAAACATTTAAAAACGAATTTTTAGCTCTTAAATTTCTTCTCCCCCTTTTTGTTAGATCAAAAATAATAAATAAGGCTCATAGAGAAGATAAAGGATTAATACCAATAAGCAACAATAATATCAATCCATAAAATTATAATATCCAAAACATAAATCAACATTAAGTTCAAAATATAATCCAAAATAAGACCAAAAGCATAGGTTCCTAAAACATAATGAAACATAAAGATGCAAACTTAAACCTAAAATGCATAGATAATATGATATGATATGATATGATATGAATCCCAGGCCTCGTCACCACCATCATCATCACCCAAAGTCTCATCATCGCTCTTGACTTGAGAACGGCGAAACTTCGTCCATTGTCCATAGAGAGTAGAGAAGGACAAATCCAAGTTCGAGTGGGAAGTCTCAAGAGATAGGAGGCGATCCTCTACATTTTTCAAGCGAGTGTTGATGGCACCAAAACCCGAAGCTATGTTAGTATCCATAGCATTGAACCGTTCGGTAATAAGAGCCGTAAGAGCTTCATTTTTTCCAACTTGAGCTTGAGGTTCAACGGGAGGAGGAGGAGGAGGTGCTTCTCTATCAACACGTTCCCAAACATTGTTCACATAGTGAAAACTGGACTTACGAAGAGAGGACTCACCAATCCTAGACTTGCGAGGTTCCGGGGAGTCATAGGTGCAATCGAGACCAATCGTGCTAAAGATGTGGCTTAAGATCGTGCCATAAGTAAAGGATTTCAAACCATCGGTGTCAATAAGCCTAACATTATTAATCATCTCGGCAAATATGATCTTAGAAACATTTGGGCGCTCACCACGACGGAAACATTCAAGCCAAAAGTAATCAACTTGACGGATATGAGAGTATTTACCTCCGGAAGGGCGAAGGAACCATATACCATCAAGTGAAGAAAACGATCGTGCGCATCCAAGGCAAGCACTGGACCAGTGTTAGTGCCAAAGTGACGTTCATTCTCAATTCCTTCATCTTTAAGGGAAAAAGTGGACTCCAAGAGAGCAACATTAACAGTAAACTTTTTACCCAACATAAAATATTCAATCCCTACAACCTCGGTATTCGTTTCATCATTAATAAGACAAGCATTAGAGTAAAAGATGAGTACCATATGTTTGTAACGAATGTCCGGGATGATCAACAAAGGAAGAAGATCCCATTCGCTCAAACGCTCGAAGTAACGGAAAAGGAATCGCTCGAAGTTAAGGAATTCGAGATCAATGACACGTTCACGACGAACTTCGAAATCCTAGACATATTTGAAACGAGCTCACATCTCTGGAGTTTGAAGGGACTTTTGAAAAAGCTGAGCGAGATTCGGACGCATGCTCGACTCACCGGTTTGAACGGACTTACGCTTTTTTCTAGCATGTTCTGACATCCTAAAAACATTAAGCAAGCATGTTTTAAAAATTAAGTGTATGCATAGATCTTTAAATTCAATCCAATAATAAATCCCACTTAGGTTAAAAAAATTTAAAAAAAATAAAAAAAATAAAAAAAAAAACAGAAAAGAAAATACGAGTGAAATTTTTTATATTAGAATCAAAAACTTTAAGTTTTTGAAATTTTTTTTACAAGATATGGAAAACCCAAGCATAAAAACATATAATCTATACAAAAATAAAATTTTCTAACCTAAGATTCGAACATAAATTGAAAGAAAAAGAAAAAGAGGAAAAATACCTTAGTTTGGGATTTTGGGTCAATGGATGAAAATCCTTGCACAATGTTGATGAAACTTGCTTAGACTAGAGTTTTAGAAAAAAAACCCTCAAGATTTGGTGAAAAACAAAGAGGTTTAGAGGGTTTTTATAGGGAAAAAGTCGGGTTAGGGTTTTTAGGGTTTTGAAGAGTTTTAGTTTAAAGTGAATTTTAACATTAAAAGCCCTACTTAAAGTTGTTCGTGAAACCGTTTCGGAACGGTCTTGACCGTTTCGAAACGCGAGCACGAGGGTTTGACTGTTTTCAGAATTTCAACTGACCGTTTTGATACGGTGTTGACCGTATCGAAGCCCTGTTGACTCGTATCGAAACTCGTTTCGATACACCCCTTGGAAGTAGCAAAAACGTTTCGAAACCCTTTTGAGGCGTTTCGAACGCCCTTCTCTCAGACATGATTTTAAGGCATCCGTATCGAAACAGGTTGACTCGTTTCAATACACTTGGGCCTGGAAGTGCAGATGAGGCTCTAAAAGTGTAGAAAATTGGGATTTTCTAAGGCCTAACTTGCATGAATGAGGTGAATGAGCAGGCAAAACATATGCAAACATAAACATACTCCCCCTAGCTATAAGAATGGATAAAATTAGGAGTCAAAACACATAAACATGGTATTTCACAAGATCAAGCAATTTTAAGCACAAAAGAGGTCCTAAAGGTCAAGATATGCTAGCTAAACCTAACTCTCTCCTAAGGGACCAAAAACGCTCTTTATCTAAAGGTTTTGTAAATATATCCGCTAATTGGTTCAAGGTGTCAACATATTCTATAACAACATCATTTTTCAAAACATGAACTCTAATGAAATGATGTCTAATTTCTATGTGTTTAGTTCTAGAGTGTTGGATGAGATTCTTAGTGAGACAAATGGCACTAGTGTTGTCACACTTAAGGGGTATGGTTTCTACTTCAACACTATAATCTAAGAGTTGTTGCTTCATCCAAAGGACTTGAGCACAACAACTCCCTAAGGATATGTACTCCACTTCAGTGGTAGATAAGGCTACGCTATTTTGTTTCTTAGAGAACCAAGATACGATCATACTACCTAAGAATTGGCATGTCCCGGAAGTACTTTTCCTATCTATCTTACATCCCCTATAATCCACATCCGGATAAGCATGAAGGCTAAAGGAAGAATCTTTAGGATACCAAAGGCCTAAGGTAGGTGTGTCTCTAAGGTATCTAAAAATTCTCTTAATTGCAACTAAGTGTGATTCTTTAGGACTAGCTTGGAACCTAGCACACAAGCAAACACTGAACATAATATCCGGTCTACTTGCGGTAAGGTAAAGCAAAGAACCTATCATGGATCATTAAAGCTTAGAATCAACACACTTACCTCCTTCATCTTTGTCAAGCTTTATTGAAGAACTCATAGGAGTGGCTTGAGGTTTTGTATTCTCCAAGCCAAACTTTTTGAGCATATCATTCACGTACTTAGCTTGATTTATGAATGTGTCATCTCTCCTTTGTTTGATTTGGAGTCCCAAAAAGAATGAGAGCTCCCCCATCATGCTCATCTCGAACTCACCTTGCATTAGCTTAGAAAATTCTTTACAATAACACTCATTAGTAGAACCCAAAATGATATCATCAACATAAATTTGAACTACTAAGATGTCATTGTTATATCTTTTTATGAAGAGTGTAGCATCCACCTTTCTCTTTTCAAAACCCTTTTCAATTAAGAAATTTGAAAGTCTCTGATACCAAGCTCTAGGAGCTTGTTTTAAACCATAGAGAGCTTTTGTAAGTTTAAACACATGGTTTGGAAATTTTGAATCCTCAAAACCCGGTGGTTGTTCAACATACACTTCTTCATTTATAAAACCATTTAAAAAGGCACTTTTCACATCCATTTGAAAAATCTTGAAATTATGATAACATGCAAATGCAAGCAACATCCTAATAGCTTCCATTCTAGCTACGAGTGCATAAGTCTCATCAAAATCAATTCCTTCTTCTTGGGTATAGCCTTGAGCAACAAGCTTAGCCTTGTTTCTCACTATATTACCACTTTCATCTAATTTATTCCTAAAAACCCATTTTGTACCTATAGTAGATTGATCTGTAGGCCTTTCAATTAATGTCCAAACTTTACTCCACTCAAATTGATTTAATTCCTCTTGCATGGCCAAAATCCAAAAATCATCTTTTAAAGCTTCTTTAATATTTTTAGGCTCAATGCATGAAAGAAATGCAACATGATTCATTAATTTGAGAGAGGATCTAGTGGTTACCCCCTTGGATGGATCGCCCAAGATTTCACCACCTTTGACATAGTTTAACTTCATTGGGTAAGAAACCTCCCTTTCCTCAAGAGCCAAGTCCTTCGAGGCTTCAAGAGGTGGATCTTGTGTATCCTCATCTTTAGTTGGAACCTCGTCCACCTTTGACGTTTGTCCTCCATCAATGGCATCAAGGATTCCTACATCATCATCATCACAAGATTCCTTCCTCGGAAGGAGGTTATCATCGAAAACAACATGTATAGACTCTTCAACTACTAGAGTTATTTTAATAAATACACGATAGGCTTTAGAGTTTAAAGAGTACCCTAAGAAAATAGCTTCATCACTTTTAGCATCAAATTTACCTAAGTTTTCTTTACCATTATTCAAAACAGAACACTTGCAACCAAAAGGATGAAAATAGCTAATGTTAGGCTTCTTAGATTTTAAAATCTCATAAGGTGTTTTCTTCAAAATTGGCCTAATCATTACTCGATTTATAATATAGCAAGCGGTATTTGTGGCTTCCGCCCAAAAATATTTAGGTAAATTATTTTCGCAAAGCATGGTTCTAGCCATTTCTTCTAAAGTTCGATTTTTCCTCTCAACTACCTCATTTTGTTGAGGAGTGCGAGGTGCGGAAAAATTGTGGCTAATCCCATTTTCATTTAAAAACTTATCGAAACCTAGATTTTGAAATTCGGTTCCATGATCACTTCTAATGTGAGAAATTTTAAGTTCAAGATCATTTTGAGTTTTTTAGAAAATGTGATGAATTTTTCTAAAGCCTCATCCTTTGTACTTAAGAATAGAACCCAAGTAAACCTAGAATAGTCATCTACAAGCACAAAAGCATATGATTTTCCACCCAAGCTCATTGTTCTAATAGGCCCAAAAAGATCAATATGAATCAATTGTAAACATCTACTAGTAGAGACATCATTTATGGATTTAAAGGAAGTTCTATGTTATTTACCCTTTGAACATGCATCACAAATTTTATCATTAGAAAATTTAAGTTTGGGTAAACCTCTAACTAAATTAAGGGAAATTAATTTCTCTAAGACACTCATGCTAGCATGTCCTAATTTTCTATGCCAAAGCCATGAGTCATGTTCATCATGTGCAACTAAGCATGTAGGAGATGAATGAATGTCATCTAGATGTACCATGTATATGTTTCATATGCGATGACCAATGAGCATTAGTTGATTTGTTTTAATGTTTACAATTTTGCAACCACTTTTATCAAATAAAACATTAAAATCCTTGTCACATAATTGAATAATACTCAATAAGTTATGTTTAAGACCGTTGACATACAAAACATTTTCAATGAAAATAGAAGAGTGATTATCAATGGAGCCTATTCCTTTAATGTGGTCTTTGGAGTTGTCACCGAAAGTTACCACTCCACCATTCTTTGGCTTTAGTTCCACAAATCTACTCTTGTCACCGGTCATGTGTCTTGAGTATCCACTATCAAGGTACCAAGAATTTTTGCTTGAAGCTTTAGCGTTGTAGAAATGCTCCCCCTACAAACAAAGAGATTAGGCCTTGATTTTTGGTACCCAAATCATTTTGGGTCCATGAGTGTTAGCCTTCAACATTTTGGTTCCCTTAGGAATCCAAGAAGCAATAGCATTCATATTATTAGAAATATGAGTTCCTTAGGAACCCAAACACTCCTAACTCTTTGACCTCTAGATTGCTTATTAAAATTTCTTTGTTTAGGAATAAAAGGTTTTCTTTTTACATATTGGGATTTAGAATGATTTCCTTTTTCAAAATTGTTTTTCCCAATAGCAATTGATGTTTTAAGATTATCCACTTCCTTTGTGTGATAATCTTGAAAATCGGAAAGAAGTTTTTCAAGTTCAAGATTTTTTGTTTTAAGATCATTTGAAAGATTTACTAAAAACAAAACTTTCTTTTCCAATTCGGAGTTAGCTTTAGAAAATGTCTCATTTTGATTTTTCAAATCGGAAATGGTTTTCTTTTTTTCAAAATGGATTCTTTGTATTTTCCTACTAACTCATCATAAACCTCTTGCAATTCATCATAAGCATCTTGAAGTTCATCAAAAGTAAAATCAAAATTGGATAAGTTGGAATTTACCTTTGGTTCATCATCAATGGCCATGAGACATAGATTGGCCACTTCCTCCTCTACCTCGGATGACTCATCGTCACTCCAAGTGGCTATTTGAGCTTTGAGCTTGTTCTTCTTCCCAAATCTCTTCCTCTTCAATTGAGGACATTCGGAACGGACGTGACCCGGTTTCTTGCATTTATAACAAGTGATTTGGTCCTTCTCCTCTTCCTTGCTCTTACTCTTGAAGTCTCCCTTTCTAATGAACTTTCTTCCACGATTTGACTTCATGAACCGAGTAAACCGTTTGGCCAACATGGCCATCTCCTCATCTTCATCCTCACTTGATTCGCTTTCTTGATGTGAAGCTTTTAGAGCGATTCCCACTTTCTTCTTCTCAACCTCCTTCTCAACTATTTTCTTCTCTTGTTCTCTTCGATTCCTCATAATCTCATGGGTAAGTAGAGATCCAACAAGAGCATCAAGCTTGAGAGTCTTCAAATCTCTAGCTTCAATAATAGCAGTTCTCTTGCCATCCCATGACTCCGGAAGAGAGTACAACAATTTTCTCACTAGTTTGTCTTCGGGGATGATCTCGCCGAACCCCTTCAATCCGTTGACAATGACCGAGAATCGATCAAACATCTTGGAGACACCTTCATCGGGATCCATCTTGAAGTTTTCATAGCTTAGAGTGAGTAGCCCAGTCTTTGTCTCCTTGACATCACTAGTTCCCTCATATGTTGTCTCGAGGGTGTCCCAAACCTCCTTGGCATTTTCGATTGAAGACACCTTAGAGTAGATATTCGAACCAAGTGTACAAAATATAACATGGAGAGCTTTGTCATTCACTTGCATCCTTCTTCTTTCATCATCCGTCATCTCGGCTTTTACCTTTGGGACGAGTCTTTCTTCATCTCTCTTTATGGGAATGTTTGGACCTTCTTCAACCACATCCCACACCATGTAGTCGGTAGACTTGATGAAAAGCCTCATCCTATTCTTCCAATATGGGTAGTTGTCCCCATTGAAGAATGGTGGCTTGGTGGTGGATTGGGACTCATAGTTCGAGGTGGATGCCATTTCTTGACTTGTTGTTGATCAAACTCTCCTAGAATCGACTCAAGAGGGTTGTAATCCTTCCAATGAGTGTAGCTCTGATACCAATTGTTGAGTTGATCAAACAATTGCAAATGGCCAAGAGGGAGTGAATTGGCAATTAAAATTTTGGTGGGAAGAATGAGTGAAAAATAAAATTGACACAAGTAGTTAGAGTGGTTCAAGTTCTCCAAAATGAACTCTACATCCACTACCTTAGTTCCCACTAAGGATTTTCAACCAATTCACTACTTGAATTCTTCCCCTTTTCTTGGATGAGGAGGTAACCTTACAAATTCGATTAAGCTTTCTACCCAAAGCTTAATCAACTCAAATTACAAAGAGAAGTTGTGGTAAACTCAAATGATTCCTCTCAAAGGATAATTTTCTACCCAATTACAATTTTAATCACCCCAAACTCACAATACAAAAAGACAATTGAAAAACACTAGAGTTGGGTACAAAAATTTGATTTTGAATAGCACAAGGGTTTGGATTTTTGCTTTGATGATGCTTGTAGGTTGAATAGTTGTTGCTGACCTTCAAAGAACTTCATTTTATATCTCCTCTATTAATTCTAGTCGTTTGGGTGGTTGGGAACATGAATAGAGCCGTTGGAACCCTCTCTCACCACCACAAATGCACTTCTGCAGCTACCCGTTTCGGAACACGGGAACCTGTTTCGAAACGGACCAAAATAGAAAGAGCCGTTGGGGTTGCATTTAAGAGCCCGTTTCGAAATGGATTGAACTCGTTTCGAAACACTTTTGCCACTGTCAAGGGTCGTTTCGAAACAGCATGAGCCCGTTTTGAAACACCCTAACGGTTTCTTAAAACTCAGTTAAAAACATTGCAACGGTCATAATTTTCAAATCAAAATGAAGAACAGTTTCGAAACATTTGAAGTCGTTTTGATACGGGTTCATATGTTCTAAAGCCGTTCCGATACGCGTTTCAGAATAGGGGTCGACAGTGGTGAAATAGTTTCGAAACTTAGGCCGTTTCGAAACAGCGACTTGAAAAACACTCTCTCGGCTTTAAAACACTTAGAAAATATTTGAAAACTTTAGTTTTTAACTTTGGCATATTCTGAAAATCATATGGGGATGTTTGAGGACTTAAAAATTCGTTTTGACATTTTCAATTTAGTCCTTAAGTTCTTTAGTTATATCAAAATTAAAATATCGGTTTCACAGGCATAATAAAACTAAAAGAATTAGAAGTGTATGAGTTCCTAAAGAACTTGTCAAATCTAATAATCTTGATACCATGTCACCTTGGATTCCTAAGAAAACCAAGCTTTTGGGAGCTAACACTCGTGGATCCAAAATGATTTGGGTACCAAAAATCGAAGCTTAATCTCTTTGTTTATATAGGGAGCATTGATACAAGGTTAAAGCACAAAGCGAAAACTCATGGTACCTTGATAGTGGATGCTCGAGGCACATGACCAGAGACAAGAGTGGATTCATGGATTTAAAGCCAAAAAGTGGAGGAGTAGTGACATTTGGTGACAACTCCAAAGGCCACATTGAAGGTATTCGCTCTATAGGTACTCTACTATACTCATTGAAAATGTATTGTATGTCAATGGTCTAAAACACAATTTATTGAGCATTAGTCAATTGTGTGATAAAGGGTTTAATGTCTTATTTGATAAAAATGAATGTAAAATTGTTGACATTAAATCAAATAATATAATGCGCATTGGTCATCGCATAGGTGACATATATATGATACATCTAGATGACATTCATTCATCCCATGCATGTTTTGTTGCTCAAAATGAAAATGATGCATGGTTATGGCATAGGAAACTAGGACATACTAGCATTAGTGTTTTAGAGAAATTAGTTTCCCTGAATCTAGTTAGAATCCTACCCAAGATTAAGTTCTCAAATGATAAAATATGTGATTCATGCTCTAAGGGTAAACAACATAAAGCATCCTTTAAATCCATTAATGATGTGATAACACTAGGGAGTATCTCTAAGTATTGGCAAGTTCCCGAAGCCGAGTTCCCGAAGTACTTTTCCTATCAATTTTACAACCCCCATAATCCGCATCCGAATAAGCACGAAGGTTAAAGGTTGAGTCTCGAGGATACCAAAGACCTAAACAAGAAGTATCTCTAAGGTACCTCAAGATCATTTTAACGACTATAAGGTGAGACTCTCTGGGACTAGATTGAAACCTAGCACACAAGTAAACACTAAACAATATTTCCGGTATACTTGCGGTAAGGTAAAGAAAAGATCTAGTCATAGAGCGATAAAGTTTAGAGTCAACACACTTACCTCCTTCGTCTTTGTCAAGCTTTGTAGATGAGCTCATTGGTGTAGCTTGAGGCTTTGCTTGCTCCAAGCAAAACTTCTTGAGCATATCTTTCACGTACTTCGCTTGATTTATGAAGGTGTCATCCTTCCTTTGTTTGATTTGGAGTCCCAAAAAGAATGAGAGCTTCACCATCATGTCATCTCAAATTC
Organism: Hibiscus tridactylites; assembly: GCA_958450335.1. Classification (NCBI taxonomy): domain Eukaryota; kingdom Viridiplantae; phylum Streptophyta; class Magnoliopsida; order Malvales; family Malvaceae; genus Hibiscus; species Hibiscus tridactylites. The sequence continues at coordinate 21,193,594 of OY288284.1, read as the reverse complement.
ACCATGCATTAACTTAGAAAACTCTTTGCAATGACACTCATTAGCAGATCCAAATATAAAATCATCAACATATATTTGCACTACTAAGATGTCGTTTTTATATCTTTTTATGAAAAGTGTAGTGTCCACCTTACCTTTTTCAATTATAAAGTTTGAGAGCCTTTCATACCAAGCCCTAGGAGCTTGTTTTAAACCATAAAGGGTTTTGGTTAATTTAAAAACTTGATTTGGAAATTTTGAATCCTCAAAACTCGGTGGTTGTTCCACATACATTTCTTCATTTATAAAACCATTTAAAAATGCACTTTTCACATCCATTTGAAAAAGCTTGAAATTATGATAACATGCATATGCAAGCAACATCCTAATAGCTTCTATTCTAGCTACGGGTGCATAGGTTTCATCAATATCTATTCCCTCTTATTGAGTGTAACCTTAAGCAACTAGTATATCTTTGTTTCTCACTATGTTACCACTTTCATCTAGTTTATTCCTAAACACCCATTTAGTTCCTATAGTTTATTGATTACTAGGCCTTTCAACTAATGTTCATACATTACTTCTCTCAAATTGGTTTAACTCTTCTTGCATGGCCATAATTCAAAAATCATCTTTTAATGCTTCTTTAATGTTCTTAGGCTCAATGCATGAGATAAAAACAACATGATTCATGAGTTTGAGAGAAGATCTAGTAGTTACCCTCTTGGATGGATCACCCAAGATTTCACCACATTTGACATAGTTCTACTCCCTTGGGTAGCTCACTTCCTTTTCCTCAAGAGCCAAGTCTTTCAAGGCTTCAAGAGGTGGATCTTGTGCATCTTCTTCTTTAGTTGGAATCTCATTCTTCTTTGAAGTTTGTCCTCCATCAAAGGCATCAAGGATTCCTATATTATCATCATCACAAGATTCCTTCCTCGGAAGGAGGTTATCATCAAAAACAACATGTATAGATTCTTCTACAACTAAAGTTCTTTTGTTAAACACACGATAAGCTTTAAAGTTTAATGAGTAACCTAAAAAAATAGCATCATCACTTTTTGCATCAAATTAACCTAAATTTTCTTTTCCATTATTTGAAACAAAACACTTGCAACCAAAAGGATGAAAATAGCTAATGTTAGGCTTTTCCGATTTTAAAATCTCATAAGGAGTTTTCTTTAAAATAGGCCTAATCATTACTCGGTTAATAATATAGCAAGCGTTGTTAGTGGCTTCCGCCCAAAAATGTTTAGGTAAATTGTTTTCACAAAGCATGGTTCTAGCCTTTTCTTGTAAAGTCTGATTTTTCCTCTCAACTACCCCATTTTGTTGAAGAGTTCGAGGTGCCGATTTTTTTGGCTAATATCATTTTCATTTAAAAACTCTTCAAAACCTTGATTTTGAAATTTGGTTCCATGATCACTTCTAATGTGAGAAATCTAAATCTCAAGATCATTTTGAGTTATTTTTGAAAATGTGATAAAGTTTTCTAAAGCCCCATCCTTGGTGCTTAAAAAGAGAACCCAAGTATATCTAGAGTAATCATCAAAAAGCACAAAGGCATATGGTTTTCCAGCCAAGCTAGTGGTCCTAATTGTAAAAATCTACTAGTAGAGACATAATTAATGGATTTAAAGGATGTTTTATGTTGTTTACCCTTAGAGCATGAATCACATATTTTATCATTTGAGAACTTAATCTTGGGTAGGCCTCTAACTAGATTCAGGGAAACTAATTTTTCTAAAACACTAATGCTAGTATGTCCTAGTTTCCTATGCCATAACCATGCATCATTTTCATTTTGAGCAACAAAACATGCATGGGATGAATGAATGTCATCTAGATGCATCATATATATGTCACCTATGCGATGACCAATGCGCATTATATTATTTGATTTAATGTCAACAATTTTACATCCATTTTTATCAAATAAGACATTAAACCCTTTATCACACAATTGACTAATGCTCAATAAATTGTGTTTTAGACCATTGACATACAATACATTTTCAATGAGTATAGTAGAGTGATTACCTATAGAGCGAATACCTTCAATGTGGCCTTTGGAGTTGTCACCAAATGTCACTACTCCTCCACTTTTTGGCTTTAAATCCATGAATCCACTCTTGTCTCTGGTCATGTGCCTCGAGCATCCACTATCAAGGTACCATGAGTTTTCACTTTGTGCTTTAACCTTGTAGCAATGCTCCCCATATAAACAAAAAGATTAAGCTTTGATTTTTGGTACCCAAATCATTTTGGATCCACGAGTGTTAGCTCCCAAAAGCTTGGTTTTCTTAGGAATCCAAGGTGACATGGTATCAAGATTATTAGATTTGACAAGTTCTTTAGGAACTCATACACTTCTAATTCTTTTAGTTTTATTATGCCTGTGAAACCGATATTTTAATTTTGATATAACTAAAGAACCTAAGGACTAAATTGAAAATGTCAAAACGAATTTTTAAGTCCTCAAACATCCCCATATGATTTTAAGAATATGCCAAAGTTAAAAACTAAAGTTTTCAAATATTTTCTAAGTGTTTTAAAGCCGAGAGAGTGTTTTTCAAGTCCCTGTTTCGAAACGGCCTAAGTTTCGAAACTATTTCACCACTGTCGACCCCTGCTCTGAAACGTGTATCGGAACGGCTTTAGAACATATGAACCCATATCGAAACGACTTCAAACGTTTCGAAACTGTTCTTCATTTTGATTTGAGAATTATGACCGTTGCAATGTTTTTAACTGAATTTTTAGAAACCGTTAGAGTGTTTCGAAACGGGATCATGTTGTTTCGAAACGACCCTTGACAGTGGCAAAAGTGTTTCGAAACGAGTTCAATCCATTTCGAAACGGGCTCTTAAATGCAAGATAGTGTAGATCTATCTACCACCGAAGCCGAGTACATATCTTTAGGGAGTTGTTGTGCTCAAGTCCTTTGGATGAAGCAACAACTCTTAGATTATGGAGTTAAAGTTGAAACCATACCCCTTAAGTGTGATAACACTAGTGTTATACGCCTAACCAAAAATTCCATCCAACACTCTAGAACCAAACATATAGAAATAAAGCATCATTTCATTAGAGATCATGTCCTTAAGCAAGATGTTGTTATAGAGTATGTTGACACCTTGAACCAACTAGCGGACATTTTTTCCAAACCTCTAGACAAAGAGTGTTTTTGGTCCCTTGGGAGAGAGCTAGGTCTAACTATCCTATCTTGACCCTTTAGGACTCTTTTGTGAAAATGCATGTTTATGTGTTGTTGATCTTGATAGAAACCATGCTTATAGCTAGGGGGAGTTTGCTTCTATTAGTATATGCTTAGACATCATCATTCATCAATTGCCTACATTTAGAAGATGTTAAAGTCAAGCATTTGGTTGTTCTAAAAGCCACAAATGCATTTCTGGCATAAGGTATCGATGTGGCCTTATGCGTATCGATACGAGTCCTTTATTAGTTGACTAGACTGCATTTTCTCTCTTGCGGGTACCGATACGGTTAAACCTATTCTGATACGTGTTGTGAACGTTTTGATACGGATGTCATCCGTTTTGATACGGTCCCTTTACACGCATATACAGGGAATTACCATTTTACCCCCGTATCGATACTCGATCGCGCAGACTGCTACTTAATTGCATTAAAAGAGTTTCACTTTTACCAAAACTAAATTTTCAAAACCCTAGTCGATTTTCCTCTATAAAAAGCCTCTAAATCCCTCATATTATCACCGCAAAACTTAAAATCTCTTGAGGGTTTTTCTAAATCAAGCCAAATTCTTAAGGCTCTTCATCAAATTGGTGCACAATCTTCTTCCATTGTTCCCTATCTCATATCAAGGTTTAAAACTCTTTTTCTTTTTATTTTCTTTATGATTTTCGTTTTTAAATTCTCTTGTTTTGTTTTTTCTTTTTCAAAAACAGATTTTATCAAACTTATTTTTGTTTTTGTTTTGACTTTCAATCTTTTTAAAACCTTGATTATTGATTTACATGGGATTGAATGAGAAAAATAATGCATACACATTGTTTTGATCAATTTTTCTAGACTTATGGCACCCAAAAAGAGAGCGCGTACTACAAGCGAAGTTGGTGAAGGATCCAATCCTGGTGATGACACTCATCCTAACTTAACTCTTATTTATCAACAGTGCTTTAGAACTCCCGGAGAACTCACTTACTTCCGATCTTTTCAAAACTATAAGATTCATCCGGGGAGGGTAATTTTCGTTCCTTTTCTTAATTCGGAGTGCTTCAAGTTTTTCTATTTGCCTTTGCTCCAAGAATGGAAGTTCATGGAATTTATATAAATTCCGAAATTTTTGTTTCGCAATTTGGTTTTGATATTTTATGCTAATGCCAAGTGTGTTGCCGATCCCTAGGGTAATATTGTTACCGTTAACTCCTATCTCATGGGAAAAAAGATTGTCGTAGATGTTCCATCCCTTTGTGTTGTTTTTTAGTTTGAGGATGAGGGTATCGAAGATGAGAATTCTCTAAGACATGTTTTTTTTTTGGGGGGGGGGGGGGTTCTGTGACCGTGCTCAATGCTCACGGTCAAATCCTTCACTTGATGATTACTTGGTGGTTTAGACCTTCGGAAGGAAAATATTCAACCATCCGCCAAGTTGATGACTTTTGGATTTCGTGCTTTCGCCAGAGACAACAACCAAACCTTGCTTGCTTCATGTTTGCAGAGATTGTCTTTCTCGTGCAACATCGTCCTACAACTCTTGTCACTTCATTCACCTATGGTACCGTCTTGAGTTATTTCTTCACTCAAAAGGAGATTGATTGCTCTCACGACTATCCTACACCCCTTACTGATCCCATTGATGAGAGATCTATTTCTAGAAGAAATTTCATTACTTCAATGGTAGTAGGCTTTGCATCTCCGAGCTTTCTAGTGATACGATTCTGGAAGAGATTACCAATCCTCAAGCACCTCAAGCTCCTCCTCCTCCATCCATGGATGCTCTTATGACTTTTCTCAATGAACAATTCATGGGCCTACGCACGGGGATTGCTTCTAAGGATCAAGTCATGAATTCGGGGTTTGTCGCCATAGACACACGCTTTCGCCAGAGACAACAACTAAACCTTGCTCGCATCATGTTTGCGGAGATTGTCTTTCTCGTGCAACATCGTCATACAACTCTTGTCACTTCATTCACCTATGGCACCGCCTTGAGTTATTTCTTCACTCAAAAGGAGATTGATTTCTCTCATGACTATCCTACACCCCTTACCGATCCCATTGATGAGAGATCTCTTTCTAGGGGAAATTTCATTACTTCAATGATAGTTGGCTTCGCATCTCCGAGCTTTCTAGTGATGCAATTTCAGAAGAGATTGCCAATCCTCAAGCTTCTGAAGAACCTCAAGCTCCTCCTTCTCCATCCATGGATGCTATTATGACTTTTGTCAATGAACAATTCATGAGCCTACGCACGGGGATTGCTTCTACGGATCAAGTAATGAATTCGAGGTATGTCGCTATAGACACACGTTGCACAAGCCTAGAAGATCGTGTGACAAATGTGGAGAAGCTATCTCATCTATTGAGGTCGGGCACAACTCGATGAACATCTCTCTCACGGCCTTTCATGATGAGTGGCATCAATCTAAGAGGAATGATGATGATGCCAACGAAGATGACGATGAAGATGATGAAGATGATGATGGAGAAGAGTAGTAGATTGTCTTTGCATTCTATTCATGTCATTTAGGATTTCTAGTTTATGCACTTTGAATTATGTTCTTAGGATTAAGTTTACCTTTTAAAACTTTTGCTTTGATTATTGTTTTGATTTTATCTTGACGTTTCTTTATTTATGAACTTAATGTTTATCTATTATATGTTGCTTGGTTATTGATTATGCCTTTAGCCTATGTCTCTTATTTTTTATCTAACAAAAAGGGGGAGAGGGAACAAGCTCACTTCAATCTTTAAACTTAAAATTTACCTAGCCTAACATTAAGGGGGGAGTTATTTTCCAAAGTTTTTTAAAAGTCTTAAAAATTTCAAGTTTTCATTTTGTTGTATCAAAAAGGGGGAGATTGTAAAACCTATGTTTGATTTTGATATAACAAAGTGTTTTAAGGATTAAATTGAAAAACTTGAAATAGATTTTTAAGTCTCTCAAAAGGTTTCAAATTAACAAGGCTTTACTCTAGTTTGAAAAACTCAAACTCCAAAATATTTTCTAAATGATCCAAGGCCAAACTATTGAAAATTATCTATGTGTATCGATGCGCTCCTTGCTGTATCGATACCTTTTTTACAAACTTGGCCACTGGAGAAATCCATTTCGATACGCCCCTTATCGTATCGAAAAAGGGTATCGAAACAAATTGCATCTGTATCGATACACTCTCACTATAAAATCAGATGGAGTTTGAATGGCGTACTGATACGGTCTCACCCGTATCGATACGGTTTAAAAGGAATTTTAAATTCAGAAGCCTTAAATGCTTTTGACCGTTAGGCGTCATATGGTAGGTAACAAATTTTTTAAAGAGTTGGTTAACTCGTACCGATACGCTCTTACCCGTATTGATACAAATTCTTCCAGTGAGCTTTGTGGGAGAAATTGCATCGTTACAGTCTTGCCCGTACCGAAACACTTCCCTAACCCATACCGATACACCTACATGCGTATAGATACACCCCTCTTGTAATTATGCAACAGCTCTTTATGTTTTGAGACATGTATCGATACGGATCCCCGCGTACCGATACGGTAGGGTGCAGAAGTGCATTTATGGTGAAAAGAGATGATTCCAACAGCTATAATCAATTCCCTAACCACCCAAATGGCTAGAATTAATGGAGAAGGTATAAAATCAAGCCTATTGAAGACCAGCAACAACTATTGCATCCAAGAGAAACATATATACAAAAATCCAAGCTCAAAGTGCCTAATTTCTGATTTTTGTAAAATCCCAAATTGAGTTTAGTATAATTCCTATCTTGTATTCAAATTTGGGTTGAGTGCTTGTATCAAAAGGGGAAAATTTGTATTGTGAGATATTCTACTTGCCTTAAGATTCTTCTTTGTATCCTAGTGAGGGTTTCGTCAAATTTTGGGTAGAAAATTTGACCGGTATTGTAAAGGTTACCTCCTAAGCCTAGAAAAGGGGAAGAGCAATTAGTGAATTGTTGGAAAATCCTTAGTGGTAGCTAAGGTAGTGGATGTAGAGTTCATTTGGAACATGAACCACTCTAAATTTCCTTGTTCTTAAATTTTAGTCATTCCACTTTCTCGAATAAAATTTTAAAAACCCAATTCACCCCCTCTTGGCTTTGATCAATCCATTGATCCACTCAACAACAAGATTGTTCCTTGTAGAAAATTTCTAATACCTCATCGATCTTGTAACGCCCATGTTTTTGGGTCTAGATGTTTTAGACATCGGATCGGGTCGGTCGGAAATGGTACGAATCGTATTAGGTGGTTTAGGGAAATCAAGGACCGGAAAAGGATAAAACTATGACAAAAATTGCTAAAATCCTATAAAATCATGTTTGAGAAGTAGATCAAATCATGTCTAGGCCAAGCTAAGGGAGTTACATTTGTTCGTATCAGAGCCATGTTACGAAAGAATTGGGAACGATGGTAAGTGGAATTAGTATGTTTTGATGTTTGATTAAATATTAGTGGCATGTTGTCTGAAAAATCATGTTTTTGGTCGAATATTGGTGTTATGCTATGCTTGGTTGTTATGAATTATATGAGAGTTAAAAATGATTGTATGTTGCTTATTGTGGATGAGATAAAGCATGATGGTTGCGATAGGCTATTGTATGTTATGTTATGCTTGAAGGAAATCGGGGTGCCCATTGCCTTATTACACTAGTTGAATGTTTTAAATTGGTTTGTGAACTTGGATCCTTGCTTGAGGCTGGCCTAAATCATGGTTTGATTTGTTTTTGTTATGCCTTGTTAAAAATAGCACAATGGGTCCGAGGAGAGAGCTTAGATCGAATACAATCGTGCCTGCGCCTAAGCATGGAAATCAAGGTAATCAGGGGGTTGAGAAACCAGCTGATGAGACTCTACCTCCACCACCACCACTTGGAGGTGGGAACTCGGAGCAACATGGACAGGCTGGTCCAGGTTCGGGTGATCTAACGCCGCTGGTTCCGGCGATCACCAGAGCGTTTCAGGCTGTGGTAGCTGGAGCGCAAGTTCAGGCACCTGCAGCTAGGCTGATGGGCTTGCCTTTGGAAAGGCTGCAGAATTTGGGAGCTGTTGAGTTCCATGGTATGTCTCCCGAGGAATCGGAGGCATGGTTAGCTAGTATGATCCACATTATGGATCAGATGGGCTGCAATGATATGCGCAAGCTGGGATGTGCAGTTTCCTTACTCTAGGGTGATTCTTATAATTGGTGGATGACTATCACCGCTGGAATGGAACCCAATGAGGTGGATTGGGAGTTCTTTCGGAGTGCCTTTAGGAAGAAGTATCTTGGTGTGAGATACTTGGATGAAAAGAAGCGCGAGTTCATGTCGCTTGTGCAAGGAAGTTTTTCGGTGGCTGAGTACGAGGTCCAGTTCGTACGTCTAAGCCAGTATGCCCCTGAGTTGATGCCGAGTGTGAGGCATCGTTGTGATCGCTTCCGGAAAGGCCTTGTGCAGGAAGTGAAGACCTTTATGTTGGCTGCAGACTACATGGATTTTGATGTGCTCGTATTTCAAGCTAAGGACATCTAGCAGAGTTCAGGTCTCATATCTCGTGGACGTGGTTCTAGCTCTGGTTAGAGAGAAGCTGATTTTAGTTCCGGAGGTAGACGGAACAAAAGAGGACGAGATATGAGGCATCAGCCTGATGTGCGGTGAGGTGTTATAGGGCGTGGTGGACAGGCTCATGGTGGACGAGTGAGGTCTGAGCAGCACACGTGTTAGACGTCTCGATCGAGGGACCATCTGGTGCGAGATTGTCCACGTGCTGCTAGAGAGGCACAAGCTCATGTTGCGGTGACAGGGAATTGTTGCTGGAACTGTTGTAACGCCCCGGTTTTGGGCTTAGAAGCTTTTGGCTTGGACCGGTTCGGTCAAAGTGCTGTTCGAATATAAAAAGGTGAAATTAGGAAAGCCTAGTTCGGGTTGAATTAAAAATATGGGAAAATGTTCTAAAATCCTCTTTTAATATATATAAGTGAACTGTGAAATCAATTTTACAAAATGAGGTTTGTAAGGGTGACATTTTGGCTAGTGACCAAAATGTAATTTTTGAAAACTGCGTGACTGTTTTAGAAAGGATTGAAACTTTGAATCTTTAAGGAGCTATTTACCCAAAGGGAGTTTCTCCAGATTTTTCTAAGATATTAAATGATTTAATTCTGATTTTTAAACAAAAGAAAAGTGGATGGAAGTTATTTCTAACTAATTTTTCCTAAAATCTCATTTTCCATTTTCTCTCATTTTCTCTCAAACCAAACATCTTTCTCCAGAGTTTTTCCTCTAATTTTGTCTCCTAAATATCCCTTTTCAACTCTCTTTTGATTTCAAATCATCTCATCAACAAAACCTCACCAATTGCTAATTGGATCTTCAAGCTTTTGGTTCTAAAAATGGAGAAATTCAAGTTTGGAGGTAAGAACGTCCTTCTCCTCTAAACTCTCAGTTCTTTACTGAAATTCCTAAGTTCTCAATCCTTAATTGATGATTTATAAATGGTTTTAAAGTTGTGTAATGGATCTTGGCTTTATATGCAAGATTTGGTGATTTTTGAATAATTTTCGTATGATCTGATTGGGCTGTGTTTTAAGGTGTTAATTTGATGTTAAATGAATGTTAATTTGATAAGGAATTGAGTTTTAATTAATGCAATCCCGGATAGGTTGAATTTCCTAAGTTTAGCTTGTGATTCTTGGTTGTTTTGGAGTGATCTTGTGGATCTGTTGTTGCTGGAGGTATAAGGATGTTGTTAGGTCCTTTTTAGATGTTAAATGATGTTTAAGGATGTTTAGTTTTGATGGATCTTAGCTGGGCAATGTTGAGGAGTTGTTTGGATGTATTTTCAGTTGTGTTTGGTGGCCGAAAATGGAGTATGGATGAGAGCAGCGAGTTTAGGTGCTTTCATTGAAGCTATTAATGCATGATGATGCATTAATCCTCTGCTTTGATGTGTTTAAAACAGGGGAGTCATCTTTTGATCCAAGTGGTGGTGATCCGGAAGCTTGATTGGTGTTTCGGCAAGAAGCGAAACGGAATCGGTGAGTGGAATTTGGTTTTCGGCTTTGAAACCAGTGTTTTGGAGGTTTGGGAGCTTAGTTTAAGTCTAAGCAACTTAGCTAAGCTCAAGAGTAAGTTTTCGGATAAACTCTCTTGGTGATGGCCATGGTTTTGGTTGTATGCAATGTGGTTGTTTGCATGTGTTTAAATCTGTTTTGAAAGCATATCTAGCATGTTTATTTGCTGTGATTTAAAGCCATGTGTTGAAGGATGCTCAAGGTAAGAGTTCCTTGTTTTTGAACATTGTTTAAATGTGGTTTGATGCTTAAAGATGCATGATGTTATGGCTTTATAAAATGCTTTAAAACAGTGAGATATTGACGATATTGATGCATATTGGCAAGTGATGGTTAAGGTCACAAAGGTGGTTAAAAGTCCTTGTGTGAGCCTTGTTATTAAAGAACATCAAGGTGGTTAAAAGTCCTTGGATGGTTCTTGGTTAAGATCATCAAGGTGGTTAAAATTCCTTGGATGAGTCTTGTATATTTTAAGAGCAATATGGTGTTTAAAAGTCCATAGTTGACTCTTGGTTAAGGTTACAAAGGTGGTCAAAATTCCTTGTGTAAGCCTTGTTACTTAAGAACATCAAGGTGTTTAAAAGTCCTTGGATGGTTCTTGTTAAGGACACAAAGGTGTTTAAAAGTCCTTGTGTGGTCCTTGCCATGGTGTTTAAAAGTCCATGGGTCCATGGTGTTTAAAAGTCCATGGGGTTAAGGACACAATGGTGTTTAAAAGTCCATGTGTGGTCCTTGGTTATTATAAGATCACAATGGTGTTTAAAAGTCCATGTGTGAATCTTATGTGAAATGTATCACTTGTTGCCAATATGACTTGTTATGAAATTGAAGCATGTATTGCTTGTTTGAAATGCTTATGAGCATGTGCAAATGATGATTGGATTAACGGTTTATACATGTGTTTTGAAAATGCATTATTGTGTGGTTTTAATGAGCATGCCTCACTAAGCTTTTGCTTACGCTCTCTCTCTTTTCTTAAACCAATAATGCAGAGCATTAAGGTGCATTGAGGGCAGCAAGGAAGGCAAGCAATCAAGTGGAAGCTAAGCTCATGTATGGGAAGGTTTTTCTTAAACACTTTTAGCTTTTGGCATTTGGCAATGGGGGACCTATATGGATGTTTTGGGAGATGTTTTGAACTCCCTAAGTTTGTTAAATGTTGTCAATAATGCTGGAACATGTAATTGGCCATTATGTGATTAGTTTGGAGGTTTAATGCTTGAATGGTTTGTTAAGTAGGAAGTATGCCATTAGAATTGGGGCTTTTTTTAGTTGATGCTATAATGATGGTTGATTGATGCAAATATGTTCCTTGTATGTTGTATGTCTTGCTGGTAAAGTTTGGTAGCATTTGGAGCATGTTTGGTAAGTCAATTGTGTGTTTTAGCAGCCAATTTTATGCAATATGTGCAGGCCGTATCGGAACGGGAGCTACCGTTTCGGAACGGGTGCCCTGTAGTGGCCCAGGCGTCCGAAACGGAAGGTACCGTTCCGAAACAGAATTGCCTCTGCCAGGCCTCGTTTCAGAACCCGTTGCGGAACGGTCCCGCGTTTCGAAACAGGCTCTCCCTGTTTCGGAACATCCGACCGTTGGGGGCTGACATGGGCGGTTATATGTTTTGAAATGTTTGCATTTTGGTCCTGAAACTTGTTTTTACAATTGTATGAGTTTGGGATGTCCGTTTGAGCTGAAATTTGACCGAGAAGCATGAAAACTGACTAATTACAAGTTGGTAACTTTAATTTGAGTTAAGTCCTTATAATTTGCAGAATTTACATTTTGGTCCCTAAAGTTCTATTTTGTGCAATTGGGTCCCTGAATGTTCTCTGATGGTTATGATATTTGAGTATGCTGTTTGCATGATCATATCTAGGGTTAATGTGCATCTAGACAATTTTTAAAAAGAAAAAAAAGGGTCGTTAATCAAGGTTGACTTTGGTTTTCCCCGTGTGACTTTCTTAATCCAGGTCAACCGTCTAGGCCGGGTTAAGGGGGTTACATTTGGTGGTATCAGAGCTGAGTTCTCGAGTATTTGGGGATGATTGTGTGCATGATTGAAGTATGTATGCTATGTATGCTTGATTGTGTGAAAGCATGTTGAGTGGTTTGTGATTATGTTGCAATTATGATGTATGATGTGGTGAAGCATGTTGTGGGTACCCATTGCCAAATCAAAGCTAATGAAATGGTGTTGTTTTTAAGTAAAATGAGCTTGAGTACTTGGATTGCTTACCTTGTTGGGCCTGACTTTGTTTATTTGCATTGTGATTGCATTGTTAGAGTATGGCACCTGGTAGAGAGTTGAGGAGTAATGTGCAAGCTACGGCTCAAAATGAGAATGAGGAGAACGTTGGAAGTGCGGTTTTACCTCCTCCATCTGGTGGTGGTGGTGCTGGGGGTGAAGGAGCTGGAGCTGCAGTCGATGTTGGGGTCGCTGGACCTGAGGTTGGTCAGGGGCAAGCTATGCCTGATATGACAATGTTAGTGCAAGCTATTGCTGGTGCTTATCGAGCGGCAGTAGCTGGAGCTCAAGGAGCTGGGCATCAGGGAGATGCTGGTGTTAGACTACCCTTGGAGCGCTTACGCAGTCTAGGTGGGACTGAGTTCAGGGGTTTGTCTGTGGAAGGTTCTGAATCTTGGATGGAGAGTACCAAGAGGATCTTGGGTCAGATGAGTTGCACTGATGTGCAAAAGCTGGGGTGTGTTGTATCCTTGCTACAGGATGATGCTTATACGTGGTGGACGACCACTATTGCTGGGATGGCGGAAGCTGACATAACTTGGACATTCTTCCAGAATGTGTTCAAGAGAAGGTATCTTGGTGTAAGGTACCTGGATGAAAAGAAGCGAGAGTTCATGTCTCTTACCCAGGGGAGCATGTCTGTGGCTGAGTATGAAGTGCAGTTTGTTCGACTCAGTCAATATGCGCCTGAGCTGGTACCTGATGAGCGGGCGAGGTGCGAAAGATTCCGTTATGGTTTAGTGACGGATGTGAAGATGTATGTGATGGCTACCGAGTATGATGATTTTGATGTGTTGGTGGGCCGAGCAAAGGATATTGAGATGAACTTGGGTTTATCTGCTAGAGGTGCTGGAGCAAGTGCTGGTAAGCGGCCAGCTGAATATAGTTCCGGTGGTGGACGGAACAAGAGGGGACGTGATCAGAAGTACCAGTCTTCGGCTAAGAGAGGTGGTGGAGCACCTGCTCGGGGAAGCAATGCTAGAGCTGATCCGAGTGCTTGTTGGATTTGTGGATCACGTGGCCATATGAAGCGTGATTGTCCTCGTGCTGTGAGGGAGGTGCAAGCTCCTGTTGCGGCAGCTGGTAATGGGTGCTGGAACTGTGGATCTACGGATCACATGAGGAGGGAGTGTCCTATGTTGGCTGGTGGCCAAGTGCGTGCTCCTGTTGTTGCTGCACCGCAGAGAGGTCGTGGGCGCGGCCGTGGTAATTTTCAGCGTAGAGAGGAAGGTGGTCGAGGAGTGGCCCATGTTGTGGCTATTCAGCCTGAGGGTGGTGGTCAAGCTAGGGTGTATGCTCAGCGAGAGGGGAGAAATGACGCGGATGTGATTGCAGGTACTTTCACTTTGCAATCCTTGTCATTACTTTCCTTGATTGATTCTGGATCTACGCATTCATACATTTTGCGTGAGCATGCTGAATTGCTTGGTTTGCCTGTTGAGTCTTTGGGTGTTGGTGTTCGTGTCACTAGTTCTTTTGGTGAGACTGTTGTGACTCGAAAGCTGTATAGAAGGTGTCCTTTGGTTGTTCAAGATCATGTTTTTCATGTTGACCTTATGGAGTTGCCTTTTTATGGATTTGATGTAATCCTTGGTATGGATTGGCTTGTTGAGCATCGAGCTGTTGTGGATTGTGAAAGTAAGCGAGTTTCGTTGAAGCTTGCGGATGATTATGATGTTGTTGTGGTTGGTGAGAATGTGAAGTTTCTTGCCAATGTGGTGTCTACGTTGGAAGCAAGCCGGATGTTGAGGCAAGGTTGTGAAGCTTACCTAGCTTTTGTGATGAATCCTAGCTCTAAGGAGTTGCGTGTACAGGATATCAGGGTTGTGCGAGAGTTTCTTTGTGTGTTTCCTGAGGAGTTGCCTGGGTTACCTCCTAATCGCGAGGTGGAGTTTGGAATTGAGCTGTATGAGAATACAACTCCTGTGTCCATTACCCCTTATAGAATGGCACCTAAGGAGCTGAAGGAGCTGAAGACGCAGTTGCAAGAGTTGCTTGATCGTGGGTTCATTTGGCCGAGTGTGTCACCTTGGGGTGCACCGGTCTTGTTTGTGAAGAAGAAGGATGGCACTATGAGAATGTGCATTGATTACCGTCAGCTGAACAAGTTGACTATCAAGAATCGGTATCCTTTGCCGAGAATGGATGATCTCTTTGATCAATTTCGGGGAGCTGATGTGTTCTCTAAGATTGACTTGAGGTCAGGGTATTACCAGTTGAAGGTAAAGGATGTGGATGTGCCTAAGACAGCTTTCACGACAAGGTATGGGCATTATGAGTTCCTTGTGATGCCGTTTGGTTTGACAAATGCTCCTGCTGCTTTCATGGACATGATGAATCGTGTGTTTCATGAATACTTGGACAAGTTCGTTGTGGTGTTCATTGATGATATCCTCGTGTACTCGCGTACTGAGAAGGAGCATGAAGAGCATTTGAGGATTGTGCTGCAAGCTTTGTTGGAGAATCAGCTTTATGCCAAGCTGAGCAAGTGTGAGTTCTGGCTTAAGGAGGTGGTGTTTCTTGGGCATGTGGTTTCTGCTGAGGGGATTCGTGTTGATCCTCAGAAGATTGAGGCGGTGATGAATTGGAAGGTCCCTAAGTCTGTTCATGAGGTTCATAGTTTCCTTGGTTTGGCAGGATACTACCGGAGGTTTGTGGATGGGTTTTCTAAGATTGCTGCACCTTTAACGAAGTTGTTGCAGAAGGATGTTAAATATGAATGGACGAAAGTGAGACAGCAGGCTTTTGAGAAGCTTAAGGCAGCTTTGACGCAAGCTCCTATCTTGGTTCAACCTGAATCAGGGAAAGAGTTTGTGGTCTATAGTGATGCGTCCTATGTTGGTTTGGGATGTGTGTTGATGCAAAAGGGTAAGGTGGTGGCTTATGCATCGCGACAGTTGAAGGTGCATGAGCGCAATTATCCTACGCATGACATTGAGTTGGCTGCAGTGGTTTTTGCTTTGAAGATCTGGAGACATTATCTCTATGGTGAGAAGTGTACTGTATACACGGATCACAAGAGTTTGAGGTATCTGATGTCTCAGAAGGAATTGAATCTTAGGCAGCGGCGTTGGGTGGAGTTGCTCAAGGATTATGATCTGACGATTGAGTATCACCCTGGAAAAGCTAATGTTGTAGCGGATGCCTTGAGTAGGAAGGTAGCTGTTGAGCTAAGGGCTATGTTTGCCAGTTTGAGTATTTCGCGAGATGGTGGTCTTGTGGCTGAGTTGCAGGTGAAACCATCATTGGTTCAGTTGATCAAAGAAAAGCAGTTGCTGGATGATTCCTTGGTACCGCATGTTCAGGATATCGCGGAGGGTAGGCCTTCGGATTTCTGCTTTAATGATGATGGTGTGTTGTGTTTTGGGAGTCGGATAGTAGTGCCCAGTGATGTTGAGTTGAGGCGTACTATTCTGACTGAAGGTCATAGTAGTCCTTTTGCTATGCACCCTGGTAGTACTAAGATGTATCGTGATCTTCGTGATGAGTACTATCGGGTGGGTTTGAAGAAGGATGTTGCGGAGTTTGTGAGCAAGTGTATGGTGTGTCAGCGAGTTAAGGCTGAGCATCAGGTTCCTTCAGGGTTGTTGCAACCGTTAAGAATCCCTGAGTGGAAGTGGGAAAGGGTTACCATGGATTTTGTATCTGGTTTACCTTTGTCACCATCGAAGAAGAATTCTGTGTGGGTGATTGTGGATCGCCTGACGAAGTGTGCGCATTTCTTGCCTGTGCATACTACGTTTTCTTTGGATAAGCTTGCGGAGCTGTACATTGCTGAGATTGTGCGGCTGCATGGTGTGCCTAAGTCGATTGTGTCGGATAGGGATCCGAGGTTCACATTGCATTTCTGGCAGTGTTTGCATCAAGCTTTGGGTACAAGGTTGAATTCCAGTACATCTTATCATCCTCAGTCGGATGGTCAGTCAGAGCGTGTTATCCAGATTTTGGAGGATATGTTGAGGTGCTGCGTGATTGAGTTTCAGGGCTCTTGGGAGAAGCATTTGCCTTTGGTTGAGTTTGCTTATAACAATAGTTATCAGGCAAGTATTCAAATGGCACCTTATGAGGCTTTGTACGGGAGGAAGTGTAGGACTCCTCTTTGTTGGGCTGAAACGGTTCAGAAGTTGGTTTCGATGCCGGCTTTGTTGAAAGGAACCACCGAGAAGGTGAAGCTCATTTGTGAGCGGTTGAAGGCAGCTTCTGATCGGCAAAAGTCTTACGCAGATTTGAAGCGTAAGGAGATTGAGTATGCGGTGGGTGACCGTGTGTTTTTGAAGGTTTCACCTTGGAAGAAGGTGATGAGGTTTGGCCGGAAGGGTAAGCTGAGCCCTAGGTACATTGGACCATACGAGGTGGTTGAGCGTGTGGGTCCTGTTGCGTACAGGTTGAGGTTACCTCAAGAGTTGGAGAAGATTCATGATGTGTTTCATGTTTCTATGCTCCGGAAGTATAGATCTGATCCTTCGCATGTGATGCCTATGGAGGAAGTGGAATTGAGTCCGGATTTGACCTATGATGAGGAACCGGTGAGGATTCTGGATTCGGATAGCAAGGTTCTTCGTGGCAAAACCATTGAGTTGGTAAAGGTGCTGTGGAAGCATCGTGGTGTTGAGGAAGCCACATGGGAGCGGAAGGATGACATGCTGAAGCAGTTTCCTTATCTCTTTCCTTCAGGTAAATTTCGGGGACGAAATTTCATAAGGGGGGAGAGTTGTAACCCCCCGGTTTTGGGCTTAGAAGCTTTTGGCATGGACCGGTTCGGTCAAAGTACTGTTCGAATATAAAAAGGTGAAATTAGGAAAGCCTAGTTCGGGTTGCATTAAAAATATGGAAAAATGTTCTAAAATCCTCTTTTAATATATATAAGTGAACTGTGAAATCAATTTTACAAAATGAGGTTTGTAAGGGTGACATTTTGGCTAGTGACCAAAATGTAATTTTTGAAAACTGCGTGACTGTTTTAGAAAGGATTGAAACTTTGAATCTTTAAGGAGCTATTTACCCAAAGGGAGTTTCTCCAGATTTTTCTAAGATATTAAATGATTTAATTCTGATTTTTAAACAAAAGAAAAGTGGAGGGAAGTTATTTCTAACTAATTTTTCCTAAAATCTCATTTTCCATTTTCTCTCATTATCTCTCAAACCAAACATCTTTCTCCAGAGTTTTTCCTCTGATTTTGTCACCTAAATATCCCTTTTCAACTCTCTTTTGATTTCTAATCATCTCATCAACAAAACCTCACCAATTGCTAATTGGATCTTCAAGCTTTTTGGTTCTAAAAAGGGAGAAATTCAAGTTTGGAGGTAAGAACGTCCTTCTCCTCTAAACTCTCAGTTCTTTACTGAAATTCCTAAGTTCTCAATCCTTAATTGATGATTTATAAATGGTTTTAAAGTTGTGTAATGGATCTTGGCTTTAGATGCAAGATTTGGTGATTTTTGATTGATTTTCGTATGATCTGATTGGGCTGTGTTTTAAGGTGTTAATTTGATGTTAAATGAATGTTAATTTGATAAGGAATTGAGTTTTAATTAATGCAATCCCGGATAGGTTGAATTTCCTAAGTTTAGCTTGTGATTCTTGGTTGTTTTGGAGTGATCTTGTGGATCTATTGTTGCTGGAGGTATAAGGATGTTGTTAGGTCCTTTTTAGATGTTAAATGATGTTTAAGGATGTTTAGTTTTGATGGATCTTGGCTGGGCAATGTTGAGGAGTTGTTTGGATGTATTTTCAGTTGTGTTTGGTGGCCGAAAATGGAGTATGGATGAGAGCAGCGAGTTTAGGTGCTTTCATTGAAGCTATTAATGCATGATGATGCATTAATCCTCTGCTTTGATGTGTTTAAAACAGGGGAGTCATCTTTGGATCCAAGTGGTGGTGATCCGGAAGCTTGATTGGTGTTTCGGCAAGAAGCGAAACGGAATCGATGAGTGGAATTTGGTTTTCGGCTTTGAAACCAGTGTTTTGGAGGTTTGGGAGCTTAGTTTAAGTCTAAGCAACTTAGCTAAGCTCAAGAGTAAGTTTTCGGATAAACTCTCTTGGTGATGGCCATGGTTTTGGTTGTATGCAATATGGTTGTTTGCATGTGTTTAAATCTGTTTTGAAAGCATATCTAGCATGTTTATTTGCTGTGATTTAAAGCCATGTGTTGAAGGAAGCTCAAGGTAAGAGTTCCTTGTTTTTGAACATTGTTTAAATGTGGTTTGATGCTTAAAGATGCATGATGTTATGGCTTTATAAAATGCTTTAAAACAATGAGATATTGATGATATTGATGCATACTGGCAAGTGATGGTTAAGGCCACAAAGGTGGTTAAAAGTCCTTGTGTGAGCCTTGTTATTAAAGAACATCAAGGTGGTTAAAAGTCCTTGGATGGTTCTTGGTTAAGATCATCAAGGTGGTTAAAATTCCTTGGATGAGTCTTGTATATTTTAAGAGCAATATGGTGTTTAAAAGTCCATAGTTGACTCTTGGTTAAGGTTACAAAGGTGGTCAAAATTCCTTGTGTAAGCCTTGTTACTTAAGAACATCAAGGTGTTTAAAAGTCCTTGGATGGTTCTTGTTAAGGACACAAAGGTGTTTAAAAGTCCTTGTGTGGTCCTTGCCATGGTGTTTAAAAGTCCATGGGTCCATGGTGTTTAAAAGTCCATGGGGTTAAGGACACAATGGTGTTTAAAAGTCCATGTGTGGTCCTTGGTTATTATAAGATCACAATGGTGTTTAAAAGTCCATGTGTGAATCTTATGTGAAATGTATCACTTGTTGCCAATATGACTTGTTATGAAATTGAAGCATGTATTGTTTGTTTGAAATGCTTATGAGCATGTGCAAATGATGATTGGATTAACGGTTTATACATGTGTTTTGAAAATGCATTATTGTGTGGTTTTAATGAGCATGCCTCACTAAGCTTTTGCTTACGCTCTCTCTCTTTTCTTAAACCAATAATGCAGAGCATTAAGGTGCATTGAGGGTAGCAAGGAAGGCAAGCAATCAAGTGGAAGCTAAGCTCATGTATGGGAAGGTTTTTCTTAAACACTTTTAGCTTTTGGCATTTGGCAATGGGGGACCTATATGGATGTTTTAGGAGATGTTTTAAACTCCCTAAGTTTGTTAAATGTTGTCAATAACGCTGGAACATGTAATTGGCCATTATGTGATTGGTTTGGAGGTTTAATGCTTGAATGGTTTGTTAAGTAGGAAGTATGCCATTAGAATTGGGGCTTTTCTTATTTGATGCTATAATGATGGTTGATTGATGCAAATATGTTCCTTGTATGTTGTATGTCTTGCTGGTAAAGTTTGGTAGCATTTGGAGCATGTATGGTAAGTCAATTGTGTGTTTTAGCAGCCAATTTTATGCAATCTGTGCAGGCCGTATCGGAACGGGAGCTACCGTTTCGGAACGGGTGCCCTGTAGTGGCCTAGGCGTCCGAAACGGAAGGTACCGTTCCGAAACAGAATTGCCTCTGCCAGGCCTCGTTTCGGAACCCGTTGCGGAACGGTCCCACGTTTCGAAACAGGCTCTCCCTGTTTCGGAACATCCGACCGTTGGGGGCTGACATGGGCGGTTATATGTTTTGAAATGTTTGCATTTTGGTCCTGAAACTTGTTTTTACAATTGTATGAGTTTGGGATGTCCGTTTGAGCTGAAATTTGACCGAGAAGCATGAAACCTGACTAATTACAAGTTGGTAACTTTAATTTGAGTTAAGTCCTTATAATTTGCAGAATTTACATTTTGGTCCCTGAATGTTCTCTAATGGTTATGATCTTTGAGTATGCTGTTTGCATGATCATATCTAGGGTTAATGTGCATCTAGACAATTTTTAAAAAGAAAAAAAAAGGTCGTTAATAAAGGTTGACTTTCGGGTTGACTTTGGTTTTCCCCGTGTGACTTTCTTAATTCGGGTCAACCGTCTAGGCCGGGTTAAGGGGGTTACAACTGTTGTTCAACATAACATATGAGGCGTAAGTGTTCTTTGATGGGTGGTGGAGGCCAAGGATGTTCACCTGCTGTGGCTGCAACTTAGAGACGCCGTGGGCGCGGCCGAGGTAATTTTTAGAGGAGAGATGAGGTTCAGCGTGGTATTGCTCATGTTGTAGCAGTTCATCTGGAGGAAGGCAGTCCTGCGAGGGACTATGCTCAGCGCGAGGGGCACAACGACATCGATGTTATCGCAGGTACTTTTGTTCTACATTCTTTATCATTGTTGGCTTTGATTGATTCTGGATCCATGCATTCTTATATCTTAAGTGAGCATGTGCATTTGCTTGATATACCTGTTGAGTTGCTTACTGTGGGAATGCAAGTGACTAGTTCTTTTGGTGAGACTGTGGTCACAAGGAAGTTGTATCGAAGGTGTTTCTTATCTGTTTAGGGTTGTGTCTTTCGTGTGGATTTGATGGATTTACCCTTTTATGAATTTGATGTTAAGCGAGTCACCTTAAAGCTTGCTGATGATTATGAGGTGGTGATAGTAGGCGAGAATGTGAAATTCTTGTCTAATGTTGTTTCGGCTTTGGAAGCAAGTTGTATGTTAAGAATGGGTTGTGATGCTTATCTGGTATACGTGATGAATCCTGGTACAAAGGATGTACGTGTGCAGGACATCTGAACCGTTTGCAATTTTTCGGGTGCCTTTCCAGAAGAATTGCTTGGGTTTCCGCCAAACAGAGAAGTTGATTTTGGTATCGAGTTGTATGAGAATACGACTCCGGTTTCCATTACTCCTTATCGAATGGCACCTAAAGAGCTGAAAGAGTTGAAGATGTAACTTCAAGAGTTGCTTGATCGAGGGTTCATCAGGCCGAGTGTATCACCTTGGGGTGCGTCGGTGTTGTTTATGAAGAAGAAAGATGGGACAATGCGGATGTGTATAGTTTATCGACAACTGAAGAAGTGGACGATCAAGAATAAGTATCCCTTGCCAAGGATTGATGATCTCAATGATCAGTTTAGAGGAGCTTTGGTTTTTTCTAAGATTGATTTGAGGTTGGGGTATTACCAGTTGAAGGTGAAGGATTTGGACGTACCTAAAATGACTTTTTGGACGAGGTACGAGCATTATGAGTTCTTAGTGATGCCTTTTGGTTTAACCAACGCACCTGGTGCTTTCATGGACATGATGAATCGCATAATTCATGAGTTCTTGGATCAATTTGTGGTAGTGTTCATCGATGATATCCTTGTGTACTCTCGTACCGATGAGGATCATGATAGACACCTAAGGATAGTGTTGCAAGTGTTGTTGGAGAACTAGCTTTATGCTAGCTGAGCAAGTGTGAGTTTTGGCTTAGGGAAGTAGTCTTCCTTGGATATGTGGTATCAGCCGAGGGTATTCGCGTTGGTCCACATAAGGTAGAGGTAGTGATGACTTAGAAAGTGCCTAAGTCGATGACATAGGTAAAAGTTTTCTTGGCTTGTCTGGATATTATCGTAGGTTTGTCGAGGGTTTCTCGAAGATTGCTGCACCTTTGACCAAGTTGTTGTAGAAGAATGTTCTCTTTGAGTGGACACATATGAGGCAGCAAGCTTTTGAGAAGCTGAAGGAAGCTTTGAAGCAAGCTCCTATCCTTATTCAACTTGAGTCTGGTAAGGAGTTTGTGGTCTATAGTGATGCGTCATATGTTGGTTTGGACTGCGTGTTGATGTAGGAGGGTAAGGTGGTAGTATATGCATCTAGGCAGTTGAAGGTGCATGAGCGTAACAACCCTAGTCATGATCTTGAGCTCGCGACTGTAGTGTTTTCCTTGAAGATTTCGAGGCATTTATTGTATGGTGAGAAGTGTGTGGTATTCATAGATCATAAGAGTTTGAAGTATCTTATGTCTCAAAAGGAGTTGAATCTTAGGTAATGTCGTTGGGTGGGTTTGCTTAAGGATTATGACCTTTCGATCGAGTATCATCCTGGAAAGGTCAATGTTCTGGCTGATGCTTTGAGCAAGAATGTGGCTGTGTAGTTGAGGGTGATGTTTGCTTGCTTGAGTTTATCGTGAGATGGTGGTCTTGTTGCTGAATTGCAAGTGAAACCATCTTTGATTCAGATGATCAAGGATAAGAAGTTGCTTGATGATTCCCTTGTTCCTCATGTTTAGGATATTGCGGATGGTAAGTCTTCGGATTTCAGTTTTAATGATGATGGTGTTTTTTGTTTCGGGTGTCGGATAGTGGTGTCGAGTGATACTGAGTTGAGGCGCACTATTCTGACTGAAGCTCATAGTAGTCCTTTCATTATGCACCTTTGTAGTACGAAGATGTATCGTGGTTTGAAGGATGAGTACTATTGGGTGGGGTTGAAGAAGAATGTTGCTGAGTTTGTTAGCAAATGCATGGTTTGTCAGCGAGTGAAGGCTGAACATCAGGTTCCTTCTAAGTTGTTACAACCTTTGAAAATCCTGAAATGGAAGTGGGAAAGGATTACCATGGACTTTTCTGTCTGGTTTTCCTTTGTCACCATCGAAGAAGAATTATGTTTGGGTGATTGTTAACCGCCTTACGAAGTGTGCATATTTCTTGCCTGTGCATACTACATATACCTTGGATAAGCTGGCAGAGTTGTATATTGCTGAGGTTGTGCAGTTGCACAGTGTGTCGAAGTCTATAGTGTCGGATAGAGATCTGAGGTTCACATCGGGGTTTTAGGAATGTTTGCACCAAGCCTTGGGTACACGGTTGAATTTCAATACTTCTTATCATCCTTAGACCGATGGACAGTCAGAGCATGTTATCCAAGTGCTTGAAGACATGTTGAGATGCTTCGTTATAGACTTTCAAGGTTCTTGGGAGAAACACTTGCCTTTGGTTGAGTTTGCTTACAACAATAGTTACCAGGCAAGCTTTCAAATGGCTCCATACGAGGCTTTGTATGGGAGAAAAGGCAGAATGCCTCTTTGTTGGGCAGAAATAGGGCAAAAGTTGATTTCGATGCCGGCTATGTTGAAAGGAACCACCGAGAAGGTGAAGCTCATTTGTGAGCACTTGAAGGGAGCAACAGATCGGCAAAAGTCTTACGCGGATATGAAGTGTAAGGAGATTGAGTTCGTGGTTGGCGAACGTGTGTTCTTGAAAGTATCACCTTCGAAGAAGGTGGTGAGATTTGGGCGCAAGGGTAAGCTTAGCCTTATGAGGTTGTAGAGCGTATTGGCCCTGTGGCTTATCGGTTGAGGTTGCCTCCTGAGTTGGAAAGGATTCATGATGTGTTACATGTTTCGATGCTGCGGAGGTATAGATCGGATCCTTCGCATGTGATGCATGTTGAGGAGATAGAATTGAATCTGGATTTGTCGTATGATGAGGAACCAATGAGGATCCTGGATTTGAGCAGGAAAGCTCTTCGTGGCAAGACGATAGAGCTTGTGAAGGTGTTGTGGCGACACCGAGGGATTAGGAGGCCACTTGGGAAAGCAAGGAGGACATGTTGAAGCAGTTTTCGTACCTTTTTCCTTCAGGTTAAATTTTGAGGACAAAATTTCTTAATTGGGGGAGAGTTTTAACGCCTTGGTTTTGGGCCTAAAAGCTTTATACATCGGATCAGGCCAGTCAAAAATGATTCGAATCGTATTAGGTTGTTTAGGGAAATCAAGGATCGAGAAAGGATAAAAATATGTCAAAAATTGCTAAAATCCTCTAAAATCATGTTTAAGAGGTTGGTCAAATCAATTTTACAAAATGAGTTTCGAAATTGGTACATTTTGGGTAGTGACCAAAATGTATAGTTTTAAAATTGTGGAAAATGCAATTTCAAAAGATGAGTCAAAATCTTAGAATCTTTAGGGAGCTTTTGTGCAATTAAATATTCCCTTAAATTGACATGTGTTTTAAAAGAGTTTTATATAATTGATTTAAAAGAGAATTTATTTTAATTAATAAAATGGTAAATAGGGAGGTTTTGTTTCACGTAACTAACTTTCAATTCTCATTTTCAGCAAAACCCATTTTCTCAGACCTTTTCTTCAAATTTCTTTTCTCCCCAACGCTCTCTCTTTAGTTTCTCATCTTTTTCCCAGAATCCTCTTCAAGCTTGTCAAGATTTGTGAAGCAAAAACTTGTTAATCTTTAAGGAAGGCAAGGATTGGAGGTAAATCTCATTCTCAACCTCTAATTTAGGTTCTTTATTGAAATTCCCAAGATTATTGACTCCTAATTGTTATTTTTAACTAAGTTTTGATTATAGTTTTTATTTAATATCAAAATCTTGCAAAATAATGGTTAAATCTTGGTTTTCAGAGTGTTGTTGATGAGCTATGTTTTGGATTGATTCTAATTGAGTTTTGAGTTGATTATAATGTTGAAAAAGAGTTTTGATGGTATAGATCCTGAAATCCCTGAGATCCTTGAGTTTCATGTTAGTTTTGGTTGAGTTTTTGAGGTTGTTTGAAGGTGATTTGTTTGCTAGAGGTATAAGGAAGAGTTTAGGTTGTTTTAGATGTGTTTTGATGATTGTTAATGGTTGGATGTAATGTATTTTGGTTGGGCTTGGTTTAAAAAGCAATCGATTGAGTTTTCAGTTGTTTCGAATGGGTAAGTTGGTGTAGTTTTGCTGAGCAACGAGTTTGTGTTTAGTTGCTGGGGTTGTAATGCATTTTAATGCATTTGGATCTCTGTATTGAAGCTTTAAAAATAGGGGATCTTGATCCTGAAGCAAGCGAAGCAATTTTGGAGGCTTCGGGTGAGTGATCTTCGTGTCGGCAAGCGAAGTTTCGCGTATCAGTGAGTGGAAAAGGATTTCCAGCTTTGAAACGCTTTGAGCATGGTTTTGGGAGGTTATTATAAGTTCGAAACACTTAGCTAAGCACAAGAGTAAGTAAATCGAAAGTCTCTCGGAATGTGCTATGTTTTGGTTTTAAATGCACTTAATTTGAATGTGGTTTGATTACTGTTTTAAAGCATGATTTGAGCATTGATGATGCTGGATTTTAATGTTATTTTGTTAATGATGCACATGGTAAGTGATCCTTGGGTTTATATGATTTATGCATGTTGAGTGTATAAAAGTTCTATAATTTAACCCTCTTTTACCCATATTTCTGCCGCATTCAAGCATAATTCATTGCATTTAGGATAGATTTCTCCATATACATCACAAATAGATAAAATGACACAGTTGCTACTGATTTTGATCACTTTTGCAGGTATCTGCTATGGCAGACTCAGGGTAGCAAAGGAGTAGAGCTGGAACACAGGACTGGAGTCCATGAGCAGAACGATGTCGTGGCCACTGCCGTGGCAGCTATGACGACAGCATTGGTGAGGTTGAAGAGTGAAGTGGAGCTCGACAAATAGAGGAATTCAAGCCGGTCTGTCGTGGACCACTCCTATATTTTTTCAAACCCTGAGGTAGAATGAAGGCCAAGCCTAAAGTCCAAGGAAGAAACCCAAAGCAAGAAAAGAGGACGAATTAAAGACATCTACTCAAAAGATTTAATCTTTAATAGAGTTGTACTTTAGTTTAAACTTGTATTCTTGCCATATTAGAAAACTTGGACCCAAGGCCTATATAAAGGCATGTAATTTGACCTAGGGAAGGATATCTCATTCCTAACCGTCTTCCCCAAAAACCCTTACCGTTTTCCCCCTTTCATCATGTTCTAAACTTCACCTAGGGCTATGGGTTGATTCTATAAAGTAGTTGCAAGGATTGTACTATTTAGGAATTTTCTATTCAAAGCAATAAAAACTTCAAGTTTATTTATTCTGGTTTTTATATCTCGCAAGAGTATCGGGAGAGCATTGTGAGGTTATCCATTTGTTTGATATTAGGAGAGTCAAGCATATGAACGAAATAAATACGAGTTTTCCAGTTTATGGTTAAACCATCTCGGCTTAGGGATTAGTACGAGGTTAAGTGGCTAAGGAAGAATTCGACAACATTGGTGTTCACTCTTCGATTTACGCCAGGAGGTATCATCTAAGAAGTGTTCATCAACAGCACCTGGGCCTAAGGATAGGACAAGTCACAGCAGGGATTCTTGCCAAGCTTGAAATACAGAGTTGTGTGATCGTTGCCACGACAGGTGCTGTCGCGACAGGGACGACAACATAACAGAAGTTTCTATTCAGTGCAACACATGCACAACTGAGCAATTCAATAACGGCCTATTTCTTAAACATGATTCTCTTATCTTTTATATTACTTGTTTCCCAAATTTACTTTACAATCATTTTAAACTCATTCTCTCTCTCGTGCAGCAATTCTAGGATAAAGCTATTTCAAGTCCATGTGGAGACGATATCCGATACTCCAAGTATCACTTTACTACTTGCGTCATGTACACTTGCACTATTTGCGATAGGACTTTTGACACGAAACAAGTTTTTGGCGCCGTTGCCGGGGACTGGCAACATATCTTTACCCTTACTCTTACTGAACTTTTTCTTTTTAATTTTTCTGTTTTTATTGGTATTATTTACCATGTGCTTTTCACAAGGTTTTCTGTTTGCTTATGCGTAGATCTAGACGAGGCAAAGAAACTGAGTACGAACTAGACCCTGAATTCGAACGCACGTACCAACTCAAGAACCGAGTCCGACTATTAACAGCAAGAAATGACTATCTTGAGGAACAGCTAGAA
Organism: Hibiscus tridactylites; assembly: GCA_958450335.1. NCBI lineage: Eukaryota > Viridiplantae > Streptophyta > Magnoliopsida > Malvales > Malvaceae > Hibiscus > Hibiscus tridactylites. The sequence continues at coordinate 21,166,524 of OY288284.1, read as the reverse complement.
GCAATGTAGAACAACGGGGGTAGATGATAACCAGAGGGTTGCTGAAGATCCTCCCCAAGATGTCCGGAATGAACGACCTGCCGCTGCCGCTGCCACACGGCAGTCCTGCCGCAACTACATGGTCAATGACCATGTTGAACTGGAGACCACCTTGCCAGACGTGGAAGCTGAGAACTTCGAGCTAAAACTTGTTATGTTCAGCATGATATATTCTGCTGGCCAATTTAGTGGTGCTGCAACTGAGGATGCCCGAGAACATCTAAAAACGTTCCAAGAAATCTTTAGATCATTTAGATTTCCAGGAATAAATCTGAAAGTACTGAGGCTCCGGTTATTTCCTCATTCACTGAGAGATGGAGCTAAAACTTGGTGGAATAAATTAACGACGGGTTACATACGAACTTGGGCAGATCTCTCTCTTGAATTCTTATCTCGTTTTAATCCTTCTCATTTATCTGAGAGATTGCGTAACGAAATTGCTACTTTTCAACAGGAGGATGACGAACCAATGCACGAGGCTTGGGACAGATTTACAACTCTTCTAAGGAATTGCCCGATGCATGGATTCCTTGTATGGAATCAGGTCGTTAAATTTTACAATGTTGCCAATATACAAACTCGTCTGAGAATAGATTTAGCACCAAATTGGCTATTATTGGATAAGGAACCAGACGAGGCAATGATAGTGTTGAAAAACCTAGCAAAGAATGATGAGAAATTTCCTATAGCTAGGAGAGGGGGCAAATGGGGGATAATTGTAAAGGATTATGAAGCTGACAATTCCCTGAAATCACAGGTTGCATACCTCACAAAGGCGGTGGAAAATCCACAGCGGAAAGATTCTAAACTCATATATTCTGCAGAAGAGGTATGTGAGACTTGCAGTGAGAACCAAAGTTCGGAAGACTGTCCATTATAGTTAGAAGAAGGGATGTATGTTGGGAATTATAACAAGCCAATAAACTACGATTCCATCAATTACAATCCCAACTGGAGGGAGGATCCCAAGTTTTCCTGGAGCAATCCGAACAATGCATTGAATCCTCTTTGCAGAACAACCAAAACTAAGGGGGGCCTAGAATTCTATCGCGACAGCAACCACAGCAGTAGCCACAACAGCAGCCGGTAGCCGCACCTAGTATACTGGAGCAGACATTGGCCACATTCATGTCACAGACAAGAGCTTACTTGGCGAACATGGATCAATTTTTCAAGAAAACTAAGTCATTCATGGACAAAACAGAGATGAGGATGACTAACCATAAGGCTACCCTGAAATCGCTGGAGACACAGATGGGCCAGGTTTCCCAACATATCAAGCCAAGGCAAAACGGAGGATTCCCTAGTGATACTGAGGTCACTAGAAAACCACACATGAGCACTGTAAAGCAATCACAACTAGGAGTGGGAAACAGTTACAAGGGTCGAAGACGAAGAGCATACCAAGTAAGGAACCAACCCTAGATACACCTGCTGTGAACACTGCCCCGGAAGAGGAAGAACAACCTGCTATCGACATACCTGCCGCGACAGCAGAAGGGACAGAGGAGCAAATATAGGATGTTGAAGAACCTAAACCTCCTCAGATCCAAATACCATGTGAAGGACGTCTTGAATATTACCGTCCTCCACCTCCTTCTCCACAGCGGTTACAAAAACAAAAACATGAGTACCAACTCAAAAAGATTTATGATATTTTTAAGCAGGTACACATTAACATACCGCTGTTAGAGGCCATCAAGCAGATGTCCGGTTATACGAAACTTCTCAAGGATGCCATGTCAAAAAGATCCAGACTTGGGGAATTCGAAACGGTAAGAATGACAGAAGGATGCATGACTATTTTGCACATACATCCACCCCAGAAGAAGAAGGATCCTGGGAGCTTCAACATATTGTGCATAATTGGCGACAAATTCGTGGGTAAGGCACTTTGTGATCTTGGTGCTAGTATAAATCTAATGCCCAAATCTGTGTTTCAGAAATTAGGTATTAGACGAGCACGGCCCACGACAGTCATGATGCAACTGGTAGACCACTCTTATGTACAACCAGAAGGGAAGATCGAAGATATTTTGGTAAGAGTGGACAAATTTATTTTTCATGCTGACTTTCTTGTTTTAGACTGTGAAGCAGATGAAAACGCACCAATCATCCTGGGCGACCCTTCCTAGCCACAGGCAAAACTGTGCTCGATGTGGAGAAAGGAGAACTAACCATTAGAGTGAATGATCAAGAAATCAAACTCAATGTTCTCCAAGCAATTAAACATGTTGATGCAGAAGAAGAGTGCAAGGCCATCACTGAAGTAATCCTTGACCAACCCTGCATCAGGTCAAGCTACCATGACATAAAGTTTGGTCACTGCCACAACAGTCACCTTGAAGACTGTCACAGTAGCAACGACGACAGTGACTCCTCCGATTCAGAAATATTCGACACTGAAGGTCATGAGGAGGTAAATTGGATAGTCAATCGTCCATGTAAGTTCTTCGAGCCCCTAAATTATACCTCGGATGAACATATAATCCAGAAGCCTTCCATTGAGAAGTCACTTGTACTAGAAATTAAGCCCCTGACAGGACAGCTTAAATATGTTTTTCTTGGTTTAAATAGTATGTTGCTCATAATCATCTCTTCCAAGTTAATGCAGAAACAGGAGCAACAACTAATCAGAATGCTACAGCAGCATAAGAAGGCCATTGGATGGACTATAGCTGATATCCAAGGCATCAGTCTGGCATTATGCATGTACAAGATTCTCTTAGAAGATGATCATAAGCCGACTATTGATGCCTAGAGACGTTTGAACGAGGCTATGCGAGTAGTGGTGAGAAAAGAGATTATCAAATGGCTTGATGTCGGAATCATATACGCCATCTCGGATAGCAAGTGGGTGAGCCCGGTGCAGTGTGTACCCAAAAAGGGAGGCATAACCGTGGTAACCAACGAAGAAAACGAGCTAATCCCAACCATGATTGTGATCGGTTGGAGAGTTTGTATGGATTATCGGAAGCTTAATAAAGCTACCCGAAAGGACCACTTTCCCCTACCTTTTATTGATCAAATGCTTGATAGATTAGCGGGGAAACCTTACTATTGTTTTCTTGATGGGTACTCAGGTTACAATCAGATAGCAATTGCACCGTAGGATCAAGAGAAAACCACCTTCACATGCCCGTACGGCACCTATGCTTTTCGAAGAATGCCATTTGGGCTCTGCAATGCACCATCAACCTTCCATAGGTGCATGATGGCAATATTCTCCGACATGGTGGAGGATTTCCTAAAAATTTTCATGGACAACTTTTCCGTCTTTAGAGACAGTTTTCAAGGTTGTTTAGGCAACTTAAAGAAGTTTCTTGAAAGATGTGAAGAGGCGAACTTGGATCTGAACTGGGAAAAGTGCCACTTCATGGTGGATGAAGGGATAGTACTAGGCCACAAAGTGAGCTGCTACGGCATAGAGGTGGACAGAGCAAAAATAGAAGTCATCGAAAAGCTGCCGCCACCCACCACAGTCAAGGGGATTCGAAGTTTCTTAGGGCATGCTGGGTTTTATCGATGATTTATTGCAAATTTCTCGAAGATTACTAAACCTCTATGCCACCTATTGGAGCATAATCGTCCCTTTGACTTTAATACTGAATGTACTGAGGCATTCAGAATTCTAAAGGAGAAGCTGGTAACAGCCCCGATCGTACATCCGCTAGACTGGAGTTTGCCATTCGAGATAATGTGTGATGCTAGTGACTATGTTGTCGGGGCAGCACTAGGGCAGAGGAAGGATAAACTATTCCATGTGATTTATTATGCCAGCAAAACACTGAATGATGCACAACTAAACTACACCACAACAGAGAAGGAACTGTTAGCAGTGGTGTTCTCAATCGACAAGTCTCGTCCATACATACTTGGAACAAAAGTGGTGGTCCATACAGACTATTCAACACTAAAGTATCTGTTCACAAAAAAAAGATGCAAAACCGAGATTGATACGTTGGATTCTGCTGCTGCAAGAATTTGACATTGATATCAAGGATAAGAAGGGCACAGAGAACCAAGTGGCAGACCACTTGTCGAGGCTGGAGACGGGAAGGATTCAATCCATAGATAGGACCAATATATTGGAGACCATCCCAGATGAGCAGTTGTTTGCTGCCACCAGGACTGCCGCGACAGCCATGGCGATAGGTAAGCTTTCTGAAACCCCTTGGTACGCTGATTTTGTTAATTACATTGTTAGTGGGGTACTACCTCCTGAACTTAATTACCAAGAAAGGAAGAGGTTGCAAAATGATGCAAAACATTATTATTGGGATAAACCTCTTCTTTTCAAAACACTATGCAGATCAAATTATCAGGAGATGCGTACCACAGGATGAACAGGAAGCTGTACTTCACCACTGTCATGCTTCCCCGTATGGAGGACACCTAGGTGGAAACAAAATCGCTACTAAGGTTCTGCAATCTGGTCTCCATTGGCCCACACTTTTCAGGGATGCACAAGCCTTCTACAAAAGCTGTGACAAGTGCCAAAGGACTGGGAACATCTAGAGAAGGCACGAGATGCCACTACAGAACATTTTAGAGGTCGAAATCTTTGATGTATGGGGAATCGACTTCATGGGACCATTCCCAACATCTTGCGGGAACCTATACATCTTACTGGAAGTGAATTATGTGTCCAAGTGGGTAGAAGCAATCGTCACTCAAAAGAATGATGCCAAAACTGTTCAAAGATTTCTTCACAAAAACATCTTCTCCAGATTTGGCATCCCAAGGGAGATAATTAGTGATAAGGGGAGACACTTCAATAACAGGGTAATTGTTGTTGCCTTGATAAAATACGGAGTAAAGCACCGGATTGCAACAACATATCACCCTCAGACCAATGGGCAGGCCGAGATATCCAACCGAGAAGTAAAGAACATACTTGAGAAGATGGTTAAGCCCATTCAAAAGGATTGGTCTTTACATCTCAATGATGCACTCTGGGCCTACAGAACAACGTTCAAAACACCATTGGGGATGTCACCTTATAGACTCTTCTATGGGAAAACATGTCACTTACCTGTTGAGATAGAACACAGAGCTTACTAGGCTATCAAGGCAATAAACATGGACTGGGATAAGGGAGGACAGAAGAGGCTACTGGACTTTAATGAAATTGAAGAAATTCGAGCAATGTCCTACGACAATGCCAAGATCTAAAAAGACAAAACTAAGAAGTGGCACGATAGGAAGCTGCTGCCACGACAATTCTGTTAGAGTATGCCCAAAGACCAATCATATGATGATTGAATAGACATACTATTTTACTAGATTTATCAAGTAATGTCATTGACGTTATTATTATTTGGTATGTTTTCGTGCATCAAACTAGCAATTGGAGAATAATGTCCATACAATAATATGATTATTGTTCAATAGGGTCCTTAGTCGAATATTATTACGGGTATGGACAGTGATAATATATAAAGACTAATATGTGGTTGATTGATAACAAGTGTTGTCATTGACATAGAGATGTCAAAATCAACACATAAGTATTTGTTAGAGAACAACATACTGGATTGACCCGCTATGAGCATGTTTCTTGGGTAATTATGTGATAGTCACAACATTGCTCATGATAAACATATGTATAATCCTCAGACTTGAGATTAACATGATTTCAACATAAAGATTTACGTATTTTGACATAGTCAAACGTGTGTCGTAACTGACTACATTATAAAGACTGATGATTGGATACGTGATGACCTATGTAGTGAAATATGGTTGATCAAGAAAGGATTTGTCCCTCCTACATAATGGGAGAAATATCTTCGGCCACTTGATTAAGTGAGATTCGAAAATGCATGGTCATGCTCGAATATTATGATATGAGATATCATAGAGATTCATTTATCATAATCTACTCAAGACATCAAGAAACACTAGATGGACAACGCAAGTGTGACTAACCCATGACTTGAGTTCATCTAAGATATAAAGGACAAACGGATGAAATACATAAAGAAAGTTTATTCAGGAATTAGGAAAGTCAAACCATGACTTCATGCAACTTAGGAAGCAATGATGTATTGCTAGATGTCACTTATTGTTTGTAAAATTAGAACAATTCTAATTTTAGTGCTAACGTTGCATGAACCTACAAGGGCCACACCCTTCGAATGAAACGAACAAAAATTGGAAACCATACTCCCTATTGTAGGGAGGTTGCCGAAAATCCCCTATGGGATAGGGGAAATCGGCAACTCCCTTAAATGGGAATAATATTGGATATACATTGTATTTATAAGATATTATTTAGAGTATGGAAAATATTTAGAGACTTAAATATTATAGAATAAGATTCTATAAATTTAAATATATATTTGGAATTTATATGATGTATATTTAATTCCAAGTTTTTGTAGAATTAGATTCTACATAATTAAAAATATATATTTAAATATATTTAAATCCAAGTAAAGATAGAATGAGATTCTATATAATAAAAATATATATATTTGGATTAAATATAATGTATATTTAAATCCATGTTTTATGTAGAATAAGATTCTACATAATTAAATATATATATATATATATATATTTCATTTAATATTATTATATATAATGTATATTTAATACAAACCAATTTCAAGTAGAATTAGATTCTATGAATTTTGGTTGAACTTGGATTTAAGGAATTGAACTAGAATTAAGTCTCTGAATACTATTTAAAGGGACAAGGGCTAGCAACCAAATCATCTTTATTCCTCCTTGCAAATTTCGACATAACCCTAGGAATTCCCTTCTTGAATTTTTGACAAGTCCCAGATTTCTTCTGAGAAGTTGTTCGATATTTTTCTGGTGTTCCTCTTGCCCCCTGGCAAATCCCTGTAGGTTCTCTTGCTCGATTTCAGACTCCCTCGGGAATCTTTGGAGGGATTTCGAATTCTCCCTAGAAGGTGTTCAAACCTGTCGAAATTTATCCCTAAGTGTTAGAGAGGCAGGAACTTTGTTCGTTTTGTTCGGGCGGACTCTGTAGAGGTTGTTGCAAACCTGTAACGATTCTGGTTTTACTTGACGTGGTTATTCTGACATATCGTCGGTTTTCCAGTTTCCAAAGTTTTAAAAGGTAACTCTTCATATTTTCACCCCGGATTCGTTCCTGTACATGGATCCTGGCTGGATTACGTCGCATTAATTTTTTCGCTGCGCCACGGGGCGTGCCGACGTGACCCAACAGTGGTATCAAAGCCACTTGTATCATACGAATTCGGACTTAAAATCTTGGGTGATGTTTATGTATGAGATGCATGCTGTTTGATTCGATTTAGATATTTAGCATTTATCGTATCACACCTAATAAAGACTTATTTCGATTATCACTGCATGATTAAGAGTTAATCATAATTATGTTAGGTTGCTTCAATGTTAAATGTTAACATGTTGAGACTAATAGTTAGTCTAGAGAACAAGTAGTTTTTCATAGTTTCATAGATTTATGAAATCTCTGAAAGGGCATCTAATTTGGTAAAAGTTATCAAACTATCTTTCACGGTGAATCTATAAGAGTTATGGTTAGACGTTATGAAAAATGCATGTCTAGGATTGATATCATCAAAGACCTGGTACTTAAGTGTGCCTAGTGCGCCACCTCTCTTTCATGTTGACCTACCTGGTGCATTTGTTCGTTAACGCAAATAGTTTATGAAACCTCGTGATCCTTCTTTGGCCCATTAACCACAACATAGGGATAATCAGTTTAAAACTCTGTAATCACGTCGTTACTTTGTTCGCATGATGTTTGAAATGCATGTTAAATTGCACAGTGTTTGTTTTGTATGGTTATAGCCCATGTCCTTTATAGTTTTGGTTTTTATAAATACGGCCTGCGTGTCGTGCCTTTCTCTATCTTCTATTGTACTTCTCTTTTCATCTCACTCCCTCGCATGTAACGCGAATTTCTGAAAATTGTAAATACTCATGGAGATAAAGCAAGAACCAAGGTAGCAGCGTGGTGGGCCTTCCCTGGTGGACCGGGCGTTACAGAAGCAGATTCTATCTTCAGTAGAATGGTCCTCCTAATGGCTTGGGACGGGTCGCCTTAGGTTAAGAAGGGCTATAATCATTGCATATTTATTTACCGCTTATATTTACTTTGTATGTGATGCAATGGATGTTTTATAAGCATGGTTAAACATAGTTCTATTGATAGGATCAATGTTAAAATGATGAGATAATTAAGTAAATCACTCACTATAATTCTAAGTCTATTTTAACCATCCAATATTTACCCTCGTTAAAGCTTCGATCAATATAATGCCAGCTTTGCCAAAGCAATGTCACATTTATATATCTTAGTTAAACACGAAGAATAAGCTAGTGATATTCGCCGGTTGAGATATTGGTATTGACTTAGTTGGGTTGTTTTAATAGGATTAGAAAACCTAGTGGTTAAAAGTTTTGGATAATCATATGATTTAAAGAACAAGAGTTGTTCATCAAAAGATGAGGAATTACATGAGATGTAATTAGTAAGGTGTTACTTACCTAAATAACCATTACCTAAAAGACTGCACAAAGCTGATTTAGGAATGGTGAAATACGGATCCTCACTCACTAGAAAAACTATCGAAACGTTTTTCCGAAATTAAAACTAGAGGGTTTTTAATTTTGAAGAAAATAGTGGGAGTAAATTTATAGTAAAGACCTATCTATAAATTTTAAAATTTAGTAAAACTTATGTAGCATATTTTCTTTGTTGTAGAATTAATGACAAATAATACTCTATCTCTGCGATCTATCCTTGATAAGGATAAGCTCAATGGCATAAACTTCTTTGACTGGTTCCGCAATTTGAGAATTGTTCTCAAACAGGAAAAAAAGGAATATGTCATTGAAGAACTTGTTCCCGATGAACCGGTTGCCACTTCTTCCAGAGCTGACAAAGACAAGTTTAAGAAACACATGGACGACATGCTAGATGTCAGTTGTCTTATGCTTGCCTCCATGATCCCTGAGCTTCAGAAGCAACATGAGGACATGGTAGCTTATGATATGATTCAAAATCTTAAGGAGATTTATGAAGGGCGAGCTCGTCAAGAGAGGTACGAGACCTCTAAATCTCTGTTTCAATGCAAGATGAGTGAGGGATCTCTCGTAGAAGCTCACGTTATTAAAATGATGGGCTACATCCAAACGTTGGAGAAGCTCGGCTTTCCGCTGAAAGACGAATTAGCTACTGATGTCATCCTGCAATCGTTGTCGGATAGTTTCAATCAGTCTGTCCTTAATTTCAATATTAATTAAATTAAGAATACCCTGCCACAGTTGCTCGACATGTTGAGAACTGCTGAAATCAACCTGAAGAAGGTAGGACCTAAACTTGTTCTGATGGTCCGCAAGGGCAAGAAGAAAGGTAAATTGGCAGCAAAGTCTAAAGGTGATGGTAAGACCAAAACCGATGGAAAGGAGGCATTGAAACCTAAGAAGGGAATCAAGAAGGATGGAAAATGTTTCCATTGCGGCAAGTCCAGACATTGGACGAGAAACTGCCCCACACACCTACAAGAAGTCAAGAAAGCAAAAGCAAGTGAGGCATCAACCTCAGAGGCTTCTAAAGAGAAGGTATCGGAATAGACATGGACCTGCGAATGGAAATAAAGCAAGAGTTGCTACATCATCCATTAGGACATGTGTTTTTGCTTAAATAGATTTGTTTTAGTTTTTAAGATTATTATTTTGTGCCTAAGTTTTAGTTATCTTGTAAGGACAAGATATTTTAATTTTGAGATTATTTAAATAAATGTTATTCTTTTAATCTCTTATGGCACAACAAATCAATGATCTTTAAACTAATCAAATCAATAATATTTATAAGATAAATAAAACAAATGACTAATCTCAAACTCATAAAAAGTATTAAGGTAATTTGATGAGATCAAATTCAAGAATATTTAAAGTTTGATGAACTTTCAAAGAATATGGGATTGTCCCATAATTAAATCCCACAAGTGGAACGAAAATTCATTGAAAGAGAATCAAATATGTTAGACATGTTTTGATTCAGAACAAGTCATTTTCGACTTCTTTACACACTAGAAAAACAACTCTCATACTTAATCGTGTTTTTTTTTTCGAAACGGACTAAGAATTGTTCTAGAATACCTTTGAAGTTTTAAGGTTACTTACATGTTAAAATGTTTACAAAGTTCGAACCTTAAAAACTCTATTTGTTGTTTATCCTAACGAGAACAAAGCGTTTGTTTCTCAAACGAGAGTTTATCTTGAAAGAGATTAATTCTCACAAAGGGATATTATTTCTTCAACTTTAACGAGAACAAAATATTTGTTGCTCAAACGATAGTTTATCTTGAAAGAGAATACTTATCACTAAGGGATTTCATTTTTCAACGAGAACAAAATGTTTGTTGCTCAAACGAGATTTTCTCTCGAAAGAGATTACCTCTCACAAAAGGAAAAAAAATGGAATTTGGAATGTGAAGAAATTTTAGACAACAAATTTATGAACCAAAGATTGAGAATGTTCCACAAATGATCAAGGAACATTGGAACAAAACACAACCATTGTGTTGATCCTTAAGAGAATACCATATACTTGAGAAATATGGATTTCTCACTATCCGTACATGGAAACACACTTCTTTTCGGATCAAGATAAAGACTAGGTCTTATCAGAAAGCAATGGTTAGCCCAAAATTCGAGAAATGGTTAAGAGCCATGAGATATGAGATGGAATCCATGTCTAAAACCAAGTATAGACTTTGGTTACCTAAAAGGGTAAAACCTAAGAGGTATGGATGAGTTTTTCAAAAAGGAAAAACCGACATGGATGATAAAACATACAAAGGATGATTCATCGCTAAAAGTTTTCGACAAACTTCATAATATAGACTATGATAAAGCATCTTCCTTGTAGCTATGTTTAGTCCATCTTAATCTCACTTGCAAGTAGTTACATACGATGATTATGGAATCAAATAAAGGAATGGCAAAACCACTTTCCTAAGGGAAAACTTGAAACAGATGTGTATATGACACATCCAGAAAGTTTTGTCACTCCAGTAAACACTTGGAAGGTATGTAAGCTACAAAGGTCTATCCGTAGACTAAGGAAAGCTTCTCGAAGTTGGGATATTCGTTTTAGAAGATAAAATCAAAAAGGTTTTGTTTATCTAGAAACAAAGGGGAGTCTTGTTTTCAAAAGAGCTAGTGGGATTATTGTTACTTTCCTGAGTATTGTATGTAGATGACATACTCATCAAAAGGAACTAAATATCGCAATTTGTTTTGCATTAATAAAAGATATTGCGAGTTAGCAACATGAGACAGTATCTAACTCTACAACATAGGCTGAATGTATTACAGTCGACATAGCAATAAAGAAGGATGTTTGGATCTAAAGGGTTCACTTCTGAACTACGGGTTGTTCCCAGCATATTAGATGCTACATAACTCTGTTATGATGGAACCTTTGCGTAAGCAAATAAAACCCAGATATCATCAATAAATCCAAACATATTCTAAAGTACTTACATCTTGGATATGTGAAAGTATGCAGCATACGCACAAAGTTGATAAATTTGTCAACTCCCTGACAAAGCTTTTGACGCAGCATAAGCATGTCACTTACACTAAGCCATATCATATTAGATACGAGAATGATTGGTCTTAGTGCTAGTGGGAGATTGTTAGAGTATGCCCAAAGACCAATCATATGATGATTGAATAGACATACTATTTTACTAGATTTATCAAGTAATGGCATTGTTGTTATTATCATTTGGTATGTTTTTGTGCATCAAACTAACCATTGGATAATAATGTCCATACAATAATACGATTATTGTTAAATAGGGTCCTTAGTCGAATATTATTACGGGTATAGACAGTGATAATATATAAAGACTAATATGTGGTTGATTGATAACAAGTGTTGTCATTGACATAGAGATGTCAAAATCAACACATAAGTATTTGTTAGAGAACAACATACTGGATTGACTCGCTATGAGCATGTTTCTTGGGTAATTATGTGACAGTCACAACATTGCTCATGATAAACATGTATATAATCCTCAGACTTGAGATCAACATGCTTTCAACATAAAGATTTACGTATTTTGACATAGTCAAACGTGTGTCGTAACTGACTACATTAAAAAGACTGATGATTGGATACGTGATGACCTATGTAGTGAAATTTGGTTGATCAAGAAAGGAATTGTCCCTCCTACATAATGGGAGAAATATCTTCGGCCACTTGATTGAGTGAGATTAGAAAATGCATGGCCATGCTTGAATATTACGATATGAGATATCATAGAGATTCGTTTATCATAATCTACTCAAGATATCAAGAAACACTAGATGGACAACGCAAGTGTGACTAACTCATAACTTGTGTTCATCTAAGATATAAAGGAAAAAAGGATGAAATACATAAAGAAAGTTTATTCAGGAATTAGGAAAGTCAAATCATGACTTCATGCAACTTAGGTAGCAATGATGTATTGCTAGATGCCACTCATTGTTTGTAAAATTAGAACAGTTCTAATTTTGCTGCTAACGTTGCATGAACCTACAAGGGTCACATCCTTCGAATGAAACGAACAAAAATTGGAAACCATATTCCCTATTTTAGGGATATTCCGAAAATCCCCTATGGGATAAGGGAAATCGACAACTCCCTTTAATGGGAATAATATTGTATAAACATTGTATTTATCAGATATTATTTAGAGTATGAAAAATATTTAGAGACTTAAATATTATAGAATAACATTCTAGAAATTTAAATATATATTTGGAATTTATATAATGTATATTTAATTCCAAGTTTATGTAGAATTAGATTATACATAATTAAAAATATATATTTAAATCCAAGTAAAGATCGAATTAGATTCTATATAATATATATATATATGGATTAAATATAATGTATATTTAAATCCATGTTTTATGTAGAATAAGATTCTACATAATTAAATATATATATTTCATTTAATATTATTAAATATAATGTATATTTAATATAGACCAATTTCAAGTAGAATTAGATTCTATGAATTTTGGTTGAACTTGGATTTAAGGAATTCAACTAGAATTAAGTCTCTGAATACTATTTAAAGGAACAAAGGCTAGCAACCAAATCATCCCTATTCCTCCTTGCAAATTTCGACATATCCTTGGGAATTCCCTTCTGGAATTTTCGACAAGTCCCAGATTTCTTCTGAGAAGTTGTTCGAAATTTTTCTGGTGTTCCTCTTGCCCCATGGCAAATCCCTGAAGGTTCCCTTGCTCGATTGCAAGTCCCGGTTGAACTCCTAGTCGATTTCAGACTCCCTCTGGAATCCCTGGAGGGATTTCGACTTCTCTCTGAAAGGTATTCAAACCTGTCGAAATTTATCCCTAAGTGTTAGGGAGGCGGAAACTTTGTTCGTTTTGTTCAGGCAGACTTCGTAGAGGTCGTTGCGAACCTGTGACGATTCTGGTTTTACTTGACGTGGTTATTCCGACATATCGTCAATTTTCTAGTTTCTAGAGTTTTAAAAGGTAACTTTTCATCTTTTCACATCGGATTCGTTCCTGTACATGGATCCTGGCTGGATTACGTCGGATTAATTTTTCCGATGCGCCACGGGCCGTGCCGACGTGACCCAACAAATTCTGCCCAGGGCAGCAGGTGTTGTTGTTCAACTCTAGGTTGAAGCTTTTCCCAGGGAAGCTTAAATCTAGGTGGTCTGGTCCTTTCCAGGTTGTCCAAGTTTTCCCCATGATGCCATTACAATCAAATCCCTAAAGGACGGGCACCAGTTCAAGGTCAATGAACAGAGACTCAAGCATTATCAGGGGACTGAAGCCCCAAGGATGCAGGAAGTAGTTACTTTAGGAGGTGCCCCTCAAGGCATCCCTAATTTAACTTAGTTTTTATTTTATTTTATTTTAATTATTTATTAGGAATTAAGATTTAGTTATTTATTTATTTTAGAAATCAAGATTTTTAATTTAGTTTATTTGTTTAAATATTTTTTTAGGAAACAAAGGAAGCAAAGCAAAGAGAAGGAATGAACCAACCCACCACATTCACAACAGCCCAAAAAGCTCAAAAGACGAGTCTGCCGTCACAACATGTCATCAGCTGTCGGGATAGACACGGAGAAGACAGCCTGTCACGGAGCTATCGCGACAGACACGCAAACGCGTAACAGACGCGCAGCAGACACAGAAACGCTTGACAGATGCGTCAGAAACCGAGTAACAACTGGCTCCGTTATTCGCGCCTGCCGTTACAGACCCAACGGGCAGAAAATCCTCGTTCTATATAAAATCCCCGTTACAGACCCAACTTTTTCCACGACAGTATCAACCCCAAGTCGTAATGCGAATCCGAACTGTTTCACCTCCACCGAGTCTGCCTCGGGGTACTACAATTCCTTTCAAAAGAAGGACATGTGGGACGAACGAGGGTTTATCTACACACAACCCACGGGAGATCTAAGGCTAGAGAGTTTCATAGCCAAGAAAATCCAGCCCCTCAAATGGCAGAAATTTGCTACCCAAACCGAAAAGATGAACATAACCCTCGTCCAAGAGTTCTACGCTGCCATCGACAGCAAAGATGCCAAGACAGTAATCGTTCGAGGCAAGCAACTCTCTCTGGAGCCTGCATACATCAGTACACTTTATGGATTGTACGCGAGCAAAAAGGAGGACTCCAACAGAAAGTCCGTGGATAGTCTGTCGCTGGCAGACTACGACGCGATCATGGTAGAGGTCACCGGAGAAGGGACGGAATGGAACAACGACCCTAAACATCGATGGACTGTGAGGAAAACCCATCTGACTCCACAAGTCAAACTGTGGAATCACTTTGTCAAGAAGCGCATCATGCCATCCTCCCACAACATCACAGTCGACAGACCAAGGTTAGCCCTTGTTCATTCCATTTTAAATGAAAGAGAAATTAATGTCGGCCGCTACATACGGGATGGAATACTTGAGTGTGCCCTCCAACCATCGGGTCCACTCATCTTCCCCTACCTCATCACCACCATCTGTTGGGGCCACAATGTACCGGAGATTGAGGAAGATTTCAAAGTCCAAGGAAAGGGTGGACGCAGCGGAACATCTACAGCCTAATAGAGTTAAAAGCTGCCACCCCGCTGTCATACTTCAACCCCTCTGCCACGACAGACCAGACGATAGGCCCCAGTTCCCCAGAACATGTCGCAGCAGAGCAACAACAGACGACAACAGCACCTCCAGCAGACACTTCCGCCCAGATTCTGTCGACGCTGAAAAGGATGGAGGAACGACAGCTTGGACTGATGAGCTTCATGAAGGACTTCACGACCGCAACGGATAATTTTATTCAAAATGATTTACATTTTACCCATGTGCCATTCCCCTCCTTCCCAGAACAATTCTTTGCCGCCCCCATACCTACCCCTACTGCAAGCCCCAGAACGCTATCTACTGCTTCCACACCTACACCTGCCACGACAAGCGAAGGCGGCAAGCAGTCTGCCACAGCTAGATAAGAAAAGAGAAAGAACCCCCTCTCGGAAATCGACCCCAAATATTGGGAAGGATTCTCCTCCTCTTCTATTTGGCAAGATTCTGACTCCGAGCCCTCAGTTGCACGAGACATCTCCAAGGACTACCTTCCGATAAAGAGGAAGAAGCTCACTGAGACTGTCGAAGGACCCTTCGGCCAAGGCAGATCTGCCAGCGGCAGCAACAACAGCTCCGATGATGACATCGAGGTTCTAGACCAGCCTCCACATATCTCACCGATACGTGTCCAGCCACCTTGGGAAGCAAAGAAGAAGACAACCTCTACCTCCCCCAGCACACTACCAGCCCCTGCCATGAAAGTCACTGTCCACTAGCAGCTTCAAATCAACAGCAGCAGCGACGACAGCTCCTCACATTAAGTTTCTCTCTTTTATTTTGATGTTGTTGTTGTTTTATTTATTTTGCGATGTATTTTCTTTTTCTATATTTATTTTTCATCCTGTCATGCATTGAGGGCAACGCAACCCTCGAGTTTGGGGGTGGCATCCCTCCATTAATGAAGTTGTTAGTTGTGTCTTAAATACGTGTCTATTTATTAGTTTATTTTTATGTCAAAAAATGAAAAAAATAAAATTTTGGCTTAAGTCTTTGAACTAAACTTACCTGCCGCGACATACTTTGTCGTGACAGTGCCTTTAGGAAGTTTTAGGAACTGTTTAGAGCCTTGCTATAATTCTGAACTGTACAACACATTTGTGACTTATATGATGTTAAGACTCTGTTAGCAAACTTAGAATAGGAAGCTTAGCCACTTGAGCTAGAAAGAAAACTTAGATTCAGTCTTACTCCTAGAGGTGCCTAACACTAGCTCTAGGAAATTACTCCAAGAGGTGCCTAACACTTGCTCTAGGAAATCAAACTAGAGGTGCTCGAAAATTGCTCTAGTAAAAATTATTTTGAAGTAAAACTCAAGCAAGTTAAGTAACTATTCTGGTCGCTAAGAAGTCTAAGCTCATATTTGGTCACAAAACCCGCACACACTGCACAAGAACTATAGCATTGTTCCGGATAAATCCGTAAACACCCTGCAAGGCATTGCTCGTGATAGGGAATGTGTAGTAGGTAATGAAAATTTCACTGAATTAAGCCAAAACAAAAAAAAATTGTTAGTTAGGACATATTTGCTTGAGGGCAAGTAAGAACTTGAGTTTGGGGGTGTGTTGAGTGTAAAAGTTCTATAATTTACCCCTCTTTTACCCATATTTCTGTTGCATTCAAGCATAATTCATTGCATTTAGGATAGATTTCTCCATATACATCACAATTAGATAAAATGAAACAGTTGCTACTGATTTTGGTCCCTTTTGCAGGTATCTGCTATGGCAGACTCAGGGCAGCAAAGGAGCAGAGTTGGAACACAAGACTGGAGTCGATAAGCAAAACGTTGCCGTGGCCACTGTCGTAGCAGCTATGACGACAACATTGGTGAGGCGGAAGAGTGAAGTGGAGCTCGACAAATAGAGGAATTCAAGCCGATCTGTCATGGACCACTCCTATATTTTTCCAAACCCTGAGGCCGATTGAAGGCCAAGCCTAAAGTCTAAGGAAGAAACCCAAATCAAGAAAAGAGGACGAATTAAAGACATCTACTTAGAAGATTTAATCTTTAATTGAGTTGTACTTTAGTTTAAACTTGTATTCTTGTCATATTAGAAAACTTGGACCCAAGGCATATATAAAGGCATGTAATTCGACCAACGGAAGGATATCTAATTCCTAGCCGTCTTCCCCAAAAACCCTTATCGTTTCCCCCTTTCATCATGTTCTAAACGTCCCTTAGGGCTAAGGGTTGATTCTGTAAAGTAGTTGCAAAGATTATACTATTTAGGAATTTTCTGTTCAAAGCAATAAAAACTTCCAGTTTATTTATTCTGGTTTTTATTTCTCGTAAGAGTATCGGGAGAGCATTGTAAGGTTATCCATTTGTTTGATATCGGGAGAGTTAAGCATATGAACGAAATAAATACGAGTTTTCTAGTTTATAGTTAAACCATTTCGGCTTAGGGATAAGTACGAAGTTAAGTGGCTAAGGAAGAATTCGACAAAATTGGTGTTCACCCTTCGATTTACGCCGAGAGGTATCATCTAAGAAGTGTTCATCAACAGCACTTGGGCCTAGGGATAGGACAAGTCATAGCAGGGATTCTTGCCATGCTTGAAGTATAGAGTTGTGTGATCGCTGCCGCAACATCAACAGACTTCTGCCGCGACAGGTGCTGCCGCGACAGGGACGACAACAAAACATAAGTTTCTATTTAGTGCAACACCTGCGCTACTGAGAAATTCAATGCCGACCTATTTCTTAAATCTGATTCTCTTATCTTTTATATTACTTGTTTCCCAAATTTACTTTACAATCAATTTAAACTCATTCTCTCTCTTGTGCAGCAGTTCTAGGATAAAGCTATTTATAGTCCATGTGGAGACGATATCTGATACTCCAAGTATCACTTTACTACTTGTGTCGTGTACACTTCCACTATTTGCGATAGGACTTTTGACACACAACATTGCATATGGTTTAAGCATGTTAATGCTTGTGAAAATGGCATTGTGGTTTATGCTTGTAAAATAGTGAAATAATGATGATAAATGATTATATTGGCAAGTGATGAAAATGGTTTTTGGTTACTTTAATCGAATATAGTTAGTCGACTATAGGATTGGGTGCACCGTGAATATAGTCGCCTTGGATTTCGAGGGTTTGTGATTGTGCGTAAACTCCATCCAAGTAGCCTAACGATTGAGGCTAAGATCACAACGGTGGATGGTTTAATCTCATGTGTGAATCTTGTGGTTTGTGTCTCGTGCTCTCGTTAGTGGAATTATACAACTATCGATGAGTGATGTTGAGGGGTAGTGAGTGTGCCATTAATCTCCATCACGGGTGTTGAGGGGTTGTGAGTGTGCCATTAATCTCCATCACGGGTGTTGAGAAGGTGTGATTGTGCAATTTAACTCCACCTTGTGTAATCTAGTAGTGTGTATGAAGCGTGTGGGAAAACGCTTGTAATCCGCGTATCTGATTGTGTCAATTGTGTTGGTTTTGATATGGGATGTTATTGATCACTTGTGAGCCAATATAATGAAATTGATTTAATGATTAAATGATGAACATTGATGTTGAGAAAGCATGTGGTGCTTGAGAGATATGCTAGAAATCATATGATGTTTGGCTTAAGCATGAGCAAAGGTTTTTGTTGTTGAAATTAATGATGCTATGAGCATATGGATTTGAAAGTGGAAATGGTGTTTTAAATTGCATGTTTTAAAGGAAGGCATATGTTTACAAAGAATGATGAATTGGTTTTATAAAATGCATTGATGAATGTTTGTTGTTTTAGCGGTCCTCGCTAAGCTTTATGCTTACAATCATTTGTTTCATCAATGCAGAGAATTGAGCATTTGAGGCAGCAAGAGAGTAAGGGGAATCCAAGTGATTTAAGCTAAACAATGTATGTGTTTTCACTTAGTGTAATAAGAGGCAATGGGAGGGATTTCTACCTATGGTTTTGTTTGGTGATGTTTAACACCTTGAGCATGTTTGGCTTATGTTTTTGGAATTGTAAATGGTCTTTAATTTGGTTTTGTAATGCCCTGGTTTTGGGCCTAGATGTTTTAGAGGTCGAATCGGGCCGGTCGAGAACGGTTCGAATCTTTAAGGGTGATTTAGAGAACACCTAGTTCGGGATGCTTTAAAAATATGGAAAAATGTCTAAAAATCCTCATTTATTATATAATTTGTTATGGTGAAAACAATTTTACAAAATGTGATTTGGAAATACTACATTTCAGTGTAGTGACCAAATTGCAGTTTTTGCAAAAGTTGACTAGTGATTGTTTTGTAAAGGATTGAAACTTTGAATTTTTAAGGAGCTAATTTTACCAAATTATTTTTATCAGATTTCTCTTTCATTTGGGTGTTTTAATAATGATTTCATAAAAAGAATTAAGAGAGAAATCCTATTTTGACTTTTCATAACTACTTTACGATCTTTTCCCTCTTTTCATTTTCTCTCAACTTTCACTAAGCCAAACACAATTCCCTCACTAATTAGTCTCTGATTTTCATCTCTTTTGTTGAAATTTCATTCTCCTAAGGATTTCTAATCTTTATCTCATCAAATCTTTTTGTTTTTACTTTGGATTTTCAAAAAATCCTGCCCAAATTGAGGAGAAATCAGCCATTAGAGGTAAGCTTCATCCTTCTCCTCTAATGATCAGTTATTTATTGAAATTCTCATGTTCTCATTCCTTTGTTAATGATTTTTGAGTTGTTTCAATGTTAGAAGCATGAAATTGTTGTAAAACTCAAGATTATTGATGAGATCTTGATGATTTTCGTAACTCTTTGGTAGGCTCTGTTTTGAGGTTGATTTCTAATATATTTTGGATGGTAATTGATGTCAAGAATGAGGTTTTAACCAATGATTCCTGATTAGGTTTGGTTTCTTATGTTTAGATGCTAGATTTGTGGGTTTTGGAGTGTTCTTGGTGTTCTGTTGTTGTTTGAGATATAAGGATGTGTTTATGGTGATTTTTGGTGTTGATTGAGGTTTAGAACTGACTAGAATTGATAAATCTTGGCAGGGCTTTAATTTGGGAAAGTTTGGAGGTGATTTCGGTTAATTTGGGTAGCTGAAATGATGCTTTTGAGTAGTGCGGCGAGTTTGAGTGACTGGTTGGTGATTTCAATGCATTATGATGCATTAATCCTCTGCTCTTATGTGTAATAAACAAGGGAGACATTTTTAGACGCTTTTGGTGTTGATCCGGAGGTGCCAGAAGCCTAGATATCATTTTGGCAAGCAAGCGAAACGTAATCGGTGAGTGCAAATGCAATTTTCTGCTTTGTAACGCTTTGGGCATGGTCTTGATGTTTTAATGAAAATGCACTTGAGATAAATGTGTTTTGGTTTACTGATTTTAAGCATGTTTAAGCATGGTTTAATGCTGGATTTTAATGCCATTATGTTAAGGATGCACTAGGTAAGTGATCCTTGGTTTTCATGTGTTGGATGCATATGGTGTTAAGCATCTTATGCTTGTAGAAATGACATTGTGGTTATGCTTGTAAAATTGTGGATTAATGTGGTTAAATGATTGTATTGGCAAGTGATGTAAATGGTTTTTGATTACTTTAATCGGATATAGTTAGCCGGCTATAGGATTGGGTGCACCGTGAATAAAGTCGCCTTGGATGTCGAGGGGTTGTGATTGTGTCGTGATCTCCATCCAAGTACCCCTAACGATTGAGGTTAAGACCACAACGGTAGATAGTTTAGTCTCGTGTGTGAGTCTTGTGTATGTGTCTCGTACTCTCGTTAGTGGAATTATACAACTACCGATGAGTGATGTTGAGGGGTTGTGATTGTGCCATTAATCTCCATCACGAGTGTTGAGGGGTTGTGATTGTGCCATTGATATCCACCTTGTGTTGTCCGGTAGTATGTATGAAGTATGTAGGACAATGCTTGTAATCCGTGTATCCGACTGTGTCTTATGTTGAAATGGTTTATGGATTATCACTTGTGAGCCAATATAATGTAAATGGATAATGTTAAGTATGAGATGCATGTAAACGATGCAAGGATGCATGAGATGCTTGGTGAAGCATGAGCAAGGTTTATTTGCTGAATTAAAAGTTGCATATGAGCATGTTTTAGGAAGTGCATTGATGTTCTTGAATGGACATGTTTTATGTAAAGGCATGAGGTCTGAAATGGTGGTTTGCCATTGGTGTGAAATGCATTGATGTATGTTGCATAGCGGTCCTCACTAAGCTTTGTTTCAGCACGTGTTTATGGTGATTTTTGGTGTTGATTGAGGTTTAGAAATGATTAGAATTGATAGATCTTGGTTGGGCTTTGATTTGAGAAAGTTTGAAGGTTATTTCGGTCAGTTTAGGTAGCCGAAATGATGCTTTTGAGTAGTGCAACGAGCTTGAGTGAGTGACTGGTGATTTCAATGCATGATGATGCATTAATCATCTGCTTTTATGTGTAATAAATAAGGGAGACATCTTTAGACGCTTTTGGTGTTGATCCGGAGGTGCCGGAAGCCTAGATATCGTTTTGGCAAGCAAGTGAAACGTAATCGGTGAGTGGAAATGCAATTTCCTGCTTTGAAACGCTTTGGGCGTGGTCTTGGGAGCTTAGCGTAAGTTTGAAACACTTAGCTAAGCTCAAGAATAAGTAGTTCGAATGTTCTCTATTGAAAATGTGTTATGTTTTGATGAAAATGCACTTGAGATAAATGTGGCTTGATTGACTGATTTTAAGCATGGTTTAATGCTGTATTTTAATGTCATTATGTTAAGGATGCACTAGGTAAGTGATCATTGGTTTTCAAGTGTTGGATGCATATGGTGTTAAGCATATTATGCTTGTAGAAATGACATTGTAGTTATGCTTGTAAAATAGTGGATAACACACTCTCAAGGAGTTAACTTGTAGATCTCAATATTCAAATTCATCTGATTTCGGGGCCCACACCACTTGGAATACCCCATTATTCACAGGCCACGTGGAATTTAATTACCAAAATAAACCAATTGCATATGATGATGCTACACCAGAATTTGTTTTCGCCTTTCATCGTCTATTTCTTCCCTCCCAGTTTTCCCACAACCAAATACCTTCAGCTTTTCTCTGCCTGGAATCACTGCTTCTCTTCCAATTTCCAGGTTAGTGTTCTCCTTTTTAATTTGTTAGCTTTTCTTCAAAATGAAAACAACAAACAGAGCAAGAATGAAAGAATGTTTCTTGTAATTTTCTTCTGGCCTTCAACTTTTCTGCACCTTTCTTTTGCTTATTTTTCATAATTGGTTTTCAATTTCTTATACAAAGATTTGTTTCTTATTCTATTATAATATGGTTGAAGGTCTCTTCTACCACAACTTTAATTAATTTATGAATTAAATAGAATCTTAGTTCTTTTAATCAATACAGTTTCAGTTAAGCTTCATTCTTCACTGTTTTTTGCTCTTTTAGGGCGTGGAATAGAATGTTTGCCTCTAGTATTTGAAAAAACTAATAATTTATTTGTTGTTTCATCTGCCTGTGAATTAAAAAAATCTGGGTGTTTTCCTATTGGCTTGCAGGGTATCTGTCAGCTTTGCCAAGAACCACCACTCAGTTCCTGATTGGAATTTTGAGCCTCATCTCCCAATCTCCAACCACAGAAAACCCATGGGGTCTGCAGTCTGCACCATTTCTTGTTACAACTCTTTCTTAGCTTTGCTTTGCTATCTCTTGATTTTTTTTATCAAATTTTGCAGTCAAGAGTACAATAAACTGGCGGAGTTATTATGGGAAAATGGTCAGGTAGTTTTGAGCAGCCAAACTCACAGGAAACAAGCTCAAAAGAATGATCAACCAACAGTAAGAGTGGATGGCTTATCATATGGAAATTCAAGTAATCTGATTCATGCTGATGAAACAGTGTCATGGATCCAATACCCCATTGAAGATTCCTTTGAGAAAGAGTTTTGTTCCAACTTTTTCTCTCAACTCCCTTTATCTGATCCAATTGAAGCTGATAATAATAATAATAATAATAATAATAATAATAATAATAATAATAATAATAATAATAATAATAATAATAATAATAATAATAATAATAATAATAATAATAATAATAATAATAATAATAATAATAATAATAATAATAATAATAATAATAATAATAATAATAATAATAATAATAATAATAATAATAATAATAATAATAATAATAATAATAATAATAATAATAATAATAATAATAATAATAATAATAATAATAATAATAATAATAATAATAATAATAATAATAATAATAATAATAATAATAATAATAATAATAATAATAATAATAATAATAATAATAATAATAATAATAATAATAATAATAATAATAATAATAAT
Organism: Hibiscus tridactylites; assembly: GCA_958450335.1. Lineage (NCBI taxonomy): Eukaryota > Viridiplantae > Streptophyta > Magnoliopsida > Malvales > Malvaceae > Hibiscus > Hibiscus tridactylites. The sequence continues at coordinate 21,143,011 of OY288284.1, read as the reverse complement.
AATAATAATAATAATAATAATAATAATAATAATAATAATAATAATAATAATAATAATAATAATAATAATAATAATAATAATAATAATAATAATAATAATAATAATAATAATAATAATAATAATAATAATAATAATAATAATAATAATAATAATAATAATAATAATAATAATAATAATAATAATAATAATAATAATAATAATAATAATAATAATAATAATAATAATAATAATAATAATAATAATAATAATAATAATAATAATAATAATAATAATAATAATAATAATAATAATAATAATAATAATAATAATAATAATAATAATAATAATAATAATAATAATAATAATAATAATAATAATAATAATAATAATAATAATAATAATAATAATAATAATAATAATAATAATAATAATAATAATAATAATAATAATAATAATAATAATAATAATAATAATAATAATAATAATAATAATAATAATAATAATAATAATAATAATAATAATAATAATAATAATAATAATAATAATAATAATAATAATAATAATAATAATAATAATAATAATAATAATAATAATAATAATAATAATAATAATAATAATAATAATAATAATAATAATAATAATAATAATAATAATAATAATAATAATAATAATAATAATAATAATAATAATAATAATAATAATAATAATAATAATAATAATAATAATAATAATAATAATAATAATAATAATAATAATAATAATAATAATAATAATAATAATAATAATAATAATAATAATAATAATAATAATAATAATAATAATAATAATAATAATAATAATAATAATAATAATAATAATAATAATAATAATAATAATAATAATAATAATAATAATAATAATAATAATAATAATAATAATAATAATAATAATAATAATAATAATAATAATAATAATAATAATAATAATAATAATAATAATAATAATAATAATAATAATAATAATAATAATAATAATAATAATAATAATAATAATAATAATAATAATAATAATAATAATAATAATAATAATAATAATAATAATAATAATAATAATAATAATAATAATAATAATAATAATAATAATAATAATAATAATAATAATAATAATAATAATAATAATAATAATAATAATAATAATAATAATAATAATAATAATAATAATAATAATAATAATAATAATAATAATAATAATAATAATAATAATAATAATAATAATAATAATAATAATAATAATAATAATAATAATAATAATAATAATAATAATAATAATAATAATAATAATAATAATAATAATAATAATAATAATAATAATAATAATAATAATAATAATAATAATAATAATAATAATAATAATAATAATAATAATAATAATAATAATAATAATAATAATAATAATAATAATAATAATAATAATAATAATAATAATAATAATAATAATAATAATAATAATAATAATAATAATAATAATAATAATAATAATAATAATAATAATAATAATAATAATAATAATAATAATAATAATAATAATAATAATAATAATAATAATAATAATAATAATAATAATAATAATAATAATAATAATAATAATAATAATAATAATAATAATAATAATAATAATAATAATAATAATAATAATAATAATAATAATAATAATAATAATAATAATAATAATAATAATAATAATAATAATAATAATAATAATAATAATAATAATAATAATAATAATAATAATAATAATAATAATAATAATAATAATAATAATAATAATAATAATAATAATAATAATAATAATAATAATAATAATAATAATAATAATAATAATAATAATAATAATAATAATAATAATAATAATAATAATAATAATAATAATAATAATAATAATAATAATAAGCACAGCAGACAACCGGACCACCATCAAACCACTGCAAATTCTAACCAACTTGATGTTAGTTATTCGGCGCCGGAGTTTCATGGGAATTCCATGCCGCCTCCCAAGTTTCAGTTCGATTCTTCACAATTCACAAGAGAAGAAGAATTTACAAGGTTTGAGCAAGAGTAACGGTGGCTCATCTATACGAAGAGAAGTTAAGGAGTGTTCGGCAATGACTGTTGGATCAAGCTATTGTGGCAGCAATCAAGTTCGTAACGATGTCGATTTTAGCCGAGGATCGAGCAATGGTTTCGGAACTGCGGTGACCGGTTTATCCACGGAGACATCGAAAGACGATGCTCGAAAAGCGGTTGTTCACAGCGAGAAAGGAAAAATCGAGACTATTGAACCCACTGTTACTTCTTCTTCAGGTGGGTCTGGATTCATGAGTAGTCAGAAAAGGAAGAGCAGAGATGGGGAGGACTATGAGTACCAAAGTGAGGTGAAACTCACTTTCTTTGTCCTTTACATTTTCCACTTTAAACGTGAGCTGTAATTTCAGGTATGAACATAATACTGTTTTCTACTACTTCAGGCTGCTGAGCTTCAATCTGCTGCTGCAAATAAGCCACCCCAACTATCTGGTCTTTCTCGTCGGAGTCGAGCAGCAGAAGTTCATAATTTATCCGAGAGGGTGGGAATATCATATACTAAATAATTCGAATTCCACTAGCTTTGTGTATAGTTACACCTTACAAAGAATCTTACTCGTATGTATGCATACACGTATGTTTGTTTGCTCATAGATTTGATTATAATATTGTTGCAGAGACGAAGGGATAGGATCAACGAGAAGATGCGAGCATTGAAAGAGCTCATACCTCATTGCGACAAGGTCAGTTTCAGCTTTCAGGCTATGGTTTATAATCATACATAAACTGATAAAAGAACATATCATTTCAACCTAACTGAATTAGTGTTTGTGCTTCAGACAGACAAGGCTTCTATGCTAGATGAGGCAATTGAATATCTGAAGTCGCTTCAGTTACAGATTCAGGTATGAAACAGCTATTTTAGTTAGTGGTTTGGTAAAAAAACGCAATGTTATGACTTATTTCACAATTCCAACCGACCAAAATAATATCCATTAGGTCTAGAACCACAATAAACACGTTAGAAACAGGTCTATGACAGCAACTGCAATTTAAATCCGTGTATATTTTCGAGTTACTACTGTATCATATTGTCACTGAAAGTCAAATGTGGGGGTGTTTCAGTTAATGTGGATGGGAAATGGGATGGCCCCTATGATGTTTCCAGGAATACAACATTATATGTCCCGCATGGGAATGGGAATGGCTCCACCTGCGATGCCTTCTGTGCACAATCCTCCGCAAGCTGCAACGGGGAAAACTCAACAGTTGAATCCAGTTAATTACCAAAATCTAGTGCAAAATCCAACGCTTTCCAACCAATATGCACGGTTTCCGGGCTTCCATCCTATGCAGAATGCCTCCCAGGTACATGTCCGGTGGCATTGCATTCACTCCTTTCTCGATACGTATGTTGTAAGCATCCTATCATTTGTGTTGCAGCAGATGAATATGTTTGAATATGGCTCCCAAACTACAACGCAAAGTCCAAAGGTATCAACACTCACCACTCCTGTTAGACCAACTACGGCCAATAACACTTCTCCAAGTGGCAAGATGGGTAGGTTTCTATTTCATGTTTGAGTTTTTCATGCTTGTTTGGTATCATGGTCATGGCGGGTGCATGCATGTGGCATTTATGACATTGATCACACATAACTTCTTTCATGTCTATGTTCATGCACCGGTTAGATAGGGTTATTTAATGTCCCCAAAACAAAATGGACTCTCTTTTATTTGTCGTCCACTAATTTCATTTTCATCCTCCCCAAAGTATTTAAGAGCAAGCTTTATGTCCTTATCTTTATTTCCCCATAATATTAAACCATAATCATGAATAATGTTCATATAATTGTAATTTGCATGCATTTGATGTTGGTAGGGTAAGTGAAGGGGAAGCAAAGGGGGTCCATAGCAACTTGCTAGAAGCTGGTACTGCCCGACATGCGGTGCCTTTCTTTCTTTCTCAAACACAAGCAGGCGTTGGAATTGTTCCATTCAATTTGCTACTCGGATTTAGTTTCAGGATGAACTATGACGTATCTACTCTGCTGCTACATGGTGGGATTTTGGCAAATAAGACAGCAATTGCCATACATACATGTAAGATGAAGTTAGGTTGTTCTCATATATATGAATAATAGATTATATATTTTGCTATTAGTTTAAACATTCAAATTCGCTTCATTTATATCCGAATCTGATTTTGTATATCCGTTCGGCATTCGATTCAAAGAGAACTATGCATGCAGAAAATGGAATTGTTAAATGCTCACTGTATCTTTTTTTAAGGTAAATTTAAGCAAGAATTGGATACTTCAAATATATTTCAATTACTATGCAGGAGGTTGGTAGTTGTCACTCCAATTATGTCGTTTTTAAGGTTGGAACCTAAATTATTTCATTTAAACCAGTTTAGTTTGAAATTGAATATTAAAATAATATAAAACAAGGACAATTATTGAAGGAAGGCTGCTGTGTTTGATTACAGAATCTCAGTGCAATAGCAACATGGATTAAGAATGGCAGGTTCACCAATGTGGATATTACTAGGCAATGTTTGCGACAGTGGACCTAGGCTACATGTTAATATCAGTCCTATTATATGAACCTCCCCATGACAAAGAAAGCTGTCCCCATGCACCATCAATATGAATGGCTCCAATGAATTACATACATTCTCACGTCTATTTCGTTTTTATTCTTTCTTATATATATATAGAGGGTAGGATCCAGTTACAAAGTGGAAAATTCTAAGTTTTACACGTTTTTTTGGATCGTTGGATGAGTGAAACGGATGATTGAGATTAACAATAGAATATGTGAAGATTATTACTTGGGAATAATGAGTTAATCTCAGTCATCCATTCTTCCATCCAACGATGCAAAAAAAAACGTGTAAAACTTAAAAGGTTTTAAACTGTGTAAGTGGGTCCATATATATATATATAAACTTGAAAGTTTTACATTTTTTTGGACCGTTAGAAGATGGTAAATGTGTGGATAAAATTAACAGTAGAAAATGTGAACGATTTTTAGAACTTTGGTGGTGGAATGGAAAAATAAAAATGATAGACAAGAGGATTTAGAGTGGTTCAAGTTCCAATCGAACTCTACATCCACTACCTTAGCTTCACTAAGGATTTTTCAACAATCTACTAATTGTTCTTCCCCTTTTCTAGGCTAAGGAGGTATCCGTTACAATACCGGTCAAATTTTCTACCCAAAATTTGACTCAATCCTCACTTTAAAAATACAAAGAAGATGAAGGCTAAAACTAGTATTTCTCAATACAAAATATAGCCCTTTTACAAGCACTCAACCCAATTGAATAGATAAGAATGAGAATTACAAATTTCACAAATTGGAGTTTACAAGAAATATTGGGATTTTTGCACAAATATTTGGCTTTAATGTTTGGATAAGACTTTTGAGATCAATAGTAGTTGCTGGAGCTTTTAGAGGTCTCTTTTATACCTTCTCATTGAATTCTAGCCGTTGGGGTTGTTGCAATCATCAATATAGCCGTTGAGATGTTATCTTCCCTCCATAAATGCAGTCTGCAACCATCTGTTCCGAAACGCCCGATCTTGTTTCGAAATAGACCAAAATAGAAAGAGTCGCTGAGGTGTAATAAATAGATCGTACCGAAACGGGCACAAGCGTTTCGATACGCTAAGAGCTCGTTTAGAAACACTTTGCCACTATCAAAGCCTGTATCAAAACGGCTTGAAAGCGTTTCGACACGCCTTAACGACAAGTATAAATTCAGTTGAAAACTTCAACGGTCATATTTTAAAAACAAGTTTGAATTCCATTTCGAAACGTTTGAGGTCGTTTCGATACTACTGTATCAAAACGAGTCAAACCGTTTCGATGTTCTTCATCCGTTTCGAAACTCGTTCCGAAACAGAGGTTAACATTTTTCTTTAAACCCGTTTCGATGTTCTTCATTAGTTTTCTCTAAAAACAAGTTTGAACGGCCTTTGGGTGTTCCGAAACAGTAACTTAAAAATCACTGTTTTGGCTTGATAAACACTTAGAAAACATATGACCAGTTGAGGTTTTGACTTAAACATTTTTCTTTAAATATATAGAGAGGTTTTGAGGACTTAAAAATTCGTTTTCTCTTTTTCAATGTAGTCCTTAAATTCTTTAGTTATATCAAAATCAATTTATCGGTTTCACAATCTCCCCCTTTTTGATATAACAAAACCAAGTTAGAATTTTTAAGAGTTTTGAAATCATGAAGACATTCTAACTCCCCCTCAATTTAAGATAGGTTTTTATGTTTTTGTAAAGATTTAAAATTCAAGTTTTAAAACTCAAAACCGACTTAAAACAAATTTTGGCTCTTATATTACTTCTCCCCCTTTTTGTTAGATCAAAAAGAATAACAAACAAGGTTCATCAAGAGAAGAAACAAGGTTAAAGCAATAAACAACATAATATAGATTCGTATAATTAAAATATCCAAACATAAAACTTAAAGCAATAAAGTGTAAAGCTCATTCCCAAACAAAACAATCAAAGCATATGTTCATAAAACATAAATAAAATAGAGGTGCAAACTTAGTCCTAATATGATAATCTAATATGCGATGCAATAAAGACCCTAAGCCTCGTCATCATCACCATCAACATCCGAAGAATCATCATCGTTCTTAGCTTGGGAGCGAGGAAATGTCATCCATTAACCATATAAGGTAGAGAATGATAAGTTCATTGATTGATGTTGATTCTCAAGTGTTGTGAGACCATCCTCCACGGATTGCAAACGAGTATTGATAGCACCAAGACCCGACTCCATTGTGTTGAACCACTCGGTGAGGAAAGCCATAAGAGCTTCATTGTTAGGACCCGAAGCTTGAGGTTGTGGTTTAACTTGAGGTGGAGGGGCATGCCTATCAACTCGTTCACATTGGCCAAGAGTGTAATGGAACCCAGACTTGTGGAGAGAAGATTCATCAATCTTGTTCTTACGAGGTTCCGGAGAATCATATGAGCAGTCAAAGTTGAGCATGCTAAAGATATAGCTCAGGACAATCCCATAAGTGAAGGATTTAAGAGCATCGGTTTCACGAAGCTTCATATTTTTTACCATCTCAGCGAACATAATCTTCACAAGATTTGGTCGTTCTCCTCGGCAAAATCACTCAAGCCAAAAATAATCAACTTGATGTGTAACCCCCTTAACCCGGTCTGGACGGTTGACCCGAATTAAGAAAGTTACACGGGGAAAACCAAAGTCAACCCGAAAGTCAACCTTGATTAGCGACCCTTTTTTTTCTTTTTAATCTTATCTAGATGCACATTAACCTTAATTGTGATCATACAAACAACATACTAAAAGATCACAAACATCAGAGATCAAACAGGGACCCAATTGAACAAGTTACAACTTTAGGGACCAAATTGTAAATTCTGATAAATTAAGGGACTTAACCCAAATTAAAGTTACCATCTTGAAATTAATCAGGTTTCATGCTTCTCTGTGAAATTTCAGCTCAAAAGGACTTCCCAAACTCATTCAATTGAACAAACATGATTCAGGACCAAAACGTAAGCAAAACAAAACATATAAAGATACTTTTAACTGATTTTAACGGTCTGGTATCGATACGCCACGTGTCGTATCGATACTCGGGGAAGGCAGTAACCAAACTCTAGCAACGGTATCGATACCTTTCCCCCAGTATCGATACTTCACTCATAAGGTATCGATACCTGTTCAATGGTATCGATACGCCTGGGCTGAAAAGTGCATATTTGGCTCAGGCGTACCGATACGCAAGCCCGAGTACCGATACCCCTGCCTGAAAACGACTAGAAAACAGCAACATACATGCTTTAAACCTCAAATTAACAACACCAAACCATATCACTTAACCATACAACATGCAAGGACCCTAATTGCAACACCAATTCAGCATATAAACAACACATACGAAAAACCCCAATTTGTAAGCATGCTTCCTACTTAAGCTAACCATTCAAGCAATAAAACTTCATAAGCAAGCATTAGGAATCCAATCCAAAAACCAGCAATTCATACAACATTTAACAAACTCAGGGAGTCTCAAACACCTCCCAAAACAACCACATTGGTCCCCCATTGCCAAAGCAACCAAAAGCTAAAAGAACTTATAAAACCTTCATACATTGAGCTTTACTTGAACTTGTTTGCTTGCCTTCACTTGCTGCCCCTCAATGTACTCTATTGCTCTGCATTATTGAATCAAGAAAACGAGAGAGCGTAAGCCAAAGCTTAGTGAGGAGTGCTCTTTAAAAACCATTCAATAATGCAATTAAAACCATTTGTAAAACATGCTTACAGACAACCTTTACACATGCTCAAAGCATACTTTAAATCAAGCAATTCCCATGCTTCCATATTTCATTTAAACAAGCATCTCATGCTTCAACATAACATTAAATCATGCATCTCATGCATCTCAATGTACTATACATGTCATATTGGCTCAAGTGATACATTTCATTTATGAAATCAAGTTCAACAACTTTCCCCAAGGACTTTTAAACACCTTGGCCCCAAGGACTTTTAAACACCTTGGCCATGGACTTTTAAACACCATGAATGAGGACCACACAAGGACTTTTAACCACCTTTGTGTCCGTAGCTTGAATCACCCCAAGGACTTTTAAACACCTTGGCCCCAAGGACTTTTAAACACCTTGTCCCCATGGACTTTTAAACACCATGGAAAGGAGCACCTAAGGACTTTTAACCACCTTAGTGTCCGCAACAAGATTCATCCAAGGACTTTTAAACACCTTGATGATCTTAGGTAACAAGGCTCACTCAAGGACTTTTAACCACCTTAGTGACCTTCACTTTTACAAACCATCACTTGCCAATATACATTTTATACATCATATAATCCACTGTTTTAAAGCATTAAACCAAGCCATTTCATCATGCATCCCAAAGCATCAAATCATCATTTAAACAATGCATAAAAACAAGGCACTCCTACCTAGAGTCACCTTCAACACATGGCTTTAAACATCAGCATATATCATGCTAAAACATCAGCAATTATCATGCTAAAACATGCTTTCAAAACAGTAAACAAAACATGCAAATCATCATTTTGCATCACACCAAAACATGGCCACCACTTAGAGAGAAAATCCGAAAACTTACACTTGAGCTTAGCAAAGTTGTTTAGACTTAAACTAAGCCCCCAAAACCTTGGTTTCAAAGCCGAAAACCATTTTCATAAATCCACTCACCGATTTCCACTTTGCTTCAAGCCAAAACACCAAATCAAGCCTCCGGATCAACAATTCTTGGATCCAAGGATGCCTCCCCTGTTTCAACACATTAAAGCAGAGGATTAATGCATCATCATGCATTAATTGCTTCAATGAAAGCACCTAAACTCGCAGCTCTCACAAAACCTCCATTTTCGGCCACCAAACACAACCGAAAATGCATCCGAAACACTTCTAAACAAAGCCCAGCCATAAACCAGCAAAACCTCACTTCCATTAACATCATTTAACATCTAAAAACAACCTACAACCATCCTTATACCTCCAGCAACACCAGATCCACAAGATCACCACAAAAGCTACCTTAAAACACAAGCTAAACTTAGGAAACTCAACCTATCCGGGATTGCATCAATCAAGACTCATTTCCACATCAATTTAATGATCATTTAACATCAAAAACACTACTTAAAACACAGATTTAACAGATCAAACGAAAATCATGTGAAATCATCAAAATCTTGCATAATTAGCCAAGATCCATAAATCAACTTAAAAGCCTTTAATTAAACATCAAATTAGGATTGAAAACTTAGGAATTTCATTAAAGAACTTGAAGTTCAGAGGAGAAGGACGTTCTTACCTCCAAACTTGAGTTTCTCCTCTTTTTGGAATGGAAAACCTTGATGAAACTTGAAGCAATTGAAGAGGTTTTGAAGACACAATGATTTGCAATCAATTGAGAGTTGAAAGGAGAATTTTAGGTGAGAAAATCAGAATTGAAACCCTGGAAATGAAGTGTTTGGGTTGAGAGAAAAAGAGAGAAAGAAAATGGGAAGTTAGATGAGAAAATGCTTAAAATGAGTTTTCCCTCCTTTTAGTTCTCTTTAAAAATCAGAATTATGAGTCAAAATATCTTAGAAAAATCTGGAGAAACTCCCTTTGGGTAAATAGCTCCTTAAAGATTCAAAGTTTCAACCCTTTATAAAACAGCCACCAAACTTTCAAAAATTACATTTTGGTCACTAGCCAAAATGTCACATTTCCGAAACTCATTTTCCAAAATTGATTTCACAGTTCACTTAATTATATTAAAAGATGATTTTAGAACATTTTTCCATATTTTTAATGCAACCCGAACTAGGCTTTCCTAATTTAACCTCTTACGATTCGAACAGCACTTTGACCAACCGGTCAACGCCCAAGACTTCCAAGCCTAAAACCGGGGTGTACAACTCTCCCCCCCTTAAGAAATTTCGTCCTCGAAATTTACCTGAAGGAAAGAGATAAGGAAACTGCTTCAGCATATCTTCCCTCCGCTCCCACGTGGCTTCCTCAACACCGCGATGCTTCCACAACACCTTCACCAACTCAATGGTCTTGCCACGAAGAACCTTGCTATCTGAATCCAGAACCTTCACCGGTTCCTCATCATAGGTCAAATCTGGATTCAATTCCACTTCCTCCACAGGCAACACATGCGAAGGATCAGATCTATACTTCCGGAGCATAGAAACATGGAACACATCATGAATCTTCTCCAGCTCCTGAGGTAACCTCAACCGATACGCAACAGGACCCACACGCTCAACAACCTCATACGGTCCAATGTATCTAGGGCTCAGCTTACCCTTGCGACCAAACCTCATCACCTTCTTCCAAGGCGAAACCTTCAAGAACACGCGATCACCCACTGCAAACTCTATCTCCTTACGCTTCAAATCCGCGTAAGACTTCTGCCGATCAGAAGCAGCTTTCAACCGCTCACAAATGAGCTTCACCTTCTCGGTGGTTCCTTTCAACAAAGCAGGCATCGAAACCAACTTTTGACCAGTTTTAGCCCAACACAGAGGAGTCCTACACTTCCTCCCATACAGAGCCTCATAAGGTGCCATCTGTATACTTGCCTGATAACTGTTGTTGTAAGCGAACTCAACCAAAGGCAGATGCTTCTCCCAAGAACCTTGGAACTCTATCACGGAGCATCTCAACATATCCTCCAAAATCTGAATAACTCGCTCAGACTGGCCATCCGACTGAGGATGATAGGATGTACTGAAATGCAACCTTGTACCCAGAGCTTGATGCAAACACTGCCAAAAACGTGATGTGAACCTCGGATCCCTATCCGACACGATCGACTTAGGCACACCATGCAACCTCACCATCTCAGCAATGTACAGCTCTGCCAACTTATCCAAAGAAAACGTAGTATGCACAGGCAAGAAATGCGCACACTTCGTCAGGCGATCCACAATCACCCAAACAGAATTCTTCTTCGACGGAGACAAAGGTAAACCAGATACAAAATCCATGGTAACCCTCTCCCACTTCCATTCAGGGATTTTCAACGGTTGCAACAAACCAGAAGGAACCTGATGTTCAGCCTTAACTCGTTGACACACCAAACACTTGCTCACAAACTCTGCAACATCCTTCTTCAAACCTACCCAATAGTACTCATCACGAAGATCGCGATACATCTTTGTACTACCAGGGTGCATAGCAAAAGGACTACTATGACCTTCAGCTAGAATAGCACGCCTCAACTCAGCATCAGCAGGCACTACTATCCGACTACCAAAACACAACACTCCATCCTCATTAAAGCAGAAATCCGAAGGTCTACCCTCCGCGATATCCTGAACATGAGACACCAAGGATTCATCCAACAACTGCTTTTCCTTGATCAACTGAACCAACGATGGTTTCACTTGCAACTCAGCAACAAGACCACCATCCTGCGATATACTCAAGCTAGCAAACATGGCTCTCAGCTCAACAGCTACCTTCCTACTCAAAGCATCCGCAACAACATTGGCCTTTCCAGGATGATACTCTATCGTCAGATCATAATCCTTGAGCAACTCCAACCACCGCCGCTGCCTAAGATTCAACTCCTTCTGAGACATCAGATACCTCAAACTCTTGTGATCCGTGTACACAGTACACTTCTCACCATACAGATAATGCCTCCAGATCTTCAGAGCAAAAACCACTGCAGCCAGCTCAATATCATGCGTAGGATAATTGCGCTCATGCACCTTCAACTGCCGCGACGCATAAGCCACAACCTTACCCTCTTGCATCAGCACACACCCCAAACCAACATAGGATGCATCACTGTAGACTACAAACTCTTTCCCTGATTCAGGCTGAATCAAGATAGGAGCTTGAGTCAAAGCCATCTTCAGCTTCTCAAAAGCTTGCTGTCTCGCTTCTGTCCACTCATACTTAACATCTTTCTGCAGCAACTTTGTCAAAGGAGCAGCAATCTTGGAAAAACCATCCACAAACCTTCGGTAGTATCCTGCCAAACCAAGGAAACTACGAACCTCCTGAACAGACTTAGGAACTTTCCAATTCATCACTGCTTCGATCTTCTGAGGATCAACACGAATCCCCTCAGCTGAGACCACATGCCCAAGAAACACCACCTCCCTAAGCCAGAACTCACACTTGCTCAGCTTAGCATAAAGCTGATTCTCCAACAAAGCTTGCAACACAATCCTCAAATGCTCTTCGTGCTCTTCCTCAGTACGCGAGTACACAAGGATATCATCAATGAACACCACAACGAACTTGTCCAGGTATTCATGAAAAACACGATTCATCATGTCCATGAAAGCAGCAGGAGCATTTGTCAAACCAAACGGCATCACAAGGAACTCATAATGCCCATACCTTGTCCTGAAAGCTGTCTTAGGCACATCCACATCCTTCACCTTCAACTGATAATACCCTGACCTCAAGTCAATCTTAGAGAACACAGCAGCTCCCCGAAATTGATCAAAGAGATCATCAATCCTCGGCAAAGGATACCGATTCTTGATAGTCAACTTGTTCAGCTGACGGTAATCAATACACATCCTCATCGTGCCATCTTTCTTCTTCACAAACAAGACAGGAGCACCCCAAGGCGAAACACTCGGCCAGATGAAACCACGATCAAGCAGCTCTTGCAACTGCGTCTTCAGCTCCTTCAGCTCTTTAGGTGCCATTCTATAGGGAGTAATGGACACAGGAGTGGTATTCTCATACAGCTCAATACCAAACTCCACCTCGCGATTAGGAGGTAAACCAGGCAACTCCTCAGGAAAAACATCAGGAAACTCCTTCACAACCCTGATATCCTGCACCCTCAGCTCCTTAGAACAAGGATTCATCACAAAAGCTAGAAAAGCTTCACAACCTTGCCTCAACATCCTACTCGCCTCCAAGGTAGAAACAACATTGGCAAGAAACTTCACATTCTCACCAACCACCACCACTTCATAATCATCCGTAAGCTTAAAGCGAAACCCGCTTATTCTCACAATCCACAACAGCACGATGCTCAACAAGCCAATCCATACCAAGGATTACATCAAAACCATAAAAGGGCAACTCCATAAGATCAACAAGAAAGACATGCTCTTGAACAACCAAAGGACACCTTCTATAAAGCTTACGAGTCACAACAGTCTCACCAAAAGAACTAGTGACTCTAACACCAACATCCAAAGACTCAACAGGCAAACCAAGCAACTCAGCATGCTCACGAAGAATGTACGAATGCGTAGATCCAGAATCAATCAAAAAAAGCAATGACAAGGATTGCAAAGTAAAGGTACCTGCAATCACATCTGCATCATTCCTCCCCTCGCGCTGAGCATACACCCTCGCTTGGCCTCCACCCTCAGGTTGAATATCTACCACATGAGCTACTCCGCGACCACCTTCCTCTCGCCTCTGAAAATTACCACGGCCGCGCCCACGACCTCTCTGCGATGCTGCAACAACAGGAGCACGCTCTTGACCACCAGCCATCCTCGGACAATCACGCCTCAAATGATCAGCTGAACCACAGTTCCAGCACTCATAACCAGCTGCCACAACAGGAGCTTGCACCTCCCTCCCAGCACGAGGACAGTCACGCTTCAAGTGACCACGGGAACCACAAATCCAACAAGCACTAGGGTCAGCTCTAGCATTGCCACCCCTAGCAGGTGCACCTCCACCTCTCTTAGATGAGGACTGAAACCTCTGATCACGCCCCCTCTTGTTCCGTCCACCACCGGAACTATACTCAGCAGTTCTCTTCCCAGAACTAGCTCCAGCACCCTTCACAGACAAACTCAGATTCATCTCAATGTCCTTGGATCGACTCACCAACACATCGAAATCATTGTACTCCGCAGCCAACATATAGGTCTTAACTTCCGTCACCAAGCCATAACGGAACCTTTCGCACCTCTCGCGCTCATCAGGTATCAGCTCTGGTGCATACTGGCTAAGACGTACGAACTGTACCTCATACTCAGCCACACTCATGCTCCCTTGGGTCAGAGACATGAATTCACGCTTCTTCTCGTCCAGATATCTAACTCCCAGATATCTCCTCTTGAACGCATGCTGAAAGAACGTCCAAGTAACATCAGCATCAGCCATCCCAGAGATTGTGGTCGTCCACCACGTATAAGCATCACCTTGCAGCAGAGACACCACACATCCCAGCTTTTGCACATCAGTGCAACTCATCTGTCCCAAGACACGCTTGGTACTTTCCAGCCATGCTTCTGACCTCTCAGCCGACATACCCCTAAACTCAGTCCCACCAAGACTGCGCAGACGCTCTAAGGGTAATCTTGCTCCAGCATCTTCCTGATGCCCAGCTTCTTGAGCCCCAGCTACTGCTGCTCGAAAAGCACCCGCAATAGCTTGCACCAGCACAGACATGTCAGGCATCGCTTGCCCCTGACCAACCTCAGGTCCTGCAGCTCTAGCACCAGCTGCCTCAGCTCCAGCTCTTCCCCTCTCCGCACCGCCACCACCAGGTGGAGGAGGAGGTAACACAGCACTACCCGTATTTTCCTCATTCACATTTCCTTCCGGGGTCGTAGCTCTCGCGCTACTCCTTAACTCTCTACGTGGTGCCATACTTTTACCATGCATAACAATACAAAATAAAACAAGTCAGGACTAGCAAGGTAAGCAAATTCCAAGTATTCAAGCTCAATTTCTTTTAAAAACAACATCATCTCTTTAGCTTTTGTTTGGCAATGGGTACCCTCAT
Source organism: Hibiscus tridactylites (assembly GCA_958450335.1). Lineage (NCBI taxonomy): Eukaryota > Viridiplantae > Streptophyta > Magnoliopsida > Malvales > Malvaceae > Hibiscus > Hibiscus tridactylites. The sequence goes on along the minus strand of OY288284.1, from coordinate 21,127,678 downwards.
CATGCATCATCACAACATGCATCACATACACGTCATCATCTCAAATCACTAAACATGCTTTCATACAACAAGCATACATACCAAACCATGCTTCAATCATGCATACACACATTCCCAATTACTCGAGAACTCAGCTCTGATACCACCAAATGTAACCCCCTTAACCCGGTCTGGACGGTTGACCCGAATTAAGAAAGTTACACGGGGAAAACCAAAGTCAACCCGAAAGTCAACCTTGATTAACGACCCTTTTTTTTTCTTTTTAATCTTATCTAGATGCACATTAACCTTAATTGTGATCATACAAACAACATACTAAAAGATCACAAACATCAGAGATCAAACAGGGACCCAATTGAACAAGTTACAACTTTAGGGACCAAATTGTAAATTCTGATAAATTAAGGGACTTAACCCAAATTAAAGTTACCATCTTGAAATTAATCAGGTTTCATGCTTCACTGTGAAATTTCAGCTCAAAAGGACTTCCCAAACTCATTCAATTGAACAAACATGATTCAGGACCAAAACGTAAGCAAAACAAAACATATAAAGATACTTTTAACTGATTTTAACGGTCTGGTATCGATACGCCACGTGTCGTATCGATACTCGGGGAAGGCAGTAACCAAACTCTAGCAACGGTATCGATACCTTTCCCCCAGTATCGATACTTCACTCATAAGGTATCGATACCTGTTCAATGGTATCGATACGCCTGGGCTGAAAAGTGCATATTTGGCTCAGGCGTACCGATACGCAAGCCCGAGTACCGATACCCCTGCCTGAAAACGACTAGAAAACAACAACATACATGCTTTAAACCTCAAATTAACAACACCAAACCATATCACTTAACCATACAACATGCAAGGACCCTAATTGCAACATCAATTCAGCATATAAACAACACATACGAAAAACCCCAATTTGTAAGCATGCTTCCTACTTAAGCTAACCATTCAAGCAATAAAACTTCATAAGCAAGCATTAGGAATCCAATCCAAAAACCAGCAATTCATACAACATTTAACAAACTCAGGGAGTCTCAAACACCTCCCAAAACAACCACATTGGTCCCCCATTGCCAAAGCAACCAAAAGCTAAAAGAACTTATAAAACCTTCATACATTGAGCTTTACTTGAACTTGTTTGCTTGCCTTCACTTGCTGCCCCTCAATGTACTCTATTGCTCTGCATTATTGAATCAAGAAAACGAGAGAGCGTAAGCCAAAGCTTAGTGAGGAGTGCTCTTTAAAAACCATTCAATAATGCAATTAAAACCATTTGTAAAACATGCTTACAGACAACCTTTACACATGCTCAAAGCATACTTTAAATCAAGCAATTCCCATGCTTCCATATTTCATTTAAACAAGCATCTCATGCTTCAACATAACATTAAATCATGCATCTCATGCATCTCAATGTACTATACATGTCATATTGGCTCAAGTGATACATTTCATTTATGAAATCAAGTTCAACAACTTTCCCCAAGGACTTTTAAACACCTTGGCCCCAAGGACTTTTAAACACCTTGGCCATGGACTTTTAAACACCATGAATGAGGACCACACAAGGACTTTTAACCACCTTTGTGTCCGTAGCTTGAATCACCCCAAGGACTTTTAAACACCTTGGCTCCAAGGACTTTTAAACACCTTGGCCCCATGGACTTTTAAACACCATGGAAAGGAGCACCTAAGGACTTTTAACCACCTTAGTGTCCGCAACAAGATTCATCCAAGGACTTTTAAACACCTTGATGATCTTAGGTAACAAGGCTCACTCAAGGACTTTTAACCACCTTAGTGACCTTCACTTTTACAAACCATCACTTGCCAATATACACTTTATACATCATATAATCCACTGTTTTAAAGCATTAAACCAAGCCATTTCATCATGCATCCCAAAGCATTAAATCATCATTTAAACAATGCATAAAAACAAGGCACTCCTACCTAGAGTCACCTTCAACACATGGCTTTAAACATCAGCATATATCATGCTAAAACATCAGCAATTATCATGCTAAAACATGCTTTCAAAACAGTAAACAAAACATGCAAATCATCATTTTGCATCACACCAAAACATGGCCACCACTTAGAGAGAAAATCCGAAAACTTACACTTGAGCTTAGCAAAGTTGTTTAGACTTAAACTAAGCCCCCAAAACCTTGGTTTCAAAGCCGAAAACCATTTTCACAAATCCACTCACCGATTTCCACTTTGCTTCAAGCCAAAACACCAAATCAAGCCTCCGGATCAACAATTCTTGGATCCAAGGATGCCTCCCCTGTTTCAACACATTAAAGCAGAGGATTAATGCATCATCATGCATTAATTGCTTCAATGAAAGCACCTAAACTCGCAGCTCTCACAAAACCTCCATTTTCGGCCACCAAACACAACCGAAAATGCATCCGAAACACTTCTAAACAAAGCCCAGCCATAAACCAGCAAAACCTCACTTCCATTAACATCATTTAACATCTAAAAACAACCTACAACCATCCTTATACCTCCAGCAACACCAGATCCACAAGATCACCACAAAAGCTACCTTAAAACACAAGCTAAACTTAGGAAACTCAACCTATCCGGGATTGCATCAATCAAGACTCATTTCCACATCAATTTAATGATCATTTAACATCAAAAACACTTCTCAAAACACAGATTTAACAGATCAAACGAAAATCATGTGAAATCATCAAAATCTTGCATAATTAGCCAAGATCCATAAATCAACTTAAAAGCCTTTAATTAAACATCAAATTAGGATTGAAAACTTAGGAATTTCATTAAAGAACTTGAAGTTCAGAGGAGAAGGACGTTCTTACCTCCAAACTTGAGTTTCTCCTCTTTTTGGAATGGAAAACCTTGATGAAACTTGAAGCAATTGAAGAGGTTTTGAAGACACAATGATTTGCAATCAATTGAGAGTTGAAAGGAGAATTTTAGGTGAGAAAATCAGAATTGAAACCCTGGAAATGAAGTGTTTGGGTTGAGAGAAAAAGAGAGAAAGAAAATGGGAAGTTAGATGAGAAAATGCTTAAAATGAGTTTTCCCTCCTTTTAGTTCTCTTTAAAAATCAGAATTATGAGTCAAAATATCTTAGAAAAATCTGGAGAAACTCCCTTTGGGTAAATAGCTCCTTAAAGATTCAAAGTTTCAACCCTTTATAAAACAGCCACCAAACTTTCAAAAATTACATTTTGGTCACTAGCCAAAATGTCACATTTCCGAAACTCATTTTCCAAAATTGATTTCACAGTTCACTTAATTATATTAAAAGATGATTTTAGAACATTTTTCCATATTTTTAATGCAACCCGAACTAGGCTTTCCTAATTTAACCTCTTACGATTCGAACAGCACTTTGACCAACCAGTCAACGCCCAAGACTTCCAAGCCCAAAACCGGGGCGTTACATGATGAATATGAGAGAATTTACCTCTGGAGGGGCGGATAAACCATGAAATCATCAAGTGAAGAAAACGATCATGAGCATCCAAAGAAAGCACGGAACCGGTGTGAGCACCAAAGTGGGTTTCATCCTCAATGCCTTTGTTCTTAAGCCCAAGAGCATTCTCTAAAAAGGATACGTTGATAACGAACCTCCTCCCCAAGAGATATGACTCAATGCCAATGACTTCGAAGTGATCTTCATTATCAAGGCGCTGGGCATTTGAGTAGAAAATGAGAACCATGTGCTTGTAGATAATATTTGGTATGTTCAAGAAAGCCATGACGTTCCATTCTTGCAAACGCTCTAGATAGCGGAAAGCGAAACGCTCGGAATCAAGGAATGAGACATCAACAACACTCTCACGACGAATGACAATGTCCTTGACATAAGAGAAATGATCCTTCATCTCTGGAGTCCGAAGACTTTTGAGAAAAAGTTGGGTGAGATTAGGACGGATATTGGCTTTACCAGCAGCTTCACTCGCTTGACCCGTCTTACGTTTCTTGTTAGTGTTTTCCATTGAAAAATCCTAAAAACATAAAGCAAACAATTTTAAAATTGAAGTGTACGCATGAATATCTTCAATTCAATCTAATGACAAATCCCATATAGGTTTAAAAGAATTTTAAAAAAATTAAGAGAAACAACTTTTGAAAAACTAAAAAATATACTAGTAAAAAATAATATATTCGAACCAAAAATTTTAAGATTTTGAAATTTTTTTACAAGTTTTGAAAAACCCAAGATGCAAAACATATAATATATACAAAATTAAAATTTTCTAACCTAAAATTCGAATAAAATCAAAGGAAAAAGAAAAAAAAAGAAGAAAATATACCTTAGATGGGGATTTTGGATGAATGAATGGAAAATCTTTCACAAAATTGATAAGGCTTGCTTAGACTTGAGTTGTGTGTAAAAGCCCTCAAGATTTGATGAAAAACAATGAGGTTTAGAGGGTTTTTATAGGAAAAAATCGGGTTAGGATTTTTAGGGTTTTTTTTGAAGAGTTTTAATTTAAAAGTGATTTTGTCATTAAAGAACCCTTTTAAAGATGTCCACAAACCCGTTTCGGAACAGGCATGATCGTTCTGAAATGTGGGTACTGAAACGTTGGCTGACGTTTCGAGTCTAGTTGACCGTTTCGATACGGCTTTGACCGTATCGAATCCCACATGTTGACCCGTATCGAAACTCGTTTCGATACACTTCTTGGCATAGGCAAAATCGTTTCGAAACCCTTTTAAGGCGTTTCGAAACACCCTACTCATAGATCACTCTTTTAAGGCACCCGTATCAAAACAATTGGACCCGTTTCGATACACCTAGGCCTGGAAGTGCAGATGAGGCTTTAATATTGCAGAAAAATGAATTTCATGAAGTCCTATATGCATAAATGACACGAATGAGCCGGAAAGACAAGTATAAACAAAAACATACTCACCCTAACTATTAGCATGGATGAAATTAGGAGTAAAAACACATAAGCATGACATTTTTCAAGAAATCAAGCAATTTAAGCACAAAAGGTCTTAAAGGGTCAAAAAGGCTAGTTAGACCTAACTCTCTCCTAAGGGACAAAAACGCTCCTTATCCAAAGGCTTTGTAAAAATGTCCGCTAGTTGGTTTAAGGTGTCAACGAACTCTATAGCAACATCTTCCTTAAGGACATAATCTCTAATGAAATGATGCCTTATTTCTATATGTTTGGTTCTAGACTCTTGGATGGGATTTTTAGTTAAGCATATGGCACTAGTGTTATCACACTTAAGGGTTATAGTTTCAACTTTAATACCATAATCTAAGAGTTGTTGCTTCATCCAAAGGACTTGAGCACAACAACTCCCTAAGGATATGTACTCGGCTTCGGTGGTAGATAGAGCTACACTATTTTGTTTCTTAGAGAACCAAGATATGAGCATACTACCTAAGAATTGACATGTTCCCGAAGTAATCTTCTTATCAATTTTACACCCCCCTTAATTCGCATCCGAATAAGCATGAAGGTTGAAGGTTGAGCCTCTAGGGTACCAAAGACCCAAACAAGGAGTATCTCTAAGGTACCTAAAGATTCTCTTAATGGCTATAAGGTGAGACTCTCTAGGACTAGCTTAAAACCTAGCACACAAGCAACACTAAACAAAATATCCGGTCTACTTGTGGTAAGGTAAAGCAAAGATCCAATCATAGAGCGATAAAGCTTAGAGTCAACACACTTACCTCCTTCATCTTTGTTAAGCTTTGTAGATGAGCTCATTGGTGTGGCTTGAGGCTTTGCATTCTCGAAGCCAAACTTCTTGAGCATATCCTTGATGTACTTTGCTTGATTGATGAAGGTGCCATCCTTCCTTTGCTTGATTTGGAGTCTCAAAAAGAGGGAGAGCTCTCCCATCATGCTCATCTCGAATTCAACTTGCATTAACTTAGCAAACTCTTTGCAATGACACTCATTAGTAGATCCAAAAATAATATCATCAACATATATTTGTACTACTAAGATGTCATTTTTATACCTTTTAATAAAAAGTGTAGTGTCCACCTTACCTTTTTCAAAACCTTTTTCAATCAAAAAGTTTGAAAGTCTTTCATACCAAGCTCTAGAAGCTTGTTTTAAACCATAAAGTTCTTTAGCTAGTTTGAAAACATGATTTGGAAATTTGAATCTTCAAAACTCGGTGGTTGTTCCACATACACTTCCTCATTTATAAAACCATTTAAAAATGCGATTTTAACATCCATTTGAAAAAGCTTGAAATCATGATAGCATGCATATGCAAGCAACATCCTAATGGCTTCCATTCTAGCTACGGGTGCATAGGTTTCATCAAAATCTATTCCCTCTTCTTGAGTGTAACCATGAGCAACTAATCTAGCTTTATTTCTCACAATGTTACCACTCTCATCTAGTTTGTTCCTAAATACCCATTTAGTTCCTATAGTAGATTGATTACTAGGCCTTTCAACTAATGTCCAAACATTACTTCTCTCAAATTGATTTTTAGGCTCAATGCATGAGATAAAATCAACATGATTCATGAGTTTAAGAGAAGATCTAGTAGTTACCCCCTTGGATGGATCACCCAAGATTTCACCACCTTTGACATAGTTGTACTCCATTGGGTAGCTCACTTCCTTTTCCTCAAGAGCCAAGTCCTTCAAGGCTTCAAGAGGTGGATCTTGTGTATCCTCTTCTTTCGTTGGAATCTCATCCTCCTTTGAAGTTTGTCCTCCATCAAAGGCATCAAGGATTCCTACATCATCATCATCACAAGAGTCCTTCCTCGGAAGGAGGTTATCATCGAATACAACATGAATAGACTCTTATACTACTAAAGTTCTCTTATTAAATACACGATAGGCTTTAGAGTTTAAGGAATAGCCTAAGAAAATAGCTTCATCACTTTTAGAATCAAATTTACCTAAGTTATCTTTTCCATTGTTTAAAACAAAACATTTGCAACCAAATGGATGAAAATAGCTAATGTTAGGCTTTTTAGATTTTAAAATCTCATATGGTGTTTTCTTTAAAAGTGGCCTAATCATTACTCGGTTTACAATGTAGCAAGCGGTGTTTGTGGCTTCCACCCAAAAATATTTATGTAAATTATTTTCACAAAGCATGATTCTAGCCATTTCTTGTAAAGTTCTATTTTTCCTCTCAACTACCTCATTTTGTTGAGGAGTTCGATGAGCTGAAAAATTGAGGCTAATACCATTTTCATTTAAAAACTCTTCAAAACCTAGATTTTGAAATTCGGTTCTATGATCACTTCTAATATGAGAAATTTTAAGTTCAAGATCATTTTGAGTCAATTTTGAAATCGTGATGAATTTTTCTAAAGCCTCATCTTTAGTACTTAAAAATAGAACCCAAGTAAATCTAGAATAGTCATCAACAAGTACAAATGCATACAATTTACCACCCAAGCTCATAGTTCTAATAGGCCCAAATAAATCCATGTGAATAAGTTGTAAACACCTACTTGTAGAAACATCATTAATGGATTTAAAGGATGATCTATGTTGTTTACCCTTAGAGCATGCATCACAAATTTTGTCATTTGAGAACTTAATTTTGGGCAAACCTCTAACTAGATTTAGGGAAACTAATTTTTCTAAAACACTAATGCTAGTATGTCTTAGTTTCATATGTCATAGCCATGAATCATTTTCATTGTGTGCAACAAAACATGCATGTGATGTATGAATGTCATCTAAATGCACCATGTATATATTACATATGCGATGACCAATGAGCATTATATTCTTTTATTTAATGTCAACAATTTTGCACCCATTTTTGTCAAATAAGACATTAAACCCTTTGTCACATAATTGACTAATGCTCAATAAATTATGTTTTAGACCATCGACATATAAAACATTTTCAATGAGAATAGTAGAGTGATTACCTATGGATCCAATACCTTAATTGTGGCCTTTGGAGTTGTCACCAAATGTCACTACTCCTCCACTTTTTGGCTTTAAGTCCATGAATCGACTCATGTCTCCGTTCATGTGCCTCGAGCATCCACTATCAAGGTACCATGAATTTTGACTTTGTGCTTTGGCATTGTAGCAATGCTTCCTCTACAAACAAAGATATTAAACTTTGGGTTTTGGTACCCAAATCATTTTGGGTCCACGAGTGTTAGCTCCCAGAAGCTTGGTTCCCTTAGGAATCCAAGGTGACATAGCAACAACATTATTAGACTTGACGAGTTCCTTATGAACCCATACACTTCTAATTTTCTTGGTCCTATTATGCCTGTGGAATCTATTTTGTTTGTAGTTATATGTATTTCTTTTAGTTTGGTTAGTTTTAGAGGATTCACCTATCTCATTTTTCACACTACCAACATTTTTGAAAGACTCCTTGAGCTTGTTAAGCTCATCTAACACCCTTTGGTGTTCACTATTGCATTGAGAAATACGATTGTTTAGGTCTACATTTTCATCTTGAAAGAATTTAAGTTCATCTTGTAAACCTAAGATCTTTTTCTCAAATTTTAAGTTAGCTTGAGATAGTGAGTCATTTTTAGCATTTAATTAGGAAATAATCTTTTTATTTCTTATGACCAACTCTTTATATTTTTCAACTAACTCATCATATACCTCTTGTAACTCATCATAAGCATCATGCAATTCTTCAAATTTAAAATCAAAAGATGATGAGTTAGAGGTTACCATGGAGGAATCCTCCTCAAGTGCCATGAGGAAAAGGTTGGCCACTTCGTGTTCCTCATCCTCGGATGACTCATCGTCACTCCAAGTAGCAAGATTGGCTTTGAGCTTCTTCTTATTCTCAAAGCCCTTCTTCTTGAGTTGAGGGCACTCCGAATGAATATGACCTGGTTTTTTGCACTAGAAGAAAATGATTTGATTCCTCTCTTCTTCTTTGTTTTTGGTTTTGAAGTCCATTTTTCTTTGAATCTTCCTTCCTTGGTTGGACCTCATAAACCGTGAGAACCTTTTGGCTATCATAACCAATTCTTCTAAGTCTTCCTCCTCACTAGAAGTGCTCTCCTCATGTAGTGAAGCTTTGAGAGCCACTCCTATCTTCTTGTCATCTACCTCTAGCTTCTCCACTCTTCTCTCTTCCTTCTTCCTTTCATCTTCCCTTCCTTGCTTCATTATCTCGTGAGTTAGGAGAGAACCCACTAGCTCATCAAGCTTGAGTGTCTTCAAATTTTTGGCCTCAATGATGGCGGTTCTCTTCCCATCCCAAGACTCAAGAAGTGAGTAGAGTAGCTTTCGGGCTAGTTTGTCTTCCGGGATTACCTCTCCAAAACCCTTTAGCTCGTTGACGATTGTTGAGAAATGATCGAACATCTTTGACACGGTTTCACCGTGCTCCATTTTGAAATTCTCATAGCTAAGATTGAGAATTCCAATCTTTTTCTCCTTCGCATCATTTGTTCCTTCATAAGTAGTCTCAAGTGTATCCCACACTTTCTTAGCACTTTCGATGGAGGAAACTTTAGAGTAGATGTCGGGACTGATAGAGCAAAACAACATGTGAAGAGCTTTATCATTGATTTGAATCTTCTTTCTCTCTTCTTCACTCATCTCATTTTTCTTCTTTAGCATTAATCTTCCTTCGTCGTCTCTCTTCATTCGAATATAGGGTCCATCTTCAATGGCATCCCAAACTAGATAATCATTGGATTTAATGAAGAGGCGCTTCCGGTTCATCTAAAAGGGGTAGTTATCACCGTTGAAGAAGGGCGGTTTGGTGGTTGATTGAGATTCGTACATGCTTGACCTAAAGGTAGATGCCATGGCTTGATTTGTGGTTGATCACACTCTTTCTAGGAACTCCTCTTGTGGTTGTTAATCCTTCAAAGAGGTAGGCTCTGATACCAATTGTTGAGTGGATCAATGAAACAATATAAGCCAAGAGGGGGTGAATTGGATTTTTTAGAACTTTGGTGGTGGAATGGAAAAATAAAAATTATAGACAAGAGGATTTAGAGTGGTTCAAGTTCCAATCGAACTCTACATCCACTACCTTAGCTTCACTAAGGATTTTCCAACAACCCACTAATTGTTCTTCCTCTTTTCTAGGCTAAGGAGGTAACCGTTGCAATACCGGTCAAATTTTCAACCCAGAATTTGACCCAATCCTCACTTGAAAAATACAAAGAAGATGAAGGCTAAAACTAGTATATCTCAATACAAAATATAGCCCTTTTACAAACACTCAACCCAATTGAATAGATAAGAATGAGAATTCCAAATTTCACACTTGGAGTTTACAAGAAATATTGGATTTTTGCACAAATGTTTGGCTTTGATGTTTGGATAAGACTTTTGAGATCAATAGTAGTTGCTGGAGCTTTTAGAGGTCCAATTTATACCTTCTTATTGAATTCTAGCTGTTGGGGTTGTTGCATTCATCAATATAGCAATTGGGATGTTATCTTCCCTCCATAAATGCAGTCTGCAACCACCAGTTCTGAAACGCCCGATCCTGTTTCAAAACAGACAAAAATAGAAAGAGTCGTTAGGGTTTAATAAATAGATCATACCAAAACGGTTTGACCCGTTTCGATATGCTAAGAGCCCGTTTCGAAACTCGTTTTGAAACACTTTGCCACCGTCAAAGCCTATATCGAAACGACTTGAAAGCGTTTCGATATGCCTTAACGACAAGCATAAATTTAGTTTAAAATTTCAACGATCATATTTTAAAAACAAGTTTGAATTCTGTTTCAAAACGTTTGAGGTCATTCCGATACTACCGTATCGAAACGGGTCAAACCGTTTCGATGTTCTTCATCTGTTTCGAAACCCGTTCCGAAACAGAGGTTAGCAGTTTCAAAACTGTTCCGAAACGCCCAAAAGTCGTTCTGAAACGGTGAATCGAAAATCACTGTTTTGGCTTGATAAACACTTAGAAAGCATATGACAAGTTGAGGTTTTGACTTAAACATTTTTCTTTAAATATATTGAGAGGTTTTGAGGACTTAAAAATCCGTTTTCTCCTTTTCAACTTAGTCCTTAAATTCTTTAGTTATATCAAAATCAATTTATCGGTTTCACAGTTAGGATCAGCTTACATTGAATGTAAAACTGTTAATATCAGGGACAAAACTATGAGGGGCTTCACCTTTGTCCCCCAATTTATTTTTTTTAAAATGGTTTATTTATGAATTTGCCTCTCCTTACCCCAAATCATTGCCCCGTCCATGCTTAGTTTTACACGTTTTTGGATCGTTAGATGTGGAAAATGGATGGCTCAAATTAACTCCTTACCTTTTTTTTCAAGTGTTAATCTTCATATAACCCACTGTTAATCTCAGGTATCCGTTTCACTCATCCAACAATCCAAAAAATGTGTAAAAGATATATATATATATATATTCTGAAAAATCATTATTTTTTTAGACTAGCAAGATGGTCATAGTATTGTTATGAAATAGGTTGGCTATGAATAAGGTGGTTTATTCTGTCTGAATTTAGGTTAGAAGTTTTTCACATTGCTCTGGTATAGTTTAGTTCAAATTCTATTTAAATTATACAAAAAATAATTTGAAATTTAAATTTAAAACTAATTATAAAAAATATATAAATATTAATGTAAAGTATGTCTTTAATATTTTATTAATATATGAATAATGAAACATGTTTGTTAAGTTAGGATGAGCCAAACTTAAATCAAAACTCAAATTTATTTTAAAATTGGACTCAACCTATGGACAGATCTAATATCAAGCTAGTGGGTATCAACAAGCATGCTTGTTGCATTGCGTCACATACATTAAGGGTATTCAAACAGTCTGTTCTCTTAATAACCAATTTTAACTATCTAAAATTAAATTAACCGAGCTCTTAAAATTTTATTTTCTAACCAAATTGATTTTTTCTCTTTCAAAATTCACCAACAAGTATTGGGTGTATTGGTAAGACACATTGTACTCTTAAAGAGAGGACACAAGTTCAAACCTTGGAGACGACATTGTTTGTAGGGGTAGCCACGTACCCCAAACATGGACCGTAAGACAGACATGCACCACGAGCCAACGCCAGCACCATCCATGCACACCAATGAGCCGAGTTCAGCTCACTACAAACATCCCAAGAGGTTTTTTCTAAACTCTTGGGCTTGTCCAAGTCCAATCTGCCCAAGTCAGCCAACACCTTGGAGAATGCTGATTTGGTTGACCGAGCTAAGCATGAAAAGGAGCCAAGCCAACTCACTTTTGCCCGATTCATGGAGATCCTCCTCCCACCACACAAGGAAACTATCAATGTAATTCCCTTGTAATCTCAACTATTAAGGAATGTGATTAGGATATGATTTCCCTTCTTTAGATAGTTAGAGTAGGATTAATCTTGACCGTCGATGTATTTACTTGTAACTATCGGATATGGGGTGTTCGTCTATAAATAGAGGCTAACCTCAACCTTGTCATTCATCCATTCTTTCTTTCATAGAGAAACGCATTCACTCATTCTTCTTGTTATTCCTTTCCTTTGCTTCTGTTATTCACCATGTTCTTTGCTTGGTTTTTTAGGCTGACCTAGCCACTCATCTAGAGTTTCGGGACTAGGGATGTAACCCCTTAGCCACGTCTAGACGGTTGACCCGAACCAAGGTGATTACATAGGGAAAACCGAAGCTAACTCGTTAAAGCCGACTTTGATTAACGACCTTTTTTTCTTTTTATCTTTCCTAGATGCGAATTAGATCATGTGTGATCAATAAAGAGTAAAGGAGATAACGACACATCGATCAGATGTCGTTTAGGGGTTCAATTGCACAATCTAAGCTTTTAGGGACCAAAACGTAATTTTCATAAATTACAGGGACCTTTCAAATTTTTAAAGTTACCAATATGCAATTAATAATATTTCATGCTTCTCTGCAAAATTTCATCTCAAACGGATCATCCAAACTTATTCAAATGCATACACAACATTCAGGGACCAAAATGTAACATTTCAGACTTGTAAAGGCTCCATTTAACTAATTTAATGGTCATGTATCGATACCCTGCTACCTCGTATCGATACACGGGGAAGCATTAGAAAAAGTTGAGCAAGGTTATCTATACCCTTCCCCGAGTATCGGTACGGATGTACAATTATGTACAGGGGTATCGATACATTTCCCTCGTGTATTGATACACCCTACAACGTTTGCACAGGCTCATCATTACTCCTGATGCCCGTATCAATACACCTGCACCATTTTAGCTTAAGGGTATCGATACACTTTCCCCGTGTATCGATACACCCTTCAAAGTTTGCATAGGCGTATCAATACACCTGATGCTAGTATCAATACACTTGCACCATTTTAGCTTAAGGGTATCGATACACTTGCCCGAGTATCGATACCCATACTAGAAATGCTCAAGAAATAGCCCCAAAAATGCATCATACATCATCCAAACACACCCAAAACTCATAGACATACTTATAACATCATGTCCAACATATTTGCATAAAAAAACTAACCACATTGCAAGCATTAGGCACAACATCTCATATGGCATATACAAATAGAATGAACATGCTTTTAACCATAAGCCATAGCAAAACTAAAATGAAAAACGAGGATCCAAAGACCACATAATGGCCATTTACAAGTCCCAAACCATAAACTAAACTTGTTTTAGGTAATCAACCACATCACACATCAAAGTAAAAGATTTCCCCCATTGCCCTTATTATCTATAGCTAGTATCCAAAACATACTTTCCAAGTGGAGTTCTTCTTCAATCCCTTGCTTCTTGATGGACAAAAAGAAGCGTAAGCACATAATGCTTAGTAAGGAATGCTCAAAACCAAAACACCATCAATGCATCGAAACCATAAAACACCCTTTACTTGAAATCACATTTCTATAAACTAATGTATTGTTTGAAAACTTCATTTGAAAACATCATTGCCTTAAATCATGCATCACTCAACATATAAACCAACATAAAAACCCAAATGCAACATGTATCTCAATCTTAAACATCATCCTTGTAATTACTTTCATTGAAACCTTCTCATGCATAAACGCTTCATGCAAAGTTTAAACCTTTTTTTCTTTGAAACCATTTCTACAATATCCTCTTTCTTTCTCACGCTTGAAAATCATTCCGAATCAATTCTCATCTTGAAAAGCACATGTACCATCTATCTATCTCATGCATTCAACCAATACAATTCTCATGGGAAGGCCACACATGCTTGATGCGCAAAAGCATTTCACAATCTCATTAGCTCATATGCATATCTCATTGCATAAAATCAATCAAAACATTGGTGCATGCGAAACAAACTTCATTCATATATATTCGTATTTTTATATTCTATTTACATGTATATGCGTATAACTTGACTCGAAGTCAAGTCCTACCCCGGTGGGATCTCGCCACCGGACTCTCATGACGGTATCTACCTTCGCCACAAAGCATGGGTATTTCCCCAAGTCCTACCCCGACAGTATCTCCCTCACCAGACTCTCATGGCGATAACATTTGTTGCCATAAAGCTTGGGTCTTTCACCAAGTCCTACTCCGGCGGTATCTCCCTCACCAATTTCTCATGGCGGTAGAATTCAATGCCATTAAGCTTGGGTATTTCACCAAGTCCTATCCGATGGAATTCACATCATTGGACTCTCTCTTTGGAACGAATCAAAAGAGCACATACGAATTTTATTGATTAAAGTGCACTTTATATCATATTGGTCAACCAATTATATCCGGTAACATCTCATCATTCATGCCAATATATATCACAATTTAGCCAATAATTCACTGTTTTCAAAGCATGCAACCTCACCAAGGCCAAAACGTCAAACGATGCCTTTAGAACACAAGTTAAAACCACATCCTTTCAAGGATCATTAGTTTCATGCACCCTTCATCAAACTAAGTTTAATAATAAACTCTCATGCTTAAATATCATGCTTAAACAACAAATCAAACCACATTGTTAAACTAGGTACATCAAAATAAATTTTTATATTTTCAAAACCATAATAGCACAAATCGAGAGAGAAATCAACTTCACTTACTTCCGAACTTAAACTGTAACCCCCTTAACCCGGCCTAGACGGTTGACCCGAATTAAGAAAGTCACACGGGGAAAATCAAAGTCAACCCGAAAGTCAACCTTGATTAACGACCCTTTTTTTTCTTTTAATCTTCTCTAGATGCACATTAACCCTAGTTATGATCATACAACAACATACTCAAAGATCATAAACATCAGAGATAAAACAGGGACCCAATTGAACAATTTACAACTTTAGGGACCAAATTGTAATTTCTGATAATTAGAAGGGCTTAACCCAAATTAAAGTTACCAACTTTAAATTAGTCAGGTTTCATGCTTCCCTATGAAATTTCAGCTTAAAAGGACCTCCTGAACTCATACAATTGCACAAACAAGATTCAGGACCAAAACGAAAACAATTCAAAACATTTAACTGCCAATGTCAGCCCCCAACGGTCACCCGTTCCGGAACAAGCAGAACCCGTTTCGAAAATCGGGCCATTCCGCAACGCGTATCGGAACACGGGCTGGCAGTAGCCAAACCGTTCCGGAACGGTCCCTTCCGTTTCGGACGCCTGGGTAAGTTTAAGGCACCCGTTCCGAAACGGTAGGTACTGTTCCGAAACACCCTGCACAGATTGCCCCAAAATGCATTCTTAAACATGCAATTAAACATCCAAACATGCTCCAATCACCACCAAACTTTACCAACATGCAATTCAACATATATGAAACAAACACGCATCATCAATTCAGCAAAATAACATCTCACATGAAAAGCCCCAAATCTATAGGCATGCTTCCTACACAAGCAAACCAATCAAGCATAAACTTCCATTTCAAGCATGTAAAGGCCAAACTCAAAACAAACATTCTCAACAACATTCAACATACTTAGGGAGTTCAAAACATCTCCCAAACATACACATAGGTCCCCCATTGCCAAATTACCAAAAGCTAAAAATGCACTTATGAAACCTTCCATACTTTGAGCTTTACTTTCACTTGAATGCTTGCCCTCCTTGCTGCCCTCAAAGTGCTCTAATGTTCTGCATTATTGAATTAAGAAACAAAAGAGAGCGTAAGCAAAAGCTTAGTGAGGAATGCTCATAAAACCATTCAATAATGCATTTATAAAACATTAATAAATCATGCTTCAAATCATCTTTTGCACATGCTCAAAAGCATACTTAAAACAAGCATCTCATGCTTCGTATCATACATGTCATATTGGTCACAAGTGATAAGTTCCATTTCTTTAAAAACAAGTTCATCAACTTTCACCCCAAGGACTTTTAAACACCTTGGCCCCAAGGACTTTTAAACACCTTGGCCATGGACTTTTAAACACCATGAAAGAGGACCACACAAGGACTTTTAAACACCTTTGTGTCCACATCAAGTTTCACCCCAAGGACTTTTAAACACCTTGGCCCCAAGGACTTTTAAACACCTTGGCCCCATGGACTTTTAAACACCATGGCCCCATGGACTTTTAAACACCATGGAAGGATCACACAAGGACTTTTAAACACCTTTGTGTCCGTAGCAAGAATCATCCAAGGACTTTTAACCACCTTGATGTTCTTAAGTAAAAAAGGCTCACTCAAGGACTTTTAACCACCTTAGTGCCCTTAACCTTTTCAAAACATCACTTGCCAATATACATCATTTTCATCATTTAATCCATTGTTTTAAAGCATTAAACCAAGCCATATTCAACATGCATTTAAAAGCATCAAACCACATTTTATCAATGTACAAAAACAAGGAACTCTTACCTAGAGCTTCCTTCAACATATGCCTTACAACAACAGCAATTACCATGCTAAATCATGCTTTCAAAACAGTATTTAAAACATGCAACAAACCACATTGCATCACAACAAAAACATGGCCACCACTAGAGAGTATTTCCGAAAACTTACACTTGAGCTTAGCAAAGTTGTTTAGACTTAAACTAAGCTCCCAAGACTTTGGTTTCAAAGCCGAAAACCATTTTCACTCACCAATTCCACCTCGCCTCTTGCCGAAGCACCAAATCAAGCTTCCGGATCAACAACTCTTGGATCCAAAGATGCCTCCCCTGTTTTAACACATTAAAGCAGAGGATTAATGCATCATCATGCATTAGTTGCTTCAATGAAAGCACCTAAACTCGCTGCTCTCATCCACACTCCATTTCGGCCACCAAACACAACCGAAAATGCATCCAAACCACTTCTCAACAAAGCCCAGCCATAAACCATCAATACAAAACATCTTTTAACATCATTTAACATCTAAAAAGAACCTATAACCATCCTTATACCTCCAGCAACATCAGATCCACAAGATCTCACCAAAAACAACCTAGAATCACAAGCTAAACTTAGGAAACTCAACCTATCCGGGATTGCATTAATCAAAACTCAATTCCTTATCAATTTAGAGTCTAAATAACATCAAAAACACATCTCAAATCTCAGATTTAACAGATCAAACGAAAATCATCAAAAATCACCAAATCTTGCATTACAAGCCAAGATCCAATTCACAACTCAAAAGCCTTTAATAAAACATCAATTAAGGATTGAAAACTTAGGAATTTCATTAAAGAACTGATAGTTTAGAGGAGAAGGACGTTCTTACCTCCAAACTTGAGTTTCTCCACTTTTTGGAATCAAAAACCTTGATGAATCAAGAAGCAAATGATGAGGTTTTGTAGATATGATGATTAGGAATCAAAAGAGAGTTGAAAGGAGGGATTTAGGTGAGAAAATCAGAAACAATTCTCTAGAAAGGAAGTGTTTGGGTTGAGAGAAAATTAGAGAAAAGAAAATGGGAAGTTAGTTATCAAAATAGCCAAAATGGCTTCCCTCCTCTTTTGACATGATTTAAAATCAGAATAAATCTCAAAATATCTTAGAAAAATCTGGAGCAACTACTTTTGGAATAATAGCTCCTTAAAGATTCAAAGTTTCAACCCTTTCTAAAACAGTCACCAAACTTTCGAAAATTACATTTTGGTCACTAACCAAAATGTCACCCTTCCAAAACTCATTTTCCAAAATTGATTTCACAGTTCACTTAATTATATTAAAAGATGATTTTAGAACATTTTTCCATATTTTTAATGCAACCCGAACTAGGCTTTCCTAATTTCACCTTTTTAGATTCGAACAGCACTATGACCAAACCGGTCAACGCCCAAAACTCCTAAGCCCAAAACCGGGGCGTTACAACTCTCCCCCCTTAAGAAATTTCGTCCTCGAAATTTACCTGAAGGAAAGAGATAAGGAAACTGCTTCAGCATGTCTTCCTTCCGCTCCCACGTGGCTTCATCAACACCTCGATGCTTCCACAACACCTTCACCAACTCAATGGTCTTGCCACGAAGAACCTTGCTATCCGAATCCAGAACCTTCACCGGTTCCTCATCATAGGTCAAATCCGGATTCAAAACCACTTCCTCCACAGGCATCACATGCGAAGGATCAGATCTATACCTCCGGAGCATAGAAACATGGAACACATCATGAATCTTCTCCAACTCTCGAGGTAACCTCAACCGATATGCAACAGGACCCACACGCTCAACCACCTCGTATGGTCCAATGTACCTAGGGCTCAACTTACCCTTCCGGCCAAACCTCATCACCTTCTTCCAAGGCGAAACCTTCAAGAACACACGGTCACCAACCGCATACTCTATCTCCTTACGCTTCAAATCCGCGTAAGACTTTTGCCGATCAGAGGCAGCCTTCAAACGCTCACAAATGAGCTTCACCTTCGCGGTGGTCCCTTTTAACAAAGACGGCATCGAAACCATCTTTTGACCAGTTTCAGCCCAACAAAGAGGAGTCCTACACTTCCTCTCGTACAAAGCCTCATAAGGTGCCATCTGTATACTCGCCTGATAACTATTGTTATAAGCGAACTCAACCAAAGGCAGATGCTTCTCCCAAGAACCTTGAAACTCAATCACGCAGCACCTCAAATATCCTCCAAAATCTGGATAACTCGCTCAGACTGACCATCCGACTGAGGATGATAGGATGTACTGAAATTCAACCTTGTGCCCAAAGCTTGATGCAGACACTACCAGAAACGCGATGTAAACCTAGGATCCCTATCCGACACAATCGACTTAGGCACACCATGCAGCCGCACAATCTCAGCAATGTACAACTCTGTCAGCTTATCCAAAGAAAACGTAGTATGCACAGGCAAGAAATGCGCACACTTCGTCAGGCGATCCACAATCACCCAAACAGAATTCTTCTTCGAAGGAGACAAAGGTAAACCAGATACAAAATCCATGGTAACCCTCTCCCACTCCCATTCAGGGATTTTCAACGGTTGCAACAACCCTAAAGGAACCTGATGCTCAGCCTTAACTCGCTGACACACCATACACCTGCTCACAAACTCCGCAACATCCTTCTTCAAACCCACCCAATAGTACTCATCACGAAGATCACGGTACATCTTAGTACTACCAGGGTGCATAGCAAAAGGACTACTATGACCTTCAGTCAGAATAGCACGCCTCAACTCAGCATCAGCAGGCACTACTATCCGACTCCCAAAACACAACACACCATCATCATTAAAGCAGAAATCCGAAGGTCTACCCTCCGCGATATCCTGAACATGAGACACCAAGGAATCGTCCAGCAACTGCTTTTCCTTGATCAACAGAACCAAAGATGGCTTCACTTGCAACTCAGCCACTAGACCACCATCTCGCGATATGCTCAAGCTGGCAAACATAGCCCTCACCTCAACAGCTACCTTCCTACTCAAGGCATCCGCAACAACATTAGCTTTTCCAGGATGGTACTCAATCGTCAGATCATAATCCTTGAGCAACTCCAACCAACGACGCTGCCTAAGATTCAACTCCTTCTGAGACATCAGATACCTCAAACTCTTGTGATCCGTGTACACAGTACACTTCTCACCATACAGATAATGCCTCCAGATCTTCAGAGCAAAGACCACCGCAGCCAACTCAATATCATGCGTAGGATAATTGCGCTCATGCACTTTCAACTGCCACGATGCATAAGCCACAACCTTACCCTCTTGCATCAGCACACATCCCAAACCAACATAGGACACATCACTGTAGACCACAAACTCTTTCCCTGATTCAGGTTGAACCAAGATAGGAGCTTGCGTCAAAGCCGCCTTAAGCTTCTCAAAAGCCTGCTGTCTCGCTTCCGTCCACTCATACCTAACATCCTTTTGCAACAGCTTCGTCAAAGGAGCAGCAATCTTGGAAAAACCATCCACAAACCTTCGATAGTATCCCGCCAAACCAAGGAAACTACGGACCTCATGAACAGACTTAGGAACTTTCCAGTTCATCACCGCCTCAATCTTCTGAGGATCAACACGAATCCCCTCAGCTGAGACCACATTCCCAAGAAACACCACCTCCTTAAGCCAGAACTCACACTTGCTTAGCTTAGCATAAAGCTGATTCTCCAACAAAGCTTGCAAAACAATCCTCAAATGCTCTTCGTGTTCCTCCTCAGTACGCGAGTACACGAGGATATCATCAATGAACACCACCACGAACTTGTCCAGGTATTCATGAAACACACGGTTCATCATATCCATGAAATCAACAGGAGCATTTGTCAGACCAAACGGCATCACAAGGAACTCATAATGCCCATACCTTGTCCTGAAAGCTGTCTTAGGCACATCCACATCCTTCACCTTCAACTGATAATACCCTGATCTCAAGTCAATCTTAGAGAACACAGCAGCTCCCCGAAATTGATCAAAGAGATCATCAATCCTCGACAAAGGATACCGATTCTTGATAGTCAACTTGTTCAGCTGACGGTAATCAATGCACATCCTCATAGTGCCATCTTTCTTCTTCACAAACAAGACCGGCGCTCCCCAAGGTGACACACTCGGCCGGATGAAACCACGATCAAGCAGCTCTTGCAACTGCGTCTTCAGCTCCTTCAGCTCCTTAGGTGCCATTCTATAGGGAGTAATGGACACAGGAGTTGTATTCTCATACAGCTCAATTCCAAACTCCACCTCGCGATTAGGAGGTAAACCAGGCAACTCCTCAGGAAAAACACCAGGAAACTCCTTCACAACTCGGATATCTTGCACCCTCAACTCCTTAGAGCTAGGATTCATCACAAAAGCTAGGTAAGCTTCGCAACCTTGCCTCAGCATCCTACTCGCCTCCAAGGTAGACACCACATTGGCAAGAAACTTCACATTCTCACCAACCACAACAACTTCATAATCATCCGCAAGCTTCAGCGAAACTCGCTTATTCTCACAATCTACCACAGCATGATGCTCAGCAAGCCAATCCATACCAAGGATCACATCAAAACCATAAAAGGGCAACTCCATAAGATCAACATGAAAAACATGTTCTTGAACAACCAAGGGACACCTTCTATAAAGCTTCCGAGTCACAACAGTTTCACCAAAAGAACTAGTGACACGGACACCAACATCCAAAGACTCAACAGGCAAACCAAGCAATTCAGCATGCTCACGCAGAATATATGAATGCGTAGATCCAGAATCAATCAAAGAAAGCAGTGACAAGGATTGCAAAGTAAAGGTACCTGCAATCACATCCGCATCATTCTTTCCCTCACGCTGAGCATACACCCTAGCTTGGCCTCCACCTTCAGGCTGAATAGCCACAACATGGGCTACTCCACAACCACCTTCCTCTCGCCTATGGAAATTACCACGGCCGCGCCCACGACCCCTCTGTGGTGCAGCAACAACAGGAGCACGCACCTGATCACCAGCCAACCTAGGACAATCTCGCCTCAAGTGGTCTGCGGATCCACAATTCCAGCATCCATTACCAGCTACCGCTACAGGAGCTTGCACCTCTCTCACAGCACGAGGACAGTCACGCTTCATGTGACCACGTGAACCATAGATCCAACAAGCACTAGGATCAGCTCTAGCGTTGCCTCCTCTAGCAGGTGCACCACCACCCCTCTTAGCTGAGGACTGATACTTCTGATCACGTCCCCCCTTGTTCCGTCCACCTCCGGAACTAAACTCAGCAGCTCTCTTGCCAGAACTAGCTCCAACACCTTTCGCAGATAAACCCAAATTCATCTCAATGTCCTTGGCTCGGCCCACCAACACATCAAAATCATCATATTCGGTGGCCAGCACATACATTTTCACATCCGTCACAAGACCATAACGGAACCTCTCGCACCTTGCTCGCTCATCAGGTATCAGCTCAGGTGCATACTGACTGAGTCGCACAAACTACACCTCATACTCAGCCACACTCATGCTCCCTTGGGTAAGAGACATGAATTCACGCTTCTTCTCATCAAGATATCGCACTCCAAGATATCTCCGCTTGAACACATTCTGAAAGAATGTCCAAGTAACATCAGCTTCAACCATTCCAGCTATAGTGGTCGTCCACCACGTATACGCATCGTCCTGCAGCAAGGACACAACACAACCCAGCTTTTGCACATCCGTGCAACTCATCTGTCCCAAGATTTGCTTGGTACTCTCTAGCCAAGCTTCAGAACTCTCAGCTGACATACCCCTGAACTCAGTCCCACCAAGACTGCGCAGACGCTCCAAAGGTAGTCTAACTCCAGCATCTCCCTGATGCCCAGCTCCTTGAGCTCCAGCTACTGCTGCTCGAAACGCACCCGCAATAGCTTGTACCAACATAGACATATCAGGCATAGCTTGCCCCTGACCAACCTCTGGTCCAGCAGCTCCAGTACCAGCTGCAGCTTCAGCTCTTTCCCTCTCAGCACCACCACCAGGTGGAGGAGGAGGTAACACCGCACTACCCGTGTTCTCCTCGTTCTCATTCTCATTAGGAGCCGCAGCTCGCACATTACCTCGTAACTCTCTACGTGGTGCCATACTATTACCATGCAATCACAATACAAATAAAACAAAGTCAGGCCCAGCAAGGTAAGCAATCCAAGTATTCAAGCTCAATTTCATTCAAAATCAACAACATTTCATTAGCTTCGATTTGGCAATGGGTACCCACATCATGCTACATCACATCATACAACTCAATTGCATCCAAATCACAAGCCACTAACATGCTTTCAATCAGCAAGCATACAAAGCAAACATACTTCAATCATGCATACATTCATTCCCAATTACTCGAGAACTCAGCTCTGATACCACCAAATGTAACCCCCTTAACCCGGCCTAGACGGTTGACCCGAATTAAGAAAGTCACACGGGGAAAATCAAAGTCAACCCGAAAGTCAACCTTGATTAACGACCCTTTTTTTTTCTTTTAATCTTCTCTAGATGCACATTAACCCTAGTTATGATCATACAACAACATACTCAAAGATCATAAACATCAGAGATCAAACAGGGACCCAATTGAACAATTTACAACTTTAGGGACCAAATTGTAATTTCTGATAATTAGAAGGGCTTAACCCAAATTAAAGTTACCAACTTTAAATTAGTCAGGTTTCATGCTTCCCTATGAAATTTCAGCTTAAAAGGACCTCCTGAACTCATACAATTGCACAAACAAGATTCAGGACCAAAACGCAAACAATTCAAAACATTTAACTGCCAATGTCAGCCCCCAACGGTCACCCGTTCCGGAACAAGCAGACCCCGTTTCGAAACTCGGGCCGTTCCGCAACGCGTACCGAAACACGGGCTGGCAGTAGCCAAACCGTTCCGGAACGGTCCCTTCCGTTTCGGACGCCTGGGTAAGTTTAAGGCACCCGTTCCGAAACGGTAGGTACTGTTCCGAAACACCCTGCACAGATTGCCCCAAAATGCATTCTTAAACATGCAATTAAACATCCAAACATGCTCCAATCACCACCAAACTTTACCAACATGCAATTCAACATATATGAAACAAACACGCATCATCAATTCAGCAAAATAACATCTCACATGAAAAGCCCCAAATCTATAGGCATGCTTCCTACACAAGCAAACCAATCAAGCATAAACTTCCATTTCAAGCATGTAAAGGCCAAACTCAAAACCAACATTCTCAACAACATTCAACATACTTAGGGAGTTCAAAACATCTCCCAAACATACACATAGGTCCCCCATTGCCAAATTACCAAAAGCTAAAAATGCACTTATGAAACCTTCCATACTTTGAGCTTTACTTTCACTTGAATGCTTGCCCTCCTTGCTGCCCTCAAAGTGCTCTAATGTTCTGCATTATTGAATTAAGAAACAAAAGAGAGCGTAAGCAAAAGCTTAGTGAGGAATGCTCATAAAACCATTCAATAATGCATTTATAAAACATTAATAAATCATGCTTCAAATCATCTTTTGCACATGCTCAAAAGCATACTTAAAACAAGCATCTCATGCTTCGTATCATACATGTCATATTGGTCACAAGTGATAAGTTCCATTTCTTTAAAAACAAGTTCATCAACTTTCACCCCAAGGACTTTTAAACACCTTGGCCCCAAGGACTTTTAAACACCTTGGCCATGGACTTTTAAACACCATGAAAGAGGACCACACAAGGACTTTTAAACACCTTTGTGTCCACATCAAGTTTCACCCCAAGGACTTTTAAACACCTTGGCCCCAAGGACTTTTAAACACCTTGGCCCCATGGACTTTTAAACACCATGGCCCCATGGACTTTTAAACACCATGGAAGGATCACACAAGGACTTTTAAACACCTTTGTGTCCGTAGCAAGAATCATCCAAGGACTTTTAACCACCTTGATGTTCTTAAGTAAACAAGGCTCACTCAAGGACTTTTAACCACCTTAGTGCCCTTAACCTTTTCAAAACATCACTTGCCAATATACATCATTTTCATCATTTAATCCATTGTTTTAAAGCATTAAACCAAGCCATATTCAACATGCATTTAAAAGCATCAAACCACATTTTATCAATGTACAAAAACAAGGAACTCTTACCTAGAGCTTCCTTCAACATATGCCTTACAACAACAGCAATTACCATGCTAAATCATGCTTTCAAAACAGTATTTAAAACATGCAACAAACCACATTGCATCACAACAAAAACATGGCCACCACTAGAGAGTATTTCCGAAAACTTACACTTGAGCTTAGCAAAGTTGTTTAGACTTAAACTAAGCTCCCAAGACTTTGGTTTCAAAGCCGAAAACCATTTTCACTCACCAATTCCACCTCGCCTCTTGCCGAAGCACCAAATCAAGCTTCCGGATCAACAACTCTTGGATCCAAAGATGCCTCCCCTGTTTTAACACATTAAAGCAGAGGATTAATGCATCATCATGCATTAATTGCTTCAATGAAAGCACCTAAACTCGCTGCTCTCATCCACACACAATTTCGGCCACCAAACACAACCGAAAATGCATCCAAACCACTTCTCAACAAAGCCCAGCCATAAACCATCAATACCAAA
Source organism: Hibiscus tridactylites (assembly GCA_958450335.1). NCBI lineage: Eukaryota > Viridiplantae > Streptophyta > Magnoliopsida > Malvales > Malvaceae > Hibiscus > Hibiscus tridactylites. The sequence continues at coordinate 21,102,287 of OY288284.1, read as the reverse complement.
CATCTTTTAACATCATTTAACATCTAAAAAGAACCTATAACCATCCTTATACCTCCAGCAACATCAGATCCACAAGATCTCACCAAAAACAACCTAGAATCACAAGCTAAACTTAGGAAACTCAACCTATCCGGGATTGCATTAATCAAAACTCAATTCCTTATCAATTTAGAGTCCAAATAACATCAAAAACACATCTCAAATCTCATATTTAACAGATCAAACGAAAATCATCAAAAATCACCAAATCTTGCATTACAAGCCAAGATCCAATTCACAACTCAAAAGCCTTTAATAAAACATCAATTAAGGATTGAAAACTTAGGAATTTTAGTAAAGAACTGATAGTTTAGAGGAGAAGGACGTTCTTACCTCCAAACTTGAGTTTCTCCACTTTTTGGAATCAAAAACCTTGATGAATCAAGAAGCAAATGATGAGGTTTTGTAGATATGATGATTAGGAATCAAAAGAGAGTTGAAAGGAGGGATTTAGGTGAGAAAATCAGAAACAATTCTCTGGAAAGGAAGTGTTTGGGTTGAGAGAAAATGAGAGAAAAGAAAATGGGAAGTTAGTTATCAAAATAGCCAAAATGGCTTCCCTCCTCTTTTGACATGATTTAAAATTAGAATAAATCTCAAAATATCTTAGAAAAATCTGGAGAAACTACTTTTGGAATAATAGCTCCTTAAAGATTCAAAGTTTCAACCCTTTCTAAAACAGTCACCAAACTTTCGAAAATTACATTTTGGTCACTAGCCAAAATGTCACCCTTCCAAAACTCATTTTCCAAAATTGATTTCACAGTTCACTTAATTATATTAAAAGATGATTTTAGAACATTTTTCCATATTTTTAATGCAACCCGAACTAGGCTTTCCTAATTTCACCTTTTTAGATTCGAACAGCAATATGACCAAACCGGTCAACGCCCAAAACTCCTAAGCCCAAAACCGGGGCGTTACATAAACCGGTGTTTCAAGCCTAAGTTTAAGTTCCCAAACCTCTTTTCAAAATCATTCCAAGGCTAGAAAGCACATTCTCACTCGTCGATATGCGACACTACGCTAGCCGACGAGCCAACTAAGTGTCTAAAGCCTCCAACGCTACCTCGTTTGCTTCCGGATTACTATCCCGTGTTTTTAGCACAATAAAAAACAGAGATCCAATGCATCAAAATGCATTCAAACACCAGCAACAAAGCAAAATCCTGTAGCCCTGCTCTAAAGCATCAAAACACCCATTCGAAACAACCGAAAACACTTCCAAACTCTCACCAAACAAAGCCCAGCCAAGATCTATAATTCTAACCTTTTCTAAACTTCAATTAACATAAAAAATCAACATAAGATCTATCAATTCTAACCATTTCTAGGCCGTCAAACCTTTTCCTAGGCGTAACAATACGCGGGCAACTCGTATCGGTACACCTAAGCTGAAATGCCTGAAAATAGCTTTAGCGTATCGATACGCAATCCCAAGTATCGATACGCATACCAGAAATGCACTTCCAACAGCCCTCAAAACACATTTAACAACATCTAAACATGTCCAAGACATCCATACATGATATAATCAACAATCCAATCACTTAAGCATCATTAAACACTTACAACTAGGGGTGGGAGAAATTACCCGACCCGATTGACCCGGCCCAAATACCCGATGACCCGAATTAAATTAGACGGGTAATACCCGAATTAAATTTTTTTTTCAGGTCGGGTACCCGGCCCGGTTTTTATCCCGGGTACTCGGGTCGGGACTGGGCCGAAAGAATGGTCCCAATCGGGTACCCGGTGACCCGATTATATATATATATATATATATATATATATATATATATATATATATATATATTTAAATTATAATTATAATATATATTTTATTTTATTATTTTTAATTAAAAAATAAAATTAAAACTATCCAATATCCATTATCCAAATCAGATTCAATTTCACGACTCTGCCCCCTTTTGAAATTTCCCCCAATTCTCCTCAAATCCCTAATCCCGTAATCCGACCAAATCCCCCCACTCCCCGGCGGTCCTCCACCACGGCTCCACCTTGTCGTCGACCCGTCGCCACCGCCCGCCGGCTTCAGCAGTCAGCATCAGCAAGTCAGCAGCAGCACTGCAGCAGTCGAGCAGAAGCCCTGGTCCGTCGTTCGCCACTGGTTTGCAGTCGAGCAGTCGCCCACCGCCGCCCGGTCCGTCGTTCACCCACCGCCACCGGTCAGTCGTTCGCCCACCGCCACCGGTCAGTCCTGTTTTATACTGAGTTTCAGTTGCTTAATGGATTGAATGCTGAATTGCTTGTATAATGTTACTGTAATTTCACTAATTTCACTGTTGTATGCTTAATTTAATCAAGCAAATGAGATCCTACTTTATTTTTAAAATTTAAAAATTCACTGTTGTTTTTAGTTATTGCCTCGTAAAGATTTCGGATCCCTGGCCCTTGTTCAATTTCACTGTTGTGTTTTTAGTTACTTCCAAAAGAGCAGGATGTGTAAAATTTGTAATGATATTTTTCAAGTGATCCATTTTCAATTACCCGAAACCCGAGATAGGATGTGTAAAATTTGTATGTAACTAAAATATTGGATTTATACCTGGAAATATTGTTTTTAGTAACTAAAATATTGGATTTATTTCACTGTTTTTAAGTGAAATTGGACACATAAATTTGTGTTACTTCCAACTTCCAAGAAATATTGTTTTTAGTGTTTGTCGAAATGTCTCTTAGATAGGATGTGTAAAATTTGTATGTATGAAGCTGATGTGAAGTTGGACATAGACTTGCATTCTGTTTTTAAGTGATCCATTCTCAATCCATTCTGTTTTTAGGGACATAGACAAAAGTAGTGATTCATTTTAATTAAATGAATTCTTGCTCCCTTGTTCATCCTTGAACATTTTGATTAAATGAATGCTTAATGAATGCTTACTTGCTTTGTTATTGTAATTTTCACAAAAGGAACTGTATAAGCTGAATTGAACCGTGTGATCTTGTGCATATTCTAGATTTTCCCTTCTACATAGACAAAAGTAGTGATTCATTTTAATTAAATGTCTCTTAGATATGGTTGCCGCTTGTTTATTTGTTTTCTTGAATTTATATTGTTTTGTGAACTAGAAAGTTAATAGAACACAAATGTTGAATTTTATCTTCTCCTTTTCAGATATGTCGATGACTGGAGAAAATGTTGATGTGACTCTATCTTCCTCAACTGAGTCACCTAAAGAACATGAAAAGAATGAGGAGACTCCAACAAGTAGAATTGAAACCAAGAAAAGGAAGGGAAAGAAGCATGTTGAAGCTTCACCAACTAAAGGAGGTAAAAGGAAAAAAACTTCTGCTGCTTGGGATCATTTTAAAGCAATTGATGGTGATAAAGACCGAGCTGAATGCATTTATTGCACTGCAAAGATATCTTGTTCAACTGCCAATGGAACCAATGCCATGAAGCGTCACACGAATCGATGCAAGAAAGCTCCTTTCAACTTGGACAAAACACAAACAATCCTAGATTTTGAGTCCAAGACAAAGTGCAACACAGATGGAACAATAGAAACAATTAGTGTTCCTAAACTTTGGCGTTTTGATCAAGAGTAGATTAGACAAGCACTCGCTAAAATGGTGATTATGGATGAGTTGCCATTTAGTTTTGTTGAACGTGAAGGCTTTCGCATGTTTTGCAAAGTTGCTATTCCTGACTTTGTTCCTCCTTCACGTGGTACTATTACAAAAGACTGCTATGCTCTTTTTATTGAAAAGAGGAGAACGTTGAAGAACTTCTTCAGTAATTTATCCTCTAGGGTATGTCTTACGACAGACACATGGACATATGCTCAGAACTTGTCGTATATGTGCCTTACTGCCCACTTTATAGATGATGCTTGGAAGTTGCATAAGAAAATTATCAACTTTTGCCCAATTGCCGGTCATTCTGGAGAGCTTATTGGTAAGGCAGTTGAAAAATGCTTGCAAGAGTGGGATCTTAAAAAGATCTTAACGGTGACAGTTGATAATGCTAGTTCTAATGATCTAGCAATCAAGTATTTGAAGCAGATTCTGAACTTGTGGGATGGAAGTGTGTTGAATGGTGAATTTTTGCATATGAGATGTGCTGCACATATTCTAAATTTGGTTGTTAAAGATGGGCTGAAAGATGTTGATTCTTCTGTTACGAGGGTTCGTGCTGCTGTGAAGTACGTGAGGTCCTCTCCTGCAAGACTTCAAAAGTTTCAATCTTGTGTCAAAGAGGAGAATATAGATAGCAAAGCTCTTGTTTGCTTGGATGTTGAAACAAGGTGGAATTCCACCTATTCCATGCTCAAAAGTGCTTTAGTGTTTAAGAAAGCATTCAGAAATTTGAAGACTAAGTACCTTCCTTACACAAAGGAGCTTAGGAAGGTTGGTGGTGCTCCTGATGATGAAGATTGGGATAAGGTTTCTTCATTCTTGCCTTTCCTTGAGATATTTTATGATACTACATTGAGCTTCTCTGGATCAAGGTATGTGACTGGTAATACCTTTGTCGAACAAATATATGATATTGGGTATACAATTAATCGTTATGTTGATGACTTGCAATCGAGTGATGGGCTTAGGAGCATGGCACGCCAAATGAAGTTGAAGTTTGATAAATATTGGGCGAATGTTAATAATTTGAATGTCTTGATGTTCATTGCTTTAGTTCTTGACCCTAGGCATAAGTTAAGATATGTTGAGTGGATCATTCGTCGTTCTTATGATCCTAGCAATTCTTATGTCTTGTGTCAACGGATTAAAGATGTTTTGACATCGTTGTTTGATTTTTATGCTTCTATGCAACCTTCTTCAACACAAAAGACACATTGCTCTGCAAATCCTACTTCTAGTGGTCAAGATGGTGAGGGAGGAATAAGGAAGTTAAAAGGAACAAATTTAAGAAAGGACTATGTGACTGAGATTGAATCTGCTGATACTTTTGAAACAATGACTGAGCTAGACAGATATTTGGGCGATAAATGTGTTCCTGAGAGTGATGATTTTGATATCTTGGTTTGGTGGTCTATGCAAAAAAACAACTATCCAATTCTTATGAGATTGGCACGTGATGTTCTTGCAATTCCAGTTTCTATTGTTGTTTCGGAGTCCGCTTTTAGCACTGGAGGACGTGTTCTTGATTCATTTCGCACGTCTTTGACTCCTAGATTGGTGGAAGCTCTTATTTGCACTCAAGATTGGATTCGTTCTTCTCATGACCCTATTGTAATAGAGGAGAACTTGCAATTATTGGAGAATATAGAAATAGGTTTGTCTTCAATTTCAAGTTTAGATTTTAAATATTTATGTTTGAACTCTTTTGACATTGTTATTGACTTATTGTATACATAAAATTTGTTATGCAGAGATGGAAGATTTGACATTGGAGCAACCAACAATTGTCATTGATGAGACAACTGAAGTTTCAGAGACCGCACTCGAAGTGTCCTAGACTTTGGTAAGCAATAAATTCTATATTATTTGAACTTTTTTGAGTTTTGATAAGAATAAATCATATGTTAGAGACTTAGAGTTAAATTATGTGATGTAGTAGACTTGATATGATGTTTTTGCAACATGTTAGATTTTGATCTCTTTGAATATATATGATTTTTCTTTTCTGAAAATTCATTCTTTTGTGCTATTTTACAGGATCTTGGAAAGCATTTCGAAGGATCCAAGAAGCTTGTTAGAGACTTATATTTGTGTGTTTGTGTGTTTGAAACTTATGTGTTTGAAACTTGTTAGAGACTTATATTCGAAGGATCTTGTTTAAGATTATGGTAATATGGTATTTGTGTGTTTGAAACTTGTTAGACACTTATATTTGTGTGTTTGAAACTTGTTAGAGACTTATATAAATATTTGTGTGTTTGAAACTTGTTAGAGACTTATATTTGTGTGTTTGAAACTTATGTGTTTGAAACTTGTTAGAGACTTATATTCGAAGGATCTTGTTTAAGATTATGGTAATATGGTATTTGTGTGTTTGAAACTTGTTAGACACTTATATTTGTGTGTTTGAAACTTGTTAGAGACTTATATAAATATTTGTGTGTTTGAAACTTGTTAGAGACTTATATAAATATTTGTGTGTTTGAAACTTGTTAGAGACTTATATTTGTGTGTTTGAAACTTGTTTAAGATTATGGATTTTAATGTTGTTTGTGTTTTTTATTAGAATTATTGACTCTAATGTTATTTGGGTTTGATATTTAGAATATTAAACTTTATGTTGGATTATATAATTCGAATTTTCCTTTTTTAGGTATATTTAAATCATTCGAATTAAAAAAAAACAAACAAACTGGCGGGTACCCGGTACCCAATTAGACGGGTACCCGGTTGTGTCGGGTACCCGAATCTCGGGTACCCGGAAAAGGCGGGCCGGGACACGGGCCTTTATTTGAGGTACCCGGTTCATCCGGGTACCCGAAAAACCGGGTACCCGAAACCCGGGTACCCGACAATTCCCACCCCTACTTACAACCTATGCATCAAGCATGACAACTCATGGAGAGACATTAAACTATTCAAGCATGCTTTTAAATTCAAAACATAGCATAGCCAAATACCATGTATAAGACCATAAACCAAAATAAAGACCATTTACAAGTCCAAAAACATAAACCAAACATGTTCAAGGTGTTTAACATCACCAACCAAAACTATATGTAGAAATCCCTTCCATTGCCTCTTATTACACTAAAGTGAAAACACATACTTTGCTTAGCTAAAATCACTTGGATTTCCCCTTGCTCTCTTGCTGCCAAAGATGCACAGTTCTCTGCATTGATGAAACAAATGACCGTAAGCATAAAGGTTAGTGAGGACCGCTAACAACAAAATATTCATCAATGCATCTTATAAAACAATTCATCATTCTTTGTAAACATGCGCTTTTCTTCAAAACATGCACTTTAAAACAACATTTCCACTTTCAAAACCACATGCTCATAGCATCATTAATTACAACAACAAAAACCTTTGCTCATGCTTAATACAAGCATCATATGCTTTCAAGCATATCTCTCAAGCATCTCATGCTTTCTCAAATAAAAGTTCAACGTTAACTCATTATATTCACATCATTATATTGGCTCGCAAGTGATCAATAACAACTCATATCAAAACCAACACAATTTACACAATCGGATACGCGGATTACAAGCGTTGTCCCACACGCTTCATACACACTACCGGATTCACAAGGTGGAGTATAATGGCACAATCACAAACCCTCAACACCTATGATGGAGATTAATGGCACAATCACAAACCCTCAACACCCGTGATGGAGATTAATGGCACAATGACAACCCCTCAACATCACTCATCGGTAGTTGTATAATTCCACTAACGAGAGCACGGGACACAAACCATAAGATTCACACACGGGATTATACCATCCACTGTTGTGATTTAGCCTCCATCGTTCGGGTACTTGGATGGAGTTCACGGTACAATCACAACCCCTCGACATCCAAGGAGAATTTATTCACGGTGCACCCAATCCTATAGCCAGCTAACTATATCTGATTAAAGTATCCAAAAACTATTTCCATCACTTGCCAATATAATCATTTATCATCATCATTTCTCTGCTTTACAAGCATATACCACAATGCCATTTTCACAAGCATTAACATGCTTAAACCAAATGCATAAATCATATAAACCCAAGGATCACTTACCATGTGCATCCTTAACAAAATGACATTAAAAAAAAGCATCATCAATGCTCAAATCATGCTTGAAAACAGTAATCAAACCACATTCAAATCAAGTGCATTTTAAACCAAAACATAGCACATTCCGAGAGAGACTTTCGATTTACTTACTCTTAAGCTTAGCTAAGTGTTTCAAACTTACACTAAGCTCCCAAAACCATGCTCAAAGCGTTTCAAAGCTGGAAAATCCTTTTCCACTCACCAATACGCAAAACTTTGCTTGTCGACGCGAAGATCACTCGCCCGAAGCCTACAAAAATGATTCGCTTGCTTCCGGATCAAGATCCCTTATTTTAGAGCATCAAACAAAGATCCAAATGCATTAAAATGCATTCCAACACAAGCAACTAATCACAAACTCGTTGCCCAACAAAACTACACCAATTTACCCATCCGAAACAACTGAAAACTCAATCAATTGCTTCCTAAACCAAGCCCAGCCAACATACACCACATTCAACCATTAATAATCATCAAAACACACCTAAAAACATAAACCCTTCCTTATACCACTAGCAAACAAATCACCATCAAACCACCTCAAAAGCTCAACTAAAACTATCAAGAAACTCAATGACCTCAAGGATTTCCTGATTTATATCATCAAAACTCTTTTTCAACATTATAATCAGCTCAAAACTCAATTTGAATCAATCCAAAATAGAGCTCATCAATAGCACTCCAGAAATCAAGATTTAAACACTTATTTTGCAAGATTTTGATCTTAAATAAAAACTATAATTAAAACTAAGTTAAAAACAACAATTAGGAGTCAATAATCTTGGGAATTTCAATAAAGAACCTAGATTATAGTTTGAGAACGAGATTTATCTCCAATCCTTGCCTTCCTTAAAGATTGACAAGTTTTTGCTTCACAAATCTTGAAGTGCTTGAAGAGAATTTTTGGAAAAAGATGAGAAACTAAAGAGAGAGTGTTTAGGAGAAAAGAAATCCGGAGAAAAGGTTTGAGAAAATGGGTTTTGCTGAAAATGAGAATTGAAAGTTAGTTACGTGAAATAAAACCTCCCTATTTATCATTTTATTAATCAAAATAAAATTCCTTTAAAAACAATTATATTAAAACCCTTTTAAAAGAAATGTCAATTTAAGGGAAGCTGTAATTGCACAAAAGCTCCCTAAAGATTCTAAGATTTTGACTCCTCTTTTGAAATTACATTTTCCACAGTTTTAAAACTTTACATTTTGGTCACTACCCAAAACGTACCACTTCCAAAACTCATTTTGTAAAATTGATTTGACCAACCTCTTAAACATGATTTTATAGGATTTTAGCAATTATTTTCATATTTTTATCCTTTCCCGATCCTTGATTTCCCTAAACCACCTAATACAATTCGAATTGTTTCTGATCGGCCCGATCCGATGTCTAAAACATCTAGGCCTAAAACTCGGGCGTTACATCATTTATTAAAAGCTCCCAAATTAAAGAGAAATCTGATGGAAATAATTGGTAAAAATAACTCCTTAAAGATTGAAAGTTCCAATCCTTTACAAAATAGTCACTAGCCACTTTTTGCAAAAACTGCATTTTGGTCACTCTACCAAAATATAATATTTCTGAAACTCATTTTGTAAAATTGTATTTACCATAATCATTTACATAATAAATAATGTATTTTAGTCATTTTCCATATTTTTAAAACATATCAAACTAGGTTTTCTTTGAACCAACCTCAAGGATTCGAATCTCTAATTTGCGATCGATAAACCATTAAGATGATCCCAAACCTTCTAGGCCAAAACCAGGGTGTTGCAACTCTCCTCCACTTAAGAAATTTTGTCCTTGAAATTTCAACTTGAGAAGAAAGTGCGGAACACAATGTAACCCCCTTAGCCTGGCCTAGATGTTTGACATGAACTACGAAGATTACACGGGGAAAATCAAAGTCAACCCGAAAGTCAACCTTGATTCACGACCATTGTTTTTTCCTTTTATCTTCTCTAGATACACGTTAAGCCTATGTGATTACTCAAGAATCATATGAGAGAAGGACACAACGTTCGGAAAACATTTAGGGACTCAATTGCATGATTTACACATTTTAGGGACCAAAATGTAATTTTTAGAAAATATAAGGACTTGGTTGAATTTAAGATTACCAATATGTAATTAATCATATTTCATGCCTCTCTGTCAAAACTCAACTAAAAAGGACTTTCCAAGATCAAGCAATTGCATCCACAACATTCAGGACTAAAACGTAAAACATGAAAACTAAGAACAATACAAAATCATCATCCAACGGTCATCTGTTTCGGAACACCAGACCTTCGTACCAAAACGCTCGTACCGAAACGGTGTTGACCGTTTCGGTACTCGGGTGTGTTCCGAGACCAGTATTGAAACATGCCTCTCTAGTGGCCAAACTATTCCGAAACACCTTCAGATGTTCCGAAACGCTATGGCCATTACATGCCTCTGTTTCGAAACAATTAAGGGTGTTTCGATACACCTTGCACTGTGACAGCAGAAAAGGCTGGTTTTTCATACTTATTCACACTCGAATCAACCCTGGGACATGCCATAACATGCATACGTCAAGGATACATATCAACAATCATCATATCGAAGCTATAGCCTAATCATAGCAACCAACACATAAGCAAAGGCACTAAAGGCATGCTTCCTAGTTAGCCAAAACCATAACATATCAAAACTCCAAATAAACCAAAATCCAAACTCCAAAGGCCATTTACAGCTCAAGTATAGGCAAACCAACATGCTCAAAGTAAAAGAAACATTCTCAAACATACCAAAGTATAAATCCCACCCATTGCCACTTATTACACTAAAGATGAGTCACATACATCTCTTTAACAAAGCTATGGATTCCGCTTGCTTTTGGGCTACCTTCCAAAGGTTTAATTCTCTGCATTGATGAAACAAAAGATTGTAAGCAATAAGCTTAGTAAGGATCGCTAGGCAACATTCATGAATGCATAACTCATAATTTGCAAAAGCAACACTTTACAATACATGCCCTTTTATAAAACAAGTCTTCTCAAAACTTCAATGCACTTTTGAAACCTCATGCACATATGCATCCATTTGCAATAGCAAATAAACCTTTGCTCATGCTTTAACAAGCGTCACATGCATTCTTGCATCATACACATATTTCTCATGCACCCTTGCATCATTTACAAGCATCTCATGCTTCACTTTGTTCATTTTCATTATATTGGCTTTCAAGTGATAGTTCACAAATCATTTCAACACAAGACACAATCGAATACGCAGATTACAAGCGTTGTCCCTCACGCTTCATACAAACTACCGAACTACACAAGGTGGAGACATATGGCACAATCACAACCCCTCAACACCCGTGATGGAGACTAATGGCACAATCACAACCCCTCAACATCACTCATCGGTAGTTGTATAGTTCCACTAACGAGAGTATGGGACACATACACAAGACTCACACACGGGACTAACCATTCACCGTTGTGATCTTAACTTCAATCGTTAGGGTACTTGGATGGAGATTTTGACACAATCACAACCCCTCAACATCCAAGGTGACTTTATTCACGATGCACCCAATTCTATAGCCGGCTAACTATATCCGATTAAAGTAACCAAAAACTATTTCCATCACTTGCCAATATAATCATTTATCCACATTAATCCACTGCTTTTCAAGCATAACCATAATGTCATTTCCACAAGCACACATGCTTAACATCATATGCATTTTCATATGAAAACCAAGGATCACTTAGCTAGTGCATCCTTAACATAATGACATTAAAATCCAGCATTAAACCATGCTCAAACATGCTTAAAAACAGTAAACAAATCCACTCTTACATCAAATGCATTTTCATCAACCTTAACACATTTCCAAGAGAGGGATTACCGAAACACTTACACTTGAGCTCAGTTAAGTGTATCAAACTTACACTAAGCTCCCAAGAGCACGCTCAAGGCGTTACAAAGCAGGAAATTGCATTTCCACTCATCGGTACGCGAAGCCTTGTTCGCCGACGTGGAAATTACACCTCCGGAGCTTCCAAAATCACCTCGTTAGCCTCCAGATCAGATCCCCTGTTTTCACATCAACAAAACAGAGATCTAAATACATTAAAATGCATTCTAACACCAGCAACAATCCATAGACTCATTGCCCACTCAAACTACACCAAAATACCCTTCCAACACAACCGAAAGCTCAATCGATTGCCTCCTAAACCAAGCCCAGCCATCATGCAATACTTCCAAAGCATTATCAACATCAAAACACATCTATTAAACATCCTAACTTATCCTTATACCTCCAGCAATCAAAATTCCATCAATACACCCCAAAATCACACTTAAAACTACCAAGAAACTCAAGGATCTCAAGGATTTCGGGATATAGGTTGTTAACACATCATTTTAACATATAAACCAACTTAGAAATCAATTAAAATCAACACAAAACAGTGCCCAACTCATCAAGTTCAAAAATCAAGATTTCATCCACATTTTCATAAGATTTTGATCTCAAATCAAAACTATATTGAAAACTCAATCAAAAATAGTTACTATAAGCCAAATATCTTGGGAATTTCAATAAAGAACTTAGATTAGAGGTTGAGAACGAGATTTACCTCCAATCCTTGCTTTCTTCAATAGATGACAAGTTTTCCTTGCAAAATTCTTGAGGAATTGAAGAAGATCTCTTGAAAAAGATTTAGAATATGTTGAGAGGATTTTTAGAAGAAAGAATTCTGGAAAAGATGAGAGAAAATGGTGTTTGGCTAAAATGAGAAGTAATTGGTAGTTACGTAAAATGAAAATCCACTAACTACCAATTAATTAATATCATATTTTAATTAAAATCCTTTAATTAAAAATCCATTTAAAACACATGTCATATTGAAGAAAGGTCAAATTGACTTAAAGCCCCCTAAAGATTCTAAGATTTTGGCTTCCACCTTAAAAATCATATTTTTCCCAGTTTTGAAACTTTACAATTTGGTCACTACTCAAAATGTCCATTTTCCAAATCCCTTTTTGTAAAGTTGACTTGACCAACCTCTTACTCATATTTTTAGAGGATTTTAGAAATTTTTATCACAATTTTATCCTATCCCGATCCTTGATTTCCAAAAATCACTTTACGCAATTCGAACCGTTCTCGACCGGTCCGATCCGATGTCTAAAACATCTAGGCCCAAAACCAGGGTGTTACAACTCTCCCCCACTTAGGAAATTTCGTCCTCAAAATTCTTACCTGATGGAAAGAGATGCGGAAACTGCCTCAGCATGTTCGCCTTGCTTTCCCACGTGGCTTCCTCAACTCCTCGGTGTCGCCACAACACCTTCACAAGCTCTATCGTCTTGCCACGAAGAACTTTACCACTCACGTCCAGAACCCTCACTGGTTCCTCATCATAAGATAGATCCGGACTCAACTCTATCTCCTCAAAAGGCATCACATGCGAAGGATCCAATTTGTACCTCCGTAACGTGGAGACATGAAACACATCATGTATCTTCTCCAATTCAACAGACAATCTCAACCGATATGCCACAGGACCAATACGCTCCACAATCTCGTAAGGTCCAATAAACCATGGGCTAAGCTTACCCTTACGCCCAAATCTCATCACCTTCTTCCAAGGTGATACCTTCAAGAATACACGTTCACCAACCACGAACTCAATTTCCTTACGCTTCAAGTTCCCGTAAGACTTCTGCCTATATGATGCTGCTTTTAACCGCTCACAAATGAGCTTCACCTTATCGGTGATTCCCTTGAGCATAGCTGGCATTGAAATCAACTTTTGCCTAGCTTCTGCCCAACAAAGAGGGGTTCTACATCTCCTCCCATACAAAGCCTCGTATGAAGCCATTTGGATACTTGCCTGGTAACTATTGTTATACGCAAACTCAACTAACGACAAGTGTTTTTCCCAAGAACCCTAAAAATCTATCACACATCATCTCAACATATCCTCTAGAACCTGAATCACACGTTCTAACTATCCATCTGTCCGCGGATGATAAGAAGTGCTAAAATTTAACCATGTACCCAAGGCTTGATGCAAACATTCCAGAAATCACACTGTAAACCTCAGATCTCTATCCGACACAATGGACTTTGGCAAACCGTGCAACCGCACAATCTCAGCTATGTACAACTCAGCCAACTTATCAAAGGTATACGTTGTATGCACATGTAGAAAATGTGCACACTTCGTAAGCCGATCCAAGATCACCCAAACTGAATTCTTCTTTATCGGTGACAAAGGCAAACCAGACACAAAATCCATGGTGATTTTCTCCCACTTCCGTTTTGGAATTCTCAAAGGCTGCAACAATCTAGAAGGAACCTGATGCTCAGCCTTCACTCGCTGGCACACCATACACTTACTAACAAACTCAACTACATCCTTTTTCAACCCCACCCAGTAGTACTCATCCTTTAGGTCACGATACATCTTTGTACTACCCGGGTGCATAGCAAAAGGACTACAATGTGCTTCGGTCAGAATAGTGCGCCTTAACTCAACATCATTTGGTACCACTATTTGACTCCCAAAACACAGAACACCATCATCACTAAAGCTAAAATCCGAAGGTCTATCTTCCGCAATGTATTGAACATGCGAAACAAGAGAATCATCAAGCAACTATTTCTCTTTAATCAACTGTAACAAAGATGGTTTCACTTGCAATTCTGCCACAAGACCACCCTCACGCGATATGCTCAAACGAGCAAACAACGCCCTCAACTCAACCACCACCTTCCGGCTCAAAGCATTGGCCACAACATTAGCTTTGCACGGGTGGTACTCAATCGCCAGATCATAATCCTTAAGCAACTCCACCCAACGTCGTTGCCTAAGATTTAACTCCTTCTGAGACATAAGGTATTTCAAGATCTTATGATCTGTGAACACAACACATTTCTCACCATACAGGTAATGCCTCCAAATCTTCAAGGCAAACACCACAACTTCAAGCTCAAGATCATGAGTAGGGTAGTTGCGCTCATGCACCTTCAACTGCCTAGATGCATAGGCCACCACCTTACCTTCCTGCATCAACACACAGCCCAAACCAACAATGGACACATCACTGTAGACCACAAACTCCTTACCAGACTCAGGTTGAATCAAAATAGGAGCTTGAGTCAACGCTTCCTTCAGCTTCTCAAAAGCTTGTTGCCTCGCCTCCGTCCACTCAAAGCGAACATTCTTTTGCAACAATTTGGTCAAGGGTGCTACTATCTTTGAGAAACCCTCGACAAACCTACGGTAGTACCCAGCCAACCCAAGGAAACTCCGTACCTCCGTCACTGACTTAGGCACTTTCCAACTCATCACAGCTTCTACTTTTTACGGATCAACACGAATACCCTCAGTCGATACCACATGCCCAAGGAAGACCGCTTCCCTAAGCCAAAACTCACACTTGCTCAGTTTGGCATATAACTATTCGCCAACAACGCTTGCAAAACAATTCTCAAGTGCTTATCACGATCCTCCTCGGTACGCGAATACACAAGGATATCATCGATGAACACCACCACAAACTGATCCAAGAATTCGTGGAATACACGATTCATCATGTCCATGAAAGCATCAGGCGCGTTGGTCAAACCAAACGGCATCACCAAAAACTCATAATGCTCGTACCTCGTCCGAAAAGCAGTTTTAGGTACATCCACATCCTTCACCTTCAGCTGATAGTACCCCGATCTCAAGTCTATCTTAGAAAACACTGAGGCTCCCTAGAATTGATCAAAGAGATCGCCAATTCTTGGCAAGGGATACTTGTTCTTGATCGTCAACTTGTTCAGTTGCTGATAATCTATACACATTCTCATCGTCCCATCTTTCTTCTTTACAAACAGAACCGATGCGCCCCAAGGGGACACACTAGGTTGGATGAAACCTCGATCCAACAACTCATGCAACTACGTTTTCAACTCTTTTAACTCTTTGGGTGCCATACGATAAGGAGCAATGGACACCGGAGTTGTGTTCTCATACAACTCTATACCAAACTCAACTTCCCTGTTTGGTGGCAAACTAGGAAATTCTTCCGGAAAGACACTCGGAAAATCGCGAACCGTTCGGATGTCCTGCAGGCGCACATCCTTAGTACCATGATTCATCACATAAGCAAGGTAAGCCTCACATCCCAACCTCATCACACGGTTTGCTTCCAAGGCTGAAATTACATTCGACAAGAATTTCACATTCTCGCCCACTACAACAACCTCATAGTCATCGGCCAACTTTAAGGTGTCTCGCTTAACATCAAAGTCAACCATGGCCCTATGCTCCATCAACCAATCCATGCCAAGGATTACATCAAATCCATAGAAGGGCAATTCCATCAAATCCACAAGGAAAACATGACCTTGCACAGACAGAGGACATCTCCTAAACAACTTCCTAGTGACTACAGTCTCACAAAAAGAACTAGTCACTTGCATTCCTACTTCAAGCATCTCAACAGGTATATCAAGCAAATGCGCATGCTCACTCAAGATATAAGAATGTGTGGATCCAGAATCAATCAAAGCCAGCAAAGATTAAGACTGGAGAGCAAAGGTACCTGCGATCACATCAGTATCGTTGCGCTCCTCGCGTTGAGCATACACCCTCGCTGGTCCACCTCCCTCCGGTCGAACGACTACAACGTGAGCAATACCTCGCTTCCCCTCATCTCTCCTCTAGAAATTCCCACGACCGCGCCCATGACCTCTCTGAGGTGCAACTACCAGTGGAGCACGTCCTTGGCCTCCACCAGCCAACAAAGGACAATCCCTCCTCATATGATCTACCGAACCACAATTCCAACAAGAATTCCCTGTCACCACAACATGAGCCTGAACCTCTCTAGCTGCCCAAGAACAATCTCGCCTCAAATTGTCCCTCGAACCACAAGTCCAGCATCTATGCTGCTCGGATCTCATACGACCTCCCTGAGTCTGTCCAACTCGACCCGGAACACCACGCCTTCCCTCAGGCTGATGTCTCCTGTCACGGCCTCTCTTGTTCCGTCCACCACCGGAACTATACTCAGCAGTTCTCTTTCCAGAGCTAGAACCAACACCTCTAGAAGACAAACCCAGGTTCTGCTCGATGTCCTTTGCCCGACACACAAGCATATCAAAATTTGTGTAATCTGCAGCTAGCATGTACGTCTTAACATCTTGCACCAATCCATACCGAAAGCGATCACATCGATGCCTCTCACTAGGAACCAGCTCAAGAGCATACTGGCTCAGGCGTACAAACTGAACCTCGTACTCAGCCACCGATAGATTACCCTGAACGAGAGACATAAACTCTCGTTTCTTCTCATCCAAGTATCTTACACCTAGATACTTTCTCCGGAAGGCACCCCTAAATAACTCCCAATCAACTTCATTGGGTTCCATACCAGCTGTGGTAGTCGTCCACCAGCTGTAAGCATCACCTTGCAGTAAGGAAACTGCACACCCAAGCTTGCACTCATCACTACAACCCATTTGATCCATTATGAGGATCGTATTGGCCAACCAGGCCTCAGACGCCTCAGGTGCCATACCATAGAACTCTATTGCTCCCAAGCTCCTCAACCTCTCCAAAGGTAGACCCACTTGCCCAGTTGTAGTGGCCTGCACTTGCGCTCCGGCAGCAGCAGCCTGAAGCGCTCCAGTAATCGCTTCAACTAGTCGCGCCAAATTACCCAATCCAGGACCAGCTTGTCCTTGTTGGACCTGCTCCCCACCTCCGGGTGGTGGCGGAGGAGATAAATATCCACCAAGAGGGACATCAGCCCCCTGCTCAGGTTTTCCTGCTCGGCTGCAGGCACTATCGTATTGGACCTCAATTCCCTTCTAGGTCCCATGTGCTTTTCTAAACAAACACAACAACAAAAACAAATCAAACCATTTAGGCCAGCTGCAAGCAAGAATCCAAGTTTATAAAACATTTGGTTAGTGTAATAAGGAAATGGGCACCTAATTTCCCCGCAGAGCATAGCGTAGCATACACATCCACATAACATCATCATCATACTATCATATTCATCTCACATGCAATTCACACCAATCAACATGGCATAAGGTTCAAAATACAAACATTAGCATGCTTTTCAAACATCATACTTCAACTTACATTAATTGCACACACCAACATTCCCAATTCTTTCGAAACCGCACTCTGATACCAACAAATGTAACCCCCTTAGCCCGGCCTAGACGTTTGACCCGAACTACAAAGATTACACGGGGAAAACCAAAGTCATACAGAAAGTCAACCTTGATTCACGACCATTTTTCCTTTTTATCTTCTCTAGATGCACGTTAAGCCTATGTGATTACTCAAGAATCATATGAGAGAAGGACACAGCGTTTGAAAAACATTTAGGGACTCAATTGCATGATTTACACATTTTAGGGACTAAAATGTAATTTTTAGAAAATATAAGGACTTGGTTGAATTTAAGATTACCAATATGTAATTAATCATATTTCATGCCTCTCTGTCGAAACTTAACTAAAAAGGACATTCCAAGATCAAGCAATTGCATCCACAACATTCAGGACTAAAACGTAAAACATGAAAACTTAAAACAAAACAAAATCATCATTCAATGGTCATCCGTTTCGGAACACCAGACCTTCGTACCGAAACAACCGTATCGAAACGATATTGACCGTTTTAGTACTCGGGTGTGTTCCGAAACCAGTACCGAAACAGGCCTCTTCAGTGGCCAAATTGTTTTGAAACACCTTCAGCTGTTCCGAAACGCTATGGCCATTACAGGCCTCCGTTTCGAAACAGTTATGGTGTTTCGATACACCCTGCACTGTGACAGCAGAAAATGCTGTTTTTTCATACTTTTTCGCACTCGAATAAACCCCGGGACATGCCACAACATGCATACGTCAAGGATACATATCAATAATCATCACATAGAAGCTATAGCCTAATCATAGCAACCAACACATAAGCAAAGGCACTAAAGGCATGCTTCCTAGTTAGCCAAAACCATAACATATCAAAACTCCAAATAAACAAAAATCCAAACTCCAAAGGCCATTTACAACTCAAGTATAGGCAAACGAACATGCTCAAAGTAAAAGAAACATTCTCAAATATACCAAAGTATAAATCCTACCCATTGCCTCTTATTACACTAAAGATGAGTCACATACATCTCTTTAACAAAGCTATGGATTTCTCTTGCTTTTGAGCTTCCTTCCAAAGGTTTATTCTCTGCATTGATGAAACAAAAGAGCGTAAGCAATAAGCTTAGTGAGGATCGCTAGGCAACATTCATCAATGCATAACTCATGATTTGAAAAAGCAACACTTTACAATACATGCCCTTTTATAAAATAAGTCTTCTCAAAACTTCAATGCACTTTTGAAACCTCATGCACATATGCATCCATTTACAATAGCAAATAAACCTTTGCTCATGCTTTAACAAGCATAACATGCATTCTTGCATCATACACATATTTCTCATACACCCTTGCATCATTTACAAGCATCTCATTGATCGATTTGTAAGGTTTCCTCCTAAGCCGAGAAAAGGGGACGAATTCAAGTTAGTGAATTGTTGAAATCCTCAGTAGGGTGCTGAGGTAGTGGATGTAGAGCTTGTTCGATGCTTGAACCACTCTGTAGGGATGTGTGGGGCTCGATTCGATCAACCAATTAAGCTCACCAAGTGGTGGAGAGGTGAATATTTGGGTGGAAGGGTTAAGGAAGCTAAAAAGATTAAAGACACAAAGATTTATAGTGGTTCGGCCTTCTAACAAGCACCTACATCCACTACCTTAGCTTCCCACTAAGGATTTCACAATCAATCCACTAATTGATTCGTCCCCTTTTCTAGGATTAGGAGGAAACCCTTACAACCGATCAAGCTTCTACCCAAGCCTTGATCAAAACCCTCTTTTACAAGAGACAAATGAAAGCAAACTTAAACCCTCTAATAGGTGTTTGTTTGCACTATTAAGCACTCACCCAAAACCTAAAACACTTGATCAAATTTAACAATTTTGGCTCACTAGTGTTTGTCTATACAAGAATTGACAATTTAAGTGCTAAGACATTTCTTGATCATTTGTTGATTGACAATTGAAGCATTGGTCTTCTCTTGATGCTTGGAGGTCCCTTTTATACTCCCAATTGAGTTTATAGCCGTTTAGGACCGTTGGGGATGAATTGGAGCCGTTGAGGACTTTATTTCCCTTCAAAAATGCTGTTCTGCAGCTACCAGTATCGATACCCGTGGAACGGTATCGATACGGCCTTCATGAAGAAATAGCCGTTGGGCTTTTGCCAGCACAGGGGTATCGATACACGTAGAACAGTATCGATACGGCCTTCATAGGAACTAGCCGTTGAGCTCTTGCCAGCTGAGGCGTATCGATACGCTTGAGGGCGTATCGGTACGGCTGCATATTTGAATAGCCGTTGGGAAATAGCCGTTGGGGTAGTTGAACAGGGATCGGTACGCTGACGTGGCGTATCGAAACGACCCCAGTCCGTATCGATACTCTAAACCCTCGTATCGATACGGGTTTTGACAGTGGCCAAACTGAGCCAAAAAGGTATCGGTACGGGTACAACCGTATCGATACTGGTGACTTGAAAACACAAGTTTGGCTGTTTAAAACATGAAAAATCTTTGCCAAAAACCTCTTAAAATACCTCAAACATAAATTCAAGTTGTTTGGACTTAAAACCAAGTTTTAAATTCTTTTCAAATTAGTCCAAAACATTTTTCAATTATTATATCAAAACATAAGTTCTACAATCTCCCCCTTTTTGATATAATAAAACTCACTTGAAAAATTGTTTGGGTTTCTCCCCCTTTAACTTTAAAACTGTGAATAAGAGATTAAGTATATGAAATCAAATAAAGCTCCCCCTTATTCATTTGAAATCAATTTTTCAAACCAATTTCTCCCCCTTTTTGTTATATCAAAAAGAATTTAAAATGACATTTAAGTTCAAGATAACATAGGAGGCAAAAAAAAATTTGACACACTTAAAATTTTGGTTTTAAAAATTGGCTCCCCCTTACTCAAAGCATCATTGAAATGTTAGTCCAACATAAATGATCATCTAGTTGAATTTAAATTGAATTAAACAAATAAAAGCAAAAACAACTAGAATTTTACCAACACTTGAATTTAAGGGAGGATGTGAAGCCTTCCTTCTCCAAGTGTTCTTCCTTGTGTGTATGGAGCTCCCCCTCAAAGTTTGACTTGTTGAACATCTCCATCACACCTACAATAGACAATCAAGTAACTTTTGGTATCCAAATTGCTTTGGATCCATAAACGTTAGTTGCACAAATTTTTGACCCCTTAGGAATCCATTTTTCAATGTCATCCTTTTTAATTGAAGTGGTTAGTCCTTTTGGGACCCAAACACTTCTAAAACATTTTCCTTTAATAAATCTAGGGGCACTAGATTGTCTAACATAAAAATTTGATTTTCCAAAATTGTTTTTCTTTTCAAGCTCTTTGGAAATCAAATCTTTTTCTACTTGAATATTTTGAAGCAATTTTTGTAAATCAAGACATTTTAGTTCAAACTCTTCAAGTTTTGCTTCAAGTTCAAGTTTGGTTTTAGAAAGCAAATCATTTTGAATTTTTAACTTTGAAATCAATTTATTGTTTTTCAAAATGTGGCTTTTAAAATCTAAAACCAATTCATCATAGGCATCTTGTAATTCATCAAAAGTGTAAGAACATGAAGTAGATGAATTAGAAGTTACCCTTGAGTCTTCTTCGATGGCCATAAGGCAAAGGTTGGCTTGTTCATCGTCGGTGGAGTCCTCATCACTCCAAGTAGCCAATTGTGCCTTCTTCTTATGGCTTGAAGTGCTTGCCCTCTCCTTTCTTTTAGGTTCTCGTTCAAGCTCTCTCAAGGCTTTCTTCATGAAAGGGGCACACTTCTTGAAGAGATGAACTATCTCTTCATCTTCCTCCTCCTCTTCACTTGAGTAGACATGATGGCAAGTGGAGGACTTGAGAGCCATGGCACTAGCATTGATGCCAAGCCCTTTGATTTTCTTCTCTCCCATAGCTCGAATTTCTTCCCTCTTCTTCTCATCCTCCTTGTTCTTCTTCATGATTTGATGAGTAAGAAGTGACCCCATGAGTTCATCAAGCTTCAAAGTCTTCAAATTTTTGGCTTCGATGATGGCGGTCTTCTTTGAGTCCCAAGACTCGGGAAGTGAGTAGATGAGCTTTCGAACAAGCTTCTCCTCCGGGATGGCTTCTCCATAACCTTTAAGACCATTGGTGATGGTGGAGAATCTATCAAACATCTTCTCGATGTTCTCTTCCGGATCCATTTTGAAGTTCTCATACTCCAAGGTTAGGAGCCCAATCTTGGTCTCCTTAACTTCGTTTGTCCCCTCGTATGTGACTTCAAGCTTGTCCCATACCTCCTTGGCACTCTCACAAGAAGACATCTTCTCATAGATGGATGGACCAAATGCACAAAACAATATGTGCAAGGCTTTGCAATTAAGCTCCATCTTCTTGCGATCGTCGGCACTCCACTCCGCTTTACTTCTTTTAGGCACGAACGGACCATCTTCAACTACATCCCATAACTTGTAATCTTTTGATTTGATGAAGAATTTCATCTTTGTCTTCCAATGGGCGTAGTGGTCTCCGTCAAAGAAAGGCGGTTTGTCTATGGATTGCGCCATTTGAGCCGGTTGATGAAAAAGTGATCGAGCTTGCCGGATCTTCTCAATAGGATGTTAATCCTCACCGATTGAGCCAAGCTCTGATACCAATTGTAGGGATGTGTGGGGCTCGATTCGATCAACCAATTAAGCTCACCAAGTGGTGGAGAGGTGAATATTTGGGTGGAAGGGTTAAGGAAGCTAAAAAGATTAAAGACACAAAGATTTATAGTGGTTCGACCTTCTAACAAGCACCTACATCCACTACCTTAGCTTCCCACTAAGGATTTCACAATCAATCCACTAATTGATTCGTCCCCTTTTCTAGGATTAGGAGGAAACCCTTACAACCGATCAAGCTTCTACCCAAGCCTTGATCAAAACCCTCTTTTACAAGAGACAAATGAAAGCAAACTTAAACCCTCTAATAGGTGTTTGTTTGCACTATTAAGCACTCACCCAAAACCTAAAACACTTGATCAAATTTAACAATTTTGGCTCACTAGTGTTTGTCTATACAAGAATTGACAATTTAAGTGCTAAGACATTTCTTGATCATTTGTTGATTGACAATTGAAGCATTGGTCTTCTCTTGATGCTTGGAGGTCCCTTTTATACTCCCAATTGAGTTTATAGCCGTTTAGGACCGTTGGGGATGAATTGGAGCCGTTGAGGACTTTATTTCCCTTCATAAATGCTGTTCTGCAGCTACCAGTATCGATACCCGTGGAACGGTATCGATACGGCCTTCATGAAGAAATAGCCGTTGGGCTTTTGCCAGCACAGGGGTATCGATACACGTAGAACAGTATCGATACGGCCTTCATAGGAACTAGCCGTTGAGCTCTTGCCAGCTGAGGCGTATCGATATGCTTGAGGGCGTATCGGTACGGCTGCATATTTGAATAGCCGTTGGGAAATACCCGTTGGGGTAGTTGAACAGGGATCGGTACGCTGACGTGGCGTATCGAAACGACCCCGGTCCATATCGATACTCTAAACCCTCGTATCGATACGGGTTTTGACAGTGGCCAAACTGAGCCAAAAAGGTATCGGTACGGGTACAACCGTATCGATACTGGTGACTTGAAAACACAAGTTTGGTTGTTTAAAACATGAAAAATCTTTGCCAAAAACCTCTTAAAATACCTCAAACATAAATTCAAGTTGTTTGGACTTAAAACCATGTTTTAAATTCTTTTCAAATTAGTCCAAAACATTTTTCAATTATTATATCAAAACATAAGTTCTACACACTCTAAAATTGCCTTCTCTTCATTTTTAAATTATCCCTTTGCACCTTTTAATTTTTATTCCACCAATTTACCCCCTCTTGGTAATAATCCATCATTTGATCAACTCAACAATTGGTATCAAAGCTACACTAATTGGAAGGATTAACACCCTCTTGAGTAGATCTTGGAAGAGTTTGATCAAGTGAACTTCAATCGACATCTTGCTATGACATCCACCACCACCCAAAACCTCTACGAGTCTTTATGCATCACCAAACCACCATTCTTCAATGGGGATAACTATCCTTATTGAAAGAACCGGATGCGGCTCTTCATCAAATCAAATGACTACATGGTGTGGGATGTGGTAGAAGATGGTCCTACAATTGCAATGAAGAGAGATGGTGAAGGGAGGCTTGTCCGAAGACCAAAGCCGAAATGACCGATGAAGATAGAAGACATTTGCAAGTTAACGACAAAGCCTTGCACGTAATCTTTTGTGCTCTCGGTCCCGACATATACTCAAAGGTGTCTTCAATCGAAAGTGCTAAAGAAATGTGGACACCCTAGAGACTACATATGAAGGAAAAAATGGCATCAAGGAGACGGAGATCAAGTTGCTCAATTTGAGTTAGAAAACTTCAAAATGTAAGTCGATGTGTAACCCTCTTAGCTCGGCCTAGACGCTTGACTCGAACTACGAAGATTACACGGGGAAAACCAAAGTTAACCCGAAAGTCAACCTTGATTAACGACCCTTTTTTTATTTTAATCTTGTCTAGAGGCAGATTAAGCCTATGTGAATGCTCATGAATCATGGAAGAGAAAGGCACAGCAATCAAAAAATATTTAGGGACTCAATTGCATAAATTACATGTTTAGGGACCAAAATGTAATTTTTAGAAACTATAAGGACTTTGCAGGTTTTTCGATTTACCAATGTGTAATTAATCATGTTACATGCTCCTCTGTCAAATTTCAGCTTAAAAAGACATCCCAAGCTCAAACAATTGCATCCACAACATTCGGGACTAAAATGTAAAACATGAAACTTTAGACAATTCAAAAACAGCATCCAACGGTCACCTGTATCGGAACACTCACCCTTCGTATCGAAACGCCCGTACCGAAACGGTGTTGACCATTTCGATACTCGGGTATGTTCCGAGACCGGTACCGAAACAGGCTTCACCAGTTGCCAAACTGTTTCGAAACAGATTCATTCGTTCCGAACCACCATGGCCATTACAGGCCCCCGTTTTGGAACAGGTGAGGGTGTTTCGATACACCTTTCCAGTGACAGCAAAAGTAGCTGGTTTTTGACATTTCAAACCATTCAAACTTACTTCAAATAGCATTAAATCATGCCAGCAACTCATCTTGATACTAAGGAACATATTTAAGGTCTTTAAGCTAAAGCATGGCATCAACACAAAACACACAATCTAAAGGCATGCTCCCTAGTCTCAAAACCAAAATAAGCAACCAAACCACAAACCAAACATTTTAAGCCATTTACAACCCATAATTGCCATCACAAGCCTGCCACAAACTTAGGGAGTTCAAACACATCTCCCAAATACAACCTTGAGGTCCCATTGTCAATATCAAAACTAAAGTGTATAAAAACATCACCATACATGAGCTTTGTACTTCCTTGGATGTTCTTATCCTTTTCACTGCCTAAAAACAATTCAATGATCTGCATTATTGGTAAAAGAGAGCGTAAGCACAAATGCTTAGTGAGGCATGCTCTAAAGAAAACCAACACAATCATGCATTTCTTGAAAACACTTTCTCAAAAGCTTTTTCTACAACATGCTCATTCCATCTCATTCTTGAAAACCATTTCAAAGCAACTTCTCATTGAAAACACATGTACCTCAATTCTATCTCATGCATTTAAACCAATGCAAATCTAATGGCAAGACCATACACATGCTTGTAAAACCAAAGCATTTCATATACAAATATCATATGCATTTCTCATACCATAAATCATCGCATCAATAGGTATATGTGAATCAAAAGCATTTTCATAGATTATATTGGCATTTCACATCTCATTATTACTCGGATATGCAGACAACTCACTAGACACTTCTGGTGGCATCTACCATCACCGTACTCACTCGTCTAGTAACATAATTTTCGGTGGCATCTACCATCACCGTACTCACATGGCAGTATCTCTCATCGCCACAAAGCTTGGGTATTTCACCAAGTCCTACCCGATGGAATGCCCATCATCGGTTCTCTCCCTTTGGATTAAACCAAAGAGCACGTACAAATTTTTAGATTATAGTGCACTCTCATCCTATTGATCGATCAATTATATCTGGTAAGTATCTCAACATCTATGCCAATATATTATGTCAAAACAACATCTCACCTACTGTTTTTCATGCAACATTTCTCAAATCATTCCCATCTCATTCCAAAACCATAACATTTGCCATGTTTTAAAACTAAAGCTCAAATCTCAACTATGCAACATGTTATTTCATGAAATCATTCCAAGCATCATCTCATGCTACAAATCATGCATAAAACAGTAGGAATTTATCTATCTCAAATCATGAGCATGTAAAAGCATTTTAGGGGAAACCACCACATATAAGAGTGCAATCTAGCCAATACTTACTTCCGAACTTAGGAAGGTGTTTCAAACCATTCCTAAATCCCCAAACCTTGATTCTTTGTCCCTCAAGGACTTATAAAACCATACGCACTCACCGATTACGTTCCGCTTGCTCGCCAAAACGCTATCTAGGCTCCCGGATCAACACCAAAGGCGTCCGAAGATGTCTCCCCTGGTTATAACACATAAAAGCAGAGGATTAATGCATCATCATGCATTGAAATCATCAGCCTCACACCTAAACTCGCTGCTCTACTCACAAACCACATTTCGGCTACCAAACACAACCGAAATCATCTCCAAACTCTTCCAAACCAAAGCCCAGCCAAGATCTACCACTTCTAATCATTTCTAAACATCAATCAACATCAAAAATCACCACAAACACGTCCTTATACCTCCAGCTATGACAGTTCATCAAAACCACCCCAAAAACCATCATTCTAGCATGAAAAACTTAGGAACCCAAGCCTATTCGGGATTTGTTTGATAAAACCTCATTTATAACATCAATTAACATCCAAAATACATTAGAAAACAACCTCAAAACAGAGCCTAACCATCAACCACGAAAATCACCAAGATCTCTTCAAAAACCTTGAGTTTTAAGACAATTTCTTGTTTCTAACATTAAAGCAACTCAAAAATCATTAACAAAGGATTGATAACTTGGGAATTTCAGTAAAGAACTGATCATTAGAGGAGAAGGATGAAGCTTACCTCTAATGGCTGATTTCTCCTTGAATTGGGTAAGTTTTCCTTGAAAATCCAATGTAAAAACAAGAGGTTTTGATGAGGAAAATATTAGGAATCAAAAGGAGATTGAAATCTCATCAAAAGGAATGAAAATCAAAGGTTATTTTCTGGAGGAAATGTGTTTGGCTGAAAAAAAAATTGGTAGAAAATGAAATGAGAGAAAATTGATGAAAGGTAGTTATGAATAGTTAAATGTAGTTTGATTTTAATTAATCTTTGTTTTCTTTTAATTAAAATATTAATAAAATCACCCAAATTAAGAAGAAATCTGATTAAAAACATTTTGGTAAAATTAGCTCTTTAAAGATTCAAAGTTTCAATCCTTTACAAAAAAGTCACTATTTAACTTTGTAAAAACTGCGATTTGGTCACTACACCGAAATGTAGTATTTCCAAACCTTATTTTGTAAAATTGATTTCACCATAATCATTCATATATTAAATGAGGATTTTTAGATATTTTCCATATTTTTAAAGCATCCCAAACTAGGTGTTCCCTAAATCTCCCTTTAAAATTCGATCCGTTTATGACCGGTCCGATTCGTACTCTAAAACATCTATGCCCAAATTTGGGGTGTTACACGATGAAAGTGTCTTCAAGATATTTGATCGATTCTCGGTCATTGTCAATGGAATAAAGGGCTTTGGTGAAGTTATTCCCGAAGATAAGCTAGTTCGGAAGCTACTCTACTCTCTTCCGGAGTCATGGGATGGCAAGTGGACGACCATCATCGAAGCTCGAGATTTGAAGACTCTCAAGCTAGACGCCCTTGTTGGATCTCTACTCACCCATGACATTGTGAAGCAAGGGAGAGAAGAAGAGAAGAAGAAGGAAGAGAAAGAGGTTGAAAAGAAGAAGCTAGCAATCGCACTCAAGGCGTCATACTACGAAAGCGATTCTAGTGAGGAAGAGGACGTAGTGATGGTCATGTTGGCCAAATGATTCACTCGATTCATGAAGTCCAATCGAAGAAGAAAATTCAATAGAATAGGGGACTTCAAGACTAAAGGAAAAGAGGAAGAAAAGGATCAACTCATTGGTTATGAGTGCAAGAAGCTCGACCATATCCGAACCGATTTCCCTCAATTAAGGAAGAAAAGCTTTGGGAAGAAGAACAAGCTCAAGGCTCAAATGGCAACTTGGAGTGACGATGAGTGATCTGAGGAAGAGGAGGAAGTGGCCAATCTTTGCCTCATGGCCTTTGAGGAGGATCACATGGTAAACTCTAACTCATCTCTTACTTATGATGAATTATATGATGAATATGATGAGTTACAAAATATTTATGATGAATTGGTTGAGAAATACAAAGAGTCTATTTTGAAAAACAAGAAAACTATTTTCAATTTAAAATATCAAAATGAGTCTCTTTCAAAAACCAATTCCGAATTGGAAAAGAAAGTTTTAAATTTAATAAATCTTTCAAATGAGCTTAAAAAGAAAAATCTTGATGTTGAAAAACTATTTTCTGATTTCCAAGATTATCACACTAAGGAAGTGGATAATCTTAAAACCTCTCTTGCTATTAGGAAAAATGGTTTTAACAAGAGTAATTCTTCAAAAACCCAATATATAAAGAGAAATGATTTTAACTACAAACAAAGTAGCTCTCAAAGGCATCCTAGAGCTAAGAAGATTATAAGTGTATGGGTTCCTAAGGAACTTGTAACTTCTAACATTAATGTTGCTATTTCATCTTGGATTCCTAAGGGAACAATGTTTTTGGGAGCTAACGCTTATGGACCTAAAATGGTTTGGGTACAGAAATCAAAGAACTAATCTTTGTTTGTAGGGGGAGCATTGCTACAAGGCCAAAGCTTCAAGTCAAAACACATGGTACCTTGATAGTGGATGCTCAAGACACATGACCGAAGACAAGAGTAGATTCATAGAGCTCAAGCAAAAGCATGGTGGAGTGATGACTTTCAGTGACAACTCCAAAGGCCATATTGAAGGTATTGCCTCTATTGGTAATCTCCCATCCATTCTCATTGAAAATGTATCACTTGTCAATGGTCTTAAACATAATCTTTTGAGCATTAGTCAACTTTGTGATAAATGTTTTGATGTTCATTTTGATAAAAATGGGTGTAAAATTGTGAACATTAAAACAAATGAATTAATGCTCATTGGTCATCATGTAGGAAATATTTATATGGTGCATTTAGATGACACACATTCATTCCATGCATGTTTAGTTGCACATGATGAGAATGATGCATGGTTGTGGCATATGAAACTTAGGCATGCTAGCATAAGTGTTTTATAAAAATTGGCTTCCCAAAATCTAGTTAGATGTTTACCCAAACTAAAATTTTCATTAGATAAAATATGTGATGCTTGTGCTAAGGTAAACAAAAGAGAACCTCATTTAAACCCATTAATGATGTTTCGACTAGTAAGGTATTACAACTAATCCACATGGATTTATTTGGGCCTATTAGAACTATGAGCTTGGGTGGTAAGTCATATGCTTTTGTATTAGTATATGACTTTTCTAGATACATGTAGAGTGTCCATGAGTTCTATATTTTGTACGCATTCCCGCCCTTATTATTGTTGTTATTAAGCTCATTTAGGCATATTTAGGTGCATTGCATGCATTATAACAATATCTTCACTTGTACCATGCTTTTATTGAATATTTTATGTTTGGTTGAGAAAAGTTATTGTTTAGTTTAGTTCATATTTTCAGGTGCTTTAACTAGGAGAGGACAGGACAAGAGAAGACAGAAAGCTGGAACCAAATGAGGTGTACTGAAGCAACTCAAGATGCCGCCAAGGACGTTGCCGAAGCAGCATTGCCGCCAAATGTCGCCTGGGCAAGATTTACACCGACTTATCCAAGATGGGTCACGATTTAAAGGGAGAAAATTCCTAAGCCCAATGAGCCATGTCTTGCAATTTTCTAAAGCATGTAGTGGCCAGTAGAGTTGATCCAAGACCGATAAGTATAAGCACTTATCCTTACTTGAGGAAGAAGGCAACGTCCAAAGAGTCCATATTTAAAGTATAAAGGAGGTTGTATTTAATGCAACTTACTTTTAGAAATCATACTTCAAGGAGGACTCAAACTTAGGCCATGAGCCCTATATATACCCAATGTATGTAAGGGTATAGCGGCATATATATATAATATAGCACCACGCATATTTGAGGACGAGAGGATAGATGGGGATATAATTAGATAGGTTGAAGTTGTTGGGGGTTGCGGCCCAACTCTCCTAGGGTTTAGACACGTGTATGTAAAGTAGTTTGAGGGAAACGGTTGTATAGTTTTGAGTAGTTTTTAATAAAAATTCTAAGTCGACACGAAAGTGCAAGGCTAACGAAAGGGTTAAGCACGGTCACAACTTGCAAAGGCGTGACTAACTTGGTTCCACACTAGTCCACAAGTTTCAGCGGCTAAAAGGGATTACCAACCGAGTTGACTAACTTGGTTCCACACTAGTCCGCATGTTATCTCTCGAGCATCCTAACCAAGAAATAGGAGGGATCACTGTCGACTATCCTACCGAACTTGGAATGTCTGCCAGACTTGCCGCCAGGACTTCTTTCCATTCCACCTGTCGAGACAGTACACTCCTGCAGTGGTAGTGACCTGCTGCGGCCGCGTGACAGGATCGTAGTTTGCCGCCCACCATCCCGCTAAGGCAGCAAATCATGGCAGCACAAAATATGCTCAGCCTATACAATGCAGTCCACAGGCTACTAAGCTGCACTTGCCTTACCCAGCCTATCGCCCAAATCAATCCCTATCATCTTTGTCATCATTATCTTTATCTTTACTTGTGTTTTTATATTTCCACATCTTGAGATTTAATTGCGCATTTACTAAATCTTTGTGCAGGAAACCATTCATAGGAGCTGCTCTAATCCCTGTGGGAGACGATATCTTTTATACTATAACTTGAAAAGAGTGTGCACTTGCGCTCATAAATGTAGAACACCCCTGATCAGTGCATAAAAGTTCTATATTTTACCCATCATTTATCCTTATTTTTGCTGCACTCAAGCATTTTTAACTGCATTTTAGGTTAAGTTTTGCATCAACATCAAATTTAGATAAAACTGCGCAGATACTGCTAAATTTGGTTACTTTTGCAGGTATCTGCTGTGGCAGCATCTAGGGCAGCAGTCATGACAGCAGTCGTGACAGCACCCAGGGCAGCAGTCGTGACAGCATCCAGGGAAACAGTCGTGACAGCACCCAGGGCAGCAGTCGTGACATCATCGAGGGCAGCAATCGTGGCAGGCGCTGGGCAGTGATGCAGAAAAGCTGGAACTAGCAGTCAAGGAAGACGATGTTGCCATGGTCGCCGTCGTGACAACAAAGTACGACAGCAGTTTTGAGGAGAAGAAGCAAAGTGGACCTCGACATATAGAGAAAATTAAGTCTGTCTATCGTGGAAAACCAGTATATTTTTCCAAGCCCAAAGGTCAAAGAGAGAAAATCCCAAGCAAGAAGGAGGACTATTTAAAGTTAGATTCTCTGAAGATTTAGTCTTTATTAAAGTTGCACTTTAATTTAAAGTTGTATTCTTGCTATTTTAGAAAACTTGGACCCAAAGCCTATATAAGGGCATGTATTTCGACCTAGGGAGATCATCACTTATTCTCTAGCCTTCTTCCCAAAACCCTCCGTTTTCTTCCTCTCATCATGTTCTAAATTCCCCTTAGGGCCACAGGTTGTTTTGCAAGGGTTGCTTTTGTTTTAGGAATTTTCAGTTCAATAAAATAAACTTCAAGTTCTCTTATTCTGGTTATTAACATCTTGCAAGAGTATCAGGAGAGCATTGCGAGGTTATCTATTTACTTAATATCGGGAGAGTTAAGTATACGAAAGGAATCAGTGCGAGTTCTCTAGTTTATAGTTGAACTATCTCGGACCTAGGGATAGGACGAGGTTAAGTGGCTAAAGAAGAATTCAACAACATCGGTGTTCATCCTTCGATTCACGCCGGGAGGTATCATCAAAGACGTGTTCATCGACAGACTTGGACCTAGGGATAGACCAAGGCACAACAGGGATTCTTGCCAAACTTGAAGTACGGAGTTGAGTGTTCGCTTCCGCGACAAGCAACAGACTGTCGCCGCGACAGGTGCTGCTGCGACGGGGATGACGACAGAGCTAACTTTCCTAGACTTAACAATACCTACACTACTGAGCAATTCAATACCAGCTCATTCTCTCTATCTTGATTTCTCTACTCTTATTTTCCAGTATTCTTTATTATTATTTTCGTGACAACTTAATCAATCTATTAAATCTCTTCTTTTCCCCTTGTGTAGATAGCGAAGGAAAGGGTTAGCCCAGTCCCTGTGGAGACGATATCCGATACTCTAGTATCACTTTATTACTTGCGACATGTACACTTGCACTCAATTGCGATAGACTCTTTTACACGCAACAAGTTTTTGGCGCCGTTGCCGGGGACTGGCAACACACTCTTACCCTAGCTTCTGCACTTTTCTTTTCTTTTTTTTCTTCTTTTTTTTCTATTTTTATCAACAACAACAAAAAAAACTCAGGTGAAATACAGGTTTAAGGAGCATCAACATGCCAGGAGAAACCATTCGAGAGCTGATGTGGGAAAGTTCTTGCAATTACCGTAAAAGTAATCATGCATTCAAAAGTCGTCCCTATTTTTCGGTGAATATATGGACAACCAACGAGGGAACCAACAAGAACAAGATATGCTGTCACAACAGCAACAGGGGCAGCAACTGTCGATGCCGCAGCAGCAAATTTTTTTATACCATAACAGTTTTGCTACAGAACCCGACATGCCATGTCAATGTCATCATCCTCAAGAGGAGTCAAAATCCTTAGAAGACACACTGCAAGCCTTCTTAGCACTCACTCAAAAAGTGTCGGCTTCTACGAACGCAAGTATCGCCAAGATGGATGAACTCTTGAGCAGACCAGTCCTCATTCATGCCACAGATGAACCTGAAATTCTGAGGCAAGGTGACGAGGATGCCCATGTGAAGGAATACCCAAAATATGATGAGTCTGAGCAACAACTTGCCATGGCAATGATCGAAGAGCCGGAATGGAGCAACACCGCGACAACGCTGAGTGAAATTCAAGAGAATGTCACGACAGCAACCACATCCGAGGCAAACTCTCAACCCACTACCTCAATTATGTCCGACCAAGATTGCACACATTCATCCCTGTCATGGTACTCGCACGACCACCTAGAAGAGCTACCCAATGACAATGCCTCGCAAATGGAATGCGAGCAGGTAATAAACGAACATTTTGAATTCATTAAAAAACTCACAATTTCCATTGCAGGTATTAGAGGAACCAAAGCCGGTGGACTCAAAATCATCGAAGTGTCTACTGATGGAGATTTACGAATGGCCAACAGAATTTGATATAGAGAGTGATGGCACTTACCAATGTCCTATTGACCTGCAAAGTAACCTGACAACGGACTGTCAAAATAACTGGCTGCCGCAGCAGCAGGCATGACAGCAAGGGGTACATTCCACCACAACAACATTCAACGAAAACAAGGACTTCATGGACTACAAAGGGAAAAGAAAGAAAGGAGCCCCCACCATGAGAATAATCACCAGATGGAGGGTACGGATGGACTTCAAGAAGTACCGGAAACGACCCCTCAAACATCAATAGAATAGGGAGCAGTTACTTTAGGAGATGCCCCTCAAGGAACTCCTAATTTATCTTAACTTATTTTATTATTTTTATCTTATTTTATCTTTATTGTTTTAGGAATTAGAAATTTGACATTAGTTTTTAGTTTGTTTGTGTTATTAGGTAAACAAAGAAAACCCTTGCAATGACGATACAAGCAACTCGAGGAAGCTCTGCCTCCACCCCTGCCACGGCAGCACTCATACTCTCAGAGCAGCACCCACAGCTCCTCCGACAAAGTTCAAGGAGACTGCCCGCCGACAGCTCCTCATCCAAAGCTCCATCAGCAGCAACGACAGCCGCACAACTTAAGTTTCTTTATCTTTTTCTCTGCCGCCTGCTGTATATATTATCTTTTTGTGATGTTTCACTTGTCTGTCATTTTTATTTTCTGTTTTTCATTTTTATGTCTTTTGTCATGCATTGAGGACAATGCAACCTTTGAGTTTGGGGGTAGGCAGTCCTCCTAATTATTAATATAATATTGCATTTAGTTTTAATTGTGTCGCATTTATTTTATGCAAAAAAATGAAAATTTTGGCTTAAGTCTTTGAACTGAACTTACTTGTCGTGAAAGCTCTGTCGTGGCAGCGCCTTTAGGATAGTTTTAGGAGCAGTTTCGAGCCTTTCTATAGTTCTGAAATTTAAACACCATTTGTGACTGTTATACTGCCTAGAACTCTACTAGTTAACTAGAATAGGAAGCTTATCACTTGAATAGCCCCTAGAGGTGCCTAACACTGGCTCTAGGAAAAGAAGTTTAGCAAAATAGACTCAATAGCCCTAGAGGTGCCCGAAACCGACTCTAGGAAGTTAGCTAGAGGTGCCCGAAACCGGCTCTAGTGAAACTTAAGCTTAAAAAAATAAAAAACGAAAAAAAAGAAATCGAGTCTAAACAAAAAATTAAAGGAGCATAAGAAGTGCCTTCAAAAAATATAAACTTTGGCATAAAAATTCAAGTTAGAAGCTGGAATATTCTAGTGAAACTAAGGGAGTCTTGGCATATAATTGTTCACAAGCATGCACACACTGCACGAGGACTATAGCAAGATTCCGGACGAATCCTAAATTAACCGACAAGGTGCTGCTGTCAATAGAGAATGAATGAAGGGTAAGGGGAAGTTCACTGTTTTAAGCCAAAACAAAAAAAATTATTTTTCTTTTAGGTCTGAATTGCTTGAGGACAACCAAAGATTCGAGTTTGGGGTGTGATCAGTGCATAAAAGTTCTATATTTTACCCAGTATTTATCCTTATTTTTGCTGCACTCAAGCATGTTTAACTGCATTTTAGGTTAAGTTTTGCATCAACATCACATTTAGATAAAACTGCGCAGATACTGCTAAATTTTGTTACTTTTGCAGGTATCTGCTGTGGCAGCATCCAGGGTAGCAGCCGTGACATCATCCAGGGCAGCAGTCGTGACAGCACCCAGGGCAGCAGTCATGACATCATCGAGGGTAGCAGACACTGGGCAGTGATGCAGAAAAGCTAGAACTAGCAGTCAAGGAAGACGATGCTGCCATGGTCGCCGCCGTGACAGCAAAGTACGACAATAGTTTTGAGGAGAAGAAGCAAAGTGGACCTCGACAGATAGAGAAAATTAAGTCCGTCTGTCATGGAAAACCAGTATATTTTTCCAAGCCCTAGATCGGAAGGAATGCCAAGCCCAAAGTTCAAGAAGAGAAAATCCCAAGCAAGAAGGAGGACTATTTAAAGTTAGATTCCCTGAAGATTAGTCTTTATTAGAGTTGTACTTTAATTTAAAGTTGTATTCTTGCTATTTTAGAAAACTTGGACCCAAAGCCTATATAAGGGCATGTATTTCAACCTAGGGAGATCATCACCTATTCTCTAGCCTTCTTCCCAAAACCCTAGCCGTTTTCTTCCTCTCATCGTGTTCTAAATTCCCCTTAGCGCCACGGGTTGTTTTGTAAAGTAGTTGCAAGGGTTGCTTTTGTTTTAGGAATTTTCAGTTCAATGAAATAAACTTCAAGTTCTCTTATTCTAGTTATTAACATCTTGCAAGAGTATCGGGAGAGCAATGCGAGGTTATCTATTTACTTAATATCGGGAGAGTTAAGTATACGAAAGGAATAAGTGCGAGTTCTCTAGTTTATTTTTGAACTATCTCGGACCTAGGGATAAGACGAGGTTAAGTGGCTAAAGAAGAATTCAACAAAATCGGTGTTCATCCTTCGATTCACGCTGGGAGGTATCATCAAAGACGTGTTCATCGACAGACTTGGACCTAGGGATAGGCCAAGGCATAACAGGGATTCTTGCCAAACTTGAAGTACGGAGTTGAGTGTTCGCTGTCGCGACAAGCAACAGACTGCCGCCGCGACAGGTGCTGCCACGACGGGGACGACGACAGAGCTAACTTTCCTAGACTTAGCAATACCTACACTACTGAGCAATTCAATACCAGCCCATTCTCTCTATCTTGATTTCTCTACTCTTATTTTCCAGTATTCTTTATTATTATTTGCGTGACAACTTAATCAGTCTATAAATCTCTTCTTTTCCCCTTGTGCAGATAGCGAAGGAAAGGGTTAGCCCAGTCCCTGTGGAGACGATATCCGATACTCTAGTATCACTTTATTACTTCCGACGTGTACACTTGCACTCAATTGCGATAGACTCTTTTACACGCAACAACCCCAATGCTCTACAAGTTTTTGGCGTCGTTGTCGGGGATTGGCAACAACAACTACGTTTGAATTTCTACACTCCTATTTAGTTTTTGCATATTAAATATCTTCTCATTATTTGCTTAAAAAAGCCTCTTTGTTTTCTTGGTGTATGTCATGTCAGGGCAACAAGGTTGGCAGCAACATCTACCTGAGGGGGGGAAGGACATGCCCAGATGAATAGCCAAACACAAAGACCCTCAGAAAGTGGTTATGTTTGGGAAAAGCGCAGCCCGACATAGCCTAATTTTTATTTTTATCTTTAATTTATTTTTATGCATTATGATTAGATTTATTTTTTATTTAATTCTTGTATTTATTTTATTTCAGGACTAGGAATGAAGGAAAAATTAAGAAAGATGAAAGAATAAAGGAGAAGCCCAACTAGCGGCCAGGGCAACCCAAGGCATATAAGCATAAAGGCTAGTGGCTTCATAACTGTTAGCTGCCACGGCTATATTTTGCCCCAGCGAGCAGAACGAATATCTGTGTAATGGCTAGAATCCTGTTATTCGTGTCGCAATAATTGTCGCCCGTTGACAGCGTGCCCGCAAAGGCAGTGGAGAGAAACGGCTATATAAAGCCAACTATACTCCCTCCGTTCTTCAATTTGTTTCTTCTTTACTCTGAACTCTTTCTGCAATCTTTGCTTCAATGATTTTCTTTTTTTATTTTTTACGTTCTTTCTTTAGGAAATACAACCATCCCACAAACGATGGCCTCATCAAAGTAAACCGCCACCACCTCCAAAACTTCATACAAAAGGTTCTTGAAACCTGCTGTCGATGAGACCTACAAAAAGTTCTATAGAGAAAGACAGTTATGGGAGGAGATGGGCTTCCAATACACCCAATCTGATGGTGATTTTGGGTTGGAACCTTTCCTATTCGAAAGGATCCACAATATGGGCTGCGACCAATTCGCACGACAACCAAAAAGAATCAACAGCAACCATGTGCGAGAGTTTTACGCCCACCGGCCAAACCCGAAGAGTCCTTTCGTCTACATTCGGGGAGAATGTGTCAAGTTCACTGCTGACATGATCAACAGCTTTTACAGCTTAGAAATTAGCGGCAATTTGCACGGAGAATGGGGATCATATCTAACGGGGGCTGACTACAACAAGATCAAGAAGGAGCTTTGTAAGCCAAACACCAAATGACTCACAAGCAAAAACAATGGATCAGTCAACCGCCGAGACTTGTTGCCAGAGGCAGCCCTTTGGAGTTACTTTGTCCAGCGCCACCAGATGCCCACCTCGTACGGATCGACAGTAAACAAGCTGCGGCTCGCCCTTATATGCAGCATCATGAAGGGGCGACTGATCAATGTTGGCGAAGTAAAAATACAGGAGATCTATACTCACGCAAAAAAAGCCAAATGCAAAAGGTCCCTTTTTCTTCCCTGCACTCATCACTGGCCTGTGTGCCAATTTTAGCATGCCGCTGCACCCAAAAGACAAAATTCTTCCTGCCAAGGAAGGATGAACAAGAAGGGTACGCCAATAGATGATGCATAGCGCGAAACCAGACACACCTTCCACCACCCAGCCGTCGTCCCAAGCTGTCGTCGTCCCGGCCGCAACAGGAAGTACTGAAGCTTCCCTCCCATCCGAGGTGATCCCTTTACTGTGCAGCCTAGTGGAAAGTTGTTAGAGGATTGAGCACAAACAGGTGATATTCGCCACATATGTAGCGGACGTGCAGGAGGCCTTTATGGCCTACCTGCTGGACAAGTATCAGGACGGCGGACCTCAGTTGCCCGCCTTTCCCACGGAGTTAGCAGCTTCCAAGCCAATCCATATCACTCTAAGACCAATTGTTGTTCTTGCCGCCGACGACAGCGAGGGGTCGCACCATCGCCCCAAGAGAAGAACATTTCCAACCCTTATCCAACCGTACGACCTCTCTTCCTCATCAGAATCAGAGAAGGAGGAGGAAACCACTGCTGCCTCCCCAGTAGCCAAAATGGTCGCTACCAAGGACACCGGCTACTCAGACATGGAGATTTCAGACTCCCATGACGATGAACCGGCAGAGGCAGCGAGAAAGAAAAGCGGCCAACAGCAGATCCCTAGGGTGGAGAAGCATAAAGACAATCAAAGAAGCCCACCCCCATCCGCATCCATCCGCCGCGTAGCAAGAAGAAGAGCCCAGCAGAAAGACCATCTGCTACGCGCCGCCTAGTTTTTCCTGCCTCCTCATAATCTTCCTCTGACGCGGCAGCAACAGAGGGGAACTCCCTCAGTCTGTAGCACCATTTTTCTGTTCTTTTCCTTTTAATTTTTATGTTTTATTTTTTTGTTTTGTAATTTTTTCTTTTTATATTTTATGTTTTGTTTTTAAGTTTTGTTTTGTAGAGGCATTGAGGACAATGCCAACCTTGAGTTTGGGGGGATTAGTCCTCTGTGTTTTAGATTTATTTAGTAGCATTTAAATGTATATGAAAATTCTACCCCTAGAACTTAATGAAATAGAAATCTTTAGCTTTAAAACTTGTTCCTATGATAGCTTAGCCGACTACTTATATTTGCACCATTCTAAAAATTTTAAATCTAACTATGGGAAGAAGCATGAAAAATACTTAGAATTTTTTTCTTTTTTTCCAATTATCTATACACTTGTCTTTTAAATGCTGAATTTTTGCTTGAGTTTTGAGTTTAACACTGCCTACCTTACTTAATAAAAATTCCTTGATTGAATACAGGTTTGCCGCCACAGCAGCACAGGGCAGCATAGTAAAAATAATGAAAAATCTATAGGTGCCCGAAACATGCTCTAGGCAGAAAGATTAAATACCCTAGAGGTGCCCGAAATAAGCTATAGGAAGGATCATGAGCAAGGACACTTCGCTACTGTCAAAGTCCATGAATCTAAACCAAGTGACGGACAAATTAGCAATTGTGAATGAAAGTCTTCACGGGATGACTCTATTCAAAGGGTTCGGAGTTTCGTAGAGTGCACCTATCCTAGCTTCAGACCCAGAAAATAGTTGTGTTGAGCTGAATCCCCTTAAAGCCATGATCAGAAAAGGAGAATAAAAGTACCCAATTGTTCTGCCTAGGTAGCAACTCGTATCCTTTCCAGTAATTTAATTATTTTAGGCATTCTTTGTTAACTCTGTAATTTCAGCACATTTGGCATAAACTCAGACCTGCACACACTGCACTAGCATTAAGAAAATTAAATCTAAGTTATTTCATGCCATTCTCTATCACTAACATTAAATAGGTGTCACGTCCTTGAGGTAAGAAATCAAGTTGAAGGCTAATGTTTCTATTAATTTTATGCTAAGGGCAAATTTACTAGCTAGGTTGCATTGCTTGAGGACAAACAATAGTTCGAGTTTGGTGGTGTGTAGAGTGTCTATGAGTTCTATATTTTGTACACACTCATGCCCTTATGTTTGCTTTTCTTAAGCTCATTTAGGCATATTTAGGTGCATTGCATGCATTATAACAATGTCTTCTCTTGTACCATGTTTTTATTGAATATTTTATGTTTGGTTGGGAAAAGTTATTGTTTTAGTTTAGTTCATATTTTTAGGTGCTTTAACTAGGAGAGGACAATACAGGACAGTAGAAGACAGAAAGCTGGAAACAAAAGAGTTGTACTGAAGCAGCTCAAGATGCCGCCAAGGACGCTGCCGAAGCAACATTGCCGCAAAATGTTGTCTGGCAGGAGTTACACCGACTTAGCCAAGATGGGTCACGATTTAAAGAGAGAAAATCCCTAAGCCCAATGAGCCTAGTCTTACAATTTTCTGAAGCCTGTAGCGGCCGGTAGAGCTGATCCAAGACCGATAAGTAGAAGCACTTATCCTTACTTGCGATAGAAGGCAACATCCAAAGAGTCCATATTTAAAGTATAAAACGGGCTGTATTTAATATAACTTACTTTTAGAACTCCTACTTCAAGGAGGACTAAAACTTAGGCCATGAGCCCTATATATACCCAATGTATGTAAGGGTATAGGGCATATATATATATATATATATATATATATATATATATATATATATATATATATATATATATATATATATATATATATATCGGATAGCACCTCACATATCTGAGGACGAGAGAATAGATGGGGAGATAATTAGATAGGTTGGAGTTGTTGGGGTCGCGGCCCAACTATCCTAGGGTTTAGATGTGTATATGTAAAGTATTGTCAGGGAAACTGTTGTAAAGTAGAGCTGATCCAAGACCGATAAGTAGAAGAAGTTATCCTTACTTAAGAAAGAAGGCAACGTCCAAAGAGTCCATATTTAAAGTATAAAGGAGGTTGTATTTAATGTAACTTACTTTTAGAACTCCTACTTCAAGGAGGACTCAAACTTAGGCTATGAGCCCTATATATACCCAATGTCTGTAAGGGTATAGGGGCATATATATATATCACCTCGCATATCTGAGGAGGAGAGGATAGATGGGGAGATAATTAGATAGGTTGGAGTTGTTGGGGGTCGTGGCCCAACTCTCCTAGCCTTGAAGGAATTGACTCTTGAGGAAAAGGAGGTGACATATCCAAGGAGTTCAACTATGTCAAAGGTTAATATCGAATAGCTCCAACAACTCTCCTAGCCTTACACGAACAAAGTTTGTTGAGGGGATAGATGGGGAGATAATTAGACAGGTTGGAGTTGTTAGGGGTCGTGGCCCAACTCTCCTAGCCTTACACGAACAAAGTTTATGCCTCTCTAACACTTAGGGATAAATTTCGACAGGCTTGAACACCTTCCAGGTAGAAGTCGAAATCCCTCCAAGGATTCCTGAGGGAGTCTGAAATCGATCAGGAGTTCAATCGGGACTTGCAATCGAACAAGGGAACCTTCAGGGATTTGCCAGGGGGCAAATAAAACACCTGAAAAATATCGAACAGCTCATCAGAGAGCTTTCTGGGATATGTCGAATTCCAGTGGGGAATCCTTAGGGGTGTTGTCGAAATCTTTAAGAGGAGGATGAGGGATGATTTGGTTGTTAGCCCTTATCCCTTTAAATAGTATTCAGAGACTTAATTCTAGTTGAATACCTTAAATCCAAGTTCAACCAAAATTCATAGAATCTAATTCTACTTGAAATTAGTTTATATTAAATATACATTATATTTAATAATATTAAATGAAATATATATATATATATATATATTTAATTATGTAGAATCTTATTCTACATAAAACATGGATTTAAATATACATTATATTTAATCCAAATATATATATTTTTATTATATAGAATCTCATTCTATCTTTACTTGGATTTAAATATATTTAAATACATATTTTTAATTATGTAGAATCT
The DNA here is from genome assembly GCA_958450335.1 of Hibiscus tridactylites. NCBI lineage: Eukaryota > Viridiplantae > Streptophyta > Magnoliopsida > Malvales > Malvaceae > Hibiscus > Hibiscus tridactylites. The sequence continues at coordinate 21,060,540 of OY288284.1, read as the reverse complement.
AATTTTACATAAACTTGGAATTAAATATACATTATATAATTTCCAAATATATATTTAAATTTCTAGAATCTTATTCTATAATATTTAAGTCTCTAAGTATTTTCCATACTCTAAATAATATTTGATAAATACAATATTTATCCAATATTATTCCCATTTAAGGGAGTTACCGATTTCCCCTATCCCATAGGGGATTTTCGGAAACCTTCCTAAAATAGGGAGTATGGTTTCCAAGTTTTGTTCGTTTCATTCGAATGGTGTGACCCTTGTAGGTCCATGCAACGTTAGCAACAAAATTAGAATTGTTCTAATTTTATAAACAATGATTGGCATCTAGCAATACATCATTGCTACCTAAGTTGCATGAAGTCATGGTTTGACTTTCCTAATTCCTTAATAAACTTCCTTTATGTATTTCATCCTTTTGTCCTTTATATCATAGATGAACACAAGTCATGGGTTAGTCACACTTGCGTTGTCCATCTAGTGTTTCTTGATGTCTTGAGTAGATTATGATAAACGAGTCTCTATGATATCTCATATCATAATATTCGAGCATGGACATGCATTTTCTAATCTCACTCAATCAAGTGGCCGAAAATATTTCTCCCATTTTGTAGGAGGGACAAATCCTTTCTTGATCAACCATATTTCACTACATAGGTTATCACGTATCCTATCATCAGTATTTATAATGTAGTCAGTTACGACACACGTTTGACTATGTCAAAATACGTAAATCTTTATGTTGAAATCATGTTGATCTCAAGTCTGAGGATTATACATATGTTTATAATGAGCAATGTTGTGATTGTCACATAATTACCCAAGAAACATGCTCATAGCGGGTCAATCCAATATGTTGTTCTCTAACAAATACTTATGTGTTGATTTTGACATCTCTATGTCAATGACAACGCTTGTCATCAATCGCATATTAGTCTTTATATATGTTATTGTCCATTCCCGTAACAATATTCGACTAAGGATCTTTTAACAATAATCATATTATTGTATGGACGTTATTATCATTTATATAGTTTAATGCATATAAACTTATGAAAAGATAATAATGGCAATGCCTTTATTCCATAAATTTGGTAAAATAGTATGTTATTACAATCATCATATGATTAGACTTTGGGCATACTCTAACAATCTCCCACTAGCACTAAGACCAATCACTTGCGTATCTAATACCAAGTGACTCAGTGTGACGATCATGCTTTTGATGTGCCAAAGCTTTCGTCAGGGGATCAACAATGTTATCATCTGTGTGTACTTTGCATATTTCAACATCTCCTCGATCTATGATTTCTCGAATGAGATGTAATCGTCTAAGAATGTGTTTGGATCGTTGATGCGATCTGGGTTCCTTTGCTTGCGCATGTGCTCCATTGTTATCACAACGAAGTTCTATAGCATCTAATATGCTAGGAACTACTCTGAGTTCAATTACGAACTTTTTTGATCCAAATTGCTTCTTTAGCTGCTTCACTAGCTGCTACATATTCAGCCTCTATTGTAGAATCTGCTATTGTATCTTGCTTTGAACTTTTCTAGCTTACAACATCACCATTAAGACAAAACACAAAACCAGATTGCGATCGAGAATCATCCTTGTCTGTTTGGAAACTAGCATCAGTATAACATATTACACTGAGCTTTTCTTTACCACCATAGACAAGGAAAATATCCTTAGTTCTTCTCAAGTACTTTAGGATGTTCTTAACTGCCACCCAGTGACTTTCACCAGGATTTACTTGATATCGACTCGTCTTGCTTAAGGCGTATGAAACATTCGATCGTGTACATATCATGGCATACATGATAGATCCAATAGCCGAGGTATATGGAATCTTATTCATTCTTTCTCTTTCTTGTGGCGTTGAAGGACACATATTTTTTGTAAGAGAAATGCCATGCCTCATAGGCAAGAATCCTACGTTGGGTTGGGGTGTGTGTATAGTGACGCAGGGAAAGAGTTTGTGGTGTATAGTGACGCATCCTACGTTGGGTTGGGGTGTGTGTTAATGCAAGAGGGTAAGGTGGTGGCTTATGCATCGCGTCGGTTGAAAATGCATGAGCGCAATTATCCTACGCATTATCTTTATGGTTAGAAGTGTACTGTGTACACAGATCACAAGAGTTTGAAGTATTTGATGTCTCAGAAAGAGTTGAATCTTAGGCAACGGCGACGAGTGGAGTTTCTTAAGGATTACGATCTAACGATCGAGTATCATCCGGGAAAGGCCAATGTTGTGGCCGATGCTCTGAGCATGAAAGAGGCGGTGGAGTTAAGGGCGATGTTTGCTAGCTTGAGCATATCGCGGGATGGGGTCTTGTTGCTGAATTGCAAGTGAAACAATTTCTAGTGCGGTTGATAAAGGATAAGCAGTTGTTGGATGATTCCCTGGTGCCACATGTTCAGGATATTGTTGAGGATAGACCATCGGACTTCTGTTTTAATGATGATGGTGTTCTATGTTTTGGAAGTCAGATAGTGGTGCCGAATGATGTTGAGTTGTGGTGTACTATTCTGACCGAAGCTCATAGTAGTCCTTTTGCTATGCACCCTAGTAGTACAAAGATGTATCGTAATCTGAAGGATGAATACTATTGGGTTGGTTTGAAGAAAGATGTCGCGGAGTATGTGAGCAAGTGTATGGTTTGTCAGCGGGTTAAGGTTGAGCATCAGTTTCCTTCGGGGTTGTTGCAACCGTTGAGGATCCATGAATGGAAATGGGAGAGAATCACCATGGACTTTGTGTCTGGTTTGCCTCTATCGCCAGCAAAGAAGAATTCTGTTTGGGTGATTGTGGATCGCCATACGAAGTGTGCGCATTTCTTGCCTGTGCATACTACGTACACCTTTGATAAGCTTGCAGAGTTGTACATTGCTGAGATTGTACGTTTCCATGGTGTACCATAATCTATAGTGTCGGATAGAGATCTGAGGTTCACTGCAAGGTTTTGGGAGTGTTTACATCAAGCATTGGGTACGCGGCTGAATTTCAGTACTTTTTATCATCCGCAGACGGATGGACAGTCAGAGCGTGTTATCCAAGTGCTTAAGGATATGTTGAGGTGCTGTGTTATTCAGTTTCAAGGCTCTTGGGAGAAGCACTTGCCTTTGGTGGAGTTTGCTTATAATAATAGCTATGAGCGAGTATTCAAATGGAACCTTATGAAGCTTTGTACGGGAGGAAGTGCAGAACTCCTCTTTGCTGGGCTGAAACGGGACAAAAGTTGGTCTCGATGCCAGCTTTGTTGAAAGGAACCACCGAGAAGGTGAAGCTCATTTGTGAGCGGTTGAAGGCAGCATCGGATCGGCAAAAGTCTTACGCGGATTTGAAGCGTAAGGAGATAGAATTTGCGGTGGGTGACCATGTGTTCTTGAAGGTTTCACCTTGGAAGAAGGTGATGAGATTTGGCAGGAAGGGCAAGTTGAGACCTAGATACATTGAACCATACAAGGTGATAGAACGTGTGGGCCATGTTGCTTATAGGCTGAGACTACCACGAGAGCTAGAGAAGATACATAATGTGTTTCATGTATCCATGCTACGGAGGTATAGATCGGATCCTTCGTATGTTATACCTATGGAGGAAGTTGAGTTGAATCCAAATTTGACATATGATGAGGAACCAGTTGAGATTTTGGATTCAGACAGTAATGTTCTTCGTGGTAAGACCGTTGAGCTGGTTAAGGTGTTGTGGAGACATCATGGTGTTGAGAAAGCCACTTGGGAAAGAAGGGAGGACATGAAGAAGCAATTTCCTTACCTTTTTCCTCCAGTTAAATTTTGAGGACGAAATTTCTTAAGAGGGGGAGAGTTGTAACACCCCAATTTTGGGCCTAGATGGTTTAGGTTTCGAATCGGACCGGTCGAGAAACGGTTCGAATCTTAAAGGGAGATTTAGGGAACACCTAGTTCGAGATGCTTTAAAAATATAGAAAAAAATCTAAAAATCCTCATTTAATATATGAAAGATTATGGTGAAATCAATTTTACAAAATAAGGTTTGGAAATACTACATTTCAGTGTAGTGACCAAATCGTAGTTTTTGCAAAAGTTAAATAGTGACTGTTTTGTAAAGGATTGAAACTTTGAATCTTTAAGGAGCTAATTTTACCAAAATATTTTTCATCAGATTTTTCTTTAATTTGGGTGATTTTATTAATGTTTTAATTAAAGGAAATGAAGGTTAATTAAATGAGAAACTACCTTTGACTATTTATAACTACTTTTAACAAATTTTCTCTCATTTCATTTTCTCTCAAATTCTTTTCAGCCAAACACATTCTCTCCAGCAACTATACTTTGATTTTCACTTCATTTGATGAGATTTCAATCTTTTTTTTATTCTTAATCAATTCCCCATCAAATCCTCTTGATTTATACATTGAATTTTCAAGAAAACTTGTCCAAATCAAGGAGAAATCATCCATTAGAGGTAACCTTCGTCCTTCTCCTCTAATGATCAGTTCTTTACTGAAATTGCCAAGTTATCAATACTTTGTTAATGATTTTTGAGTGGTTTTAATGTTAGAAACAAGAAATTGTATAAAACTCAAGATTTTGGAAGAGATCTTGAAGATTTTCGTGGTGAATGATTGGGCTCTGTTTTGAGGTGGTTTTCTAATGTATTTTGGATGTTAATTGATGTTACAAATGAGGTTTTATCAATAAAATCCCGAATATGTTTGGTTTCCTAAGTTTTGTATGCTAGAATGATGGTTTTTGGGGTGATTTTGGTGTTATGTCATAGCTGGAGGTATAAGGACGAGTTTGTAGTGGTTTTTTATGTTAATTGATGTTTAGAAATTATTAGAGGTGATAGATCTTTGCTGGGCTTTGTTTTGGAAGAGTTTTGAGACGTTTTCGGTTGTGTTTGGTAGCCGAAATGAGGTGTTTGAGTAGAGCAGCGAGTTTAGGATTGTGGCTGATGATTTCAATGCATGATGATGCATTAATCATCTGCTCTTATGTGTTAAAAACAGGAGAGACATCTTCGGACGCCTTTGGTGTTGATCCGAGAGCCTAGATAGCGTTTCGGCAAGCACGCGAAATGTAATCGGTGAGTGCGTATGGTTTTAGAAGTCCTTGAGGGACAAAGGATCAAGGTTTGGGGATTTAGGAAAGGTTTGAAATACCTTCCTAAGTCCGGAAGTAAGTATTGGCTAGATTGCTCTCTTAAATGTGGTGGTTGCCCCTAAAATGCTTTTACATGCTCATGGTTTGAGATAGATAAATTCCTACTGTTTTTATGCATGTTTTATAGCATGAGATGATGCTTGAAATGATTTCATGAAGTAACATGTTGCATGATTGAGATTTGAGCTTTTGTTTAAAGCATTGCAAATTTTATGGTTTTGAAAAGAGATGAGAATGTTTTGAGAATTGTTGCATGAAAAACAGTAGGTGAGTTGATGATTTGACATAATATATTGGCATAGATGTTGAGATACTTACCGGATATAATTGATCGATCAATAAGATGAGAGGGCACTATAAACTAAAAATTCGTATGTGCTCTTTAGTTTAATCCAAAGGGAGAGAACCGATGATGGGCATTCCATCGGGTAAGACTTGGTGAAATATCCAAGCTTTGTGGCGATGAGAGATTCTGCCATGTGAGTACGTTGATGTGAGATTCCACTGAAAATTATGTTACTAGACGAGTGAGTACGGTGATGGTAGATGCCACCAGAAGTGTCTAGTGTGTTGTCCGCATATCCGAGTAATAATGAGATGTGAAATGCCAATATAATATATGAAAATGCTTTTGATTCACATGTACCCTCGATGAAATGATTTCTGCTATGAGAAAAATCATATGAGATTTGTATATGAAATGCTTTGGTGTTACAAGCATGAGTGTGGCTTTGCCATGAGTTTTGCATTGGTTTAAATGCATGAAATGGAATTGAGGTACATGTGTTTTCAAGGAGATGTTTCTTTGAATGGTTTTCAAGAATGAGATAGAATGAGCATGATGTTCAAAAGCTTTTGAGAAAGTGTTTTCATGTTCTGCATTATTGTGTTGATTTTCTTTAGAGCATGCCTCACTAAGCTTTTGTGCTTACGCTCTCTTTTACCAATAATGCAGATAATTGAGGTGTTTCCGGGGATCAAGAAGGATAAGAACATCCAAGGAAGTACAAGCTCATGTATGGTGATGTTTTCATACACTTTAGCTTTGATAAATGGGTAACCAAGGTTGTATTTTGGAGATATGTTTGAATTCCCTAAGTTTGTGGCTTGTTTATGTTGGCATTTATGGGTTGTAAATGGTCTTTAATGTTTGGTTTGAGGTTTGGTTGCTTATGTTGGTTTTGAGACTATGGAGCATGCCTTTAGACTATGTGATTTTATGTTTGATGCCATGCCCTTGCTAGAGAGTCTTAAATGTGTTCCTTAATAGTAAAATGAGATACTGGTATGTTGAAGTTCTCTTTAAGGCATGTACGATTGGTTTAAAAGGTGAAAACCAGCTATATCTGCTGTCACTGGGCAAGGCGTATTGAAACACCCTCAACAGTTTCAAAACGGGGGACTGTAATGGTCATTGTGTTTCGAAACGGTTGAAGCTATTTCGAAATAGTTTGGCTACTGGTGAAGCCTGTTTCGATACTGGTCTCGGAACATACCCGAGTACTGAAACGGTCAACACCGTTTCAATACGGGCGTTTCGGTATGGTGTGTAGGAGTTTCGATACAGTTGACCGTTGGATGTTGATTTGAATTGTTTTGAGTTCTCATGCTTTACATTTTAGTCCTAAACGTTGTGGATGCAATTGCTTGAGCTTGGAATGTCTTTTTAAGCTGAGACTTGACAGAGAAGCATGTAACACGATTAATTTCATATTGGTAATACTAAAATCAGTAAAGTCCTTCTAAATTCCAAAAATTCCATTTTGGTCCCTAAACACATAATTTTAGCAATTGAGTCCTTAATTGCTATCCGATCATTGTGCCTTTCTCTACCATGAATCGTGAGTACTCACATAGGCTTAATGTGCATCTAGATAAGATTAAAAATAAAAAAAAGGGTCGTGAATCAAGGTTGACTTTTGGGTTGACTTTGTTTTTCCCTGTGTAATCTTCGTAGTTCGGGTCAAACATCTAGGTCGGGCTAATGGGGTTACATTTGTTGGTATTAGAGCCAGGTTATCGATTAATTGGGGCTTGGTATGTGGTTGTTGTATGTGATTTTGCATGATTGTGTCTTTTCAGTGAAAATTTGATGTATGAACATTGGTGTGTGATTCAATTGAGGTGATTTTGAGATGTAATGTTATGTTGGAGTGTGGTTGGGGATCCCATTGCAAAACTAATGAGAAGAATTGTTTTCGAAAATGAGCCTGAGTACTTGGATTACTTACCTTGTTATGCCTAATTGTGTTTATTGTATTTTTGTCAGTGGATTGTTTTTTTTTTGGGCCACGTAGAGAGCTGAGAATCAATACTAGATCTATGACTGATAATGAGAATGCGGAGAATGCTAACGATTTGCCACCTCCTCCCCTAGTGGACTACCTGGTTGTGGTGGAGCTGGGGATGGTGCTGGGGTTGCTGGACCCGAGGGTGTTCAGGGGCAAGCTGCTCCTGACATGACCATGTTGATTCAGGCTATTGCTGGAGCTTTCCAGGCAACAGTAGCTGGAGCTCATGGAGCTGCACCTCAGGATGGTGCTAATGTGAGATTGTCGTTGGAGCATCTCCGCAGTTTGGGAGGGACTAAGTTCAGAGGTTTGTCACCAGAAGGACCTGAGTCTTGTTTGGAGAGCACAAAGAGGATTCTTGGTTAGTTGAATTGCAATAATGTGCAAAAGCTAGGATGTATGGTGTCGCTGCTGCATGGTGATGCTTATACATGGTGGACGACCACTATCTCCAGAATAGAGGATGATGAGGTTACTTGGACATTCTTCTTGAATGCTTTCAAGCGTAAATATCTGGGAGTTCACTACCTTGACGATAAGAAGAGGGAGTTTATGTCTCTTATACAAGTGAACATGTCGCTAGATGAATATGAGATTCAGTTTGTTCGCCTTAGCCAGTTTGCACCTGAGCTAATTCCTAGCGAGAGGGAAAGGTGGAAACGATTCTGATATGGGCTGGTGGCGGATGTGAAGACCTATATGCTTGCAGCTGATTACACTAATTTCGATGTCTTGATCACTAGAGCCAAGGACATTGAATTGAACCTTGGTTTGGCAAGCAGAGAGGGTGGATCTAGCTCTGGAAAGCGAGTTGCTGAACGCGATTATGGTAGAGATCGCAACAAGAGGCATAAGGATAGGAAGACGCACTATAATGCTAGACATGGGGGTGGTAACCCTGGTAGGGGTCAGCAAGGACCTAATTTTGTCTTGAGGACTCCTGAGTATAACCGTTGTGGTAGGAGACACGGTGGTGAGTGTTGGGGTAACCTTGGGACATGTTGGAATTGCGGAAACCGAGGGCATTTGAAGAAAGATTGCCCTCAGCCGCAAAGAGAGGGACAGGCTCCGGTGAGAGCAGTTGAGCCACAGAGATGTCGTGGGCGCGACCATGGTAATTTTCAGCGTAGGGATGATGGTGGAAGGAACGTAGTGCATATTGTGGCTGTCCAACCTGAGGGTGGTGGTCAGGCTCGAGTGTATGCCCATCGTGAGGGAAGAAATGATACGGACGTGATCGCAGGTACCTTTACTTTGCAATCCTTATCATTACTTTCTTTTATTGATTCAGGATCTACACACTCGTACATATTGCGTGAACATGCTCAAATGCTTGGTTTACTTATTGAGTCTTTGGATGTTGGTATGCGTGTGACTAGTTCCTTTGGTGAGACAATTGTAACAAGGAAGTTGTATAGGAGATGTCCCTTAAAGGTGCAAGATCATGTTTTTCTTGTTGATCTTATGGAATTGCCATTCTATGATTTTGACGTAATCCTTGGCATGGATTGGCTTGTTGAGCATAGAGCCGTTGTGGAATTCGAAAGCAAGCGAGTTTCGTTGAAACTTGCGGATGATTGTGAGGTGGTGGTAGTAGGTGAGAATGTGAAGTTTCTTGCCAGTGTGGTGTCTACGTTGGAAGCGAGCCGGATGTTGCGGCAAGGATGTGAGGCTTACCTAGCCTTTGTTCTGAATCCTAGTTCAAAAGAGGTGCAAGTTCAGGATATAAGGAGCGTCTGTGAGTTCCCTGGGGTGTTTCCGGAGGAATTACCAGGTTTGCCGCCTAGTAGAGAGGTTGAATTTGGAATTGAGTTGTATGAGAACACAACTCTGGTGTCCATTGCTCCCAATCGTATGGCACCCAAAGAGTTGAAGGAGTTGAAGACGCAACTTCAAGAGTTGCTTGACTGTGGTTTTGTTGAGTTGATCGAACACTTGCAAATGGCCAAGAGGGGGTGAATTGGCAATTAAAATTTTGGTGAAGAGAAAGATTGAAAATAAAAATGACACAAGGGGTTATAGTGGTTCAAGTTCTCCAAATGAACTCTACATCCACTACCTTAGCTCCCACTAAGGATTTTCAAACAATTCACTAATTGAATTCGTCCCCTTTTCTTGGATGAGGAGGAAACCTTACAATTTCGATTAAGCTTTCTACCCAAAGCTTAATCCACTCAAATACAAAGAAAGAATTTGGTAAACTCAAATGTTTCCTCTCAAAGGATAATTGTCTACCCAATTACAATATCAACAACCCCAAACTCACAATACAATTTGACAATTGAAAGACAATAGAGTTGGGTACAAGAATATGACTTTGAATAGCTCAAGGGTTTGGATTTTTTGCTTTGATGATGCTTGAATGTTGAATAGTTGTTGCTGACCTTCAAAGAGCTTCATTTTATACATTCTCTATTAATTCTAGCCGTTTGGGTGGTTGGGAACATAAATGGAGCCGTTGGAACCCTCTCTTACCACCATAAATGCACTTCTGCAGCTATGCGTATCGGTACGCGGGGAGGTGTATCGATACCTGTCTCAGAAAAGAAAGAGCCGTTGTGTGCAATAAATAAGGGGTATCGATACGCGCGTAAGCGTATCAGTACGGGGTATCGAAACGGTAAAGACCGTGTCGATACCTTTTTCTCAATTAAACTCACTGTCGATTTCCGTATCGGTACGAGGGATTGGCGTATCGATACGGGTCAACGAACATTTAAAATTTGGTTACCAACCAACTGACACCAACGGTCAAATTATTTAAACCGACTTGCATTTAAAAATTTATTAAGGTCGTATCGATACGAGGGTTTGTCGTATCGGTACGCCATTCAAACTCTTTAGGCTTTTACGCAGGGGCGTATCGATACATGTTAAGAGTGTATCGATACGAGTTCCGACAGTAGCCAACTTTGGTAAAAAGGTATCGATACGCTTGGAAGGGTATCGATACACCTGGACGTTTTTCAATAGTTTGGCCTTGGAACACTTAGAAAATATTTAGAGTTTGAGTTTTTCAAATCAGTTTTAAAGAGTTGGTGATTTAAAACTTACTAAGGGACTTATAAAAACAATTTTAAGTTTTTCAAATTGATCCTTAAAGATTTAATTATATCAAAATCAAACAAATGTTTTACAATCTCCCCGTTTTTGATATAACAAAACTAAAACTTAAAATTTTTGACACTTTGAAAAACTTTGTAAAGTTAACTCCCCCTTAATATAAGCTTGGTAACCTTTGAGTTAAAATCAAAATTTTTGAAGTATTGTGAGCTAGTTTCTCTCCCCCTTTTTGTTAGATAAAAAATATTGAGACAATTAAGTGCACAAACATAGGCAAAGGTATAAATAAGCAACACTTATATTATTGATCATAGCATCAAACTTAAAATCCAAACAAAAACAGAAAATAAAAGCATATGTTTAATCATAAAGCAAACTTAATCCTAAGAACATAAATCAAAGATGCATAAAATAGAAAATCCTAAATGATATGCATGAGATGCAAGAAGAAACGTCTAGGCATTGTCTTCGTCATCTTCATCATCTTCATCATCAATTCCCATTGGCTCATTATCCCTCATGCTATTGCGCAACTCATCATGGAAAGCGGAGATGGAAATATTCAAGGAATTGTGACCGTTTTCAAGAAATGTGAGGCTATTCTCCATGCTCGTCATCCTTGTAACAAAAGTAGTTTCAAGGGAGGAAAGACGAGTGTTCATGTCCGTGCGCAACCCGGTAAATTGCTCATTGAGGTAAGTCATGAGAGCAACCAATATCCTTTTTAATAAAGAAATAACTCAAAGACGTACCATATGTAAAGGAGGTGACTTGAGATGTGTGACGATTTTGCACATGATAGACGATTTCCCCAAACATGATTCGAGCTAGATTTGGGCGCTTTCGCTCACGGAAGCAACGGATCCAAAAATCATCCACTTGACGGATGGTGGAATATTTTCCTCCGGAGGGACGAAACCACCAAGACACCATCAAATGTAAGATCCGGTCTTGAGCATTTAAGGCGGTGACGGATCCACTAAGAACATGCCCCAAAGCATCCTCATTATCAAGGCCTTCATCCTCTAATTTGAAAACTTCACAAATAGATTTGACATCAAGGATGAATTTCTTTCCCATGAGATAGGAGCTAATGGCGACAACTTCCCCATTGCGAGTAATACATTTGGCATTAGTGTAGAAAATCAAAACCAATAAACGATAATAAAAACCGGGAATAGATAGGAAATCCATGAAGTTCCAACGACGAAGCAAAGGAAGATATTCAAATTTAAAACGCTCCGAGTCGAGAAAAGGAATGGATATTACCCTTTCGGCACGAATCTTGTAATTCTCGAATTGTCGAAAATATGCTAGACCCGTGGGACTTTCAAAGGAATGTTCATAGATAGTAGAGTAGTTCGGACGTGCAATCGCTCCAAGAGTGGATGATTCACCGATTTGAGAAACCCTTGTACGCTTCCTCGATGGTTCCTTTGGTGCCATGATCTAAAAGAGAAATTATGCAAAAGGATTTCTTCAATTTTGAGTAAAAACCAAGGTAAAAAAAATTCAAGTAAAATTTGAAGAAAAACTTTGAAGAACAAAAGTTTTGATAAAAAGATGAAACAAAACAAAAACAAAACCAAAAAATTGAAAAAGAAAAAGAAAGAAAAGATTGCCTTGATAGAAACTTGAGAGATTGAAGAAAATATAGCACAATTGATGAGAGAGAGCTTAAAGTCTTGCTTGATTGTAAAAACTCTTTTAGATTTGAGTTGAGGTGTGAAAAATATGAAGGAGGAAGAGCCCTTTTATAGGCAAAAAAAATGGCTAGGGTTTTTAGGTTTTGAAGAGTTTTAATTTAGGTAAAAGTTGAACACATTATAAGCCAAATTTAAAGTTGTTTGTGCAATCGAGTATCGATACGCCTGAGGGTGTATCGATACGGGGGTAGAATCGCCATTTCCGCAAAAATGCTCGTTGGAGAGTCGTATCGAAACGGATGAGGTCCGTATCGAAACGACCCGTATCGATACAAGTTTAATCGTATCGATACCCGTTTAAGCGAAATAAATTCTGGGAAACTGAATGAAGAACACGTATCGATACGCGTAGATCCGTATCGATACCTTATGCCCAGAAATGCATATTTAGTTCAAAGAACAACCATAGGCTCGAATTTAACATCTCCTAAAAGTATGAAAATGATGAATGAACAGTTCTAAGCATATTTTAATAGAAGCATACTCCCCCTAACTATAGGCATGGATATTTTCAAGAGTTACAACACATAAACATGCAATTTCACAAAATCAAGCATTTTTAAGCATAAAGGGGTCCTAAAAGGTCAAGATAGGCTAGCTAGACCTAACTCTCTCCTAAGGGACCAAAAACGCTCTTTATCTAAAGGTTTTGTAAATATATCCGCTAATTGGTTCAAGGTATCAACATATTCAATAACAACATCATTTTTCAAAACATGATCTCTAGTAAAATGATGTCGAATTTCTATGTGTTTAGTTCTAGAGTGTTGGATGGGATTTTTAGTAAGACAAATGACACTTGTGTTGTCACACTTAAGGGGTATGGTTTCTACTTCAACACCATAATCTAAGAGTTGTTGCTTCATCCAAAGGACTTGAGCACAACAACTCCCTAAGGATATGTACTCCGCTTCGGTGGTAGATAAGGCTATGCTATTTTGTTTCTTAGAGAACCAAGATACGAGCATACTACCTAAGAATTGACATGTCCCGGAAGTACTTTTCCTATCTATCTTACATCCTCCATAATCCGCATCCGAATAAGCATGAAGGCTAAAGGAAGAATCTTTAGGATACCAAAGGCCTAAAGTAGGTGTGTCTCTAAGGTATCTAAAAATTCTCTTAATGGCAACTAAGTGTGATTCTCTAGGACTAGCTTGAAACCTAGCACACAAGCAAACACTAAACATGATATCCGATCTACTTGTGGTAAGGTAAAGCAAAGAACCTATCATGGATCTATAAATCTTAGAATCAACACACTTACCTCCTTCATCTTTGTCAAGCTTTATGGAAGAACTCATAGGAGTGGCTTGAGGCTTTGCATTCTCCAAGCCAAACTTTTTGAGCATATCATTCACGTACTTAGCTTGATTTATGAAGGTGCCATCCTTCCTTTGTTTGATTTGGAGTCCCAAAAAGAATGAGAGCTCCCCCATCATGATCATCTCGAACTCACCTTGCATTAGCTTAGAAAATTCTTTGCAATAACACTCATTAGTAGAACCAAAAATGATATCATCAACATAAATTTGAACTACTAAGATGTCATTGTTATATCTTTTTATGAAAAGAGTTGTATCCACCTTTCCTTTTTCAAAACCCTTTTCAATTAAGAAATTTGAAAGTCTCTCATACCAAGCTCTAGGAGCTTGTTTTAAACCATAGAGAGCTTTTGTTAATTTAAACACATGGTTTGGAAATTTTGAATCCTCAAAACCCGGTGGTTGTTCAACATACACCTCTTCATTTATAAAACCATTTAAAAAGGCACTTTTCACATCCATTTGAAAAAGCTTGAAACTATGGTAACATGCAAATGCAAGCAACATCCTAATAGCTTCCATTCTAGCTACGGGTGCATAAGTCTCATCAAAATCAATTCCCTCTTCTTGTGTATAGCCTTGAGCAACAAGCCTAGCCTTGTTTCTCACTATATTACCACTTTCATCTAATTCATTCCTAAAAACTCATTTTGTTCCTATAGTAGATTGATCATTAGGCCTTTCAACTAATGTCCAAACTTTACTCCTCTCAAATTGATTTAATTCCTCTTGCATGGCCAAAATCCAAAAATCATCTTTTAAAGCTTCTTTAATATTCTTAGGCTCAATGCATGAAAGAAATGCAACATGATTCATTAATTTGAGAGAGGATCTAGTAGTTACCCCCTTGGATGGATCACCCAAGATTTCACCACCTTTGACATAGTTTAACTCCCTTGGGTAAGACACCTCCCTTTCCTCAAGAGCCAAGTCCTTCAAGGCTTCAAGAGGTGGATCTTGTGAATCCTCATCTTTGGTTGGAGTCTCATCCACCTTTGACGTTTGTCCTCCATCAATGGCATCAATGATTCCTACATCATCATCATCACAAGATTCCTTCCTCGGAAGGAGGTTATCATCGAAAACAACATGTATTGACTCTTCAACAACTAGAGTTCTTTTATTAAATACACGATAGGCTTTAGAGTTTAAAGAATACCCTAAGAAAATAGCTTCATCACTTTTAGCATCAAATTTACCTAAGTTTTCTTTACCATTATTCAAAACAAAACACTTGCAACCAAAAGGGTGAAAATAGCTAATGTTAGGCGTCTTAGATTTTAAAATCTCATAAGGTGTTTTCTTCAAAATTGGCCTAATCATTACTCGATTTATAATATAGCAAGCGGTGTTTGTGGCTTCCGCCCAAAAATATTTAGGTAAATTATTTTCGCAAAGCATGGTTCTAGCCATTTCTTCTAAAGTTCGATTTTTCCTCTCAACTACCCCATTTTGTTGAGGAGTGCGAGGTGCGGAAAATTTGTGGCTAATCCCATTTTCATTTAAAAACTCATCGAAACCTAGATTTTGAAATTCGGTTCCATGATCACTTCTAATGTGAGAAATTTTAAGTTCAAGATCATTTTGAGTTATTTTTAAAAATGTGATGAATTTTTCTAAAGCCTCATCCTTTGTACTTAAGAATAGAACCCAAGTATACCTAGAGTAGTCATCTACAAGCACAAAAGCATATGATTTCCACCCAAGCTCATTGTTCTAATTGGCCCAAAGAGATCCATATGAATCAATTGTAAACATCTACTAGTAGAGACATCATTTATGGATTTAAAAGAACTCATATGTTGTTTACCCTTTGAACATGCATCACAAATTTTATCATTTGAAAATTTAAGTTTGGGTAAACCTCTAACTAGATTAAAGGAAATTAATTTTTCTAAGACACTCATGCTAGCATGTCCTAATTTTCTATGCCATAGCCATGAGTCATGTTCATCATGTGCAACTAAGCATGTGTGTGATGAATGAATGTCTTCTAGATGCACCATGTAAATGTTCCCTATGCGATGACCAATGTGTATTAGTTGATTTGTTTTAATGTTTACAATTTTGCAACCACTTTTATCAAATATAACATTAAAACCTTTGTCACACAATTGACTAATACTCAACAAATTATGCTTAAGACCGTTGACATACAAAACATTTTCAATGAAAATAGAAGAGTGATTACCAATGGAGCTTATTCCTTTAATGTGGCCTTTGGAGTTGTCACCAAAAGTTACCACTCCACCACCTTTAGGCTTTAGTTCCACAAATCGACTCTTGTCACTGGTCATGTGTCTTGAGCATCCACTATCAAGGTACCAAGAATTTTTGCTTGAAGCTTTTTCCTTGTAGCAATGCTCCCCCTACAAACAAAGAAATTAGGCCTTGGTTTTTGGTACCCAAATCATTTTGGGTCCATGAGTGTTAGCCTTCAACAATTTGGTTCCCTTAGGAATCCAAGAAGCAATAGCATTCATATCATTAGAAATAATGAGTTCTTTAGGAACCCAAACTCTCCTAATTCTTTGACCTCTAGCTTGCTTATTAAAATTTCTTTGTTTAGGTACAAAAGATTTTCTTTTTACATATTGGGATTTAGAATGATTTCCTTTTTCAAAATTATTTTTCCCAATAGCAATAGATGTTTTAAGATTATCCACTTCCTTTGTGTGATAATCTTGAAAATCGGAAAGAAGTTTTTCAAGTTCAAGATTTTTAGTTTTAAGATCATTTGAAAGATTAACTAAAAACAAAACCTTCTTTTCCAATTTGGAGTTAGCTTTTGAAAATGTCTCATTTTGAATTTTTAAATCGGAAATTGTTTTCTTGTTTTTCAAAATGGACTCTTTGTATTTTCCTACTAACTCATCATACACTTCTAGCAATTCATCATAAGCATCTTGAAGTTCTTCAATAGTAAAATCGAAATTGGATGAGTGAGAGTTTACCTTAGGTTCATCATCGATGGCCATGAGACATAGGTTGGCCACTTCCTCCTCTTTCTCGGATGACTCATCGTCACTCCAAGTAGCAATTTGTGCTTTGATCTTGTTCTTCTTCCCAAAGCTTTTCTTTTTCAATTGAGGACACTCGGAACGGATGTGACCCGGTTTCTTGCATTCATAACAAGTAATTTGGTCTTTCTCCTCTTCCTTGCTTTTACTCTTGAAGTCTCCCTTTCTAATGAATTTTCTTCCACGATTTGACTTCATAAACCGAGTAAAACGTTTGGCCAACATAGCCATCTCCTCATCTTCATCCTCACTAGAATCGCTTTCTTGTTGTGAAGCTTTTAGTGCGATTCCCACTTTCTTCTTCTCAACTTCCTTCTTCTCCACTATCTTCTTCTCTTGTTCTCTTCCCTTCCTCATAATCTCATGTGTGAGTAGAGATCCAACAAGAGCATCTAGCTTGAGAGTCTTCAAATCTCTTGCTTCAATAATGGCCGTTCTCTTGCCATCCCATGACTCCGGAAGAGAATACAACAACTTTCTCACTAGCTTGTCTTTGGGAATGATTTCACCGAAACCCTTCAAACCGTTGACAATGACCAAGAACCGATCAAACATCTTGGAGACACTTTCTTCGGGATCCATCTTGAAGTTCTCATAGCTTAGATTGAGTAGCCCAATCTTTGTCTCCTTGACATCACTAGTTCCCTCATATGTTGTCTCGAGGGTGTCCCAAACCTCCTTGGCATTTTCGATTGAAGACACCTTGGAGTAGATATCCGGACCAAGTGCACAAAATATTACATGAAGAGCTTTGTCATTCACTTGCATCCTTCTTCTTTCATCATCGGTCATTTCGGCTTTGACCTTTGGGACGAGCCTTTCTCCATCTCTTCTCATGGGAATGTATGGACCTTCTTCAACTACATCCCACACCATATAGTCGGTAGACTTGATGAAGAGCCTCATTCTATTCTTCCAATAAGGATAGTTATCCCCATTGAATAATGGTGGATTGGTGGTGGATTGGGACTCATAGTTGGAGGTGGATGCCATTGCTTGACTTGTTGCTGATCAAACTCTCCAAGAATCGACTCAAGAGGGTTGTAATCCTTCCAATGAGTATAGCTCTGATACCAATTGTTGAGTTGATCGAACACTTGTAAATGGCCAAGAGGGGAGTGAATTGGCAATTAAAATTTTGGTGAAGAGAAAGATTGAAAATAAAAATGACACAAGGGGTTATAGTGGTTCAAGTTCTCCAAATGAACTCTACATCCACTACCTTAGCTCCCACTAAGGATTTTCAAACAATTCACCAATTGAATTCGTCCCCTTTTCTTGGATGAGGAGGAAACCTTACAATTTCAATTAAGCTTTCTACCCAAAGCTTAATCCACTCAAATACAAAGAAAGAATTTGGTAAACTCAAATGTTTCCTCTCAAAGGATAATTGTCTACCCAATTACAATATCAACAACCCCAAACTCACAATACAATTTGACAATTGAAAGACAATAGAGTTGGGTACAAGAATATGACTTTGAATAGCTCAAGGGTTTGGATTTTTTGCTTTGATGATGCTTGAATGTTGAATAGTTGTTGCTGACCTTCAAATAGCTTCATTTTATACCTTCTCAATTAATTCTAGCCATTTGGGTGGTTGGGAACATAAATGGAGCCGTTGGAACCCTCTCTTACCACCATAAATACACTTCTGCAGCTATGCGTATCGGTACGCGGGGAGGTGCATCGATACCTGTCTCAGAAAAGAAAGAGTCGTTGTGTGCAATAAATAAGGGGTATCGATACGCGCGTAAGCATATCGGTACGGGGTATCGAAACGGTAAAGGTCGTATCGATACCTTTTTCTCAACTAAACTCACTGTCGATTTCCGTATCGGTACGAGGGTTTGGCGTATCGATACAGGTCAACGAACATTTAAAATTTGGTTACCAACCAACTGACACCAACGGTCAAATTATTTAAACCGACTTGCATTTAAAAATTTATTAAGGCCGTATCGATACGAGGGTTAGTCGTATCGGTACGTCATTCAAACTCTTTAGGCTTTTACGCAGGGGCGTATCGATACAGGTTAAGAGCGTATCAATACGAGTTCCGACAGTAGCCAACTTTGGTAAAAAGGTATCGATACGCTTGGAAGGGTATCGATACACCTAGACGTTTTTCAATAGTTTGGCCTTGGAACACTTAGAAAATATTTAGAGTTTGAGTTTTTCAAATCAGTTTTAAAGAGTTGGTGATTTAAAGCTTACTAAGATACTTATAAAAACAATTTTAAGTTTTTCAAATTGATCCTTAAAGATTTAATTATATCAAAATCAAACAAAGGTTTTACAGGTTTCATTCGGCCTAGTGTGTCACCTTGGGGTGCACCGGTCTTGTTTGTGAAAAAGAAGGATGGCACGATGAGAATGTGCATCGATTATCGTCAGCTGAATAAGTTGACTGTCAAGAACAAGTATCCTTTGCTGATGATTGATGATCTCTTTGATAAGTTTCGGGGAGCGGTTGTGTTTTCAAAGATTGATCTGAGGTCAGGGTACTATCAGTTAAAGGTGAATAATGTGGATGTGTCGAAAACAACCTTTAGAACGAGGTATGGGCATTATGAGTTCCTTGTAATGCCGTTTGGATTGACGAATGCTCTTGCTGATTTCATGGACATGATGAATAGGGTGTTCCATGAATTCTTGGACAAGTTCATTGTGGTGTTCATCGATGATATCCTTGTGTACTCTCGTACTGAGGAGGAGCATGAAGGCCATTTGAGAATTGTTTTGCAAGCGTTGTTGGAAAATCAGCTTTATGCTAAGTTGAGCAAATGCAAGTTTTTGCTAAAGAAGTTGTTTTCCTTGGTCATGTGGTTTAGGAAGAAGGGATTCGAGTTGATCCCCAGAAGGTTGAGGCGGTGATGAATTGGAAGCCTCCTAAGTCTGTTCATGAAGTTCGTAGTTTCCTTGGGTTGGTAGGATACTATCGGAGGTTCGTGGATGGACTTTCTAAGATTGATGCCCCTTTAACGAAGTTGTTGCAAAAAGATGTTAAGTATGAGTGGATGGAAGCGAGACAGCAAGCTTTTGAGAAGCTTAAAGCAGCTTTGACGCAAGCTCCTATCTTGGTTCAACCTGAATCAGGGAAAGAGTTTGATGTGTATAGTGACGCATTTTACGTTGGGTTGGGGTGTGTGTTAATGCAAGAGGGTAAGGTGGTGGCTTATGCATCGCGTCGGTTGAAAGTGCGTGAGCGCAATTATCCTACGCATGATATTGAGTTAGATGCGGTGGTTTTTGCTCTGAAGATCTAGAGACATTATCTTTATGGTGAGAAGTGTATTGTGTACATGGATCACAAGAGTTTGAAGTATTTGATGTCTCAGAAAGAGTTGAATCTTAGGCAATGACGACGGGTGGAGTTTCTTAAGGATTACGATCTAACGATCGAGTATCTTCCGGGAAAGGCCAATGTTGTGGCCGATGCTCTGAGCATGAAAGTGGCGGTGGAGTTAAGGGTGATGTTTGCTAGCTTGAGCATATCGCGGGATGGGGGTCTTGTTGCTGAATTGCAAGTGAAACCATCTCTAGTGCAGTTGATAAAGGATAAGCAGTTGTTGGATGATTCCTTAGTGCCACATGTTCAGGATATTGCTGAGGATAGACCATCAGACTTCCGTTTTAATAATGATGGTGTTCTATGTTTTGGAAGTCGGATAGTGGTGTCGAATGATGTTGAGTTGAGGCGCACTATTCTGACCGAAGCTCATAGTAGTCCTTTTGCTATGCAACCTGGTAGTACAAAGATGTACCGTGATCTAAAGGATGAATACTATTGTGTTGGTTTGAAGAAAGATATCGCAGAGTATGTGATCAAGTGCATGGTTTGTCAGCGGGTTAAGGTTGAGCATCAGTTTCCTTCGGGTTGTTGCAACCGTTGAGGATCCCTGAATGGAAATGGGAGAGGATCACCATGGACTTTGTGTCTGGTTTGCCTCTTTCGCCAACAAAGAAGAATTTTGTTTGGGTGATTGTGGATCGCCTTACGAAGTGTGCGCATTTCTAGCTTGTGCATTCTACGTACACCTTGGATAAGCTTGCAGAGTTGTACATTGCTGAGATTGTACGTTTGCATGGCGTACCAAAATCTATAGTGTCGGATAGAGATCCGAGGTTCACTGCAAGGTTTTGGGAGTGTTTACATCAAGCATTAGGTACACGGCTGAATTTCAGTACTTCTTATCATCCGCAGACGGATAGACAGTCAAAGCGTGTTATCCAAGTGCTTGAGGATATGTTGAGGTGCTGTGTTATTGAGTTTCAAGGAACTTCGGAGAAGCACTTGCCTTTGGTGGAGTTTGCTTATAATAATAGCTATCAGGCGAGTATTCAAATGGCACCTTATGAAGCTTTGTACTGGAGGAAGTGCAGAACTCCTCTTTGTTGGGCTGAAACGGGACAAAAGTTTGTCTCGATGCCGGCTTTGTTGAAAGGAACCATCGAGAAGGTGAAGCTCATTTGTGAGTGGTTGAAGGCAGCATCAGATCGGCAAAAGTCTTACGCGAATTTGAAGCGTAAGGAGATAGAATTTGCGGTGGGTGGTCGTGTGTTCTTGAAGGTTTCACCTTGGAAGAAGGTGATGAGATTTGGCCGGAAGGGCAAGTTGAGCCCTAGATGCACTGGACCATACGAGGTGATAGAACGTGTGGGTCATGTTGCTTATAAGCTGAGACTACCACGAGAGCTAGAGAAGATACATAATGTTTTTCATGTATCCATGCTACGAAGGTATAGATCGGATCCTTCGCATGTTATGCATGTGGAGGAAGTTGAGTTGAATCCAGATTTGACATATGATGAGGAACCATTTGAGATTTTGCATTCGGACAATAAGGTTCTCCGTGGTAAGACCATTGAGTTGGTTAAGGTGTTGTGGAGACATCGTGGTGTTGAGGAAGCCATGTGGGAAAGAATGAGGGACATGAAGAAGCAATTTCTTTACCTTTTTCCTCCAGGTAAATTTCGAGGAAGAAATTTCTTAAGAGGGGGAGAGTTGTAACACTCCAATTTTAGGCCTAGATGGTTTAGGTTTCGAATCGGACCGGTCGAGAAATGGTTCGAATCTTAAAGGGAGATTTAGAGAACACCTAGTTCGGGATGCTTTTAAAATATAGAAAAATATCTAAAAATCCTCATTTAATATATGAAAGATTATGGTGAAATCAATTTTACAAAATAAGGTTTGGAAATACTATATTTCGGTTTAGTGACCAAATCGTAGTTTTTACAAAAGTTAAATAGTGACTGTTTTGTAAAGGATTGAAACTTTGAATCTTTAAGGAGCTAATTTTACCAAATGTTTTTCATCAGATTTTTCCTTAATTTGGGTGATTTTATTAATGTTTTAATTAAAGGAAATGAAGGTTAATTAAATGAGAAACTACATTTAACTATTCATAACTACTTTTCACAAATTTTCTCTCATTTCATTTTCTCTCAAATTCTTTTCAGCCAAACACATTCTCTCCAGCAATTATACTTTCATTTTCACTTCATTTGATGAGATTTCAATCTTCTTTTGATTCTTAATCAATTCCTCATCAAATCCTCTTGATTTCTACATTGAATTTTCAAGAAAACTTGCCCAAATCAAGGAGAAATCATCCATTAGAGGTAAGCTTCGTACTTCTCCTCTAATGATCAGTTATTTTCTGAAATTCCCACGTTATCAATCCTTTGTTAATGATTTTTGAGTGGTTTTAATGTTAGAAACAAGAAATTGTATAAAACTAAAGATTTTGGAAGAGATCTTGAAGATTTTCGTGGTGAATGATTGGGCTCTCTTTTGAGGTGGTTTTCTAATGTATTTTGGATGTTAATTGATGTTACAAATGAGGTTTTATCAATCAAATCCCGAATAGGTTTGGTTTCCTAAGTTTTGTATGCTAGAATGATGGTTTTGGGGGTGATTTTGGTGTTTTGTCATAGCTGGAGGTATAAGGACGAGTTTGTAGTGGTTTTGATGTTAATTGATGTTTAGAAATGATTAGAGGTGATAGATCTTTGTTGGGCTTTGTTTTGGGAGAGTTTTGAGATGTTTTCGGTTGTGTTTGGTAGCCGAAATGAGGTGTTTGAGTAGATCATCGAGTTTAGGAGTGTGGCTGATGATTTCAATGCATGATAATGCATTAATCCTCTGCTCTTATGTGTTAAAAACAAGAGAGACATCTTCAGACGCCTTTGGTGTTGATTCGGGAGCCTAGATAGCGTTTCGGCAAGCACGAGAAACGTAATCGGTGAGTGCGTATGGTTTTAGAAGTCCTTGAGGGACAAAGAATCAAGGTTTGGGGATTTAGGAAAGGTTTGAAATACCTTCCTAAGTCCGAAAGTAAGTATTACCTAGATTGCTCTCTTAAATGTGGTGGTTGCCCCTAAAATGCTTTTACATGCTCATGGTTTGAGATAGATAAATTCCTACTGTTTTTATGCATGTTTTGTAGCATGAGATGATGCTTGAAATGATTTCATGAAGTAACATGTTGCATGATTGAGATTTGAGCTTTTGTTTAAAGCATTGCAAATGTTATGGGTTTGAAAAGAGATGAGAATGTTTTGAGAATTGTTGCATGAAAAACAGTAGGTGAGTTGATGATTTGACGTAATATATTGGCATAGATGTTGAGATACTTACCGGATATAATTGATCGATCAATAGGATGAGAGTGCACCATAAACTAGAAATCAATATTACAAAATGATTTAAAAGTGTACATTTTTGGTAATGACCAAAACGTAAAGATTTAAAAGTTGGAAAAAAAGGTTGTTCAAGAGGAGTCAAAATCTTAGAATCTTTAGAGAGCTACTTCGAAATTATGCCTTTTTCCAAATTTGGCATGTGTTTTAAATGCTGTTAAAAATTAAAAGGCTTTTTAATTTGGTTAATTAAAGGAAGTAGTTAAACGGTTAATGAAAAGTTTTCACGAGCTTTCATTTTCTCACTTTTGCTTCAGCCAAACACTTCTCATTTTCTCTCAATTTTCCAGAAATCCTTTTCTCTAAAATCCTCTTTTTGATTCCTATCATTTCGCCATTGATTTCTTCCATTTTCCTTCAAGTTTCTTCAAGCAAAACTTGTCAAATTAGAGGAGAGGCAAGGATTGGAGGTAATTTTTGTGCTATCCCTCTAATCTAAGTTCTTTAATGAAATTCCAAAGATATTTAACTCTTTAATACTGATTTTGGTTGAGGTTTTGTTGTTAGAATATTAAACTCTTGAAATCTTGATGCAAAATTTGTTTAAAATGTGATTTTCAGACTTCGATTGATTTGGCTGTTTTGAGGTTGTTTCTAAAAGAGTTTTGAAAGGTTTTTGGTGTTGAAGTGGAGTCTTAATCATATAGATCCTTAAATCCATTAGATCATTAGTTTTGAAAGTGTTTATGGTTGAGTTTTTAAGGTGTTTTTGAGGAATTCAAGTTGTTAGAGGTATAAGGTTGGTTTTATGTTGTTTTGGATGTTTATTAATTCTTTGAATGTGTTGGATGAGTTGGGTAATGGTTGGGCTGAGGTTTGAGGTCAATCGATTGAGTTTTCGGTTGTTTCGGATGGGTGTTTTGTTGCTTCAGAGCAGGACCGCGGGATTTCTTGTGTGTGTTGGGGTTTTGGATGCATTTTAATGCATTGAACCTCTGTTTTGATGTGTTGAAAACAGTGGATAGTGATCCGGAAGCAAACGAAGTGTTTTTGGAGGCTTCAGAGGATCGGTAGTTGAGTCGACAAGCGTGGTATCGGAAGTCGGTGAGTGGAATTTGGTTTTCCTACATGGAAATGTTTTAGAAAAGGTTTTGGGAACTTAATAAGAGCTTGAAACGCTTTATAAAGTTCGAAAGTAAGTAAATCGAAATTTCTCCCTCGGTTGTGCTAGATTTGAGCATTTGGTTGCATTTGATTTTAATTGCATATACCTACTATTTTTAAGCATGTTTTTTAGTATATCAGATATGTATGATGATGCCATGTGGATTAAGGATGCACTAGGTAAGTGGTCCTTGTATGCATGTGTTGATACATGAAGTTTTAAGCATGGTTTAATGCTTGTTGATGGATTATCATGATTGTTTTGAAAAAACAATGAGGTATGCATGTATTTTGGATTATAGTGGCAAGTGATGTTGAATAAAGTGTTTTATAATTGAAATCGGATATAGTTAGCCTGCTATAGGATTGAGTGCACTATAAAAAAGTCGCCTTGGATGTTGAGGGGTTGTGATTGTACCGAATACTCCATCCAAGTACCCTAACGATTGAGGATTGTTTAAGGTTGCAACGGTTAAGGGTAGCTCCTAGGTGCGAACCTTGTGTGTGTTTCGTCCCTCGTTAGTGGGTTATACATTTACCGATGAGTGGTGTTGAGGGGTTGTGATTGTACCGAATACCCAACCACGGTGTCACAACGATGGAGGGTCGCTCTCGTGTGTGAGCCTTGAGATGTCGGTAAAGTGTATGAAGGGTGTGGGACAACCCTTGGTAATCCGTGTATCTGATACTTTGATTTTAAGTTTGTGTTATCACTTGTGAGCCAATATAATGGATTTGTATAATGTGGAAAAAGTTGCTAATGCATGGTTTAAAAGATACATGTTTTGGTTTAAGCTTAGCATAAGGGAGTTTATGCTTTAAAGGCTTGAAATATGTGTAGCAATGATTTAATTGTTGAATTTGCATGAATCATGATGCATGATGTTTAATACAATGAGTTTGATGAAAAAATGCATGGTTTGTCAAGAAAGGCTTGATGGTTTTGAAAATAGTGAAAACGGTTCTGTGCATTGATGATGTTTGTGGTTTTGAGCAATCCTCACTAAGCTTGTATGTTTATGCTCTCTTGTTTCATCAATGCAGATAATTAAGCTATTGGAGGCAGCCCTTTTCGAGAACTCACACAAAGACATCTTGCTAAAAGTATGTTGAGCTTTTGAACTAGTGTAATAAGGGAAATGGGGGTGTACAATGCTTTAAATGTTGTTAATGTGGTATTTTCTGGTTTTGTGCAAGTTTGAGATACATATTTGGTCTTGTAAATAGCCTCTAAACTTGGTTTGTGCTTGATTTTGGATTTATGGTCATTTGGTGCTTTTGACTCTTAGGGAACATGCCTTTAGAAGTCGATTTTGATGATATTGATTTTTGATGCTTTCTTTGTCTTGTACCATTGAGTGATGATGCATTCTTGTGTGCAAGCATGTCTAATGATATGAGGGAATGGTTTGATTTGGTCGTTGAGGTTCAAAATATACACTTTGGGCTTTTACATACCGTAGTGTATCGATACACCTCAGAGTGTATCGATACGGCCTCCTTTTTTGTGAAGGGCGTATCGGTACACGGGGTCGTATCGATACCCTCTTTAGTCACTGACAAGGGCGTACCGATACGATACCTAAGTGTACCGATACGATGTTGTGATACAAAGCCTGGGAAGTCAGACCATTGAGGGCGTATCGATACCCTCCTCAAGAGTATCGATACACGAATCGTTAAATTGGTTAAACCTCATTGTTGAATGTTCTGTTGTTGTACGTTTTGATCCCTAGTTGCCTTGTATGCGATTAGATGGGTTTAAGGGTTGTTTTGAACCAAGTTTTCACCGGTGAGCATGTAACGAACTTAATTGAAGGTTGGTAACTTGAATTTGGAAAAAACCCTTAAAACTTAACAAATTTAGAAAATGGTCCTTAAACCTTATTGGACTATAATTAATCGGTGAGTGTATTGATGTTTTATCCGCTGCTAGTGTACGTACGCATAGGAACCTAAGTGGCGTCTAGACAAGATAAAAAAAGGGTCATTTATTGAGGTAAACGTTTTTGGTTTACTTCAATATTCCTCATGTGATCTGTTCGGTTCGTTCTATCGGCCAGGCCGGGTCGAGGGGGTTACATTTGGTGGTATTATAGCCAGGTTTGGATATGGTAAGTTGTGGGTAAGTGATTTACGATGTGAATATGTATTTTGGTGCTATTTGCTTTGTTCGGTGAATGTTTAAGCATGTTATTGTTGAATGTGTGATAGTGATGATGTACAGGATGAATGAATGTAGATGTGATGACGATTTAGCTGAATATCGATGCTTGAGTCATATGATGCTGATGTGTGCATGTAGTATGCTTTGTGCTATGTTGGGGGGAAATTGGAATGCCCATTGCCTTATTACCTAGTAAAATGTTTTAAATTGGTTTTGAAAGTCTTGGGATCCTTGTTAAGAGCTGGCCTAATCTTTTGTTTGTTTTATGTACATGTTTTAATGTTAACTAGCACAATGGGACTGAGATACGAGTTGCGTTCTGGAGCGATAGCTCCTACTGAGGTACAACGAGATCAGGAAAATGAGGTTCCACCTGGTGGAAACCTACCTTCTCCTCCGCCACCACCACCTGGGGTGATGAGCAGGGCCAACACGGACAGGTTGGTCCGGTGTTGGGAGATTTGACGACTTTGGTACAGGCGATGACAGGGGCATTCTAGGCTGTTGTTGCCGGAGTGCACGTACAAGCTCCTGCTGCTGGGCAAGTAGGATTGCCACTAGAGCGATTGAGGAGTTTAGGAGGAGAAGAGTTTCGAAGATTATCCCCTGTTGCGTCTGAAGCATGGTTGGCCAGTACGATCCGTATATTGGATCAGATGGGGTGCAATGATGCACGGAAGCTGGGTTGCACAACCTCGTTGTTGCACGACAATGCCTATACATGGTGGATGACTGGGACCACGGCCTTGGAGCCGGAAGAGGTAGATTGGATGCTCTTCCAGTCCGCGTTCAAGAGGAAGTACCTTAGAGTTAGGTACCTTGATGATAAGAAGAGAGAGTTTATGTCTCTAGTTCAGGGGAGTATGACTATTGCTGAGTACGAGGTTCAGTTCGTACGGTTGAGTCAGTATGCTCCAGAGTTGATGCCAAGTGATAGGCATCGATGTGATCATTTTCGGTATGGCTTGGTACATGAGGTGAAGACGTATATGCTTGCGACAGATTATACGGATTTTGATCTACTCGTGACTCGAGCCAAAGATATAGAACAGAGCTTGGGTCTGTCATTGCGTGGGAGTGGTTCTGGTTTGGGCAAGAGAGTCGTTGACACTTGCCCTAGTGGTGGGCAAAGCAAGAGGAACCGAGACCTTAGATATCACCCTGCGGCTAGGCGTGGCAACTTTGGACGTGGTACACCGGCTCAGGGCAACAGGCAAAGAGTTGAACAGAACACGTGTTAGACGTGTGGTTCGCGGGAGCACTTGAGGAGTGATTGCCCTCGTGCAGCTCGTGAGGTTCAGAATCTTGTAGTTTGGGTTAACTCGTGTTGGAACTGTGGATCTGCTGACCATATGAGACGTGAGTGTCCCCTATTAGCGAGAGGTGGTCAGGGACGTGCACCTGCAGTTGCACAGTGGAGAGGTCGTGGGCATGGCCGTGGTAATTTTCAGAGTAGAGAGGATGGCCAGAGAGGTGTAGCTCATGTCGTTGCTGTTCAGCCATAGGGAGGTGGTCTCGCAAGGGTGTATGCACATCGCGAGGGACGCAACGACACCGATGTGATTGCAGGTACCTTCACATTGCAATCCCTATCCTTGTTAGCATTGATTGATTCTGGATCTACGCATTCGTACATCTTGAGTGAGCATACATATCTGCTTGATATTCCTGTTGAGATGCTATATGTAGGGATGCAAGTAACAAGTTCTTTTGGTGAGACGGTTGTTACAAGGAAATTGTATAGAAGATGCATGTTGTCTATTCAAGGTCATGTATCTTATGTTGATTTGATGGAATTACCTTTTTTATGGTTTTGACGTGATTCTTGGAATGGACTGGTTGGTTGAGCACCGAGCTGTGGTGGATTTTGATGTTAAGCGTGTTACCTTGAAGCTTGCAGGTGATTGCGCGGTAGTAATCGTGGGTGAGAACATAAAGTTCTTATCTAACACAATTTCGGCTCTGGAAGCGATTCGAATGATGGAGTTGGGATGTGAAGCTTTCTTGGCATATGTGATGAACCTTGGCACGAAGGAAGTACGTGCGCAAGACATACGAACTGTATGTGAGTTTCCGGGTGTCTTTCCGGAGGAGTTCCCAGGGTTGCCACCCAACCGGGAGGTTGAGTTTGGTATAGCGTTGTATGAGAATACGACTCCGGTGTCCATTGCTCTTTATCGCATGGCACCCAAGGAGTTGAAGGAGTTGAAGACGCAACTCTGGGAGTTTCTTGACCAAGGGTTCATAAGGCCGAGTATTTCGCCTTGGGGTGCGCCGACCTATTTGTTAAGAAGAAGGATGGGACAATGCGTATGTGCATTGATTATCGGCAACTAAACAAGTTGACGATTAAGAACAAGTACCCTTTGCCAAGGATCGATGATTTGTTTGATCAGTTTCGTGATGCTTCGGTGTTTTCGAAGATAGATTTGATGTCTGGGTATTACCAGCTTAAGTTTAAGGATGTGGATGTACCTAAGACGGCTTTTCGGATGAGGTACGGCCACTATGAGTTCATGGTGATGTCGTTTGAATTGACGAATGCATCGGCCTCATTCATGGATATGACGAATAGAGTGTTCCATGAGTTTTTGGATTAGTTTGTGGTTGTGTTTATCAGTGATATTCTTGTGTACTCACGTACCGAGGAGGATCATGATAAGCACTTATAGATTGTGTTACGGGTGTTGATGGAGAATCAGCTCTATGCTAAGCTAAGCAAGTGTGAGTTTTGGCTAAGGGAAGTGGCTTTTCTTGGACATGTGGTGTCAGCTGAAGGTATCCGTGTTCATCCACAAGATTGAGGCGGTGATGAGTTGGAAGATGCCTAAGTCTGTGACGAAGGTGTGTAGTTTCCTTGGCTTGACGGGTTATTACTGAAGGTTTGTGGAGGGTTTCTCTAATATTGTTGCCCCTTTGACCAAGTTATTGCAAAAGAATGTTCGCTTCGAATGGATGGATGTTAGGCAGGAAGCTTTGACGCAAGCTTCTGTCTTGGTTCAACCAAAATTGGGTAAGGAGTTTTTAGTTTATAGCGATGTGTCATGCGTTGGTTTGGGATGCGTATTGATGCAAGGTGGTAAATGTGTGGCTTATGTGTCTAGATAGTTGAAGGTGCATGAACATAACTACCCTACGCATGATCTTGAGCTCGCAGCGGTGGTTTTTGCTTTGAAGATTTGGAGACACTACGTTTATGGTGAAAGGTGTGTGGTTTACACTACGTTTATGTCTCGAAAGGAGTTGAACCTTAGGAAATGAAGATGGTTGGAGTTGCTTGAGGATTATGATCTGACCATTGAGTATCATCCGAGAAAGGCCAATGTTGTGGCCGATGCTTTGAGTAGGAAGGTAGTTGTTGAGCTGAGAGCTATGTTTGCTCATTTAAGTATATCACGTGATGGTGGCTTGATAGCCGAGTTACAAGTGAAACCTTCTCTAATTTAGATGATTAAGGAAAAACAAGTGTTGGATGATTCGTTGGTGCCTCATGTTTAGAATATAGCCGATGGTAAGGCTATGGATTTCTGCTTTAGTGATGAAGGAGTTCTATGTTTCAAAAGTTTAATAGTTGTGCCGAAAGATGTTGAGTTGAGGCGCACTATTTTGACTGAGGCTCGTAGCAGTCCTTTTTCTATGCACCCTGGTAGTACTAAGATGTATCATGGCTTGAAGGATGAGTACTATTGGGTGGGTTTGAAAAAGGATGTGGCTGATTTTGTTAGCAAGTGTATGGTTTGCCAGCGGGTGAAGGCTGAGCATCAATTTCCTTCCGGTTTGTTACAGCCTTTGAGGATACCGGAGTGGAAATAGAAGAGGATTATGATGGATCTTGTATTCGGGTTGCCTTTGACACCATCAAAGAAGAACTCGGTGTGGGTGATTGTGGATCGCCTTACGAAGTGTGCACATTTCTTGGTTGTGCATACTACGTATATATTGGATAAGTTGGCAGAGTTGTATATTGTTGAGATTGTGAGTTTGCACGGTGTGCCCAAGTCTATTGTGTCGGATTGAGATCTAAGGTTTACAACGAGGTTTTGGGAATGTTTGCATCAGGCGTTGGGTACGCAGCTTAATTCCAGCACTTCATATCATCCTCAGTCGGATGGGTAGTAAGAACGAGTTATCCAAGTGCTTGAGGATATGTTGTGGTGTTGTGTGATTGATTTCCAGGGTTCTTGGGAGAAGCATTTATCGTTTGTTGTGTTTGCCTATAATAACAGCTTTCAGGCGAGTATTCAAATGGCACTGTATGAGGCTTTGTATGGGAGAAAGTGTAGAATGCCTCTTTGTTGGGCTGATGCTGGACAAAAGTTGCTTTCCTTGCCGGATATGCTCAAGGGAACAACAGAGAAGGTGAAGCTCATCTGTGAGCAGTTGAAGGCTGCATCAGATCGCCAGAAGTCTTACGCGGATTTAACGTATAAAGAGGTTGAGTTCGTGGTTGAAGATCGCGTGTTCCTTAAGGTATCGCCTTGGAAGAAGGTGATGAGGTTCGGACGTAAGGGAGAGCTTAGTCTGAGGTTTATTGGGCCCTATGAGGTTGTAGAGCGAGTTGGTCATGTGGCTTATCGGTTGAGGTTGCCTCCCGAGTCGGAAAAGATCCATGATGTGTTTCAAGTAGCAAAGTTCTTTGTGGCAAAACGATTGAGCTTGTGAAGGTGTTGTGGCGACACCGAGGAGTTGAGGAGGCCACGTGGGAAAGCAAGGCAGACATGCTGAGGCAATTCTCGCATCTTTTTCCTTCAGGATAAATTTTGAGAACGAAATTTCCTAAGTGGGGGAGAGTTGTAACGCCTCGATTTTGAGCTTAGATGTTTTGGCGAGTCGGGTTGGACCGGTGGAACTGGTGTTGGTTGTTCGAACCATTTAAATATGGTTTAGGGAGATCAAGGTTCGGGGTAGGATAAAAATATTATAAAACTTTCTAAAATCCTCTAAAATAATGTTTAAGAGGTTGGTCAAATCAATTTTACAAAACGAGTTTTCTAAAGTGTACATTTTGGGTAGTGACCAAAATGTAAAGATTTAAAAGTTGGAAAAAAAGGTTGTTCAAGAAGAGTCAATATCTTAGAATCTTTAGGGAGCTACTTGGCAATTATGCATTTTCCCTAATTTGACATGTGTTTTAAATGTTATTAAAAAATAAAAGGCTTTTTAATTTGGTTAATTAAAGGAAGTAGTTAAATGGTTAATGAAAAGTTTTCACAAGCTTTCATTTTCTCACATTTGCTTCAGCCAAACACTTCTCATTTTTCCAAAAATCTTTTCTCTCAAACTCTCTCTTGATTTCTATCATTTCTCCATTGATTTCTACCATTTTCCTTCAAGTTTCTTCAAGCAAAACTTGCAAAATTAGAGGAGAGGCAAGGATTAGAGGTAATTTTCGTGCTATCCCTCTAATCTAAGTTCTTTAATGAAATTACAAAGATATTTGACTCTTTAATACTGATTTTGATTGAGGTTTTGTTGTTAGAATATTAAACTCTTGAAATCGTGATGAAAAATTGGTTTCAAATGTGATTTTTGGACGTTGATTGATTTGGTTGTTTTGAGGTTGTTTCTAAATGAGTTTTGAAAGGTTTTTGGTGTTGAAGTAGAGTCTTAATCATATAGATCCCGAAATCCTTGAGATGCTTAGTTTCGGAAGTGTTTTTGGTTGAGTATTTGAGGTGTTTTTGAGGAATTCGAGTTGTTGGAAGTATAAGGTTGGTTTTAGGTTGTTTTTTGATGTTGATTAATGCTTAGAATTTGTTGGATGAGTTGGGTAATGGCTAGGATGAGGTTTGAGGTCAATCGATTGAGTTTTCGGTTGTTTCGGATGGGTGTTTTGTTGCTTTAGAGCAGGGCTGCGGGATTTCTTGTGTGTATTGGGGTTTTGGATGCATTTTAATGCATTGAACCTTTGTTTTGATGTGTTGAAAACAGGGGATAGTGATCCAGAAGCAAACAAAGTGTTTTTTTGCGGCTTTGGATGATCAGTAGTTGCGTCGGCAAGCGTGGTATCGCGAGTCGGTGAGTGGAATTTTGTTTTCCAATGTGGAAATGTTTTAGAAAAGGTTTTGGGAACTTAATAAGAGCTTGAAACGCTTTATTAAGTTCGAAAGTAAGTACATCAAAATTTCTCCCTCGGTTGTGCTAGTTTTGAGCCTTTGGTTGCATTTGATTTTAATTGCATGTACCTACTATTTTTAAGCATGTTTTTGAGTTTATAAGATATGTATGATGATTCCATGTGGATTAAGGATACACTAAGTAAGTGGTCCTTGTATGCATGTGTTGATGCATGAAGTTTTAAGCATGGTTTAATGCTTGTTGATGGCTTATCATGAATGCTTTGTAAAAACGGTGAGGTATGCATGTATTTTGGATTATATTGGCAAGTGATGTTGAATAAAGTGTTTTATAAATGAAATCGGAAATAGTTAGCCGACTATAGGATTGAGTGCACTATAAACAAGTCACCTTGGATGTTGAGGGATTGTGATTGTCCCTAATAATCCATCCAAGTACCCTAACGATTGAGGATTGTTTAAGGTTGCAACGGTTGAGGGTAGCTCCTGGGTGCGAACATTGTGTGTGTCCCGTCTCTCGTTAGTGGGTTATACATTTATCGATGAGTGGTGTTGAGGGGTTGTGATTGTAAAGAATACTCTACCATGGGTGTCACAACGATGGAGGGTCGTTCTCATG
Organism: Hibiscus tridactylites; assembly: GCA_958450335.1. Lineage (NCBI taxonomy): Eukaryota > Viridiplantae > Streptophyta > Magnoliopsida > Malvales > Malvaceae > Hibiscus > Hibiscus tridactylites. Next base: position 21,027,301 of record OY288284.1, on the reverse strand, counting down.
TGTGAGCCTTGAGATGCCGGTAAAGTGTATGAAGGGTGTGGGATAACCCATGGTAATCTGTGTATCCGATACTTTGATTGAAACTCAACAAACCTCTATGGACATGTCCTTTACCGGCTTCTATGGCGAATGGAGACAATTTCGAAGGAGCTCGGCCAGTGATCAAGATGAAGATGATGATGAGCCTTAGATCTTTGTATTCTATTGCATATCATCTAGTTTAGGATTTCCCTTTTTGTGCACCTATTTATGTTTTTTCTTTAAGACCTATGCTTTGATTCATGTTTGAATTTTATGTTTTAAGTATTAAGGTTTGGATATTATGTTTGAAGATTATAAACTTATTTTGCTTTGGTTTCTAATGGTTTATGAAATTATGTTGATTTAATTTTGCTTTGCCTTGTGCTATATTGCTTTATCTTTGCCTTCATTGATTTTGATCTAACAAAAAGGGGGAGAAGAGTTAAGCTAAATTTTTCAAATTCAAAACCTAGCTTAAATTTAGGGGGGGTTTACTTAAAATTTACTTTGGTTTTGATATATCAAAAAAGGGGAGATTGTAAAACTAATATTTGATTTTGATATAACAAATAATTCATGGGCCAAATTGTGAAGTAAATAAATTTTTACGTAGTCAAAACACTTACCTTTGACAAGTAAAATTCACACTTAAAATGTTTTGAAGTCAAAACTTAAACCCCGTAAATTTTTCTAAGTGTTTCAAAGCCAAAATACACAAAATTGACCAGGCGTTTCAAAACACCCCCAAAGTATTTCGATATGTTTTGCCACTGGAAGGAACCGTTTCGATACGGCCTACACCTGTTTCGATACAGCCTTCATCTGGGCTTTTGGTTTTAAAATATTGTTTCAAAACGGCTTATACCCGTTTCGATACAGGGGTTAGGTAATTTTAAACTTGGACATTAAATGAACTAGCCGTTACTTGTCAGAAACAAACTTTTGAGGATTTAGTTAAGTGTTTCGGTACACCCCTTTGCTGTTTCGAAACATAAGTTTACAGTTTCAAAACGTTTTGATACAGCCTATTTCAGTTTTGGTACGACCCTCTTTTTGCATGTTACTGTTTCGATACAGCCTATACTTGTTTCGATATGGGTTTTTTTTACACACAAGGGCTCTTTCTTTTTGTGGTGTCCATTTCGATACAAAGGTCATGTGTTCCAATACGGGTAGTTGCAGAACAACATTTATGAAGGGAAGAGAGAGCCCCAACGGCTCTATTGATGATCTCAACCACCTAAACGACTGGAAATCAATGACAAGGTATAAAAACAAGTCTCCAAAGCTACAACAACAATCATTGAACCTTCAAGCAACATCAAAGCATTCAATCCAAATCCTTGTGCATTTAGTGTCAAATTCTTGAACCCAACTCATTTGAAATTTTTCATTGTAAATCTTTTTAGAGTTTGGGGAGTGTTTATGTGTAATTGGTTAAACAATTAGCCTTTGAGAGGTACAATCAAAGTTTGTCAATCTTCCTTTGTAAAAGAGTGATATTGGATCAATATTTGGGTAGAAAGAGTGATCGATTTGTAAAGTTTCCTCCTAAGCCGAGAAAAGAGGACGAATTCAAGTTAGTGAATTGTTGAAATCCTCAGTATGGTGTTGAGGTAGTGGATGTAGAGTTTGTTCGAAGCTTGAATCATTATAAAATTGCCTTGTCTTCATTTTTAAATTATCCATTTGCACCTTTCAATTTTTATTCCACCAATTCACCCCCTCCCCCTCTTGGTGATTAGCCATCATTTGATCAACTCAACACTAATTGAATTTAACCGTAAAAGATAATAATAACATAATCCATCCAACTCCAAAATATGTGAATCTAATCAATCTAAATTCAAAATATTAGATATTTAAACTCTAACTATAAAACAATTGGTACACATTTAAAATAATCAAACTACAAAAATGACTTAATTTTTATAATTTGAAGCCAAAGCACACCCAAACCATCTTAAATTTTTATAGCCAAAAAGCTAATTCTATGTATAGATATTAATTTTAATTTTTCACTCACGAAGACATCTCAAAAGACTTGAAGATTGTGATCAACAACTCTTAAGATTCGAGACGAATCATTTTCAACCCGACATGAATGATAAATACATGGGAGGGCTAAAACGATGCATTTTAGCAAAATATCTACAATTGTTTTATAAGTTTGGAATGGAATTTCAGCCGATTTGCATCGAATTTTTGGATTGGATCGGGGCAATTTTGGGAGGACATGTCTTCAAAAATGTTTGTATGTCTCTTAGCTTTCCAACGCATCTTAAAATGCATCAATCCAACGTTGAGAACTCTTGTTATGTCTGTTTTAGTGAAGATTGTGTGAGCAAAAAACTCTATATGGATTTAATACGAGAATTATTATTTATTAAGAATTTTCAATAATTTTATTGATTATTTGTAATTTAGTTCAATCTAGGATTATTTATAAAGATATTTAGATGATTTAAGATTAGATATCTTATTTATTTATTTATTAGTTTTTTAGGTTAGATAAAATATGTTCGTTATTTTATCACGGCTTAATACACTTTCCCCCCTGAACTTTACATGTTTTCTCAACTTCCCCCTAAACTACGTTTTGCCTACTTTTACCCCATAAAGTATTCGTCGTTACTCATTTCACCCCAAAAAGTTAACAACGTTAAAAAAAATTGTGTTGATCAATCAAAACATACCACGTCGTTTTCTTTATATATTTTTTAATTTTAAAATAAAATTAAATAAATATATTAAAATATACCCTAAATTTACCCAAATACCCCATCTTCTTCCCCAAACCCTATTTCCCATTTCATTCATCTCCAACCCCATTTCTCTTATTTTAACCCCCCAAACTTTAATCTCAAAAAACAACTCCTCCACTCATTTTATTTGTTTTTCTCGATCAAAGTCGGAAAAAAATCTAAGAACACCAACAATGTTCATCCTTTCCCCTACTTTTCGATCCACTTAAACACCAAACCACCAACTATTTCTTATTTCCAAATATCAAAACCCCTAGAACACTAAGAACAACTACTAGTTCATCTTCCTTTGCTAAAATCTATTCCCGAACAAATTAAGCTTCACACATTCTTCACCTGTCCTAGGATCTAGATCTAACCAAACTCAGACCCTCTTCAACTTCACCATGAATCACGACCACATGTGTAACCCCCTTAACCCGGCCTAGACGGTTGACCCGAATTAAGAAAGTCACACGGGGAAAACCAAAGTCAACCCGAAAGTCAACCTTGATTAACGACCCTTTTTTTTCTTTTTAATCTTGACTAGATGCACATTAGCCTTAATTGTGATCGCTCAAACAACATACTCAAAGATCACAAACATCAGAGATCAAACAGGGACCCAATTGAACAAATTACAACTTTAGGGACCAAATTGTAAATTCTGATAAATATGAGGACTTAGCCCAAATTAAAGTTACCAACTTGAAATTAATCTGGATTCATGCTTCACTGTCAAATTCCAGCTCAAACGGACATCCCAAACTCATACAATTGCACAAACAAGATTCAGGACCAAAATGCAAACAATACAAAACATTTAACTGCCAATGTCAGCCCCTAACGACCACGTGTTCCGAAACAGGCAGAGCCCGTTTCGAAACGCGGGGCCGTTCCGCAACGCGTACCGGAACACGGGCTGGCAGTAGCCATTCCGTTTCGGAACGGTCTCTCCCGTTTCGGACGCCTGGCTGGTTTAAGGCACTCGTTCCGAAACGGTAGGCACTGTTCCGAAACACCCTGCACAGATTGCCCCAAAATGCATACTTAAACATGCAATTAAACATCTAATCATGCTCCAATTGCCACCAAACTTTACCAACATGCAATTCAACATATAAGAGACATACTTGCATCAACAATTCAACAAAACAACATCATATGCAAAAAGCCCCAAATCTATAGGCATGCTTCCTACACAAGCAAACCATTCAAGCATAAACTTCCAATTCAAGCATATAATTATCCAACACAAAAACCAGCATTCTCAACATCATTCAACATACTTAGGGAGTACTAAACATCTCCCAAATCATACACATTGGTCCCCCATTGCCAAATTACCAAAAGTTAAATTGTGCTTAAGAAAACCTTCCATACTTTGAGCTTTACCACCACTTGATTGCTTGCCTTCCTTGCTGCCCTCAAAGTACTTTAATGTTCTGCATTATTGATTTAAGAAAACGAAAGAGAGCGTAAGCAAAAGCTTAGTGAGGAATGCTCACAAAACCATTCAATAATGCATTTATAAAACATTCATAAATCATACTTCAAATCATCATTTGCACATGCTCAAAAGCATACTTAAAACAAGCATCTCATGCTTCATATCATAACATGTCATATTGGCCACAAGTGATAAGTTTCATCATTTTAAAACAAGTTCATCATAACTTTCACCCCAAGGACTGTTAAACACCTTGGCCCCAAGGACTTTTAAACACCTTGGCCATGGACTTTTAAACACCATGAAAGAGGACCACACAAGGACTTTTAACCACCTTTGTGTCCACATCAAGTTTCACCCAAGGACTTTTAAACACCTTGGCCCCAAGGACTTTTAAACACCTTGGCCCCATGGACTTTTAAACACCATGGCCCCATGGACTTTTAAACACCATGGAAAGGATCACACAAGGACTTTTAACCACCTTTGTGTCCATAACAAGAATCATCCAAGGACTTTTAACCACCTCGATGTTCTTAAGTAAACAAGGCTCACTCAAGGACTTTTAACCACCTTAGTGACCTTAACCTTTTCAAAACATCACTTGCCAATATACATCATTTTCATCAATTAATCCACTGTTTTAAAGCATTAAACCAAGCCATATTCATCATGCATTTAAAAGCATCAATACCACATTTAATCAATGTTCAAAAACAAGGAACTCTTACCTTGAGCTTCCTTCAACATATGGCTTACAAAAACAGCAATTACCATGCTAAATCATGCTTTCAAAACAGAATTCAAACCATGCAATAAACCACATTGCACAACAATCAAATCATGGCCACCACTAGAGTGAATTTCCGAAAACTTACACTTGAGCTTAGCAAAGTTGTTTAGACTTAAACTAAGCTCCCAAGACATTGGTTTCAAAGCCGAAAACCCAATTTCACTCACCGATTCCACTTCGCCTCTTGCCGAAGCACCACTTCAAGCCTCCGGATCACCAACTCTTGGATCCAAAGATGACTCCCCTGTTTTAACACATCAAAGCAGAGGATTAATGCATCATCATGCATTAATAGCTTCAATGAAAGCACCTAAACTCGCTGCTCTCATCCACACTCCACTTTCGGTTGACCCGAATTAAGAAAGTCACACGGGGAAAACCAAAGTCAACCCAAAAGTCAACCTTGATTAACGACCCTTTTTTTTCTTTTTAATCTTGACTAGATGCACATTAGCCCTAATTGTGATCGCTCAAACAACATACTCAAAGATCACAAACATCAGAGATCAAACAGGGACCCAATTGAACAAATTACAACTTTAGGGACCAAATTGTAAATTCTGATAAATATGAGGACTTAGCCCAAATTAAAGTTACCAACTTGAAATTAATCAGGTTTCATGCTTCACTGTCAAATTCCAGCTCAAACGGACATCCCAAACTCATACAATTGCACAAACAAGATTCAGGACCAAAATGCAAACAATACAAAACATTTAACTGCCAATGTCAGCCCCTAACGACCACGTGTTCCGAAATAGGCAGAGCCCGATTCGAAACGCGGGGCCGTTCCGCAACGCGTACCGGAACACGGGCTGGCAGTAGCCATTCCGTTTCAGAACGGTCTCTCCCGTTTCGGACGCCTGGGCTGGTTTAAGGCACCCGTTCCGAAACGGTAGGCACTGTTCCGAAACACCCTGCACAGATTGCCCCAAAATGCATACTTAAACATGCAATTAAACATCTAATCATGCTCCAATTGCCACCAAACTTTACCAACATGCAATTCAACATATAAGAGACATACTTGCATCAACAATTCAACAAAACAACATCATATGCAAAAAGCCCCAAATCTATAGGCATGCTTCCTACACAAGCAAACCATTCAAGCATAAACTTCCAATTCAAGCATATAATGATCCAACACAAAAACCAGCATTCTCAACATCATTCAACATACTTAGGGAGTACTAAACATCTCCCAAATCATACACATTGGTCCCCCATTGCCAAATTACCAAAAGCTAAATTGTGCTTAAGAAAACCTTCCATACTTTGAGCTTTACCACCACTTGATTGCTTTCCTTCCTTGCTGCCCTCAAAGTACTTTAATGTTCTGCATTATTGATTTAAGAAAACGAAAGAGAGCGTAAGCAAAAGCTTAGTGAGGAATGCTCATAAAACCATTCAATAATGCATTTATAAAACATTCATAAATCATACTTCAAATCATCATTTGCACATGCTCAAAAGCATACTTAAAACAAGCATCTCATGCTTCATATCATAACATGTCATATTGGCCACAAGTGATAAGTTTCATCATTTTAAAACAAGTTCATCATAACTTTCACCCCAAGGACTTTTAAACACCTTGGCCATGGACTTTTAAACACCATGAAAGAGGACCACACAATGACTTTTAACCACCTTTGTGTCCACATCAAGTTTCACCCAAGGACTTTTAAACACCTTGGCCCCAAGGACTTTTAAACACCTTGGCCCCATGGACTTTTAAACACCATGGCCCCATGGACTTTTAAACACCATGGAAAGGATCACACAAGGACTTTTAACCACCTTTGTGTCCATAACAAGAATCATCCAAGGACTTTTAACCACCTCGATGTTCTTAAGTAAACAAGGCTCACTCAAGGACTTTTAACCACCTTAGTGACCTTAACCTTTTCAAAACATCACTTGCCAATATACATCATTTTCATCAATTAATCCACTGTTTTAAAGCATTAAACCAAGCCATATTCATCATGCATTTAAAAGCATCAATACCACATTTAATCAATGTTCAAAAACAAGGAACTCTTACCTTGAGCTTCCTTCAACATATGGCTTACAAAAACAGCAATTACCATGCTAAATCATGCTTTCAAAACAGAATTCAAACCATGCAATAAACCACATTGCACAACAATCAAATCATGGCCACCACTAGAGAGAATTTCCGAAAACTTACACTTGAGCTTAGCAAAGTTGTTTAGACTTAAACTAAGCTCCCAAGACATTGGTTTCAAAGCCGAAAACCCAATTTCACTCACCGATTCCACTTCGCCTCTTGCCGAAGCACCACTTCAAGCCTCCGGATCACCAACTCTTGGATCCAAAGATGACTCCCCTGTTTTAACACATCAAAGCAGAGGATTAATGCATCATCATGCATTAATAGCTTCAATGAAAGCACCTAAACTCGCTGCTCTCATCCACACTCCACTTTCCGCCACCAAACACAACCGAAAATGCCTCCAAACAACCTCTCAACAAAGCCCAGCCATAAACCATCACAACTAAACATCCTTTAACATCATTTAACATCTAAAAAGAGCTTAACAACATCCTTATACCTCCAGCAACAACAGATCCACAAGATCTCACCAAAAACATCCTAGAATCATAAGCTAAACTTAGGAAATTCAACCTATCCGGGATTGCATTGATCAAAACTCAATTCTATATCAAATTAACATTCATTAATCATCATTTTAACACCTTAAAACACTGCTTTAACAGATCCAACGAAAATTCATCAAAAATCACCAAATCTTGCATTTAAGCCAAGATCTATTAAACAACTTAAAAGCCTTTAATAAAACATCAATTAAGGATTGAGAACTTAGGAATTTCAGTAAAGAACTGATAGTTTAGAGGAGAAGGACGTTCTTACCTCCAAACTTGAGTTTCTCCTCTTTTGGAACCAAAAACCTTGATGAATCAAGTAGCAAATTGAGAGGTTTTGAAGATGCGATGATTAGGAATCAAAAGAGAGTTGAAAGGAGGAATTTAGGTGACAAAATCAGATCAAATTCTCTGGAGAGAAAGTGTTTGGGTTGAGAGAAAATGAGAGAAAGGAAATTGAGAAAATAGGGAGTTAGTTGCAAAAATATCTAAAATAATTTTCCCTCCTCTTTTCTATATCTTTAAAATTAGAATTAAGTCTTAAAATATCTTAGAAAAATCTGGAGAAACTCCCTTTGGGTAAATAGCTCCTTAAAGATTCAAAGTTTCAATCCTTTCTAAAACAGTCACGCAACTTTCAAAATTTACATTTTGGTCACTAGCCAAAATGTCACTCTTCCAAAAACTCATTTTCCAAAATTGATTTCACAGTTCACTTGTATATATTAAAAGATGATTTTAGAACATTTTTCCATATTTTTAATGCAACCCGAACTAGGCTTTCCTAATTTAACCTTTTTAGATTCGAACAGCACTTTGACCAAACCGGTCAACGCCCAAAACTTCTAAGCCCAAAACCGGGGCGTTACAACTCTCCCCCCTTAAGAAATTTCGTCCTCGAAATTTACCTGAAGGAAAGAGATAAGGAAACTGCTTCAGCATGTCTTCCTTCCGCTCCCACGTGGCTTCCTCAACACCTCGATGCTTCCACAGCACCTTTACCAACTCAATGGTCTTGCCACGAAGAACTTTGCTATCCGAATCCAGAACCTTCACCGGTTCCTCATCGTAGGTCAAATCCGGATTCAATTCCACTTCCTCCACAGGCATCACATGCGAAGGATCAGATATATACTTCCGGAGCATAGAAACATGGAACACATCACGAATCTTCTCCAACTCTTGAGGTAGCCTCAACTTGTACGCAACGGGACCCACACGCTCAACAACCTCATATGGTCCAATGTACCTAGGGCTCAACTTACCCTTCCGGCCAAACCTCATCACCTTCTTCCAAGGCGAAACCTTCAAGAACACACGGTCACCCACCGCATACTCTATCTCCTTACGCTTTAAATCCGCGTAAGACTTTTGCCTATCAGAGGCAGCCTTCAAACGCTCACAAACTCTGCAACATCTTTCTTCAAACCCACCCAATAGTACTCATCGCGAAGATCACAATACATCTTGGTACTACCAGGGTGCATAGCAAAAGGACTACTATGGCCTTCAGTCAGAATAGCACGCCTCAACTCAGCATCAGCAGGCACTACTATCCGACTCCCAAAGCACAACACAACATCATCATTAAAGCAGAAATCCGAAGGCCTACCCTCCGCGATATCCTGAACATGAGACACCAAGGAATCATCCAGCAACTGCTTTTCCTTGATCAACTGAACCATAGATGGCTTCACTTGCAACTCAGCCACAAGGCCACCATCTCGCGATATACTCAAGCTAGCAAACATAGCCCTCAGCTCAACAGCCACTTTCCTACTCAAGGCATCCGCAACAACATTAGCCTTTCCAGGATGGTACTCAATCGTCAGGTCATAATCCTTGAGCAACTCCAACTAACGCCGCTGTCTAAGATTCAACTCCTTCTGAGACATCAGATACCTCAAACTCTTGTGATCCGTGTACACCGTACACTTCTCACCATACAGATAATGTCTCCAGATCTTCAGAGCAAAAACCACTGCAGCCAGCTCAATATCATGCGTAGGATAATTGCGCTCATGCACCTTCAACTACCGCGATGCATAAGCAACCACCTTACCCTCTTGCATCAGCACACATCCTAAACCAACATAGGACGCATCACTGTAGACCACAAACTCTTTCCCTGATTCAGGTTGAACAAAGATAGGAGCTTGCGTCAAAGCCACCTTCAGCTTCTCAAAAGCCTGCTGTCTAGCTTCTGTCCACTCATACTTAACATCCTTTTGCAACAACTTTGTCAAAGGAGCAGCAATCTTGGAAAAACCATCCACAAACCTTCGATAGTATCCCGCCAAACCAAGGAAATTACGAACCTCATGAACAGACTTAGGAACCTTCCAATTCATTACCGCCTCAATCTTCTGAGGATCAACACGAATCCCCTCAGCTGAGACCACATGCCCAAGAAACACCACCTCCTTAAGCCAGAACTCGCACTTGCTCAGCTTAGCATAAAGCTGATTCTCCAACAAAGCTTGCAGCACAATCCTCAAATGCTCTTCATGCTCCTCCTCAGTACGCGAGTACACGAGGATATCATCAATGAACACCACAACGAACTTGTCCAGGTATTCATGAAAAACAAGATTCATCATGTCCATGAAAGCAGCAGGAGCATTTGTCAAACCAAACGGCATCACAAGAAACTCATAATGCCCATACCTTGTCCTGAAAGCTGTCTTAGGTACATCCACATCCTTCACCTTCAACTGATAATACCCTGACCTCAGGTCAATCTTAGAGAACACAGCTGCTCCCCGAAATTGATCAAAGAGATCATCAATCCTCGGCAAAGGATACCGATTCTTGATAGTCAACTTGTTCAGCTGACGGTAATCAATGCACATCCTCATAGTGCCATCCTTCTTCTTCACAAACAAGACAGGTGCTCCCCAAGGTGACACACTCGGCCGGATGAAACCACGATCAAGCAACTCTTGCAACTGCGTCTTCAGCTCTTTCAGCTCCTTAGGTGCCATTCTATATGGAGTAATTGACACAGGAGTTGTATTCTCATACAGCTCAATTCCAAACTCCACCTCGCGATTAGGAGGTAAACCAGGCAACTCCTCAGGAAACACTCCAGGAAACTCCTTCACCACTCTGATATCTTGCACCCGCAACTCCTTAGAGCTAGGATTCATCACAAAAGCTAGGTAAGCTTCGCAACCTTGCCTCAGCATCCTACTCGCCTCCAAGGTAGACACCACATTGGCAAGAAACTTCACATTCTCACCAACCACAACAACTTCATAATCATCCGCAAGCTTAAGCGAAACCCGCTTATTTTCACAATCCACAACAGCACGATGCTCAGCAAACCAATCCATACCAAGGATCACATCAAAACCATAGAAAGGCAACTCCATGAGATCAACATGAAAAACATGCTCTTGAACAACCAAAGGACACCTTCTATAGAGCTTTCGAGTCACCACAGTTTCACCAAAAGAACTAGTGACACGAACACCAACATCCAAAGACTCAACAGGCAAACCAAGCAATTCAGCATGCTCACGCAGAATATATGAATACGTAGATCCAGAATCAATCAAAGAAAGCAACGACAAGGATTGCAAAGTAAAGGTACCTGCAATCACATCCGCATCATTTCTGCCCTCCCGCTGAGCATACACCCTTGCTTGACCTCCACCTTCAGGCTGAATAGCCACAACATGAGCTACTCCATGACCACCTTCCTCTCTCCGCTGGAAATTACCACGGCCGCGCCCACGACCTCTCTGCGGAGCAGCAACAACAGGTGCTCGCACTTGGCCACCAGCCAACATAGGACAATCTCGCCTCAGATGATCCGCAGATCCACAGTTCCAGCATCCATTACCAGCTGCCACAACAGGAGCTTGCACCTCCCTCACAGCACGAGGACAGTCACGCTTCATATGACCACGTGAACCACAGATCCAGCAAGCACTCGGATCAGCTCTAACATTGCCTCCTCTAGCAGGTACACCACCACCCCTCTTAGCTGAGGACTGGTACTTCTGATCGCGTCCTCTCTTATTCCGTCCACCGCCGGAACTAAACTCAGCAGCTCTCTTACCAGAACTTGCTCCAGCACCTCTAGAAGATAAACCCAAGTTCATCTCAATGTCCTTAGCTCGGCCCACCAACACATCAAAATCATCATACTCGGTGGCCAGCACATACATCTTCACGTCCGTCACTAAACCATAACGGAACCTCTCGCACCTTGCCCGCTCATAAGGTATCAGTTCAGGTGCATACTGACTGAGTCGCACAAACTGCACCTCATACTCAGCCACACTCATGCTCCCTTGGGTAAGAGACATGAATTCGCGCTTCTTTTCATCAAGATATCTCACACCAAGATATCTCCTCTTGAACACATTCTGAAAGAATGTCCAAGTGATGTCAGCTTCAGCCATCCCAGCTATGGTGGTCGTCCACCACGTATAAGCATCATCCTGTAGCAAGGATACAACACAACCCAACTTTTGCACATCCGTGCAGCTCATCTATCCCAAAATCCTCTTGGTACTCTCTAACCAAGCCTCAGAACCTTCAGCTGACATACCCCTGAACTCAGTCCCACCAAGACTGCGCAAACGCTCCAGAGGTAGTCTAACACCAGCATCTCCTTGATGCCCAGCTCCTTGAGCTCCAGCTACTGCCGCTCTAAAAGCACCTGCAATAGCTTGTACCAACATCGTCATATCAGGCATAGCTTGCCCCTGACCAACCTCAGGTCCGGCAGCTCCAGCACCAGCTGCAGCTCCAGCTCTTTCCCTCTCAACACCACCACCACCAGGTGGAGGAGGAGGTATCACAGCACTACCCGCATTCTCTTCGTTCTCATTCCCATCCGGAGTGGTAGCTCTCACGTTACTTCTTAACTCTCTACGTGGTGCCATACTTTAACCATGCAATCACAATGCAAATAAACAAGATTAGGCCCAGCAAGGTAAGCAATCCAAGTATTCAAGCTCAATTTCATTTAAAAATCAACATCATCACTTAGCTTTGATTTGGCAATGGGTACCCACAACATGCTACATCACAGCATACAACTCAATTGCACCAAAATCACAAACCACTAACATGCTTTCAATCAATCAAGCATACATAGCATACATACTTCAATCATGCACACATTCATTCCCAATTACTCGAGAACTCAGCTCTGATACCACCAAATGTAACCCCCTTAACCCGGCCTAGACGGTTGACCCGAATTAAGAAAGTCACACGGGGAAAACCAAAGTCAACCCAAAAGTCAACCTTGATTAACGACCCTTTTTTTTCTTTTTAATCTTGACTAGATGCACATTAGCCCTAATTGTGATCGCTCAAACAACATACTCAAAGATCACAAACATCAGAGATCAAACAGGGACCCAATTGAACAAATTACAACTTTAGGGACCAAATTGTAAATTCTGATAAATATGAGGACTTAGCCCAAATTAAAGTTACCAACTTGAAATTAATCAGGTTTCATGCTTCACTGTCAAATTCCAGCTCAAACGGACATCCCAAACTCATACAATTGCACAAACAAGATTCAGGACCAAAATGCAAACAATACAAAACATTTAACTGCCAATGTCAGCCCCTAACGACCACGTGTTCCGAAATAGGCAGAGCCCGATTCGAAACGCGGGGCCGTTCCGCAACGCGTACCGGAACACGGGCTGGCAGTAGCCATTCCGTTTCAGAACGGTCTCTCCCGTTTCGGACGCCTGGGCTGGTTTAAGGCACCCGTTCCGAAACGGTAGGCACTGTTCCGAAACACCCTGCACAGATTGCCCCAAAATGCATACTTAAACATGCAATTAAACATCTAATCATGCTCCAATTGCCACCAAACTTTACCAACATGCAATTCAACATATAAGAGACATACTTGCATCAACAATTCAACAAAACAACATCATATGCAAAAAGCCCCAAATCTATAGGCATGCTTCCTACACAAGCAAACCATTCAAGCATAAACTTCCAATTCAAGCATATAATGATCCAACACAAAAACCAGCATTCTCAACATCATTCAACATACTTAGGGAGTACTAAACATCTCCCAAATCATACACATTGGTCCCCCATTGCCAAATTACCAAAAGCTAAATTGTGCTTAAGAAAACCTTCCATACTTTGAGCTTTACCACCACTTGATTGCTTTCCTTCCTTGCTGCCCTCAAAGTACTTTAATGTTCTGCATTATTGATTTAAGAAAACGAAAGAGAGCGTAAGCAAAAGCTTAGTGAGGAATGCTCATAAAACCATTCAATAATGCATTTATAAAACATTCATAAATCATACTTCAAATCATCATTTGCACATGCTCAAAAGCATACTTAAAACAAGCATCTCATGCTTCATATCATAACATGTCATATTGGCCACAAGTGATAAGTTTCATCATTTTAAAACAAGTTCATCATAACTTTCACCCCAAGGACTTTTAAACACCTTGGCCATGGACTTTTAAACACCATGAAAGAGGACCACACAATGACTTTTAACCACCTTTGTGTCCACATCAAGTTTCACCCAAGGACTTTTAAACACCTTGGCCCCAAGGACTTTTAAACACCTTGGCCCCATGGACTTTTAAACACCATGGCCCCATGGACTTTTAAACACCATGGAAAGGATCACACAAGGACTTTTAACCACCTTTGTGTCCATAACAAGAATCATCCAAGGACTTTTAACCACCTCGATGTTCTTAAGTAAACAAGGCTCACTCAAGGACTTTTAACCACCTTAGTGACCTTAACCTTTTCAAAACATCACTTGCCAATATACATCATTTTCATCAATTAATCCACTGTTTTAAAGCATTAAACCAAGCCATATTCATCATGCATTTAAAAGCATCAATACCACATTTAATCAATGTTCAAAAACAAGGAACTCTTACCTTGAGCTTCCTTCAACATATGGCTTACAAAAACAGCAATTACCATGCTAAATCATGCTTTCAAAACAGAATTCAAACCATGCAATAAACCACATTGCACAACAATCAAATCATGGCCACCACTAGAGAGAATTTCCGAAAACTTACACTTGAGCTTAGCAAAGTTGTTTAGACTTAAACTAAGCTCCCAAGACATTGGTTTCAAAGCCGAAAACCCAATTTCACTCACCGATTCCACTTCGCCTCTTGCCGAAGCACCACTTCAAGCCTCCGGATCACCAACTCTTGGATCCAAAGATGACTCCCCTGTTTTAACACATCAAAGCAGAGGATTAATGCATCATCATGCATTAATAGCTTCAATGAAAGCACCTAAACTCGCTGCTCTCATCCACACTCCACTTTCAGCCACCAAACACAACCGAAAATGCCTCCAAACAACCTCTCAACAAAGCCCAGCCATAAACCATCACAACTAAACATCCTTTAACATCATTTAACATCTAAAAAGAGCTTAACAACATCCTTATACCTCCAGCAACAACAGATCCACAAGATCTCACCAAAAACATCCTAGAATCATAAGCTAAACTTAGGAAATTCAACCTATCCGGGATTGCATTGATCAAAACTCAATTCCATATCAAATTAACATTCATTAATCATCATTTTAACACCTTAAAACACTGCTTTAACAGATCCAACGAAAATTCATCAAAAATCACCAAATCTTGCATTTAAGCCAAGATCCATTAAACAACTTAAAAGCCTTTAATAAAACATCAATTAAGGATTGAGAACTTAGGAATTTCAGTAAAGAACTGATAGTTTAGAGGAGAAGGACGTTCTTACCTCCAAACTTGAGTTTCTCCTCTTTTGGAACCAAAAACCTTGATGAATCAAGTAGCAAATTGAGAGGTTTTGAAGATGTGATGATTAGGAATCAAAAGAGAGTTGAAAGGAGGAATTTAGGTGACAAAATCAGATCAAATTCTCTGGAGAGAAAGTGTTTGGGTTGAGAGAAAATGAGAGAAAGGAAATTGAGGAAATAGGGAGTTAGTTGCAAAAATATCTAAAATAATTTTCCCTCCTCTTTTCTATATCTTTAAAATCAGAATTAAGTCTTAAAATATCTTAGAAAAATCTGGAGAAACTCCCTTTGGGTAAATAGCTCCTTAAAGATTCAAAGTTTCAATCCTTTCTAAAACAGTCACGCAACTTTCAAAATTTACATTTTGGTCACTTGCCAAAATGTCACTCTTCCAAAACTCATTTTCCAAAATTGATTTCACAGTTCACTTGTATATATTAAAAGATGATTTTAGAACATTTTTCCATATTTTTAATGCAACCCGAACTAGGCTTTCCTAATTTAACCTTTTTAGATTCGAACAGCACTTTGACCAAACCGGTCAACGCCCAAAACTTCTAAGCCCAAAACCGGGGCATTACAACATGCAACCATCATCGGCAACCAAACAACGTTCCGACCACCGATCAAACCAGATTTACTAAAAACGTCTATGCTAAATTCGAACAAACTGAGAAAAACTCAAAATTAGTAAACAGTCGTTCAATCAATCACAAGCATATGATCACAATTTACTTTAAATTTCCCAGAAAAATAGGAGCGAAAAGGAACAAAAAAGTTTGGGGAAATGGGGTTAGAAACGAATGAAATGGGAAATGGGGTTTGCGGAAGAAGACGAGAGTATTTGCTGAACTTGAAATTTTGGGATTTTTCTTGATATATGAAATATTTAGTGAGTTCGTTTTTGTAAGTGTTGATAGCTTGTTCCTTCGAAGTCTTCTTTAACATAAGTTCTTCAAGTTCTTGTGAGGGAGATCATCTTCACACTCTTGCTTGTCTGGGTAATCACATCTAGGAGGGTGGGTTAGCGCCGCTTGAAGTTGCTTGCTTGGTTAATTGCGATCAAGAGGGTGCCGAGGAAAAAATATCCTTCAACATCCATCACACCATCACCAATCCAGCCCTATTCACATCATCCATCCTATTCTATAAGGGGGTTTCATGCTCCACACTACCAATTGTTTTTCTTTTTCAATGTTGCATATGTTCTTTGTTTCAACTCCGATTTCGTAGTTTCTTTTTTTATTTTTTTATATTTTTATGTTTTCTATGTATTTTAACATTTTTCATGTTGAAATTCTAAGTTTGAAATTTTTGTGTTTTTAACACTTGGTCAAATTTCATTGATTGAGTCTAGAACACCTAGATTTTACAACAACTTGATGGAAGGTTTCCAAATCAACGATTGCACTACTTTAACAATTAGAATAATTCAAAGAATCCACTCATGGCCAGAGTCAACCTCCGAAGATTCACTGAAAAAATTGGATATTTGGATTTAACTTTGAGAAAGCTGATTACATCAATTTGAATACAATCTAATTGAATTTAACCATAAAATATAATAATAACCCAATCCATCCAACTCTAAAAATACTTGAATCTGATTAATCTAAATTCAAAGTATTTGATATTTAAACTCTAACTATAAAGCAATTGGTACAAATTTAAAATAATCAAACTATAAAAATGACAATTTTATAATTTGAAGCTAAAGCCCAACCAAACATCTTATTGGTGTGTCTAATCATACCTGACCTAACTCACAGTGGCATATCTAAGTATATTTTAGAGTGTGCACGTGCTTATCATGGACTTTCTAAACTTTACACATTTAATCTTAATTTTTTATGAATTAGTCCTTAAACCTTCTAATTTCTATAAATTGTGCTCTTCTTAAAATTTTAAGGTGTGCTCACTCTAAAAATATTTTGGGTAAAATTCACAAATGGTCACTAAACTTTGTTGAAAAAGAATAAAATGGTGACCAAACTTTTAAATGTTACATAGTGACAATCAAACTTTACGTTTTGGAACAAAATGGTAACTTGGTCGTTAAGTACTTAACGTGTCTGTTAGGAAACTTTGTATAATAGCATATTTAATATTCTATATTTATACATTCAATCGATTTAGTCTTAATTCGAAAAAAAATTTACTAAATTTAGCCCTTATTATTTACACGTTCTTTCAATTTGGTCCTTAAAGCAAAATTTCAAAGTTGTTGCATTACATTCCCCACCTTTTTTCAACAATTAAAAGCAATAGTAAGCAATTGAAATAATGAAAGGGGAGAATTCAACACCTTGATAGACAAAGCTGCTGCAAGAAACAAGCTGCTTCCATCCGAATTTCCCCGCAAAACTCATTACAAAATGATCTATAATATCACTTGAAGTGAATAAAACTGCTTAAATACGACAGCCAAAGACCGAACAAATACACAGATACAAAAGTACGTATGAAAACTTCCATTCACGTGAAATACGACAGCCAAAGAACAAATTAAAGGTTATAAAAACGACGATAAAGCCTCATTAAGAGCTCTCATGGTAATAGCTCGTTAGTGTGGAACAAGGAGGCTGGTAAAAGTATGAAAGTGCCAGAACACTTCGTTATCCATGAAAAGGGGGAAACAAAATAAAACGGAACTCCTTGTTAGGTCCCACGACCTGTTAAGCATGCAATAAGACCTTGCCCACTGATATATATGAATAAATGAAACTAAATGACCATAGCACTTACAAATCCCACGACACAACATTCTCCTGGAAATCAGTACTGTCTTTTACAATCTGATTATTAAGTTGAAGCACAGAACATATTAACATTGTCAGTTGGCCTTCACCAAGCTAATAACCTAGTTGGGAACAATCAGTGTTGTCATTTTCCTCTCTTTTTTGGGAGGAATTTCGCTTAAGACCAAATTGAAAGAATGTGTGTAAATAACGATGGCTAAATTTAGTAATTTTTTAGAATTGGGACTAAATCAATTGGATGTGAAAATATGAAGGATTAAATGTGTTATTACACAAAGTTTCATAATAGTCACTTTAAGTAATTAACGGCTGAGTTACTATTTTGTTACAAAATGTAAAGTTTAATTGTCATTTTCTAATATTTGAAAGTTTAGTTACCGTTTTGTTTATTTTAAAAAATTCAGTGACCATTTGTAAATTTTACCCCAAATATTTTTGACCCATTAACTCATCCATATTAATTTGGGTTTTTCTAAAAACAAGCGGCTTAAATACCAACTAAATACCAACCTTTAATTTAGGCCATTGGATAAAGTCACTTTTATAGTGGCCGTTGGATTAAAAATAAATAAATAAAAAGTTACCCGGTAAACCGGTAACCTTTATGTTTTCGTCTTTATCTTTCACAAAAGCATTGGCTCTTCACCAACGCTTCATTTTTTCTTTACCCTTTTTCTACTTCTCTTTCCAGAAATCTCTTGAATAATTCTCATTTTGAGGGAAAAATTTCGGAATCTAAGGTTATAAGAGAAGAAACGATGGAGTCTTCGATGAATTCTAGCTCGCATGGGAACCTGGACGAGCAGATTGTGCTGCTAAAGAAAACAAAAAATCCCTCCCGCTATTGACGCGTCTGTCCATTCTTCTTGAGCACGACCTAAAGAAATTGCAGATATTTTTTTAAGTTAATTAAGAAAAAAACCTCATCATTGGAAGTCTGCAGAAGAATAGAAATAGCCCAAGAAAAATCCTCGAAAAAAAAGATCCGTAGATAAAAGGAAAATCGAAAAATAGAAATGTACCGATTTTTTCATGTTTGCCTTACCAGCATCGATACCACCTAAAGGTGGTATCGATACCCCTTGGTGAAATAGCATATATTTTCATGTCTGCCAAACTAGCATCTATACCACCTAAAAGGTGGTATGGATGCCCCTTGGTGAAATAGCATATTAAAAAAGGTATGTACCTTTTTCTCTTACAAAATTGTTACAATTTGTGTACATTTTTTACTCATTTGTGTATATGCACATTGTGTAATATTTGTGTACGTACACATTTTGTATAACAAATGTACCAATTTTTTCATGTCTGCCAAACCAGCATCGATACCACCTTTAGGTGGTATCGATGCCCCCTTGTTATTATTGTACCAAATTGTGTTTCCTTGTAACAAGTTGTGTACATACACATTTTGTATAAATGTACCAATTTTTTCATGTTTGCCAAACCAGCATCGATACCACCTTTAAGTGGTATCGATGCCCTTTGTTATTATTGTACCAAATTGTGTTTTCTTGTAACAAGTTGTGTACATACACATTTTGTATAAATGTACTATTTTTTTTTCTTGTCTGCCAAACCGGCATCGATACCACCTAAAGGTGGTATGGATGCCCCCTTGGTGAAATAGCGTATTAAAAAGGTATATACCTTTTTCTCTTACAAATTTGTAACAATTTGTGTACAGTTTGTACTAATTAGTGTATATACACAAATCTTTATTATTATTATACTAAATTGTGTTTCCTTGTACCAAATTGTGTATGTACATAAATCCTTACAACCATATGAGCCATTTTGACCCTTGGTAAAATCTCGTACTAAAAAAGGTATATACCGTTTTTTCTTACAAAATTGTAACAATTTGTGTATATTTCGTACTAATTAGTGTATATACACAAAACTTTATTATTATTGTACCAAATTGTGTTTCCTTGTAGCAAGTTGTGTACATACATATTTTGTATAAATATACCAATTTTTTCTTGTCTGTCAAACCGGCATCGATACCACCTAAAGGTGGTATGGATGCCCCTTGGTGAAATAGCGTATTAAAAAGGGTATGTACCTTTTTCTCTTATAAAATTGTAACATTTTGTGTACATTTTGTATTAATTAGTGTATATACACAAATCTTTGTTATTATTGTACCAAATTATGTTTCCTTGTACCAAATTGTGTATGTACACAATTTCTTACCATGTAACATTTTGTGTATATACATTTTTGTGTTACAAACTTGTAAGGATTTATGTACATGATTTGTAATAAATATGTACCGCTTTTACCCAGTAAACAGTGTATCTTTGTAATAAAAAGGTATATACATTCTTCTATTACAAAATTGTACAAATTTGTGTACCGCTTCATGTACAATTTGTGTACCGTTTTTTACCCGGTAAACAGATTTATCGTTTTTTAGCCTGTATTTAAAGGTTGTTCCCTAGAATTCCCTATTAATCTGGATTTTGTTTCTTTCCCTTTTACCTTTCCCCATCAATATTAACAGCAAGCAGCAAACGTTTTACCTATGCCTGAACACACACTCACAACCCCCACCGCTCTAAGTGCACATTTCACCAACACATACCTCTCGTCGGTGAATTTGAGGAATATTCCCCTTAAGGAATTTAATCTGAAAACTACCCCTATGTTTATTACTTGGAAAAATACTCATTTTTCACGTCATGTAAGATAAATTTGCGTCTTGGAAAACGTGAATTGCGAATTCGCGTTCCACATAACGCGAATTCATGTGCCGTGTCAGTAAACCAAAATTCGCGTCCTGAATTCAATGATATTTAACCCCCAACTTCTCACAGTAAATTGGGACTTCTCGCAGTAAATAAGGATGGTTGGAGATTTAAATGCAGACTAAATTGGGACTCATCCACAACGTGTTTTCTTTATAAATAGGCTCCACGATCGGGAGAGAATTTTCACCCCTGAAAATTCTCTCCTAAAGCTTTACTAGAACGTGAATTCGAAACGGCTGCGATAATGGCGGGTTTGTTGAGGTTATATGAAGGACACGCATGTAATTATCGTCAAATTATGTAAGTTTTTTATTTGTTAGTTTAATTCGAATATGTAAATTTAATTTAGTGTTGCCGACATGTTTTGAATATGTAAATAGTATTTATTTTAAGAGTAAAAAAATTAGTGAAATTCAAATATGTCTTTAGATTTTACTTTTAGACTAAGAAAATTAGTTAAATTCGAATATATCTTTGGTATTTACTTTTAGACTAAAAAAATTATTACTACAGTAGAATATGTGATTAGTATTTACTTTTAGAGTAAGACAATGAGTGAACATTCGGATATGTATTTATTATCAACTTTTAGACATAAAAAATGTAGTGTGTATTCAAATATGTGTTTAGTATTTAATTGTAGACTAAAAAAATTAGTGAACAGACCGATATGTTTGTAGTAGTTAATTTTAGACATAAAAAATAATGTTGATTCGAATGTATCTTTAGTATTTAATTGTAGACTATAAAAAATAGTGAACATTTCAACTTCTTTTTAGTATTTAATTTTAGACATAAAAATAGTGTACATTCGAATATGTGTTTAGTATTTTATTGTACAATATAAAAATTTGTGACATTCAAATATGTGATTATTAATTTGTGCGCGTCTTTAATTATTTGTAGAATGGTGAAGAACGTCGGCTAGAGGTTTTTATCACTCGGATGAGGAGGGAACCGGATCCTCGTCTAGCAAATTACATAGCTCAGGACGGATTTGGGCATATGTCGAGGATTGTTGGAGGAGGTGCGAAATTAGATGTTGATTTAATCAACGTGCTTGTGGAGAGGTGGAGGCCAGAGACACATACCTTTCACTTCTTGCCTTTCAATGTTAAAAATTAACATTAAACGCCTCAAGTTTCATTGTCTTGCAATAACATCCTACAATTCTGAAACTACATCGAAAGGACTTAGTTCACAAAATACAAGTACGCAAGATAAATAACTTACACAACTTCATCAAAATTACATTACCAATCGTAGTCGGTACTTATGTCAAACGTTAAGTTTAGTTCCTCAATTATTTGTTCTTTCTCTTGTTGTCTCTGATAATTTTGTATGAACACATCATTCTCGTTTTGGCCAGCTAACGTATTCGTTGAAGAACTTGACCCGTCATCAAATTTCACGCTAAGCTCGATGTTTGTTCCCCCAGCACGTTTGTATGCCCGAAACATCTTCCACGTATCTTTCTTATCTGATAGTGAGAGCATATAATGCTCCTTGGGGCCAGGCTCATTGACTGGTATTTTGACATACAAGGCCTCTATTTTTGCGCTTGTCGACTCTTTAACCCGTTTCGAGATCAACTCAAGTAAGTCATTTCTTGTGATCGGATCACTAAAAGATGTGTAGAAGTATGTTCCACGAAAAAATGCAGTAGCTGAATATCGAGCCATACTCGCTCTAAGTTTCGTGATGATACGAAAGTAAGAAGTTTGATGGGATGCCTAAGGAAGAAAGGCAGCCTATTTATCTTTGGTGGTGGTAGGCATGTAGGGATCATATTTGCGTTTTACAAAACGCGAATTCATCTGACATGTCAGCAATAATTTGGAATTCGCATTCTGAAGAACGCGAATTATTTATATTCCTACAAAATCCGCGTTCTGTAGAACGCGGATTCCTTAGATTCCTATAGAATTCTCGTTCTACAAACGTGAATTCCAAATTATTGCTATGTCGGACTTTGTGCTGACAATTGTATCATGGCGCGGGAATTTTGCTAACATTTCTATCAGAATTCTAAATTATTGGTATCCTACTTCAACAAACACA
Organism: Hibiscus tridactylites; assembly: GCA_958450335.1. NCBI lineage: Eukaryota > Viridiplantae > Streptophyta > Magnoliopsida > Malvales > Malvaceae > Hibiscus > Hibiscus tridactylites. The sequence goes on along the minus strand of OY288284.1, from coordinate 21,004,296 downwards.
ATTCTATTTATAAATGAGGGGGCGCAGAATTTCTAGATGCACCAAAACAAAATTTAGAATTACAAAGCTCATCAATTTTCATAAATGGCACCGCGAATTGAGGCTATAGTATACTACGATGGTCAAATGGTCCCCGATTCATACATTGGGATCATATTTCAATCCGAAAACACTGTTAAGATCAACATTCTGAAGCGATCAACCACGTTTCAGTCGCTTAGGACCTCAATATCCAGGAAGGTTCCCAATCACACGGGGAGAGAGTTGGAGTCTTTGAAGTGTCGATGTCCAACGTCGATAGATCCACTGTATTACACAATATTTGATGTTGAAGATGACAGTTCTATAGAATTGATGATAGATACGCATCATAAGTACTTAATGGGATGGGCCATTGAGCTGTTTGCAACATTTTCTGAAGTTCACATTGGCGGTGATAATGTGGTACCAAATTGGGTATGAGAAAATCTTGAGTTCAATCCAAATGCTATTAGTCCAACATCGAGTTTATGACGTGACTTCAACCTTATACATACAAGCAATGATGAAGCTTCATTGTCTTCGTCTTTGCAGCTACGACATTCTTCCGTTCCAAGGTTCGACTTTGACCTTAACTTGCCACCAACCCAAGAGTCGTCATACAATCTATACGTTCCAAGAATCGATGATTTCTCTACCGGGCGCCACTCAACATACATACCATACACGGCGTCTTCAACGTACAATGAAGAGTTTAACCCGTTCGATGCTTTCTCTACCGGGCGCCACTCAACATACATCCTAAGTCACTAAAATGTAGATGATATGTTATCCGTGGAGAGACATTCAACCGCTGCTGATGTCGATCGGGTTATGACTTCAGAACCTGTTCACACAGAAGTTAATGATGAAGCAAAACTTTACTAGTTAGATGAGGCTCTTTCCGATGAAGAGCCGTGTACATAGGTTGAGCCCGATGGTGACGAGATGGGTCTATTTCCTCATGAACCGTTTAACCTTGACGAGCCGGTCGAATTAGAGGAGAGTGCGGAAAACTCTTCTAACAACGATACAGAGGATGAGGAGGAGGACGATGTTCGTTCGACTAATCTGCATGGACCAAGCAGTTGCGCAATGTACTACGAGCCACCTTCGCACTTCACAACAATGGATATGGATGGCTTCTTCGCTACCGAATTCCCAGAATATCCACAGTTAGATCAGTTCAACCAATGGAATGTGGGTTTGACTGAGCTACATGTTGGAATGGTCTTCAGGACAAAAAACTCGCAGAGGCTGTCGTCAAGCATTACAACATTGAGCGCTCAATTACGTCCACCGTTAGGAAGACCGATGCCAGGAAATATATTGCAGAGTGTCCTCACAAGTCTGCTGGATGTAAATGGAGAGTTCGTGTGTCAAAATTGAAAAGGTTGAATTACCTGTGGAAAATAACGATATATAAAGGGCCTTATACATGCTCCATTGGGAGCCTGAGCCAAGATCATCCTAACTTGGATGTACACGTGCTTTCTGACGCAATCCTTCTACTCGTGAAAGTAAACCCACATGTATCCGTGCCAGTGTGTATAGCTACCATGAAATCCATTTACAGGTACACCGTCAAATACGATAAGGCATGGTACGCAAGATATCGTGCCATCCAAACACTGTACGGGCAATGGGAGGTTGAATTTCATCGCCTTTTTTGTACGTTCCCCCAACGCGTAAAGGCTTTCCGTCACTCTAAACCTATACTCCAGATCGACGGTACATTTTTATACGGTAGGTACACGCAGATCTTAATAATTACAGTTTCCCATGATGGCAACAGAAAATGTATCCCAGTTGCTTTTGCGATTGTTGAAAAGGAAAATATCCCTTCTTGGGAGTTTTTCCTTTACAACCTCTACAAGTATGTCATGCACCGGGTTTTACGTACACGTGAAGATGACATCACTATTATTTCAGATAGAGGCGCGGGGATTTGGGGAGCAATTCAATGTTTGGGGGATTCATGGAAACCCTCATATATACATCATCGGTATTGTTTGCGGCATATAGCAGCAAACTACTATTAGAGGTTCAAGAACGACGATGAATGTATAATGGTTCTCCGTATGGGTATGCAACCATTCCATTTTGTTATTCTATAAGACCATTTATTATTATTACCAATTAACTATTGCATGTCTTATTCAACAGGCAATGCACACCGGGTTAATCAAGTTGAAGAGCTGCTGGAGGAGTTGCAATTAAGGAATCCACACAGGTATAACTATCTTATGGATATCCCGAAGGAGAAATGGTTACGATGTTATGACGGGGGTCGCCGATACAGTCATATGACAACGAACTTGGCTGAGACGATCAATTCGTCTCTTAAGGGAATACGCTATTTACCTATCACGTCCATTGTCAAAGCAACGTATTACTGATTGGCAACCCTTTTCGCAACCCTCGAGAAACAAGCAATGAACTGGATGGCAGGTGGCCACATATTTCATCCAGATCTCTAGCGAAAAATCCAAGCGTCCATTGCGCATGCAAACTCGATGGGTGCGTTGTGCTTCTCTCGTCGGGAACACATGTTTGAGGTAACGAAATTTTCGCAACCGCTGCAAGGAATAACACAATACACCTATGTGGTTGATTTGCAAAAAAGAACGTGCGATTGCTGGGTGTTCTAGACGTTTAAGTACCTGTGTTCGTATGCTTTCGTAGCATGTGCATCCGTTCATTTTGATGCAACGACACTCATTGATCCGTCTACATGCTCGAAACCATTTTCAAGGTTTATCGAAACGAGTTCCCTTCAATTGGAAATGCACGTCACCGTCGTATAATCGACAATGAACAAAAGATATGCCCAGATCCCTCCCTGCGACGAAAGAAAGAAGGCCGACCAAAATCAACGAGGATTCACTGTGCCGAGGATATGGTTCCTCGAGAAAAGACTGGACAACCTAAGCGGTGTAGTAAATGTGGGAACACTGGACATGATATTAGGAAATGTCCTCTTAGGATCGACCCCCGAATAAACTAGATCAACCTATGTGTGATGTCTTTCGTCGTATTTTAATTTAAACGATCTTTTCTGCTTTATTTTATATTTTACTTGCAATTTTAACGCGATTTTTCATACATGCTACGACGACGTATTCATGATATTTTTTCTGCCGCTGTAAACATATGTTACATAATTACGGAGACCAAATCAGACAAAAGCAAACAAATACTCTGACCATACCCGAAAATCTAATTAAACCTCCTTATGTACCCATGTTTGCTTCTAAAAACATCATTATGTAGCATTTTTAACGTGATTTTCTAACACTTTAGGACGCAATTTTCACTATCATTTTTGCGCCGATGTAAACATATGTTACATGACTAGGCCTTCAATCTTAGACAAATGCAAAAAATTATGCGAAAGATATCGCAAAATCTATTTAAACATGCCTATGGACGCATTTTTGCTTGGATAATGTTACTTTGATAGCATTTTTAACACAATTTTCTCACATTTTCGGACACCATCTTCCTCTGAACTTTAGCACCACTGTAAAATTAAGCTGCACATCTTTGTCTCCAAACTTAGAAAAAACCAAAAAAAAAGGTCGAAACACACCGTAAAATACATTTAAACATGCCTATACAGTAATGTTTCCTTCTAAAACATTGTAACTTGCCCATTTGCAGGCCATTTTCAAACATCTTAGGATGTTGTATACGCTCGTATCTTCACACCATCTTAAATATATGTTTCAGTACGACACCGTTATAGTTCATAAATTATAATGGGGTCCCTAGATAACCCATTATTTGATCAAAAATATAACTACCCAATCAATTTTTGTTGGTTTGAATACATATTCCTCCTTAATTTCTCGTGTGCAGGGGGTAATAAATCGTTGAATTCGCGTCCTACAGGACGCGAATTCTGGTTTCGAATATTCAGTCATCCTGCCAATGATTGGATACTGACATGGCATTGAAATTTGCGTTCTGTAGAACGCGAATTTGTCCTACATGGCGTGAAAGGGGGTATTTTTCCAAGTAACAAACATAGGGGGTATATTTCAGATTAAGTTCCCTAAGGGGAATATTCCCCCAAATTGGCCCCTCTCGTCATGGTTCACCGACACATATTCGCGCTTTGATTGAGTAAAATCGAATTGAGTCAAAAATTTTAAGTTAGTTATATTGTCGAGTCCTATTTTATAATCTTATTTTTTTATTTGAGTCGAGTTGTTCGAATTTCTTTTCAAATTTAATTGTAAACATTTATAATGTTATAATATTAATTAGTTTAAATTTAAATGGCTTCTTATAATTATATAAAATACATATATATATTTGTTCATATTTTTCATATGATATATATAGGGCAAAATTGAAGGATTTGACTAGAACTAAAAAATCCATTAATTACTAAAAGTTTTAAGTTATTTGAGTTTCCATTCTATACCTTAAACTACAAATGATTTTTTTCGAGTCAAATTTTTGAAATTACGAGTCAATTCAAAATGAGCCAAAACTTTTAAGGGTCGAGTCAAGTTAATAAATTTGTTTTTTTCTTGTCGAGTCAAACTCAAAAATTCAATTTTTTTCTAATGAAATTTTGCTCACCTCGTAGGATACGGTTCTTGTGCAGGAGGAGAGTATGTGGATTCATAAGGCACGATGTTAGTGGGTTTTGGACGGAGATCGAAATACAGTTTTCTTTTGCTATGGCGCGACGCCGTTCTAATGCTATCCGTGCGTTGCATGATGGGGAAAGGAAATGGGTTACTAATCCGATTAGACTAAGAGACATGGCGGTGGGTTTTTCCAACCACTTATTTCAATCAGATACCTCTATTACGCAAGGCCAGTACGCGACTAGAGGGAGTTTTCGGTAGTTGTGTCATGAAGAGGTGTTCAAACTGAATAGGGAGATAACAGATGATGAGGTGCGGATTGCTATATTTGATATGGGTCCACTACAAGCCCCGGGGGCTGACGGGTTTCAAGCTGTATTTTATCAACGCAATTGGGATATTGTGGGTCCAATTGTGTGTAGATTTGTTCGTGCTTTCTGTGCGGGGACCGATGTTGATGCTTCATTGAACCGTACTCTTCTTGTCCTTCTCCTGAAAGTTGACGCGCCAGAATTTATTTCTCAGTTTCGACCTATCAGTCTACGCTTTAGTCTGTACAAGCTTATAATCGTTTGAAGAGTTTTATGCCTAATTGGATCTCGCCCACTCAAACTAGCTTTGTGCATGGTCGATCTATTGCTTATAATATAATTATTGCACAAGAAGTCATTCACTCTATGCGTAATAAGAAGGGTAGGAAATGTTTTTTGGCGATTAAAATTGACCTTGAGAAGGCTTATGATAGGTTAGAGTGGTCCTTTATTGATGACACTGACAAGTCGTCGTTAACCGGTCAAAATAAATATATATTAATCCTCTTTCAACAACAAATAAATAAAGAAACTGAATAGGTATAGGGAAAGAGGGTCGATCCGCAGGGAGATTAGCTGGAATTGTTGACTTGAATTTGTTGAATCTGAATTCCCAGGAATATCTGTAAAAGCAAAGGAATAAAAGGAGGGGGTGATATGATTTTTGGTGAAGTAAAAATAAAGAGAAAAGAATTAAAAGTAGTAAGAAAAACCAAGTGTGTAAATCAGCCTCGAACCAGCTCCTTCAATTCTTTCGATCATTGAAATAGATTTTTATTTCGGGGATCATGTCGGTTACAGTCTACGAGGCCCAACCCGTCGTAACTTGTTCTTCTCTCGAGTAACCAATCCTCCCAAGTCTATCTTCGAAAGACGGTTCTTAAATAAATCAACCACGACTATCGCCGTTAAAGTATTTAGAATAAAACAGGAAAAACCTGACTCAGAAATTGTCTAAAAGTAGAATCGCTTCTGATTTTATCTTTCCTTAGCGGACCGCCGCTAAGAGTGTTCATAGGAAGTCGAAATTTGCCACAGGCCGATCCTTCCTCCCAACTATGTTTTTAAGCGAATTCAAACCAAAGGGCCCTTTATTGATGACACATTGCAGGATATGGGTATCCCGAAGTGGCTACGGGTAGTAATAAGGAGATGTGTGCAATCGAATTCGATGCAGGTTTTATGGAATGGCTAGCCGTCAGATCCATCCCAACCTAGTAGGGGAATTAGACAAGGTGATCCTATCTCGCCTTATTTTTTTGTTCTTTGCATGGAGCGGTTGTCGTAGGCGATACAGCGGGAGGTTGATTGTGGGGCTTGGAAACCGATTGTTCTATCCCGAGGAGGGCCAGGGCTTTCACATCTGTTCTTCGCCGATGATATGGTGTTATTTGCTGAAGCCACCGAGGACCAATTTGATATTATTCGGAGAGTTTTGCTTGATTTTTGTGGGGCGTCAGGGCATAAGGTAAGCGCGCCAAAATCAAGCATTTTTTATTCGCGTAATGTTCCTACTGAGCGCAGGTAAGTCATCAGTTCGAGGTTTGGTTTTATGGAGGTTAATGACCTTAGGTGATATCTAGGTGTTCCGCTTTTGCATGCACGAGTTACTAGATTGACTTATCAGTTCCTTGTGCAAAAGGTGCGCGATCGGTTTTCGGGTTGGTTAGCCAAATGTTTATCGTTCGCTGGCAGAGTTACTCTAGCTAAGTCGGTTTTGGAGGCTATCCCATTGTATACCATGCAGACAACTCTTTTGCAAAAGGTGATTTGTAATGATATTGAATGATATATACGCAAGTTCGTGTGGGGTAATGCGTCTGATAGCCGTCATGTCCATTTAGTAAACTGGGAGGTTTTATGTAAACCACGATCTCTTGGTGGTCTCGGATTCAAAAGCTTGGTCGATCAGAATGGAGCTTTCCTCATGAAGCTCAGATTTGGGATTGTGTCCCGTCGTGAGGATTTATGGGTCCGAGTCCTTCGGAGCAAGTACAAGTGCCGTGAGGTTGTTCTGGATAACCTCGATTACCGAGTTAGTTCTAATTTGTGGAGGGGAATAGCGAGCGTGTGGGAGCTTGTGCGAAAGAACATGGTCTGGAATGTTGGAAACGGCACGTTGATAGATTTTTATTGTAGCCCTTGGGTTGCTAATCTTGGCACTTTGTTGGACCATATTTTGCCGAATGTGGTGTTGCCAATGGGTCCGACACCTTTGTGGTCGATGGTTGCAGGGAATGACGAGTGGGATTGGTCGAAATTTGAAGGGATGTTGCCGGCACGGGTACTTAAGTACATAGCGGCGATAAAGCCGCAAATGGTTGCAGCACCACCGGATAGCGTGGGTTAGAGTTTAATGGCTGACAAAATGTTCTTAGTAAGCTCAGCATACAAGGCGCGTTGCTTGGATATGGAGGATGATGGTGATACAGTTTGGAGTGCGATATCTAAGTATGCAGGTTGTCATAGGGTGTGGATGTTTCTTTGGTTGCTTTGCCATGGTCGGGTTCTTACCAACGAGAAGCGTGTCCGACGGCATCTAACTATGGATGAACGGTGTGGTATTTGTTTAACACAACCCGAAACCCTTGATCATTTGTTTTGCTTTTGCCCGACGACATGTTTGGCGTGGAGAGGGGTGGTCAAGCAAGAGAAATGGCAGTCGTTTACATCGTTGTAGTTTCGGGGTTGGCTGCATTTGAATTTGGAGAGTAATGTGTGTGCATACGAGGGTCTCGACCAGTGGAACGTGTTGTTTGGCGCCATTATTTGGTACATATGGAAGCAAAGAAATGCCTGGGTTTTTTCAGGTGAGGCTGTCAACCGAAGGAGATTATGGCGCAATCTAAAGGTATGACACGATGATGGGATTTTGCTCGTCGAGGGGTGCAGCGCGGGAAGCCGATTGCTGGGGTTGTTGCGCCTAGAGTGCCGATTGTTTGGTCTTGCCCGCCGTTGGGTTGGGTAAAGCTCAATTCCGATGGGGCTCATCGTTCGGTGTCGGGCGAATCGGCCTGTGGAGGAGTTCTCCGATCATCGATGGGTGAGTGGATTCTAGGTTTTTCTAAATTTGTGGGTATTTGCTCGGTTCTTGAAGCGAAATTGTGGGTAATATTGGAGGGGCTGCAACGAGCATGGTCTTTAGGTTTGCGGCAAGTGTGGATTGAAGTTGATAATGCTGATGTGGTTAGGATATTGAAGGACAATGATAGGCGGCACCTGTATTGGTCAATTGTGCATCATATTGGGCGGTTATTACGCTTGGATTGGAAGATTTGCTTGACTCATATTGGTAGGGAGGCGAACTTGGTAGCTGATGCTTTGGCGAAATATGGCTTAAGCCTCAATGGTGGTGAGATATGGTTTGCGGCACTGCCGGTATTTGCATGTCAGACGTCTCAGTTGGATTGTTCTCATTTATCTTTTTAATTTTTTATGCGTTTTCTTGTTATTTAAGTTGCTATACTCTTTTTCTATATTTAAGCTTAGGGAGGTTTTTAATAAGGCGCCTAATTAACTCTATCTTTTTATAAAAAAATTCTTTTTGCTCACCTCTAACAATCACCTAAACCACCTTTAAAGTGCATCAGCGTGGCTTGAAACTGTAGCGAGTGGGGTTCTTCCGCACCTGCGGAAGTGGGAACACATAACCCCCTTTTAATAGGAGGGCACAAGCAACTCTATAAAAGGGGCCAAGCCAAACCACAAAACCGGATCCAACCAAAACGCCCCATCTCTCTAGAATTTTCTGTGGTTTTTTTTTTTTAATTTTGTTTCTCTCTTCCTCTTTGTGAATTCCAGAGGAAAATCTGCAGATTTTCTTCGGGTTTCCAATCATACCCCGCGACATCTCAGAATTACGGCGATTAACTTATCGATCTTTATATTATTTTTGTTGCCGGTGGAGAAACGGGGATCAAAGAAGAGGAGGAGGGATATAATAGGAAAAGGAGAAGGAAAGGAATTCGCATGAGCTGTTTGGGAAATCTGGGTTTTTCTTCTTTGTGTTCGTTGAATTCTTCCAACCATTTTATCACGTGTCTCCTGATTTTTGTTCTCCATTACTCCCCTTCCTTATTTAATTTCGAAATTAAATCAAGTGAACCATTGTTAAATCCACACTTATCCTTGATCCATGGAGTCTTCAAGCAAGAGCAATCGCCAATTGAACGGAGGTTCGTTGTTTCTTTTCTCCCTATCTCTCCATTATCATTCTTTTGTCGGTAGTCATTTTTTAATTAATCGGAGATGCAGCTTATCGGACACCGTGACTCATTTGACCACATGCGAAAATTGACTGCTTGTTTAAGTTGTCATTATCTCAAATTATTTTATTTTTTTTATTGTTTTATGTTTGACTAGTGTTTTGGTGTTATGTATTGTTGTGAATGGGAAATTCTATTTAACATGCAAGCTTGAAATTCAGCTGTTCTATTTTCATTAATTATTTTATTGTATCTACAATTTCGTGTCTTAATGTTAGCTCGTTTGATGTTATAACAAGACAATTTCTTCACTACCATTTGCTTTATACATGTCCTAGCTTAGGAAAGGTTTAGACTGTAGAAAGTGTATCTAAAAATTATGCTAAAATTTATTAATTTTTTTTAAAAAAAGGGGGGGGGGTTTGTATGAAATTTTTGATGCTTAGGGGCCATGCTGATGAAATAAGGTTCTCTTTTTTTTTTAATTTAATATTTAATGTATATTCTTCGAATTTTCATGATATTGGAAGTTTTTGAGCTTAGCACAAGTTGGAAACAATAATTTGATAAAAATATTTTTTTTCTGGTTACTGTCTGGGAAGGTTTTTGCTATCCAAATGGGGTCAAGAGGCAAGCAAGATCACCTTCAGCGATCGTGATTGGGGCTGGAATGGCCGGAATGGCTGCTGCTCATGCTCTCCATGAAGCCTCAATTCAGGTAACGTAATCCTCCAAGCTTGTGTCTTCTCTAAATCCCATGAAGGTTGTTCGTTTTCCATTAGTATTTTATATGTATGTCAGTCTATTTGGTCATGGGCTAACTTTCTCTCGTCCAATGATTCTTGTTGGTCCCTTCTTCAATATTTGAACTTTTAAGCTTTTAATTGTCCTTTGTAGATGGAAGCAGCTTTTTATCTTTGAACTTCAGTTTGATATAGTTTAATTGTCTGTTTAGGTTATGGTGTTAGAATCCAGGGACAGAATTGGTGGTCGAGTTCATACCGATTACTCATTTGGTTTTCCTGTTGACCTTGGTGCTTCATGGTACACTTACTGTTTTCCACTTTTTGTGTGTACATGCAATCTTGTTTCGGTTGAATGAATAAATTTTATCTGACCAATATGTCTCCAAAAAATGTTTCAGGTTGCATGGAGTTTCCAAAGAAAACCCCCTGGCACCGTTGATCAGTAGACTTGGACTCCCGCTTTATCGGACTAGTGGTGATAACTCTGTGCTGTATGACCATGACTTGGAGAGGTAAGAAGCATTTATTTGAGTGCCTAGACTTTGATGCTACATTGTG